>CM039127.1:36597163-37866964 GCA_022036555.1 Microstegium vimineum
TACACTGGCGTGGGAACAAATTAAATACTTGAACGGTTACGAGGAAAATGATATGATGGATCAGAAGGGCAAACTGGTAATTATTACTTGTTAATCAAGTGTATTGCTTAGTACATGTGCTAACCTAGATATCAGGTAATGAATACTAAAATATGGCAAAACACCAATATAGTACTCATAAGTTACTTTAATGCTTTTATGCAAAAGAGAGTCCCAGCTAGTCCACTACTATAAAACCTGCATGATCCTTGGAGTCACTTTATTTTTAGTTTATGGTGGGTAAGTCTAGCTGAGTACATTCGAGTACTCAGGGTTTATCCCACCTTGTTGCAGGTGAAGGTCTCATGCTGCTGAAGGTGTGACTAACCACCGATGGGCACAGTGATTCTATATTATCTCTCATCTCTATGTTGTTGTTGGAGGAATGTTATCTAAGCTATCAATGTATTTCAACTTATATTATTATAATCAGTTCAAAGCTATCTCGTTTTACTAAATGGTTTTGAACTTAGACGTGTATTATTTATTTGTGAACTCAAATGTAATTTTATTCCGCTGCAAACTCTGAGCTTGATGATTTGAATTTACTTAATCTAGCGGTCTTGGTTGGGATGTTGATTTACCGAGGTGTTTTCATGACACTCGGCAGACTACCAGGTTTGTATCGGTGATTGTATGTGCGTGTCAACGTGTTTAGCGGGGACAACCGTACTTGATCTGGTATAAATTGGACGGTTCTATTACATTTTGAAGCTTGTGAATTCAAATGGATAATGAATTGCAAGGAATAGTTTCCTAAAATAGCAACTTGTACATTGATCCGGCTACATTCAAGTTATAGTTGGCCAAAACTTTATCCATATGATGAATACTCGAACTACTCATGCTCTCAAATAGTGGTTAGATCTAAGAAGAATTGTCAATTTATCTTATGTGGATGTCAAAATTTTGTCATACTTTTTTTGTCCTCCTACATTGATCCTTGTGTTGTATTTTCTTATTTATCTCAAAAGAAACTTCATTCTTTAGGATCTGTGACATGATATTATTTGTATTCTAATTCGGGAACATAAGGCAAGGGGAACACAAACTATATTATGAGTTGACCACATAAGAAACATGGAACAATTAATTTTTAGCTACATGTACTATAAAATATTAGCGATATGACATCACCTAATTGGTTCAAGTACAAACATAATTACATAAATGGAGAACTATTAAATGCACCAAGTAACATATAGGAATAGAAAATAATCACAAATGGTTAGGCATATATGTCAACATCCATACAAAATCAAATGGACTGTCTCATACGAATAAGTAGCTACTTTGTATGATGGTTGACATTGTTCTAGGACTCGGAAAACTCAATGTGCCAACCTTAAGAATCCATATGATATCTTCGGTTCATCTTAAAGATTGCTAAATGGCATATCAAAGCCAAAAGAACAATTTTTATATATTGGTAATGTGTTGAATTAATCCTTTGGAGTGTCCTTTCAGTGTCGTTTCTTCTCAGACAACATTGGGATCTTAGAGAAAAGCTTTGCATCAATCACTTTGTACTGCTTTTTTATCTCAATCAGGGCCTTCTCACCCACAACATCAACTTGATCTTCATATTTCTCATACAACATGGGAAGAGTGTATGCCATCAGGAAAACTGCAAAATTATGATCACTTTCAACAATTGCTGAGTGACAATGAGCCATAAAAGTACAAAGAAAACTGTATACATGATACCAAGCTTGGATATGTATATTTTATCATAATATACAAATTATGATTTTTTACGTAACAGATGCAGTGTATAAGTAAAAAGTTCATATTGGTGCTTCATCCAATTCCTATTTTCTAGAGGATTCCTGAAGAGGATGTAGACAAGCTAGATATTCTAGTTTGATTGCCGAAATCTTAATATGGTGTATTACAATGTTTGATATGATCAAAATTCTCTCTTGATTTCAGAGACCATTTTATTTAAAAAATGACATATGTCTCACATTGACAACCACAACCATCTAGCTCTTATGGTTTTGAATGTAGTTGTTTCTCAACAACGTAAGGGAGACAACACATAAATGTGATGCTACCTTAAAAGAAGAAACTAAAGAAAAAATTGTATCCTCCTTGTATTTTGTTGTTAGATGTGATCAATACATTTAGAAGAGTCTATGAGCACTTAGGCCTTAGGATAGTGTTGCTTTAGTCTTAAAAGTACAAATGCAAATATTTATAGACCAATAGTGGCAGAATCATAAAATTGATAATTCATACTTAATCACATTTCACACTTTATTTTTGTATCTAAAAGAAACTGTTTATTTTGATTATCATAATCCAATCAAAATTCATTTCTATTTGAGAGAATTAGTTGTGGGACATCTTAAAAGGCAAAAATTAGCTGGTGCACACATCCACTTTTAATATTTGCTATAAGACATTTCAGTTTCGTGTAATTGCCCCAATGAACAACATGGCCTGGTTCAAGCCATTAAAAAATAGATATAAAATCATATAAGTGCTTGAAAATTATACTATAAAATCTTCTATGCTCTACATAATGAGAACTATATAGTAAAAAAAATTTGCACTAAAATGATCATTTTGCTCATCGTCATAAATAGACACTAAAATTATCACGGAAAAAAATCCAGAAAAAAATCACGGAATGCGCATATCACCAAATCATGGTTATGCTAAAAATATCAACTTAAAATAATAAAGTTTATAATGGTATATTTAACATGACTGAGTTATAGATTTATCTCATATCAAGCTTAATTGATATATTAAACTTTATTATTTCAAGCTGTAATATTTAGCATAGTCATGATTTGGAGATGTGCGCATTTTGTGATTTTTTCCAGATTTTTAGTGTCCGAAATATATTAACAAATTAACTATGGTTAACTTTGTCTATTTATGAAGAGGAGAAAAAGACCATTTTAGTGCAAAACAATATTTTTACTATACAATTCTCATCACGTAGAGCATAAAATATTTTATAGTATAATTTTCAGGCACTTATATGATTTACATCTATTTTGTATTGGCTTGGACCGGGACGCAGTGTTCATTGGGCCAATTACACGAAATCGTAGTGTCTTATAACAAATATTGAAAGTGGATATGTGCACCAGCTAATTTGGGCCTTTCAAGATGTCTCACGGCTAATTCTCCCTTTCTATTTTTAGTGTATTATTTAAATTATTTATACAATCAAAGTAATTTATATGAAGTACTATGCAGTATAGATTTTAAGAAGGCGATAATGTATGTGGGTGTAGAGAAGGAATTTACTAGTGTAAGAAAGAGTCAAGAAGCTGAAGCAGCTTCCAATTATGGAAATGAACCATAGCACCCCAATTGTCTGCCAAAAAAGGAAAGATATAATTAAAAAGCTCAGCATCATAAAAATTGAATTAGAACAAAAGAGGTGGTAAAAGTCAGGTTAATTACCAACAGATACGTTTTCAAATCTTTCCCAGAAGCAACATTGCGCAATGTATAAAAAGACTCATTGATTTCTTTCCTTGCAATATGAGCTATCTTCAAACACTGGACTTCAGAGAGAATGACCTCAGGGAAATTTGGAGGAGACCTGAAAAAAATCTGAAGATGTCATATGATCTCCAAAGATGTAACTATATATGTTATATATATGCACCTTAAAAAATATGCCAGACTTTCGTCCAACCTCATCTTTGGGTGTGCACGCCCGAAGCTTACATCCTCCCATAACTACCATTTAACACCAGGTAAACCCTTACCCCTCACGACTACTTTCACCAACGCTGGTGCCCCTCCCTCCCCCTTCAGTATATCACCGGAGGTTCGATGGAGTGGGAATCAATTATTTTTAATAATTTTTACCCGTAGTTTGAGTTTTCAAAGTTAGGGTTTCTTTATGCCATGTTTTTTAGTGTTGGCATTTATCTCCTCCTACTCCCTAGTGATGGCGTGCGGAAAGGGTGATGAAATTGTTTTCTATGTGGCAGCTTTGTTGAAGATGAGTAAGACAACTACGACATTAGCATCCTCACTAGTATGTTGATATGGAGACTTTTATTTCTAGAAGGCGACATCAAGGCGGAGATTGTATCACTGCCATAGAATATTTTCTCGGATCCCTTCTCTATTTTACGGTGGTTAGATCTAGCCAAAATGAAGGACTAGGAAGACTAAGTTCTAGATCAGTCTTCTTTATTCTTCTATGGCAAAATGAAGAAGCAAGATACCAGAAAAAAATGTTCCTCAACTCCGCCTACTGTTCTCAGATTTTTTGCCGAGTGTTTACCGATGCGGTCATCCAATACCTATATGATTATCCATACTACAAAGAGTCATCATGATTTTGTTTTAGATTTAGTGCTATTCACAGCATTGGTACAATTGAGATAAAAATCTAGAGTGTTTGTAATGTGTCTATATACCTAACTATTATCTAATATAATTGTTCTTTCATCTAAAAAAATCTCCAAGACTATGTTCCCTCTATCGCAGAACTCCGACACGGGAGATCAATCTCCACCTGATTAAGTGAGTGTGTGCGTGATGAACCAGCTAGCAGAGAAACGCTGCATGCGGCTCGGCTCAACCATCCTGGGCGCACGAGCAAGGTGAGTGCGATGTGTAGCGAGGGTATGGGCAAGACAAGGATATGATTGAACATGGGCAAGCAGCGGGCGACACGGTACGCGTGCTAGAAGCGGGCAACACATAGGCAGCTAAGATGGGGCGATGATGTTGGTGAGTCATGGGTACTCGAATGCGCCCGTTCCGAGCTACCTAATATGTGGCACCATCATATCAGCTCCATTCGACCACAGAGGCTCGCTCGCAGGCAACTAGGCAAGACAGAGATTATGGGCCTGTTTCGGACAACTCCTCCACTCCAAAATTGAATCTAGATATGAGATTCACCATGGATCAGCTTCAGCAGTTGATCTAACATTCACGGAGAAACTATTTGGCTAGGCAACCAGCTCCGAATCCACCCAAAAGCATTTTGGTTGGAGAGGAGAGATTTAACTTTGACATAGGCCCTACGTGTCAGCGTCTAAGAAAAAAATAGGGGGTCTTCTCCTTCCTCCGTGGAAAATCGCGGGCGGTCTCCCTCGGTCGCGCGACCTCGAGGGGGGTGAGGCGTTGGGGTAGGCAGGACGGGGGCGCGATTGACCTCGCCGGAGAGGGAGAGGGCGGGGCTGGGACGCGACCGGCAAGCCGAGACGGGCGAGCGTGGCCGGCGGGCAGGCCTCGTCGCAGCTGGGGCGCGGGGGGCGGGCGGGCTGGGACGTGAGCGTCAAACGGGGCAGGCGAGCGCGGCAGGCGGGCCTCGTCGAAGCAGGGGCGCGACCGCGCGAGCACCTCGCCGGAGAGGGCGAGGTTGGGGCACGAGCGGCTTCGCCGGGGCTAGCGAGCGCGGCGTGCGAGGTCGCGGCTGGGGTGTGGGGCAGGCGAGCGCAGGCTCAGGCTGGCTGCTGGCCGGGCAGAGCTAGGCCGCGAGCGGCCTCGCTGGAGAGGGCACGCTCACCGGCGAGCAGGGCACGGGCCCTGTTGAGCCACAGGAGAAAGCACCGGGATGGAATGAAAAAAAACCAATCGGTATGTTGTGTAATTAGTGGCAGTGGCGGATAATTTCGACCAACTCCACCGATTCGAGTTTGGTGCAGCACCCCTTGAGGAGATCCACTATTTTGATGAATCTGACGTTTAGATCCACTATTTTGATGAATCTGACGTTTAGATCCACTATTTTGATGAATCTGGCCTTTGGATTCACTATTTTGATGAATCTGAATTTGGTGGAGCTAGACGGTTTGACAAACTTTTTGTAGAGCGAAGCTAGATTTGCTGAATCTGGAGTTGGAGGAGCTGTCCCAAACTGCCGAGCGAGGGCCAGCAATGTTGTTGAGGCGTATGCCTAGTGCTCAAATGTGGGCAGCAGTAGATAGTGGATGCGGATCAAGGCCTCCAGGGTTCCGAGAAGATGAGATATGGAAAGACGGATACGTAGATGGGCCAGATGACCAAAGAGGTAGAATGATTAACAGTTCGAGCGGGAGACTGAAACTACTTATGGCCCATAGTCTAGAGGCATGACACTATTGCACACTAGGCCCGGTTTATACATGAATGCTTCGTAAACTGGGACACGTAGAGCACACATCATAGAGCACGTACCAAAACTCCCATGCAAGGCACAAGCTTCTTTGTTCAAAGTTTCAAGCAATCAGGCCATTGCGATTTTTTATTAATAAAATGATCAAATCAGCTTAAACTTCTAAAATGCATGATAATTAATCAAACGAGAATTAATTAAAAAAAGTAAAACCAATGTTTTTAGGTTTCCATAAAAAAAATCTACAAAGTATAACCGACAAGGCCATGACTCACAAAAGTAGTAAAAAAAGTGAAACCAGTTTTGTTAGTTTTCTATTAACTAGATCTACACGATATGTCAAGGGGTTCACAACGCAATGACAAAAGTCATTGGTTGGGGGCTCCCACACAGGGTTCAAATTCTGGGTACGACACTTTATTATGGAATTATTCCAGGATTTTCCAGCGCTATGCATTAAGTGGTAGGCGATGTTCCCGTCGACAGTGAGACGCCTGTGGTGACTTCGTGAACTTCAAGATTTGCCGACTCAGTCCTTCGAAGGTGCTCATAGGGGTAGGATTTGCGTACGTGTGTATGTAATTATTTCTAGATTTCTTAGGACGGCCAAAAATTCATGATAACCACGCACGGGCATATATTTGGTCATAGCCAAAAACTACACAAATGTTCCGTGCAATATATATGTACAGGTGAATAATTATTAGGAATTTTTTTGCATGTGGGGTAACAAAAGAATCATGCTCAAATTAAACACAGTATGGCTTGAATAACTAAAATTAAATGTACTATGAAAATATGTTTTGGTTAACACAAATAGCAATGTAGTGTAATGTTTTAGTTTCAAATGAAAATTAAGGACCAAATTAAAATGCTAAGAATATAGTGGTAGGAACATAAGCGATGACCTGTTGACAAATGACGCAGCATTGGACCAGACGAACCAGACGGTGAGAAAGACAATTAGTGCATGGCAGAGGAAGGTAAGGAGGTGGTAGCCGATGCCCTCAAATAGTAGCCATATCACAGTAACACCTGCCAAGATGCTCCCGGATGCCTGTTTGTTCCTCCACAGCACAAGATCGGCGGCTAAATCAAAAGGAATATTAGAAGCCATTGTGATCCATGGTTGTTGCACACCTTATAGATAGAAAAAATTTGAAAAACAAAAACAACTCACAAATTACACAAATAACTTTTGTCAATCTGTGGTTTATTGTGTCAAATATTAGATGCCATTCTCATCCCTGTTTTATTGTGTCAATTCAAGTTTCAAAAGACATAGTGTTCCCTTCTTTTTCTATATATAAAGAAAACCGATGAGAACAAAAAATTACAAATTTCTACCTTCCTAACTTATGTGTACCTTTGCCTCCTCCGAGAACATGATGCAATGGATGTTTCCTCCCAAAGAGCTTCTTCTTCTTAGACTTCTTGGGCTTCTTTTCATCATCTGAGTCTGAAGAGGAGGACGACGATGAGTGCCTGTACTCATGGATCTTCTCGTTGATCTTTTCTAGGAGCGAGCCATGTTCCTCACTTTCAGACATCATTCCCTACTCTGACTTCCCTTACAAAACACGGAAACTTAGTAAAAATCTAAACACACCAATCTACTCAATATCATAGACCATGCACTGCTATAAAACAAGACATAACACCATGATGTTTAGATCGTAACACCGACAAAAGTCATAAAATATTAGGAAGGAGGTAAAGACCGAGATAATGGAAGGACAAATGAATGAACTATTTTTATGAGGATCAAGATGACTTACAACCACAAGTGGATTTATTTAATGTCTCTCCTGCCTCCGCTTGCCGGTCTTCTGTTTATTTTTCATTTCAGTTATGGGTCTCTATGCCTTTACGTTCGCCTCTACCGTTGGGATGGAAACCGGAATTGACGGAGGCTGCATCATAGATATAATGGTGCGGAGCCAAAGGCGGCCGGGGACAATCACAAATAGAAATCCCTCGTTACTTTGCTAATGTCAAACATGCAAAAGCCTACCTTTGTTGCCCTCCTGCGTATCTATTATAACAATACCTTGTATTATTAGCCATGCTCTAATATACCAAGTAATTCCAACCAATAACAACTCCTATTGTGCTGCTAGTTGCCACTGAACTTCCTCCCTTCCACCAACGTCTGAGCTCAAATGCTCGATAAATACAAACCTACAAACCACATTTACATGTAACCGCACAGCTTATTCATGCGCTGTCATTGGTCACATGTATATCGGGTGTATGCGCGACACAGCATGGTGAAACATTTACTATGTCATAGTGATGTGTTTTTTACCACGCTCCACTGACGTAGGGGTTTTTGGATTGACATCTGCCTGCCAGGCAAAGTATTCTGAGGCATTGGAAATAGAGATTTATGTTCGGGACTAAAGTTTGCGATCGGCACACTACTAGAGAACAGACCTTTTAACGACATGTCAAATTGGCTTTAGTCTCGGTATTTTTTGCGGCCAGGACTAAAGATTAATACCAACCGAGACCAAAGGGTGTTGCCCAACGGCTAGTACAGCAGACGTACAATAGCCTTTTGCACGCAGGGACCTTGACTAAAGGCTCATCTTTAGTCCCAGTTGGTAGCTCCAGCCGGAACTAAAGGTTCAATCCCGGTTTGAGGTACCAGCCGGGACTAGAGATGAGCCTTTAGTCCCGGTTGGTAATACCAACCGGAACTAAAAAGCCCTGTATAAATAGTCTTCTTCCTCCCTTGCCCGAGCTAGAGATGACACATCAGTGTTCTTGAGAACACAGAGAGTGTTCTTGAGCAAGAGAGGAGGAAGAAAGGTGTTCTTGGTGATCTTGCTTCTTCTGGGATATACACAAGATTTTTCTTCACTCGTACTTCACTCCTAAGCAAGGTTACCAATCTCATCCTCTCTTGTTTCATCACCATTTCATTTCATGCTTACAAATTGTTGTTTTTATTGTGTATTTTGAATTTTGCATGTCATTTTCTCTCTTATTAGCCTACAAATGACTTCATAGTTTTAATTGTTGTTGTAGACGGCAGTGATTATAGGAATAGTTTTACGTAGCTTCACATAGCTCATTTTAATGAGACGCTAGTGATTTAATTGGTATCCTTGATGGCAACTACTTATAGTTTTAATTGTCGTTGTAAATTCAATGAGACGCTAGTGATTTAGAGAAATATATAAAGAGTTTATTTTAGAGGTATAGTAGTATTTGATAGCTCATTTTAATTGAGTTTATTTAGAAATCAATCTAACTAGTGAGTAGATGACGACTACTTATGGTTCCTCGGCCTCTCATGGGGTTCGAAATGGACGACTAAGGCCGGAGCTCCCTCTCATTCCGTGTGGCAAGTGTGAGCAGAAGATTGTCATGGAGCACCGAGTGTCCAAGGCGAGTCCCAATAAGGGTCATATCTTCTACAAGTGTCTGGATCACAATGTGAGCTATTTTATCACGTTTGATGATTTTTTTTCGGTTTATCTCATTTTGCTAAGTGATTTTGATTATAGTTCTTAATTTGTTGTTCTTTTTTCAGTGGGAGGGTACTGGATACAAAGGATGGTTCTGGGAGGAAGAATATGTGAAACACGTGCAAGAATCTCTTCCAGAAGAAGCGGCTGATGAAGCAGTTAGCCAGCAGACGAAGTTCATGAATGTTGAACAGACGAATGATGCGTCGTTTGTTTAGTGCATTTTATGTCTAGTTTGTTTAGTGCTACATGGGATTTTTTATATTATGGTTAGACTTACATAAGTTAATATTGATGTGATATAACTGACGTGTGGCTATTTTGTATCTCAATAATTTAAAAATTGAACCACGCTAATTATTAATGTTCGATGAGCCGACATAGGATGTCATGTTCGAGATTTTGATATAGTATGTCACGTGTAATTGTGTAGATCAATGAGCCGACATTGGATGTACAACACTGATCGCCGCTCCAAAGAATTTATTGATGGCGTGCATTATTTCTTAACTGTGGCAGAGGCAAACAAGCAAGATGGTTTTATACGTTGTCCATGTGCATTATGTAAGAATTTGAAGGAATATGCTAGCGCGAGGAATGTCCAAGCACATTTGTTTAGGTCTGGTTTCATGTCAAACTATATTTGTTGGACCAAGCATGGAGAAAACGAGGTTCTAATGGAAGAAGACGAAGACGAAGAACCAAGTCACGATGAAGATATTTTTGCTGAATATGCTGCACTAAATGATATTACAATGGGAGAAGCTGAAGAAGAGCAGGAGGGAGAAGATGTGGCCGCTGATGATCTTGGTCAGGCCATTCATGATGCTCAGAGAGAATGCGAAAGTGAAAAGGAGAAGATCAAGTTCGATCGCATGCTAGAGGATCATAAGAAATTATTGTACCCGACTGCCACAGAGGATAAAAAAAAGCTGGGTACCATACTGGAATTGTTGCAATGGAAGGCAAAGAATGATATATCTGACAAGGGATTTGGACAGTTATTGACTATTCAAAAAAAGATGCTTCTTAAGGGAAACGAATTGCCAACAACTACATATGAAGCAAAACAAATCGTCTACCCTCTGAGACTAGAAATCCAGAAGATACATGCATGTCCCAATGACTGTATCCTCTACCGCGGGGAGGACTATGAGACTTTGGATGAATGTCCGGTATGCCATGCATCGCGGTACAAGATCAGACGAGATGACCCTAGTGGTGTTGATGGCGAACGTCCGAGGAAGAGAATACCTGCGAAGGTTATGTGGTATGCTCCAATAATACCGTGCCTGAAGCGTCTCATTAGAAACAAAGACCATGCCAAGTTGCTGCGATGGCACAGTGAAGACCGTAAGGTAGACAATATGTTGAGATAATATGTTTACGGAGGACGCAAGAAACTTAAGGTTCGCTTTAAGTACAGATGGCATGAACCCTTTTGGGGAGCAGTGCAGTAGTCATAGCACATGGCCCGTTACTCTATGTATCTACAATCTTACTCCATGGTTGTGCATGAAGAGAAAGTTCATAATGATGCCAGTGCTCATCCAAGGACCCAAGCAGCCTAGCAACGACATCGATGTGTACCTGATACCCTTAGTTGACGAACTTATGCTTTTGTGGAATACATTGGGCGTACGTGTGTGGGATGAGTACAAACAGGAATACTTTGACCTATGAGCAATGTTGTTCATAACAATCAATGATTGGTCGGCTCTTAGTAATATTTCAGGACAAACAAATAAGGGATATAATACATGCACATACTATTTTGAGGACATTGACAATATATATTTAAGAAAATGTCGAAAGGTCGTGTACCTCGGGCATCGTCGATTCCTTCTTGCGAATCACCCCCTTAGAAAGAAAGGCAAGCATTTTAAAGGTAAGGCAGACCATCGGAACAAGCCTCCCAACCGAACTGGTGAGGATGTATTTGATATGGTGAAGGATGTGAAAGTAGTCTTTGGAAAGGGACCAGGGAGCGAACCTGTTCCGAAGGATGCTAACGGACACGCACCTATGTGGAAGAAGAGGTCCATATTTTGGGAGCTACCTTATTGGTAGGTGCTAGAGGTCCGCAACACGATTGACGTAATGTAGCTAACGAAGAATCTATGTGTAACCTACTAGGATTCATGGGTGTGCATGGGAAGACTAAGGACACAATTGAAGCACGACAAGACTTGCGATGTTTAAATGAACGAAAAAACTACATCCATAGAAAACAGATGATGGGCGCCATTACTTAAAACCAGCAAGCTACACTCTTAGCAAGGAAGAGAATGAAAGCATGTTCGAATGTCTAGATAGCATTAAGATCTCATCTGGATTCTCCTCGAATATAAAGGGTATAATAAGTATGTCAGAGAAGAAATTTCTAAACTTAAAGTCTCATGACTGCCACATGCTTATGACACAATTGCTTCTAGTTGCATTAAGAGGAATTCTACCTCCACATCTAATTTAGGCACTGTGAAGCTATGTGCATTCCTCAATGCAATTTCTCAGAAGGAAATCAATCTAGGAGATCTGGCAAAGCTACAAAATGATTTGGTTCAGTGTCTTGTCCGCTTTGAGTTGGTGTTCCCCCATCCTTCTATAATATCATGACGCACCTCCTAGTTCACCTGGTCAAGGAGATTAGTATTCTTGGTCCCGTGTTTCTACACAATATGTTTCCCTTTGAGAGGTTCATGGGAGTCCTGAAGAAATATGTTCACAATCGTGCTCGTCCAGAAGGAAGCATTGCCAAGGGGTACGGTATAGAAGAGGTTATTGAGTTTTGTGTTGATTTTATTCCAGACCTTGACCCGATTGGGGTTCCTAAATCGCGACACGAGGGGAGACTACGTGGAAAGGGAACACTAGGGAAAAAATCATATGTCGGTGCCGAGGACGATTATTTTAATTAAGCACACTACACTGTTCTACAAAACTCCTCCTTGGTGGATCCGTATATCGAGGAACACAAGGGCATCATAAGATCCCAGTTTCTAGGAAGAACTGAACATTGGATTACTCGTGAGCACATGCAAACTTTTGGTGGTTGGCTACGGAAAAAATGTCAAGGTGATGAGAGTCTTAATGAGCAATTGTACTTGTTGGCCAGGGAACCATCATGGAATATCATCACATACAAAGGGTACGAGATAAATGGGAATACATTTTATACAGTAACCAAAGATAAAAAGAGCACCAACCAAAACAGTGGTATCCGCATTGATGCCACGGACCCGAATAGGAATAAGTAAGCATATTATGGCCGTATAATAGAGATATGGGAACTAGACAACGGACCCACTTTTAAGGTCGCTTTGTTTCAGTGCCAATGGGTGAAGGTGACTGGAGGCGGGGTAACATTTGACAATGACTATGGAATGACGACTGTGGATCTCAACAATCTTGGGTACAAAGACAAACCATTTATCCTAGCCAAGGATGTGAATCAGGTGTTCTACGTAAAGGATATGTGTACGAAACCAAAGAGAGGGAGAAACAACAACTCAAAAAGTGAGCCAAAACGCCACATTGTTCTTTCAGGGAAAAGAAACATTATGGGAATCGAGGACAGGTCAGACTTGTCAGAGGATTATGAAAAGGACGGCCGACTCCAACCGTTTGTAGTAAACAAAGACCCAAGCATCATGCTAAATAATGAGGACACTCCATCGTTACGCAGTGATCATAACCAATGGACATACATTAGGAAGAAGTTTGTTGCTGTTGACATCACTTAATATATTGTCTGATTGCTCAATATGGCTCAATATGTGTAATCTACATTTGTCAAAACTGCCTAAACTATTTGTGGCAAGAATGTATAACTAAATAATGGCCCCATATAAGATCCTATGTTGCTCTCATTATTTTCTTACTTTTTTTGTCTCGATCATGTTTTCAATTCCCTCGTGCGTTTTTGGAAATAAATCGGTGAAAAACCAAATTTTTAACGCTACGATAATGCGAAAACTAATATCCTATCCAAAACATATAGTTTAAAGGATTTGCATTCAAAAAAACATTTTTGCATTAAGCAATTAGTGATTAATGGTTATATTACGATGACCAAAATAAAAGGAAAACAAAATAATTTAAGAGTTTAAGGCTTTTCCTTCAAAGTATAAAGCAAAAACCAAATAATGGTGCTTTGAAAACAATATTATGCCTAATACTTGATTTTTTGTTTAATTAACAAGTGTAAAAAGAAAATTTCAATGAAATATATCCAAAAAACCAAAATTTTCTTAGAAAGCTGGCAGGAAATGAACAGGTAGGGACCTTTAGTCCAGGCTGATATAACCAACGGGGACTAAAGGTCTCTACATTTTCAATTACCGCCAACGGGAAAAAACCTTTAGTCTCGGCTGGTAATACCAACCGGGACTAACGGTAAGCCTTTAGTCCCGGTTGGTCTTACCAGCTGGGACTAAAGGCCTTTTAGTCCCGATTGGTGGTACCAACCAGGACTAAAGGTCTGGGCCTATATAAGGCCAGCTCTGCGCTCGATCTGCTAAGACTTCTTCCTTACACGAACTTCGCGTCCTCTCCGCCCACGCACACGATCTCCGCCGCCCCTCTCCAGTTCGTCCTCGGCCGCCGCCCTGCTCTGTCTGCCGGCGGCGCCCCCGCGTCCTCCTCTAGCCTCAACATCGTCCGCCGCGCCCTCCGGCCCCAGCAGTAGCTAGCTCCGCGCGCTCGCGCCACCACCACGCCGTCCGCCGCGCGCCCCGGCCCTCCGGCGTCTCCGATCTCCGGCCCCTGCCGGCCTCCACGCCGCCCCCCCTCCACGTCGGCCCTTCCTAGCTCGCCGGCCAGCAGCAGATCGAGATCGAGGGTGCGTGGGTGTTTGTGTGTGTATATATGTATATATATATATATATAAATGTAAATATATATATATATATAAATGTCATATATACATACATACATACATACATATATTAATGGAGTTAGAAATGTAAATTTAGAATTGGTATTATTATTAGAGGTATATATAAAATATAAATGCCTTCATATATATGTAAATGTAAATTTAGAATTTATATGTTAATGTCTTTATATGTAAAAAATGTCTTCACTGTTGGCCTTATATTGTTATTAGATATATAATATATATATATATATATATATATATATATATATATATATATATATATATGCCTTCATGTTTTTGTTAATGCCTTTTTAAATGTAAATTCCTTCATGTTTTTTTCTAATGCCTTTATAAAAAGAAATTTCATCATGTAAATGCCTTTATTATAATTTGTATTAGACATCCTTCATTTTTAAGGATATCTATTAGGTAAATGCCTTCGTTTTTAAGAAATGTAAATGCCTTCATTTCATGTATATTAGATATCCTTCATTATTAGAATTTAAATTTGTTCATGTAAATGCCTTCATTTCATGTATATTAGATATCCTTCGTTATTAGAATTTAAATTTCTTAATTTATACGCTAGATGGCCGACCCCAATGACACCATGGATGACGCCATGATGGATCTTATTAACTCCGGTGCCGCAGACGATGATAATGCTCAGGATGACGAGAGTCAATACTTAAATCTTGGAAATGAACCAGAAAATGTCTTGCAAGATGACATCACTGGCGAGGTATAAACTTTGATAAATCCATCTTCTCTCTTATATATTTATATTGGTGAATTAACAAAGAATATTGTGTCATTCATTTATAATTCTAAGTTTATGTTTGAATGTGTGCATTGTGTAGCCCTCGGGATCGACGACGAGTCAAAATGTACGAGGCCCGACAAAGTAGGTGGAGGGCCGTCACATAATATCAGAGTTCAATGCAACTACGGGACAACCACTTGGAACACATGCGAAGAAATTTGTTAACCACTATTGTTGACACCGTTTTTCGGCACGTGTCAAATGAACTAAGACTCGTGTTGATCGGTGGCTGTTTTCTATCGACATCGGAAAGTTATCAGTCGAATTTGCCGATAAGAAGAATGTTAAGTTTGTTGCCGATGGAGGCTGGATGATTCTTGCCGATAAGGGTTGATTAGTGAAGACAAGTTACCAGTACAAGGTTGCCGATCGGGATGTATTACCGATGCTGATGGGCATAGAGTACCGATGAGCACAGGGTGACTTAGCGTTTGACGTCAGCAAGGGATAGCTGATGGTGAAAAAAAGGAAGTCGCAGATTGAGGGAGTCTGCCGATGGAAAGTTTTCATCGAAAGAAGGACATAAGGAAACTGGTGATTTTATACCAGTATTAATATAGTAGTTTGAGTCCGACTCTTGCACGAGTCGTTTGTTTCCTTTAAAATAGGGGCGTCTGTTAAGGAAAATAATATTGTTATTTGGGTCCGACTCCTGCGCGAGTCAGTTATTTCCTTTAAAGTAGGAGTTTTGTTTAGGAAAGGTATGAGTCGTGTTTCTGTACAACTCTCCATGTGGGAGTATAAATATGTGCCCAAGGGATGCGTGTAAAGGAATCAATCATATCAAAATCAAATCAATTTACTCTTATTCTACTTTTATCGCAATTTACCCTTTATTGCATTAGTCCGAGTTTATCTACGAGTTCTTCAAGCTTCGACGGGCTGCATCACCTTGATCTCCGTCAAATCCTTGTAAGTTCCGCGTGGGAGTACCACTGAGCTTTGACATCTGGGCGCATTGTTGTTGTCTCGTTCAACTCTGCTCTAGTTATCCTGATCAAGTCCCAATCTTGGCATCCGGGCGTATCGCCGTTGTCTTGATTGAATCTTGTTCTAGTTATCGTCCTTGTCGATTAACTAGTCAAATCGACTGGAACACCCTCGGATATCGAATTTCGGGTATAAGCCCGAGGTGTTCGCAGATCCTGACGCTTTTTGTGTCAACACCTCTTTTGGCACGCCCGGTGGGACCTGATTATACAGAATTATACATCTATCATGGGTGATAACTCCGACGTTAACCAAAGGAACATCATTGAAGTCTCCAAGGCCGATCTAAAAGATGATCAGAGGCTGGCCATGGAGCGGGCTATGGAGGAGTACAAGCAATTGTATCTGAAATCCTTCAGCCTAAGCAGGAGCGGCGAAGCAATCCAGAAGCAAGAACCGCCGTTGCCACGGCAGGTCACGTATGACGCCAATCCTGGTAAGTTACAAGAGATGGTTAATTCTGCTTTAAATCAAGCATTAATTAGCCACTCCAGCGTGCTATCCAATATTGTGTACAATGTTGTCATGCAATCATTCAAAGAAGGACATGCACCTCAATATGTTGGTCCAACGTATCATCAACCTGGATCGGCATCTATAAACCCATCGGCAACCCCAATGGCGTCTTCCATTCCAATGGAACCGTCTGCCGATGTGGCTGCACCACCAAGGCCGAGTCCTGAAAGCGTCACTAAGCTCAGTGTAGATCCGGTGGCGTCGGCAATGGCGGGACCTGCTATCCAGAATCAGCCAGCTCCTACCAACTGGTGGGGTTACGGTATGCCTTCAAATCTATCTGCTGGTTCTAATCTGGTGCAGGGAGATGCTCAGCTTGGAAGGGCTCCATGGCATCAGCAATGCAATCACAGCCGATGGCCCCTATGATGCATTACTCTACGCCCTCTCCAACTGTACAAGTGCCATCAGAAGATTTCCAAGTGATTCCTAAAATACCTCTGATGCCACCATCGGCAAGCTCTATTCCGATGCAACAAAACATAGCAGCTGGAAGTCAACCTATGCTGATGAATCCTCAGGCCGGGGTACTGGCATCTCAAGGTAACCAATTTGTTGACTACTCTAAGATGCAGAGCAGCAGGTGTCAGTTAGCTATCAGCCATCGGTAAGTCACATGCCGATGATTTACAATCCTGAATGGACTAACCAACCGCCGGTTCAACAGTTTGGCATATCAATGTATCAGTATGGGAGTCCAGCAAACATTCAGAGTGGAGCATCGGTACAGTAGCCGATGAATTCAATGCCTCAGTATAATCCGGTGAATGTGCAATATTGCCCATCGACAGGGCAGCCGATGCATAACGTCCAGATGACTGGTGCTGCGCCCATGCCAACTACTCCGAATCATCTTTCATCAAGATTTGAAGGGGCACATCAGCCGACTCCACCAGTCAACAATCAGCCAATGAGTCGGCAAGAGTAGGATGCATATTGGACCGATAAGATTGCCGAAGTGATGAAAAAACAATTCGGTACTAAACCCAAGGTTAACACATATTCTTATCGGACACCGTATCCTCCCGCATATGATTTGATTCCTCTCCCAAATTGGTACAAAGTGCCTGATTTTACCAAGTTCTCCGGCCAAGATGACACGTCGACGATGGAGCACATCAATCGCTTCATTATCCAGTGCGGAGAAGCTGCCAGCAGAGAGGAATTGAGGGTGAGATTGTTCTCTTCATCATTGTCTGGATTGGCATTCACATGGTTTATATCATTGCCTCCAAACTCTATAATTACATGGGCCGATCTAGAGAGGCAGTTTCACAAATACTTCTTTGCTAGCATACATGAGAAGAAGATTACCGATTTGGTCAAGCTGAGGCAATGCAATTACGAATCGGTGGAGAACTTTGTTCAGAGGCTGCGAGATGTGAAGAACAAGTGCTATAGCTTGGTACTTGATGATTGGCAGTTGGCAGATTTGGCTTTCCAGGGACTACTGCCGCACATCAAAGATAAATACGTGTCTCAAGAATTTGAAAGCCTAAGTCATCTAGTGCAAAGGATTGCCGATCAAAATATCAAAACCTTTGAACCCTGGAAGACTTGGAATAAGAAGGTGACCTTCATCGGGCAAGAAGAAGATTCTGGGTCAGATGAAGAGCTAAGCATCGGTGCGGCCGAATGGGTGAAGGATAAGAAATTTGTGTCTTGTCCGCTCGGCTAGAAAGAAGCTGAGAGGTTCACCTTTGACATCACCAAGGCCGATAGGATGTTTGACTTATTACTTCAAAAAGGGCGAATCAAGTTGGCGCCCAACTAAGTAATTCCATCGGCCGAAGAGCTCAAGAAAATCAGGTACTGCAAATGGCACAATGCGACTTCTCATAGTACCAATGACTGCAAGGTATTCAGGCAGCAATTGCAGTCAGAGATTGAATCTGGACGCATCAAATTTGAAAATTCTAAGGTCCAGAAACCGATGAAGATTGATCAGCACCCGTTTCCAAACAATATGGTGGAAACCAGTGGAAAAACCAAAGTGTTGACATCGGAAGCTGCCAGGAAGAATGCATCGGTAGATCCTAACCATCAAGTGACTGAGCGCAATGAGAGAAGGTTTGCCGATGACAGAAAGGGCAAGAAAGTTGTCGATGGAGGTAGTAGTGCCAACAGGGCTCCCGGTGTTATAATCACGCATAAGCAGCCAAGGCGAGACTATCGGCAATCATGAGAAGAGCGATATCGATAGGAAGAAGACGAGCACCAAGAATGGCTTCGGCATAAGGACCACTGGAAGTGTCCCTTCTTCGTTCACTGTTGGGAAGAAGGCATTAAGCTACCTACTGCCGATAATTGTCCCGAATGCAATGGATATTACACTGCCGATCGGTCAGGTAAGAAACCTTGTTTTGACGATCGAGTATCCAGGTATGCTAAGCCGCTCAGAGAGAAGAAATCGGCACACGACCGACTGGGGGGCAAGCTCGGTGTACATAACAGGCTTGGCAGGCATGTTGATCAAGAGGAGCTGGAGGAGATGGCCAATGCGAGAGTGCCTGATGAAGAAATATTCTCCAGAGATCCAAACATCAGAAATGGTGCCGATGCAAACAATGAGAGGCAGCACCAGCCTGTTTGGAAAACTAAACTTCCCCAATGGTGCCCTAAGGGTCTAACAAAGACTCAGAAAAGGAGAATCCAGCGTGAACGCCAAGGCGACCTATGTGGTAGTGAAAATCCTCCAAGGGAAAAGCAGTGGAGGCCAAAGCGCAAGGACAGGGATCCATCGGCAGAAATCAATATGGTTGTCATATTGCCGATGGAGTTCATGGCACCTGTCAGCAATGATGAAGAAACTGCACAGATGGCGCAATTGGTCTTGGATCCGATGGCAGTTGTCTTTGAGAAGCCTGCCGATGATGAAAGGCAGCACCTAAGGGCTTTGTTCGTTAAAGGCAAAGTGGATGGGCAACCCGTGACCAAGATGTTGGTGGATGGTGGTGCGTCGATAAACATAATGCCGTATGTCATGTTCAGAAAGCTTGGAAAAGGCGACCAAGACTTAGTCAAAACGGACATGAAGCTCAAGGACTTTGAAGGCAATGTGTCGACAGCTATGGGAGCCGTATGTGTTAACTTAACCATCGGCAGTAAAACTTTGCCGACAACATTTTTTGTAATCAGCGGCAAAGGCACCTATAACTTGCTCCTGGGAAGGGATTGGATCCACGCCAATTGCTGCATTCCTTCCACCATGCATCAGAGCCTTGTGAAGTGGATCAGAGACAAAATTGAAGTCGTCCGAAGTGAGACCCCATCGATTGTTGCGTCGGCGGAATCGGAAAACTTATGAGCAAACCAGATGCATATCAGGTGAAGCTTGGGACACAGAGTTCCTCAAAGTTGTTGATTACCGCATTACACCGATCCAAGCAGTCGGTCCTGAAGAAGAGTTTTAATGGATCGGTTCGCTGATGATGGAAAACTGGGACAGGGCTTCACATCCGCCGATGATTTGTTCGAAGTAGACATCGGCGATGATAGTAAAAATAGGCCTACTTTTATTAGTGCTAATTTAGATTCCCAATGTAAACAACAGTTAACCGATTTATTAAAGGAATACAAAAATTGTTTTGCTTAGGATTATACAGAAATGCCTGGTTTAGACCGATCGATAGTCGAACATCGGTTACCTATTAAGTCTGGTTTCCAACCACATCGGCAACCTGCACGCCGATGCAATCCTAATATTTTACCTGACATTAAAGCTGAAATTACAAAGTTAATTGAAGCGGATTTATTCGGCAATGCCGATATGCCGAATGGATTTCTAATGTGGTTCCTGTTTACAAGAAAAATGAAAAACTTCGTGTTTGTATTGATTTCAGGAATCTTAACAAGGCTACACCGATGGATGGCTACCCGATGTCGGTTGCCGATCTGCTGATTGATGCTGCTGCTGGACATCAAATCATTAACTTCATGGATGGCAATGCTGGATACAATCAAATATTCATGGCTGAAGAAGACATATCCAAGACTGCTTTCAGATGTCCAGGTCATGTCGGTTTATTTGAATGGGTTGTCATGACTTTTGGCTTGAAGAATGCCGGTGCTACTTATCAGAGTGCAATGAATTTTATTTTCCATAAGTACATCGGCACGATAGTCAAAATCTACATTGACGATGTGGTGGTTAAGTCTGGAAATTTTGAGAAGCATCTTGCCGATTTGCAAAAAATATTGGAATGCACAAGGGAGCATGGGTTGAAGATGAATCCTAACAAAATATGCATTTGGTGTATCAGCAGGTCATTTCTGGGTTTTATGGTGCATCAAAGAGGCATTGAGATCGGCAGAAAGTCTATTGATGCAATTAACAAAGTGGTTGCTCCTATAAACAAGACTGAGCTGCAATCCTTGATCGGCAAGATTAATTTTATTAGAAGATTTATATCCAATTTATCTGGTAAGATTAAATCTTTTAGTCCATTGCTGAAGCTGAAAGCCGATCAAGAGTTTGTATGGAAAGAACAGCAGTTAGCTTTGGAGGAAATCAAGAAATATTTGGTAAACCCTCCAGTCTTGGTTCCACCTCAACATGGGAAGTCTTTCAGATTGTATTTGTCTGCCGATGACGCCGTTATCGGATCAGCCTTAATTCAAGAATTTGAAGAGAAAGAACGTGTGATATTTTTTGAGCAGAAGGGTGGTAGATGCTGAAACCAGGTATTCGGCCATAGAGAGATTATGTTTATGTTTATATTTCTCTTGCATAAAATTGAGGCATTATTTATTGTCGGCTGAATGCACTGTTATCTGCAAAGATGATGTGGTTAAGTATATGCTGTCGATGCCGATATTGAGTGGGAGAATCGGTAAGTGGATTCTAGCACTTTTAGAATTTGATTTAAGGTATGAGTCGGCTAAGGCTGCTAAGAGTCAGGTGATGGCCGATTTCGTTACTCAGCATTGCAATATGGTAAGCTCTGTGGAGATTGCTCCTTGGACTTTGTTCTTTGATGGATCTACGTGCAAGGAAGGAGCAGGTATCGGTGTTCTCTTAATTTCACCCCGAGGACGGAAGTATGAGATTTCATTGCCGATTGTTGCTACATCAACAAACAATCAGGCCGAATATCAAGCTTTAATAAAAGGGTTGGAATTACTCAGGGAAGTGCGTGCCGATGCTGTTGAAATCTTTGGCGATTCTATGTTGGTGATCAATCAATTGACTGGAGTATATGAATGCCGAAGTGAAGTGTTGATTGCGCACCATGAGAGATGTTTGCAATTATTGAAGGAGTTCAAAGAATATCGCCTTGAACATATTCCTAGGTTGCATAATGAAGAGACCAATCGGTTAGCACAGAATGCTTCAGGATATCAGCCGATTCAAGAAGTCATGACATCGGTAATGGTTGCCGATGACTAGAAAAAGGAAATTGCCAATTATTTAAGAGATCCATCTAAGAAGGTTGAAAGGCGTCTGAGGTTTCAAGCTAACAAGTATGTGCTCCTCGACGATAAATTGTATTATTGGACGATTGATGGAGTTTTACTCAGGTGCCTTGGTAAAGAAGAGTCAAAAGAGTTGATGGGTGAAATCCATGAAGGTGTATGTGGAGCGCATCAATCGGCATTCAAGATGAAGTGGATGATCAGGCGGAATGGATATTATTGGCCGACAATTCTTGAAGATTGCTTCAACTATTTTAAAGGGTGCTGAGATTGTCAGAAGTTTGGTAATGTCCAGAGGGCACTTGCATCGGCAATGAATCCTATAATCAAGCCTTGGCCGTTCAGAGGATGGGCTATTGATTTCATCGGCCAAATTTATCGACCGTCAAGCAAGGGGCATAAGTTTATACTTGTTGCTACTAATTACTTCACAAAATGGGTTGAGGCGATTCCTTTGAAGAAGGTAACCTCGACAAACATGGTGGATTTTGTAAAAGAACACATTGTTTACCGATTCGGTATTCCTCAAACTATTACTACCAATCAAGGAACCATGTTCACATCGGGAGAGTTTGATGAATTTGCTGCTAGTATGGGGTTCAAGGTATTGAATTCTTTTCCTTATTATGCTCAAGCTAACGGTCAAGTTGAAGCAACTAATAAGGGAGTTATTAAGCTTATCAAACGCAAAATTGAAGAGAACCCTAGAAGGTGGCATGTGGTGTTGAATGAAGCATTATGGTCGTATCAGATGGCTTGTCATGGTGCAACCAAAGTTTCGCCGTATCAGTTGGTCTATGGACACGATGTTGTCCTGCCTTGGGAAATTAAAACTGGTTCCAGGCGATTATCTTTTCAAGATCAGTTGACGACTGATGATTATGCTACTCTTATGAAAGATGTGTTAGAAGATTTTGCAGGTCATCGGTTGAGGGCTCTAATCAGCATTGAAGAAAATAAGAAAAGGGTTGTCAGATGGTATGACAAAAGGGTCAAAGAGAAAATGTTTGCCGATGGCGATCTGGTATGGAAGTTGATTTTACCGATTGGGACTAAGAGTTCTAAGTTTGGAAAATGGTCTCCTAATTGGGAAGGTCCTTATCGGGTTAAAACAGTTTGCTCCTGGCAATGCTTATATTTTAGAAAACTCTCGAAGGAGTTGCATTCTCCAGAGCAATCAACGGGAAATACTTAAAGAAATATTACCCTAGTATTTGGGTAGACGCATAGAGTGCTCGTTTGAACGCCAATAAAAGAAAAGGTTATAAAACATCGGTAAAACGTACTGACATTATATTATAGAGCAAAATCAAGTGTCAATGTTACATTTGCCGATACGATGAATG
Organism: Microstegium vimineum; assembly: GCA_022036555.1. Classification (NCBI taxonomy): domain Eukaryota; kingdom Viridiplantae; phylum Streptophyta; class Magnoliopsida; order Poales; family Poaceae; genus Microstegium; species Microstegium vimineum. The sequence goes on from CM039127.1 coordinate 36,620,736, forward strand.
GTAATCAATTACAACAAGGATTTTGGATGGCTGATATCGCGCGCAGACGAATTTGCTCTATTTCCTCCATCTCCTTGGCATCGGCGTCGGCAGATCCTTCAATCGGCTTGATCTTCTTCTTCAGCGCGATTGCTTGTCGGGCGTTTGTGTCCCTTTCTTGTCGAAGAGCTTTGACGGTATCGGACAGCTGAGCTTTCTTCTGGTTAGCTATGTTCAAAGCTTCTTCAACATTTCTTAATTCGGCCTGCAGCTCTTCCTTCTTTGCCGATAGGTGAACTATTTCTTGCTCAAGGTTAGTGCCAGAGGCTTCTACTTGGCCAATGCTCTTATGCTTCTCATCGGCAATTTGCTTAAACTTGAGCATCTCCTTTGTAAGCTTGGACTGGGCATTCCTATCGGCAAGGCGGCGTGAGATCCGTTGGTATTAGAGTTGGCGGCTCTCGAGGAATGCTGCCTGAAGAGGGTCTCTTCTATATCGGCAGAGAGGTGGCCTTAGATGTTCTTGAAAGCTATCTTTGCTGCAGTAGAGTCTTAGACAAGCTGGGATGTGTCTTGTTGCAGCAGAGAAAGCAGTGCTTTAAGCTTGAGTTTGACCTCTGCCGATAAAGTTGGAACAGAGCTTTCTTCATGAAGATCTTCATCAGGAGGATTGATGGCGAAGGAGAATAGGCTATCTGCTGGAGAGGAGGCTTCTTGGTTCTCATCCTCGTCCTGGAGGTTGACGCCAAAAGAAAACAAGCTGTCTGGGGAATCTTGGGCCTGAGAAAGAAGAAGTTAAGATGTGCCGATCGTAAGGTTATACTGCAAATTTTTAAGTAGCCAACTTACCATCTTAAAGCGGATTTCTTGCACGGGACTTGGCATGTCGGCTGGTACAGCCTCATCCTGGAGATCGGCAGCAGTTGCCGATGAGCATGCTTCTGTTGGGGAAGCAGTTGGCGCTGTTGGTGCTGTTGCTGGCACTGTCTCTGCTGTTGTGACCGGTTCCTGTGGCGGTGGTGCTTTCCTCTGGTCAGGGTTCTCATTCTGTGTAGGCACTAGTGCCGATGCTGATGTTGTTGCAGCTGGTTCCTGCAGTTGTGGCGTTGCTTCTTGGATCGGGGTTTCTTCCACTGGCTGTTCAGGAGCAGATGCCGATGGTTGTTCTACTATTGGGACATCGGCAGCGGTTGGTGATGTAGCTGGGGTAGCTCGTCTCAAGCGTTTCCACTTTGGCGCAGCAGTAGGCGAACCAACCCGTTTTTGTTGCGAAGCCTGGGGGCCATCGGCAGCAGGAGTTTGGAAAGTTCGTACGTTTGGAGTAGCTGCCGATGACCTCATTGCCTGAAAATGTTTAATGTGAGTTATATAAAGTAAATGTTGCCGATGAGCAGTATGTGATCGGTACAAGTAAAGATAAGATTTACTGCAAAAGCCCGTGTCAAGGCAGCAACAGCAGCCGATGTAGCCATGGTTTTTGCAAGCGTCGGCTTGGGCTTGAGAGTAACCTTGGGTACCTTCTGAGGGGTGAAGGCAGCCAGTGTGGGGGCATTATTGCCGATGAGTGATATAGGACTCATCATTCGGAGGTTGAAAGGCTTGCCACTCCTGCTCATCTTGGGGATTGGATCATCAACCTGTTAAGCATAAGAAAGTCAGATGCCGATGACAGGAATAAAGTAAGAGGAATGCATCGGAAATTGAAAACATACTGCATCGTCAGGAATGACGTGATCGGCGTCAATCATATGCCGATAGTAGTGTGATGACTTGGCAAATAGTTGATGTCTCCATTCTTGCCACCAGAATTTATATTCTTCCGTAATGAAGGATGTTGGTGCCCAGGAGAATAAGTCAATATCTAAAATATCGGCATTTGGGGGGAGATTGACGACCTTATTCCAGTCTATGGAGCTGGAGATGATTTGCCTTGGTTTTATCACCTTGGCATAGCAGAGCTTGATCGGCAGTTGACCGAATGCTAGCTGTCTTGCCGCTGCTGCTGGGTAATAAACCTCGAAGGACGGAGGAGCATTCTTCCCACTTCCGAAAATGTTAACTGGAATAGCTCGAGGAACAATGCTGGCCTTAATGATCACCTCGTTCTGAGGCACGTTCCCAACGGTAAGGTTGAATAGCAAGGGAAATCGGTTGTCCGCATCAATATATGGCCACCAAAGCCGTTCTAAACCAGAGATTCCATTGTAAAATTTCTGGAAAAACATGCCAAACTGATCTGCATCGGCATCGGTTCCTGGTAGCACTATGATAGCCTCTCCAAAGTTGAGTGGAGGACGAGTTGTCGATTCATCATCACTAAATACATAGTTCTCCGATATATCCCTTGGGAATTGCTAAGCAAACAAGTCAATCTGAAGGACTTTATACATGTGTGCGTTCAACCACATGTTTATGAACCACCAGGGGCCCCGAGGTTGTCGATGGGCTCCCCTAGCAGTAACTTCTTGGACACTTAGTGTAAGAGGCGGTATACCGATCCAAGAAGATATCGGTCGAGAGGAAGTCTTGTTCCATCGGCTAAGAGTTCTGCAGCTGGGAGGCACATTGTGGTCGGACCGACTGTTTTGCCACAGAAGATGAACTTCTCCAGCCACATGTTCAGAAAGATAGCATGCTCTCTTTGTCCTACCGATCCAGTCTTTTGGTGCTCTTGAATATAACCGGTCCAGCCTCCGATGTTCCGTGTGTTCACTTTGTACTCAGCTTTCCGATGGAACAAAGCTGGGACATCGGCAGAAGAGACATCAAGGCCGGTCAGCATATGCACATCGGCAAGGGTAGGAGTGGCTGGTCCATGTCTGAATAGAAAGGCATTCATGGTGTCAGACCAGAAGTAGGAGGTCGCTATCAGCATCTTCTCATTTTTCTCCATATCGGCAATGGAGAGCCTGATGCACTGATCCAGACTGTGCTCTGACCAATAAACTTGCTGTGTTCTAATGACCCTAAGGTACCAATTTCTCAACCCCTTGGTGGGCTTGGGCCATGAACGGAAGGCATCCTTCCATAACCCTAAACTGAAGCATTCAGATCTAAAGGGAATATGATTGGTTTCCACGTTGATCATGTAGCTAGGATCAGGATTGCCCATTGGGCCTAGTTAGTTGATGTTGGACTGCTCAAGGGGGATCACTACTTTGTTGTACAGTTCCTAGGTTTCGAAAGGAAAAGGAAGGATCAAAGAAGGAGATTGAAAAAGGATTGCAAAAATTTATACATGAAAGGAACTGGCAGGAGATGGGATGAGAAAGAAGTGGATTTACCTTGGGGATGTCGACGTGAATCACCATTGGAGCTTGAAGAGTTCTTCCGACTCGCTTTCTGTCAGAAGAGGGTGCTGTTGCTTGGGCTCACGGTGCAGTTCTTCGGAGTCGCCGCCAAGGTTGAAGCCGCCGGAGGTTGAAGACGAAGGCAAGTGAAAAGTGAAAGTAGGCCAGGGTAAAAAGTAAGTTGGATCGTGGTAACTTTTTATAAACCTAGGTCAGGAGTATTTTGGAGTTTCTGCTCGTACTGTACAGGAATGTGGAGAGGCCTGTGATGGATGTGTGCGATAATCAAGGAGATATGATTGGATTTGCAACTGTTTGTGCTATAGTCGAGGAATTTTATTAATAAATTGCAGCTCTACGCGCGGAGATCGAGGAAGTTGTAAAGTTATCTCGGAAGGAATGACTACAGTAGAGAGAATTTCGGTGCGTAAAATATATTATACACTCTGAAATTGGGGGGCATGTGTTAACACCGTTTTTTCGGCACGTGTCAAATGAACTAAGACTCATGTTGATCGGTGGCTGTTTTCTATCAGCATCGGAAAGTTATCAGTCGAATTTGCCGCTAAGAAAGAATGCCAAGTTTGTTGCCGATGGAGGCTGGATGATTCTTGCTGATAAGGGTTGATTGGTGAAGACAAGTTACCAGTACAAGGTTGCCGATTGGGAAGTATTGCCGATGCCGATGGGCATAGAGTACCGATGAGCACAAGATGACTTAGCGTTTGACGTCAGCAAGGGATAGCTGATGGTGAAAAAAAGGAAGTCGCGGATTGAGGGAGTCTGCCGATGGAAAGTTTTCATCGAAAGAAGGACATAAGGAAAATGGTGATTTTATACCAGTATTAATATAGTAGTTTGAGTCCGACTCTTGCACGAGTCGTTTGTTTCCTTTAAAATAGGGGCGTCTGTTTAGGAAAATAATATTGTTATTTGGGTCTGACTCCTGCGCAAGTCAGTTATTTCCTTTAAAGTAGGAGTTTTGTTTAGGAAAGGTACGAGTCATGTTTCTATACAACTCTCCATGCAGGAGTATAAATATGTGCCCAAGGGCTGCGTGTAAAGGAATCAATCATATCAAAATCAAATCAATTTACTCTTATTCTACTTTTTTCGCAATTTACCCTTTATTGCATTAGTCTTAGTTTATCTACGAGTTCTTCAAGCTTCGACGGGCTGCATCACCTTGATCTCCATCAAATCCTTGTAAGTTCCTCGTGGGAGTACCACTGAGCTTTGATATCCGGGCGCATCGCTGTTGTCTCGTTCAGCTCTGCTCTAGTTATCCTGATCAAGTCCCAATCTTGGCATCCAGGCGTATCGCCGTTGTCTTGATTGAATCTTGTTCTAGTTATCGTCCTTGTCGATTAACTGGTCAAATCGTCTGGCACACCCTCGGATATCGAATTTCGGGTATAAGCCCGAGGTGTTCGCAGATCCTGACGCCTTTTGTGTCAACAACTATGGTTACCTAGTAAGGGACAGACTACCGATCAATACTGGGGAATGGAAACAGAAGACAAATGCTCCGCATATTAGTTTTGTCTCTGATCTAGACAAGTCCCTTATTTGGGATGATATTCTCCAACATTTCATGCTTGAAACAGATGAAGCTGATTTGAAGGAGTTAGTTAAGAAGTGGGCTATGAAGAAGATGGCCACCCAGTTCCACTCTTGGAAGAAAAAGCTATACAATGATTATGTTAAGAAGAATCTGACCCCAAATTTCAACACAAGGGGTCCACTATCAAAGTTGAGGCCTTATTGGGATGAATTTGTGCAATACAAAACATCAGAAGAGGGTACAGAGCGGATATGAAGGAACCGACAGAATGCCCAACAAATAGAATACCACCATCACTTGGGATCAGGTGGCTATAAGACTGCCAGTGTGAAGTGGCAAAAGCTAGAATCAATATTAATTGAAAAGCAGATCATACCAGCTTCACTTGATTGGCCCGAACGATGTAAGAATTGGTTCTTTGCGCATGGTGGATCAATTGACCTAGAAACCGGGGGTTAGTTTATGGTGAAAGGATTCGAGAGGCAGCAGAGAGACTTTGTCATGCTATAAATGCTTCTTGCAGTGGTGCGTTCAAGCCAAACAAAGAAAAGGATGAACTAACATATGTCCTCTGTTGGTATTTCTTATGACTATTGAATAAATCCGCAAGCGCATAGATTATACCGCTGTAGCACTTCACCTAGGAGTATTCCAAGGTATCGTAATTTATATTATCCCAAGGGAAAGCTAAGCTAGAAATGATAATTAGAGAGAGAGAGATCCTAGAGAGCACCTCAACTTAGTACCAACTAGTATAGGGGGGTAAACGATATATGTGATAGGAAGGGTTGATGAATGAATAAGACAAGGTAAATGATACTTGGAACGGACTAGGTAGTATAGCTAGGTGGGAGAACAACGAGAGAGTACAAGGGACTCCTAAGCAATTCACTCTACTTCAATATACTTAGCTAATTAACTAGTCTAAACACTATAGTTTGGCTCCTCAATACAAGTATGCTAGGCGAGGGGATAGATCACTAGGAGGACAAAACTCCTACCGGACCGCGCCCTCTTCTTATGGGGGCCTTACCTTTTAAGAACTTGCCTATAAACACGTGGTGGAATACAACGACTAGACAAGGCTGTCACCTCTTGCTAGCTACCACAAACAATCCGTGCAGCAAGCGGTAACCAAGGAGAAGATAATGTATAAGCACCACGCTTACACACAACTTATTACTTTGACTATGATCTATAATCAAAGCACCCTATGACAGGCAATGATCGCATACAGGAAAGGTCACAAGGATCACAGACTATGAATGTAAAGGCTATTAAAGAGCAAAAGCATATAACAATACTATATCCAGTATAGTAATGCTCAAAGTAACTACTAAGTAAAGTAAAGGGAAAGGATAATATATTGAATAAGATAAAGTCTTACAAAGAAAGAAAGATACAAGAGCTATACCAGACTTCCCAGAAGACAACTCCGAAAATCCCGAGCAAAGCTCGACTCAACTCTAACTCCCACTCTAGACTAACTCCTAGAACAATCTAGCTTGTAGGCTTCTTCACCATGTCTAGAGAGGGGGGTGTGACCCTCTATTTATAGTAGGGGTGTGAAGTAGGGGCTACTCTGTAACACCCTAGGGTTAAGCATTGCATAATCCACATGATAATTGCAATTCATTCATTGCATAAGCATCAACATGAAGCATCATGGCATTTCATTTTAAAAATCAAATTAAGTTAATATTGCTTAGAATGATGAAGTAAGATGGATTCATAAAATTGATGGTGTTTGAATTAAGACTTGAAAACAATGCCCTAATTAATCTTGCTTTTAAAACCCTAGGTTTAACAAAAGAAATAAAATTTAAAAGCCTTTAGGAAATCATTGTCTTTTATTAAAAGAAAGGCTTCACATTTGATTTGAATTCTAATTTAAAAATATAGAGAATTTGACCTTGACCTCTCAAGCAAAAAGGTAGTTTAAAATCTTTTGAACGACTTTGGTATTCACACCAAAACCTAGTTTTGAATTTTTAAACCTGTTTGAAAATAAACAAATCAACACAAGAAATGAAATTAGAAAAGAAAAAGAAAAGGAATTTCCATACCTTACTGGGTCTGCGCTGACGAAATGGCCCGGCAGAGCAAGCTAGCCTGGCCTGCCCCACACGCCCACGCCATCTCCCGTCTGCGCCTCACGCACAGCGCGCGTGTGCCTGACCACGCACAGACGCCGTGCGCTGCGTGGCCGCCATGCCCGCCGACGATGCCCCGGTGGCCGCCGAGCTCTGGCCGAGCCATGCCTTGGTCCGAAGCGGACGCGCCCCGGTCCTTCCTCCCTCCGTTCTATCCCCTGCCGAACGCCCTCCTCCTCTCTCTCGCTCTCGCCTCGCCCTCGCTCTCGCGCACACCAGAGCGCGCAGCCGCAGCGCCACCGAGCGGCATCGCCGCCGTTCCGGCCACCGCAGGGCACCGCCATCCTCTCCATCTCCACCGCAGCTCTGTCTCACCTCCCCGAGCCTGCAACGACGACCGGTGAACCTTGGTAAGGCCCCCTCCTCGCCCTACCGCGTGAGCCCGAGCTTCGCGCCGGCTCCACCGTGCACCGCGTCGTGGACCGCACCCCTCCGGCCACCGTTGTCACCAGATAGCGCGAGCCCCGTGCTCGCCATAGCACCACGAAACCCTAGCCCCGCTCAATCGAAGCCGTTGTGGCCTATCTTGGCCTGCCGTCGTGTGACTGCACCACTGCTCTGCCATGGACGATGGCGAGCTTCACTCCGGCCACCATTTCACTCGATTAGGGTTATGTTGGTTCCGTCTCGCGTAGCCGCGTCCGTAGGGCCAGACCGCATCGCCGGAGACCTCGCCGTCGGCGAGATATCGCCGGCGAAAGCTTCGCCTCCGTCCTGTGTCACCGACACGTGGGGTCCCCTCACGCGGGCCCCCGCTGTCAGGCGCCGGTTCCCTTTGGGACTGGGCCGCCGCTGCCTGTTGGGCCTGCTCGGCCTGTTGGGCCGAAAGGCCTAAACCTTTTGTTTTTCTGATTTTTAGAAAATGTGAACGATTTATAAAATTCATATCTCATTGAATAATGATCTAAAAATCTTGGAAATATTTGTGAGTACTTGTTACAAGCAGATCTACCATGAAAAAATATTGCATGTGTATTTGGTAGTACTTTTCTGTGTAGGATTAAATAAATCCTGAAAATGATTAAAACTGCATAAATCAGTTAAGCTATTTTAGGCATGTGCTAAAAATGTAATTCCTATTCCAGTAGATATTAAATGGTTGTTAAAAGCTAGGAAAATTATATCCTGAGTAGTTTCTGTGGAAAATAAATAACTAGCAATTAAAATGTATTTTGGCTGTTAACTTGTAACATTTTTAGTAAATAGGGTTCAGGTTAAATGAATTTGTAACTTCTTGTGTAGCTTTCCAATAAATATTTGTAACTAGGAAAAATGCTAATCTGGTTAGTTCATCACTTTCACTGTACTAAGTATTTTTAACTATTATTTAGCTTTAAACTTGCTAATTTTGTACAAGATAGAATACTGTCCCTTTTAACTTGGAAAATTTTGACTATACTAGTTTGCCCCTGCTTAAACTACTGTAATTTTTGTAGAAGTTTATGAACTGTTTTCATAGGGTGTGTAGTTCTATGTTAATTTTCTAGTTAACTAGCTTGCTCCTAAGAAAGGTTAGGTAGTTAATTAAGCTTTGGTGTATCTTTGAAGCACTAATCAACCAGTTAGGTTAGTAACCTGAAACTGAACCCTGCTGCTAATATTAGTCTCTTGTGTGAGACGTTGATTTGCTTAATTGCAATTATAATAAGGAATTACAAGCGAAGAAATTTGCACCTACTCGGAAAACATTAAAGAAAGATACATCATGAGCATGTCACATCTTAGCATCTTCACCATTTTGCATAAGTAATAATATACCTTGTCTAATATCATTTGCATATACGCATCATACAGGATCACAGGAGGAAGCACAGTACGACCTTCCCCAGGAGCAGGAAGAAGCCAGTCAGCAAGGAGCCAACAAAGGGCACGTGAACGAGGAACCAAAAGAGGAACTCTAGGAGTGTGCCGATCACTAGCCTAGCTCGTTCGAGAAAGGCAAGCCCCAGTGCATTTTAACCGTATATTATGATATTAATTTACTATGTTACACTATGTTGTTACATTAAGTATAGGGGTTGTGTGAACCTAATTGTTGCATATTACCCTCCTTGCTTTTGATATCCGTATACCCTTGTTAACCTGGTAGCATAGTAAAGATAGAAGCTTAGCCCTGCTAATTAAAGATGACTTTCTCGGTAACACAAGTCATGTATTGCTCTACGTGGCGAAGCCAGGGTACGAAAGATATCATAAAAAGGAAAGGCAACCGGCAAGGTTGATAAATGGTCCGTACCTCTGATACTGACAACATCTAGGTGGGTTGTGCGCCCTAGGCCGGTATTTTGCGTATGTGTCTGCCTTTTGGCGGGCCAATCGGGTGGTGTCCCGCTTGTCATGTTGAACGCATGGCTCAACCCTTAGCTGGCAAGATAACTCGTTCGAGCCGCGAAACCTACCTACTGGCCAAACCAAGAACAAACATAACCGCAATTCGGTACGGGGTGACCAGGACGCGGAGTGTAAGGCCGAGTGCCTGGCTAGCTGATCCCTAGTCAGGAGCAACCGGGTGCTGGGCGGTCCTCGGTTTTGATTAGGGGTTATGGGAAGCGTTCTTGGTTTGAATGGTAGACTAGGCGACTGCCACGCCCCCGTTCAAGGGCTGCGAAGTTTGGGTGAGGAATAAACCCTCCAGCTGGAGAGGAATTCGATTCGAATCGCGGTCTCTCCCCGTTAGTGAGAACTTGAAAATTGCTACACTGGCGTGGGAACAATTAATTACTTGAAATGGTTCCGATGGAATGATATGATGAGACCAGAAGGGCAAAGTGGTCATTCTCTGTTTAATCAAGTGTATTGTTTAGTACAGGTGCTAATTTAGAAGACATGTAACAATTATAAAATATGGCTTCATTTTTAAAGTATTCAATAGAAGATGCTTTTCTGCAAAAGAGAGTTTGACCTTGTACCACCACAAAAGCCTGCATTATCCTTGGTGTCTTTATTTTAGTTTAAGACGGGTAAGTCTAGCTGAGTACACTCGAGTACTCAGGGCTCTGTTCCCAATGTTGTTGCAGATGGATAGATGTACTACGGGTACTGCATCAACTGTCTCTACCAAGCTATGGGTGACAACTAGGACCATGAGCGATGGTCACTTCTGAAGCCTTATCTATGCTTTTGTGAGAAACGACTTATTATTGGCACTGTAATGAACTAAGTGTTTGTGAGTTGGTTTCAAAACTATTTCCGCTGCAAGAGATTTGGTTCTGTAATAACTTTGAAACTTCGTACTCTGATGTATTCGTATTCGAACTTTACGTAACGTATGGATGGTCTGTTGAACTAAAGCGATTCCCGGCTAAGAATGAGCAAGGAATGAAATCCGTCGTGGTTTCACGGACTACCAGGGTCACGAAAATTTATCGCATCGGCGATCGGTTTTTGGACTTAAGTTTTTGTAATTTGGGCGGTTCTGTTACAGCTGTAATCAGACCCTTAGTTCAACGATTACTGTTCATATGGGTATTTAAAATTACTATTTTCACTAAACTAAGAGTGTGCCAGTAGTCGTGTCTCTTACGCCCAATAGGACCTAGGTGGCTTATCTAAGTACTGACTTGGGGGTAATGCATCATATTTCTAATTACTTGTCCATACAGGTTGAAATTGTATGGGTGCCATTCACTTGAGTGGTAATGTATGGATCAGAATACCGCTACACCTTGGTAAGTGAGAGTTGTGAGAGCATGGTCGGATACACTACCGATACTAGGGGAATGTGTTGACGGTCCTTAAGTACCAATTTTAACCGTCAACTAAACAAGGAAAAGGATCTAAATGAAACCCATATCTAGAACTAGGGTTTATACTGACAGAATTCCACGAGTTTTAGTGAATGTCTGTTTCTGCAGGGGGTTATCAGGAAATACCAAGGAAAGGCCCACGTGTCATGTTTACATAGAGATAATTATCAACCGTATAATTTTTTATACTTAGGAAGGCTCTACAAGGAACTGGACCAAGCCGAAAGCCAGTCGGCCCCACACCCAGGGCGCCCACCCTAGGGTTTGGGGCGCCCGCCCTGTCATTTCGGCCAATCAGGGTCAATCTCGCGGATCACGCTCCACCGCCTTTGAGGATGAATCTAAACCACTCGCTTAAGGTCGGTTTAATCCGACGGTCCACGTTCATTTGAGGAGGCTATATAAGGAAGACCCCTAACCCCCCTGAGGATCATCTCATCTCATTATTCTTCTCATGAGCAAAATCTAGGGTTTCAATTAGAAGTAGAGAAGGAGAGAGGTCCCTCTAGTTGTCTAGATCTAGTTCTTCTAGTTCTAGTTCATCTAGTTGTAATTAGAGGCGAGAGAGAGGAGGAGAGAGCTAGGAGGAGCCGAATCTGTCGGATCTTCCTCAACATTGTACCTTTGCAGCATCTGGTTCAGAGCAATCTCCAGGTTCTTCATTTATTATTTCTAAGTATCTTATTTCAGTTCTTGCTTTATTCTATTTATGGGATCTCCACTCGTATTGAGTGCTCTAGTTTTGATATCGGATTAGAGTAGTAAGCGATAGTGTAGATGTGTTGTCTAGACTAGAGTTTACCTGAGTTTACGCCCAATCCTACGGATAGTTGTGGTAGCCCCAGAGGTGACAGCTCTGTAAGGCCTTTGTAGTCCACCACGTTCGGGTTAGTGTTTTCGTAGAGCTTTTGGCAGCCTCCCCCCGACTACCTTTTTCCCAGTCTTTGTCGAGAGTCGGGAAGGTACTGTTGCTCTAAAGTAAGTAGAGTATCGTGGTCCTTTTATTAGATAACTCCCTTAGAAAACTCTAAAATCTCTCTACCCAGTTATCTTATCTATCCTTGGATGCTCTTAGTTCTTAACAAGTTCACTTCACGTTCCCCGTGGAAATCGATACCCTTGGAATACTCACGGGTGAAAGCTACAACGGTATCCGTGCGCTTGCGGATTTATCTGTGCGCGTTAAGAAATACCAACATAATGCTTATATGATACTAGACCATGATCGCGTTTACACATGTTCATGAGAAAGTATGCTTGTGTGGGAGTGCCGCCTGTGATGACGATGCCGTCAATAGGATGAAGAACTGGCTACAGGTGCTTCATATGTATACTTGGGAGTGTATATATGGGCGCACTAGGTTTACATTCCGCAATGCATTTATTCATACTATGAGGGATGGGCTGAAATGAATTTTTTGCAGGTACATAACAACGCTTTCGATTAGTATGTATAGTTACGAATATAAGAGAGAACGATGTATGCCACCGCCTAGTCCGATATCTTGCTCCTTTACTTTTCTATGTGAGGACGTACTTTACATGCATGCATCATACTATGTCATCATGTCATTCATTTCACTAATTTCCTCGCAAGTTAAAAATTGTTGCTTAATTATCTGGGTATAAAAATTGGTTCTTACAAACTCCCTCTTGTACCTTTGCTACATATGTCTTGTACCAAGTCCACTGCCCGCAAGTCCACCGGAGGCAGAGTCCCTCGCCACCAGCTGGCCACCAGGAGCCCTCGTCTCAAGAGCAAGTTTCTGGAGAAGTTTGGCATGCCCACTCTTCTCTGGAGGGTCCTCAGTGCAGCGGGATACCCAGAGGAGAAGGCACCTCGCTACTATTGGAGCAAGGAGAGCCTTGGAGATGGTACCTTTGTCTATGTGGAGGTCATTGTTCCACCTGACACAGGAGACTTGCGTCTGGGAGGTTGGATGTTCGGAGGCAAAGGAAGGACGCCTTGGGAAGGTGCCTGCAGTGCAGCCTATAGGGTGCTTTTGAGCATCATCTAGACAGCTCTAGAGGCTATGGTTCGTGCTCTGCCAGGGCTATTCCCTAGTGACAGCCCTCACACCACAGTGTGGTAGCAGCCCAAGGGAACTGCTTTGACAGGAGGCCCAGAGGAGTGCCAGAGCAGCACTAGTCCTGCTATGAGCGCCATGTTCGCCATGATGACTGCCTACCATGACCTAGAGATGGGTTTTTCTCGCATGGAGAACAACTACCGTGATGCTTGTTCCAATAGGCGTGAGGTTCGCCGTGAGTGCGAAATGACTGTGGAGGCTCTGCAGAAGGAGCTAGAGCAGTTATAGCTGCAGAAGACCAAGCTAGAACATGACAGGGAGGTGTTGGCTTAGGATCTCTCAGTGATCAGGGACCAGAGGGAGCAGGCCTATGCAGCTATTCGGAGCAGTGAGCTAATACGCGCCCACGCAGTGACAGAGAGGAATGCTGCTTGGAATGAAGAGGCCAACCTGAGAGCCCAGCTGAACGTCGCCTACGCCTACAACGACGCGTTGCACGAGCAGGTGCACTAGTTGCACTACCAGCTTCACCCTCCTCCAGGGGCAGCTGAGGGGGACAACGCTGCGACGTCTGAGGTGGACAGTGACCATGAGTCACATGCTTAGGTGTTGGGAGACCAATGCTAGTTAGCCTTTTGTTGCTTTTGTACCATGTTTGCCTGTAACCATGTGTGATGGATGTGATGTAAGCGTAATTTGTTAACGCTCGGTACTAAAGTCCAGTGTATGTATGCTGGCAACTTGACATGCGATGGTGTGCTATGTTTAGTTATCATGTGGATGAACGCGATGTGGTGATTCTACTTGAATCATTGTGCCTCTACTTTATTGAGTGGATTGTGTGTTTCACGAGTTAATTCAGTATGGCATAATTACACGTCACCTACAACGCCTACCTCATTGCGATCTACTAACTTGAAACTATCATATGCAGATGCCGGAAACTCTTTGTACCGCAGCCAGTGGTGCTGGTGTTGGTGCCGATGCGATCTACTGTGCTGGAAACCAGTACAGTACCTTCAAGGATTTCCTGGATATAAAACCACCAATATTCAAGGAAGCCTCTGAACATTTGGAAGCGGATGAATGGATCAATACAATGGAACAAAAGTTCCGTCTCCTTAGGTTAACAAAGACCCTAAAGGCAGAATATGCAGCTCATCAACTTCAAGGTCCCACCGGGATCTGGTGGACTCATCACCGTGCTACCTATCGTGAAGGCGAGCAGGTTACTTGGGTTCGTTTCACCACCGCTTTCCGTGGTAACTACATACCACCTGGTCTAATGGCGATGAAGGTGGGAGAGTTTATGAAGCAGACACAAGAGACCAAAACCCTGACTGAATACCTACATGCTTTCAACAACCTGTCGCGCTGTGCAACTGAGTTTGTTGACACCGGAGAGCAAGAAGATTGCTAGCTTCAAGAGGGGTCTTAACCTGAAGATGCTAAAGACAGTGGGCACATCCTCCAGGACCATGTTCAATGACTTTGTCAGTGACTGCTTAACTCAAGAGAACCATAATAATCTGTACACCGCATTCAAGAGCAGGAAGAGAGCTTGTGAAGCAGGTGCTTCTCAAGCCCGGACTCCATTTGTCAACCGCCGGCAATACCGTCCCCGTGCACCTGAAGCAAGGTTCAGGCCGCCTCAGCGCAAGCAACAGAATGCTCCAGGTCCTCAGAGGTATGTGAAGCCATACAAGGTGGCTACCGCCAATGCCAAAGCAGCTCAAAATCCACTGACAGAAGCTAACACCGCGGTGAAAGGACTGTGCTACAAGTGTGGCCAAATGGGGCACTTCGCTAAAGTTTGTACCAACCCTCCAAAACCCCAGCTCAGCTACAATGCCCGGGTGCACTTCACCAACCTCAACGAGATCCCCATTGGAGAGCCAGTCACCGCCAGTATGTTCTCTGTAAATCAGTTCCCTGCAGTTGTTTTGTTCGATTTTGGAGCATCGCATTCGTTCATCAGTCAATCATTTGTTAAAAAACATGAGTTAAAAGTTAAGGAATTGGAGTATGGTTATCGGATAAGTTCAACCGGGGTTGACTTGTTGACCAACCAGATAGTACAAGGAGTAATCCTCACAATAGCCAATCGAGAGTTCCAAATTAATTTAATAATCATGCCAGGCTTAGCTTTGGATGTCATATTAGGGATGGAATGGATGAAAGAGTGGGAAGTGGTGTTGGACACTAAAAGTAGAAACATATCTCTTAAGGATCCCGTGGGTAAGGGTACTTTTCAAGTATGCTTGCCTAGGAGACTAGAGGTAGCTAGCACTTCTAGTGCGCTATATACCGCTTCTTTAACTGAAATCCCTGTAGTATGTGAGTTTCCCGACGTCTTTCTGGAGGAATTACCTGGTCTTCCCCCGGACAGAGAAGTTGAGTTTGCTATAGAACTTGTGCCGGGAACAACACCAATCTCGTGGAAACCTTATCGGATGCTGCCCAATGAACTAGCAGAATTAAAAACATAGCTAAAGGGTTTGCTAGATAAAGGTCTCATTCAGCCAAGCAAGTCAGCGTGGGGATGTCCTGCCTTGTTCATGAAGAAAAAGGAGGAAAATTCCCTGTGGATGTGTGTGGATTATCGACCATTGAATGGAGTGACCATCAAGAATAAATATCCTTTACCTCACATCGACATTCAGTTCGATCAGTTGTCCAAGGCCCGTGTCTTTTCCAAGACAGACTTAAGGTCAGGATATCACCAGATAAAAATCAGACCACAAGACATATCTAAGACCGCCTTTTCTACTAGATATGGATTGTACGAGTATCTCGTCATGTCCTTTGGATTGACAAATGCTCCTGCATATTTCATGTATCTAATGAACTCAGTGTTCATGCCTGAGTTAGACAAGTTTGTGATCGTGTTCATCGATGACATTTTGGTATACTCCGAGAACAAGCAAGATCATGAAGAACATTTGAGAGTAGTGTTAACCCGACTTCAGGAGCATAAGCTGTATGCCAAGTTCAGCCAATGTGAATTCTGGATCACTAAGGTGCCATTCCTTGGGCATATATTGTCAGAGAATGGAATCTCAGTTGACCCTATCAAAATTCAGGAAGTGATGGATTGGAAAGCACCTACCTCGGTACACGAGATAAGAAGCTTTCTAGGTTTAGCAGGCTATTATCGTCGTTTCATACCGGACTTCTCAAAGATCGCCAAACCAATGACCACCCTGCTACAAAAGGATCAAAAGTTTGCTTGGACAGATAAATGTGAAGCAGCTTTCCATACCTTGCGGACATTGTTGACCACTGTCCCCGTTCTAGCCCAACCAGATATCAAAAGGCCGTTTGATGTTTTCTACGATGCATCAAAGACCGGATTGGGTTGTGTGTTAATGCAAGAAGGCTGAGTCATAGCTTATGCCTCGCGCGAACTTAAGAAACATGAGGTCAACTACCCTACGCATGATTTAGAGATAGCTGCAGTTGTGCACGCCCTAAAGATATGGAGGCATTACCTGCTGGGTAATGTGTGCAATATCTTTACAGATCACAAGAGCCTCAAATATATCTTCACACAGTCTGAGTCGCAATGTCAAATAGTACAACCTCTATTTGAAGATGGGTTCAACTTAATGCACTCAGAAGTTTTGTTCAACATTTGGCTTAGTTGTACACTAGAGAGTGATATTATCGAACAACAAGCCTCAGATAAAGGAGTTTCCCATATCAAAAGTAAAGTACGGGAAGGCTTAGCCAAGCAGTTCCGTATTGACGAGAGAAGAGTATTGTGGTTCAATGATCGTCTCATCGTGCCAAAGAATCGAGAACTAAGAAACAGAATTATGGATGAAGCTCATCGTTCCAAACTATCAGTTCATCCTGGTAGCAATAAGATGTACCATGATTTGAGATCAAGGTTTTGGTGGACCAAAATGAAAAAGGAAATAGCTTCTTATGTCGCTAGATGTGATGTCTGTTGTAGAGTGAAGGCCATTCATCTCAGACCAGCCGGACTTTTGCAGTCCTTGCCGATTCTAGTGTGGAAGTGGGATGACATTATCATCGACTTCATCACAGGCCTTCCGACTACACATAAGGGAAATGACTCAATTTGGGTGATCGTGGATCGACTCACCAAGTCGGCTCACTTCTTACCAGTTAAGACTACAGATAGACCACCACAATACGCTGACAAATACTTTTCAGAGATAGTTAGATTGCATGGTGTGCCAAAGACAATAGTCTTGGACCGAGGTCCTCAGTTTACCGCTCACTTCTGGGAACGATTACACAAGTGTTTGGGTACTACTCTTATCCGCAGTTCAGCGTACCACCCTCAAACCTCAGGCCAAACAGAATGGTTAAACCAAGTGCTAGAAGATATGCTGCGTGCTTGTGTGATATCTTCAGGAGGTTCGTGGGAATCATGGTTACCTTTGATAGAGTTTTCTTATAACAACAGCTACCAAGAGAGTATCAAAATGGCTCCGTTCGAAGCTTTGTATGGTCGTAAGTGTAGGACACCTGCAAATTGGATGGAGCCCGGAGAAAGAAGATTCTATGGTATTGATTTCGTAGATGAGGCCGAAGAGAAAGTTCGTACTATTCACCAAAACATGAAGGCCGCTCAGCCTCGTCAGAAGAGCTACTCCGATAAAAGAAGAAGACCTTTAGCTTTTGAAGTAGGTGACCACGTGTACTTGAAAGTATCACCCATGAAAGGAGTAAGACGCTTTGGCGTCAAAGGAAAGCTCGCACCAAGATACGTAGGGCCATTCGAGATTCTAGAGGGAAAGGGAGAAGTGGCTTATAAATTGGAACTACCAGAAGAAATGAGTTTGGTATTTCCAGTATTCCACGTGTCGCAACTAAAGAAATGCTTGAGAGTGCCGAAAGAAGAAGTAGCAACAAAGAATATCAAGCTCAGATCGGATTTGACCTATCACGAAGAGCCAATAAAGATACTAGATACAAAGGATCGTGTGACTCGTAACCGAGTTACTCGAGTTTACAAGATACAATGGAGTTACCATGATGAAGGAGATGCAACTTGGGAGAGAGAAGAGTACCTTAGGGAAGTCTACCCTAGCTTCTGTGACCGATGGTTAGTCCCTAAATCTCGGGACGAGATTTTCTTAAAGGGGGAAGGGTTGTAACACCCTAGGGTTAAGCATTGCATAATCCACATGATAATTGCAATTCATTCATTGCATAAGCATCATCATGAAGCATCATGGCATTTCATTTTAAAATCAAGTTAAGTTAATATTGCTTAGAATGATGAAGTAAGATGGATTCATAAAATTGATGCTGTTTGAATTAAGTCTTGAAAGCAATGCCCTAATTAATCTTGATTTTAAAACCCTAGGTTTAATAAAAGAAATTAAATTTAAAAGCCATTTGGAAATCATTATCTTTTATTAATAGAAAGGCGTCACATTTGATTTTGAATTCTAATTTAAAAACTATACAGAATTTGACATTGACCTCTCAAGCAAAAAGGTAGTTTAAAATCTTTTGAATAACTTTGGTATTCACACCAAAGCCTGGTTTTGAATTTTTAAACCTGTTTGAAAAAGAAACAAATCAAAACAAGAAATGAAATTAGAAAAGAAAAAGAAAAGGAATTTCCTTACCTTACTGGGCCGGCGCCGACGAAACGGCCCAGCAGAGCAAGCCAGCCCGGCCTGCCCCGCACGCCGGCGCCGTCTCCCGCCCGCGCCTCATGCGTAGCGCGCGTGCGCCCGACCGCGCACAGACGCCGTGCGCCGCGTGGCCGCCATGCCCGCGGACGACGCCCCGCGTGGCAGCCGAGCTCTGGCCGAGCCGTGCCTTGGTCCGAAGCGGAAGCGCCCTGGTCCTCCCTCTCTCCATTCTGTCCCCTGCCGAACGCCCTCCTCCTCTCTCTCTCGCTCTCGCCTCGCCCTCGCTCTCGCGCGCACCAGAGCGCGTAGCCGCAGCGTCGCCGAGCGTCATCGCCGCCGTTCCGGCCACCGCGGAGCACCGTCATCCTCTCCATCTCCACCACAGCTCCGCCTCGCCTCCCCGAGCGTGCAACGACGACCGGTGAACCTTGGTAAGGCCCCTCCTCGCCCTACCGCGTGAGCCCGAGCATCACGCCGGCTCCGCCGTGCACTGCACCGTGGACCGCACCCCTCCGGCCGCCGTTGTCACGCGATAGCGCGAGCCCCGTGCTCGCCATAGCACCGCGAAACCCTAGCCCCGCTCAATCGAAGCCGTCGTGGCCTGCCGTCGTGTGACTGCACCACTGCTCTGCCATGGACGATGGCGAGCTTCACTCCGGCCACCATTTCACTCGATTAGGGTTATGTTGGTTCCGTCTCGCGTAGCCGCGTCCGTAGGGCCAGACCGCATCGCCGGAGACCTCGCCGTCGGCGAGATATCGCCGGCGAAAGCTTCGCCTCCGTCCTGTGTCACCGACACGTGGGGTCCCCTCACGCGGGCCCCCGCTGTCAGGCGCCGGTTCCCTTTGGGACTGGGCCGCCGCTGCCGGTTGGGCCTGCTCGGCCTGTTGGGCCGAAAGGCCTAAACCTTTTGTTTTCTGATTTTCAGAAAATGTGAAATGATTTGTAAAATTCATATCTCATTGAATAATGATCTAAAATAATGGAAATATTTGTGAGTACTTGTTACAAGCAGATTTACCCTAGAAAAATATTGCATGTGTATTTAGTAGTACTTTTCTGTGTAGGATTAAATAAATCCTGAAAATGATTAAAATTGCATAAATCAGTTAAGCTATTTTAGGCACGTGCTAAAAATATAATTCCTATTCCAGTAGATCTTAAATGGTTGTTAAAGGCTAGGAAGATCATATCCTGAGTAGTTTCTGTGGAAAAATAAATAACTAGCAATTAAAATGTGTTTTGGCTGTTAATTTGTAACATTTTTAGTAAATAGGGTTCTGGTTAAATCGAGTTGTAACATTTTGTGTAGCTTTCCAATAAAGATTTGTAACTAGGAAAAATGCTAATCTGGTTAGTTCATCACTTTCACTGTACTAAGTATTTTTAATTATTATTTAGCTTTAAACTTGCTAATTTTGTACAGGATAGAATACTGTCCCTTTTAACTTGGAAAAATTTGAGTATACTAGTTGGCTCCTACTTAAGCTACTGTAATTTTTGTAGAATTTTACAAACTGTTTTCATAGGGTGTGTAGTTCTATGTTAATTTTCTAGTTAACTAGCTTGCTCCTAAGAAAGGTTAGGTAGTTAATTAAGCTTTGGTGTATCTTTCAAGCACTATTCAACCAGTTAGGTTAGTAACTTGAAACTGAACATTGCTGCTAATATTAGTCTCTTGTGTGAGAAGTTGATTTGCTTAATTGCAATTATAATAAGGAATTACAAGCGAAGAAATTTGCACCTACTCGGAAAACATTAAAGAAAGAAACATCATGAGCATGTCACATCTTAGCATCTTCACCATTTTGCATAAGTAATAATATACCTTGTCTCATATCATTTGCATATACGCATCATACAGGATCGCAGGAGGAAGCACCGTACGACCTTCCCCAGGAGCAGGAAGAAGCCAGTCAGCAAGGAGCCAACGAAGGGCACGTGAACGAGGAACCAGAAGAGCAATTCCAGGAGTGTCCCGATCACCAGCCTAGTTCGTTTGAGAAAGGCAAACCCCGGTGCATTTTAACCGTATCTTATTATATTAATTTATTATGTTACACTATGTTGTTGCATTAAGTATAGGAGTTGGGTGAACCTAATTGTTGCATATTACCCACCTTGCTTTTGATATCCGTGTACCCTTGTTAACCTAGTAGCATAGTAAAGACAGATGCTTGACCCTGCTAGTTAAAGATGACTTCCTCAGTAACACAAGTCACGTATTGCTCTACGTGGCGAAGCCGGGGTACGAAAGATATCATAAAAAAGAAAGGCAACCGGGATGGTTGATAAATGGTCCGTACGT
The DNA here is from genome assembly GCA_022036555.1 of Microstegium vimineum. Lineage (NCBI taxonomy): Eukaryota > Viridiplantae > Streptophyta > Magnoliopsida > Poales > Poaceae > Microstegium > Microstegium vimineum. The sequence goes on from CM039127.1 coordinate 36,641,427, forward strand.
ATGATACTGGCAACATCTAGGTGGGTTGTCCGCCCTAGGCCGGTATTTTGCGTATGTGTCTGCCTTTTGGTGGGCCGATCGGGTCGTGTCCCGCTTGTCATGTTGAACGCATGCCTCAACCCTTAGCTGGCAAGATAACTCGTTCGAGCCACGAAACCTACCTACTGGCCAAACCAAGAATGAACATAACTGCAATTCGGTGCGGGGTGACGAGGACGCGGAGTGTAAGGCCGAGTGCCTGGCTAGCTGATCCCTAGTTAGAAGCAACCGGGTGCTGGGCGGTCCTCGGTTTTGATTAGGGGTTATGGGAAGCGTTCTTGGTTTGAATGGTAGACTAGGTGACTGTCGCGCCCCCGTTCAAGGGCTGCGAAGTTTGGGTGAGGAATAAACCCTCCAGCTGGAGAGGAATTCGATTCGAATCGCGGTCTCTCCCCGTTAGTGAGAACTTGACAATTGCTACACTAGCGTTGGGAACAATTAATTACTTGAAATGGTTCCGATGGAATGATATGATGAGACCAGAAGGGCAAACTAGTCATTCTCTGTTTAATCAAGTGTATTGTTTAGTACAGGTGCTAATTTAGAAGACAGGTAACAATTATAAAATATGGCTTCATTTTTAAAGTATTCAATAGTAGATTCTTTTCCGCAAAAGAGAGTTTGACCTTGTACCACCACAAAAGCCTACATTATCCTTGGTGTCTTTATTTTAGTTTAAGACGGGTAAGTCTAGCTGAGTACACTCGAGTACTCAGGGCTCTGTTCCCAATGTTGTTGCAGATGGATAGATGTACTACGGGTACTGCATCAACTGTCTCTACCAAGCTATGGGTGACAACTAGGACCATGGGCGATGGTCACTTCTGAAGCCTTATCTATGCTTTTGTGAGAAACGACTTATTATTGGCACTGTAATGAACTAAGTGTTTGTGAGTTGGTTTCAAAACTATTTCCGCTGCAAGAGATTTGGTTCTGTAATAACTTTGAAACTTCGTACTCTGATGTATTCGTATTTGAACTTTACGTAACGTATGGATGGTCTGTTGAACTAAAGCGATTCCCGGCTAAGAATGAGCAAGGAATGAAATCCGTCGTGGTTTCACGGACTACCAGGGTCACGAAAATTTATCGCATCGGCGATCGGTTTTTGGACTTAAGTTTTTGTAATTTGGGCGGTTCTGTTACATACTCCATCACCACGTCAGCGATCCAGGGCCTTCCATCCTCCACCCTTGGATCCAACCACCTTAGAACCGACCAAGGGGTGGATGGTGGTGATCTTGCACATGTGTGGAGTGGTATGGCGGTTGGGGGACCCAACCGACCTATAGAGGTAGTTGGCCGACCGTCCCTATGGCTAGTGGGCCCTCCTCTGTCCTCCTGGAGGTGGTCCTACTGGTCAAGGACCAAGTGGAGCCTGGTGGGCCCAGATGGAGGGTCGGCCGACCCCCCCTTGGGGTGTCTAGCCCACCTTGGTCTCCTTGCTACTGGTCCCACTTGTCATTGAGGTTGTATGTTGATTCTAAGGTGGTTGTCACGTTTATCTCCTTGGTGTGGGCCCATGGATCCATGTGCTATTCTTGTGAGTCGTTGAGAGGAAACACAGAGTGATCCAATCGATGAATTGCACTCTAGAGTGCCTCTCTTGGATCATGGCCGAGAGAGGAGCAAGGTGGGCCCATAGGGTGGTCGACCGACCCCCTATGTGGGTCCTACTAGCTCTTATTTACTTCATTTCTTCATTCCTGCACTCAAACACTCATGGACAAGTGGAACTGGTTATTTGATAAAATATGCTCATGATGTGTTTGTTTATCCTTGATCCCGAGGTTGGTGGCATCATTTTAGTTATATAAAAGTGGACCATAATTTGTGCCAACACCCTCCAAATAGCTGAACACGGTGGAAGAACAAGAGGCAAAGGGGCGATCTCTTGGGAGCATGGCTTCCAGAGGACAGAGCCACATGCGCAAAAGAAAGAAGGATAAGGAGAACGAGAGGTTGCGAAGGATGGAGATGGCGGTACTTGAATCTCAAGAGCGAGAAAAAGCTAATGAGTCGAGAATGCAGGAAGAAATTAAACGACAAGTGAAAATAACATTGAGTTCCCAACGACAGTCAACATCACTGCCGGGAGGCAGTAGCCCTATTAAATAGCTTTTAAGTAGTTGTGTTTCCATAGAGCTACTAGAGGATGTAGGGTTGCGCTTCCTTGTGGATGACATTACTGAACCTCTTACCGCATGTGAGCTGCACATTCCAAAGGATAATGACAGCATCATGGTTGCCCTTGGTGTTGTTTCTCCTATTGACACTACTAGAACACCAAGAGTGCATGGGCAAATAATACCACCTGGATATGCTAGCGTCTCCGTGGATAGAGTTGTTAAAGGATGCAGTAGAGTGGTTCTTGACATTCTAGGAGGTGATGGGGAGAAGACTCTTGGAGAAGCGGAGCATTCATTTATTCTATGGCGCAAAAGATACATTGTTATTCCTAGGGCATCGCCTCCTAAACTACCTGACCATAGGTACGTATGATAGTGCTGTGAGCAATTTTGTATACTAACTATAAACAAGTAAATTACACTCATCTACTCTAATTTTGTTTTGTCCCATATATATAGGAGGTTTCCGGCCAGCCTAAAATCCCCGGATCAGCAGAGTGCTCCGAGGAGGTCTCCAACACCGCTAAGGAGGTCTCCAACAACAAGAAGGAGGTCTCCAACCCCGCCGCAGACACAGCTGTCTCCAAGGACGGCAATGAGGTCTCCAACGCCGCCACCGCAGGAGCCGTCTCCAAGGCGATCTCCAATGTCGACAAGGAGATCTCCAACACCACCGCCGTAGCAGTTGTCTCCAAGGCGTTCTCCAACGCCGGCATGGAGGTCTCCAACCCCTGCGCCACCTCAGCCTGAGTTGACAAAGAAGTCTGCTGCTAAGAGATCTGCCCCGTCACAATCGATGAAGTCTTCATCCCAATCGGTGAAGAGGGCAGCCTCGGGTAGTAAAACAAAGCCTATTCCCCAAAAGCTGCCTTATGAAAAAATCAATTAGGAAATTAGTGCTAAGGTCCAAGAAGATGTGGATGAGTTCTTTTCAAATTTGAAAAAGCAAAGAGAAGCTAGGCAAAACCTTTCAAAGCCATACTTCTTCTTGACTCCAGCAGAACTAAGAAAGAGGGTGGACCAAAAGCAGAAAGAGTTGCATGAGTTTAGTAAGGCACCGCCAACAACAGACTATGACCGCACTCTCATGAAGGCACATACGGCGGCAACGACAAGTACGAAGAAGGGGAAAGATGTTCCACAACTCAGACAACAAGCATAACCAATTCCTCAACTAGTTGTTCATGATGACTATGGAACAAACATGGACATTTTAAATGCCGCTGGATGCATAGGTGGAGAGGTCAACTTGGAGCAAGTTGCTAGTTTCTACATCAAAATTGTTCTTGACATAAACCAAATTCTCTATGGTGGCCAAATCGACTCTGCCCCAAAAGTTGATCCTTGGAAGATTTATAAATATGGCAAGAGTCTTTTCAACCCTGATGCCACACAAAGTGATCATGGCACACAAATGTACCTGTTGAACAAGTGGTACTTAGAGGCGTGTAAACGGAAAGAGCAATGGCTTCTTGTCAGAGTTAGACAACGACACTTCTTCCGTGCCGATGACCTCATACATATTGACTTCTCAGAACTACAACAACTATCCCACCGTGAGGCTCTCGACAAATCTCTCCTCAGCTACTTTTGTCTGTAAGTGATTTTTTATTGTTTCTATTATTACTAAAGTAACTTGCATGTGTTGTATATATATAGTCATCCTTACACTATATATGTATGTAGACATGAGATGAACAGGCTCAGAAAAATAAAGGACAATATTATCGGTTTTGTTGATCCATACATTGTATTCAAAGACCAAGTTACTCCCCAGAACAATTGGCGACCTCAAGTGGAGAAGAATCTCATGAGGTTCTTAGTTCACCAAAAGGACTGCAGAATGATACTCTTCCCGTGTAACTTCAAGTGAGTGTGCACATTTTATTTTCCTTAATTACTTGACCCATATATAGCTAGTTATTGAATTATATGACTTCATATGCTATATATAATCATGCAGCTTTCACTGGCTCTTGATGGCCATCTATCTGGACAATAATCGGTTAATAGTATTAGACTCGTTGAGAAAAGATCAAGCCGATTATCAGGATATGATAGACATTATCCAGAGGTAATTTGATATCGGTCACGAACCAATAATTTTTTATTGCACTCTTAAATATTGAATGTTAATTAACAATCTATTTTTAAAAAAATTTGTTGTTAGTGTTTGGGCAAAATTCATTCAAGATCACCGCAATAATTGTAAAGCGCCACTGAACGTAGTGTTAACCCAAGTAAGTACTAGTACCTCTAGCTATATATATACAGTTCATGAACTTGATAATGTGAGTGTGTCTTCACTAGATAACGAGAGGTTTCTTTTTCTCGTAAAGTGGTGTTTGCGGCAGGAACCGGGGAACAATTTATGCGGATACTATGTTTGCGAGTTCATTAGGACGTGCACGACTAGACCTAGACTAGAGAAGCTTAAGGTATGTTTCACAATTGATTTGTTACTATCGTTGGTACCTATTCGTAGTCAATCATATATATCTATACTAATACATTTTCTTTACTTTGATTCAAACTGAAGTCTGATTGGTTGGCGGAAAAGGTTCTACAATCGGACAAGATCAATGCAATTGTCGAGACGATTGCAGGATTTCTGTTGGATGAAGTCATAAAACCCAATGGAGAGCACTACTATGATCCAAAAAAAAATCTTGCCCAACAGAGAAGAAGACTAATTTGTATTAGATCTTATCCAATCAAACATATCTGGTGTATCTATGTGTAAATGAATTGTGTAATATTTACCTCTATATATATGTACAAACATATCTGGTGTATCTACGTGTAAATGAATTGTGTAATATTTACCTCTATATATATGTATATATAGTTTCGTAATATAATTATGTCCTTTACGTATGCTCAAAATATATACGCGTATATATATATATATAGCAGCATAGAATGCGCCTTCGAAAACCTATTCTAAAACCCTAGCTAATATGAAATGAAAAAAACCAAAAAAGAAAAAGAAAAAACAGGATAAAAAGGAGATGGAACTTTAGTCTGGGTTTGTAATAAGAACCCGGACTACTTTTAGTCCCGGTTCTTATTACGAACCGGGACTTAGGTCCTTCTTTAGTCCCGGTTTTAAAACCGGATTCGCGGGACTAAAGGGGTTTCCCAACCGGGACTACAGACGTGTTCTGTACCAGTGGCATAGATATTTTATAGAAGGAATTATACGAATGGGATGAGTAGAACTTGACATGCATCAATCAATCCGACTATAGAACGGGTTTCAATAGCAGTACATATTAATGCAACTCTGCAAAGATCAATGGATGAAGGCGATAGAAAACAAACCTAGGTCGCTCTCATCAGGCTTAAGCTCCGGGGAGCCGAGTTAGTGCTCTTGTGAGTTCCACATTTTAATCTTGAGAAAATAAATGGCTTAGTTAAATTTAGGACGCAACACTGAAACTATGAAAACTGATCATTCATTCCAATGCTCTTGTAATTGCTTTGTAGCAGGAGACCCGTTTTTTTTTTTGGTAAAACACTGACCACCATGCTAATAGTATCTATGCAGCACGTTGTTGGAATTATAGGATCCCACCTTAGACTGAATAAGTAATCTTTTTGTGCCTATCGACTTCATATGAAAAGAATCACGACCAACTTGGTTAGTGCACAGAGAGGAACCGGGAAAGCACAGAAATATTCGGTAGACGCATCATCTGGCCTATATTTTTAGTTTATAATGTTCCATTTAGAAACAAGAGAATGACAATGGTGAAAGATTAAGCGACTTTGGGAAAACTTGAAGCCGAAACCTGTGTGTTTGGAGTGGTTTTCGTTTTTTTCAAAAAATAAAAAATAAAGTGGTGTTCGGAGATGTGTTTCTCCATTCACCTATCCAAGTACACACATGGTTTCTCTTGACGCCAGAGTTTTATTTCCACTGGTGGTTTGCGTTAACGGACGCCTGTACAAAACACTACTACAAAATTTAACATCACTGCCGGCCTATCACTGTCGGATTATGTTGGACCGGCAGTGATGAACCTTCACTGTCGGGCTGGGGCAGAATCGACAGTGACGCTCCTCATCACAACCGGTTCATAGTTGGAACTGGCAGTGAAGCCTCTCTGTCGATTGACTGGCGGTTCCAGCCACGAACTGGTAGTGATGAGGAGCTTCATTGCTGGTTCTTGGCTTAAACCGCATGTAACCTCGATAATTTCACTGCCGGTTCTAGCCACGAACCGACAGTGATGATGAGGTTCACTGCCGGTTCGTGGCTTGAACCGCATGTGATGTACGTCGACACTGATTTTTTTGATTTTTATATACAATCTCGGATGAAAAAACTTTCTAAATAAAAGTTGTAGATCTCGAAAAGTTATGAAACTTTGTAGTTTGGTTCGAATTTATCATATTTGAAATTTAAATTTTTGTAAATGACATTGGATGGAAAACTTGCTAAATAAAAGTTGTAAATCTCGAAAAGTTATGAAACTTTGTAGCTTATAACTTTTTCATTTGGATTCGTTTAGTGGCTCAAACAATCAATTTACACTCAGTTTAGTATAGAATGTGGCGAACTAACACCGAATCTAGATAGAAATGAGTCATGAGTGGAGTGGTAGAGGAGGTATCGTGCGAGGCTGAGGTTACGGGTTCGAATCCCTGCCTGACCACAGTTTGTGATTTTACGCGAAAAAATGGGCGACTTGCCCCTAAACCCTAGACGGGCAGGCGCATTAATAGTGGGCTTGCCCCACAATTTAAATCTTTTTTTTCTATTTTAAAAACGCGATTTTTTTGGATAACCATCACTGTCGGAGCCGTAGACGGGCAGACGCATTAATAGTGGGCTTGCCCCACAATTTAAATCTTTTTTTTCTATTTTAAAAACGTGATTTTTTCTGAACAACCATCATTGTCGGTTCGTATTACAAACCAACAGTGGTGGATCATCACTGTCGGTTTGGCATAACCGGCAGTGATGTGATCAACTCATCACTGCCAAGGTTATGGCGGTTCCAGTGATGTTCTTCTCTGTAGTAGTGAAACCGAGCTTAGAAACCGCCAGTGTAAATACATAAGCACTAGCGGCTTTCTTAAGGAAACCGTTAGTGGAAATGTAGTATCTACACTGACAGTTTTCTTAACGAACTGGCGGTTTTCTTAACTAACCGTCAGTGCTGAGTCTGCTATAAATAACCCTTCTTTCTCTCAGAATATTACTGTTCAGCACATCCACTTTTCATTGGAGGCCATTTTGGAGGTCTAGATTTCACAAAATACAATGAGAGATATTTTGATCTTCATTTTTTAGAAGGAGGTCGCTAAGGAACGTTTGTTGCTGCCTCTCTTGACTCTTTTAATCATTCTTGCTCATTTGAGCCCTTTTTTGGATCTAGGGTTTCACCATGAGTTAGAGAGAAGAATAGCTACATTATTCTCTTTATTCCTTTAAATGAGGTGACTTAAGATGGTTAGATATTGTTTCTCCTCTTTCACTTTTGGTGATTGCTTCTCAATTTAGTTTCTCCAAGATATATTTGTTTCCATGTGCATGAATGGTGTGTTCTATCTTGTGTGTTGAGGTGGTTAAAGATGGTGAGATATTGTTTCTCCTCTCTCCCTTTTGATGATTGCTTCTCAATTTAGTTTCTCCAAGATATATTTGTTTCATGTGCATGAATGGTGTGTTCTAGCTTGTGTGTATTTATATATGTAGAGAGAGAAAATATCGGTTTTTCTGTATTCTAAAAAAATGGAGGGAGTACTTATTTATGTTTCATGAATGGTGTGTTTGTATGGAGAAATGGGATGATAGGTTTTGTTTGTTCACCATGATGTTGTTGAATGATGTTACTTAGTAGGGTTCTATGCTTCTCTCCATGCTTGTAGGTCTACAAATTGCAAATTATACAAGTGGGAGGTTTCCATCTTCATTTCTTATGAGGACGTTGCTGATCAAAAAGTTAGTTATTAATTAATATCTCGTATCAATCATATTTGTTTTGCATTGATATGTTTACAATAAATTCATTAGACTTTCTACAGGTAAATGATGGAGAGGTCGTTATGGATGTATAACTTTTCATGAGTAGATCCATCATACATACCTGAGGTCCATAGGTTTATTAATGCCACTAAGAGCCATGCTTTGAGAACAAATACAAAGCACATATATTGTCCATGCATAGACTGCAAGATTGTTGTTATGTTTGATGACGCACAGCCAATCATTTATCATCTGTTCTGCCGAGGATTTATGAAGGATTATTTGATTTGGACAAAACATGGAGAGGGAAGCTCTATGCCTTATATAACTGCTAACCATGCTAACATCGACACCAATGGATGTCAGTTCATACACGAGACACAAAAACCTTGTCCCCGGAGTGAACATGTTGTGCCAAATGTTACTGATGATGGTTTCATTGGAGGAAATGAAGGCATCAGAACTGATTGTGTTCTACCAACTATTGCTGATGAGGAAGGTGCAAAATTATTAGTGAAAATATTGTGTTGTCATACAGATCCCTCATTGAGGTATGGAGGCCATGATGAAGGCAGTAGAAGAGCCTTTATATGATGAGTCGAAGGGTTGTACCACAGAGTTCACGATGTTGCGGTCTGTGCTAAAGTTGTTGATGGTAAAGGATCAAGATGCCTAAGAAGGGGGTGAATTGGGCTTATTTCAAATTTGTAAATCAAATATGAAATCCTTAACCAATGCCAATTCCCCCGTGCCTAGCAGAAGCGTGTCCTAGCTAGGAAAGCGGTAGCAAGTCAAGGAAAGGAAGAACACCCAACACAATTCTAGTATAAAAGTATGAACAAGTGCGGAATGTAAAGAGCTAGGGAATAGAAAGCTTAACATGATGACGTTTTGTCGAGGTATCGAGTATTTGACACTCCCGCCTAGTCCTCGTTAGAGCACCGCGCAAGGTATTGCTCCCCCTCAATCCGTACAAGGATCAAGTGCTCTCTACGGGTTTGTTCTTCGCCACTGCGGCTCGGTGAACCGCCCACAACCAATGCACAGTCGTTGGAGAAGGGCCACCGACAATCCTCCGGCGATCACCTTCCTCCGATCCCCACCGTACCGTCTAGGTGATGTCGATCACCAGGAGTAACAAGCTTCGAACTCTCACTTGACTTACTCAAGCCTCATGAGATGGATGGATGCACACTTGAACTCTTGGATTCACTAGTGAGTGGATTCTAAGGATGGATTCGCAAATCACTCTCACTAGGGCTCTTGCTCTCTTCCCAAACCTCTCAAGGTGTTTCTCAGCTATCCAAATGAGCAAAGGCAGCTTGGGGAGGCAAGCAATGGGGTATAAATATCCCCTCTCAACTCTAGCCAGTGGGCAACATTGACTAAGCAAATTAAGTTTGCATCGGACGCTCTGATGCCTAGGAATCGGATGCTCCGATGTCATGTCCAGTGGCTAGTTCAGGTTTGAAACCCTAGCCAATGGACACTCTGATGCCTTTGGATAGAACGCATCCGATGCAAACTCGGTGCTCTCGGGTTCCTGGAAAAATCAACCTATTAAATCAATGGACGCACCCAGCGTCCGTCGACCAGCCACCGAACGCGTCCGATGGCTTAAGGACCTCTCTAGAACCTCTCTGCATGGCTATTGACGGTCGTTAACGTCAACATTCACTATAATTATAAACATGATAAATGGATCAATCACATAAAAATATATAGAAATATAGGGCTTTATCTAACAAATTCCACGAGTTTTGGTATTCCATTATTTTCCAGGGACTATTCCAGAAAAGGGCAATAGAGGGAATCAAATTGTCACGGAACCGCCCAGCTAATATAAGATCAAGCACGACTATCCCCGTTTAACACGTTGACACGCACATACTCTCACTTATACCAGTTCGGTAGTCTGCCGAGTATCTCGAAGGACCCCAGTAAAGGAACAAACCAATCCCAGATCGCTTGATTAAGTAAACACCAATCACTTACACAAAGTTTTGCAGCAGAAATAATATTACAAAAGAGCTCAGACATAATAATACAAGTCTGGGTTCAAAACTGATTATTGAAAATAACATAGCTTTGAAATGATTATAGTAACATAAGTTGAAATACATTGCTAGCATAAGGTGGCATCCTCTAACAACAACATATAGATAAGAGGTAACTATAGAATCACCGAGCCCACTGGTGGTTAACCACTCCTTCCACAGGACGAAGCCTTTCACCTGCAACAGGGTGGGATAAACCCTGAGTACTCGAATGTACTCAGCTAGACTTACCTGACAGGAGAGAAATAAAAGACTCCCAAGGATATGCAAGGCTCATATGGTGGAGTTGACAGGATAGCATAAATTTTTGCAAAAAGAGCATTACTACCTTGAGTCCTATCTTTCAATATTTTAATCAACATTTTAGCATCAAGATTAGTAGAGCTTACCAAGTCTAGATTTACAGCTAATCTAGAGCAATCACTTAATTAAAGCATCACAATAATAACCATATCCAGTTTGGCATGTAAACCATATAACCATCTTTTGGTTACTTATTAGAGTTCATGTTTCTACAGTGGGAGGAAGATCTTTTAAGTTTCTCACTGACGAGGAGAGACCACGATTCGAATCGAATTCCTATCCAGCTGGAGGTTTATTCCTCAATCACATCCAAGCCTTCCCTATCGGGTTGACTTTGACGGGTCACCATCAATATAGTTCGGGTAGCCGCGGGCCCCAATTACAGGCATGAATAGCGATTCACGGATAGCCAGGTTGATCAAGCATTGCCTGCCCTTGCTGCCAGGCCAGGACGATCAGGATACTTGTCCACGGTCTAGTATGCCACTCGCGGTCCTTTATGACCCAACTAGGAGGGGATTCTGGCCCGAACGTACAAAGTTAGCCTTCGCGGTCGAAACGAGTTATTCGGACAGCTATGAAGGAGGCATGCGTTCAATATCGGTAGATGTCCAACCACGGTCCAGTGCCTAACGACACAGGCGGAGAGAACCCGCTCACAAGACCTACAAGTCAAGTGGCTCACATACACCTTGTCCACCCGGTCACAATTTATTACTTCCACATGGTTATTTTCTACGATAGCAAATATAGCCAACTTTGAGACTAGTATCATCCTATATCTCGCAGGTGACAGGAATCACCTGACTTCTACCGGTCTAAGCATAGCTAAGCATTTGTTTTGATCCTGGGCCTACAAGGTTCTTTTTAGTGGACAAGGAAGGTAATGCAGTAAAGGGGTTTCATTCAACTCCTAATAACTTAATGCACAAGCAATATTTTGAATTGAAGTGAATACTTTAAAAAGATGGTAGGAGGCATATGATGCTCCGGGGCTTGCCTTGGGAACCGACACAAAGTCAGCGATGGTTAGAGGACACTTGCTTGGCGAGCTCTGCAGATCCACGCTTGTACTCTTGGTTCCTTTTGTCTCCTGGATTCATCCACCGACACCACCTTTAGGTTGGCTCCACTAAACACCGTCTTCGGGTTTGGCTCCAACCATCACATCTCCACGTAGTGTACCTAGCGTACCTAAATGAGATGCAAGATGCACATGTATGAATGCGAAGGATGGTCACAAGAGATACATATACAAGCATCCAACATAAGCACAAGACTATGCCATACATACATAAGCATTCAAAACTATTTAACTTGTTATCACTCAAACATATCACAAGAGGATAGCAAGCATATCAATATTGTAACATACTAGTTAGCTTCATCCAAGCTAAGCCATTACAAGCATGCAACAGCCAAGAACAACTCAACAAGGATAACATACAAGAGCTAGGGCTGCTATATGACAACAACCACATAAGCATATGATTTATTTACAATAAACACCACACATGACTATCACAGGTTGCTAGCAATAAAATCAAGTATAACATATTAAATATCTAAATCAAGCTATTGTAAGCAATCGATAAGTACAAGGGTTATTTAATTAATTATTACCCTAACATAGCATAGGAGGATAACAAACCTATTAAGAGCCTACCTGCTTACTAATTTAACCAAGGAATTGCAAGGGTTCATCACCCAAGAACTAACAAAAGGATTTAATCAAACAAGCATGAACTAGAGTAATTAATTTAGCATGCAAAGTGATCTTGGGGCAGCAGCACATAGGTTACATGTTTTTATCATAACTGGAGATATAATTATCCAAAAAAATAAACTTAGACTTTCTGGAAAGGTATTGAAATTACCTACAACATTGCTATTACCACCAAAAGCTAATTAAAAGGATAAACAAGTCAAACATGCCAATGTTTGAGACCTGCTCTAACTAAGACAGAAAAGTAACATTACATCTAAACATGCATAACTTGAGTTACAAACATTCAAAGAGCATGAATCTTAACTTAATAGAAAGCTTAGGAAGTTATCTAAAACATAGTTATTATCATAACAAGGTGATTATACACTTAACAAGGTTAATCAAACACAAGAGAGCAACTCGGTCCATACTTTGGACAGATTTGACATGCAACTTATAAAGCCCATAACTTGAGTTCTATTTATCAAATAAGGGTGGTTCTAGACTTTTTAGAAAACTTAGACAGTATGCTCAAAATTGCTATTCATTGCAACTACAGAAAACTACATTCACATTATGACAAGAATTGTTTAACAAACACTGCACATGCCCACAAATGAGTGAGACAAAACAAACATACAATTAAGTTGAAGTTCATAGAAGCATACATGAAGTTCTACTTATTCAACACATATGGTTCTAGACTCTTTAGAAAGGTAATTAACTTCTCCAAAAGTTTCTTATAATCATCTTAACATGATTCAACATTAACCAACTTGAAAGAGACAAGGAATGCATCTCTGTCCAAACTGGGGACAGATTTGCTAACCCTTCTTTAAACAGCCATAACTCAAGATCTAGAGCTCCTAAAAATATTAACTTGGACAATCTAGAAATCTTATGAAACCTACTATAATTCATCCAACATGCTCAAGACATGATTCACAACTTAGTTTAGTCAAAAAGCACATTGAAACAGATCTGTCCAGAGAATAGGCAGATTTCAAACTCAACTTGATAAATCCATATCTCCTAAACTATTTGAGATATGGCAATGAAAATTCAATACAAGCTTCATCATATTATTATCTACAACTTTAGTATTCACCATACCAACAGAAAACAACCTTTTATTCACGAAAAACATTAATCTTCAGAGTTCATGCATGCAGTCCAAAACAGCAAATATGACCTTTGTTATTTTCATATCTCACAAACTATCTAACATCTAATCATGCAATTTTAACCAAGCTCTACATATCACATATCAAACATGCCATAATTATTTCAAACATGCCATATCAAATATTTATTTCACACAAACAACCATACAAACGCTAACTGTATATTTAATTTTTACAGCAATAAAATCAACACAATTCATATCATCCAATAGATCTACTGCATAGATAACTTCACAAGGATTCCAAAAAGTCCTACCACACATCCATGCGATTTTTCTACGAATTTATATAAATATTCAAAGTCACTGTATAATCTGAAAAACTGAAAACGGGAAAGAGCGAGAGGGAGATGTCCTGATCTTGGGAGCTCCATCCATGGAGATGCAGGAGGTCATTGTGGTTGCTGGCCGTAGCAAGGTGGTGCTGGGGTCACCAGAGTTGCCGGCCTAGGGTTGAAGGTGGTGGCCGGCTGCTTGCTTCCCAGCAGTAGTAGCAGCAGCCAAGGAGGTGAGGGGCGCTGGGCTTGTTGGGCCAGCAGCCGGGGCAGCTGCAGGGGAAGGGAGGAGCAGGCCTCCCGGGCGCCAGGCCTGCAGCAGCACCTGGCCGGCCACTGCCCTGACGAGGCGACGGCAACAAGGGCAAGCAGCGCTCCCTGCAGCTGGGCTGCGCGCAGGGGAGAGGAGAAAGGGCCCCTTCCAACCATGGGAGGAAGGGAGGGATCTTGAGGGAGCTCTGCTCCTGCTTTGTTCCGATAGAAAGAGGAGGAGGCATCGGGAGGAAGGAGAGGGGCAAGCGTGAGGAGGCCGAGGGAAGCTGCCCCCTTTTATTTCCTTCCCCCACTTCTCCCCCAAATTCATTAATCGCAACTACCCCACTGAGAGTATTTACGAAACTGCCACTGTCGATCTGTTTTCTCGCTTTCCAAACCGCTTGTGAGATTGATCGTCCAAATATACCGTTGCGAAGTTCTCGACGAGTAGAACAATTTCTCTTTTACCACCTCGGACAGATTCGGATTATTTTTCGCGATATAAATTCCAAAAGGAAACTTTGCGAAAACCGGGAATTGAAATCCGACCCACTGACGATCTTTCGGGCACCTGTTTCACTATTTTCGGCTCTGATTCAGGTCTCGATGATTGAACGAAGTTTGGCCGTCTCGATCCGTTCTACAACTTTCGTTCAATGCGCGTCGACATGCGAGATTTCCAAATTGTCGGTCCATGCCGATTAAAAACGTCATCGGTTGCGCTCGGATTAGGGTCCGGGCATTTTCGGTGTTTCCAGGCAACACGAACCGTTCACGACTTTTGTTGTAGAGTTCAACGGGAGACTTTTGGGCATGGTCATGAGACTTGGTCGACTCATATAATTATTTCCACTTCATAAATAAATTCTGATAATTATATGAATCATTTTTTCACTTAACTTTTTGGTTCCGAACTTCGTGGAACTTCTCCAATGGTTCATATAGATGGAAATAGAGATGAGGCACATAGAATCAATACCTTATCATATATTCCCAATATATGAACTATAGTCTCTGATTATCGCTTGATCCGATATAATTAGGCTTAATTACTTCTTAGCCCGTGATTAACACCGTGGGTGTTACACAAATCAGAATAGATATCGAATAAATTCCGCAGAGATATAGTTGCCAATCAACTCACGGAGGATCCCATAGACACCGGAGCGAAGCCGGGCCTGAGACCCCAACATGTGGGGCCGACCGGCATGGGGTAGGGCCAGGTGGCACCCCCCTGGGCGTATCGCCTGCCTTCTTCTGGAAGGTTCCTCCATCGCCTTTGAGGAGTCATCTCGGCCCTACCTTAAGTTGGTTTGATCCAACGGCTGTCGCGCATCCCACCAGGCTATAAATAGAGCCCTATACTCGTCCTAGGAGGAGAGGATAACTGATCCAGGTCAAGTCAGAGCTAGTTCAAGAATAGAATAGATCTATGGTTTCCAGAGATTAGAGTAGAACTCTAGTGCTTCAAGTTATTAGCTAGGTAGCTAGCAAGGTTCAAGTGGAGTTGGGCGATACTCTCAGGATTCCAGATTCATTTGTCTAGAGATCAGTAATTTATCTTGTATCTCATTATGACTTTATACTTCATTATTATATTGCTACTTATTGAGTGCTTAGTTTATTCTATTTGCATATTAGATATAATTATGATTGGTGATGATTATCTTTATATGTTCGTAAAGCGCTTAATTCAATTCTCGAGTGGGTTAGGTGGTATGTATTATGTAGGCATGGTGCCTAGATATTATATGTACCTACGGATGTCTCCTGATGTGGCGTGTCATGTGGTAGTTCGCGTAGGTGACTCTTATAGCTGTGTGGATTCCTCTGTAGTCCACCCTTGGCACATAGGCTTGGCAGAGCACGGTCGCGACGGAGGTGACGGTTTCGTCTTAATAGCCTCCCTAGTTGATGCTCCTTATGATGTTTTCTGAGTCATTTATGCTATAGATGATAGCATGTAGGTAGGTTGTGCTTAGTTCCTTTTTATTTGGTAATTACTTAGGATTCTTTTACTCTAGCCGAATCTCGAGTTTCCTGACTAAATTATTAGTGAGTCTCTATTTTTATCTTAGGAATACCATTTATCTTATACCTTTATTATCATATTTATTTATCTTGACATGACACACCCCTGCTAAAGTATTAGAAAGGTTAGTCTAATCTTAGGTCTGCACATTTATAGTCAAAGATGTTTGCATTTAGGTTTCCTTTTCTATCCTTGTTTAATTCCTGCAATTAGTTGAAAGTTTTCCTTTTGGCATAAACAAATCAACGATACTCAGAGAATCTCACCGGGTGAAATGCTACAATAGGAGAATTATCTATGCGCTTGCAGATATATTCTATAGAATTATTTTATAAATTGTCAAGTGTAGATTATTTCAACATTTTCTGATATCATACTAGGGATGACAACTTAGTGTATAGTGATGTTAGGAAATGTCTCCTGCATTTCTGGCACCATTCCTAAGGATGGGGATGCATCTCTATTTTTAGTATGACGCTAAGAAATGTCAACAAGCCTTTCTGGTGCCATTGCCGAGAAAGCTGATGACCATTTTAATTTGCTAGGTGTTAACACCATATTTTGGCGAGATCAGATGGATGCGAGTAAGGATCAAGGGCGGAAGACGTGTTGTACGCCAAAATGTGTTGACGCCAAAAATGGGGCTTCTAGCGTCAGCATTGCGTAGGGCCTGCGGAGACCGTGCAGCAGCAGAGCTTGATCTCATGGACCCCTTAAGCGGCTCAAGCCACTTTGATGATCGATTCCAGGCGTGCTAGTGAATTTGATCTACAATTGACAAGGAGATGAAACGTCAAGTTATGGAACCTACCGGTTGTTGCCAGACAATTCCATGAGTGTGCGGCTCTTATATAACCAATGAATGTAGGAGATTGACTAGAGAGTTAGCTCCGAACAGAGTAAAACATAGTAATGGTGCACAAACGGCTATCACAAGATATCAGATGCACGGTGCATAAATAGCCGATCGTACGGTAAGATTAAAGTAAAGATGCGATGCATGAACAATATCGTCATCAAAATACTAAACCTACTGAGTATACCTGATAAAGATTAATCATCAACAGAGGTGTGTTCCCATGCAGCCATGATGACAATTAACCCGATAACCTGACCAATCTACTAGCATTGGGTTGTTTCCATGCAGCCATAAAAGTAAACGAATCAAACCACGTCCAGTACACTTAATAGATCTAATGGATCGGAACGACAAAGTATATGCACCGGATGATTGAAGCATAACCAAATCAGCTATGTTAGCCGATATGGGATCCATGAAGCTTGAACAAGATCCATATATCCGACACCGGATGGATCTAAGTCTGGACAGACATGACTCAACACATACGGCATTGGGGTTCATAAGATGTAGCCGTATCGTAGATGTTGAAACAGATCCAACCACACTCAAATCGATCTAATGACCGAACATATATCTTGAACCCACCACATGTAACAACTGCAACTAATGAATTAGCGGATAAGATCATAGATCTATCACCTCTCTGAATGTAAAGGAAGAAAGCAACAGAGGCAAATAGATCTAGTTAGAAATAAAGCACGGGCCAATCCATTAGATGAGATTGGGCAAGATATTGTAGCAAAGGATTAAACATAGCATAATAGACAATATCAATAACTTAATGAATCTATTAGATCGCCAATCTAATAGAGCCGATAACTCGCTTGAAGCCATGATTCATGTGAGATTGAAGCAATGCAGCCCCATGAACAATAGATTCAAACCGATAAGTAGCTCATACCGAGCTTGCACGAGTTACACAATACAGCCGTACAAACGAGACATGAACCAAGGCTAGACTTACAAGCAAACCGGAGGTTGATCTAGTCGATGCAGCCCAATCCGTTGAAGGTTCACCGGAATCTACTCTACTCCTACTCCTAGGGGTGGCCGAAGGCCGGAAACTAAGGACTAAGTTGTGTATTTGATTGATTGGATGTCTTTCTCGTTTCCTAACCTTTGCTATTTATAGACCTCATAGCATAACCCTTGTGCAAAGCTGGCTGCTGGTTGGAATAAGGAAACCCGGATGTCTTGGGCCTCAATCATTGGTGCGGCCCACCAAACGTATCTCAACAGCCGATACGCATTATCTCCTTCGAGTCGGTTACCCTAACCATTCTTCTGGGTCCGCCTGCATACAACACGTCTTCCGCCCTTGATCCTTACTCGCATCCATCTGATCATGCCAAAATATGGTGTTAACACAGGCCCCCTAGTTTCAGGATGAAATTTATTTCATTCCTAAAACAACAATCACCTTCCTCCCTTTAGTCGATCCAGCCAAGCTTGGGTATTCACTAAATTGCCATCGTCTGTCTCCGGCTTGGCTTCCAACTCTAACCTTAGCGCCGCCGTAGATCTGCGCCTGCTTCGTCGTCGATCCATCGCAACAAGATGGCTTCCTTGGATGTCGTTCCTGAGGCATGACTCCGTTGTGCTTTGCTTCACCATCTCGTTTAACTTGACGTTTTCTACTTCTGCTCCCGACTTGAACCAGGAATTTGAGAACCATGTGCTGATTTCATTGGCCTACCAACCTGACTGTTTCTTCCCAGGCCCCATGGGTCATCGTGGCTGAAACCAATAGGATACCTTTCAAGCAATCTACCATGGAGCCACGCCAATGGGACAAGAAGACTTCGTTCCGGAACTGGCCTTCCACCATCCCAGGCTGGAGGGATTGGTACGTGAAACTTTCCAAATATAGGGATACTCATTGGGGAAAAATTGAGCAGTGCCTATCCCTCTCTCTATCCAATATGAAGAAGAACGAACCTTTACTTCAGGCGGCTTGCTATTTTTGGTCCAATACTTACAATGCCTTCATTTTCGGCCATGGGCCAATGACCCCTACCCTGGCCGACGTTCACATGTTGACTGGCCTGAACATCACAGGAGATGTACACCCTCATCGCCTGGCCACCAAACCTTCGATCTCGGCGAAGAGCTTCAAAACTGGGGCTGGGGTCAATATATCAAAAACAACGGATCCACCCCAGTCACCGACCATGAGCGCATACTCTTCTTGAACATGTGGCTAGACAGATTCCTCTTTTGCGGTCAGTCATGTACACCCACCGGCAATTATCTGTCTCTAGCCGAACACGTTAATTCTCAGAGTGATATCCCTTTGGGCAAGTACCTGCTTGGAGCCCTCTATCACCTCTTGAATCAAGTGTATCGGCATCTAGTGAAGAACGAAACCATCCCAACTATCACGAGACCATGGTGGTTTCTCCAACTTTGGCTCAATTTACAAATGCATAAGATTGTTGTTCCAAATTTGGCATCTCTATCATTCCCTCTGAAGACCTTCCTGGAGAAAGAAGAAGAGGATCTGTCGGAGAAAGAAAAATTCGGCCGATGCATACCCTTTGGTGAAGCAGCATCAGCCATAGTCATCACTAAGACCACTGGAGAATTCTTCAGGCTATTTTACAAAGGTTTCCCAATGGACATTTTAGAATGGTTTGCTTACTCGGAAGCCTCTGCCTTCGAACTCCCTTTACCTTCAGATTCCATGAGCGTTACGCGGATCAACATTCCATGTTGATCTTCAATGATCTGGTCAAACCTTGCTTGCTGCCCACTGAAGTCCGACACGGCCAAGAAATTCCGCCCATCTCATACGAGTTCTACAATCCCTCCATCACAGCAAGGCAAATGGGATTCGGTCAGCTACCCCCGAACTTGTGCTTTTAGCACTAGAATTCGACCGAATCATTCAGCTTGAGAGGTCTCCCCCCCATCCTTATCAGAGATCGTATCTGCCAGACCTTCGCCTCCTCTCTGTTTGTCACTTGGTGGCGCGAGTGGAATCAGCATCTTCTCAGTGAGGCTGTAGCTATTTATTGCTCAACATTGAATCCAGAGTTTTACCCAGCTCCCAAGCCATCGTGCATCATCCTGCAATGTCCTGATTCTTTTCATATCACCCTCTCAAATTTGTTTTGCAGGATCTCAAAAGGCTTAGTCCTCCTCCGATGGTCTATGATCAATGGTGTCCCAACCCCAGACTTGGTTACGGAGTGCCATCTCTGAAAGTTTTGATGAAGAGGAAAGCAGCCGAGTCGTCCAACCACGAGCCTCTGAGCTCCTTCATAAAAAAATGTTGGCTCTCGGAGCACCGTGAAAACCAAGAAGTCGAGAACCACTAGAACCACGACTAGGGTGATGGCAAGATCAGCCGATGGTCATTTGAACGCACTAACCGCTGCTGCTGCTGCGGAGGTATGCAATCCCTTATCTATTTCTCTTGTCGAAGCACGACTGATGATTCTTTGGCTCCGCAGGATGAGGAACAAACCAATCATCTTCAGGCCGAACTCAGTGCTGATATAGAAATGATGTCATCGTCAAACGACACAACATCTGGCGGTGGCCAAGGTGCTTCGTGTTTTTAGCCGATAAACCCCTGATAGGATTTGCTTGACCAATCTGCGCATCCCCCAGGACACTCCCCTGGAGACTCATTGGTTGTTCCTGCCCGGAGGCTGTTTCGTCCGACCAGGTGCAACGCATGGCCCACTAGTTCGCTGCACAGTTCACCAATAATGATTTTCATGTGCTGTTGCAGGGACAATCTTGCCATATCCTGACCCCTTTTACTCTGGACGACTACATTCTTCCCGACAAAGTCGATACTTCACCACCGGTGCATGATGTCTCGCTCCCTGACAACTTGAACACTCAACTCAAGTTGCTGGTCCCTCTTTTATCAGTGAGTACTTTGTCTTTGGTATGTGATGCGGAGGGAGTCCGGGAGATCTTTCACTCGATTGAAGACGTCTTGCCACCTGACCTGAGGGATGTGTTGAACGTCGTTGCTTACATAAAGCAGCACAACCGGCCTTCCTTCGTGCTCAATCCAGGCTCGCAGAACGCGAGACTCAAGCCGGTTTTCTTGACAAAGAGCGGCGCTGTCTTTCCGATATGCTAGAGGAGAAGAACACGCTAGACCGGCTGAGATCCCTTCCTGATGACATGAACCGCACCCTGGCAGCTCTGAGGACTGAACGGGAGCAGCTCTTGTCCAAGCTCAAGACTATTGATGACACCATCGCCCGAGAAGAAGATAAGATGGCTAGGATTCCTGCTGATCTACGCGACCATCAACATAAGATGAAGCTCCTTTCTTCGAGACTCCAATCCATCCTCTCCAAGCAGCATCTGATACCAGGTACCAGAGAGGATGACCGTCGGATACTGGTCGAAATAGACCAATTCCGCCTAGACGCTACACTTTTTGACTATGGTGACACCGAATGACTGCAACTCTCATTCGTGGACTGCGTCATCATTCGGGCAACCGATTAATCATTTGTCGCCCATGCTTGAATTCTATCGGTCGTTCTGGCCGACTCACACTATGGTGGATTTTGCTTCAATCCACCGATCTGTCCTTCGCGCATTCATTGGTGCTGGCGCTTTTAAATGGCGACTGGGTTTTCCGATGCGGCAGACAATGTATCTTTTCGTCCGTCCCCTCCATTGCCATGACGCTGACCTAGGGCGAATAGTTGTGAGGCCCCGTGCCTGGTTTGGCCCGAGAGGTGAACTATAAACATCTCTTATCAATCTTTCTGGGGCCGCCAAACCGAATGTCAGTTCGTCGGCAGTCGATGATGGTCCGCAAGGACGTCCTTTTCTTGATGGAGCACCGGGAATGCACTGACTTACTTCGCATTATTCGACCATCTCTGGTATATGCAAGCCTCAGTGCCGTACACACATGACCCCTATTTTTTCTTTTATTTTACTCTAAAGGTGATGTGTGTCACATCGGCTATCGCCGATTGTTTGTCGGCTATTCCTCCACTAGAGACGATAAGTACTACATCGGCTGTTTATAGCCAGGCTAGTTTTTGTCCCTAAACCAATCATCTGGATGCCGCTAGATCGGATTTTAGTCAAGATTGGGCCCCTGAAGCTCCGAGCCAAATATCCCTCGCGTCCTCTGTGCTTCCCGACCTCCAGGACTTAGCTCGGGTGTTGTCGCACATCGGCCTTGGTCCGTTTGTCGCCCAACGCAAGTCCTCTGCCCAGCCTGCCTCCGTTGTTGTTTATCACTCTGCCTCGTCCAAGCCAACCGCTCGAGTCAGCTATTGACATACAATGTTGAGAGTGGTAAGGTCTTCTCGCAACCTCCTGTCCGAAAAGCAGTCAAAAGCATAATCCTCCAAAACCCAGTGAGCGGGGTCAACGGTTGCTATGGAAATTGAATCATCGGCCGGAATGACCTCCGGTTCGTCATTGTCCAGCCATTGCACTGCTATTTGATGCATCGTCGACGGGATGCAGTAGTTGGCATGAATCCAATCTCTGCCCAAGAGCAGACTGTATGAACTGTCTCCGTCGATGATGAAGAAAAAGTTGTTAACAGAGTCTTGTAGCCAACTATCAACTCTACCTGCAGAACCCCCCTGGCTTCGGACTTTCTCCCTCCGAAGTCGACGAGTGACAGATCCGTGTTGAAGAGTTTCTCGGATTCCAGCCCTAACTTTGTGATGATGTGAGCTGGCATCAGGTTGATCGAGACACCACCATCAATTAGTATCCTCCCGATGAATCTTTCGTTGATGTACCCTTGGATGTACAGTGCCTTCAGGTGCATGTGCTTCGTAGGCTTGCCAAAGACCGCCTGGAATTCACGCGTGAGTGCGCCGGTTTGTGTTCACGCCAAAAATGGGGCTTCTGGCGTTAGCACTGCGTAGGGCCTGCGGAGACCGTGCAGCAGCAGAGCTTGATCTCCTGGACCCATTAAGAGGCTCAATCCACTTCAATGATCAATTCCAGTCGTGCCAGTCAATTTGACCTACAATTGACAAGGAGATGAAACGTCAAATTATGGAACCTAGCGGTTGTTGCCAGATAGTTCCATGAGTGTGCGTCCCCCCTAGGCCTTCACTCTCACTCATGCCTCATTGGAGAAACTACTTAGCTTAGCGTAGCTCTGCAGTAGTGCTATGCTAGTTGGAGGAGAGTGAGGAGAGTCTGGAGGAGAGCCAAGCCTGTCTGGCGTCTTCTCCGAGCTACGCCTCAGCGGATGCGATTCTCTTGTAAGTTCAGCACTTGTAAGTGATACATCTGAGTTCTTTATAGTATTTGATATTCTACTTCTGGCATAGCTGTTATACATCTTTTCGCGCTTGTTCATTGCTTTACTTTACGTAGAGTGCTTTAATCTTATGCAAGGGTTAAAGTAGTAAGAATAGTGTAGACGTGGTGTCTAGACTAGATCTTACCTTTGTAAACCGCTTATCACACGGAAAGTCAGTAGATGCTAGTAGGAAGTGACAACCCTATCTAGTCTTCGTATTCCACCCCATGTGTAAGATAAGTTCTTAAAAGGTAGGGCCTCAATACAACATGATGGCGCAGTCCGGTTAGAGTTTTGCCCTCTTTCTGATCTATCCCATCGCCTCCTGTAAGAGAAGGGCTGATAAGGCTAGTATAACTAGCTTTACCTTGTTAGATATCTTTGCTATATCGAACCTCTCAAACCAGTTATCATAGTCTCCCTTGATCCATCATAGGACATATCCATAATCCTAGTTAACTCACTTCTCGTTCCCTGTGGAAAATACGATACCTGGAATACTCCTGGTGAAAGCTACACTTGACAACCGTACGCTTGCGGTCTCTTTTCCCGTTTGCCATTTCTGGTGTCAACAAGCTTTCTAGCGCCGTTGCCGGGGAACGGTAGCTGTTTGAACTAGAACCCTTTGGTCCTATTATCCTTGTTTGATTTAAACCTTTCTTTCCACATATACACCTATGGATCAAACACCCCTTTTGAGTATGGTGCTCCAATGGGCACTAGGTTGGAGCCACCTAGTTCATCTTAGGCCATATTTGACATTCCTTATGAGCTTCGCCCAAGCCTCATAAAGATGGTTCAGAATAAATCTTTTTTCTGGGGACGAAGATGAAAATCCATACACTCATCTATGTGACTTTGAACAATTGTGTTCATGTGTCCACATCCATGGGATGAGGCGAGGTACCCTTAAGTGGATGCTATTTCTGTTTTCTTTGACGGGAATAGCCAAACGATGGTACCTTCGCCACGTAGATGATGTAAACGGAGAATGGGAAAAATTACAATTCAAATTCTTCCTAGCTTTCTTCCCCACCTATCGTGTTGTTCATCTTCGAATAGAGGTCCTATCCTTCAAACAAAAGGAAAAGGAATCTGTAGGTGTGGCGTGGGCCTGTCTTTTAGATCTAGTATCATCTGGCCCTGATCTTGCTATAACCGAGCCAACATTGTTACAACACTTTTATTGCGGTCATAGCAAAGATTCTGCACAGCTTCTTGACATGACTTCTAGGGGAGCCTTCCTGTGTTTACCCGTTAGTGAAGGGAAGAGTCTTCTCATGAAGATTCTTGAAAACACCCCATACACTAACATTTATGATGAAGGACCCATAGAAGAAGAAAAATCAGTCGCTAGAAAAGAAATCTCGATAGCAGAATCACCACCACTCCCATCCAAAGATTCTGCCATCGATCCCAAACCACAAATACCATAAATCTAGACGGAAGAAGAAATTCAACATCTAAACCATTCCTTCGAGTTTGAGGCCAACCTTTCATCTGATCTTGCTGATTTTGGGAATGCCCAAAATTATCCTATCCAAAAGAGACCTTCCATGAAACATCTTTCTAGACCTCTCATGAAGGGATCTCTTCAAAAGCCTCCCAAATCAACATCATCTTGCGCCTCGACTCCCCACATGGCACATCAGGAAAAGCTTGGGATTCCTGATAAAGGAATGTCAAGTGAGCTTATAGAAGGAGAACTAAAGTGTTTAGAAGCCAAATCTATCCTCTCTTTCTCTATGCCCACCACTGACTTATCCTACGAACCCATTTCTAAACCCATCCTTGATCCTGATGATCCCCCATGTGTTCCTTTATTCAAGTCTTATGATGACCCACTTAAAGACTTTGGGAATTCATTAAGACACCCGAGGCATGGAAGCCCTGAGGGCCATATATATAACCAAGAGGAGCATAATCAACAGTTAGAGCCTTTTTCTACCGTTGTAAGTCAAGAATGGTTGGATGAGGCCAAATCCTCAAATGAAGTCACTAAAATGCCCACACATGTGAGGAGAATATCATGTCAAGTGTTAGGCATCGATGGTGAATTTTTCTACGATACTAGCCTCGGGATCAACATCTTTCCTCATTTCCATGTTCCAACGCCATCAAAGGATTATCTATCCCAATCATAAAAACACCTTAGACTCCCCAATGGTCAAATCCTTGATTGTTTAGGAATCCTTCATGATGTTCTTGTGGTGGTTGATGATCTCAAGATCTTCCTAGACTTTCATATCTTTGAACTTCCTGGACTTTCCTTTCATCTCACCTTTATCAGAAGGCCAATCATGAGAATCGTGGAGAACACAATAGGAACTGAGAAGCTTGGTCATAGAATAAGTGAAGTTATCTACCCATTTGGTCTTCCGACCTCTCATCAAAGGGTTAGAATCCAAACTAGTTCTTGATCCAAGGGGTGAGCTTATGTCAATCTCGCTAACAACCATGACCCATTCAAGTCTGGAGTATGACTTGAAATGTGATGAAAGTGCTCACCCACTCCTACAAATGGAAGATTCTACAAATGAGCATGAAAATTATTCCCCGATCTTCAAATCAAATCCATGCTCAATTGAGAAATCTCCCCAATCAATCCTTCCCTCTACCATGACTACACACATGATCTACATCCCCTTCATTCTTCTTGTTTCAAAAATATTTGCAAGGATGGTTGTAGATGTGTTTGTCTACCACAAATTTTGCAAATCTCATAGGGGTTTTGGTCTTGAGGATAGGTTTGAAAATGTTGGAGTTGAAGGGGAAACCGCTTCACCAACATGAGGTGCACTTGAAGGTTTCCTAAAGACAAGCTTGTGTCTTAAAAATAAACACTTTCAGGAGATAACCCGAGCCTTCTTATTTTTCTATTAAAAGTTTTCTTGTTAAAAAAAATATAAAACAAAATAAAAAAATATATTCATTTTTAGTTTCCCAAAAATCTGAAATAACTAAAATGACTTTGTAAAAAGAGATTAAGGGAATATTTGTGAAAGTGTTCCTTCGGGTATTTTTGTCACTAACCATTTCAGGTTTGAGCAAAAAGAATGATGGAGCAAAACACAAGGTATGTCCAACAAAACATCTCTTAATAATGAAGCACATTCAAAAGAGTGTTCCACATCCTAGACTTAGATTTGCTCATTTTCAAATGGTGCAAAATCCAAGTATGGGGGAGTGGAATTCTCTAAGAAATTCATGTCATGCTTCATTGCTTAATTTTGTTTGGTTGTCTCTACCTTGCTTTCTCTTTATACCTTGCTCATCTTGCTAAGTCATAGAAATAATAAAAACAAAAAAAATTGCTCATCTAGTTCACCATACATGATCCTGTCTCCTTTTTGAATCTCTTTATGTCTTAATGCTTCCTTGTTCTGTTATGAGTATTCTTGATTTGGGAGTAGAGATCTTGCTTCCAAAAGCTCTTTAAATTAAGCATGGTGCTTAGGTTAAATAGCCTTCCTTAATCAAATTAGACATGGTGTCAAGTTTGATTATTGAACCAAAAGTATGCTTGTATAGAATTTGGTTGTACTCTTGGACTAACCCATGCATGATAACTTCGAAATTTTGGTGGTTAAGTCATGAGATCATTCATAAGAGGCAAATCAAGGGTTGAGGTAGTAATGAAATAATCTTGCACATCTTTGCCTCAACCTTGCTTAACTTTTAAAGAATTGGTGAACAATGATGGAACATCTCTCTCTGTGCTAAAATGTTAAAGCCAACTTTTCTATAGCATAGAAGATGTCCTTCATTTCTATGACAACATTGCCCTTGCTTCAAAATATTTGGGCATTCCTTCGGGTATGTGTTGTCCACTAATCCTTCGCAGGAGAGAAGCAATGAATGTGGGAAAGGGTCTGAGTACAACGTGATGATTCACAGGAGAAAGACCATTCGTCATCATCAATGTCGTGAGACATGGAGTCATCACGCTTCAAGATTACGGTTGCGACACCTTTAAAGGTAAATATTCAATGTCTTAAAGTTTTTCATGAACATGAATCGCCTGAGCATGAAATTGACATGATATATTTTGTCCTTAATCCAATTGAGAACTAAAATCTACATGTTTTAATTTTTTTGTTCATTTTTCATGTTTGACCCTAGAATTAGCATGTACCTAGCCTTGTCACCTCGCACACAAAATTTGGGCCCATTTGGCCCCAATAGGAGGTCGGCCGACCTCATGTTGAGGCTTCTCAGCCTAACGTTGCAGGGCCTGCCTAACCTGACCCATGGGACCTTCAATCCAGGCTCGGTCGAGCCAAACCTTCCAAAAAGTGGTCGGCCGACCGGGGTTTTAACCATTCAGCCATGCCTGTTGCTCTTGAACACTGGACCAACAGTTCTCTCCTATTTCTGGCACGATCCAAGTGAGAATAGAGACAAAGGACGTTGGATTCTCTCTTCTTAACCTCTCCCTCTCCTTCTTCCTCCTCTTACCTTGTTATTCTTCACCACTAGTAGAAATTCCATCTCCTCTTTCTTCCCTTCTCACCTTCCTTGACCTCACCATGGCTCCACCAAGGAGAAGATCAAAAGAGCGATATGGAAAAGCTACTACGTGTTGTTAAAGAGAGCATTATCAACTTAGAAGAAAAGGCTTCTAAGGAGAGAATGTCGCGTCTAGGTCTTGAAGATAGCTTTAATGATCTTTGCATTATCACTAATGCAAAACTCAAAGCGCTTATCCAAAGACAATGAGAGAGAGCATCTCCTTATCTCTCCCTCTCCTTAGTCATCCTCTAGTGCCATCTACACAACCTAAATCATGCCTCTGATAGAAGAGAGCATGACAAGATCCTTGTCATCCCATATGCTAAGGCCACAGGATTTTCTTTCTCTACTTTCTCCCTTGGCACACCTTAGCCCTTCATAGCAACAAGATATTTAGGCTTGATAGTATATCACTCATGAATCAAAGAACTTATGCCTAAGCTATCAATGATAAATGAAACTCTTGGTTCTGGTGGTATCTTACCCTAGCAGAACCCCTGCATTTGATCTCTTTCTGTTATGTGCTCTAGTATGCAGTGAAACAAGTATGGGGATGATATCAGTCGACACCCCAACATACCTTTTGACCAGATCGACCACGGAATCATGATGTACATGGTCATGACACGTCCCACAAAAAATTGAACCTCATCGGCCACTTTTGTGCATCGGGCGATGCATGTTTAGGGCCAAACAGCAAAACTAACAGAGCAGAAGAACATTCAGAAGGTAAGATATCTCTTTCAGGGACCTGTAACACCCCTGGTGTTTAAAACCTAGCTTCATCCATGGTAGTGACACCTGGCCGACCAGCTGCCGAGCTCACCGTTCGCCTTCTAGCCGTAACACGCGTCCCATCGCGTGCATGGCATCACCAAGGTTCCCTTGCCGTCTTCAAAATGGGACGCCGTTCACCCCTACCCTCACTTTCCACACCGCGACGCCGTCTGCTCTGCACCACCACGAGCGCACTCCATGTCGACGAGCTCGTCCGAGCTCGTTAGCCACTGCCAAGACTCCAATCTAGCCATATTGTCTTCGCCTCGACCTCACGCACCTTCCGTGAGAACTGGTTGAAGCATCCGAGTCATCGTTCGCCGGCGCCTGGCGCGACTCCGTCTTCCTCGTCTCCGGCGAACGCGCCGCCGCTCTGGTTCGCGGTCGACCCGGCTATCCAGGATCTGCATTGTCTTTTGATTCCTTGTTTCATCATCTTCATTCGTCACTGATTCTGTTGCTCTCCTCCGTTTTGCAAATGGTGGCCTGTAGCTCCGGGAACGCCGTTGTCGCCGTCCTGTTCATCTTCTCTGCTAGCACGGTCTCCATCGCCAGCACCCTCTGCTTCATCTCCGGCCGAACTAGCGCGTGCATCGCGTGTGGGGTAAGCTCCTGGTGCTCATACAGTATCTGGTTGTAGCTAATTTTGAACCGTCGCCGTGGTTCATGTTCGCTCCGGCGTGTCAGCGCCGCCGCGTGGGTGCTCACCACCGTGAGAGCTCGCTAGTTGCTCTTTTTTGAGTCTAAGTCTTGCACTACCTTCACCTAGCTGTCGTGAGTCCTGTCGCAGTGTTGGTTGTTCGAGCGCATGCGTCGGATCGCCAGTCTACGTTGCGCGATCTCGGTCGTGCGCCATGGCCGTCGGCGACGTCGTTGCGTTAGGGTTTCGATTCGTTTTTCCCGCGCTTCGCGTTGTTTGTGTGCCGCTAAGTCTGCCGGTGTGCTTGGTTGAGCCGATTATGACTTGTACTCGCCGGCACATGCGCGGCCACACATGGGGTGCCGCCATTGCCGTCGGTGAGGTCGATGCAAGGAATAAAGTGGGTCGTGTCGTACCTCGTTGGGTTCGAGAGGAGGTGTAGATCCCAGCGCATGAGTCAGTTGATCGATTGGTTCACCATCGGCGACGCGCCACCGTGTTTTATGGTCGTCGGCGCCGCTGCTCTGTTTTGGTGTCGCTGACGCGCGGGACCCAACGGTCAATGAGTAGAGCGAAGGGTTTTTCCTTTTTCCTGTTTGCATAGTATTGCTTATTGTTATTTGTGTATGTTTAAATCTGTGTGTATTTAAATTCTGCAAAAATATGTGTATGATCTTTGTGATGGGTAGTATTTAAGAAAAATATAACATGTGCATGTTCAGTATAGTTTTAATCCTGCAAAAATGCTTAAATTAATTGAAAAATGGCTTTTCCATGATTTTTCATGCTCTGTGTGTTGTTCCAAAAATTATGAAAATTTTTGTGTAACCTTTATACACTTATATCTTGCTGTACAAAAAGTTTGGGAATTTTTGGATGAACTGTTAAACATGGTCATTTGTATGATTAATTATAAAATAATTAGTAACCCTAATGACTTTAGGTTTTGAGTGAATTTGGATTGTTTGATGCAAATGGTCATTTGTCCAGTGACAACTATAGTATGAACATATTTGATGTAGGATTGGTTGCTCAGTTCTCTTGGATATAATTATTAAACTTGATAATGGTTTAATTAACTTGCTTTATGCTCTAGTTAAAAAGTTTAGTTTCTTGAAGGTAAGTTGTACTCAAGGTTGTTAATCTGTTTTTATCACCTCTTTAGTGCATGTTTGTGTGTTGCGAAGCATCATGTTTACTATTTCAAGCATCATCTAAGCATGACACATTATCGTGTAGATTGTTCGTTGGTTGAGGTGGATAATCCCTCTAGTGATGGGGCTTTCTCTCTTGTGGAATCTGAGCCAGAACTTGTGTATCCCTACAACCAAGGCAAGCCCCGGTGCATTCAAACCCTTCCTTGTATTTAAAATGATTGCTTTAAATACACTTATGGTTATATTATTACATTATTGTACTTTACGAAATTCCTACTTGTTGCATAGCCTGATCCTTGTGTTAATTGTACCTTACACCTTGACACTTTTTTAAAGATGTAAATTTTTGCTAAAATGCTTAGCTTGCTTAGAACGCTTATAGTAGGTGATTTCCGGTCACCTACGCATAGCGTATTGCTTCGGCAAATGGTTATGTTTTTTTGAGAAAGGGATGTTGTTGGAAGTAATAATCGGGACCGGGCGGACACGGTGTTTGGGAGCCACCGGTGTTGACTGGTGAGCGGGTTCTTTCCGCCTATGTCATTAGGGCCTTACCGTTGTCGCATTACTAGGGTTGTGACTTTGGAGTACTTATCACATACTTCGGGAAGCTGGACTCTAGCTATTCCATTCTGAAGAACGGTTAATCTGCACTGGGAGTGGAGAGATGGCGAGAGTAGTGTGTACCCTCCAAGTTCGAGGAAGTAGATAGAGGCATACTGTGCTCTCGGGTGGCGGAACCCCGGTCTTGGCTGGAGGATCCAGGGAAAGGTAGTCATATGTGTGCTTTAGTGTTGTATATGTCGTGTGATAGGGAAGCCCCAGCTGGGTTTAACCAGTTCGAATCGTCGTGTTCCTCGGATAAGGAAACATAACCCTGTTTTCATCATCGTAGTTAATGTAACTTAAACTGGATACTCGATGGATCCCTTCATGGATGGTTTATTACCTTGTTATGGATCATACATCTAGATCCGTACTTGAGTAATCTTATGAATGAATTAATTGAATTTCAATTCTTTTACAAATGCTCATTTATGCAAAATACTTGATTCTTGCAAACCACACCTTGAATCCTGTGACTTGCATACTGTTTGTCCACCAAATATTTTCTTTTGTCGGATAAGTCTTGTTGAGTACTCCCGTACTCAGGGTTTGTGAACCCCTGTTGCAGATGAGGGTCACAACCCGGTTTGTGTGGCTTCTTGCTGCATGATCGTGGTGACTGTGGATGAAGATGATGAATGAAAAGTCTTTGCTTGACTCTTAGGCAAGAGTGCCTCGATTCTTTGTTTATACTCTATCACCTGCTTGATGTAATAATATCATCTGACACTATGTTATGTTTCAAAAACCTATGGTTTGTAATATGACTTCAAATTTCTGCTACTTTGATGTAAATTAAATTATTGTATTACTCCTGCAATGTTTGTGATGAGGATGATCCTGTTCGGAAAGAGGTGGATGACCCGCTGCAAAGTGGCGACACCTGACGGATTGATTAAGACTTGGATCATTTGTCTTGGATTAAGTCGGATGGACTATTAATCCTGGCAAGTGGGTCCTGTCTTAAGAGGTTTTGTCACAGTTGGTATTAGAGCATCCCTTATTACAAACTTGCAGTTGTAAAAGTTTTCAAAAATGTTTTGGATCATAAATTAAAATTTGGTTTGAGTCTAAAAATTTCTTTAACTCATCTTTTCTCTCTTTCAAAAGTTAGGAGAGTAGTCTTTAGGAATATCAAGCTTGGTGGTATGAATATGGTTTATTTATATGCCCTATATATGTTATGTAAATATTATCGTATTCGTAGGGACGTATCATGCATCATATCATACAACTTGGGATGGGTTTAAAATTTTGTTTTTAATCAATTAAAAGTTATCATGTTACTTACTTGCCTCTTTTAAAATCTTGTCTATAGGATAGCTAGGACTAAGTGCACTGCTCGCAAGTTCTTCGGACCTCGGGGCATCCCTCGCTACAGGCTGGCGTCATGTGGCGATGGTGAGAGTAGCCAGCAGGGTGCTAGTCGCAGCGCTCGT
Source organism: Microstegium vimineum (assembly GCA_022036555.1). Lineage (NCBI taxonomy): Eukaryota > Viridiplantae > Streptophyta > Magnoliopsida > Poales > Poaceae > Microstegium > Microstegium vimineum. The sequence continues at coordinate 36,673,640 of CM039127.1, forward strand.
CGCAAGGCAAAGATTGAGTACCTAAGGACCGAGCTGGGTTGGATGAAGGCAAACAGGGACGAGTTTGTTGGTCGGGCGGACTTTTTGGAGGACAAGGTTGAGGCGATGCAGGCTGAGTTGCAGGAGTGTCAGGAGCAGCTGGTAGGGAAGGAGGCATAGCTGACAAAGAAGGAGGAGCAGCTGGCACAGAAGGAGACTGAGGTGGCCTATGCTGAGGGTCATATGTACCAGTATTTGAGAGAGAGGAATGAAGCCTGGGACCGAGAGCACCTTTTTTCTGAGATGTACCTCAACTTGGGGCAATATGTGGGCAACCTCGAGTTCTACAACAACGTGCTTCATGAGGAGGTTCATCACCTCTTCAACCTGATGAACCCAGAGTACCAGCAGCAGGCTATGGTAGAGGACCTTGGAAACCTTGTCCAGGCAGACCTGTCCTTTGCAGACCAGTTCTTTGCACCTACATCTGAGGGTCAGGGTGGAGTTGCACCAGAGCCAGTGGTGATCGTCGAGGACGAGGAGGAGGTGGAGGTGGTAGTCCTTAGTGACGACGAGTAGATCATGTTTCTCCTAGCTATCTAGTTTGATGCGAGTAGTGGATCTTGTGTAACATAATATACCTTTATCGCTTTCAGAACTCTTTAGTTATCAGCACTTTGATGTTATGATGGTCATGTAATATAAGTTTGTGCACTTTGGTACTTTTATGATAGTGTTTTCAATAAAAGTATGTTTGTGCAAACAGATGGCTGAACATAATAATGCTGGGGCTCATGATGGAGATGATGGGGAAATTCCTGTTCCACCTCCTGTACCGCCAACCTTGGCACAAGCTTTAGCTACGTTGATCATGGTGTCAGGTGACAATGCCCGCCTCTTGCGCGAGATAGCCCAGAATCATTAGTCGGGTGCTCAGGGGAATCATGGTCGCAATAATCAGGAGACGACTTATGTTGATTTCACTAACACGCGTCCTCCGGTTTTCACCAAGGCAGATGAGACTCTAGAAGCTGATGATTGGCTCCGCACCATGGAGCAGAAGTTTGAGCTGATCAATTGCACAGAAGTGCAGAAGCCCGTCTTTGCAGCCCAGCAGCTTCGTGGCGCAGCTGGTCAACCTTTGCCGCTATGTAGCCAGCTGGTCATCATGTCACTTGGACAGAATTTCGTGAGGCTTTCCGTGCGCACTATATTCCAGCTGGGGTTATGGAGTCTAAGTTGGAAGAGTTCCTGATTCTGAAGCAGGGAGACTCCACTATCATGCAGTATGTTGGCAAGTTCAATCACCGTTCTTAGTATGCTGTGGAACATGTCAGCACAGATGTTAAGAAGAAGAGGTGGTTTATCAGAGGGCTCTCAACTAAGTTGCACACCATGCTCAACCATAATCCTAATGCTACTTATCATGAGATGGTGGACATGGCTATCTCTACTGAGAATTCTTTGCAATCCATAGGGACACAAAGAAGAAGAAATCTGTTGCGGGGTCTTCTAGTGGTGGTCAGAAGAGGCAGAAGATTATCTATCACCCTCAGAATCACCATCGCTTTCAGTATCGCCATCCTCAGCAGCAGTCTGGTCAGCAATTCTCTGGGAATTCTCAGTACCCTAGGTAGAATGCTGGTCCGAACAATCAAGTGGTTACTAAGCAAACTAGCAATGCATGTTTCACCCTAGGTAGAATGCTGGTCTGAACAATCAAGTGGTTACTAAGCAAACCAGCAATGCCTGTTTCAACTGTGGAAAGGTGGGGCATTATTCTAATGTGTGTCCTCTTCCGAAGCAGTACAATTAAAAGTTTGCTGGAAATCCACAACAGTAGAAGCAGAGTGGCAATGCTGGGAATCAGAAGAATAAGAATGAACAGAAGACTGGGCGGGTGTTTCATGCCCAGGGTGAAGGGATGCCAGAAGGAGAACCCGTGTTGCAGGGTACGTTTCCTATCAACGATCATCCTACAGTTATTCTTTTTGATTCTGGTGCATCACATTCCTTCATTGATAAGTCATTTGTGCTCAAGCATAGTATTCCTTTGTCTGAGTTAAAAATGGACTTTCATGAGCAAACACCGGGTGGTCGTATCTCAACTAGAGAGTTGATATATCGAGTATCTTTGAGTCTGGGTGGGCATATCTTTCCCATGACCATGGTAGTGCTTCCAAACCAGGGTTTAGATGTGATCCTGGGGATGAATTGGTTGCAGCAGCACAATGCTGTGATCGATGTGTTGAATAGAACTATCAAGGTAGATGTGCCAGACAATAAATCCCAACTCTTGATTCAGCTTTCTATGCCAAAAAGGGAAGTAGGAAGAGTCTGTGCTACAACTGCAGTTGGGGTACATGATATTCCAGTAGTATGCGAGTTTCCGGACATCTTTCCTGATGACTTACCTGGCTTACCTCCCGATAAAGATGTTGAGTTTTCTATAGAGTTAAAGCCTGGCACAACACCTATCTCTAGAAGGGCCTATCGAATGCCTCCCAAAGAGCTAGCAGAGTTGAAGACTCAGTTAAATGAGTTGCTCGATAAAGGTTTCATTCGACCTAGTTCGTCACCATGGGGTTGTCCCGCCATTTTTGTGAAGAAGAAGGATCATACCCTCCGTATGTGCGTTAACTATCGTCCCTTGAATGAGGTGACCATCAAGAACAAGTATCGGTTGCCATGGATTGATCTTCTCTTTGATCAGCTCGCTGGAGCAACAGTGTTCTCCAAGATTGACTTACGGTTAGGATACCACCAGATCAAGATTCGACCAGAAGATATCCCCAAGACGACGTTTATCACTCGATATGGGCTCTTTGAATATCTGGTAATGTCATTTGGTTTGACCAATGCACTGGCATACTTCATGTATTTAATAAACTCAGTGTTCATGCCGGAGCTGGAGAAAGTTCGTTGTCGTTTTCATCGAGGATATTCTTATCTACTCCAAAAATGAGGAAGAGCATGCCCGTCATCTTAGGATTGTCCTAACTCGATTGCGAGAGCATCAGCTTTATGCTAAGTTTAGCAAATGTGAGTTTTGGTTAAAATAAGTAAAATTCCTAGGACATGTTTTGTCCAATGGAGGCGTGGCAGTTGATCCTAGAAGGTGAAGGACATTCTAGATTCGAAGCCACCAACGACAGTCCATCAAGTTCGAAGTTTCCTCGGTATGGCTGGTTATTATCGCCGGTTTATTCCAGACTTTTCTCGAGTCTCGAAGCCTATTACCAGTCTACTGTAGAACTAGACCAAGTTCTTGTGGTCTAATGAGTGTGAAGAAGCTTTTCATACCTTGAAGAAGTTAATGACTACAGCTCCAGTATTAGCTCAGCTTAATATTGAAAAGTCCTTCGATATATATTGCGATGCGTCCGATATCGGTATCGGGTGTGTCTTAATGCAAGAAGGGAGAGTCATTGCTTATGCTTCTAGGTAGCTGAAGAGACACGAAGAGAAATATCGAACTCATGATCCGAAATTAGCAGCAGCTGTCCATGCTTTGAAGATTTGGCGACATTATCTCCTGGGCAAACTTTGCCATATCTATACTGATCATAAGAGTTTGAAGTATATATTCACTCAGTCTGAGTTGAATATGAGGCAAAGAAGATGGTTGGAGGTTATTAAAGATTATGATCTAGAAGTGCATTACCATCCGGGCAAAGCCAATGTTGTAGCTGATGCCTTAAGCCGAAAGGGTAGTTGCAACTGTCTGAGCCTAAAAGTGGTGAATTCCACTCTTTGTTATGAGTTAGAGACGTTAGACATATCTATGCTTCAGCATGGTAGTTTAACAAATATCTCGGTGGAACCCAGTATTCGAAATCAAATTATCGAAGCTCAGAAAACCAATAAATTCATCGCTCATATTAAAGCAAAGGTGAAATCTGGGACACCTACTTGTTTTAAGTTAGATGAGTCCGATGTACTCTGGTTCAAGGATCGTCTTGTGGTACCCAAAGTTCCAGAGTTGCGACAAGCTATTCTTGATGAAGCTCATACTTCTCGATTATCCATTCATCCTAGAAGCGACAAAATGTACCAGGAATTGAAAAGAAAGTTTTGGTGGACAAAGATGAAGATTGAAATAGCAAGCTATGTGGCTAAGTGCGATACTTGTCAGAAAGTGAAAGCAGTGTGTTTGAAACCTGGAGGTCAACTTCAACCTTTGTCAGTTCTAGTTTGGAAATGGGAAGACATCAGTATGGATTTCATAGTAGGCTTGCCTAAGACCTCTAATGGTTATGACTCCATCTGGGTCATTGTTGATCGACTTACCAAGTCCACACACTTCTTACCAGTCAAGACGTCACACACCGTTGCCGCTTACGCCAAGCTTTATCTCTCTAGCATAGTGAGTCTTCATGGTATTCCTAAGACCATCATATCAGATCATGGAACTCAGTTTGTCTCAGCTTTTTGGAGACATCTTCATGAATCTCTGGGTACTAAACTTCTTTATAGCACGGCTTATCATCCGCAAACTGATGGTCAGACTGAACGAGTGAATCAGATTCTTGAAGACCTCTTGCGGTGTTGTGTTCTTAACTTTGGCGAGAAATGGGATGAATGCTTGCATTTGGCAGAGTTCTCTTACAACAATAGTTACCAGCAGAGCATAAGAATGTCACCATTTGAAGCTTTGTATGGTCGAGGTTGCAGAACTCCTCTTAATTGGTCGGAACCCGGGGAACGTGAGTTCTTTGGTGTCGATGTAGTTAAGGAAGCCGAAGATAAAGTCAGACAAATTCGTATCAATCTTGAGATTGCACAATCTAGGCAGAAGAGCTATGCTGATAAAAGGATAGGTCCTTTATAGTTTGAACCTGGGGATCATGTGTACCTGAAGGTCTCGCCTATGAAAGGAATCTCTCGGTTTGGAGTAAAAGGCAAACTAGCACCTCGCTATGTCGGTCCATTCCCAGTTCTGGAACGTATTGGCAAGGTGTATTATCGTTTAAAGTTGCCTGACATTCTCTCCGCTATTCATGATGTGTTTCATGTATCCCAATTGAAGAAGTGTCTTCATGTTAAGGATATAGTCGTTGAAGTTGAAGGAGTGCAATTAGAACCTGATGTGACATACTCCGAGTATCCTGTAAAGGTTCTTGATCGAAAAGATCGAATTACTCGTCGCAAGACCATCATGTTCTATAAGGTTCAGTGGAACCAGCACTCGGAAGAAGAAGCTACTTGGGAATCTGAAGATTATCTTTTAGAGAATTTCCCAGAGTTTTATGCTTCTATTGTTTGAGCTGTTTGTAATACCTAGTCATAGTTGTAATATGAGAAATGAGAAAAATAAGGTGCTTGAAACATTTCCTTTTCCATTACTTTGTTTACACTCCTAAATCTCGGGACGAGATTTCTTTAAGGGAGAAGGGTTGTAACACCCCTGGTGTTTAAAACTTAATTAAAATTTGATCATGTCATCATATGCATTAAGAATCATTCACTTGATTGCAAACCTTGCTATGCATTGAACTAAAATAAGTTTACTTGTTTGTGTTGGCTCAATTGTATGAATGCTTACCATGATTTCAAATTCAAACTTTCAAATTTAATTCCAAAACCTGGTTTCCAAAGGGGATGGATCATACCCTAAACATGATTTTCAAAATCTAAAAGGTTTTGGCATGTGGTTGTTTAAGCAAAGTTGTAGAGTTTTGTTTCAATTTCAAAAGTGATGTTCTGAGTTTTTCAAGTGTTATTAAAAAATCTTGACTTTTTGTAAAGGGGGTAATTATTTTAAAAAGGGGTTTCAAATTTCAAAAATGCATTTTCATTTCTTGGCTGAATTTGAAAATGTGCATATTGTCAAAGATGTAGATCATGAAATTTTGAGCAACTTTGGTATTCAAAGTTTTTCATGAAAACCCTTGGAAGCATGAGCAATTTGCAAGTCCGTGCTCAGGGCAGTTTGGACATTTCACCAAACACCTGCATGGCGAGCTTCATCCATGGTAGTGACACCTGGCCGGCCAGCTGCCGAGTTCACCGGCCGTTCGCCTTCTGGCCACAACGCGCGTCCCATCGCGTGTGTGGCATCACCACGGCTCCGTTGTCGTCTTCAAAACGGGATGTCGTTCATCCCTGCCCTCTCTATCCACGCTGCGACGTCGTCTGCTCTGTGCCACCGCGAGCGCACTCCGCGTCGATGAGCTCGTCCGAGATCGTCAGCCACTGCCAAGCCTCTAATCCAGCTGTATTGTCTTCGCCTCGACCTCACGCGCCTTCCACGAGAACTGGTTGAAGCAGCCGAGTCGTCGTTCGCCCGGCGCGACTCTGTCTTCCTCGTCTCCGGCGAACGCGCCGCCGCTCTGGTTCGCGGTCGACCCGACTATCCAGGATCTGCATTGTCTTTTGATTCCTTGTTTCATCATCTTCATTCGTCACTGATTCCGTTGCTCTCCTCCGTTTTGCAAATGGTGGCCTGTAGCTCCGGGAGCGCCATTGTCGCCGTCCTATTCATCTTCTCTGCTGGCACGGTCTCCATCGCCAGCACCCTCTGCTTCATCTCCGGCCGAACTAGCGCGTGCATTGCGTGTGGGGTAAGCTCCTGGTGCTCATAGAGTAGCTAGTTGTAGCTAATTCCGAACCATCGCCGTGGTTCGTGTTCGCTCCGGCGTGTCAGCGCCGCCGCGTCGGTGCTCACCACCGTGAGAGCTCGCTAGTTGGTCTTTTTCGAGTCTGAGTCTTGCACTACCTTCGCCTAGCTATCGTGAGTCCTGTCGCAGTGTTGGTTGTTCGGGCGCATGCATCAGTTGGCCAGTGTACGTTGCACGGATCTCGGTCGTGCGCCATGGCCGTCGGCGAGGTCGTTGCGTTAGGGTTTCGGTTCGTTTTTCCCGCGCTTCGCGTTGTTTGTGTGCCGCTAAGTTTGCTGGTGTGCTTGGTTGAGCCGATTATGGCTTGTACTCGCCGGCACATGCGCGGCCACACGTGGGGTGCCGCCATTGCCATCGGTGAGGTCGATGCAAGGAATAAAGTGGGTTGTGTCGTACCTCGTTGGGTTCGGGAGGAGGTGTAGATCCCAGCGCATGAGTCAGTTGATCGATTGGTTCACCATCGGCGACGCGCCGCCGTGTTTTATGGTCGTCGGCGTCGCTGCTCTGTTTGCATAGTATTGCTTATTGTTATTTGTGTATGTTTAAATCTGTGCGTATTTAAATTCTTCAAAAATATGTGTATGCTCTTTGTGATGTGTAGTATTTAAGAAAAATATAACATGTGCATATTCAGTATAGTTTTAATCCTGCAAAAATGCTTAAATTAATTGAAAAATAGCTTTTCCATGATTTTTCATGCTCTGTGTGTTGTTCCAAAAATTATGAAATTTTTTGTGTAACCTTTATACACTTATATCTTGCTGTACAAAAAGTTTGGGAATTTTTGGATGAACTGTTAAACATGGTCATTTGTATGATTAATTATAAAATAATTAGTAACCCTAATGACTTTAGGTTTTGAGTGAATTTGGATTGTTTGATGCAAATGGTCATTTGTCTAGTGACAACCATAGTATGAACATATTTGATGTAGTGTTGGTTGCTCAGTTCTCTTGGATATAATTATTAAACTTGATAATGGTTTAATTAACTTGCTTTATGCTCTAGTTAAAAAGTTTAGTTTCTTGAAGGTAAGTTGTACTCAAGGTTGTTAATCTGTTTTTATCACCTCTTGAGTGCATGTTTGTGTGTTGCGAAGCATCATATTTACTATTTCAAGCATCATCTAAGCATGACACATTATCGTGTAGATTGTTCGTTGGTTGGGGTGGATAATCCCTCTAGTGAAGGGGCTTTCTCTCTTGTTGAATTTGAGTCAGAACTTGTGTATCCCTCCAACGAAGGCAAGCCTCGGTGCATTCAAACCCTTCCTTGTATTTAAAATGATTGTTTTAAATACACTTATGGTTATATTACTGCATTATCGTACATTAGTAAATTCCTACTTGTTGCATAGCCTGATCCGCGTGTTAATTGTACCTTACACCTTGACACTTGTTTAAAGATGCAAATTTTTGCTAAAATGCTTAGCTTTCTTAGAACTCTTATAGTAGGTGATTTATGGTCACCTACGCATAGCGTATTGCATCGGCAAATGGTTATGTTTTTCTAAGAAAGGGATGTTGTTGGAAGTAATAATCGAGACCGGGCGGACACGGTGTTTGGGAGCCACCGAAGTTGCCTGGTGAGCGGGTTCTTTCCATTTATGTCATTAGGTCCTTGCCGTTGTCGCATGACTAGGGTTGTGACTTTGTAGTACTTATCCCATACTTCGGGAAGCTAGACTCTGGCTATTCCAGTTTGAAGAACGGTTAATCCGCACTGGGAGTGGAGAGATGGAGAGAGTAGTGTGTACCCTCCAAGTTCAAGGAAATGGATGGAGGCGTACTGTGCTCTCGGGTGGCGGAACCCCGGTCTTGGCTAGAGGATCCAGGGAAAGGTAGTCATATGTGTGCTTTAGTGCTGTATATATCGTGTGATAGGGAAGCCCTAGCTGGGTTTAACCGGTTCGAATCGTCGTGTTCCTCGGATAAGGAAACATAACCTTGTTTTCGTCATCATAGTTAATGAAACTTAAACATGATACATGATGGATCCGTTCATGGATGGTTTATTACCTTGTTTTCGATCATACGTCTAGATCGGTAATTGAGTAATCTTATGAACAAATTGATTGAATTTCAATTCTTTTACAAATGCTCATTTATGCAAAATACTTGATTCTTGCAAACCACACCTTGAATCCTATGACATGAATATTGTTTCTCCACCAAATATTTTCTTTTGTCGGATAAGTCTTGTTGAGTACTCCCGTACTCAGGGTTTGTTAACCCCTGTTGCAGATGAGGGTCACAGCCCGGTCTATGTGGCTTCTTGCTTCATGACCGTGCTGACTGTGGATGAAGATGATGAATGAAAAGTCTTTGCTTGACTCTGTGGCAAGAGTACCTCGGTTGTTTGTTTATACTCTATCACCTACTTGATGTAATAATATCGTATGACACTATGTTATGTTTCAAAAACCTATGGTTTGTAATACGACTTCAAATTTCCGCTACTTTGATGTAAATTAAATTATTGTATTACTCCTGCAATGTTTGTGAGGAGGATGATCCTGTTCAGAAAGAGGTGGATGACCCGCTGCAAAGTGGCGACACCTGACGGATCGATTAAGACTTGGATCATTTGTATTGGATTAAGTCGGATGGACTATTAATCCTGGCAAGTGGGCCCTATCTTAAGAGGTTCTGTCATAGGACCGAAGTGGCGAAATGGCTCCGAAGTGGGGTCGGCCGACACCACCAAGTATCCCCAGGCCCACCAGCCAGCATCCATGCAACATCCTCATCACCTCTGACTAGTTTGCCACATCTCCTTCCCTTTTTCTTTAATGTTTTTATTTGCTTAACTCATTTCCCTTATAAAAATAAAAATAAAATTTTATTTCTTCATTAAATTAATTGCTTAGTTTATTTCCCATTTAATATTGAATAAAAACAAGAAGATCGCATTTAAAACTAAAATTTGAAAAGTGGCATGATCTATGACGTTCTGAGGGTAAAAGCATCATAAAGATGAATTCTTGCTTTTGCTTATGCTAGTGGGAAAATATCTTGATAGGAAATCATATTGATTAAGTTGTTGATCAATGTGATATACGTTCTCGGCTCATGATTCATACACTGTCTATTTAAAGTACTTGGAGATTAATTTTTGAAAATGTCATAAAACCATAATGTCACTACTCCTCTATAGTAAGAAAATTTCCTACCAAGGCCATATATGTTTATACATGTTCAAAAGCTTCCACATATGCTTCTTTTATTTTCTTTGAGTTTGGTCAAACCTTGTGACCCTTGTTGAAAATTTTGTCATAGTTCAAAGATTGAGATCACGTACACACCACATATAAACGCTGCTTCTACACTGGAAGTAAGCTAAACATGCCTTTCATTTACTTGTTCCATGATCATCCAATAAATACTCTAGAAATATGTTATGATCTCTCTTAAATTCTTCAAAAGAGATATGGATATCATAAATAATGAAAAAAATGATGATGAGAAAAAGATCAGCAAAAAAAGAAAAAAAAGAAGGTAGCCATATCTCAAACAATCATAAAGTTAGAGAGATCATACATAGTTAAAGAGTACAATAAAGTCCACTACCATATTCCATACACATGCACATCTTGATCTAGGATTATGACATTTTTCTCCTTGGATCCTTGTTTTGACTTTACAATATAAGTAATGCAAGTATGCTATATTGTTTATCCCTACCTAAGCTCCACATAAGCCATTTAGATGTAGGAAGATACAAAGAAGGCAATCTCATGTTATGCCTTGGTAAGGAATCATACACCTTGTGAGTGATCTAGAGTGCTATATGAGGAGTAAGTTGACTTATGTGATTTCTTTTGAAAAACTTATCAAAAACTCTATGTACTAAAATATGATTTGAGGATATGACTTTGCCTTGAGAACTATTCCATTTATCAACCTCTCAAGGATATATGCTAGACAATACCACATATCCCACTTGTATAACAAAGTGTCTTGAGTAAATCTTATGCTTGATTTATACTTTTATAATATCATAGTTATGTTTACTTTTATCCTTTACTCGAGGACGAGCAAAGAGGTAAGTATGGGGGATCATGTTGACGGTAAGAATGACATACTTTTACATACTCAAAACCGTCAACAAAGGACCATTTCGGGAACCAAATAAGCAAAGACGAAATGATTTGGTTCAAATAACTTGGTTCCACATGTATATGTCCTCTATTTGAATGTAGGCACAAAACGTCATGATTTGGGGCCCAACATGACATATTTCCAAGTATGGAAAATGTGCAAATCCAATACACCATCATGATGGACATTACCTCTAGAAGCTACCTGCAAAAGATGAGCTTATTTGGCCACAAAAGACGATCGACCGACCTCACTTTGGGCCCAATTTTGGACAATAGAATCCACACCTATCAAGGAGGTCCCATGCCAAAGGGGAGGCCAGAGCTCTCTAAAGGAGGTCGATAGACCTCATAGGTGGGCCCAAAGAACACCCACAGGCCCCCGAACCAGTGGGGTCAGCTTTTGGAAGAAAGGGGTAGGCCCCACTTGCCATAGGCAGGTCGGCCGACCTCCCCCATGTGCCAAATTCCTCCCCGAGCACTCCACCGCCTTCTTGCATGCCTCCATGCATCCACTTGATCTTCACCGTTGATTTAAGACGGTTACAATGACGGTTTCATCCTACGGTGGCTGATGGAGGTGGCGCGGATCGCTGACATGGCACTAGAGTAGCCCCTACTCCACCTCTAGCTATAAATACCCCCCTAGGCCTTCACTCTCACTCATGCTATAACTACTTAGCTTAGCGTAGCTCTACAGTAGTGCTATGCTAGTTGGAGGAGTGTGAGGAGAGTCTGGAGGAGAGCTAGGCCTATCTGGCGTCTTCTCCGAGCTGCGCCTCAGCGGATGCGATTCTCTTGTAAGTTCAGCACTTGTAAGTGATACATCCGAGTTCTTTATAGTATTTGATATTCTACTTCTGGCATAGCTGTTATACATCTTTTTGCGCTTGTTGATTGCTTTACTTTAAGTATAGTTCTTTAATCTTATGCAAGGGTTAAAGTAGTTAGAATAGTTTAGACGTAGTGTCTAGACTAGATCTTACCTTTGTAAACCACTTATGGCACGGAAAGTCAGTGGATGCTAGTAGGAAGTGATGGCCCTATCTAGTCTTCGTATTCCACCCCGTGTGTAAGATAAGTTCTTAAAAGGTAGGGCCTCAATACAACATAATGGTGCGGTCCGGTTAGAGTTTTGCCCTCTTTCTAATCTATCCCATCGCCTCCTGCAATAGAAGGGCTGATAAGGCCAGTATAACCAGCTTTACCTTGTTAGATATCTTTGCTATATGGAACCTCTCAAACCAGTTATCATAGTCTCCCTTGATCCATCATAGGACATATCCATAATCCTAGTTAACTAACTTCTCGTTCCCTGTGCAAAATACGGTACCTGGAATACTCCTGGTGAAAGCTACACTTGACAACTGTACGCTTGCGGTCTCTTTTCCCGTTGCCACTTCTGGTGTCAACACACGACGGCAGCAATGGCGACATGGTAGCGCTGCGGTGCTTACGCTGGCCAGCGCAAGCTTCTACTAGCCAAGCTAGGGACAGCTAAACCTATCTTGAACCCTAGCGATTCGATCTAGCCCGGATTGAGGCCATGGGAACCATCTGATGAGCTCGGCCACATGCATAGTGGCACAGTGGCGAGATCACGGAGGCGTGACTTCGCTGTTTCGGTGGTGGTGACGCGTAAACGCTTCAACCGACTCCGCTAACCTAACGAAGAGCTAACCAGCTAACCCTAACGTGACTCTGACGAGACAGAGAGGCGCCGGATGACCCAGCGTGAACCTCGCCAGCGTTGCGGGTGCAGAGTGCTTGCATGCGGCGGAGATCCTGTTCCGGCAAACCCTAACCCTAATCGGTTCAACTAACTCCGTAGCGAGCATCTACGTGACCTAGGTGACGGTGTACAAGTGCCAGAAGAGAGGGAGAGGCGCTGAATTGGGCTGGCCATGGCGGCGCAAAGCTCGGCAGAGCTTTGGCGGCAATGGCGGCCGCGGTGTTGTGTGGTCTGGTTTACCCAAGCGGTTTGCACTTCAACCATGCAGTGCGAAAGGTGGAGCGGAGCAAGGAGAAGTTGTGGCTGGTTTTTTGGTGGCTAATGCCGCGGTGTGCTACGCAGGCGAGCTCGGCGATGGCGACGAGCTCGGCAATGGCGCTGCTACGTTAAAGCGTGAAGCAGAGAGGGGAGGGAGAGAGTAAGGCGCAGGGAGAGGGCGCGGTCGCGAGGTGGAGTGTAAGGATTGCCATCGCACGGCCGGCGCGGGCCAAACGCTGGTGTACGGCTGCCACGCGGCATGCACAGTCTAGCTCGGTCGGCCATGGTCGACGCGCGCGCTCTGCCTCCCCCGTTCAAAACCCCGATTAGGGTGACTAACGGGCGGTTTTGCAACGCGATTAACTTCTTAACCACTACAAACTAGCTTCAACCAATTACATCAGTAGATAGAGCTATAGATGAACTCCAATTATGATGTAACTCGTTTAAGCTGAAACTGACTGGATTTCAAACTACAAGCATTCAAACATAGGTACTTTCAAACTGAAAGCCAGTTTAGACTTAGGCAATTTTTGAATCCCAAAAATAGCCCCTAATCCTGCCTTAATTGGCCAATTAGAGTATGTTAGGGTCCAAATCACCTCAAGGTGGTTAAGCATAGTTTGTTCCTTATGAAATTCTCTACAACTTTGCTTAAGACCACTTTTTCATACAAGGTCATTAGCAAGGTTGATTAATTAACTCAAAGAAAAGGGTTCCTAAGGTCAACAGAAGAGCTTAAACCCTAGCAAGCCTATTTTGACTTGATCATACACATGAACATGGTTCCATTTGCATCCCTAAGTATGTATAGGTGATTGTTAGTGATCAAAACACCAAGCACTTGGTTATACAAGCCTTTCTCACTCAAAATTTAGATAGGTTAACACACACACACATAAAGAACAAGGTGTTCACTAGGGTTTATCATCACCTGTGATCTTATGAATGCATAGATGCAATGATGCTTGTGCTCATGCTCATGAAATGATATGCAAATGCAATCTTAACACCTAGGGTGTTACACCTATGGCATTGGTGAGATTGTCCATTTGTTGCCACCGCTACGATGCTCCTTATCTCGTGAGGACGAGAAGGATGCCCGTGGTTTTTGAGGACATGGTAGTCGAGGAGGCATGCCACTAGAAGTGTCCATGGCATCGGAAGTTGCATCGTCTTCCTCCTCACCAACCACTCCTCGGGAAGGACCACCTTGCTCAAAATGAGCAAACTGTGGTCGTTCACGTGCTCTCCTGCTGGAACCTGCAACACCTCTTTGCCTACTTCCTTGATCTAAATCAAGAGTTAGTTGGTGGGTCCTATACAACCGACGTTTCTCATTTGGAAGAGGAACCTCAGTTGTATGGCCACGATAAATCATTTTGAGGCCACCTCTTGGTCCTCTTTCCAGCATTTGAGCATGTATAAGATATTCTTTGGAAATTACTGCTCTAGGTGCATCATTATATTCAAAAGGGTAGGTTCCATCTAGCAAGTTCATTGATTCGGCAAGACAAGTGATTAAAGATGTAAATTGAATGGGTCCGTTTCTTTCAATCGATCTTTGCCAAAAAGCTACTAAACATTTCACAGGAGAGACATGAACTTTATGAACCATGGCATATAACAATTTTAACTCTATAGCTCTTAGCATGGTAACATCATTTCCAGAAAACATAGCCATGCTCATCCAAAGGTGAATAAAGCGAAGGGTTGGATTATGAATTTCCTCAGGTTTCGGGTTGGAGCAATCGTGCAAAGTAGATATGGACTATTGGGAGTATGCCCTAGAGGTAATCATAGAGATGATTGTATTTCCTTGTATCCATGAAATGTTATGAGTTCAATGAATATCCATTAAAGACAACTTGTATCGATTAGCAATTATGTGAATTGTTTGTGAAAGTATTTTACTTGTATGGTTATTCTAAATGTTGTCCCTGATCGGAGTTCGTGCTTGAAAGCACATGAATATTAGACCACCACATTATTAGTTGATGACTATGTTTCACAAGTCATGAACATAGAAATGTCAAACTAATAATGTGGGCACATGTAGGACATGGGGCTGGATAGACCTGACCTGAGATTGTCTCTATACACATCATGTACGTTATGTCCATAGACCTGAGATTGTCATATGTGATCAAGATGTGAAACGACCTACTTAGGGAATGCCAAACGCTACTCCGTGACTGGGTAGTTATAAAAGTAGCTTTCGGGTTTGTCGAGAAACTTGCTGTGAGACATAGTCGATCAAGACAGTCGATCGATAAGGGATTTTCCACTCTCAATATGAGAGAGATATCACTGGACCACTCAAATGATTAGATCATGAAATGCATGGTCGTGCTTGGGTTAAGTGTTAACCAATGAGTTGGACCAAATATCATTGGCATGGGAATAACATATATATGTTTTTGTGGTGGTTCGTCTGATATGATCATTGTGTATACATAGGAGTTGACACACCTTGCAAGAGGCCGCTATCAACTATTGGTCGAGTAGGAGTACTCGGGCCATGTCTATGTGCACGTGAACCCATAGGGTCGCACGCTTAAAGAGCTAGAAGCCTAATTCGGGTTGGACTCGAATTAGACTAGGTTTAGGGTTTCTAATGGGCCTCCAACATGGGAGCTCATTAGGATGCTTATATAAGCAAGGGGAAGGCGCGGAGCAAGCAAGTCGATCCACGCCTTTTGGCAACCGCCGTCACCCTCCCCACGCTCGCGCCTAGTACTCCTCGCAGACCACGCAGTCCGGAGGCGTGACGCTTCCTCCCTGCACGTGTGGAATTCCTCGGAGGTGCTGCATATGCGGTACTATTGACATTTCTTATACCACTTAAGCCAGGTTGTCATCCCCAGCATGGCAAAGAGATGCGATATTGAAATATGCATTTTCTCTTCTAATAAATATAAATATAAATGTGTATCTACAAGTGCATAGATAATACCGATGTAGCATTTTAACCAGGAGTATTCTAGGTATCGTTATTTATATTTTTACCACTACGAAGGGATACTAAGGAATAAATGAGGAATGGGTAATGAGTATCACTGCATGTGTAATGGAGAGTTTTCATCTATCTCTCTCAATACAGGATAAGTGTCACATAAGATATATATAATGAATGAATAGTGACAAAAGATAAATACTGATCAGCATATATGTAGCCACATAAGATGATAATAAGCACTTCAACAGATATTCTAGCAAGTCATTAGCATGGAATTAGGATGAACTATAAGAATATTTCCTAAGTCATTCTTAACTATACAGTCTAGCATACTATGATTAGTGCAATTATACTTGGCAATCATGGCAAGATAAGAGATATTCATGTGTAGTGAGTATTAATAAGGAATATGAGAAACATAGCAATCACTTCCCCGTAATAGTACTGCTCTGCCTGCCCTACAAACGGGAGGTAGACTACAAAGGACTTAACAGGACTGTCACTCCTGTGAACTACCTCACAATCCAGAATGTAGGGTACAATCGCAGATAAATATGGTCTAGGCACCACGCCTACACAATATCTATCATTTACCCATAGCGTTGATGGATAAACGCTATACGATCCTAAACATGGATATGATTCAGATCTAACTATGCCAAGCATATAATCATAATAAACTAAGAACAATATAATTGACAACATAATCAAATAGAGTAAAGTCATAAACAATATAATGAAGTAGAGCAAAGTCATATTCATAATATTGAAGAACAAATGAAGAACAATGAAGAACTAGAGAGAATTACCAATAATCCTCTTGACAGATCCGAAAACTAATCGAAGATTGACTCCTTCTAGTTCTAATCCTATATAGCTATGTTAAACTAGATATCTAGTTGATGTGGTGGCTCTAGGGCTTGATCAGGGACCTCTCCTCTTGAGATGAATAATGAATTAGGGTTTCTTGGCTCTTGGTGGTCTTCTCCTCAGGGTCAGGGGGCCTTCCTTATATAGCCTCCTCAAATGAACGTCGGTCGTCGGATCAAACCAAACTTAATGGAGGGCTTAGATGCAACCTCAAAGGCGATGGAGGGTGGTCCCACAAAGCAGAGCCTCATTGGGCTTTGCCCTAGGGCGGCCGCCCCAGGGGGTAGGGCAAGTGCCCTGCCCCTGGGCCCGCTCGGCCTCTCATTTCTTCCCGCGCCTTCTTGACCCTTCTAGAGTATTCTTTTTTGTGCGGATGATAATTATCTCTATGTAAACATGACATGTGGGCCTTTCCTCCATATTTCCTGATATCCTATTTTTAGATGTTGGTTTCATATAGATCCTTTTCCTTGTTTAGTTGACGGTTAGATTTGGTATTTAAGGACCGTCAACAAACTCCCCCAAGCTTACCTTTTGCTCGTCCCTGAGCAAAGATAGACTCAGTGATGGATCAGGAGTTGCTGCAATGCTTTCACTCCTTATAGGTACACATGCTTTCAAATAAGATCTCATCTCCAGATTAGATCAACTATTAAGATTAAAAACTTACTCATTTTACTTTCCACCATAGGGCTTGTAACTGTCACCTGTGTCTTGGGTAGATGAAAGACAGAACGGTCCAATCAAGCACCATGTACCTTTCTCTTTGATCAACTATAGCTCTGGAGTTTTTGTAGATTTTCAAAATAAAACTCAGAGATTCCTTGTATGACTCTCTCAAATCTCTCCTTTGTGGTATTTTTGGATCCTTACCAAGGCATTGATGGTGTATGCCTTCTCTCAGATATGTGGTATTTGTGTTATAAGGCATTGTGACATTGCCGTCTCTCTCTCACCCTACTTCTAAGGCTTATATCTAGAGCTCATAGGTGGGAGATAGCGTATACATACTTACAAAACATATGTTGCATAGTCAAACCGTGGATCCAAAGGAACAGGTCAATAAGTCAAATCAAGGTGTGCATGTGTGGTGAATGAAGGGTGTATAATGATGATGGTGGTAGTGATGATGATGATGGTAACAGAGGTGAAAGTCTAATTATACTTTTGCTCCTTTTTGAGGGATATACCTTTCTTGTATTTGAAACCTTTCGGAGGGAATGAGATGCTCGATAATATATATATATATAGGTGGGTATCTTGTACCCCTAATTCTACTGTCGGACACTTGTCCATTTTTACCTCTCTTCTCACTTTTTTATTTTTCCGAGGTTGTTGGGCACTTGCCCCTTTTTATTTCCTCGTCTCTCTTTCTTTTTTTAAGAGCACTCATCCTTGTAAAGTCAAATTCTGGATCCAAGGAGAGAAGTGTCATACTCTTAGATCAAGATGTGCAAGTGTGTGGAAACATGACAAATGATCAATACTCCTTTAAATGATCTTTCTTTCCTATCTTATGAATTTGAGACATAGCTATCTTTATTTATTTTTCTGTGAGCTTTTGGAGATGCTCATCATTTCATTTTTTCAATTTTTTTCATGAGCTTTGATGTGCTCAACAAATATCATAATTTTGCATAGTCTATGTCTCATATGCTAGTAACAACTAGAGAGAGATTTTCTACTATAGCATGGAGTATGAACTATGTGGAAATGTAAGGCATGTTTTTGCGTAATTCCAGTGTAGAAGCAGCAAGTATATGTGGCGTGTACGTGATCTTGATCTTGGGAGCATGATAAATCTCTCAACAATGGTTACAAAACTTGACCAAACTCAACACAAAGCAAGTAGCTTATGTAGAAAGCTTATATCATGAAAGATCATGTATGGCTTTGGTAGGAATTTTCACCATTGAGGAACAAAAAGTGTTTTTATCATTTTAATAAATAAAACTCCAATAATCATTCTTGCTTAGAACAATATTATAGCAGCTCTTATCTTGTCATATCATGTCTCACAACAACTTAGACTTAGTTACAACATTTGCAACCCACAAAAGTTTCAGGTTCATGATGAATTCTTTTAAGCAAGGAAGATGCATCGTCTTCCTCCTCGTCAATAGTTTCTCGGGAGGAACCACCTTGCTCAAGATGAACAAAGTATAGCCCCTCCTGAGATCTCCTGTCTGCACCTACAAAACCTCTTTGTCTAATGTCTTGATCTAGATCAAGGGTTAGCTTACGGGTCCTATACAATTGAAGTTGCCTATTTGGAAGAGGCACCTCAATTGTATGACCACTGCAAATCATTTTAAGATCACCATTGGCATCTCTTTTTAGCATTTGAGCAATTGTAAGATACTCTTTCAAAATTATTGCTCTAGTTGAAGAGATGTATGCAAAGGGGTAATTGCCATTTAACAAACCCATAGATTCCGCAAGACGAGTAATTAAAGATGTGAAGTGAATAGATCCATTACTATCAATTGAACTTTGCCAAAATTCTACTAAGTATAACACAAGAGAGATGTGTATTTTGTTAACCATGGCATAGAACAATTTTAATTCCATGTCACTTATGAAGCTAGCATCACTTCTAGGAAACAAAGTTAATTTCATCCGAAGATGCATAAGCGAAGGGTTGGATTGTGAATTTCCTCAGGCTTAGGATTCGAGCAATCATTAAGAGCAGAGATAGAGGACAAAAATTTTCTCTTGTTGAACTTACGCATGGCAAGGTTTAAATCTATCAAGCATGATTTTTCAAAACCAAGAGCAACACTTAGCTGACCCCAAGTTAAATTTTGATTTTGATTAAACATGTGAAAGGTAATTCCATCATTAGAAACTTGGAGAGAGCATAAGAATTCTAAAGAGAGCAACTCAACTCCTAGTTCATCTACTTGCCAAAAGCCAAACCAACCAAGAGCTGAAAAGATAGTATTAAACTCGGTGGTCATACCTGCGTTGGAGAGAAGACTTGGATCCAATATCCATGTGTGCTCAAAAGATCGATCCCGGAGAGAGAGATACCTTTGGTACTCTAGTTGATTGAACTCGAGACCGCTTTGCTGATCATAGGTCCTCATCGGGGGCACCATGAATGTCCCGATATGGGGTACCTCTGTCAGCACCTCTTCTTGCCGAGGGTGTTCTTCGGTTTGGAGGCCCTCCCAAGTGTATCGGGCAGAACCTCCCCTTCTTCCTCCATGAGAGCTATCCTCGGATGGGTGGGAGCAACGAGACGAGCTCCCACCTATGGCTTGCTTCATCTTCTTGAATGCGGATGTCAATGGGTTCTTCATCTTTGGAGAGGAAGAAGAACACAAGGGCAAGACTAGGGAGAGTATCACTACTTCTCTTGAAGGGAGAGAGCAAGGCAAGAAGAGGCTTGAGATAGAACTGAATTCTGGTTGAGGTGTGAGGGAATAAGCTCTCCTTGCATGGGGTTTTATAGGGGAGAGGAGATGGCACCAAGGGGGTGCCATGGGGTGGTCGGCCGACCACCCATGGGCATGCCCCTTGGGTGCCATGATCACAAGCCTTAGTGGCTGTCCTTCACAAAGGAAAAGAGAGGGAGGAGGTGACCATAGGGGTGTCGGCCGACCACCCCATGGTGGGGAATCCCCTCATGATTTTTCTAGTGCTTGGTGAAAGGTGAAAGATGCTATGTGATGTGATCAAAGGTTGAGTTAAAGTGGTCAAGATTCTCCTCTTTAAACAAAGAGTAGTGGGAACAAAGGTATGTCATGCTTTGCTCAAAGGTGATTGATGTGTTTTCTTTTACAAAGCATGACAAAGTGAAAGCGGAAGGTGTCATGATTCCCCACTTTAGACAAGGAGTAGTGGGAGACAAGGATATGACATGCTTTAACCAAAAGTGATTGATGTAAAGCATGACAAAGCAAAAGAGATGTCTCCTAAGGATAAATCTGATTTTTGAAAGAAACACTACTCATATCGTGAGATTCTTGGACAAAGGATGGTAGGGGATAAAGAGGGATGATCAAGTGGATCATAGGGTGGTCGGCCGACCACCCTAGTCCTCCATTTTTTTTCTTTTTCTTTTATAAAGGTTCATACATACTCCTTAATCAAGTAAGCCAACATGGGGTATATAGGGTGGTCGTCCGACCACCCTATTGGCTCTACCTTTTGTCAAATTTTAATGCTAATCTAATTCTCAAATTTTATTTAAACTAACTTTGTTATTTCTAATTTTTATGTATGAAAGTAAAGGTTTTAACTAAATGAAAGAAGGAAAATAAAAGATAACTACCGATTTACCTTTCAGCAAAGGCTCCTTGATTTTAAGTCCTCAGAGTAGGACTCTCCTGCTGGTTTATTCATCGGGTGCACCTGATGGCTCCGGAGACGGAGACCGCGTGGTGTGAACATCTCTTGCTTTCCACACCTGCCTTGGATTGGCAGGTCCATCCTCCTCGAGTTCGTTGATCTTGGCCTCTGGGTATTGCTTCTTTGGGCACGGGGCTCGAACATTTCTTCTTGGTGGTTGTGCTTTAACCTGTTTGCTAAGCTTATAACCATTGAAAGCAAATTTTACCTTATGGCTTGGGAACTGGAAGTGGATCTAGCCTGATCCAACGTAAATGACTGCGTTGGTGGTGTTGAGGAAGGGTCATCCCAAGATGACGGGGACCTCCACATTAGCTCCCATGTCGAGGATGATGAAGTTGGTGGGGATGTACTCGTCTTGGATGTTTACCAAGATATCTCTCGCGAGTCCCTCGGGAAACCGTATGGTCTGGTCGGCCATCTGCAGGCGAACACATGTGGGGACCAAAGGTCCTCCTAAGAGATTATGATATGTTACCTTTGTCATGATGTTGACGCCCGATCCGAGATCGCAGAAGGCGGTGTGGAATGTCTGCTGTCCAATTGAGCACTTGATCGTCGGGTGGCCTGGATCTTCCTTCTTCATGATGAAGGGAGGATCGAGAAGATAGCCTCAATTGGAGCGAAGTGGAGGCTTACCAAACTTTGTTGTAACCAAGTTAACATGCTCAATGGAGTCCTCTGGTCTCCCAGGGATCTTACCCTGTTCTAAAGATGGCATAGCTGCTGCTAGCTGAGCTAATTGGGTTTCTAACATTTTATTAAAACTCAATTGATTCTTCATAGCAGTTGTGAAGCTATCCATTTTCTCACCAAGAGTTTCAAGAACTTTATCAGTGGCAATCATTTTCTTATTTATACCATCATTAATCTTAGATTGCACAAGAACAAGATCTTTTAATGAAGGCTGGTTATTGTAAGAATTGTAATTATTGTAATTACTATTACCTCCATTACCTTGGTAGAAGGGGCACGAATTCCATCTTCCTTGTTGTTGGGGTCGATACCCGTTGTTGTTGTTGTTATTGCTGATGAAGTTCACATCCTCCTTCGGTGATCATTTCCTCCGCACACCTCACACCATGGATTAGCTTCAATAGCTTATGCAGCGGCGACGGGGTAGATGGCCTCTCGTTCCTTCTTGGAACTCTCATCTATCTTCTTTATTAAGAGGTCCATCTTGGCGGAGAGCATGTCCACCTCACTGACGGTGTGCATACCTCTTTTCTTTGGCAGGAGACGTTCCTCACCCCAACCTTGGTTGGTTACCATCTTCTCGATGACATCCTTGGCACTTCTCACCGTGTGTTGGAGAAATGCCCCTCTAGCGGCAACATCAAGGTGACTACGGGCCATGCTGGTCAGCCCGTGGTAGAACCCATGAATCAAGAGCCAGTTGTCTATCCCATGATGAGGACAGGCTCAAACATACTCCTGGAGACGCTCCCATGCTTCGGGAATCATCTCGTCAGATTGTTGTTGGAAGCTCGAAATCTTTCCATGAAGGGCATTGGTTTTGCCCGTCAGGAAGACTTTCTTGAGGAATGCGTTAGCACACCTCTCCCATGTAGTGGCCTCTTCTTTGTGGGCGTAGAACCATTGCTTCACCTTCCCCAATAGCGAGAATGGGAAAAGGCGAAGACGAATGGTGTCAGACGCCACTCCCTTGCTAGTGAATGTGCCACATAACTCCATGAAGTGCTGGAGAGGAGCATTGGCATCCTCATGGGGCTTTCCACAGAATGGGTTGGCCTGCACCATGTGGATCAAGGCGGGCTTCAGCTCGAAGGTGGCATCCCCGAAGTTGACCTCGGGGCCCTGAGCTAGGTGGGTAGCTGACGGAGCCGAGAAGTCAGAGATCGTCTTTTGGGCCATAGCTTCCTGTCGTGGTGGTGTAGAGCCTCCTTCCTTGAATGGATTCAGGTTCGAGATGAACCTGTGAGGTGGGACTTGACGACGTCTAGACCTCCTCAACAGCTGCTCAGGATCCTCTAGATAGTTTCCTGGCAGTTGGAAACCGCTCATAAATTGTCTAGCTCCACAATAAAGGAAGACACAGACAGGGGTAAGCCCCTATGACTAATTGATAACTAAGCTAACGATAATTTCCAGATTCAATCTAATTAAAATTTCTAGGCTATGCTTTCCCCAGCAACGGCGCCAGAAATGCTTGTTGACACTTCTTAGCGTCGTACCAAAAATAGAGATAAATTTGTATCCCCGGTACCAGCGCCAGAAATGCTTATGGGTATTTCTTATGACTATTGGATAAATCCACAAGCGCACAGATTATACCGTTGTAGCACTTCACCTAGGAGTATTCTAAGGTATCATAATTTATTTTATCCCAAGGGAAAGCTGAGCTAGAAATGATAATTAGAGAGAGATCCTAGAAAGTACCTTAACTGAGTACCAACTAGTATAGGGGGGTAAATGATAAATGTGATAGGAAGGGGTTGATGAATGAAAGAGCCTAGGTAAATGATACTTAGAACGTACTAGACAGATTAGCTAGGTGGGAGGACAATGAGAGAGTACAAGGGACTCCTATGAAATTCACTCTACTTCAATATACTTAGCTAATTAACTAGTCCTAAACACTATAGTTTGCCTCCTCAATACAAGTATGCTAGGCGAGGAGATAGATCAGTAGGAGGACAAAACTCCTACCGGACCGCACCCTCTTCTTATGGGGGCCTTACCTTTTAAGAACTTGCCTATAAACGCGTGGTGGAATACAACGACTAGACAAGGCTGTCACCTCTTGCTAGCTACCACAAACAATCCGTGCAGCAAGCGATAACCAATGATAAGTTAATGTATAAGCACCACGCTTACACACAACTTAATACCTTGACTATGATCACTAATCAAAGCACCCTATGACAGGCAATGATCGCATACAGGAAAGGTCACAAGGATCACAGACTATAAATGTAAAGGCTATTAAAGAGCAAAAGCATATAACAATACTATATCTAGTATAGTAATGCTCAAAGTAAATACTAAGTAAAGTAAAGGGAAAGGATAATATATTAATAAAGATAAAGTCTTACAAAGAAGGAAAGATACAAGAGCTATACCAAACTTCCCAGAAGACAACTCCGGAATCCCGAGCAAGCTCGACTCAAGTCTAACTCCCACTCTAGACTAACTACTAGAACAATTCTAAGGAATGGAGCTTGTAGGCTTCTTCACCATGTCTAGAGAGGGGGGTATGGCCCTCTATTTATAGTGGGGGGTGGAGTAGGGGCTACTCCAGCGCCACGTCAGCGATCCAGGGCCTTCCATCCTCCACCGTTGGATCCAACCGACTTAGAAACCGACCAAGGCATGGATGGTGGTGATCCAACATGTGGGGGAGGAGTATGGTGGTTGGGGGGAGCCAACCGACCTAGGGGTGGATCGGCCGATCCACCCCTATGGCCAGTGGGCCCTCTCTTGCCTCCTTCGATGAAGTCCTACTGGTCAGGGACTGAGTAGGTCCTAGTGGGCCCATGTGGGGATCCGCTGACCCCCTTCTGGGGGTTCTAGCCCACCTCCGTTGTCTTGATGTTGGCTCCACTTGTCATTGATATTAATTGCTGGTTCTGAGGTGGTTGTCACATTTATCTCCTTGGTGTGGGCCCATGGATCCATGTGCTTTGCTTGTGAGCCGTTGAGAGAAAGCACAGAGTGATCCAAGGGTTGGAAATCACTCTGGGATGCTTCTCTTGGATCATGGCCGAGAGGGGAGCCAAGTGGGCCCATAGGGTGGTCGGCCGACCCCCTATGTGGGTCCCACTGGCTCTCACTTGCTTCATTTGTTCATTCTTGCACTCAAACACTCATTGACATGTGGAACTGGTTATTTGATAAAATATGCTCATGATGTGTTTGTTTGATCCTTGATCCAGAGGTTGGTGGCAAAATTTTAGATATGTAAAAGATAGTCATAACTTGTGCCAACAATGGCCTTGACCCCTCCATCCTCTCCTTGTCTCTCACCACCTTCTCACTCACATGCCACAAAGGAATCCTATCATGCATTGATTCTTCATCCTTTTGGGGACGCCTCTACAACTCCATGGTGATAGATTGAATGAGATGCCTCCGGGGGAGGGGGTCTACCCCTTTATATATAGCCCGGTGGGATGCACGACAGTTGTTGGATCAAACCGACTTAAGGTAGGGCCGAGATGACTCCTTAGAGTTGGTGGAGGAAGCTTCTAGAAGGAGGGCCGAGGTGGGCCCAGGGGGGTGCCGCCCAGCACAAGGTGGGGCTGGCCGGCCCTCTAGGTGGGCCTCTCAGGCCCCACTTCCTTCGGGTGCCTTCTATGTCCTTCTTGAGTCCGATGAAAAATATTTCCCCGCGGATTTATTCTGATATTTTCTCTGATTTGCTTTCCTTTATATGATTTTCTGGAATAGTCCTTGGAAAATAATGAAACACCAAAACTCGTGGAATTTGTTAGAATAAACCCCTATATTTCTATTATATTCATGTGGTTGATCCATTTATCAAGTTTATAATTGTATTAAAAGTTGATGCTAATGACCGTCAACAAGCTCCCCCAAGCATACCCTTTGCTAGTGCCAAGCAAAGCCTATCTAATAAAATTGGATCAGGAGTTGCTGCAATGCTTTCACACCTCAAAAGTTCACATGCTTTCAAACAGAAATTCTTCTACAAATTAGAAAAAACTACTCTAACTTCCGAACTCACCCGTGTTACCTTTAAACATGGGGCTTCTTAACTATCACTTGGGTCTTGAGCAATCGAAAGACAGAGTAATCAAATCAGGCACTATGTCTCAAACTCTTCGCTCTACCAAAATTATGGGTTTTGCATAGTCTTTTGAAATAAAACTTAGAGCTTAATTGTATGACATCCTCAAGTCTCTTATGTATGTGGTATTTGTGGATCTCACTGAGGCATTAATAATGTCATGCCCTCCTACACTAGTAAATATAGTGGAGTTATAGGAATGGCTTAATAAGGTTATCATACTTACTTTGTATATATTGTAAAGTCAAACAATAGGTTCACAGAGAGTCAAGTCATACAATCAAGTCAAGATGTGCATGTGTATGGATATGGTGGATATATGGTGGTGATGATAAAACCTAATTCTACTTTGCTCCTTGAAATGAATCTCTCTTTTGGAATTTTAAAATTTTGAACAACATGGCTATAGAGTATTAGCTATCTTATTCTTTATTTATTATTTTTTCCGAGAGGTGCATCGGACACTTGTCCATTTTTAATTCCTCTCTCTTTTTTTTCTTATACTTTTTTTCTTTCCCTTTTTTTAATAGCTTTTGCATAGCTCATACCTCCGTCACCAAGAAAACTGTTGAGAGAATATAACAAGAACTTTGGAGCATTTATGAATGAATGGAAATAGAATGAATATTTTTTGTGGTGGTTACTCTCAGTGTAAGAGTAAGACCTTTTTCTGGTGGATGAATGGCATATTGTTGCGCCTACTCCAGTGTAGAGTAGTGCATATTTGGGTGGTGTGTACGTGATCTTGATTCAAGAGTATGATGAGACTCTTAACAGGGTCTAAAGGTTGACAACACTCAATACAAAGACAAGTAGCATGAATGAGTCTTCCTAATCTAAATGTATAAATGTATATGGCTTCGGTAAAAATTTCAACTATGTCATACAAGAGCTCATCATGTAATATTTTGAATTTTCAAAAGATAAATCACCAGAACTTAGCATTACTAGGAGTAAGATAAATAGTAGCTCATACTATCATGTCATATCTCCCGACCACCTAGACTTAGTTCAAGTATATGCCTCCACAAGTTTCAGGTTTAGAGTAAATTCTCAAATCAAAGTAGTTCTAACCAAAACTCATGAGAATTTAAGGTTGAAAACTAGGTACTTAAAAGGGATTATGGCAGAGCAACTATTCATCATTTCCAAGACAAAATTAATATTCATAGCTTTTATTGACTCTAAGTAAATTAAACACACACCCTAACTAATCATATCTTTATTTAGGACTCTTAAGACTCGATAGACATGGACCTTCATGTGCCCATATATTTTTGATATTTTTGATATCTTAAGACTCGATAATGGCATAGGTATAAGTACCTAATAACTGGGGGTGCCCTCCCCCAAGCTTGATTTTACTATGGTGGATTTGAATGATCTTTGGAAGTAGCCTCTTGTTGGGCTCACTCCTCCTTGGTGTTTTCAATCCTGCATGGTTATACTTCAACAAGAACAAACAAAACTCGAGGCGCCATTCTGATAATGGTTTAGCGGTCAGCCAAAAGAGTAATTGAATATTATTATGAGCTAATTTAAACTTTTATAGATTCTAGCAGGAATTGAATATCTCATCTCTTTTTAGAATTTTCTGCAATAAAAATTATTTTTATGCCACCACAGTAAGTTCCCTCACATGGGGCCTAATATTTTTTATGATGCAATGTAAAAATGTAGATATGCTATGATTAGGATTCTTATGGAATGAAGGATATGAGGAATGAGAACAATACTCTCTCCTACCTAGTCTTATCGGTAGAATATAAATCCCGTTCCTTTGCCATAAGGTAAAAATGCTAGTTACTGAATTAGTTACCTAATTAATTATCCTTAGTAATTTTATCACCTTTATCTTTCTGCAAATGAAAACAAAATAAATATTTATTTATCATTGCATCATAAAAAAATCCTAAGCCCCTTGTGAGAGAACTTATGGTAATACCCTAAGGAAACTTACTATGGTGCCATAAAAATAATTTTTATTTCCCTTGCATTATAAAATAGAAAATTCCAAAAAGATGAGATGTTCAATTCTTGTTAGAATCTATTAAAGTTTAAATTAGCTCATAAGAATATTCAATTAGTCTTTTGGCTGACCGCTAACCCATTGTCATAATGGAGCCTCGATTTTGTTTGTTCTTGTCGGAGTATAACCATGCAAGATTGAAAGCACCAAGGAGGAGTGAGCCGACCAAGGCTACTTCCAAAAGATCATTCAAATCCACCATAGCAAAATCAAGCTTGGGGGAGGGCACCCCCAGTTATCAGGTAAGTATATCTATGCTATTTATAGAGTCTATCTTATAGTTATAAAATATTAAAAATATGTGAGCACATGAAGGTTCACCATAGTATCATAAGAAAACTTAAAAATTGCCAAAAATATATGGGCACATGAAGGTCCATGTTTGTTGAGTTTTAAGGGTCCTAAATAAAGTTATATTAGTTAGGGTCCTAAATAAAAATTGCCGTAATCCCTCTTAAGTACCTAGTTTTCAACCTTGAATTCTCCTAAGTTTTGGTTCAAACTACTTTGTTTTGATTATTTTCTCTGAAACTAAGTCTAGGCAATTGGGAGATTTGACATGAAGGTCTAGCTGCTATTTATCTTACTCCTAGCAATACTAGGTTCTGGTGATTTATCTTTTGAAAATTTAAAATCTTACATGATGAGCTCTTGTATGACGTAGTTTAAATTCCTACCAAAGCCATATACATTTATATACACATAGATTAGGAAGACTCATTCATGCTACTTGTCTTTGTATTCAGTGTTGTCAACCTTTAGGCCCTGTGAAGAGTCTCGTCATGCTTTTAAATTAAGATCACGTACACACCACCCAAATATGCACTACTCTACTCTAGAGTAGGCGCAACAACATGTCATTCATCCACTAGAAAAAGGTCTTACTCTTACACTGAGAGTAACTACCACAAAAAATATGCATTCCATTCCCATCTTTCATCCAATAAATGCTCCAAGTTCTTGTTATATTCACTCAATAGTTTTTCTTGGTGACGAAGGTATGAGCTATGCACAAGCTATCTAAAAAAGAGAAAAAGAGAGAGGAATTAAAAATGGACAAGTGTCTGATGCACCTCTCAGGAAAAATAAATAAAGAATAAGATAGCTCATATTCTCTAGCCATGTGTTGATGGTCATTAGCGTCAACTTTTTAAGCAATTATAAATTGAATAAATGGATCAATAAAATATCATATCTAGAGATATAGGGCTTTATATAACAAATTCCATGAGTTTTGGTGTTTCATTATTTTCCAGGGACTATTCCAGAAAAGAGAATAAAGGAAAGCAAATTAGAGAAAATATCGAACAAATTCCGAACAGAAACACCTGCCAAAATATTCACAATAGATCCCGCAGACACCGGAGCGAAGTAGAGCCCCGGACCCCACTGTGTGGGGCCGGCCGTCCATGGGTGGGGCTAGGCGGCACCCCCTGGGCCCACTGGCCGCCGTATTCTGGAAGCTTCCTCCACCGCCTTTGAAGATTGATCTGAGCCTTACGTGAAGTTGGTTTGATCCAACGACTATCATTCATCCCACCGGACTATAAATATAGCCCTGTACCAACCTGGGATCACCGAAGATCAGAAGAATAGATCCAGGTCAAAAGTTAGAGCAAGATTAGATTGGTGATGATATATTGCTATTTATTGGGTGTCCTATACTTCATTATTACATTTCTATTTATTGGGTGATTAGTTTATTCTATTTGCATATTAGATATAGATAAGATTGGTGATGATTATCTTTATAAGATCGTAAAGCGCCTAATTCAATACTTGAGTGGGTTAGGTGTTATGTATTATGTAGGTGACGGTTCTATCTTAATAACATCCTGTTGACACAAAAAGCGTCAGATCTGTGAACACCTCAGGCTATTACCCAAAGCTCGATGTCGAGGGCGTGCCAGTCGATTTGACCAATCAATCGACAAGGATGATAACTATGACAAACTGAACGAGACGACAGCGATGCGCCCGGACGTCAAGGCTCAGGTTGATCACGGATAACTAGAGCAGAGATAGACGAGGCAAACAGCGATGCGCCCGGATTGCCGAAGCCTAGAGGTACTCCCACACGGAACTAACAAGGATTTTGACAGAGATCAGGATGATGCAGCCCGTCGAAAGCTTGAAGAACTCGTTAAAGCTATAACTAATGCATAAGAAAGGATAAATTGCTGGAAAGGTAAATAAGATAAAAGTAATTGATTTGGTTTGAATTGGATTGCTCCCTTTATTCCATAGCCCTCGGGCTCATATTTATACTCCCGCATGGAGAGTTGTACAATGACACGACACATATCTTTCCTAAAACAAACTCCTACTTTAAAGGAAACTGACTCGCGCAGGAGCCGGATAACAATATTTATTTCCTAAACAAACGCACCTATTTTAAGGGAAAATAAACGACCCATGCAAGAGCCGGACTCAAATTACTATAATAATACTGGCATAAAACACCAGTTTCCTTATACTTCTTCTCGATGGAAACTCTCCATCGGCAGATCCCTTTAATCCGCACCTTCCCTCTTTGGACCATCGGTAACCTTCAGCTGCCCCCAAGCGCTAAATTACGCTCATCGGCATTGGCAACACTTTTCCCGATTGGTAGCATCCCCTCGTCGGCAATCGGCAATAAACCCTTGTCGGCAATCGGCAACTATCTTCCATCGGCAATCGGCAACGAGCCCTTATCGGCAACGAGTCCTTATCGGCAATGAGCAAAGAGTCTTCATCAGCAATCGGCAAGACCGCCAATTAACCCTTGTCGGCAAAGACCATCCAGCTTCCATCGGCTACATACTTGGCCGTCTGTAGCACTCTCCCATCGGCCATATCAACTCATACTTTACCGATGCCAATGGAGAATAGTCACCAGCCAGTCAATCTTCAGCCCATTTGACACGTGTCGAAAAACGGTGTCAACACATGCCCCCCAGTTTCGGAGCGTATAACTTTACGTGCCGAAATTCTCTCCACTGTAGCCGCTGCTGCAGCCGTTGCTGTAGCCGTTACCCCCGAGATAGGCGTACGGTTTCCTCGATCCCCGCGTGTGGAACTGCAATTTAATAATAAAATCCCTCGATTGTAGCACGAACAGTTACAGACCACCTCGATCGCCGCGCATATCTACCGCGGACGCCTCCACATTCCCGCACGGTGTGAAACAGAACCCCAAAATGCCCCTGAACAAGCTTATAAAAGTTACTGGGGCCCATACCGTTCTTTTTACCCGAGCTCATTTTCACTTTCACCTTCCTGCCTTCATCTTCAACCTCCGGCTGCCCTGAAGAACACGAGCTCGAGCAACAGTACCCTTCGCAATCTAAGGACAAACCAAGCATTCCTCTCGACTCCAATGGCGATCCAGGTCGACATCCCAAAGGTAAGACTTATCCTCCTCCCAATCCAGTTCCCTGCAATCCGCACGAATCTGGATCTATCTTCGTTCCTTTTTGACTGCTCTTCGTCTTCTTTTTTGAATCTTAGGAACTGTACAACAGGGTAGTGATTCCGCTTACCGGTTCCACCTTCAGTTGCTTAGGCCCCATGGGGAACCCGGATCCCAGCTATATAATCAATGCAGAAACCAACCGGATTCCGTTTAGATCTGAATGTTTTGGTTTGGGATTGTGGAAAGATGCATTCCGATCATGGCCCAAGCCCACCAAAGGGTGGAAGAACTGGTACCTCAAAGTTGCCAGTGCGCAGCAAGTTTACTGGCAGGAGCACAATCTGGACCAATGTATCAGGCTGTCCATTGCCGATATGGAGAAGAATGAGAACATGTTAATAGCCGCCTCTTACTTCTGGTCAGACACCCTGAACGCATTCTTATTCCGACATGGACCAACTACCCCCACTCTTGCCGATGTTCACATGCTGACCGGTTTAGACATCTCCTCTGCCGATACCCCCTCATTGTTTAATAGGAAAGCCGAGCACAGAATAAATACCCGAAACATCGGCGGTTGGACGGGTTACATTCAAGAATACCAGAAAACTGGATCGGTAAACCAAAGAGAGCACGCCACCTTCCTAAACATGTGGCTGGATAAATTCATCTTCTGCGGTAAGGCAGTTGGACCTACCACCATGTATCTTCCAGCAGCTGAGATGCTTGCCAATGGGACATGGCTTCCTTTGGGCAGATATCTTCTAGGATCAGTATATCGTCTCCTCCATCAAGTGTCCTAGAAGTTACTGCTAGGTGAGCACATCGGCAATCTTGGAGGCCCCTGGTGGTTTATTAACATGTGGCTGCACGCCCATATGCAGAAAACACTCCAGCTTGACTTATTCGCTCAACGATTCCCAAGAGATATACCAGAGGACCACCAGTGCGGAGAGGATGAATCGGCAACTCGCTCTCCACTCAATTTTGGAGAGGCCACGATCGCGCTGCCAGGAAACGATGCCGATGCGGAGCAATTTGGCCTCTTCTTTCAGAAGTTTTACAATGGAATTCCTGCTGCAGAATAGCTCTGGTGGCCATATGCCGATGTAGATAACCAGTTCCCATTGTTATTTAATCTTACCGATGGGGATGTCCCTGAAAATCAGACAATGATGAAGGCCAGTATCATCCCTCGGGCTATCCTAGTGAACATATTTGGATCGGGAAAGAACGCCCCCCCATCATTTGAATTTTACTACCCATCGGTAGCGGCAAGACAACTGGCGTTCGGCCAACTGCCAATCAAGCTCTTTTACTCCAAGGTAGTGCAGCCTAGACAAACATTCTCCAGTGCTCTGGACTGGAACAAAGTTGTCAGTCTTCCTGCCGATGCTGATGTATCGGATCTTGACTTATCCTCCTGGTCGCCCACATCCTTCATCACAAATGAATACAAGTCTTGGTGGCAAGAGTGGAGGTGTCAACTGTTCGCCAAGTCATCGCACTATTATCGGCACATGATCGATGCCGATCATATCATCCCCGACAACGCAGTAAGTCCTCATCCCGATGCATTCCTCATTTGTACCTTCGCCATCGGTACTTGACCTTCTTGCGTTCAACAGGTTGATGACCCAATTCCTCCAATGAGCAAGAGCAGCAAACCTTTCAAGCTTCGAATGATGAGTCTCGTATCACTCATTGGCCATAAGGCCCCTTCGTTAGCTGCCTTCATCCCACGACAGGTACCCTCACCGACACCTGCAAAAGCCAAGGCTACATCGGCCGCTGCTGCTGCCCTGACGCGGGTGTTTGCAGTAAATTCATCTTCACTCATACCGATTATATACTGTTTAATCGGCAACATCTACGTATAACTTGCATTGAATGTTTTCAGGCTATAAGGTCATCGGCAACTGCCCCAAGCAGACAAGCACCTCCAAGTTCGGCTGCCGATGCCCCCCAGTCTTCATCGAAACGGGCCGGATCCTCCTCTGCTGCTGCACCCAAGAAAAGGAGACGTTTGAGGTTGGCTAGCCCATCTTCGTCATCGGCACAAGCAGCACCACCAACCGTCGGCGTGTCATCAGCGGAAACTCCAATGGCTCCTATCCCAGATCAGCCAATGGACGACGTCATCGGTCAGGAGGCAGCCTCATCCGCTGCAGAGGTGGAGGCAGTATCGGCACCATCAGCCGAAGCTCTCGACGAAGAAACCCCCATGATGGTGGCATCGGCATCGGTACCATCAGCCGATGTCCCTGATGAAGCAGTTGTACCTACAGTAGCCGAAGCAACATTATCGACACCGTCAACTGACGTCGCCGATGAGACAATCCCACTCGTCGTAGCGGCAGAGGTAACATCGGCATCGGTACCAACCGAAGATCCCGATGAAAGGGCAGCATCAGCGCCACAATCAAGTATTATGCCGGAAGCAACACCAACGACAATGCCACCATTGCCAACGATGCCGATTGTTCCTCTGGCAGGAGCTCATCCATCGGCACCTGCTGCCGATGTCCAAGACGAGGCTGGGCCATCTAGAATGCCAAGCCCTGGGCAAGAAATCTGTTTCAAGATGGTAAGTCAATCACCTGAAAACTCATAGTATAATTTTAAAATCAGCATATTATAACCCTTCTGTTTTCAGGCCCAAGATTCCCCAGATAGCCTTTTCTCTTTCAGTCTCAATCCGCAGGATGAAGATAGGCACCAAGATCCCCTCCGATCAGATAGTTTATTTTCCTTCTCAGTCGATATACCCGATGACGAAGAGGAAGAGAGCTCTGTCCCAGCTTTACCGGCAGAGATTAAGACCAAGCTTAAGGCACTGCTTTCTTTGCTGCTACAAGAGACATCCCAGCTCATCCAAGACTCATCGGCAGCAAGGATTGCTTTCAAAGATATCCAAAGTCATCTTCCTGCCGACGCAGCAGAAGTCCTTCTCCAGGCAGCCTCTATCGACGTCAAACAAATTCAGTACCAGAGGCTCGCCTGTCGTATTGCCGATAGGGCCGCTCAAGCCAAGAGCGAAGAAGAGAAGCTTAAATATAAACACCTTGCCGATGAGAAGCACAGAAACATAGGTCAAGAAAAAGCTTCCATCGGCAACCTAGACCAAGACATCTCTCGACTATCGGCAAGGAAGGAGGAGCTATTGGAGGAGCTACACAAGGTCGAGGAGGATCTGACTGCAGCTAACCAACACAAAACTCAACTGTCTGATTCCATCAAGGTTCTGTAGCAAGAAAGGGACCAGCATGCTCGGCAAGCCATCTTATGGAAGAAGAAGATCAAACTAGTTGAGGGCTCTGCCGATGCTGACGCCAAGGAGATGGACGAGATAGAACAGATTCGCCTGCGTGCGATAGACCTTATTCATTCCTTACTGTAATGCATATTGTATCGGCAAGAATGTAATCCGATACTTGATCTCGTCTTGTAATATAATATTTGCATGTTTTTACCAATGTATTACAATTCTCTCTCATCGGTATTCAAACGAATACGTCATACGTCAACCCCTTTGAGAATTTTCTGGCGTGTATGCTTCGCTGGAGGCAGATTATCTTATCCAGTAGAAACTCGATTAGAAAACCCCCAGGCCTAGAATTCAATTCTGATCTAAAAAATCAATTTCCATTCTAGAGTATCATCGGCAAATTTGTTTACCTGGTCATCGGCAATCATCACCGATATCATAACCCATCAAGTCGGCTAAAATCCTGAGTAATCCCAACTTATTAACTGACCCTGGTATTCAGCCCGACTGTAACAATAATCGGCAACGATGCTTCATACTTCGATCGGATCAGATTTAGGATAATGCCGACAGATCCAGCAAAGAGCACGAGGAGCAACTTCCGGAATACGTGCAACACACCCTAAGTTATCCTGCGCAAGCGCAGCAGAATCATTCTTGTAACCTTCTTCCGGCAGTTAACGAACCTATCGGCAGTACAACAACCCATACACAAACCATCGGTAGGTGTCAGTATAATAATTGAGATCGCCAATCTGCCGATCACAACCCCCAAGCCTGCAAGTCCAAGATTGACCTCGATTAGGCCATCGGCACAATATTGCTGTTTGCCGATGGATCTCCATCCTGGCGTTTTGGCCTCCATCGCTTCTCCTTTGAGAGTTCTGCATCACCGTACAGGTCATTGTGGCGTTGGCGCTGAATTCTTCTTTTCTGGGTTTTTGTTAAACTCTTAGGGCACCACTGAGAGAGTTTGATTCTCCAGACGGGCTGGTGCTGCCCTTCATTACTTACATCAGCATCTCTTCCGATGTTTGAATCTCTGGAGAGCACTTCTTCGTCGGGTGTTTTTGTCTTGGTCCGCTCTTTGCTCTCCCCTGATCAACTCGCTCGCCAAGCTTGCTACGGGCATTAAGCTTGCCCCCCAGTTGGTCACGTACCGATCTCCTCTTTCCGAGCGGCCTGGCGCACCTAGATGCTTGATCACCCAAACAAAGCGTACTTGACTGATTGGCAGTGCGATACCCATTGCATTCAGGACAGTCATCGGCAGTGGGTAGCTTAATGCCCTCTTCCCAGCAGTAAATGAAGAAGGGACACCTCCAATGATTTTTCCGACGAAGCCACTCCCGTTGTTCCTTTTCTTTCTGCCGATACCGTTCATCTCGTGATTGCCGATAGTCCCGCCTTGGTAGCTTGTGTGTGATTACTATGCCAGGAGCCCTGCTAACACAAGCTCCTTTATCGGCAACTCTTTTGCTTTTCCTGTCATCGGCAAACTTTCCGATGTCACGTTCGGCCATCTGATGATTGGGATCCACCGATGCACTCTTTCTAGCAGCGTCTGACGTCAGCACCTTAGTTTTGCCGCCGGCTTCCACCATGTTATTTGGAAACGGGCGCTGATCAAATTCCATCGGTCCTTGGACTTTAGGACTTTCAAATTGGATCCGCCCAGAGTTAATTTCTGACTGCAGTTGCTGCCTAAACACTCCGCAGTCGCCGGTACTATGAGAATTTGTATTGTGCCACTTGCAGTACCCGGTATCATTGAGCTCCTCGGCTGATGGAATTACCTGATTAGGGGCTAGCTTAATCCGCCCTTCCTGAAGCAGTAAGTCAAATATCCCATCGGCCTTCGTGACATCGAAGGTGAACTTTCCAGTCCTGTTCTGGTTGAGCGTATGTGGCATCGACTCTCCATCGTTTACCCATTCAACGGTACCGACGTTCATCTCGTCAAGTGATTCCCCATCCGGATCGGCGTCCGTGATATCAAAAGTGAACGTTTCCAACTCAGCAATGTCGAGGCCTGGTTCTTTGTCCAGCTCTGAATGTTCTACCTTGGTCGAAAACACCTTTGTGTCTTGCCGATTCGCAGATTCGTCCTCTAGTGGGACAGATGGACGTGTTCCTTCATGTCTCTGTGGTGAGCAGGTCGGAGCAACTGATACATCAGCAGCATCAAGCATCGGCTGCCTAACCGATGAGCAATCTTGGACGCCCACTGTCTGAGTAGATTGGTGCATCTCTCCAGGTCTTTGCATTAAGCAGGCCGGAACGATCGGCTCATCGGCAATACCAACCTGTTGAACACTGTGCATCGGTTGATTGACCGATGGGCCACTCTGGATGTCTACTAGTTGATGTTCTTCATATCCCTGTGGCGAGCAAATTGGGGCAGCCGATATATCAGTAACACCAATCTGCTGAGTGTTGTACATCGGCTGATCAACCGATGAGCAATTCTGGATGCCAGCCGGCTGAGTATGCTGAATTATCTCTTTAGACCCTGTCATCGAGACACTTGGAATGATTGGCGCATACCCAGCACTAGTCATAATAACACTGTGCACCGGCTGTGTTGCCGATGAGCAATTTTGCACCATCACTAGCTTATGCTGTGGCGTTATATCTATTGCATTCATCGGTTGCTGTACCGATGTACCATTGTATACCCCTCCCTGCGAGTATTGCGATGCAGTATTTATTGGCTGATATACCGATACTTCATTCTAAAGATTCGTCGGATGATACTGCAGGGTCCTTGCCACTTGGCGTCCAGGCTGTGGAACTTGTCGCTGAATCGGCGATTGACTAATCCAACCTACATTGTGTGTCATCGGCACATGACTTACCGATGGTTGACAACTAGTTGATTCCCGCAGCTCTTGCACATTTAGATGATAGCCTTGACTCGCGAATACCATAGGCTGGGCAGCTACCGCCGATGCAGACTGATTGACACTCGGTGTGTTCTGCTGCACCGACCCAAGACTTGCCGATGGTTGGCAGCCAACTGATTCCTGCAACCCTTGTACTCTTGGATGATAGCTTTGATTTGTAGGTTCCAAGGGTTGAGCAGCTACGGCCGATACAGGTTGATTGACAATCGGCATGCCTTGTTGTATCGGCCAAGCAGTTGCCGGTGACTGGTAGCCAGTTGAGGCTGGTTGCGCCGCTACGGCCGATGTATTCTGACCGACGCTCAACATGTTTGATTGCATCGGCCAAGCATTTGCCGATTTAGGCTGATTATCTATCAGCGCGTCTTGTTGCATCGGCCAAGTATTCGCTGATAACCAATAACCGGCGGGCGTTTGTTCTTGTTGTACCCTTGATTGATCACCCGGACTCACGGGTACCGCAGCTTGAGTAGCTATTGCCGATGCAGGTTGACTGACAGTTGGCGCACCTTGTTGCATCGGCCAACAAGTTGCCGATGGCTGATAGCCGGCTGATACCTGCTACTCTTGTGGCACCGGACAATTAATAACATAGCTGCCTTGATTAGCAGGTGTCCCGGTTTGAATAACCATTGCCGCCATAGGTTGACTCACAACTGCCGGGCTTTGTTGTATCGGCGAGTGGCCTGCCAAAGGTTGAACGCACGGCACTCTAGGCATTGCCGTTTGCAGATTCCCTATTGGCGACTGCATTATTGGAGAGGACGTAGTGTAATGCATCATTGGGACCATCGGCTGTGCAGACGTTGCTGATCCCATAGGAACTTCCCCTCCTGCATGGTTAACTTGGACCAATCTGGAATGAGCAGATAGACTTAGATGCGTATCATACCTCCAACAATTGGCTGAAGTTGGCTGATTCTGGATGACAGGTCCGGACATTGCTAAAGCTGCCGGATTTGTATTCACTCGAGTAAAGCTCGTTGGGCTTGATCTCGGTGGCATGACCTTACCGGCAGGTTGGTTCACGATTGATGAAGACGCCTCTGGAACTGCCGATGGGGTTGCAAAAGATGCCGATCCGAGTTGACGACGCTCTGGATCCACATAATATGGTGTCTGTCCCTTGAACGTTTGCTTGACAGCATTGCATACAGCATCGGACAGCACATTAGATTGGCTAATTAATGCATTATTGAATGCAGAATTAACCATCTCTTGTATTTTACCAGGATCGGCGTTGGAAGTGGTCTGCCACGGCGACGGCGGATCTTGCTTCTGTATTACTTCGCCGACCCCGTTTCGGCTGAAGGATCTAAGGTACGAGCGCTTGTATTCCTCCATTGCCTGCTCCAGAGCCCGTTTCTGGCGACCTGTCAGATCTGCTGTGGAGACTTCAATGACATGCCTGGGATTAGTCATGATAGATATATTTATATAATCGTGTCCCACTGGGCGTGCCAAAAGAGGTGTTGACACAAAAAGCGTCAGATCTGTGAATACCTCGGGCTATTACCCAAAGCTCGATGTCGAGGGCGTGCCAGTCGATTTGACTAATCAATCGACAAGGATGATAACTATGACAAACTGAACGAGACGACAGCGATGCGCCCGGACGTCAAGGCTCAGGTTGATCACGGATAACTAGAGCAGAGCTAGACGAGGCAAACAGCAATGCGCCCGGATTGCCGAAGCCTAGAGGTACTCCCACACGGAACTAACAAGGATTTTGACGGAGATCAGGATGATGGAGCCCGTCGAAAGCTTGAAGAACTCGTTAAAGCTATAACTAATGCATAAGAAAGGATAAATTGCTGGAAAGGTAAATAAGATAAAAGTAATTGATTTGGTTTGAATTGGATTGCTCCCTTTATTCCATAGCCCTCGGGCTCATATTTATACTCCCGCATGGAGAGTTGTACAATGACACGACACATATATTTCCTAAAACAAACTCCTACTTTAAAGGAAACTGACTCGCGCAGGAGCCGGATAACAATATTTATTTCCTAAACAAACACACCTATTTTAAGGGAAAATAAACGACCCATGCAAGAGCCGGACTCAAATTACTATAATAATACTGGCATAAAACACCAGTTTCCTTATACTTCTTCTCGATGGAAACTCTCCATCGGCAGATCCCTTTAATCCGCACCTTCACTCTTTGGACCATCAGTAACCTTCAGCTGCCCCCAAGCGCTAAATTACGCTCATCGGCATTGGCAACACTTTTCCCGATTGGTAGCATCCCCTCGTCGGCAATCGGCAATAAACCCTTGTCGGCAATCGGCAACTATCTTCCATCGGCAATCGGCAACGAGCCCTTATCGGCAACGAGTCCTTATCGGCAATGAGCAAAGTGTCTTCATCAGCAATCGGCAAGACCGCCAATTAACCCTTGTCGGCAAAGACCATCCAGCTTCCATCGGCTACATACTTGGCCGTCTGTAGCACTCTCCCATCGGCCATATCAACTCATACTTTACCGATGCCAATGGAGAATAGTCACCAGCCAGTCAATCTTCAGCCCATTTGACACGTGTCGAAAAACGGTGTCAACACCTCCCTAATTGATGCTCCGTATGATGTTTTCTGAGTTAGTTATGTTATAGATGATAGTATATAGGTAGGGTGTGTTTAGTTCCTTTTTATTTATTTAGGTTTCTTTTACTTTAACCGAATCTTGAGTTGCCTGACTATTTTATTAGTGAGTCTATTTCTATCTCTGGAATACCATTTACCACATGCCTTTATTATCATATTTATTTATCTTGACATGACTTACCATTGCTAAAGCATTAGGAAGGTTGGTTCAATCTTAGGTCTGCACATTCATAGTCTAAACTATATGCATTCAGGTTTCCTTTTCTATCCCTATTTAATTCCTACAATGATTTGAAAGTTTTCCTTTTGGCATAAACAAATCAACGATACTCGGAGAATCTCACCGGGTGAAATGCTACAATAGGAGAAGAATCTGTGCTCTTGCGGATATATTCTAGAGAATTATTTTATGAATTGTCAAGTGTAGATTTTATTTCAACATTTTCTGATATCATGCTAGGGATGACAACTTAGTACTAAGTGATGTTAGAAAGTGACTCCTACATTTCTGGTGTCATACTAAGGTTGGGGATATTTTTAGTATGTTGCTAAGAAATGTCAACAAGCATTTCTGGCGCCGTTGCCGGGGAGGCGATGATCAATTTAATTATCCAGGATGAATTTAATAGGGAAGTTTTTTCATAAAATATATTTAGAAGAAAAGGGGAATACAGTTTAGACATAAATACCTATTGATAGACCAAAGCCTTTTTCTTTAGCAAGCTTACCCTTGTTTTGACTTTGTTTACATTCTATATAGGGTAAGATCAGGCTTGGTTGTGAAGCATCAATTCAAATCAATCAGATACAACCAAGGAAGAAGAAGCTTAACATCAGTTGGAGAAGCCATGGCTGAGAAGACCCTACGTGAATTATCTGCACCAAGCATTGAGAATATCCACGTTGGACCAGAGCTCAACATTCAAGATCAAGACTATGAACTCAAGCGAAGCCTCATCAACATGGTGCAAGCTATCACATTTAAAGGAAGAAAGGATGAAGATGCAAGTGTCCATCTTCAGAATTTTCTAGATTTGCAGCACCATCAACATCAAGAACATATCTCAAGACGCCGTGCTACTTCGTTTGTTTCCTTTCTCATTGGAGGGTAGAGCGAAGCAATGCTTCTATCAGAATAAAGATCAGATCAAGACATGGGAAGAATGTTCAAAAGCTTTCCTAGAGAAGTTTTTCCTCATAAGTAAGACCAATGCCTTACGAGGAAAGATTTCGGAATTTCGTCAGCAGAAAGGTGAACCTATTCCATGAGCTTGGGACCGTTTTCAAGGATATATTTAAGATTGCCCACATCATGGAATGGAAGAGTGGTTGCTCATGCAAATATTTTACCACGGATTAATTCAAAGATCGTGTGAACAACTAGATGCCACTGCTGAAGGATCATTTATGTCACTCACCCCTGCAAGAGCTAGAAGTTTATTGGAAAAGATGGCAGAAAATCAGAATTGGACATGTACCAGCCAAGATTGCCATATGAATGAAGAAGTTCTAGAAGAGGTGTGTGCACTATCAACCAAGATGGATGTATTATTGAATTGGCTAGAGCAAAGAGCCAATTACAAAAGAGATCATCAAGCCATTCAAGATGCATTTAATGCTCAAAATCAATGTAGAGTTGAATCTACCAATTTCCCCAGAAGATATCAATACAATGATCAAATCAACTCCACAGAGGCAAGACGGAAGTCAACCTCTATGTACCAGTCAAGGTAAGTACCATGGTGATTCCTCTAATCAAAGACTTCCACCATTGAGAACATCAATATTAGAACAAACTAAAATTAATGAAAGTATTAATAACAAGTTTGATTACAATGACCAAATCTTAGAAGGAATAAATTCTAAGTTAGATAATTTCTATTCTGTTATAAAAGAACAAATAATATTTAATAAGAAGATAGAATTACAAATAGCACATTTGGCTTCTACTCTGTCTACTATCACTAACTATGAGCAGGTAAAAGGAATAACTACAAGGAAAGGTAAGTCTACTCATGATCCACCTTATCCAGAAGGGGCACGTAGACCACCACAGTTAGTGCAGGTAGAAAAAGAAGTAGATAACCCAGAAGAACAAGTTCTACTACAAAATTTACCAGAAGAATTACGCCAAGATTACCATGACACCCCTATCCTACCATTCCCATGGAGAAATAAGAAGGCCAAAGAAGATGCACAATTTGGTAAGTTTGTAGAGGTAATTCAAAAGTTATATGTCAATATTCCATTGCTAGATGCCACGCAGGTACCTACATACGCGAAGTATATAAGGGACATCCTCAACAACAAAATACCTCTACCTTCTATTGATTGCTCAAGTTAACAGAGGAGTGTAGTGCGGCAATTCTGAATTCTTCTGTAAAGAAGGATCCAGGGTGCCCCACTATTGATTGCTCAATCAGAAATCAGAGATTTGAGAATGCTTTATGTGATCTGGGAGCAAGCGTCAGCGTTATGCCCAAGAAGGTCTTCGACAAGCTCAACTATTCTACGCTCACACCCACATCAATGTGTTTGCAACTAGCTGACCAATCAGTTCGCTACCCTTCAGGGATTGTAGAGAATATCCCTGTAAAAATTTGAAACTTTTTCATTCCTGTAGATTTTGTGGTACTTGATATTGTGTAACTCGTTTGTACGGCTGTATTGTGTAACTTGTGCAAGCTAGGTATGAGCTAGTTATCGGTTTGAATCTATTGTGGGCTGCATTGCTTCAATCTCACATGAATCATGGCTTCAAGCTAGTTATCGGCTCTATTAGATTGGCAATCTAATAGATTCATCAAGTTATTGATATTGTTTGTTATGCTTTGTTTAATCTATTGCTACAATATCATGCCCAATCTCAATTAATGAATTGGCATGCACTTTATTTCTATCTAGATCTATTTGCCTCCGTTGCATTCTTTCTTTACATTCAGAGAGGCGATAGATCTAAGATCATATAAGATAATTAGTTAGTTGCGGTTGTTACGTGTTGCGGGTTCGAGACATGTATCCAGTCATTAGATTGATCTAAGTATGGTTAGATTTGGCTGAACATATGCGGTAAG
Source organism: Microstegium vimineum (assembly GCA_022036555.1). Classification (NCBI taxonomy): domain Eukaryota; kingdom Viridiplantae; phylum Streptophyta; class Magnoliopsida; order Poales; family Poaceae; genus Microstegium; species Microstegium vimineum. Next base: position 36,716,562 of record CM039127.1, read on the forward strand.
GTTGCATCTTACGAACCCCAATGCCATATGTGTTGAGTCATGTCTGTTCAGACTTAGATCCGTCCGGTGTCGAATACATGGATCTTGTTCAAGCTTCATGGATCCCATATCGGCTGGTATAGCTGATCTGGTTATGCTTGAATCATACGATGTGTATACTTTGTCATTCCGATCTATTAGATCTATTAAGTATACTGGACGTGGCTTGATTCGTTTACTTTTATGGCTGCATGGAAACACCCCAATGCTAGTAGATTGGTCAGGTTATCGGGTTAATTGTCATCATGGCTGCATGGGAACACACCTCTGTTGATGGTTAATCTTTATCCGGTATACTCAGTAGATTTGGTAGATTGATGACGATAATATTGCATGCATTGCATCTTTACCTTAATCTCATCGTGTAATCGGCTATTTACGTACCTTACGCTTGATATATTGTGACAGCCATTTATGCATCATTGTTGTATCTAATTCTGTTCGGAGTTGACTCTTTAGTTAGTCTCCTACATTCATCGGCTATATGAGATCCGCACACTCATGGAATTGTCTAGCAACAACTGGCAGGTTCCATAATTTGACGTTTCATCTCTTTGTCAATTGTAGGTCAAATTGACTGGCACGCCTAGAATCGATCATCGAAGTGGCTTAAGCCACTTAAGGGGTTCAGGAGATCAAGCTCTGTTGCTGCATGGTCTCCGCAGGCCCTACGCAGTGCTGATGCTAGAAGCCCCATTTTTGGCGTCAACACATTTTGGCAACACCCGGTGGGACAACAATCATCAAGCATGAGTGACGATCACGTATTTAACGTGACCGAGGAGGCACTCAACGAAGAACATAAGTTGTCACTTCAAAGGGCGCTTGACGCCTTCAAAGACAAGTGTCTCCAATCGTTCAACAAAACCAGAGATGGTGCGAGGCAAACCAGGCCTTACCCATACGTACTTATGTGCGGGGACGAGGATCCATGAGTCAACATTCAACATGGCCTCATGCAGGAGACCATCCAAAAGGCCATGTCTACCACGTTCGCCAGCCATGGCGAACTCCATGCCGGTTGTCTGCAGAACCATACTTCAACGAGCAGAGCCCCAGAAGGTCCATTCTCTGGATCTCACGGAGCCAGCAGTGCACCTACTGGCGGAGGAGGCAATCCGTAGAACGGATCATAGCAGCCGACAGTAAACCCTGTTGGGGCACATCGGCTACACAACCTGCCCTTTATGGCGCGAGACTAGCCCCGGATTTAAGTGGACCACCATTCCTTGGGAACACAACGTGCGGCGAGGCCCCTTCAAGACATCAACATCACCGCGTGATGGGCGCCCAAGGAGGACGGGGGTACCAGAACCCTCCTGCGTATCCTAGCGGTCAGCAGGGTCACGGAGGCCGAACTCATCAGCAAGCGCCACCTCAGATCAATCAACTGATGAGCCAGGTAGCCGATATGGTGCAGCACCAGTTCGGTTTGAAGCCCAAGAATCAATCCATCGCTTACTAGAAGCCGTACCCAGAATGGTATGATCGGACGGCTCTGCCATATAGGTACAGGGTGCCTGAATTCACTAAGTTTACTGGGATTGGCCAGGTGTCAACCATGTAGCATGTTAGTCAATACCTAGTACAGCTAGGTGAAGCAGCTGATGACCAGGTGCTCAAGGTTCGGTTCTTCCCTCTCTCTCTATCACGCTCTGCCTTTTCATGGTTCGCTTCCTTGCCATATCAATCCATCACTAGGTGGAAGGACCTGGAGAATAAGTTTCATCAGTACTTTGACTTTGGTAACATGGACAAAGGGGTCAGGGATCTGGTCGACGTCAAGCAAGGGAACAATGAGCCAGAAAGCAGCTACCTTTAGAGGTTCCGAGAAGTGAGGAATTAGTGCTACCAACTAATGCTATCTGACACGGAGGTCGTCAGCATTGCTGTTCGGGGTTTGGTCCCGGCGATCAGAGAGAAAATCGGGATGGACTGCTCAAGTATGTCTGAGCTGGCCAGCAAGATCACCAACATTGAGGCCATCTACCGATATCCACGGTACAACAGAAAACCCCAGAGGGCTGGCAGCGTAGAGGTGGTCACAATGGAAGATGTCACCGGAGCCGCCAACAGTGATGACGAGTCCAATGCGATCGCCGCCATAGATTGGGCCTGGACAAACTTGGAATACATACCGTGGGCGAAAGCCAAGGCCGTTGAAGGAGCGAAGAAATATAGCTTTGACATCACGAAGGCTGACAAAATCTTCGATCATCTGCTCGATAAGGGGTAGATCAAACTAATGGAGGCTACAAGATCCCCTTGGCCGATGAAATCAAGTCCAGGAGGTTATGCAAATTCCATGGCACATACATCCATAGCACCAACGACTGTAGGATATTCTAGGACATGATCCAAAAGACCATCACCTCTAGAAGGATTGGCTTGGAGAAGGCCAAGAGGGCCATGGGTATAGATGGTGACCCATTCCCTGCAAATATGATAGCACTATCCTTTTTGGTGAACATGTTCACAGCAAGGACGCCCCAGGAAGATGAAGTGGTCAAGGAACGCTAGGAAGGCGAGATTGAACGAAGTCTCCCTACTCGGCGACGCCCCACCATCAGGATCCTATTGAACAAGTGGGGACGCCAGAAGGAAAAGGAAAATCAGATCTGCTCGAACAAGGTGAAGATAGGAGAATCCAAGAGGAAAATGGGTATCATTGGGACAGTCCTTTCTTTTGCATTGCTGGAATGCTGGACTCAGGCTTCCAGAGTGCAACAGTCAGTACCGAGGGTAACAGTCAGTACCAAGGGTACCGGCAGTTGAGAGACAACCGCCGATCCGTGCACCACAGGCTGAGCTACAAAACGGATCGGCCCCAAAAAATGGAAGACCTCCACAATAGGTCTGAAGAGTCAGCCGATGGAGGCACCGTTGGCCAAAGGCACGCACCGCAAGAGGGCCAATGGTGTCCTAGAGGATTGACCAAAAGCCAGAAGCGTCGGGTCCAACGCCTAAGGAATGACGAATTACAGGGGAAAAAGCCCAAGGTATGGTGGGTCAAACAAGCTAGAGAGAAGGGCAAGATAACAGCGCCCATCTCTGCCATATTTATGCTGCCTACCGAATTCAGGCCTGACCACCAGCAGGAGGAATCTGACAACGAAGAAACGGAGGTGGCCATGGCCTAATGGATCTATCAGATAGACAATGCTACCTTCAAAAGACCAGAGAAGTATCAACATCTGAAGGCTCTCTACGTGAAGGGGTTTGTGGATGGAAAACCCTTAACTAAGATGTTGGTTGACGGAAGAGCGGCTGTCAATCTCATGCCATACTCCACGTTCAGAAAGCTGGGGAAGAAAGTGGAAGATCTGAGCCCTACCGACATGGAACTGACAGATTTCAATGGCAACACATCAGCCACAAAGGGAGTTACGTGCCTCGAGCTGACCATTGGGAGCAAGAGTATGTTCACCACTTTCTTTGTGGTGGATACCAAGGGCTCGTACAACTTACTCCTCGGGAGGGATTGGATTCACGCCAACTGCTGCATTCCGTCCACCATGCATCAGGGTCTTGTTCAGTGGGTCGGAAACATCGTGGAGGTAGTACCGGCCGACTCGTCTGCCAACAGCACCTACGCGGGATGGGATGGATGGAGCTTCGAGGGCATGGAATGCTTCTCCGGAAAAGTGCATGATGGGGACGTCTTCAGGATAAACGGAGACGGTCGACAGCCTGTTCAGGTGATCAGCTCATAGAGCGTGAATTAATGACACCACTAGCGTAGTGACAGACAGCCGATGCGCTATTCATCGCATTTAGTAGAAAAATAGCCTACACACAGTTGGCAATAGCCGATGTGACATACATCACCTTCAGAGTAAAAATAATAAAAGGAAAAAGGGTGTATACACAATACTGAGTACTTGCATATATCATATGGCCGAGCAATACAAGAAGAGCCGACATGGCTGAAAGCTTTCGCCGGCTAAGTAGTTCAGGACCAGATCTACCTAGGAGTGGATCACGTTCTAATCTAGAGAGAGACAAGCTAGCAGCTCGTCTGCAGGTACCACTCCGGTAACTGCCTTCCCCATCGACTCAAAGCTATCCAAGGCGTCAAGAAAAATGTCCCTAGTATGGGCATTAACAAATCCAGAGGTGATCACGTCTTAGAACTCTACGCCGATGACCTTCGCAGCATCCAAGGCGAAGGAGGCTCCATGGGCGACGGACTGAAAGATCAGCTCCTGTATGCGCGCCGGCATATCATTCAGATGCTCCTTGGCGTTGACCCCCAAGCGTGAAGCAGATCCGCCACCACAGCGATAGCAGAGGGGAGGTCTGCCAAATACAGGGAGGTTCAGGCGGCGGAAGAATGAGGTACAGAACGACAGTAAAAATAGCCGAGGCAGATGAAGGGTCTGTAATCGGTTAAGTTAGTCAAATTTGGATCGAGGGACATACCGTCAGCTTTGACCAAAGAATGTCCAAGAAGTGCCTTGGCATGGTGAAGAGAACTCTGCATCACCGCTAGTTCATCCTCCAAACGAGTGTGTTCCCGGCACTCGTCCAAGAGAAGGCGCTTGAAGTGGAAGGTACCCCTCAAGCCACCATCAATCGCCAACGAGTTGACGCTCGGCTTAGCTACTCTGAGGGGGCTGGAAAAGGGTTGGTTAGGGTTTTCTTCTTAGAGCAAACCACATGAAGAAGGAACCATATGGTTGTTTACCTTGGAGGACGATGCTGCGGCGGCTGGGCAACACTATCGGCGGAGCTGAGCACCGGGGAATGACCGAGATACGCCATGGATTGGAATGCTAATGTAGACAAGGGGGAGGTTGGCGAAGTGACAAAAGAAGTGGGCGCAACACACACTGACTATCGTCTCGGAGGAACTCAGCCGCTATTTAAACACCAACACTACATATTGGTGGCGATTTGGTGGACTAAGTAAAGTTCTCCACAGTGTGAATCGGCTAAAGACAACCGATGGAATTATACACAGACGACCGAATAATTAGTTGGCTACCTAGACGGACGATACGACCAGAAAGTGCAAGATGGGTCAGTAATTGCTCGGAGTTGCTGTAGTTGCAATGCACGAAGTCACATATTCAAGGCCAGTTTGACAGCCTCCAAAGCACCTGAATGGGATTGGTCCACCCCAGTCGTTACTTAATGATCTTCTTCTGTGGAACCTGGTACTAGGTGATGTCCAGATCAGGAGATTTTGCTTCGACAGGGAATGTCACCTTCAATATCATGCAGTCAGCAGATCCTGATGAGACATTCTCCTCTCGAGCGAAGGTATCAACAATTTTGAGTCGGAGCAACCACTGATCCTGTTCGGCCCTCAGGTACAATTAATGCCATCAACAGATGAAACTGGTAAACTGAGCGGTGAATTGGTGGATCTCGTATTGCACCTGATGAGATGAAACAACTTCTGGGGACAATGACAGCTAATAGGTTTTCAGAGAAGTATCCTGCAAATCCTAAAATTGGTGGAATAATCCTACAGAAGGATTATCAGCTAAATATTATAGAATACCTTGGTAAAACGTCGGAGATGGTGATGGAACTAGAGTAAAGGCGTCGAGGGGATATCGAGGGCAAAGCACCACAAAATAATTTTTCAGGGGATATATCCAGCGAAGTTGTCTTGCCGTGATAGTCCGACAATATAAAGATCCATGATAAAGCTAAAAGGATACAGAAAGCCGGGTGACAAAAGGATGGGTAGCTAGTGAGCGTCCAAGCTCGACTGGAAGAGAACAATTGTAGCTTTAGGAATGAAATAAATTTCATCCCAAAACTGGGGGACCTGTGTTTGTGACACCTTAGTGTTAAGCATTGCATAATCCACATGATCATTGAAAATCATTCATTGCATAAGCATCATTATGAAGCATCATGGCATCTCACATTGAAACCAAGTTTAAGTTAAACTTTGCTTAAAATGTTTGAAGTAAAATGAGTTTATAAAAATATTGATGGGTGTTTGTATTAAGTACTAAAAACACCACACATATTTAACCTTGCTTTTAACCCTAGGTTTAATATGAGAAATAAAGTTTAAAAGCGTTTTAAAAATCATTGTCTTTTATTTAAAGAAAGGCTTCAAGTTGGTTTTAAATACTAATTCAAAAATTATAAGGAATTTGACATTGACCTCTCAAGCAAAAAGTTAGTTTAAAAATATTTGGAACCACTTTGGTATTCACACCAAAGCTTGGTTTTGAATTTTTAAACCTGTTTGAAAAAGAAAAAAATCAAAACAAAGAAATGAAAATAAAAAAGAAAAAGAAAAAGGAATTTCTTACCTTACTGGGCCGGCGCCAAAGAAGCAGCCCAGCAGCGCAAGCCAGCCCGGCCTGCCCCGCGTGCCCGCGCCATTCCTGCCCGCGCCTCACGTGCGCCGCGCGTGCGCCCGACCGCGCCCAGGAGCCGCTCGCCGCGTGGCCGCCAAGCTCTGGCCGAGCCACGCCTACACCCGAAGTGGACGCGCCTCGGCTCTCCCTCCCTCCATTCTGTGCCCCGCCGAGTCCCTCCTCTCCTCTCTCACTCTCACCTTGCCCTCGCTTTCACGCGCGCCAGAGCGCGACACCGCCACGACGCCGAGCGGCATCACCGCCATTTCGGCCGCGTCGCAGCGCCGCCGAACTCTCCATCTCCACTGCAGCTCCGCCTCGCCTCCCCGACCCTGCAACAACGACCGGTGAGCCTCGGCAAGGCCCCTCCTCGCCCTACCGTGTGAGCTCGACCTCCGCGTCGGATCCACTGTGCGCCTCAACGTGGGCCGCACCCCTCTGGTGGCCGTTGGCTCGTGTTAGCTCGAGCGTCGTGCTCGTCGTAGCACCGCAAAACCCTAGCCCCGCTTAATCGAAGCCACCATGGCCTATCTCGGCCGGCCACCGTGTGACTGCGCCGCTGCTTCACCATGGACGCCGGCGAGATTCACTCCGGCCACCATTTCACTCGATTAGGGTTGCGCTGGGTCCGTCTCGCATAGCCGCGTCCGTAGGGCCAAACCGCACCGCCGGAGACCTCGCCATCGGCGAGAAATCACCAGCGAAAGCTCCACCTCCGCCCTGTGTCACCGACGCATGGGGTCCCCCTCGCGTGGGCCCCCACTATCAGGCGCCAGCTCCTGTTGGGAGTGGGCCGCCTCTGCCAAATGGGCCTGCTCGGCCTGTTGGGCCGAAAGGCTTAAGCCTTTTTGTTTTTCCATTTTCCGAAATTGTGAAAAAGCTTGTAAAAATCATATCTCACTAAATAATGATCTAAAAATCCTAAAAATATTTGTGAGTACTTGTTATAAGTAGATCTACCCTGTAAAAATATTGCATGTGTGTTTTGTAGTCTTTTTCTGTGTAGGATTAAATAAACCCTGAAAATGATTAAAACTACATAAATCAATTATTTTTGTGGAAAAATAATTAATTAACAGAAAAAGCTATTCCTGTTCCAGTAGATGTGCCATGGTTGTTAAAATCTAGGAAAATTATAACTTGAGTAGTTTCTATGAAAAAATAATTAATTAACATTTAAAATGTGTTTTGGCTGTAAACTCGTAAGATTTTTAGTAAATAGGTTTCTAGATAAAAAGAGTTGTCAATTTTTGTGTAGCTTTCCAGTAAGGAATAGCAACTAGGAAAAATGCTAATCTGCCTAGTTCACCAATTTCACTGTACTAAGTATTTTTTTAAGTATTAATTAGCTTTAAACTTGTTATTTTGTGTAGAATAGAATACTGTTCCTTTTAACTTGAAAAAATTTGAGTATGGTAGTTTTCCCCTGCTTAAGCTACTGTAATTTTTGTAAAATTTAATAAACTATTTTCATAGGGTGTGTAGTTCTGTGCTAATGCTCTAGTTAATTACATTGCTCCTAAGAAAGGCTAGTTAGTTAATTAGGCTTTGGTGTATCTTTGAAGCACTAATTAACCAGCTGAGTTACTAATCTGAAACTGCACCCTGCTGTTAGAATTAGTCCCTTGTGTGAGAAGTTGATTTACTTATTTACAATTATAATAAAGAACTACAAGCGAAGAGATGTGCACCTACTCAGAAAACACTAAAGAAAGAAACATCATGATCATATCACAGTTTAGCATATTCATCGTCTTGCATGGGTTAATAATAATATACCTTATCTCATACCATTTGCATATACGCATCATACAGGATCGCAGGAGGAAGCACAGTATGACCCTCCCCAGGAGCAGGACGAAGCCAGTCAGCAAGGAGCCAACGAAGGGCAAGTGAACAAGGAACCAGAAGAGGAACTCCAAGAGTGTCCCGATCACCAGCCTAGCTCGTTCGAGAAAGGCAAGCCCCGGTGCATCTTAACCGTATTTTATGATATCTAATTTACTATGTTATATATATTTGTTGCATTAAGTATAGGAGTTGGGTGAACCTAATTGTTGCATATTACCCTCCTTGCTTTTGATATCCTTATATCCTTGTTAACCTGTTAGAATAGTAAAGATAGATACTTAGCCCTTCTAATTAAATATGAATCCCTCGATAATACAAGTCACGTATTGCTCTACGTGGTGAAGCCGGGGTATGAAAGATATCATGAAATGGAAAGGCAACCGGGAAGGTTGGTAAATTGTCCTGCCGTAGGATACCAGCAACATCTAGGAGAGCTCTGCGCCCTAGGCTGGTAGTTTACGGACGTGTCCGCTTTTGCGGGCCGATCGGGTGGTGTCCCTCTTGTCATGTTGAACGCATGCCTCAACCCTTAGCTAGCAAGATAACTCGTTTGAGCCGCGAAACCTACCTACTGGCCAAACCAAGGACGAAGCAAATCGCAAGCCGGTGCGGGTTGGCGAGGACGCGGAGTGTAAGGCCGAGGCCAGCTAGCTGATCCCTAGGCTGGATGTACAGGGTGTCGGGCGGTCCTCGGGCTTGTTGCGTATGATTCTGGATCGACCTTGGTTTGAAAGGTAGAATAGGCGACTGATGCGCCCCCGTTCAAGGGCTGCAAAGTTTGGGTGAGGAATAAAACCTCCAGCTAGATAGGAATTCGATTCGAATCGCGGTCTCTCCCCGTTAGTGAGAACTTGACAATTGCTACAGTAGCATGGGAACAATTAATTACTTAAATGGTTCCGATGGAATGATATGATGAGACCAGAAGGTTAAACTGGTCATTCTCTATTTAATCAAGTGTATTGTTTAGTACAGGTGCTAATTTTAGAAGACAAATAATATTTATAAAATGTGGCTTCATTCTTAAGTACTCAATAGTAAATGCTTTTTCCACAAAAGAGAGTTCGACCTTGTACCACCACAAAAGCCTGCATTATCCTTGGTGTCTTTATTTTAGTTTAAGACGGGTAAGTCTAGCTGTGTACATTCGAGTACTCAAGGCTCTGTTCCCAATGTTGTTGCAGATGGATAGATATACTACGGGTACTGCATCAACTGTCTCTACCCTTCTATGGGCGACAACTAGGACCGTGGGCGATGGTCACATCTGAAGTTTCATCTATTCTTTTGTGAGAAACGACTTATTACTGACACTGTAATGAACTAAGTGTGAGTGAGTTGGTTTCAAAACTATTTCTGCCGCAAGATATTTGGTTATGTAATAACTTTTTAAAATTCATACTCTGATGTATTCGTATTTGAACTTTATGAAACTTATGAATGGTCTGTTGAACTAAAGCGATTCTTGGCTAAGATTGAGCAAGGTATGAAATTTGTCATGGTTTCACGGACTACCGGGGTTATGAAAGCCTAAGGACGAAAATTTATCGCATTGGCGGTGAGTTTTTGGACTTAAGTTTTTGTAATTTGGGCGGTTCTGTTACAGCTAGCATCAGAGCTTTAGTTCAATGGTTACTTTTCATATGGGTATTTAAAAACACTATTTTTACTAAACTAAGAGTGTGCCAATAGTCATGTCTCTTACGCCCAATAGGATCTAGGTGGCTTATCTATGTACTGACTTGGGGGATGTGCATCATATTTCTATTTACTTGTCCACATAGGTTGAAATTGTATGGGTGCCATTCATTTGAGTGGTAATGTATGGATCAGAATGCCGTTACACCTTGGTAAGTGGGAGTTGTGAGAGCATGGTCGGATACACTGCCGATACTAGGGGAATGCTTATATGATACTAGACCATGATCGCGTTTACACATGTTCATGAGAGAGTATCCTTGTGTGGGAGTGTTATCTGTGATGACGATGCCATCAATAGGACGAAGAACTGGCTACAGGTGCTTCATATGTCTACTTGGGAGTGTATATATGGGAGCACTGGGTTTACATTCCGCAATGCATTTATTCATACTCTGAGGGATGGGCTGAAATGAAATTTCTACAGGTACATAACAACACTTTCGATTAGTACGTGTAGTTACGAATATACGAGAGAACGATGTATGCCACCGCCTAGTACGATATCTTACTTCTTTACTTTTCTATGTGAGGACGTACTTTACGTGCATGCATCATGTTATATCATCATGTCATTCATTTCACTACTTTCCTCGCAAGTTAAAATTTGTTGCTTAAATTATTTGGGTATAAAAATTGATTCTTACAAACTCCCTATTGTAACCTTGCTATAGATGGCCCGTACCAAGTCCACTGCCCGCAAGTCCACTAGAGGCAGAGTGCCTCGCCACCAGCTTGCCACCCGGAGCCCGCGTCTCAAGAGCAAGTTTCTGGAAAAGTTTGCCATGCCCACTCTTCTTTGGAGGGTCCTCAGTGCAGCAGGCTACCTAGAGGAGAAGGCACCTCACTACTATTCGAGCCAGGAGATCCTTGGAGATGGTACCTTTTTCTATGTGGAGGCCGTTGTTCCACCTGGCACAGGAGACATGCGTCTGGGGGGTTGGATGTTTGGAGGCAAGGGAAGGACGCCTTGGGAAGGTGCCTGCAGTGCAGCCTACAGGGTGCTCTTGAGCATCATCCAGACAACTCCAGAGCCTGTGGTTCGTGCCCTGCCAGGGCTATTCCCTAGTGACAGCCCTCACACCATGGTGTGGGAGCAACCCAAGGGAACTGCTTTGACAGGAGGCTTAGAGGAGTGCCAGAGCAGCACTGGTTCTGCTATGAGTGCCATGTTCGCCATGATGACTACCTACCATGACCTAGAAATGGGTTTTGCTCACATGGAGGACAACTACCGTGGTGCTTGTACCGACAGGAGTGAGGTTCGCCGTGAGTGCGAGATGAATATGGAGGCTCTGCAGAAGGAGCTAGAGCAATTGAAGCTGCAGAAGACCAAGCTAGAACATGACAAAGAGGTGTTGGCTCAGAATCTCTCAGTGATCAGGAATCAGAGGCAGCAGGCCTATGCAGCTATTCGGAGGAGTGAGCTGATGCATGCTTGCGCAGTGACAGAGAGGAATGTTGCTTGGAATGAAAAGGCCAACCTGAGGGCCCAGCTAAACGTCGCCTATGCCTACAACGACGCGTTGCACGAGCAGGTAAACCAGTTGCACTACCTGCTTCACCCTCCTCTAGGGGCAGCTGAGGGGGACAACGCCACGACGTCCGAGGTGGACAGTGACCATGAGTCACGTGCTTAGGTGCCTGGAGGCCAGTGCTAGTTAGGATTTTGTTGCTTTTGCACCATGGTTGCCTATAACCATGTGTTGATGGATGGATGTAAGCGTAAACTTTTTAACGCTCCATACTAAAGTCCAGTGTATGTATGCTGGCAGACTCCACATGCAGTCGTGTGCTTGTGTAGTTATCCAATGGTTTAACATAACGTGGTGATTGTGGTTGAATTCTTGTGCCTCTACTTTATTGAGTGGATTGTATGTTTCGCCATTTAATTCAGTACGACATAATTATGCGTCACCTACAACTCCTACTAGAAACTCGTCGTTCCGCCGCTAGTGGTTCCCGGAATGGTGGCGCGGATCCACCGCCACCACCGCCGCCGCCGCCGCTTCATAACATGACTGCTGATGAGTTCTTTGCCCAGTTCTTGGGAAGTCAGCGCAACATTGAGAACCTGCAGCTCAATATGGAGGCAGTGTTGCGCAACATAGCCGAGAACACCCATAGAGGCCGCGGAGATGGGGCTCCTGAGGGTAACCAGTTCAGTACCTTCAAGGAATTCCTGGACACCAAACCGCTAGTGTTCAAGGAGGCAACTGAGCCGTTAGAAGCAGATGAGTGGATTAAAACCATGGAAGAGAAGTTTCGTCTCCTATGTTTGTTATAAACCCTGAAGGCGGAATACGCAGCTCACCTGCTGGAAGGTCCGGCCGGTATCTGGTGGACTCATCACCATGCTACCTATCGAGAAGGCGAGCAGATTACTTAGGCTCGTTTTCACCACTGCTTTCCATGGTAACTACATACCACAAGGCTAATGGCGATGAAGGTGGGAGAGTTTATGAAGCTGACCCAAGGGACCAAAACCCTAACTGAATACTTGCACGCTTTCAACAACTTGTCGTGCTATGCCACTGAGTTTGTTGACACAAAGAGCAAGAAGATTGCTAGTTTCAAGAGGGGTCTTAACCCGAAGATACTAAAGACAGTGGGCGCACCCTCCAGGACTGTGTTCAACGACTTTGTTAAGGACTTCTTAACTTGTGCAAGCAGGTGGACCCGGGAGGCTGGTTAAGGAAACTGACTCAGAGGAGATGACTCGTATCGGCTGTTGAGATACGTTAGGTGGGCTACACCGATGATTGAGGCCCAAGACATCCGGGTTTCCTTATTTCGGCCAGCGACCGACTTTGCGCTAGGGTTATGCTATGTGGTATATAAATAGCAAAGGTTAGGTAACAAGGAGGACATCCAATCAATCAAACATACAACATAGTCCTTAGTTTCCGGCCTTTGGCCACCCCAAGGAGTAGGAGTAGAGTAGATTTTGGTGAACCTTCGATGGATTGGGCTGAATCAACTAGATCAACCTTCGGTTTTGCTTGTAAGTCTAGCCTTGGTTCATGTCTCATTTGTACGACTGTATTGTGTAACTTTTGCAAACTTGGTATGAGCTAGTTATTGGTTTAAATCTATTGTTCATGGGTCTGCATTGCTTCAATCTCACATGAATCGTGGCTTCAAGCTAGTTATCGACCCTATTAGATTGGCGATCTAATTGATTCATCAAGTTATCCATATTGTCTGTTATGCTTTGTTTAATCTATTGCTACAATATCATACCCAATCTTATCTAATGAATTGTCCTGTACTTTATTTATATCTAGATGTATTTGCCTTTGTTGCATTCTTTCTTTACATTCAGAGACGCGATAAATCTAAGATCATATCGGCTAATTCATTAGTTGCGGTTGTTACGTGTTGAGGGTTCGAGACATGTATTCGGTCATTAGATTGATCTGAGTATGGTTAGATTTGGCTCAACATATGTAGTAAGGCTGCATCTTACGAACCCCAATGCCATATGTGTTGAGTCATGTCTGTTCAGACTTAGATCTGTCCGGTATCGAATACATGGATCTTGTTCAACCTTCATGGATCCCATATCGGCTGGTATAGCTGATCTAGTTATGCTTCAATCATACGATGTGTGTACTTTGTCATTCCGATCTATTAGATCTATTAAGTATACTGGACGTGGCTTGATTTGTTTACTTTTATGGCTACATGGAGCACCCCAACGCTTGATATATTGTGACAGCCGTTTATGCATCATTGTTGTATCTAATTATGTTCGGAGTTGACTCTTAGTCAGTCTCCTACATTCATCGGCTATATGAGAGCCGCACACTCATGGAACTGTCTAGCAATAACCGGCAAGTTCCATAATTTGATGTTTCATCTCCTTGTCAATTGTAGGTCAAATTGACTGGCACACCTGGAATCGATCATTGAAGTGGCTTAAGCCTCTTAAGGGGTTTAGGAGATCAAGCTCTGCTGCTGCACGGTCTCCGCAGGCCCTACGTAGTGATGATGCTAGAAGGGCCATTTTTGGCATCAACAACACTACATTTCGAGCATTATCGTAAGCATTGCATTATTAAAAAAAATAAAAATATTTATTGCATGATAGAGTGTTAATTTGTAGTACTTAATATTCACGGTAAGTAGTTTTTATTGTAGTTTCAGAAAATTACAAAAAGACTGTCATTAGAATTCTTATTTTTCATAGATTCATAAACGTAATTTAGTTTTTCATTGTTATACCTTTTATACCATATAAATACGAGAGACATGTGGGACCCACACATCACCTCACCATCACCTTTCACCTACCACCATGCACTACCGTCCAACCTCCACTTATTCATGCATGCACCACCATCCAAACTTTGCCTTCAGCTTTCCCACCGAAAGAGCATGCAAGCGGGCAATCATCTGATCATTTTAATCAACCAAGGAACACTAGCACGAGGAGGAACCAGGAGGCCACGAGGTGGGGCCGACCGGCCCCACACCATGCCGGTCGACACCCTATAACCACCTCTCTCTCTCTCCTTTCTCTCACTCACTTCACTCTCATTTGCGTTCGCAAAGAACACCACCTCTCTCTGTTCTTCATTCTAGAAAATACGACACACACAAATCCTTCAATTAATCAAGAAAAATCAAGAGTGAGAGAGTTTTGGGTTAAGCTCAAGGTTCCCCTGGTAAAGCAATCTCTAACCCCCACTAAACTCTCCACTAGTTTTGTTTGTTCTTGATTAATTTTGTAGGAAACAGGAGCAAAAAATTAATCAGCTTTGCGAAGAGTGTCAGGAAGGCCCTCTCCTTCCATACCACTCGGAGCCAAACATCATCAAGAGCACCATCAAGAGCCAGTTCCGAGATGGACGTAGACACTCCATCACCCATGAGAACTTGATCCTATTCTCACCATGGTGAGCAAGATAGGTATGTGCTTACTAGAGATACTCAACTTAAATTACAGTCAAAGAAGGAAAGAAATATCCATGATGCCATCAAGGACAAAGAATTCACACATACTGTCGATGAAATATGCGTCGCAGTCTAACTATGGGGTACCCTACGGTAGTAGAGTGTAGGCAGAGGTGAGGCGACAGCGATCAAATGTAACACAGAGAGCGTAGACATGGCGATTTATATAGGTTCAGACCAGCAAGACGATGTAATACCCTACGTCCTATGTTTTGGTGGCTGGATTGATATGAGTATTAGGTTACACGAGGTGTAGATGATCTAAGAGAGGGATCTAAGAGATTATTTTGGTGGGGGTCCCTGCTCGCTTTATATAGCCGGGGAGCAGGGTTACAGTTTCCATATCCTAACAGATTACGATCGGTCCCTGAAGGCAAGGGATCCCACTCTATCTACTAGGATCTTCCTTGACAAGCAAGACTTCTTCGGAGTCCTTGGCGAGTACGACGGGCTGGTCGTGTGTCGCAAGGCCTCGTGGGCTAGGCCATCTTCTGGTCGGCAGGCCCATAAGGTCCCTGGGGATATGCCGAGGTAATATCCTCAACAAGTCCCCAAGCACATTGTATTCTTCTGGCGAGCCTGCAGCGCCATCCTTGGAGGTGTTCAGTTGGTCTCCATCATGCGAAGTGGTCATCGTGGAGTCCCGACCAGGCTGCCTGGTCGAGGCACTGCCCGGAGAAGCCTCCCGACTAGGTCAGGCTGGTCGAGAGCGTCGTAGCTTGATGTGTGAGCTGGTCGCCTTGTCGGATGCTGCGGCTGCTCGTCGGAAGGATGTGACGTGCTGAAGAAGAAAAAACTTTTGAAAAGTCCTTTCCTAGTGAAATGTACCCACTTAGGCTCTGCAAAAAATGACAAAAGTAGCAGAGCTTTGTCGAGAAGAAAATCAGTACATTCACCGCCAGGTGAAGTGTACCCACTTAGTCCCCGAGCATGGTAGTAGATGAAGTATGCACATGGTGTCAGGCTTTATAAAAAAGATGCGTAAGGTATGTGACTAAAGAGTAAAGCATGAGTTTTGTATAAAACGACTGCGAATACCCGTAGTCCCCGAGTCTGATGTAAGAAACCGAAAGCTTTTTGTATCAGGATCATATATTTGAAATTGAAAAACTTAAATATGAGTTTAGTAAGAAACGACTGCGAATACCCGTAGTCCCCGAGCCTGATGTGAGGAGCCTAGGAGGTGCTTGCATCGGGGTCATATTGCATGATTCGCAGTCCCCGGGTGTTAGTCCCCGGGTGTTGTCCTGATTCACGGCGCCCTTCTGTACCGTGGTCGCAATCCCCGAGCCTTGGTCAGTTTGATGTTGTACGGAGTCCCCGAGCCTGGTCGGGCATGCGTCCAAGCAGCGGAGGCATGGTCACTTTTGACGGAGTCCTCGAGTATCCTTGTTGACGGCCAATTTTGTTTTGCTTGCTGACCAGACTTCTATAGCTATGTTACTGTAACTGTGGAAAAGAAATCATAACAAGGTTGCTCGTCCAGTCCCCTAGACTACAGTGTTAGTGGTATTTTAGAAATCATTAACTGTAAATTGGGAAATTAACTAGAAGTAAGTATGTAAGGAGAACGAAAAGGAAGTAAATGGGCCGAGTTAGCCGCGCAGTCAACGGACCAAGTTACGGCGCGGAAGGCAGGCGTGGCGGTTCCTTATTTGATCGGTGCCATTTCCCAAAAACCCTCGAAGGCGAAGCGTCGCGCCGCTTGACATAAAGGGCAGGCTAGCGGCGGCGGAGGATTCTATTCCGCTATTGCAGCAAAAAATCTCTTCATCTTTTGCCATAGCATTCCCAGCATTTCGTCTGTCATTTCTTAGATTCGTCCTTCGTCACGGTGCTTGATTGCGTTGTTCGCCAGGGATGGCGCCGAAGAAGGGTAATGTTGTGAGGCTACCCGCAATAGCAGGTGCGGGTACGAGGTCATCCCCAAATGTTAGGGTTGAGGAGCTGGTGGTGCCGCCCTAGGCGAAGCATTGGACTCGGAGCACCCTAAAGGAAGATGATATTAATGCTCTTATTTTGGGTGGTCTACTCCCGCATAAGGAGGTAGGCGGATGGTGGCCGGTGTTCGGCGAGTTGTTTCCGACGCCGAATACGGGTGATCTTGTGGTGTTCGAGTCTTTCTTCTGGTGTGGTTTTGGGGTTCCGGTCCATCCTTTCCTTCGTGGTCTTTTACGGTATTATGGTATCTCGCTTTGCAACCTGAATCCAAACTCGATTGTGCACATTGCGACATTTATCCACATGTGCGAGCTGTTTATTGGGATCTATCCTCATTTTGATTTGTTCCGATACTTCTTTCGTTTGAAGACGAATGGGACTGGATCATCTGGTGTTATCAGTTCAGTGTACCTTCAACTCAGGGATGGCATGTCTAGTGAGTACATCTCAATGCCGCTGCATTCCAAATTTGCTGGGCACAAGTTGAGGTGGTTTTATGTTCATCAGGAAGAGCCCTGCGCACCATGTGACCCGCGCTGGTGCCCAAGGTCCTTGAAACCTGGTCAGAGCTGCCGTCCGAGGCTGGTACGGATACGGTGAAGTTGCTGCTGATGCTGCTCGATCGCCGTACTCTTGACGGTGTGCGGGTAGCGTGTAGTTTCATCGCCAGGCAATGTCAGCCTTGTAAAGATAGGGAGCATCCAACTTTTGAATATGCTGGTAAAGGTGACAGTACTCGGGAGGCGCCTGAAAGTATCGAGTCAGCTGTTGCTGAGAAGCGTTTGAATTATATCTTTGATCTTTCGAAGTGTTCATCGCCACGCCGTCCGACAGAGACCTTTTCCCTTCGTCATCCTCCTCCTCAGGTTTTGTTGTCTGTAGATTTATCTTGCATTGCTTTGTTGTGGTGCTCGTCGTGTTTACATACGTTCTCAGTTGTGTAGATTCATGGTGAAGGCCGCGCCTCTTATTTCGCCCTGTTGCCGGCCCCAGGTGTGTTGCCAAAGTTTTGTACACCTCCGGCGGGTGGTGATACTATGGAGTCGAGTGCTTCCGATCATTCTGGTGAATCTCCGCCTCCATCAACCCAGGGGTGTAATGTTTTATTTGGGGATGAAGACATCCCGCTCGGCGCGTACTCCAAGATGAGG
Source organism: Microstegium vimineum (assembly GCA_022036555.1). Taxonomy (NCBI): domain Eukaryota; kingdom Viridiplantae; phylum Streptophyta; class Magnoliopsida; order Poales; family Poaceae; genus Microstegium; species Microstegium vimineum. Next base: position 36,734,530 of record CM039127.1, read on the forward strand.
ACCTCGGAGGTGGCCGGCTCTTCGAAGTCGCCTAGGGTGACCGGATTCTCCCGTCGGAAGGTGCCTGTTTGGTGAGTGTATTTCTTGACGTGTTGACCTTGGATGATTCGTGGTTTATTTTGTGGTACCACCTGATGAGGCTGGATTGTTGTGTAGCGTCAGGCCGGAGGCTTTTAACGAGGGTCTAGTCGGCGATGGGCTGCCCAAAGCAGAGACGGTTGTTGCCGATCCGGAGCCGTTGAGGGCGGAGCCCTGGGCCACAGATCACCTGGCCAAGATTCTTTGGTCCAAGTTGAGGTCAGAGTAAAAGCTTTGGAAGGAAGGCCCGACTGGGCAGGATGGACGATCGTTACCAAGGGAGCTTGTGCTAAAGATGGAGCCAATAGGTCAGCATACCTGGTGCTAAAGGACATCATCGCTCGTTTTCCAGCAGATCTTGCAGACGCATGGCCAGGAGTGTTCCCACGTGGATCAGCTTTTCCTGTGGATTGGATGCAGACTGAGGAGACAACTCTGACAAGAGGCGAAGAGGAGCTTTTCTTTTGTGAGATCCCAGCCATGGGTGCCACTGGAGCTCTTCTTGGCACTTGTGAGAGTCTAGAGCGTAGTCTGGCAGATGTTGCAGAAATCCACAACGCCACGATGGAAAGCAAGTGTCAGTTGCAGCAAGAATTCGAGACAGCCGTCGAGACTCTTCACGCAAAGTTAGCTCAGATAACTCTGGAACGCAATCAGGCTCAGGCTAAGTTGGAGGAGGAGATCACCGCTCGTGTGGTCAGTGAGCAGTTGCTTCTCGATGCCACCAACTCCAGGAATGAAACTTGGACCGAGTCAGAAGACCTGCAGGCTAGAGTTGCAGAGTTAGAGGGAAACCTCAATGGACAGTAGGAGTACATCAACAACCTGCACGAGGCTTTCCACGCCCTCCATCAGCAGCAGCTGAAGTCGCCGAAGCACCTGTACCTGAAGAGCTTGAGCCACAGGATGGAGTGATCCTTGGTCCTGACTCACCAAATGAGGTCTTTGCCGATGAGCCCTTCTACGACGACAACCTCAACGACAACATCGGAGAGCACGACTACTCCGACGGTTACTCAGCGCTAGATTAGGAGTTGATCTTCCGCGCAAGGAGCTTTTGTATCTTGGTGTTGTTTAAGACTCTGTTAAATTTGGATCTTCGGATGTGTAAGCCGAATATGGAATTTAAGTCCAGGCGTTGTTCTGGCGACGAATTTGGAATGTTATTTGTATGTTTATGCTGAGCAATTAATTATGTGATGTTATGTGGAAAGATGAATAACTATATCTGATCGCGTGCTTAATGTTACATTTTGTACAACACGGTATTTATTCATTGTTCAATATAGCATCACCTAATTGTTGCTTGTTCATGGGCTATACAGATGACGGCTAACACTCGTCGCACCAACCGGGGTGATGGAGAGGCATCCCAGAGAGAGGACTTGCCACCACCACCACCACCTGCAATGACACCGGAAGCGTTCTTTGGCCAGTTCTTGGGCAGCCAAAGAAGTGTCGAAGAGATGCAGCGGCAGATGAATGAAACGTTGCGCAACATCGCTGCCAACATAGCTCAGTAGCACAGACAATAGCAGGGGGCCGCACCTAACCAGTACAGTTCTTATAAGGATTTCATGGACACTCGCCCTCTTATCTTCAAGGAAGCCACTGAACCGCTGGAGGCAGATGAATGGCTGCACTCCATGACACAGAAGTTTAGGCTTCTGCGTCTAACGGACGAGCTCAAGGCAGAGTATGCCGCGCACAGGCTGGAAGGACCAACAAGTATCTGGTGGTCCCAGTACCATGATAACTTGCCTGCCGGTACTGTAGTTACATGGGAGTTGTTATCCACAGCTATGCGCCGTCACTACATCCCAGATGGTGTGATGGAGATGAAGCTCACAGAGTTCATGAGGCTGTCCCAAGGGACCAGATCAGTGATAGAGTACCTCACCAGTTTCAACAAGTTGGCTCGCTATGCCAGTGACTCTGTCAACACTGAAGCCAAGAAGATTGCCGGCTTCAAGAGAGGCATGAACGCCGCTCTTCTGTCCAAGATGGGAAACAGTCACCGTATCACCTTCAGTGATTTCATCAGCGACTGCTTGAACCAAGAGACCAATGACAACAGGTTGCTTGCAGAGACGCGTCGTTGCATCCCAGAGGGAGGATCCCACCAGAATCGGGGTCCCGGTGCTTCAAGGCCAGTGTTTCGTCCACCACAAGTTGGTGCACGTTTCCGACCACCTCAAGGGAAGATGACCAATGCTCGTGCTCGTCCCGCTTACCAGAGACCCTTCACTGCACCCTTGCAGCAGAATAAGGGTAAAGCCGCAGCACCTGCAGCGGGAAGTCAAAAGACGCCATCTGTGGTAGGACCGTGCTTCAACTGCGGACAAACATGTCACCTATCTCGCTTCTGTACGAAGCCCAGAAGGCAGTTCAGTTATCCTCAGAAGCCTCGCACAGGGAATGTTCATCATACCACCTTGGAGGAAGTACCAGAAGGTGAGCCCGTCACAGCTGGTACGTTTCTTGTTAATCAATGTCCTGCACTTATCTTGTTTGATTCTGGAGCATCGCATTCATTTGTTAGTGGGAACTTCGTGTTGCGGAGTCAACAGAAGGTGGTAGAATTGGAAAAGGAGTATCGGATTAGTGCAGCAGGAGCTGTCCTATATACTCGTAAGATGGTAAAGGATGTAGAAATTACCATGGGGACGGCATCAATATATGTCAACCTCATCGTAATACCTGAGCTAGGTCTAGATGTAATCCTTGGTATGGAATGGATGAAAGCTTGGAAAGTGCATCTAGATATCGCCCAACGAGCAGTATCTATCACCAACCCACGGAATGGAGTTACCTTTGGAATCTCCTTACCTAAGAACCCAAATCAGCTTGGAGTCATGTTTGCTATCACTGCAGAGTTGTTGGATAAGATTCCTGTAGTGTGCGAGTTTCCAGATGTGTTTCCTGATGATCTTCCAGGGTTACCTCCAGATCGAGATGTTGAGTTTGCTATAGAGCTAGCTCCAGGAACAGCACCTATATCTAGGAGACCATATAGGATGCCACCCAACGAGTTAGCCGAACTCAAGAAACAACTCCAGGAGTTGCTGGAAAAAGGATTGATCCGACTGAGTTGTTCACCTTGGGGATGTCCCGCCATCTTTGTGAAAAAGAAGGATAAAACCTTAAGAATGTGCGTGGATTATCGCCCTCTCAATGCAGCTACCATCAAAAAAAAATATCCGTTGCCGCGGATTGATTTGTTGTTTGATCAGTTGTCGAAAGCTAAAGTGTTCTCCAAGATAGATCTACGATCTGGTTACTATCAGATTAAGATCAGAAAAGAAGATGTACCCAAGACCGCTTTCTCCACAAGATACGGTCTCTTTGAATATCTAGTGATGTCTTTTGGATTGACGAATGCGCCTGCGCATTTCATGTACTTGATGAACTCCGTGTTTATGCAAGAGTTGGATAAGTTTGTGGTAGTTTTGATCGATGACATCCTGGTGTATTCGGAGAATGAGAAGGATCACGCAGAACACCTGCGAGTAGTGCTGAAACGGTTAAGAGAGCATAAGCTTTATGCCAAGTTTAGCAAGTGTGAGTTTTGGTTGACTAAAGTACCTTTTCTGGGTCACATTTTGTCAGCTGAGGGTATCTCAGTGGATCCCTCAAAGGTGCAAGAAGTTATGAATTGGAAAGCACCCGTTAACGTGCATGAGGTTCGCAGTTTTTTAGGATTGGCCGGATACTACCGTCGTTTTATCCCGGACTTTTCTAAGATAGCTAAACCTATGACAAGGTTAACACAGAAAAATAAGAAGTTTGAATGGAGTGTAGATTGTGAAACATCGTTCCGTACCTTGCGGACACTGTTAACAACTGCACCAGTTTTGGCACAACCAAATTTGGAGGAACCTTTTGATGTGTTTTGTGATGCATCAACCATTGGATTAGGATGTGTGCTAATGCAAAATGGGAGAGTTATTGCTTATGCCTCGCGACAACTCCGACCTCATGAAGAGAATTACCCGACCCATGACTTGGAGTTAGCAGCAGTTGTGCACGCTTTGAAGATATGGAGGCATTACTTGATGGGTAATCTGTGCCACATCTTCACGGATCATAAAAGTTTGAAGTACTTGTTTACCCAGTCTGAATTGAATATGAGGCAGAGAAGATGGTTGGAGTTAATCAAGGATTATAACTTGGAAGTGCATTATCATCCTGGAAAAGCAAATGTTGTAGCAGATGCTCTGAGCCGCAAATCTCATTGCAACTTGTTGCAACCCTTGTTAGAAGATGGTTTTGATCTAATGCACCCTTTGGTCGTAAATAATATTGTTATCCAGTGTACCTTGGATAGTGATATTATTGAAGGACAGAAATCGGACAAAGAGCTTGTGCAAATCAAACAAAGGTTGGAAACCAGTGAATCTCTGAATTACAAAGTGGATCAGAAAGGAGTCCTATGGTTCAATCAGCGTTTGGTAGTACCTAAGGATCAAGTGTTGCGAGAAAGGATTCTCAATGAAGCACGTAACTCAAAGTTATCAATCCACCCTGGTAGCAGTAAGATGTATCAAGACCTGAGGACAAGGTTTTGGTGGTCTATGATGAAGTTGGATATCGCAGAATATGTCGCAAAGTGTGATACGTGTTGTCGCATCAAGGCAGTACACCTGAAACCTGCCGGGTTGTTACAACCTCTTTCTATACCTGAGTGGAAGTGGGAAGATATCAGTATGGATTTCATCACAGGTTTACCTGCTACTCAGAAAGGAAATGACTCTATATGGGTTATTGTTGATCGCTTGACAAAGGTCGCTCACTTCATACCAGTCAAAGTTACACATCGACCACATCAGTATGCCGAGCTTTATGTTCAGAATATCTTAAGGTTGCATGGTATTCCTAAGACCATCATATCCGATAGAGGATCATAGTTTATCGCTCGTTTTTGGGAGCAGTTACATAAAGAGCTGGGAACAAAGTTGATTCGAAGTTCCGCTTATCACCCTCAAACAGACGGACAAACGGAACGAGTGAATCAAGTGTTGGAAGACATGTTGAGAGCATGTGTTGTATCAGCAGAAGGATCATGGGAGAAATGGTTACCTTTGGCAGAGTTTTCTTATAACAACAGTTACCAAGAAAGCATTAAGATGGCACCGTTCGATGCTTTGTATGGACGCAAGTGTAGAACCCCTATCAATTGGATGGAAACAGGAGATAAGGGATTCTATGGTACGGACTATGTAAAAGAGGCAGAAGAAATAGTCCGCACTGTTCAATAACATATCAAGGCAGATCAATCTCAATAGAAAGGTTATGCAGATCAAAGGAGGAGACCTTTGGAGTTTCAAGTTGGTGATTATGTGTATCTTAAGGTATCACCAATGAGAGGCGTTCGTCGCTTTGGAGTTAAGAAGAAGTTAGCACCCCGATATGTTGGACCTTATCAGATCATCGCAAGGAAAGGTAAAGTGGCTTATCAAGTACAGTTACCCCCAGAGATGAGTTCTATCTTTCTAGTGTTCCATGTATCACAGTTCAAGAAGTGTCTTCGAGTTCCAGAAGAAGAATCTATTCCAAGTTCAGACATCGTAATCAGCTCAGACTTGGAATACTTTGAGAAACCGGAGAAGATCTTGGATACAAAGACAAGAGTCACCAGGAATCGAGAAGTGAAGACGTTCAAAGTTCTTTGGAGTCATCATGGTCCCCATGATGCAACCTGGGAGACCGAGGCCTACCTAATCGCAAACTACCCCGCTTTTTATTATAAACGGTACAAAAACTCAAATCTCGGGACGAGATTTCGTTAAGGGGGGAAGGGTTGTGACACCCTGTGTCAAGCTTGCATTAGGATCATCATTAGCCACTAAGCACATCATTTCATTGCATTCATGTTTGCATATGCTATCATTTCATGTGTGTGTTTATATGCTTTGAAACTAGAATTGAATAGGTGTTTTGTGCTTAATTCTTGTGTTTAACCTGTTTAGTTAAACCTTGCTTTGCTTAGAGTAAAGTATGGTTTGCTTTATGATTAGTTACCCTGCTTAGTTTATCAAATAAAAGAAAATGGGAAAGAGGAAATCGGAACCGGAATAGGTCGAGCACCACCGCTCAGCCTCGACCACCGCTCGATGAACGTGACGGACCGAGGGTCGATCGAACGACCCCGGGCCAGAGGCTCGACCGAGCCAGAGGCTCAATCAGCCAGTCTATCGACGCCCCTTCGACTTCGACCCCTCGATATGGCGAACCGAGGCTTGGACGAACGACCCCGCGCAGAAGGCTCGATCGAGTCGGAGGCTCGATCAACCCATCGACCCTACCCTCGATATCGACCCCTCTCCTGCGCCCTCGCTCGCACGCACGTGCCGCGCACGCTCGCGCGCACTCAACCGACCGCGGCTAAGCCGTACGTCGGAGTCATCCACCGCGTGGCCGACGATGCCTGACCGCGGAAGTGGAACACACCATCGTCGCCGCTTCGGCACTGCACCAACATCGCTGTCGCCGCTCGCTCTGTCTCACTCAAATCCGCGTTAACGGCACTAGGACCAAGTCGGCACCGTTTTCCCGCCGCTGACGCCCTGCTCCGCTGCCGCAGACCTGCCAGCCGCACTGCCGCGCGCCGCGCCGTCGTTTCGCAGTAACGCCGCCGCAGTGCCATGTCCGATCAGCGTCCCGCCTTGTCTCTTTCGCAATCAAGCGCGAATCCGTGCTAACGGCACGACGACCAAGTCTTGCTCTGCTTCGCTCGCCGCGAACACGCCAGCGCCGCTGCCACCACCGCACCATCGCGTCACGTCCCCTCTAGCCGCGCCGGTCGGCCATGACCATGCCAAGAGGAGCGCCTATACCTCCTCCACCTCCCACACTCATCCGCACTCGCTCAATCGCTCGCACTTCTCTGCCATCGTTGCGCCGAGAGCTCCGAGCACCGCAAGCGTTTTCTTCTCCAATCCACCACCACCCGAGCTCCTCTGCTCAATCTTTCTCCTTCTAGTTTTCACCTTTGCATCACAACCACGCTGCTCGCCTCTGTTTAACCAGCAGTGGACTCCAGTCGCCGGAACGCCTTTCGCCGTTCCTCGATCTCGAGCCGCCACCGCACTGACCAAGCAGTGTTCATCCCTCACCGTCTCGTCTCCGCCGCCTCCATCTTCGTTGAAGCTTCACCAGGGTTAACCGAGGTGAGAACGCTTTTCCCTAGGTCCAGTTCGACCTTCATCAGCACATCACCGTTGGCCGTACGCCATTGCCGCCGCCGCGGAGCTTGCACGTGGCCAAGGTTCCACAGAGCCTCTCCGGCTCAGCTAACCCTCGAGCCGCACTCACCACATCACCACGATGCTCACGCACCCCAGCGCCGAGCCTCACATCGCCGGTGATCACGTCACCGTGTCACACTACCGTGTTGCACCACCACCGCACACCATCGACCCCTCTTCACGGTCGCGCCGGTTCAACCAACACCACCAGTGGATGCGCGTAAGTCATCCCGAGTCTAGCACAACCAACCCCACCGCCGGAGACCTCACCGTCGGCGAAAACACGTTGATCAACACCGTTCTCTGTTCCGCTCGACGGTGGATGGACCTCGAGTAATCGAGGGTCATGCCCGTCAGTTGCCTCGAGCGCCTCTACGTGTCTCGAACCAGTTCCCGAAATGATTTCCTAATCTATTTTCAGTAATATATGCCATGTTTGTTTGTTTATATCTAGGGTTTGGTAAAATCTTTTGGTTAGTTTCTGTATGTCTTGATCTGTCTAGTTATATAAATGTTTTTGGAAAATGTTTTCAGTACTAATGTTTAGTTTAGTTGCTTCGTGTATATATATCAAAGTTAGCTATGTGTTTGTGTTGATCATAGAACTTTCCTGATAAATATGTTTTAAAGTGTAGTCTCTCCTAAATATAAGTTATAGCCTGTTTACCCTTGTTGCTAGTACCTCTAGATGTAAGTAGCTTTGTGGTAGTTCTCTGGTCCTATGCTTAGAATCTCTGTTAGTGTGTTAAATCTTGTTCAAGCATCATCCCTGCACCATTCAGTTATTTATTTATGCATTGCAATCATTTAGGATCCGTGGAGGAACATCAGGAGCCCACAGAGACAGAAGTCCAGGAGGTACAGGAGTTATACGAGGAGTACCAAGAGCTCGACACTAACCTTCCTGAGTGCCCTGACCACCAGCCCTCCACCTTCTCTCAAGGCAAGCCCCGGAGCATTCTTAAGCCTCCCAGTTTTTACAATTTAATCTACTTGAGTATTTTATACTGTGATGCATTAGGTGATAGGAGTTGTTTTGAATCCCAAATTGATGCATTACCTTCCTTGATTATTGCTTTACCTACCTTGTTACCCTGTTAATAATAAAGTAAAAGCAACCGCTTAGCATGCTTAGAATAAATGGTCACCTTTCTTTTTATGTTTCGTATTATCCCTTGGGGGTAATACTATCACGGTTGGCTATATTCGCTATCGTGGGAAGAACCTATGGTAGTAATGAAATACGGTCAACTGGAAGGCAAGTGCACCAAGTGGTCAAGACTTGAGGGCAGTCCGTCTGTTGGATCGTGTAGGTTTGTACACGATGGTGGCCCTCTTACATCTTTGAATGCGCCCTTTCACAAAAGGGCCGTTGTGAGTATCGACCCCGAAGCCGAGTAAACACTATCCGGGCCGGTTCTCAGCCTACTTTGAGCACCCTCTAGACTGTAGATACGATCTGCCCCGTGGTGGCCATCTATTTTCTACAATTGGGTGGACTACTCTGAGATCGCGTCGGTTACCACCTGGACTTTGTTGAGCGGTGACCTAATGCTGACCCGACGGGGAAAGTGTGGGCGTGTGTTAAAGGTAATCTTACCAGCTGGTGTATATCGATTCGAATTGCCGCCCCCCACTGGATATGGGGGATTATGCTGAGCTTCACCACAGTACAACTCCATGTGACATTGTAATGGTTCTACTAAAATATTGATGAAGAAACTGAATATATGTTACTATATTGTTTGAGTAGATCAAGTGTGTGCTCTAGTATAGATGCAATAACCTAGAGATAATTAGTAGGATAAAAGATGACTGCTCACCGCATCATTAAAGTAAACTTCTTTAATTTAAGCTTTTCCGCAAAGTAAATCTTACCCAACTCCAGATATAGCCATGCATATCCTTGGAGTCTTTATTTTCAGTTAGACGGGTAAGTCTAGCTGAGTACTTTCCCGTACTCAGGGTTTATCCCGTTTGTTGCAGATGGCCAAGTATACTTTGGCTATTGTAAGCACTGTCTCTATCCTTTCGAAGGAGAAGAGGAGTAGGCCTTGGGAAAGGTCTTCTACAAGCTCATCTTTTGCTATTGTCGGACGTGACATCATGGGCACCCCTATCTTTTAAAACTTCAAGTTCAGTTTCAAACAATGTTTTATTTGGCCACAGGTGTTGTGGCGTAAGTACTACTTTTTGGAACGAAGTGTTGTAATAACTTATTTCATACTTTAAGTATTTTCGGTTGATTTGTGGCTCGTTCGAATGTGTATCCCTGAATGTACGCAATCCTGATTTGATGTTAGAAACCCTTCAAGATTTCTGGACTACCAGTATTATATGGGCTCAAGTGTTTTAAGTGGTAGTTAAGTCAGCTACTTTAGCACTTGATCTCTTATAATTTGGGCGGTTCCGTCACAATAGAGATGCCATCCAACACTATGCCTCCACACGAGCTTACAAGTCAGAACAATGGTGTGAGGTATGTGGCGGAAATCATTCGGGAAACAATTGCCCCGAAACCAATGAAGGCGTGAGCTTTGTCAACAACAATGAGAAGCAACCTCCACAATCAGGATCAAAGCCACAACCCTCCAATCAAGGTAATGAAAGTAAAAGCTTTACTAATTTTTATCAGCCTTCATTTAAAGATCTTGTCTTAAGTCAAGCTAGAATCAATGAAAGCATAAACAATAAACTAGCACTTAATGACAAGAGCCTTGAATCTTTAAACAATAAAATGAATGACTTAGCTTCTGTTGTAAAGAATCAATCAAACTTCAACAATATGATACAAAGAAAATTATCTCAATTGATTTCTTCTGCTCCATATCTCGGTAATTCTGAAAAAGTCTCTAGTATAAATGCGGTGACCACGAGAGGGGGTAAGACCACTCGCGATCCACCACATCCTAACATTTCAGGTAGAACCACAAGGAAGGAAAAAGAAGTTGAAGTAGAAGAACAACAGTAAGAAGAAGAAGAGACTACACCACTCCAGGACCCTGTCAAGTTTCATGGGAAGACAGCCCCACATGAGTACTATGATACAAACATTCTACTACCATTCCCAAGAAACCAAAGACGACAATAAACAGACGAACGCTTTGGTAAATTCATCGAGGTAATTCGCCAACTATATGTCCATATACCCCTACTTGATGCGATGCAGGTCCCAACCTACGCCAAGTATCTGCGGGACATTCTCAACAATAAGAGACCGTTACCCACCACCGAAGTCATCAAGTTGACGGAGGAGTGCAGTGCAGCTATACTCAACCAGCTGCCTATAAAGAAGAAGGACCCAGGGTGTCCTACCATTGATTGCTCCATCGGGACTCAGCAATTCGAACATGCCCTCTACGACTTGGGAGCAAGCGTCAGCGTCATGCCAAAGGTAGTCTTTGATAAACTAACTCATACTACTTTGTCCCCTACACCAATGTGCTTGTAGTTAGCGGATCAATCAATTCGTTACCCCGCGGGGATCGCTGAAAATATTCCCGTCAAAATACGAAAATTTTTCATCCCCGTCGATTTCGTGGTGTTGGATATGGAAGTAGACAAGAAGACTCTACTCATCCTAGGAAGACCATTCCTCAGCACTGCCAATGCACACATCGATGTAGGAGCGGGAGAAATTCAATTTAACATCAATGGAACCCAGGAGATATTCCACTTCAAGCCAAAGATCGAGCAATGCTCCATAGTCAAGGTATTCGAAATCGATCCTTATGTCAATTATACTTACCTGGAAAAAGTGAAGCAACAACCTCGGGCGAAACCCAAACGAGTATGGCGGAAAAAGGTGATCAAGCCATGCACCGCTCCACCGCCAAAACCACGTCAGCAAATCCGACGGCCAAATGAGGAGGATGACCCTACTTCAAATAATTGAAAGAATGGCTACATGAAGAGGTAAGTCTCATACAAGGTAAGTTTTCTTCTTCATTCTCTTCTTCTTTAATTCCTAAAATCTTTTTATCATATGATCATATCTTTTAATTAATTCCAACGCATAATTACGTTTAGCCATAATAAAATTTGAAAACACAAAAATAATAAAATCTTGAACTTTTCTTGTCCACGAAAGATTGCATTGCGTCTAATTTAGCATAGGAGGCTTAGCATCACAAATCCAGGTTCTGTGGTGGACCCAGATGGGTTGGCTGACCGGGCCCACAACCCCACTACCTCTGGCCTACCCTGCCTCATGATTCCCTATCTTGGGGCAGTATGCCACGAGCCTCTGATCACAATAAGTGATCGGCCGATCCCCTATCTCTCTCCTTTCCTCTTCTTCTTTCTCCACCTCGAGATGCTTCATGTTTTGATTCCCAAACAAATGAAGCTAGAGCCAAGGAGGACATGTATTGACTCCTCCCATCACCTCCTTGCCCCCCTCCATCTCTCTCTTCATGCCATGCACAAAGTTTGTCCTTTGCAAATTCACTCCACCGAGAAGCATCCTAGCAAGAGAAGTATAAACTACCACTCATCTCTTGCAAAATAAGAAGATCGTTATCACCATACCTCTTCCTATAATCAATCCCAATTTTCTTCATCACCAATCTCAAGAAGTGTGTCACTGATCGTTAGGAGCCTAAACACTCCTAGCATCATCATAACTTCTTGATCATGACACACTAGCAAATAACCATGCCATCCTCTCTAAGCACTCCAAGCCAAAAGGGGGGGGCATCTCATGCCTTTTCTCAGGCAGAGCAGCATGACCTATGTCCTCTCCTTGCGCCCCACTACCATCCATTGTGGCATGGTGAAAAATCATCATGAAAGCATCCAAAGGAGGATCGGCCGATCCAAAGAAAGGCCCCTCCTCTCAAATCCTTGTCGGGCATCTCCTCCACTTCACTACCTTGCAAGAAGGGCACTCAGAGGGCATGGGTGGTGGTCGGCCGATCAGGCCCACACCTCCAATCACTCTCCCCTCTCTTTTGCTATATGATCACGAATAGAGCCACTCCCTCAGACACACACTCTCGACCACAGCAGCTCACAAAGCCAAAAAAAAATCCTCTACCATCTCTCCTCGTTTAGCCGCACCGCTAATTCAAAGAAGGGTACAAGCTTAGCTAGTAGAGTAGTGAGATGAAGTCCTCAAGAAGGCACTTAAGAAGGCATGAAGCTCAGTCAGTGGGAGTTCTTCCAAGAATTCTCAGGGAGGTAGCTCATCCCAAGGTACAGATTTATGTCCATTGATACAAGGTCTGAGTCAGTACATGGTTCGAGTGCTACCGAAATCATGGCTAGCAGTGCTAGTCATAGTGATTATGAGCAAGAACATCCTAGTGCCGGTCATTTTGAACCGGCTGAGCCTTCGGGATATCAAACATCATGGGTCACTGATCCGGAAACCGGCATCCAGCTCGCACCTCATGAGATGGCTATTTTCAACACCTTGAAGGACCGCGACTACGAGCACACCAAGGTAATTGATCCTACCCTCTTAGCTAAAACAAGATTAGACGAGGAGTTTGATGAAGTTTTTAGAGCCATAGGGTGGACTCATGAGTTTTGGGATATCACTAACGATCCAGGAAGTAGACTTTTAACTCTAGAGTTCCTAAGCACAGTTAATACTAATGCTCAAAGGCTTTCTTTCTGGTTGCTTAATCATCCAATATCTTTAACCTGGAAAGAGTTTAGTCATGTTCTTGGATGTAAAGAAAAATGTGTTGTTAATCTTGAGCATGTTGCACAAGGATATAATAGGAATGAGTTTTGGAAACTGATCTCTAGAAAAGATAGTTCTAGACATCCACGAACAAGTGAAATTCATAATCCTACTTTACGTTTTATGCATCGCTGGGTAGGAATAACCTTGTTCCCTAGAGATGATGTAAGGCCTGTAACAAATGTTGAGCTAAGAATACTTTTTGCCATGGTAAATAAAATTCATGTCTCCCCTGTTAGAGCCATGGTAGATCACTGGTGCTCAGCCAATAACAGAAAAGGACCCTCTGAGTTTACATTTATGATCACTAAAATCTTGAACAACACGGCTCATCTTGATAATTATCAATTCTTCTTAACCACACCATGAGCTGTGTTAGACATAGGGTATTTTGTGCAAGGTCACACGTTGATGCATGGCCTGCATGAATCTGTAATATATATGAATAATGATCCCATAAAAAGAGTTCAGCTCCCTTGTGAAAGACTTAAACTGTATAGGTGTAGGCAACTAACCTTTACTACAGACACACAAGAAGGGCGTAGAAGTTTTGCAGGTCGAAGGACGACACGCAACATGTCATATGCAGCTCAAGAAGAAGGCACATCCCTAGGTTCAGATCTTGTGGATGAAACCATGAGCACCACACGCTTCTCCAGCTCAAGCAGCAGACTCCAGAGGTCAGCATCACAAAGTGCACGATTCTCTTTTTCTTCTTCACAGGGAAGAGAGGACTATGAGTTCCGTCATGACGTGGATTTACTCACTACCCAAGTAGATGAACTACGGGTAAATCATGGGATCCTCCATCAGAACGTGATCCAAAATCAGCAAAGAGTCCAAGAAATGAGAGATTTGCAGACCCAACAGTGGTCTCAGTTCTATGCTTATCATGGGATAGACCCAACACAATTTCATCCACAGGGACTATGAAAAGAATATTCTTGGGGGAGGTTCCCTTCCCCGGTAAGGTAAGTTTTTAATTTTCAGCATTTCAATTCGGTATTTAAATTCCGCATCTTTCAATTTCAGCATTTTAATTATGCATTTTAATTCCCAGAAAATAAATATAAAAATACTAAAAAGATTTGTCTCTACTCTCACATGTACCATGGATATTTATCCCTTATAGAAATGATGAATAGTTGCTCTGCTAAATATTTCTCTAGTACTTAGTTTACAGCTTGATATTTCTCTAAGTATGAATTACTCGGCTTAAAAGAAATCATCATAAACCTCAAACTTTTGTGGGTTGCAAATACTGTAACTAAGTCTAAGTTGTTGTGAGACATGATATGATGAGATAAGAGCTGCTATAATATTGTTCTAAGCAAGAATGACTATCGGAGATTTATTTCTTAAAATAATAAAACACTTTTTGTTCCTCAATGGTGAAAATTCCTACCAAAGCCATACATGATCTTTTATGATATAAGCTTTCTACATAAGCTACTTGCTTTGTGTTGAGTTTGGTCAAGTTTTGTGACCCTTGTTGAGAGATTTATCATGCTCCCAAGATCAAGATCACGTACACGCCACATAGTTCATACTCCATGCTCTAAGTAGAAAATCTCTCTCTAGTTTGTTACTAGTAAATGAGACATAGACTATGCAAAATTATGAAAAATATTCAAGGACATTCTGTAGTCCTAATCCTTTATGAGCACTCCAAAGCTCTCTCTTAAAAAAATACTTATCATGCGCATTTTCAAAGCTCATAGAAAAAAAAATAAAGATAGCTCATACAAAGGTTCAAAAGGAGCCATTTTGATGCTTTCTTGATAGCTGTTATTGTACGAGAACTCTGCTAAAGGTAACCAACTCTCCCAAGATCCTTTAGAAGATATCACACAAGCTCTAAGGAGATCTTCGAGAATCTAGTTAACTCTTTTTGTCTGTCCTAAAGTTTGAGGATGGTAAGCTGGACTGCGGACTAGATTAGTTCCAAGCTGCTTATGTAAATGTTCCTAAAAATGAGCAGAGAACTGCGGTCCTCGATCCGACACAATTGTTCATGGAACACCATGTAAACGAACTATGTGAGTGATATACATCTCTGCATACTCATATGGTCGGTTAGTGGTGCAGACTGGTATGAAATACACTGACTTGGTTAACCGATCCACGATCACCCATATTGAGTCATGACCTCTTTGAGTAGGTGGAAGACCTGTTATGAAATCCATGCTGATATCTTCCCATTTCCATCCTAGAACTGACAAGGGTTGTAAGAGTCTAGCGGGTTTCATATGTACTGCTTTCACCCTACAATACACATCACACCTTGCCACGAATGCAGTGATTTCTTTCTTCATCTTTGTCCACCAAAAACGCTATTTTAAATCATGGTACATCTTGCTACTACCTGGATGTATAGATAGCTTAGAGGAATGTGCTTCCACCAAGATCTGGTTTCTCAATTCCTTATCCTTAGGTACAACAAGACGATCTCGAAACCAAAGAATTCCCTTCTCATCTATCCTGAAATATTGGGAACCCTCAGTTTTCATCTTTCATTTGATATGAAACACGCCCACATCGGTTTTCTGACCTTCTATGATCTAGCTTTCTAACGAGCAACTAACGGTAAGACTGTACAACACTGATGGATGTAGCAAGTTGAACCTGTCTTCGAGCAAAGGTTGCAAAAAGTGATAGTGCAACTTTCTGCTCAAAGCGTTAGCTACTACATTAGCTTTTCCTTGATGAGTTCTAACCATCTTCTTTGTCTCATATTCAGCTCTGGCTGAGTGAAGATGTACTTGAGACTCTTGTGATTGGTGTATATGTGGCATATGTTACCCAGAAGGTAATGTCGCCATATCTTTAAAGCATGAACCACTGTTGCTAGCTCTAAATCATGTGTTGGGTAGTTAGCCTCATGTTTTCTGAGCTGTCGAGAAGCATAGTCTATCACTTTTCCTTCTTGCATGAAAACACATCCTAATCCAGTCCTGGAGGCGTCATAATACACATCAAAAGGCTTTGTTATGTCTGGTTGTGCCAAAACGGGTGCTAAAGTCAGTAGAGTTCCTAGGGTAAGAGAAGCTGCCTCACATTCTGGAGTCCATTCGAACCTTTTATCTTTTTGCAGCAAGCTGGTCATAGGTTGAGCTATCTTGGAAAAGTCTGGAATAAACCGACGGTAATATCCAGCCAGACCGAGAAAACAACAAACCTCGGTGACGGAAGTTGGAGCTTTCCAATCCATAACCTCTTGTACATTGCTTGGATCTACCGATATTCCATCAGCAGAAAGAATATGTCCAAGGAAAGGTACTTTAGTAAGCCAAAACTCACACTTACTAAACTTAGCATACAACTTATGTTCTCTTAGTCGTGCAAGAACCACACGTAAGTGTTCCGCATGATCAGTTTCATTTTCCGAGTAGATCAAAATGTCGTCGATGAAAACAACCACAAATTTATCCAGCTCGAGCATGAACACGGAGTTCATAAGATACTTGAAGTAGGCGGGAGCATTAGTTAGTCCAAATGACATAAACAAATACTCGTAAAGCCCATACCTCGTTGCAAAAGCTGTCTTGGGTATACCTTGTGGTCTGATCTTGATTTGATGATACCTGGATCTCAAATCGATCTTAGAGAACACTTTAGCCTTGGATAACTGAACAAACAAGATATCAATACGTGGTAAGGATATTTGTTCTTGATCTTTACGACATTAAGTGGTCAATAATCCACGCACATTCGTAGGGATTTATCCTTCTTTTTGACGAACTGTGCGGGACAGCCCCACTGTGATGAACTAGGCCGAATAAGACCTTTAAAGGTTACTATCACTTTAACATTTTTCGTAGAAAGTGCATGCTGAGACAAACTCAACACAACAAGAACCACATTTTTATCACATGTCAAACTCCAGTTATGAATTAAACAAGTTAAACTAAGCATATAAAGCTTGCTGTCTATTTCTATTAAAACAGCACAAAAGAACACTAACAACAGGTTATATTATATTTTTCGTGCATAGAGAAAAACATAACAAAGCTAACAAAACTGATTTCACATTTTTAGCATTTTCCTTGAATTAGTTATGCATTTCCAAAGTTAGCAAACAAAACTGAAAAGAACAAAACAGAAAACACTTTGGGCCTATGACACGCGGGACCCATTGGTCAGCTCCTTCTCTCACAGAGCCGATGCACGGGAGGTGCTCGACCGTCAGCCCTTTGTCGGCGGTGAGGTTTCCCGCCAAACCGACCTCACAACTGTGTTCCCCTACGCAACCCGCATGGAACCATGTAGCTGGTTGTACCCTAGGCTCACTGGAGCATGCTCGATGACGACCATGGTGGCACGGCGGCGCTGCGGCTCTTACGCTGGCCGGTGTAAGCTTCTACTAACCAAGCTAGCGGCGGCTACACCTACACGGAACCCTAGCAGTCCGATCTAGCACGGATTGGGGCCATGTAAACCCTCCGATATGCTCGGCCACATGCACAGCGGCACGGTGGCGAGTTCCTGGCGGCACGGTGTCTCTGTTCTGGCGATGGCGAGGAATGACTGCTTCAACCAACTGCGGCTATCTAACCACGAACTAACCGGCTAACCCTAACATGACTTCGACAAATGCGAGCGACGCTAAGAAGCCCAGCGTAACCCTCGCCGGCGTTGTGGGTGTCGTGCGCTTGCGCGCGGTGGAGTTCCCATTCCGGCGAACCCTAACCCTAATCGCTTCAACCGACTCCTCGGTGAGCATCTACAACCTCTAGGCTACCGCGTACAAGAGCTAGAAGAAAAGGAGAGGTGCTGGATTGGGCTGGCCACGGCGGCACAAAGCTCGGCGGAGCTTAGATCGTCAATGGCGCCCACGGTGCTGCTCGGTCTGGCTCACCTGTGCGGCCAGCGCAGAAACTGAGCGGAACAAGGAGAAGTTGTGGCTGTGTTTTGGCGGCCAATGCGGCGGTGTGCTGCGCAGGTGAGCTCGGCGACGGCACTGCTCGGCAATGGCGTGGCTGCTGCGTTTTTGAGCGAGACAGAGAGGAGAGGGAGAGAGTGAGGGTGAGTGTGCGGTGTGGTCGGGCGCTGGAGTGTGCGGGCGTCCAAACTCGCGGCCGACGTGGGCGTTTCGCCGACGTACGGTCGACACGCAACGCGTGATGCCTAACGCGGTCAGCCACCGACCGGCGCGCAGTGCTGCTTTGCTCGTTTGAAACTCCATCAAGCCGACTGACAGAGCGATTTGCAACGTGATTATCTCCCTAAACTCCGCGTCTTAGGTTCAACCAATTGCACAATGTTGTAGAGCTATAACCCGACTACAACTTTGTTGCAAATTGCTTGAACTGATACTGCTTAGATTTCAAACTATAGGCGTTCAAACATAGCAACATTCAAACTGAAAGTCACTTAGGACTCAGGCGATTTCAGAGAACTAAAACAGCCCCCAAATCAGCCTTAATTGGCCAATTAGGGTATTTTAGGATCCAAATCACCTCAAGGTGGTTAAACAAAGTTTGTTCAGAATTAAAAACTCTACAAGTTTGCTTAAACCAACTTTGTCATACAAAGTAATTAACAAGGTCAATTTTTTAAATCAAGCAATAGGGGTTCCTAGGGTCAACATAGGAGCTTAAACCCTAGAAGCCTAATTTGACTTGATCATGAACATAAACATGGTTCCATTTTCATCCCTATGCATTTCTAGGTAGTCATTAGTGATCAAAACATCAAGCACTTGGTTATACAAGCATAACTCATACAAAGCTAAGTGTAGGTTAACACCTACACACTTGAAAAACAAGGTGGTCACTAGGGTTATCATTTCATGTGATCATGGAAATGCATGAATGCAATGATGCTTGTGCTCATGCTCATGAAATAATATGCAATGCAAGCTTAACATCTATGGTGTTACAACCCTTCCCCTCTTACAAAAATCTCATCCTGAGATTTGTAAGGCTTACCATTTTTCATAGAAAGCAGGGCAGACTTCCTTAAGGCAGTCTTCCCGTTCCCATGTAGCATCTCGTTCACTTTGATTATTCCACATTATTTTGTAAAACTTAATGACTTTGTTTCGAGTTAATCTTTCTTTGGTGTCCATGATCTGAACTGGCTTTTCTTCAAAGGATAAGTCTGACTGTAACTTCAGACCTGCGGGTTCCACATGTTCCTCTGGAACTCTCAAACACTTCTTAAGCTGGGATACATGAAAGACATTGAAGATAACCCTCATCTCTTCTAGTAACAACAGCTTATAGGCTACTCTTCCACTACTCTCAATGATCCGGTAGGGTCCCACATTCCTTGGAGCAAGCTTTCTTTTAACTCCAAACCTTTGCACTCCTTTCATAGGTGATACTTTCAAGTACACATAGTCACCTACTTCAAACTCAAGCGGTCTTCTTCTCTTATCGGCATAACTCTTTTGCCTTGATTGAGCCGCATGCATATGTTCTTGTATGATTATAAATTTATCTTCAGCTTCTTGTACAAAGTCGATACCATAGTATCTTCTTTCTCCTAGTTCAACCCAATTGAGAGGTGTCCTACACCTTCTTCCATACAAAGCTTCAAAAGGAGCCATTTTGATGCTTTCTTGATAGGTGTTATTATACGAAAACTCTGCTAAAGGTAACCAACTCTCCCAAGATCCTTTAGAAGATATCACACAATCTGTAAGGAGATCTTCGAAAATCTGGTCAACTCTTTCCGTTTGTCCTAATGTTTGCGTATGGTAAGCTGAACTGCGAACTAGATTAGTTCCAAGCTGCTTATGAAGATGTTCCCAAAAACGAGCGATGAACTGTGATCCTCTATCTGACACAATTGTTCTTGGAACACCATGTAACCGAACTATTTGAGCGAGGTACATCTCTGCATATTCATAAGGTCGATCAGTAGTGCGAACGGGAATGAGGTGCGCTGACTTCATTAGCTGGTCCACAATCACCCATATTGAGTCATGACCTCTTTGAGTAGGTGGAAGACCTGTTATGAAATCCATGCTGATTTCTTCCCATTTCCATCCTGGAACTGTCTAAGGTTGTAAGAGTCCAACGGGTTTCAGATATACTGCCTTCACCCTACAACACACATCGCATCTTGCCATGAATGCGGCAATCTCTTTCTTCATCTTTGTCCACCAAAATCGTTGTTTTAGATCATGGTACATCTTGCTACTACCTGGATGGATAGATAGTTTAGAGGAATGTGCTTCCTCCAAGATCTGGTTTCTCAATCCTTTATCCTTAGGTACAACAAGACGATCTCGAAACCAAAGAATTCCCTTCTCATCTATCTTGAAACACTGGGAACCCTCAGTTTTCATCTTCCATTTGATATGAAACACCCCAATCTGTTTCCTGACCTTCTATGATCTTCCTTTCAAGAGAACAACTGACTGTAAGATTGTACAACACTGATGGATGTAGCAAGTTGAACCTGTCTTCGAGCAAGGGTTGCACAGTGTGATAGTGAGACTTTCTGCTCAAAACGTCAGCAACGGTAGTATACTGAATCTTGCTCTGATACCAGCTGTCACGGAACCACCCAACATATAAGAGCACTAATGTAATGATCATCATTTCTGACAACACTGTCACACTAGAGCCCATATAAGCCCTGTAGTCCTTGAAATCTCGAAGGATCCCAAACCATAATCAAGTAACAACCCGAGATCGAACACTAGATTCAGTAACCGCACATCCACAGTGATAAGTTCGAAACGAAATAATATTACAACAGAGTTTAAAACAGTGGTATTACAACAC
The DNA here is from genome assembly GCA_022036555.1 of Microstegium vimineum. Taxonomy (NCBI): domain Eukaryota; kingdom Viridiplantae; phylum Streptophyta; class Magnoliopsida; order Poales; family Poaceae; genus Microstegium; species Microstegium vimineum. Next base: position 36,755,286 of record CM039127.1, read on the forward strand.
CAAGTTCAAATCAAAGTAGCAGAAGTTTAGGTTTCACAAAACCCATTGCAAACTGTTTAACACAAATATAGTGTCGAGCTTAGTACAGTCCCGTCAAAAGCAACAAGGAGAGACATCAGAATTCACCATTGCCCATGGCCTTAACTCTTCATCACATGCGAGGTAGAGGCACGCCTGGCAATAACCAGAATACACCATACCATCTGCAACAAGGGTAAAGAAACCCCGAGTACTCAATTGTACTCAGATAGACTTACACGATGGAGAGATAGATACATAACCATAGACACTTCAAGGATTATGCAAGGCTTTATCAAGTGGATCTCATGGGATAGCAGACTTTTGCATAAAAGAGCATCCTAATTACTCATATATTCTCATCATTAGAAAACAACATTTGGCAGTAGATTAAGTAACATTAAAAGGATCTCATTAGCACCTGTACAAGAGCAATCACTGAGTTATCAACCAATAATAACCATATTGTGCTTGGCATGAAAACCATATAACCATCTTTTGGTTACTTATTAGAGTTCAGGTTTCTACAGTGGGAGGAAGATCTTTGAAGTTTCTCACTGACGGGGAGAGACCGCGATTCGAATTGAATTCCAATCCAGCTGGAGGTTTATTCCTCAATCACACCCAAGTATGCCTGCCGACACACTTATTCGGGTCACCTTCACTATCGTTCGGGTAGCCCGCGGATCCCCCGGTACCGGCATGAGTAGCGACTCATGGATAGCCAGGTAGCTCAAGCAGTGCCTGCCCTTGGTGCCAGGCCAGGACGATCAGGAATACTTGCCCAAGGTCTAGTATGCCGCTCGCGGTCTTCATGACCCAACTATGAGGGGATTCCGGCCCGAACCCACAGAGTTAGGCTTCGCGGTCGAAATAAGTTGTTCGGCCAGCTATGAAGGAGGCATGCGTTCAATCTCGGTAGATGTCCAACCACGATCCAGTGCCTAGTGACACAGGAAGAGAGAACCTGCTCACAAGACCTCCAAGTCAAGTGGCTCACAACACCTTGTCCGTCCGGTCTCGATTTATTACTTCCACATGGTTATTTTCCACGATAGCAAATATAGCCAACCGTGACTAGCAACCTATCTTTTTGGGGGATGATAGACCACCCATGCTACATGTCTAAGCATGGCTAAGCAAAGGTTTCGATCCTGGGACTACAAGGTTCTTTTGAGTGGACAAGGAGATATAATACAACAAAGGGTTTCATCTCACTCCTATGACTTAATTCACAAACAAGTGGTTGTATAGCAAGTAAAATACTTTAAATAGAATTGAGAAGGTTATAAATGCTCCAGGGCTTGCCTTTCAAGAGGGTAGAGGGAAGGTGGTTTGGGCACTTAGGAAGGTCAGAGCCCTGTTCTCCTTCTTCTGGAGCTTCTGAAGCTTGTATCTCCGGTGGGACTCCTCCTTTTATCTCCCCAAACTCCAGCAATGTCACTCCCTCCGGCGATCCTGGATGCATGTATACATGTATGATGATCCAATATACATATGACAAGTCATAAACTAGAAATGAGACATGCCTAATGCATATGGATGAATGCCCATGATGAATGTTCCATGCAACATTTTATTTCATTGACCGAATATGTGCAAATCTCTTCGGTTGTAGAGAGATTAACACTTACCCTTCTTTTGCAACCTGTAATAGAGCTTCTCCTCTGAGGTAAGCTCTCTTACACCTGCATTAAACAAGTTTCATGCCTTAAGATACTTGCTTAACTTAAACAAAGCAAACCCAACACTTGTAACACACACAACATGACATACAAACACTTAAAACAACAGCTGAAATAAAACTGTGTAGCTGGAGCTATACACAATCAAAAATTACAAACTAAGATATTCTAGAAAGCTCATGAAATTATCTACAAAACATTCCATAAACTCCCCAGCTAAATCTAACACTAAAAAGGTCTAACAGACACACTAACAAAGCTGTTTAGAAGGAAACAGGAAAACACTGATTTGAAGTTAAACTTGTAAAATATACCCAGGTTAAACTAAACAGCTTATGGCTGTGAAAACTTAACACTAGATAGATTAATATGTTATCTACAACAAATTCTAGTATAGCTACTGCAGAAACTAAATATAAATAGCTCAAACAAATCTAACAAGAAAACATGCTCAAGCTTTTTTAACAGATTTCAGATAGCACTTAAAACAAATATAAATCTTTTAAAAATTATTCCCAAAATTATGATAAAATTAGACAATCTAGGTTATGTAATTAGCTACCACTTTGGTATTCACCTCCTCAATAGAGAACACATATAAAATAGGGTTAAAATTAGTTCTTTGCTGGTGATGAGGAAACAAGCATACTTTAAGCATTAAATACTTAAACCATTTGAAAAGTGTGAAACAACAGATTTTATATTTTTCTTAGCTTATACTAAGCATGTAACACATGTAAAAAAATTAACAAGCACAGCCCACATATTTAACTTAGCTTAGCAATTTAAAAAAGATTACATTTACAATTATAAGCATTTAATCAAAAGAAGCACAACATGTAAATAAATTACAGGTTATAGGAGCTTTAACATTTTTCATAGGAAGCACATGCTGAGACAAGCTCAACACAAGAAGAACCACATTTTAATCACATGCCAAACTCCAGTTATAAATTAAACAATTTAAACTAAACATATAAAGCTTGCTGTCCATTTTATTTAAAACAACACAGAAGAACAGTAACAATAGATTACTTAACATTTTTCGTGCATAGAAAAAACCATCATAAAGTTAACAGAACTGGTTTCACATTTTTACCATTTTCCTAGAATTAGTTATGAATTTCCAAAGTTAGCAAACAAAACTGAAAAACACAAAACAGAGAAACACTTTAGAGTCTATGACACGCGGGACCCACTGGTCAGCTCTTTCACTCACAGAGCCGATGCACCACAGGTGCTCGACCATCGGTTCCTCGCCGGCGGTGAGGTTTCCGGCAAAACTATCCGCATGGTCGTGCTCTCCTTCGCAACCCGTATCGATCCATGTAACTGGTTGTACCCCAGGTTCACCGGAGCATGCTCGACAACGTTCATGGCGGCACGGCGGCGCTGCGGTTCTTGCGTTGGCCGACGCAAGGTTCTACTGACCAAACTGGCGGTGGCTACACCTACACGGAACCCTCTAGCCCGGATCGAGGCTACACAAACCTTCCGATGATCTCGGCCACATGCACAGCGGCACGGATGCGAGTTCACGGCAGCGCGACACTGATGTTTCTACCAACTCCGGCTATCTAACCACGACCTAATCGGCTAAACCTAACGCGACTGAGACGAACTCAAGCGACACAACTAAGCCCAGGGCAAACCTCGCCGGCGTTGCGGATGATGTGCGCATGCACGCGGCGGAGTTCCCGTTCCAGTGAACCCTACCCCTAATCGCTTCAACCGACTCCTCGGCGAGCATCTACAACCTCTAGGCTACTGCGTACGAAAGCTAGAAGGAAGGGAGAGGCACTGGATTAGGCTGGCCATGGCGGCGCAAAGCTTGGCGCAGTTTAGGTCATCAATGGCGCTCGCGATGTGCTCGGTCTGGCTCACCTGTGTGGTTAGCGCGGCAACTGAGCGGTGCAAAAGATGGAGCGGAGCAAGGCGAAGCTGTGGCTCCGTTTTGGCGGCCAATGCGGCGGTGTGCTGCGCCGGCGAGCTCGGCGATGGCGCTGCTCGGCAATGGCGTGGCTGCTGCGTTTCTGCGCGATGCAAGAGGAGAGGGGAGAGAGCGAGGGCAAGTGAGCGTCTGGTCGCGAGGTGGAGTGTGCGGGCGTCCAAGGCGCGGCCAGCGCGGCTCCAACGTCGACGTATGGCTGCCACGTGGCGTCCAACTCCTGCGGCGGTCGGCCACCGACCGGGCGCACGACACTCTGCTCTGCATTTGAAACTCCATCAGACCGACTGACGACCGGTTTTGCAAAGTGATTAACTCCCTAACCTCTCTGTCTTAGCTTCAACCAATTGCACTCTTTTGTAGAGCTATAGTTGAACTCCAACTTTGGTGTACTTGGTTTGAACTGAAATAGTTTAGATTTCAAACTACAAGCATTCAAACAGGGTAACATTCAAACTGAAACACGTTTATGACTTAGGTAAATTTCAGAAGCTAAAACAACCCCCAAATCATCCTTAATTAACAAATTAGGGTATTTTAGGATCCAAATCACCTCAAGGTAGTTAAATAAAGTTTGTTCAGAATTAAAAACTCTACAACTTTGCTTAAACCAACTTTTTCATATAAGGTCATTAACAAGGTCAATTTGTTAGATCAAACAAAAAGGGTTCCTAGGGTCAAACATTAGAGTTTAAACCCTAGAAGCTTATTTGGACTTGATCATGAACATAAACATGGTTCCATTTTCATCCCTAAGCATTTCTAGATGGTCATTGGTGATCAAATCATCAAGCACTTGGTTACACAGGCATAACTCATACAAAGCTAGGTGTAGGTTAACACATACACATATGCAAACAAAGGGATCACTTAGGGTTATCATTTCATGTGATCATGGAAATGCATGAATGAAATGATGCTTGTGCTCATGCTCATGAAATGATATGCAAATGCAAGCTTAACACCTAGGGTGTTACAGCCCTTCCCCTTATAAAAATCTCATCCCGAGATTTGCAAGGCTTACCATTTTTCATAGAAAGCAGGGTAGACTTCCTTAAGGTAATCTTCCCGTTCCCATGTAGCATCTCGTTCACTTTGATTGTTCCACATTATTTTGTAAAACTTGATAACTTTGTTTCGAGTTACTCATTCTTTGCTGTCCATGATCTGGACTGGCTTTTCTTCAAAAGACAAGTCTGACTGTAACTTCAGACCTGAAGGTTCGATATGTTCCTCAGGAACTCTCAAACACTTCTTAAGCTGGGATACATGAAAGACATTGAAGATAACCCTCATTTCTGGTGGTAACAATAGCTTATAGGCTACTCTTCCACTTCTTTCGATGATCTGGTATGGTCCCACATATCTTGGAGCAAATTTTCTTTTAAATCCAAACCTTTGTACTCCTTTCATCGGTGATACTTTCAAGTACACATAATCACCGACTTCAAACTTGAGCGGTCTTCTTCTCTTATCTGCGTAACTTTTCTGTCTTGACTGAGCTGCATGCATATGTTCTTGTATGGTTCTAACTTTTTCTTCAGCTTCTTGCACAAAGTCGATACCGTAGTATCTTCTTTCTCCTGGTTCAACCCAATTGAGAGGTGTTCTACACCTTCTACCATACAAAGCTTCTAACGGAGCCATCTTGATACTCTCTTGATAACTATTGTTGTATGAGAACTATGCTAAAGGTAACCAACTTTCCCAAGATCCTTTAGAAGATATCACACAAGCTCTAAGAAGATCTTCGTGAATCTGATTAACTCGTTCTGTTTGTCCTGAAGTTTGAGGATGATAAGCTGAACTGCGAACTAGATTAGTTCCAAGCTGCTTATGTAAATATTCCCAAAAACGAGCGGTGAACTGCGGTCCTTGATCTGACACAATTGTTCTTGGAACACCATGCAATCGAACTATGTGAGTTATATACATCTCTGCATATTCATATGGTCGGTTAGTGGTGCGAACTGTTATGAAGTGCGCTGAATTGGTTAATCGATCCACAATCACCCATATTGAGTCATGACCTCTTTGAGTAGGTGGAAGACCTGTTATGAAATCCATACTGATTTCTTCCCATTTCCATCCTGGAACTGACAAAGGTTGTAAGAGTCCAGCGGGTTTCATATGTACCGCTTTCACTCTACAACACACATCACATCTTGCCACGAATGCGACAATCTCTTTCTTCATCTTGGTCCACCAAAAACGTTGTTTTAGATCATGGTACATCTTGCTACTGCCTGGATGTATAGATAACTTAGAGGAATGTGCTTCCTCTAAGATTCGATTCCTCAAATCCTTATCCTTAGGCGCAATAATACGATCTTTAAACCATAGAATTCTTTTCTCATCAATCCCGAAACATTGTGAACCTTCTTCTTTCATCTTCCATTTTATATGGAACACACCCACATTGGTTTTCTGACTTTCTATGATTTGACTTTCGAGTGAGCAACTGACTGTAAGATTGTACAACACTGACGGATGTAGCAAGTTGAACCTGTCTTCGAGCAAGGGTTGCACAAGGTGATAGTGTGACTTTCTCCTCAAAGCGTCAGCTACTACATTAGCTTTTCCGAGATGGTAATGAACTTCAAGATTGTAATCCTTGATTAGTTCTAACCATCTTTTTTGTCTCATGTTCAACTCTGGCTGAGTAAAGATATACTTGAGACTCTTGTGATCGGTGTATATGTGGCATTATTACCAAGAAGGTAATGTCTCCATATTTTTAAAGCATCAACCACCGCTGCTAGTTCTAGATCATGTGTTGGATAGTTAGCTTCATGTTTTCTGAGCTGTCGGGGAGCATAGGCTATCACTTTTCCTTCTTGCAGAGGACACATCCTAGTCCAATCCCAGAGGCGTCACAATACACATGAAAGGGTTTTGTTATGTCTGGTTGCGCCAAAACGGGTGCTGAAGTAAGTAGAGTTCTTAGGGTAAGAAAAGTTGCCTCACATTCTGGAGTCCAATCAAACCTCTTATCTTTCTGTAGTAGACTGGTCATAGGTTTAGCTATCTTGGAAAAGTCTGGAATAAACCGACGGTAGTATCCAGACAGACCAAGAAAACTACGAACCTCGGTGACGGAAGTTGGAGTTTTCCAATCCATAACCTCTTGTACTTTACTTGGATCTACAGATATTCCATCAGCAGAAAGAATATGTCCAAGGAAAGTTACTTTAGTAAGCCAAAACTCGCACTTACTAAACTTAGCATACAACTTATGCTCTCTTAACCTTGCCAGAACGATACGTAGATGTTCTACATGCTCTGCTTCATTCTCCGAGTAGATTAAAATGTCATCGATGAACACAACCACAAATTTATCCAACTCGGGCATGAATACTGAGTTCATAAGATACATGAAATAGGCGGGAGCATTAGTCAGCCCAAATGACATAACCAAATACTCGTAAAGCCCATAGCGCGTTGCAAAAGCTATTTTTGGTACGTCTTGTGGTCTGATCTTGATTTGATGATACCCATATCTCAAATCTATCTTAGAGAACACTTTAGCCTTGGATAACTGATCAAACAAGATATCAATACGAGGTAAAGGATACTTGTTCTTGATTGTTACGGCATTAAGTGGTCGATAATCCACGCACATTCGTAGGGAGTTATCCTTCTTTTTAACAAACAATGCGGGACAACCCCACGGTGATGAACTAGGCCGTATAAGACCCTTGTCTTGCAACTCTTGTAACTGTTTCTTTAGCTCCGCTAGCTCATTGGGTGGCATTCTGTACGGCCTACGGGAAATAGGTGTCGTGCCAGGCACCAACTCAATAGCAAACTCCACATCTTGATCGGGTGGAAGACCGGGAAGGTCATCTGGAAACACATCCGAGAACTCACACACTACTGGGATGTTCTTCAGAGCTGTGACTTGGATAGCACATGTCATAGCACAAAGATCAAGCCTCCGGGGAAGGGAAATCTGGAAGGTTCTTGCTTCCTCGGGAGTTTTCAGGGTAAGAGTCCTACTCCCCGTATCGATGGTGACACCATAGCGATGCATCCATTGCATGCCTAGGATCACATCCAAACCTAAGCCGGGCAGGATGATAAGGTCTGTGCGAAACTCACGTTTCTGTATTATGATGTTTACGCTCCTGACTGCTTGTTTGGTTGAGATGTCAGCCCCGGCTGAACTTATGCAGTACCCCACATCCAAATCAGATATGCTCATGCCATGCTTATCAGAAAAAGCTTTACTCACAAAAGAATACGAAGATCCTGAATCAAATAGCACAACTGCAGGATGATGGTTTACAAGGAACATACCAGCTGTGACGGGCTCTCCTTGTGGCACTTCTTCCACGGTGGTGTAGTGCACACGCCCCTGGTAGGCCTGGTTCTTCTTCGGGTGAGGGCATTCTCTAGCAAAGTGTCCTGGACGTTGACAGTTGTAGCATGGAGCATTATTGGGTTGAGCCTTCAAATTGCTAGAGCTGCCTTGCCCTGGATTGCCTTTTGGAAGAGCGATGGTGTAAGGCCTAGGATATTGACTCTGCTGCGCACCCTTAGCTGGAACTTTCTTCTGTGGGGGTCTGAACTTAGCTCCTGCCACTGGAGGTTGATAAGTAGAGTGATTGTCAAAAGGAGCTCTCTGCTGAGAAGAGCTTCTTTCAAATGCCCTCTTACGTCCTTTAGCTACAGCATGCAAGCTGTTCTGGTTTTCCTAGGTCAAAGCATCACTGATGAACTCGTTGAAGTTGGTGCGGGTTGAGTTAGCAAGAGTCTTCATTAGCTTGGTTCCGAGACCTCTCTTGAAACTATCAATCTTCATCTCATCATTTTCAACAAACTGGGGAGCATAACGGGCCAGATTGTTGAAAGCATGAAGGTACTCCGTTAAGGTTCTGGTACCCTGTGTGAGCTTTAGAAACTCTGCTGCCTTCATTTTCATTAAGCCCGGAGGAATGTAATTCCCCTAAAAGCTGTCTTGAACTGATTCCACACCACTGGAGTGTTAGCATAGTATGTAGTGCGATGATGAGCCCACCATATACCTGCTGGTCCTTGCAACTGATGAGAAGCATACTCTACTTTTAGCTGTTCGGTCATCCTGAGCAAACGAAACTTCTGCTCCATAGTGTTTAAACCATTCATCAGCTTGGAGTGGCTCTTCATCCTCTTTGAAGATCGGCGGCTTGGTGTCAAGGAAGTCCTTGAAAGTGACTCCTCAATGTTGCGCTGCCCACCAATGAACTCCTCAATGTTGCGCTGCCCACCAATGAAGCAACTTCACGAAGCAACTCCTCAATGTTGCGCTGCCTACCAATGAACTGAGCCAGGAACTGCTCCGGGGTAAGCGGTGGTGGTGGTGGCGGTGGATGCGGCAGAGGAGCCTCATCCTCTTCACGGTGATTTCCACCACTTCCAGAGCCACGGGAGCGAGTGTTGGCAGGCATCTACATGAATTTGATAGCAAGAAGTAATGAGATTTGAGTAATTGCAGATGAATCATGATTATGCCTTAGTAAATCACTGAAAATTAGATAACTTAAATCCACGTAGGGCATAAAAGAATTCATTCTAACAACACATCCTCATCCATTCATACTTGGTACCATAAAAAAACATCCATACAAGCAAAAAGTGCCAGACATCAGGACTTTAAGTCATGGTGGTTACACAACATCATGTCTCTCATGGAACAACAAAAGGTCAAGCCACTAGCGCAAAAGAAACACTAAGGTCTAGCGTAAGCAAGCTATCCTAGTCTTCGCGGTTGGTGTCCAACCCTGATAGACGACCACCCTCGTCGTCGCTGTCGTCAACAAGCTCAAGCTCCTTGGGGTCCTCCTCCTCGTCCTCGGTGACTAGGTCGGCGTCGGCTTAGATCACTACGGGATCTATCTCTGGTGCAACTAGGGGAGGGATTGGGTTGATCACATTGTTGAGCCTGTGAACCTCCTGCTGTAGCTCTCGGATCTGGTCATGGGCCTGCTGAAGTAGCCCATTCAACTCTGCGTCACGATGGTGGTAAGCGATGTTCCCCACCACCTGCTGGTGGCGAAGCATACGCTCACGAGCCTCAGCTACCTCCTCTTGAAGTATAGTTGCGTCTCTCTCGTCCTGCGCTTCCTAGGCTGCCCTCCTGAGACGCTGATTGTCTCTACCAAGTCCCTGTAGGAACATCTCACTGGTCCGGAGACGTGCCACACTGAACAGTTAGGAGTCCTCTCTAGCAAAAAGAGTCTTGAGCACTGCATGCATAGCACTCATAGCCGGTCCTGAACTGCCAGCTCTCTCATCTCTGTTCCTGATCAGGGGATTCCCCATCTCCTGATACCAGGTCGTGATGCTAAGGTTATCCTTTGGAAAGGTACCTGCTGCACCCGGGTCCAAAGCTGCACTGTGCTCCTGATGGATCTGACTCAGAATGGTCAGAGTTGCAGACTGAGCTCCTTCCCAAGGGCTGCTGGCTATAGCCTCAGTCAACCACCTCCTCCACAAAGGTGCCTCGGTGGTACGCTCAGGAATAGTCACAGTCACAGTATACAACTGCGCATTCCCATGCGGCTCCTGAGTCGAGTAGTACTGAGGTGGCTCAGCATACCCAACCTGACTCAGCACCCTCCACAGCAAAGTAGGAGTGCCAAACACAGTCAAAAAACGGCTGTTGCGCTAGGGAGGTCCTGGAGCTGCCATCTGTAACAAGTTTTAACCTTTTTGTGAGAACATGTATTTTACAGATTTAAGCATTTAACAGGTAAAAGAGATACAAATTTAGTAAGGGAGGGAATTAAATGCAATATGATGACACATGATGCATGCTCGAATCTTACGTCCTTACAAACCTTATGAAAGCAAACCTTTCACTAAGAACGTTCTATACGGTGGCATACATACGTTCTCTCATACATACGCAACTAAACGATCTACACAATTCGCTGTTAGTGTACCTGTAGAAGATTCATTTCAGCCCAACGCAACAGTATGAAAAATGCATTGCTGAAATTTAAATCTAATACTCACTTAGGTGTACACCCCGTATACACTTAAGCAGTATATATACATAGTTCTTCGTCCTAATGACGACATCGTCTCAACAGACGGCAACACCCACACATGGATGCCATCTCATAACCTTGTGTGGAACAGGATTATTGTCTGGACATCATATAAGCATTCCCCTAGATCAGCAGTGTATCCGATACAAGCTCTCACAACTCACCTTACCTTTGGCGTAGCGGTAAAAATTGATCCATACAACATCATTCAAGTGAATGGCCCCCATACTATTCCAACCCGTATGGACAGGTAACCAAAAATATGATGCAATCCCCCAAGTTAGTACTATAAGCCACCTGACATCCTATTCGGCAATAAGAGACATAACCTATGGCACATTTATAGTTTGCAATAATTTTGTACATACACAAAAGTTTTTGTAGCAAAAATAGTTTGATAGACAAAAATCTTTTGTTTGTAAATACACTCTTGAACGGTAGTATACTGAATCTTGCTCTGATACCAGCTGTCACGGAACCGCCCAACATATAAGAGCACTAGTGTAATGATCATCATTTCTGACAACACTGTCACACTAGAGCCCATATAAGCCCGGCAGTCCTTGAAATCTCGAAGGATCCCAAACCACAATCAAGTAACAACCCGAGATCAAACACTAGATTAAGTAACTGCACATCCACAGTGATAAGTTAGAAATGAAATAATATTACAACAGAGTTTAAACCAGTGTTATTACAACACCAAGTTCAAATCAAAGTAGCGAAAGTTTAGGTTTCACAAAACCCATTGCAAATTGTTTAACACAAATATAGTGCCCAGTCCCGTCAAAAGCCATAAGGAGAGACATCAGAATTCACCATTGCCCATGGCCTTCACTCTTCATCACATGCAGGGTAGAGGCATGCCTGGCAATAACCAGAATACACCATACCATCTGCAACAAGGGTAAAGAAACCCTAAGTACTCAATTGTACCCAGCTAGACTTACCCGACAGAGAGATAGATACATAACCATAGACACTTCAAGGATTATGCAAGGCTTTACCCAACATCCTAATTACTCATGTATTCTCATCATTAGAAAACAACATTTAGCAGTAGATTAAGTAACATTAAAAGGATCTCATTAGCACCTATACTAGAGCAATCACTGAGTTATCAACCAATAATAACCATATTGTGCTTGGCATGAAAACCATATAACCATATTTTGGTTACTTATTAGAGTTTAGGTTTCTACAGTGGGAGGAAGATCTTTCAAGTTTCTCACTGACGGGGAGAGACCGCGATTCGAATCGAATTCCAATACAGCTGGAGGTTTATTCCTCAATCACACCCAAGTATGCCTGCAGGCACACTTATTCGGGTCACCTTCACTATCGTTCGTGTAGCCCACGGATCCCCCGGTACCGGCATGAGTAGCGACTCACGGATAGCCAGGTAGCTCAAGCAGTGCCTGCCCTTGGTGCCAGGCCAGGACGATCAGGAATACTTGCCCATGGTCTAGTATGCCACTCGCGGTCCTCATGACCCAACTAGAAGGGGATTCCGGCCCGAACCCACAGAGATAGGCTTTGCGGTCGAAATAAGTTGTTCGGCCAGCTATGAAGGAGGCATGCGTTCAATCTCAGCAGATGTCCAACCACGATCCAGTGCCTAGCGACACAGGCAGAGAGAACCCGCTCACAAGACCTCCAAGTCAAGTGGCTCACAACACCTTGTCTGCCCGGTCTCGATTTATTACTTTCACATGGTTATTTTCCATGATAGCAAAAATAGCAAACCGTGACCAGCAACCTATCTTTGTGGGGGATGATAGACCACCCACGCTACCGGTATAAGCATGGCTAAGCAGAGGTTTCGATCCTGGGCCTACAAGGTTCTTTTGAGTGGACAAGGAGATATAATGCAGCAAAGGGTTTCATCTCACTCCTATGACTTAATGCAAAAACAGGTGGATGTATAGCAAGTAAAATACTTTAAATAGAATTGAGAAGGTTATAAATGCTCTGGGGCTTGCCTTTCAAGAAGGTAGAGGGAAGGTGGTTTGGGCAGTTAGGAAGGTCAGAGCCCTGTTCTCCTTCTTCTGAAGCTTCTGAAGCTTGTATCTCGGGTGGGACTCCTCCTTCTATCTCCCCAAACTCTAGCAATGTCACTCCCTCCGGCGATCCTGGATGCATGTATACATGTATGATGATCCAATATATATATGACAAGTCATAAACTAGAAATGAGACATGCCTAATGCATATGGATGAATGCCCATGATGAATGTTCCATGCAACATTTTATTTCATTGACCGAATATGTGCAAATCTCTTCGGTTGTAGAGAGATTAACACTTACCCTTCTTTTGCAACCTGTAATAGAGTTTCTCCTCTGAGGTAAGCTCCCTTACACCTGCATTAAACAAGTTTCATAGCTTAAGACAATTGCTTAACTTACACAAAACAAACACATCACTTGTAACACACACAACATGGCATACAAACACATAAAACAATAGCTGAAAGAAAACTGTGTAGCTGGAGCTACACACAATCAAAAATTACAAAGTAAGACATTATGGAAATATCATGAAATTATCTACAAACTATTCCATAAACTCCACAGCTAAATCTAATACTAAAAAGGTCTAACAGACACACTAAGCAAAGTTGTTTAGAAGAAAACAGGAAAACACAGATTTGAAGTTAAACTTGTAAAATATACCCAGGTTAAACTAAACAACTTATGGCTGTGAAAATTTAACACCAGATAGATTAACAAGTTATATACAACAAAGTGTATTATATATACTGCTGAAACTAAACATAAATAGCTCAAACAAATCTAACAAGAAAACATGCTCAAGATGTTTTATCAGATTTCAGATAGAACTTAAAAGAGATATAAAGGTTTTAACCAGTATTCCAAAAATTATGATAAAATTAGAAAAGCTAGGTTACATAATTAGCTACCACTTTCATATTCACCACCTCAACATAAAACACATATAAAACAGGGTTAAAATTAGTTCTTTGCTGGTGATGTGGAAACAAGCATACTTTAAGCATTAAATACTTAAACCATTTGACATGTGTGAAACAACAGATTTTATATTTTTCTTAGCTTATACTCAGCATGTAACACCTGTATAAAAATTAACAAGCACATCCCACATATTTAACTTAGCTTAGCAGTTTAAACAAAATTACATTTACAATTATAAGAATTTAACCAAAAGAAGCACAACATGTAAATAAATTACAGGTTATAGGCACTTTAACATTTTTCATGGGCAGCACATGCTGAGACAAGCTAAACACAATAAGAACCATATTTTTATCACATGCCAAACTCCAGTTATAAATTAAACAAGTTAAACTAAACATATAAAGCTTGCTGTCCATTTTATTTAAAACAACACAGAAGAACAGTAACAACAGGTTACTTAACATTTTTCATGAATAGAAAAAAACATAACAAATCTAACAGAACTGGTTTCACATTTTTAGCGGTTTCCTAGAATTAGTTATGAATTTCCATATTAGCAAATAAAATTGAAAAAGACAAAATAGAGAAACACTTTAGAGTCTATGACACGCGGGACCCACTGGTCAGCTCTTTCACTCATAGAGCCGATGCACCACTGGTGCTCGACCGTCGGTTCCTCACCGGCGGTGAGGTTTCCGGCCAAACTATCCCCATGGTCGTGCTCTCCTTCGCAACCCGTATCGATCCATGTAACTGGTTGTACCCCAAGTTCACCGGAGCATGCTCGACGGCGTTCATGGCGGCACGGCGGCACTGCGGTTCTTGCGCTGGCCGGCGCAAAGCTCTACTGATCAAACTGGCGGAGGCTACACCTACACGGAACCCTAGCGGTTCGATCTAGCCCGGATCGAGGCTACACAAACCCTCCGACGAGCTCGGCCACATGCACAATGGCACGGTGGCAAGTTCACGGCGGCGCGACACTGGAACTCAAGCGACACAACTAAGCCCAGCGCAAACCTCGCCGGCGTTGCGGGTGACGTGCGCATGCACGCGGCGGAGTTCCCGTTCCAGTGAACCCTAACCCTAATCGCTTCAACCGACTCCTCGGCGAGCATCTACAACCTCTAGGCTATCGCGTATGAAAGCTAGAAGGAAGGGAGAGGCGCTAGATTGGGCTGGCCATGGCGGCGCAAAGCTCGGCGGAGCTTAGGTCGTCAATGGCGCCTGCGGTCTGCTCGGTTTGGCTCACCTGTGTGGTTAGCGCGGCAACTGAGCGGTGCAAAAGATGCAGCGGAGCAAGGAGAAGTTGTGGCTGTGTTTTGGCAGCCAATGCGGCGGTGTGCCGCGCCGGCGAGCTCGGCGATGGTGCTGCTCGGCAATGGCGCGGCTGCTGCGTTTCTACGCGAGGCAGAGAGGAGAGGGAGAGAACAAGGGCGAGTGAGCGTCTGGTCGCGAGGTGGAGTGTGCGGGCGTTCAAGGCGCGGCCGGCGCGGGTCCAACGTTGACGTACAGCTGCCACGCGGCGTCCAACTCTTGCGGCGGTCAGCCACCGACCGGGCGCACGGCGCTCTGCTCTGCATTTGAAACTCCATCAGACCGACTGACGGCCGGTTTTGCAAAGCGATTAACTCTCTAACCTCTGTGTCTTAGCTTTAACCAATTGCACTCTTTTGTAGAGCTATAGTTGAACTCCAACTTTGGTGTACATGGTTTGAACTGAAATGGTTTAGATTTCAAACTACAAGCATTCAAACAGGGTAACATTCAAACTGAAAGACGTTTATGACTTAGGCAAATTTCAGAAGCTAAAATAACCCCCAAATCAGCCTTAATTGACCAATTAGGGTATTTTAGGATCCAAATCACCTCAAGGTAGTTAAATAAAGTTTGTTCAGAATTAAAAACTCTACAACTTTGCTTAAACCAACTTTTTCATATAAGGTCATTAATAAGGTCAATTTGTTAGATCAAACAAAAAGGGTTCCTAGGGTCAAACATTAGAGCTTAAACCCTAGAAGCTTATTTGGACTTGATCATGAACATAAACATGGTTCCATTTTCACCCCTAAGCATTTCCAAATGGTAATTAGTGATAAAAACATCAAGCACTTGGTTATACAGTCATAACTCATACAAAGCTAGGTGTAGGTTAACACATACACATATGCAAACAAAGGGATTACTTAGGGTTATCATTTCATGTGATCATGGAAATGCATGAATGAAATGATGCTTGTGCTCATGGTCATAAAATGATATGCAAATGCAAGCTTAAAACCTAGGGTGTTACACAAATACTCGTAAAGCCCATACCTCATTGGAAAAGCTGTCTTTGATATATCTTGTGGTCTAATCTTGATTTGATGATACCCTGACCTCAAATCGATCTTCAAAACACCTTAGCCATGGATAACTGATCAAACAAGATATCAATACGTGGTAAAGGATATTTGTTCTTGATCGTTACGACATTAATTGGTCGATAGTCCACGCACATTCGTAGGGATTTATCCTTCTTTTTGACGAACAATGCGGGACAACCCCACGGTGATGCACTAGGTCGTATGAGACCTTTATCTTATAACTCTTGTAACTATTTCTTTAGCTCTACTAGCTCACTGGGCAGCATTCTGTACGTCCTATGAGAAATACGTGCCATGCCAGGTACCAACTCAATAGCAAACTCAACATCTCGATCGGGTGGAAGACCTGGAAGGTCATCTGGAAACACATCCAAAAATTCACACACTACTGGGATATTCTTCAGAGATGTGACTTGTATAGCACATGTCATAGCACAAAGATCTAACTTGCATGGAAGGGATACCTCAAAGGTTCCTGCTTTCTCTGGGGTTTTTAAGGACATGACTCTCTTTCCAGTATCTATGGTCACCTCGTAGCGATGCATCCATTGCATGCCTAAGATCACATCCAAACCTAAGCCAGGAAGGATGATAAGGTCGGTTTTAAACTCATGTTTCCGTATTATGATGCTTACATCCCTGACTGCTTGTTTGGTTCATATGTCAGCCCCTGCTGAACTTATGCAGTATCCCACATCCAAATCAGATATGCTCATGCCATGCTTAACAGTAAAGGCTTTACTCACAAACAAATGCGAAGATCCTGAATCAAAGAGCACAACCGCGGGATGATGGTTTACAAGGAACATACTAGTTCTGACGGAATCTCCTTGTGGCACTTCTTCCACTGTGGTATAGTGCACACGCCCTTGATAAGCCTGATTCTTCTTCAAGTGAGGGCTATCCCTAGCAAAGTGCCCTGGGCGCTGACAATTGTAGCATGGTGCATTATTGGGTGGAGCCTTTGGAGTTCTAGAACTGCCTTGCCCTGGGTTACCTTTTGGAAGAGCAATGGTGTAGGGCCTACGATGCTGACTCTGTTGTGCGCCTTTAGTTGGAGCTTTCTTCTGTGGGGGTCTGAACTTAGCCCCTACAACTGGAGGTCAGTAAGCAGACAAAAGGAGCTCTCTACTGAGACGAGCTTCCTTCAAACGTCCTCTTGTGGCCTTTAGCTATAGCATGCAAGCTATTCTGGTTCTCCTGAGTCAAAGCATCACTGATGAACTCGTTGAAATTGGTGCGGGTTGAGTTAGCAAGAGTCTTCATCAGCTTGGTTCCCAGACCTCTCTTGAAGCTATCAATCTTATTTTTATCCGTATCAACAAACTGAGGAGCATAACGTGCTAGGTTGTTGAAAGCATGGAGGTACTCTATAAGGGTCTTACTACCCTGAGTGAGCTTCAGAAACTTTGCTGCCTTCATTTTCATTAAACCTGGTGAATGTAATGCCCCTAAAGGCTGACTTGAACTGATTCCAAACAACTGGAGCGTTAGCAGGGTAGGTGGTGTGATGATGAGCCCACCATATACCCGTCGGTCCTTGCAACTGATGCGAAGCATATTCTGCCTTTAGCTCCTCTATCATCCTTAGGATACGGAACTTTTGCTCCATGGTGTTTAGCCATTCATCATCTTGGAGTGGCTCTTCTGCCTCTTTGAAGATGCTAAACTGGTTTGCAGGTTGATGTTCATGATTACCCTAATTCTGGTTATTGCGAGCCACTTCACGAAGTAACTCTTCAATGTTCCACTGCCCACCAATAAACTGGGCCATGAATTGCTTCGGGGTAAGCGGTGGTGGTGGTGGCGGTGGATGCGGCAAAGGAGCCTCATTCTCGTCATGGTGATTTCCACCACTTCCAGAGCCACGGGAGCGAGTGTTGGCAGGCATTTGCATGAATTTGATAGCAAGAAGTAATGAGATTTAAGTAATTGCAGATCAATCATGATTATGCCTTACTAAATCATTAAAAAGTAGATAACTTAAATCCACGTAGGGCATAAAAGAATTCATGCTAGCAACAGATTATCATCCCTTCATACTTGGTACCATGAAAAGTATTCATACAAGCCAAAAAGTGCTAGACATTTGGACTTTATGTCATGGTGGTTACACAACATCATGTTTCTCATGGAACAACTAAAAGTCAAGCAACTAGCGCAAAAGAAACACTAAGGACTAGCGTAAGCAAGCTATCCTAGTCGTCGTGGTCGGTGTCCATCCCTGATAGACGGCCACGCTCGTCATCGCTGTCGTCGACAAGCTCAAACTCCTCGGGATCCTCCTCCTCGTCGTCCTCGGTCTCGGGGTCGTCGTCTGCATAGATCATTGCGGGATATATCTCTGGTGCAACGGGCGGAGGAATTGGGTTGATCACATTGTTGAGCCTGTGAACCTCCTGCTATAACTCGCGGATCTAGTCATGGGCCTCCTGAAGTCGCCCATTCCACTTTGCGTCACGATGGTGGTAAGCGATGTTTCCCACCACTTGCTGGTGGCGAAGCATATGCTCACGAGCCTCAGTTGCCTCCTCTTGAAGTATAGCTGCGTCTCTGTCGTCCTACGCTTCCTAGGCTGCCCTACTGAGACGCTGATTGTCTCTACCAAGTCCCTGTAGGAACATCTCACTAGTCCGGAGACGTGCCACACTGAACAGTTAGGAGTCCTCTCTAGCAAAAAGAGTCTTGAGCACTGCATGCATAGCACTCATAGCTGGTCCTATACTGCTAGCTCTCTCATGCCTGTTTCTGACCAAGGGATTACCCCTCTCCTGATACCAGGCCGTGATGTTAGGGTCATCCTCTGGAAAGGTCCCTGCTGCACTCTGGTCCAGCTCTCCACTGTGCTCCTAATGAATCTGACTCAGAATGGTCAGAGTTGTAGACTGAATTCCTTCCCAAGGGCTACTGGCTATGACCTCAGTGGACCACTTCCTCCACAAAGGTGCCTCGGTACACTCAGGAATAGTCACAGTCACTGTGTACAACTGCGCATTCCCAAGCGGCTCCTGGGTCCAGTAGTACTGAGGTGGCTCCGCATACCCAACTTGACTCAACACCCTCCAAAGCAAAGTGGGAGTGACCAACACTGACACGAAGCGGTTGCTACGCTGGGGAGGTCCTAGGGCTGCCATCTGTAACAAGTTTTAACTTGGTGTGAGAACATGTATTTTACAGATTGCAAATTTTACCATATGCATGAATATAATTTGGTAAGGGAGGGAACAAATGCAATGTATGATGACACATGATGCATGCACGTACTTTACGTCCTCACATTCCTATGAAAGCAAACATTTCACTACAACATGCTAGACGGTGGCATACATACGTTCTCTCATACATACGCAATTAGACGATCTACATGATTCGCTGTTAGTGTACCTGCAGAAGATCCATTTCAGCCCATTCCCAACAGTATGGATAATGCGTTGCTGAAATGTAAATCTAATACTCACTTAGGTGTACACCCCGTATACACGTAAGTAGTATATGCACCCTTTCCTCGTCCTCATGATGGCATCGTCTCAACAGACGGCAACACCCACACATGGATGCCATCTCATAATCTTGTGTGGAATAGGATTATTGCCCGGTCATCATATAAGCATTCCCCTAGATCGGCAGTGTATCCGATTCACGCTCTCACAACTCACCTTACCTTAGGCGTAGCGGCAAAACTTGATCCATACAACACAATTCAAGTGAATGGCCCCCATACTATTCCAACCTATATGGACAGGTAATAAAAAATATGATGTAATCCCACAAGTTAGTACTTTAAGCCACCTGACATCCTATTGGGCAATAAGGGACATAACCTATGGCACCTTCATAGTTTGCAAGTAATTTTGTACGCACACAAAAGTTTTGATAGCAAAATAGTTTGATAAACAAAGTCTTTTGTTTGCAAATACATTCGTAAATGGTAGTATACTGAATCTTGCTCTGATACCAGCCGTCACGGAACCGTCCAAACTATAAGAGCACTAGTGAAATGGTCACCGTTTCTGACAACACTGTCACACTAGAGCCCATATAAGCCTTGTAGTCCTTGAATCTCAAAGGATTTCAAACCACAAATAAGTAACAACTCAAGATCGTACTCGATTCAGTAACCACACATCCACAGTGATAAGTTTGAAACAAAATAATATTACAACAGAGTTTAAGGAAGTGTTATTACAACACCAAGTCCAAATCAATGTAGAGGAAGTGTTGACACAAAATATGACGCACTATGCCTAACACACAGCAAGCCGGAAAGCGTGGCTTCAATCGGGTGCTCGGGTGTTTCGAAATCCGGAAACATGCCAGTTAGTTTGACCTGAAACTAACAAGGGATGAAAATCATTAGATATAAAACTGGAACATGCTGGGTGAGACCAGACAGTTCCATATATACGGCCCTGAAGCCACTTACGAAGACATACAACTATAGAAGCTGTCTGCCAACAAGTTTTATAGGTCAGTTGGCTGAAGCAAACAATGAGTACGTAAAGAGTTGATGTCGAACATGCATGCATGAGAAAATACGTATGAACAAATCATCATTAATTATGAATTAAAGCATAACAACTCGGCTATCCAACCGAATTGGGGTCCATGATGAAGGAACACGTAAGCAAACACGATCAAACTAATCTAAAGCTTGTATCCGCCGCATGACACCTAACTTTATAAAAGCTCAAATGTAGTTAACATGCATGGACCCGCAACACATAACAATCTAGATGAAACCAATTCGGCTATTATGAATATAAGATCTATTTATGGATATAAGCAATTACAAAAGCTTAGATAAATCTATGAGAAAAGATGAAGCCGAACCGTATCAATCTAGATTGGGCAAAAGAGTGTTACAAATATATTAAATATATATAAACATGCAACACGTAGTAACATAATGAATCTACTAGGCATATCGAGCAAGCACCTGCCGCACGGTATCTACTCATACACAAAACATAAGCGAAGACTTCTTGATTGTCAAGCAAGGATCCGCCACACGATCATTGAAAACAAACAAGACTACTTGCATCAACATCTAAATCCACCGCATGATACTAGACATGATAACAAGGTTGCTGGGACTTACGGAGGTCGATAGATCGATGGTTCCGCTCGAAGAACTCGACGACACGACAAAGGACTTGAAATTGGCACAGGGCCGGTTGTATTGTATTGGTTGTGAACAGTCTTTTACAATGACCAAAGGTTTATATTTATACCCTGGTCATGACATGAGTCCTAAAAGGACACGACTACAAAACATTAAAGGAAAAACACGATATCTTTAACTCTAGTCTTTCCTTCGGAGTCTTTATTTCCTCAATTGTCGAAATCTTTGTTGCCCAATTCGGCTCTTACTTGCTGTTTTCGTCGCTTCTTCAACGGAAAACCGCTCCTCCTTAGAATAACCGACCGCACGATCATTTGCCAAATTCTTGGAAATTAGTCGACCGCACGGACACTTGCCGAATGCTCTGAAACTAGCCGACCGTATGGACACTTGCCAAACGCTCTGAACACCCATCTCCACAAATTTGCTGCGCGCTGGCCCACCTGTCATCTTTCTGAGCATACCAAAATCCAGTGTTAACAAATGCCCCCTCAATTTCGGGATAAAAGTCATTTTATTCTGAAATTGACCACAAGCTTCCCCTTTTCTTCTAGGTCAACACTGTTCAACACCACAACCGTCGCCCAGAAAATTCGAGCCTCAATACATTCTTGAATCCACTTCAACTCTTCAATGGCGACTCAGGATGAAATTCCAGAGGTAAGATTCATTCACCTTTATGTATTCGGCAATTCTTGATTAACTTCCTTGTCTATTTTCTGATTCATTCCTTTTTCTGATTTCTTTGAAGGAATACAAGAACGAGATTTTGATCCCTTTTGCTGCAAATCCCGATTCCTACCTTCTTGGTCCGATGGGAAATCCTAACCCAACTGAAATTATCGAGAAAGAGACTCTAAGAATTTCTTTCAAGTCCGGAGTCACTCCGCCCAACTGGTGGCAAAACACTTTAAAGACTTGGCCGTCTCCTCCAATCACCAGATGGCGAAACTGGTACCGGAGAATGTTGGAAAAGAGCAGCAGCCACTGGGATAATCAAGACATCAACCACTGCCTAGATCTATCCCTGTCAGAAATGCCGAGAAATGAACCCCTTCTGATGGCAGCTTCCCATTTTTGGTCTAATGCTGTCAATGCCTTTGTTTTCGTCCATCGCATGATGACTCCTACTTTGGCCGATGTGTTCATGATGACTGGCCTAAATGTGTCACAGCCAGTATATCCCTCCAAGTATAAGGGCAAAAGCAACCAGAAAGCTGTCAAATCTGGAGGTGGATGGGTAGGATACATTCAGACTTATATGGAGGCATCTGGAGCTATTTCTGACAAGGAATACAGGACCTTCATGAACATGTGGCTGTGCAGATTCATCTTTTGTGGTAAATCCAACGAGCCAACCTTAAATCATATGGTAATGGTCGAAGACCTAGCTGCAGGCTCCCTGATACCCCTGGGCAAATATTTGTTAGGATCTTCCTACCATATGATGCATCAAATCACTACCCAGATGCATCGAAATGTGGAAATTTCTTGCATAAGTGGCCCTTGGTGGTTTGTCCAGATGTGGCTACAACTGTACATGCATCAGATAGTCTCTATCCCCCTCTATAATTTGAGTTTTCCTTCAGTCAACTACGCTGAAGGCAGCACAACTAAAACTAAGAGTTGCCAAACTTATGGAGAAGCATCATCCTCCATCAGCATTGACATGGACATTGGTCACCTCTTCAAATTGTTTTTAAGGGTTTTGACAATGTGCTTTGGCTTCCCTTCAGAGAAAATGACAGCCTCACCTTCCCTTGCAAATCCAGCTACGAGGCTAGCTGTTCTGATAAGGTAGCCACAGAGATTTTCAACTCCTTTATCAAACCTTACATTTTGCCAGCCGAATTTCATCATAGGAGGTTAGTGCACCCAACCACTACTACAGAATCGGCAATCACTGCCGGCCCATCATTGCCGGTTTTGTTTGGGCCGGCATTGATGCCCCTTTACTGTCGGTTCTTCCTCTGACAGGCCCCCAATTATTGGGGGCAGAGGCTGAACCGGCAGTGAAACACCACATCACTGCCGGTTCATGGCTTAAACCGGCAGTGATGCCTCTCGGCCCTATCACTGCCGGTTCAAGCCACGAACTGGCAGTGATGTGGTGTTTCACTGCCGGTTCGTGGCTCCAACCGGCAGTGAAACGTTGTAAAATATAAGGCACGCGAGCTCCTGTCCCTCCTCTGCTCCAACGGTGCAGAACAGTGCGTGAGGAGCTCCATCTCTCCATTGTTGCGGCTGGTGGATTTCTTGATCTCCATTGTGGGCTCCTCTTCACTCTTGGATCCTCATATCTTCTTGCTCTTGGTTAGTAACAAGCATAATTCTTTAGCATTGTTGGTTTACATTGTGTCAATTTGTGTTAGAGCTATGCTAGTTTTCATGATCAAGAACAGGGATGTTACAACTTGTGTCAATTTTTTGTAGCTTTTAGATCCAAAATTATTTAGAAAAATTGTAGCACTTTGTTTTTATTGGGTAATTATTCTATAATCATTGAGTAGCTAGGTTCGAAAGATTCGTCTCGGAAATTATGGATAAAAATTGTAATTAGTTATATTTATTATTTACATTTAATACTCAATACATGCATGAAAGATATGATGCAATGTGGAATAGATTCGGTATTTATTACTTAGATTTAATACTCCATACATGTATTTAATACTCCATGCTTCCATTGTTATCTATTTGTTCTCTTTATTTTTATAGCGCGACCAAATTCAAATTATATCGAAGAATATTGTTCAAAAATGCTTCTATTAATATGTTCCTATGTTTCCTCTGCTCTGCCCATCTTATTTTATTAGTGCAAACATGGATCGAGGGTGGATGTACGATCTGTCACATACAGACCCACGGTACTTGACGGGCATCGACGATTTCATCAAGCGAGCTAGAGTCAATGCTGGGGACTCACGTCTTGTATTCTGTCCATGCAAAGACTGCAAGAATATGAGAAAATGGGGCGACGTGGAGCATATACGTTTGCACTTGATCACAAGGGGGTTTATGAGAAACTACACGGTTTGGACTTTGCATGGGGAGGTTGGTCAAAATGTTAATGATGATGTGCTCATGCCTAGTGTAGCATTATTGCCTGTTCATGATTACACAGAAGATGTGCCTACCAATGATGATGTGTTTGTGAATACATTAGCTAACGACACTGAGGAAAATGATGGTATTTCACAGCTTCTACATGATGTGCATGGGGGATTCCTTAGTGCTTCACAGTTGAAAAAACTGGAGATGATGAGAAAGGATGCGAAAACACCATTGTTTCTGGGCTGCCCAATAAGCAAACTGGAAGCCAACATCATGCTATTGGAGTTCAAATCAACGAATGGGTTGAGTGATAAAGGCTTCGATAACTTGTTATACTACATAAACTGTTCCCGGAGGCCGAGTTAGCAGAAAAGACTTACCTTGCGAAGCAAATGATTTGCCCAATTGGCCTCGAGGTTGAGAAAATCCACGCGTGTTCCAACGACTGCATATTGTACCGTGGAGAGAAATACAAAGACTTGGATGCGTGTCCCAAGTGTAAAACTCCCCGATACAAGCCAGGGCCATCAAATGATGGAAGCAAGACCAGAGGAGGGCCAGTAAAGTCCGTGTGGTATTTTCCTATAGCTCCATGAGTGCATAGGTTGTTTGCAAATGAGAATTCAGCCAAGCTATTGTGTTGGCACGGTGAAGAGTGAAAGAAAGATTCAATGATGAGACACCCCGCCGATGGGTCGGACTGGAGTACTATCAACACTATGTTCTATAAGAACATCGATGGAGAGGTAAGACATTTGTGGTTTGCTTTGAGCACGGATGGGATGAACCCGTTTGACCAGGTGAGAACCAATCATAGCACTTGGCCAGTGACGCTATGTATATACAACCTTCCACCCTGGCTTTGTATGAAACGGTCATACGTCCAGATGCCATTACTAATCCAAGGACCAAAACAACCTGGTAATGATATTGATGTGCTTCTACAACCAGTGATCGATGAACTACTACAGATGTGGGAGACGGGTGTGAAGGATGTTTGGGATGAGTACAAGAAAGAACATGTCACGGTAAAGGCTGTACTTATCGCTACAATCACCGACCTACCAGGGTGAGGTTCCTTGTCTGGAGAGAAGACAAAAGGATACACTGGGTGTGTTGAGTGCTTGGATGAGACTGATGCTACACATCTACCAGAAAACAGGAAGATGGTCTACATGGGACACCGTAGGTTCCTACGTCGTGATCACCCTTACCGTAGGAATACAAAAGATTTTAATGGGACTACTGAGAAACGTGGACCTCCAAAGTATCGAGACGGGAAACAGATGCTTCAACAATTAAGCAAACTCACAAATGTTGTCCTTGGGAAGGGGGACGGGGCAGTAGCAGTGCCAACCGATAGTATTTGGAAAAAAAAATCATTCTTCTGGAAACTACCTTATTGGCCACTTTTGAGTGTACGTCACTGTCTTGATCCAATGCACATAACTAAAAACGTGTGCGGTAACACACTTAACACGTTGATGAACACCGGGGGAACAAGCAAGGATTCTCTCGCGACACGCTTGGACATGCAACACCTGGGCCTCAGGAAGGAGTTACACCCAGTAACTCTTGACAATTGTCGCTTGAAACTTCCGGTGGCATCATGGACACTGAAAAAGGAGGAAAAAGAAATGCTTATTTCTTTCTTCAATGATCTCAAAGTACCGAGTGGCTATTGTGGGAACCGAAGAGGCTAGTTAACATGACAGAACTTAAGTTTAACTATGGTTCTATGAAGGCCCATGACTGTCATGTCATAATGACTTAGCTGCTCCCAGTTGCCCTGCGAGGTATCCTCCCCGACAAGGTCCGCGCTCCAATCATAAAGTTGTGTTCGTTCTTCAACGTGATCTCTGAAAAGGTCATTGAAGTGGACAGGTTAGACCACCTGAAGCAGGAGATAGCCGAGATTATATGCATGCTTGAGATGCATTTCCCACCGACTTACTTCGACATTTCAGTGCACCTACTTGTTCATCTTGTGGATCAAATAAAATCCCTTGGCCCAATGTACCTACACCAGATGTTTCCTTTCGAGAGGCTGATGAAAGTTTTCAGGCGGTATGTTAGGAATAAATTCAGACCAGAAGGGAGCATGGTAGAAGGATGGTCAACAGAGGAGGCTATTGAGTTCTCCACATATTATCTAGATATCAAGCAAGTTGGAGTTCCAGTATCTCATCACGATGGAAGACTAGGGGGCAAAGGAACAATAGGTGAGAAAGCTGTCAAAATGGACGAAGTCGTCTCCTTCAGACAAGCACACTTCACTGTTCTCCACCAGGCCGATGGTGTGATGGCATACATTGATGAGCACAAGCAGTTTCTGCAAATTAAGCACATAGGGAGGTCACAGGCTTGGCTTGAGAAAAAACATAAGGAGGAATTCGGTGACTGGTTCCGATGCCAAAGGCTAGGAAAGGTGACGAGATGTCAGCTAGATCTCTTAGCCCCCGGACCTTCGACTACGCTAATGAAGTACCAAGGATATCAAATAAATGGTTTTACATTTAACACAAAAAAACAGGACGGAAAGAGCACGAACCAAAACAGTGGCGTTCGTTTCGACGCCCACGATGAGTACGGCACGGTGGTGGCAACATACTATGGTTTCATAGATGAGATATGGGAGCTAGACTATGGACATCAGTTGAAAGTTGCTCTTTTCCATTGTCTGTGGGTCCGGCTGAATGAAATCAACACCGACAAGGATGGGTTCACTACCGTTGATCTATCCAAGACCGCATACAGAGATGACCCCTTCGTCCTTGCAAAGGATGTTTTGCAAATCTTCTATGCAAGGGATAACAATACAAATGGAAGACGACATGTAGTATTGCAAGGCAAAAGGAAGATTGTAGGTTACGAACAAATGGCTCCTTTTGGGGCGGACGTTACCCTACATGTCCTTGAAGAGGGTGACGAACCTGCTTACCTCCGGAGTGATCATGATGAGGCCATCATCGTGCCTGCACCGTGAATTGCTAGAGTACCATAAGCTATGTAATCCTTAATGAAATGTTGTTTTAGTAATTTGAGATCGTATGGAATTCTAGAGATCGTTGAGTTGTACCACATTGTTGATTGAGGTATGCCATGTCAAAAGGGATTCCAAAACTATAAATAATTAGACCTTGAGTGTATAAGCAATAATGTAGAGCTACTCAAAACTAGCAAAAGTTATGTTGGAAGATTTTCAACTTCTATTCAAATTTTTGGAGTAATTACAAAGGGGGTATTTGAATTTTAAACCCTTATTCAAATTCAAACTGGAATTCCAAAACTATAAAGAATTAGACATTGAGTGTATAAGCAATAATGTAGAGCTCCTCAAAACTAGCAAAAGTTATGTTGGAAGATTTTCAACTTCTATTCAAATTTTTTGAGTAATTACAAAGGGGGTAATTGAATTTTAAACCCTTATTCAAATTCAAAATGAAATTCAAAAACAATAAAGAATTTGAATATGCTAATTCAGCAAAAGTTGTAGAGAATTAAAAATTATGCAACTTCTATGTTTGGAGTTTTTCAAGTTCTAGTAAAAAATCAAGAGTAATTTGAATTCTAAAGCAAAAGGCAGATTTAAAAAATACACACATCACTGCCGGTTATAGAGGAACCGGCAGTGATGTCCCCTATCACTGCCGGTTCTAATAACCAATCGGCAGTGATGCGAGATCATCACTGCCGGTTCAAAAGAACCGGCACTGATGCGCCCTCATCACTGTCGGTTCTTAGTACAAACCGGTAGTGATAGGGGACATCACTGCCGGTTTGTAACAAGAACCGGCAGTGATGAGGCGGACTATATAAGGAAAGGGCGCGGTCTAAAATTTTCAGCCTCACGCCCTTCCACACTTAGCCAGTTCTGTTCGACGCTGCTGCTCTGCTCGACGCCGCCCGAGCTCACCACTGCACGCCGCTGCCCCTCAACCTCGACGACCTCCCCGCCCCAGCTAAAGCTCGGCGCCGCTATAGCCCGACGCTGCTGCAGCCTGACACCGCCGCCGCCGCCACCCACGGACGCCGCCGCAGAAGGACGCCACGCAGAAGGACGCCGCCGCCCACGGACTTCCCCCACGACGGCACAGGACCTATCCCGACCTCGCAGCACCTCGCCGCCACCCAGACCTCACCGCCACCCAGGCCCAACCTCGGCGCAGGAGCTCGGAATCCGGCCCCCGACCTCCACGGTGAGCTCCAATGGCCGTGCCTACGACGTGTTCGACGAAATGCCACAGTGAGGACTGCTAGCTAGTTGCTGCTTGGCATGCATGGAGAGAATAGGAAGGGGGAGAGGGAAGATGGAGGGAGAGGGAGGAAGTAGGAGGGAGAAGGAGAAGGAGAGGATGCTCCACCGAGGAGAAGGGAGGAAGGAGGAAGAGGGAGGAAGAAGGAGATAGCTTAGATAAATATAGATAACTTATATATGTCATCATCCTATGGTTTCATAGAGAGATATAGATAGAGAAAGGTTGCTTAGATAGAGAGAAAGATATGCTTGTATATATGATTCACTTATGATAGATTCACTTAGATATGTATATGCCATGGCACATATTGATTCATATATACATGTCACATGTTGATATTGATGCTTGTAGATATATAGATAGATAGAGATAGAGAGATAGGGAGTTAGAGATGGCATATGCTATTGCAAATGCTATTGCGAATCATGACTTATATATATTATATCATATATACATGGCTTTATATTGTGACTTGTACCTATGGCTTTATAGATAGAGAGATAGAGAGATATCATTACTTAGAGATATAGATTAGTGGAATATTTTGGAAGATTTTGGCTATGGCTTTATATTGTGACTAATCTCTATATACTTGTCTATATACTTGTCTGTGGCTTTATATTGTGACTAATCTCTATATACTTGTCTATGGCTTTATATTGTGACTAATCTCTATATACTAATCTCTATATAAAGATAGAGAGAAAGATAGAGATAGAGAGATATAGAGAGATATAGAGAGATATAGAAAGATAGAGAGATAGAGAGATAGAGAGAGATAGAGAGATATAGAGAGATAGAGAGATAGAGATAATACCTATGTATGGCTTATGTATGGCTTTTGAGTCTATCTATCTACCTATGAGCTAATACCAATAATCGAAATTCATGTCCAGAAACATGACAATTAAGCGCCGATTCACCACCCATCGCCCTGCGACTGAAACCAATGACCAAGGAACTAGTGGTGGCGGTGCTGAACGTGACCAAGGAGCCGATGACAACCATCAAGGGCATCAAAGACCTTGGAGCCCTAGCCATATGCTAAACCTAGAAGAGGGCCAACAAGACGAGGTAATAACTTTGGTCATACCTAAAACACGGTACATATAGCCATAAAAGTTTGATGGGGACTTATTTATAAATTTTGAAGCAGCTTCCGCCGGAAGGTCCAAGTACTGGTGAGAGTTCCAGAAGGACTAAGCGTGGTGCAACAAAGCTCCCTCAGACAAGTAGACACTGGCACATCTCTCAGTTCGATCAAATAGGGGAGCCGGTGGAGCCACGAGAAGTATTGGGCCCATACAAGAGTACCATCGGGGCACTTGTAAGGGACTTCATCCCGATCAAATACAAGAAGTGGAATGGAAGTGAGCAAGACCCGTGGAGGGTTCCAGAAGTTGAGAAGGAACTAGTT
Source organism: Microstegium vimineum (assembly GCA_022036555.1). Taxonomy (NCBI): domain Eukaryota; kingdom Viridiplantae; phylum Streptophyta; class Magnoliopsida; order Poales; family Poaceae; genus Microstegium; species Microstegium vimineum. Next base: position 36,785,127 of record CM039127.1, read on the forward strand.
TGGAACAAAGCTCAGAGGGTATTTCACTTTCCCTAATGATTGTGATGAAGCGACAGTCAAGAAGAGCGCCAAGGAAATCATGGGTCACTCCTTCAAGAATTTCAAGGGAAAGTTGCACAAGCTCATTGAGGAAAAAGAGCCGAATTTTGCGGGAGGTGAATTCAGCAAGCAGAGGGACTTCTGGGAGGAGTTCAAGGCTTACAAGCTATCCGATGAGGCCAAGGCATCAAGCGAAAGAAACAAAGCAAACTCGCTTAGGTCAAATAATCCTCACCACCTAGGATCGCGTGGGTACGTAAGGAAGATTCCGGATTGGGATGCCCATGTCCAAGCACTAGAGCAGAGCGGCGTCACGCCTCAGACAAGCGATTGGCAGCCCAGATCAGTGAACTACCTACTCGCAAGGGGGGCATGATACAATCCTGACGGGAGCCTTTCCGCCAGGACTGAACCCGTCAACGATCTCCTCCTGAAGGTTTCCACGATCACTGAGGAAGTGCATAGAGGGGCCCGCAGGTCGGATAAAGAAAATGACGTGCTCACGCAAGCACATGGAAACAAGGAGCACCCCGGTCGCACTAGAGGAGCCGGGGTAATTCCTTGGGAGAAAGCATTTGAAAGTGAATCCGCTTCCTATAGGGGTCGGGCAAGGGCTAGAACGCAAAGAGAAGAGGAGTTCCAAATGATGCGATAGGAGCTAGAACAGAGCATCGAAGCACGGATAGCTGCTCAGGTGGCGAGCGCTATGCAATCCATGTGTTCGAGCCAAGGGCCGCATACAATCCCGGTTTTGAATAGCCTAGTGCCCGGCAAGGGCCGCAGTAGCTGTGGCTCAACCCCTATGCCTGACGAAGAAGAGGTCAATGCTCCTCATCCGGTGGACGACATCACAGAACCTGTGAATGTCAGGTTGTACATCCGCCAACAGTGGACCAAAGACAAGGTGGCGGTCGGACAAGCATTTCCTACAGGAGAGAACGTCATTCATGGCAAGCCAATGCCACTCGGGTATGCTAGGGTCAACATTGATAAGATATTGGACAAGAAGTACAATAAGATACATATTGATTTCCCAGTGGAGGAAGATAGGCCGCGTCTAGTTCACAACTTGGGCACTCATGTCACCTGGCGCAAACGCTTCATCAAGCTAGATGACCAGCCATCTTCGGATGACGATGATGATAGTGAATCATCCCGGTCGCCTCCGCCTAGAGGTTTCTCTCCTCGTCAAGATCCACCGACACCTCCTCCACCGCCAAAGGAGAAGACTCCTCCTCCTCCTCCTCCACCACCAGCTTCAATGTCCTCAGGACTGGGATCTCGACGGCCCCCTAGCTCCAGATCAGGTTCGATTTCGCAACAGAGGAGGTCATCAGCTTCAGTTGGTAAAGATCCCAAGATGACTAGTAAAAGGCCTCCACTAGTGCCGACTAAGGACGATATTCTAAAAGCTCAGATTGCAGAAAAGGCCGCCAAACTTGCCTTGTATAAACGATTGGCTTATATACCTGAGAAACAGAGCCAATTTGAAAGGCAAAGCAAAAATCCGGGTAACCAAGAAAGAGCTAGAGAATTACACACCTTACAGCTGCTAGAGATACAAAACTTGGCCGCAGTGATGGATATAAGCATGGAGGATGCCGAGAACCTCTATTTTGATAAAACCGAATTTGCAAAGGCCAAAGTTGCATACAAGTTTAAACTAGGCAAGCCTATGGTCGCCAGCCAAGAAGAGTATAGAAATTTGCCAACAAGCATGTGAACTTTGCATGATTACTACCTCATAGACAACAAAGACAAGAATGCAAACTTTGCAGTATGCATCCCTCCATGTCTTATTTTTAATCATCCTGAAGAAGTTGTGCATACTATTGATTATGAAGAACTCTTTCAACTCTTTCAACGACACTCGCTGGATGTGCAGATTATGATGTTATGGACTATGTAAGTACCATACCCTAACAACGTTATAATAAACTACGTGATCTGCATTTGAATATATCCATGCATGTTTATTTTGCAGGTCTATAGCAAAATTTTGCCTTGAAAAACGAATAAGCAATTTTGACTTCTTGGACCCCATCTATGTAAATGAGAACACATGCAAAGCCGGTCTCAAAGATCCGTATGTCTCAGCGAGTTTGAAGAAAGAGTTTGAAAGAATGTTCTCAGTCGGCAAAACAAACGCACTGCTAGCCTACAATTGCGAGTATGTGTTCTCGACCCTTACTTAAGTGTTTTTTTTCTTGATATATCATTCAATAATAACATGAACCTTGTGATTGCAGCAACCATTACGTCCTTGTAGATATAAGTCTTAAAAATTCAACTATCGAGGTGTGGGACTCAAAAAAGAAGCCACTTAAACTTATCGAACCCCTAGTCAAAGTGCTAAATATGTAAGTGAACCCAATATCACCACACTTTTCAATCACATATGATATTGTAATTAATAATGTCCTCAGCCTTCACACTTCATTTACATTGTCACATAGAATGAAGGCATTACCTGATTTGAGAAATGTGGAGCCTAAGATGCAAAAGAAATGGAGAGAACCATTCAGAGCGGAGTATATGAAGAAGGTCAAGACCCTAGATCAACCAATGGGGAACAACGAGTGCGGCTTCTATGTGATGTGGGCAATGCTTGCCTTCTGTGGCGCAAAACTAGGAATAGGAGATGACATGGTACGTACGCATCGTATTTTAATTATATTGTTTATCTTATGTACGTGCATCTCAATATCATCTTGTATCAATTTACAGCGCAAAGAACAGGGCCACAATAGGTTGCTGGATTTTGAGATAAGAGGATTTCAAGAGGAGATAACAGCTCTTATTCTGAACGACATAGTGCATGCAAAAGGATGTCTATCCATTGTGAAGAGTAAGGACTTCAAGAAGAACTATGGAAAAGACCGCCTCGAAAGGCTATTGTAATGCGAATATTAATTCAATACTTTAAGTTTTGTTTGGATGTTTTGTAATAATTATTATAAATGTGTGATGGATTTGTATTGTCGCTAGTCCACAACCACCTTCAATTCACATCGATATCAAATGATTCAATAGCAAACACCTAAACGATCTCCCACCCCACCACCTCTACGATAAACCCTAAACCAGAAACCCCAAATGAAAATAAAACAATTAAAAAATACAATTTTAAAAATAATATCACTGCCGGTTGGGGTGCCAAACCGACAATGATGGATCAAGCATCACTGTCGGTTGGTGCCACAAACCGGCAGTGATGGCTCACGCATCACTGCCGGTTGGTAACACGAATCGGCACTGATTCTTGAGCTATCAGTGCCGATTTGGCATAACCGGCAGTGATCACTGCCGATTCGCTAGTGCCGGTTCAAAATCCGCCACTGTAGGGGGTTTTGAACCGGCACTGATTGCCGATTCTGTAGTAGTGAACCTATGAATTCTATAATCTCAATATGGCTTCCAGGCAATTAGGATGTGGACAGTTGCCCCCAAGACCTTTCTTCTCAACAACTATAAGATACAGGGAGCTGATCACAAATGAAACAGAAGCTAGAAAGGTCTTTGAGCTTGGATTAGACTTGCCAACATATGAACCCTCTCCATTTGGGATAGTAGATGTTGCTCACTCCCTTTTTGCTTCCTGGTGGCAAGAGTGGCACAATCATATTTTCAACATACCAGTGCACCCTCTATGTCAAGACTTGCAGCCCCAATTTGCCTCTGATAGTGAGGTAATTTCATTATACTTGTTACTTCCTGTCTTTGAATTCACCTCCTCTCACTTTAAAAAATTTGGCTATGCACAGGATTTCGAGCCTATTCCTCCTAACAAAGAAATTCAGTACTACTCAGCTGGACCCAACCCTGCTTTGGGTTTCAATGCTCCAACTCTGGCAAACTTCATGAAGATTCCTGCAATCTTAGCCACTGCACCTTCAGGAGGAGAAGGCAAGAGAAAGGCACTCGAGAATATCCATGTGTTCAGAAGGGTAAGATCCAAGACAGTCAAGCGGTCTCCCAAGGTATGAATCTCTTATTCACCAATAAACATCATTCAGCAACAACTCTGATTATTTTATCTCAATCATTTCTAATACAGCCAAATGTTGATATTACAAGATCAAGTAATGCCTCAACAACAGTGGGAATCCCTCCTCAAGCTTCTACTGAGGATGCAGAGACTCATGAAACCGAAGATACAGAAGCCCACGAAGCTGAAAGCACAGAAGCTCGTGAAGTTGCCGAACACATTGGTAACACCACTCGGCTAATCACCTCTTTCTTCTTATACGATATCTATTCCCTGTCCTTTATACCTTGTCATCTGCACTATTAGAAATAGATAAAATTTTAGAAGATTTAGCAGAAGAGCACTCTTCTAGTCCAGCTCCAGACTCACCATCCCTGGGTGCCCAATCAAGCCTTCATCCAGAGCAGGACACCATCCATACTGATGATCATCCAACACGGCAGGTAATATTCTGCCTCAAGCTATTCTTTTAGTACACTTAATCAGTCGACTAACACTTTCCCTTTTCTTAAGAAGACCATCAAGCCGACTATCAGCTATTCCTTCACCGTCGATAATTACATCAATGAAAAAGGTGAAGAGGTCACCTCTCAGCAGACTCTATTAGTAGTGATGAGGACATCACAGGCTTAGATATGACCATGCCAACCACATCTATACCAAAGAATTGCTTACATGGATCAAGGAAGGGTTAGATTGCATATGGAAAGCATGGATGATCAATGAAGTTGATTGGGGACCAAATCCAAGTGTTCCTAACGTCCTCCACCAGGCCACCACGTCACTTTGGATCCAAGGAAACAAAGAGTCCAAGTCCAACACGTTTTGGAAGTTCAATTCGGACTGCAGAAGAGTCTAAACTTGCGACGGTTGCCACGACTTCATACGGACTCCGATTGGGACGTTATAGCACTTTTTGGAAAGCTTATCAAGTCTACTTTCCAATGGGTCCGGACTCATACATATATCATAGCAGATACGACCGCAGTCAACGATTTAATGCCGAGATCTTTTCTGCCAACGGTGATGCGTCACCCTATTTTGGGCCGATGGCCCGTGTATCAAGTTGAGTCCATTAGGGACTCATCCTAGGGTTGTAGGACGACACCAGGACCCTTGTGGTCGTCCTCCCTCCTCCTTATATCCCCCCTAGAGCCGCCACAATTAGATTGGGTTTTGTTTAGATGAAAGTTTAGCTGCTGCTACTTCCTTGTAGACGCGTGTGTCGACTAGACCATCCGTTCTACTTGGTTCGGAACCCCACCTTCATGTGTATCAGATCTGAACCTTCATATTTCATATTGCAATTGAGTGCTTGTTCTACTTGTTCTTGCTTGTTCTTTGATTGCTTGCAGGAATAACCCTAGTGGTTTGGTTGGTTGTGATACGCAAGATCGTGAGCAACCGCTAGATTTGGTGTATCGATCGCTAAGGCGCATCGTCCTTAGATGGTTGTAGTCGGATCGTGAATGTCTCTCCAGTCAAATCGTAGTTATCTATCTCCACCGAAAGATCGGGACAACCCATACACTCATCAAGTAGATAATCAAGCTCGGCTAAAGGACATAGCTGATCTGCTGAACAAGTACATCAATACTCTGGTCCCGGATTCAGATTAGATAAAAGATCTCCTTGAGCTCATCAACCAAGACCTTCCACCTGTCCTCAAGGCTTCTCTGGAATCCGCAGCCCATCTTGATGATTATTTTGTTGTGTCGAAGAGGTGAAACAAAAACATAGCCTCCAGGACTGTCTTGCAGAACAATAGGTCTCTGAAGAAGCAAGAAGTAAAGCCCTGCACTCCCAAATTCAAATCACTAAAGATTCATTGGTGACTCTAGAGTTTGAGCTGAAGATTATGAAGGATGAGAAAACCATATTAGAGGCTCAACTGACCGAACTGAATGCCAAAATTCAGTCTCATGAAGCCAAGATGACAAATTTGCCAAACTCTATAGAAGCAACTTCATCAAAAATGTCAATCATCCTGAAGGAAGATCAATAGCTCAAAGCAAAGCTGTCTAGCATCGAGAGCTCCGAAGATGAAGATCGGAAAATGCTGGATAATGTTAGCCGAATCAGGACTGAGGCCTTAGATGCCATTAGCCAACTCCTGAATTAGTAGCAACACGACTTGTAATAGATTAAGAACAATACATTCTATTTCTGAACAATTGGATATCTTTTGTTCTTCATCTTTATACACCCCTGTTTCTATGGGAATATAATCAGTTCTTTCCCGAGTGGAATATAGTTGATTGCTTCTAGTTTTCCAATAGCCAACTGTCCTCGTCTTGCCGATTCAGGAAATAGCCGACCGACTCTAGATTTATCCGAGCTTGGCCCAGTCCAGTAATGGCCCATCCAATTGGAAAAAACCCTAACTCGTCGTTTGGCATCTCCACTCGGCTTATAAATAAACCTTCCTTCTTCTACCTCTGTCAACAGTTCCAGTCAAGCATTTTCGTCTCCGTCTCTCCACTTTCTCTATCTACACCAATCCAGAGGAAACCCTAACCTCCATAGTAGCAATGGCCGGAGGCGACAATCGCGGTAAGTGTCCTGTCAAGGGAGAAGCTAAAGGGAGCTGAGCATGGCGCAATCGGCAGCGCGGATCAGAATCGTCTTCGTTGCCCCCTTGTATTCCTGCTCACTATGCATCTTTCTAGCCTGATCTTTGCCCTTACTCATTAGGATAAGGGTCATCTCCTCTAGCTATAGCATCCCCTTCCCTTCGGCGAGAGCAGACCAACCGGGGACACCATCATCCGGTTCTTCTGGGTCCTCAGGCTCCTACCACTCCCAACCTTGGGATTTGGATTCGGGTGCCATGGACGTCCCCTATACCCACACAGAGGCGGTCACCTTCAAGGGTGAAAGGGACGAGGCCCGAGGAGAGTTGGAGAAGATCTCCAAGCAATACGGCATCGACCAACTCGAGTGGGAGAACCAGCGGAAGCAGTTCTGCGACGCCATTACAGGTTAGTGCAAATAAATCCACTTCATTTTCCTTTTCTCTGATTCATCTATTCACTCGATTGGTGTTCCACCTTTTCAGCGCTCTCTGCAGAAGTCGAGGGCCTGAAGATTGCGGCGAACAAGATCGCCGACAAGGTGAACGTCCAGGGAGAAACCGCCGAGGCACGCCTTGATGATGCGGACGGTCATATAGATCAGGCCGTCATCCAAGGCGTACACCACGGCGTAGCTCTGGGGCTGGCGGCAATGTCCACCCAGACCAATGAAGACCTTTCCTTCATGCCAGTCGGCTTCCGTGGTGGCGTGCCCCCAGAAGACGTCGAAGACATTGATGATCTCTTTGATAGTTATGAGGATCATGTTACTGCCCTCGCTGAGGCCACAGATGCCTAGACAGTCCTCAACAGGCTATTTAACGAGTAGTTTATACTTAGGAATTTCATGTAAAAACTACCTGTCTTGTAAAATATTATCTATGATTTCCACTTGTTTCTTCCTTCATGAATCTTTTTGAGAATCATAAATCTGAGGAATGTTGCCTGAATTTGTATGACATTGCCTTGATTGCGTCTAAATTTTTTTTGCTCTAAAGGCGACACATACCGTGTTAGCTATTCTCCAAGTCCTCAGAGTATCTTTTCGGCTAAAGGCGATGTTTCGACATCAGCTATTTCGCGCATAGAATTCTTTAAGTTTGCTCATGCACCAACCTCAACACCGGGATAAAATTTCTTCAGAAACCTTCCATTAATAGCTCTAGTATACTCTTCTCCCAGCAAAGTTTTCAAAATAAACGCATTACCAGGTGCACACTTTGATACCCGAAAAGGTCCTTCCCAATTCGGAGACCATTTGCTGAAGGCCTTATCTTTTATCCCAATCGGCAATACAGTCTTCCAGACCAAATCTCCTTCTACAAATTGCTTTTCTCTGACCTTTCTGTTATAATATTTGGCAACACGCAATTTGTTTTTCTCAATACTTTCCAATGCCTTAAGACGAACCAAATGTAAATCCTCCAATTCATCCATCATTTGGTCCTTATAATCTTCTTTCCTCAAATCATTTTGCAACGTAACTCACCTTGAACCCAATTGTAGCTCTCATGGTAACACAACATGATGCCCATAAATCAACTCATAGGGAGATGCCTGAGTAGACCCATGACAAGTCATTCGATAAGCCCATAAAGTCTCATTAAGAACTGAATGCCACTTCTTCGGTTTTTCATCAATCTTCTTCTGAATAATTTTAATCATGATCTTATTTGATGCCTCAGCTTGGCCATTAGCTTGTGCATAATAAGGAGAAGAATTATATAACTTGATTCCCATATCTTCGGCAAAATCACAAAACTTAGATGAAGTAAATTGAGTTCCTTGATCTGTTGTTATAGTTTGAGGAATTCTAAACCTATGAATTATATGCTCCTTAACAAAATTGATCATGTTTTCTGATGTAACCTTCTTCAAAGGAATAGCTTCAACCCACTTTGTAAAATAATTAGTAGCTAACAGCACAAACTTATGTCCTTTGCTAGAAGGAGGATTAATCTGACCAATCAAGTCTATGCCCCATCCTCTAAATGGCCAAGGCATGATAATTGGGTTCAAAGCCGATGCTGGAGCTCTTTGAATGTTGCCAAATCTCTGATAATCTTGACACCCCTTGTAATATTCAAAGCAATATTCAAGCATGGTCGGCCAAAAATAACCAGTCCTTCTAATTATCCACTTCATTCGGTAAGCCGATTGATGTGCACCACACACCCCTTCATGCACTTCATACATTAGCTCTCTGGCCTCTCCTTTACTGAAACACTTGAGGAGTACCCCATCTCTAGACTTATAGTACAACTGATTATCAAGGAGCACAAACTTGAGGGCTTTGTATCTGAGCTTTCGGAAAACCTTCTGTGATGGATTCTTTAAGTAATCGGTAACTTCATTTCTCAAGTCATCAATTACCCGATCCTCATCCAAAGCGCTAATCTCTTGATCCTCTCGGTATCCTAAGGCAGTTTGAGCCAGTCTATTTGCTTCTTCATTATGCCCCCTAGTGATATGATTCAAAGTTACTACCTGAAAATTTTTCAAAAGCTCTCGACATTCTTCATAATATTCCCTCAACACATCATTCTTGCATTCATACCGGCCGATTAGTTGGTTAATTACCAACTCAGAATCCCCAAAGATCTCAACAGCAATGGCCTTTATGTCAACATGAATCCGAAGCCCTCTAATCAATGCTTCATACTCTGCTTGATTGTTGGTAACATAGAATTCAATAGGGATGGCATACTTAAAAATCACCCCTTGTGGGGAAATCAAGAGAACACCAGCACCACCACCTCTGCTACAAGATGATCCATCAAAAAACAAAGTCCAAGGTGCAACAGTTATCACATTAGCAGAAGGATCACGATGTTGGTAACAAAATCGGCAATAATTTGACCCTTTACTACTTTTGCCGTTTCGTACTTTAGATCAAATTCCGACAAGGCTAAAATCCACTTGCCAATCCTTCCATTCAAAATTGGCATTGACAACATATGTTTTATTACATCAAACTCAGAAACTACCACACATTCGGCATTTAACAAGTAGTGCCGAAACTTGGTACACGAGTAGTACACACACAAGCAAAGCTTCTCTGTAGCTGAATATCTTGTCTCGAGATCTAACAATTTTCGGCTAAGATAAGCTATTACTCTCTATTTTCCTCCAAACGCCTGCACGAGGGCTGATCCTATCGTCAGGCTATCAGCCGCCACGTACAACTTAAAAGGCTTATCAAGCTATGGAGGTACCAACACAGGTGGCGCCTTCATGTCTCTTTGATCTCATCGAAAGCCTTTTGATGTACGTCACCCCATATAAACTCCTGGTCCTTTTTAAGCTTTGATAATGGAGAAAATGGCAACACCTTCTCTAACAAATTAGATATGAATCTTCTTACAAAATTAATCTTGCCAAGCAATGATTGCAACTATGTGAGATTAGTTGGAGGGATGACTTTGTCTATTGCCTCCATGCTCTTCTTAGCGACTTCGATCCCTCCTTTATGGACCAAGAAACCTAAAAACTCACCAGCCGAGACCCCAAAGGCACACTTGTTCGGGTTCATCCTTAAACCATGCTTCCTAGTGCACTCCAAAGTCTTTCTTAAATCGGCTAAATGTCCCATGTGATCTCAAGACTTGACCATCACATCATCAATATAGATCTCCACAATTTTGCCGATCAACTCGTGGAAAATAAAGTTCATGGCTCTTTGATAAGTTGAACCGACATTCTTTAAACCAAAAGTCATGACAACCCACTCAAACAAACCAATATGACCAGGGCATCTGAAGGCTGTCTTTGAAATATCTTCTATTGCCATAAAGATTTGGTTATATCCAGCATTACCATCCATAAAGCTGATGACTTCATAACCAGCTGCTGCATCGACAAGCAAATTGGCAACCGGCATTGGGTAACCATCCATTGGCGTAGCTTTATTGAGATCCCCAAAGTCAATGCAGACTCTCATTTTTAAATTCTTTTTGTATACTGAAACTATGCTCGAAATCCACTCCGCATATCTACATGGCCGAATGAAATTTGCTTCTAATAATCTTTCAACTTCCTTTTTCACATCGGCCAGCACCTCCTCTTTGAAAATTTTTCGAGGAGGTTGTTTGTAAGGACGATACCCATGCTTGATCAGCAATCAATGCTCAACAATAGAACGATCCAGTCCGGGCATCTTTGTGTAATCCCAAGCAAAACAATCCTTGAACTCTTTCAGATGGTTTATCAATTTCAATCTATACTCTGGGTCTAAATTTGCACTGATATACATCTGCCTTGGCTTGACATCATCACCAACATTTATATCTTCTAGCTTATCGGCCGACATAAAGCCACGTCCCAACTTTCCTTTGTTGCCATCGATCGGGTTCCCCATTAAAACTTGCTTTGAGAGCCGACTGCTTGGATCGGCTGTTGATCCTTGTTGAAAACGTTCACAGGACCTTCTTCCCATACTCTCCTAGAGAAACAATCAACGCCATCATATTCCCAGTAAGTAGGCTCTGTAGCAGCAACACTTACCGAATCATCAGCATGAACCACCTCAACATCATCTCCAATCCACTGAATGAGAACCTGATGCATGGTTGAAGGTATGCAACAGTTAGCATGGATCCAATCTCTCCCTAAAAGCAGACTGTATGCCCCCTTTCCATCAATGACAAAGAAAGTAGTGATCAAGGTCTTTGATCCAATCATCAATTCAACGTGTACAGCTCCTCGGGTATCAGAGGGATTGCCAGCAAAGTCTCTGAGCACCATGTCAGTCCTCAACAGTACTTCATTAGTCATCCCAAGCTTCCTAAAGGTGGTATAAGGCATAATATTGATGGTAGCCCCTCCATCAACAAACATCTTGGTTAGAGGCTTGCCATTAACATATCCTTTTAAATAAAGCGACTTCAGATGTCGATGCTTGGCCGGCTTATCGAAAACTGCCCGTTCAGTTAGGACAAGTTGGGCCATCAGATCATGATACTCACTCTCATCGAAATCTAAGTACACTTCTTCTTGGATATCCTAGTTTTCCAGAGCTAAGAACTCTAATGAAATAAAGAAAGTCATACACGCATCAGCCGACTGGTCTTGCTTGTCAGGCTTTTCCTTAGGACGCCACACTTATTTCTTTTCGGCAACTGTCTGTGCCAACTCTTTGTTCCTCAAGCGTTGTACCCTTCTTTTTTGGCTCTTCCTCAGCCCTAGTGGACACCATTGTCCTTTCTGCCACACATACTCACGGTGTTCTTCTTCCTTAGCACCTTCTTCATAATGGACCCACCCTTGATCGGCAAATCTCTTGCCTCGCCGATTTCTAGAGCTGTCCATTTTTACACGCCGATCGTCCTCAGTAAAATGTGCTCCAAGCCTTTCATGGACCGGACGGCGGTTGGCCCGAGATTGCCTGTACTCTGAATACTGATCACTGCATTCAGGACAATTATCTTTAGTAGGCAGCTTCAAGCCTTCATTCCAACAATGTTTAAAGAACGAGCATCCCCAATGAGATTGTTCCTGCTCTCTCATGTACTCTTGCTCCCTCTGGTACATCTCTTCCTTGTACCTCTGATGTTCCTCCATGAACTCTTGTTCCTCGTAATACCTTCGCTTCCGATACTGTTCTTGCTCCCGTCACCATTTGTTCAAAAGAATCTGTGTCGTGACTCTGGGCTTGGAAGCTTCCCCCCTCTCGGTTCGGCCGTTCTGGAACCGAGCCTGTTGCCGAAACTCTTCATTTGTAATTTTCCGATCAGGGTCAACAACACCAGTTTTCTTAGCTCTGTCTGAGGTTAACACTTTCACCTTACCCTTATCTTTGGAGTTTTCTATAGCAACCATGTTCACGGAGAAAGATACCGTGTTCTGTGCAAAAGGATTAACATCAATTTTCATCTTACCATCAAATTTCAGATGCCCTTCCTGAATAGCTTTTTGAATCCGCATTCTAAATACTCAACAATAATTGATGGAATGAGAATTGGTATTGTGGTAACCACAAAACTTTTTATCTCTCACCCCTTCAGGGCGCAGCATGGGGTGCCCTTCTGGCAACTTGATACGTCCCTCTTTGAGCAACATTTCAAATAGCTTGTCTGACTTGGAGACATCAAAGTCGTACGTGCCCTTCTGCTGCCTCAACCAGCATTGGCTGACCTGAGTTGGTTCATTCCCTAGACCAATTCGGCTGCGGCTATTTCATCTTCATCATCGTACTCTGTTGCTTCTTCCAGGAAACTTTGATACATCTCATTAGCCACATCACCTTTCTAGAAACGATTGTCTCTCCTGAACCCTTGAGCCTGATTGCTCATCATGGCCAACCGTTGCGATAGCTGACCAAGGTCATCGAAGTCCATGCCGAACAACTTCTCTCTAACATTCGGTTGCATGCCCGCTATTGCCATCCCTGGCAACTGGTCATCTGGCAGGTTTAAGGAATAGCAGAGGTTTTTAGTCTCCCTGAACCTGCGGAGATACTCTTGGGGTGTTTCATTGGGTCTCTACTTCAAGCTCATAAGGTCAACTAGTTTCTTCTCATTAGTGCCTGTAAAGAAATATGAATGAAACTTCTGCTCCAATTCTACCCATGTACCAATGGAATTAGCCGGCAGAGACGTGAACCACGTGAAAGCCGGCACTGTCAGAGACAACAAAAATACCGAATCCTCCAAGCATCATCAGCAGACGCCTCTCCAGGCTACATCAAGTATCGGCTGATGTGCTCTATGGTGCTAGTATCACCCTGACCAGAAAACTTGGTCAGGTCTGTGGGAGGTTTTACTCTCGGAGGGAGTGCAACTCGGTTATACCACTCTGGATAAGGGAACTTGTATGCATAGGACTGGCTCTTTAGCTTTAGGCCAAACTGATTCTGCATCATATTCGTCGTCCTGTTCATGATAAGGTCAATATTCGAATTTGAAGCTCCATGTGTCTGCCCTTAAAAAGCCAAACCTGCAGAGTTCTTATACCCTAGATTCGGGAAAGAGTCAATAGCATTGTAATCGGCAAACTCTTGATATCCGTCTCCATACATATTTTTCTGCAACCTGTTCGCAGCTGGAGACACCTTGAAAGCTGATTGTGGGACGTTCTCCGTTGCACCGAACGTGAGCTGGCCATAAGTCATGGGGTGCTGTTGTTTCTGGTGAGGAGCCATCCCACCTTGGTTCATGCCAGACATCTCACCATCTTCAGCAATTTTTTCCTGGCGTTTTGGCATACTGAACAATGTTGGCCCTTGCATTGGACCAATGGTTTCCTCAAAGCATTTATCGGCGGACGGACCGAAGGTACTGACCATGATCGAGTGAAAGGTATTCAAGAAAGTTGTATGATGATTCCTCATAGTTTCGCTCATTGCTTTGTAAACCAACTCAGTCGTCTTTCTAGCATCTTCTTCTTCAGTGTAATCAGTTTGATGATGAAGGAGAGTCCTTGGGAGTGACTATTTCTGAAAACCTTGTTGCTTTTATTCTTGGAAAAGCACATCAAGCATTTGTGTTGAAATTCATCACATGCTTGCTGGATCGTATTCCTCAAATCTTCTGGCAAATCGTCCATGGTGACGTCCAGAATCTGGGTGTTCTCGAATTCAGGCATCTTGAAATGTATGGTCCCACTGGGTGTGCTAAAAAGTGTGTTGACACAAAATATGACGCACTGTGCCTAACACACAGCAAGCCGGAAAGCGTGGCTTCAATCGGGTTCCCGGGTGTTTCGAAATCCGGAAACATGCCAGTCAGTTTGACCTAAAACTAACAAGGGATGAAAATCATTAGATATAAAACTAGAACATGTTGGGTGAGACCAGACAGTTCCATATATATGGCCCTAAAGCCACTTACGACAACATACATCTATAGAAGTTGTCTGCCAACAAGTTTTATAGGTCAGTCGGCTGAAGCAAACAATGAGTACGTAAAGAGTTAATTGTCGAACATGCATGCATGAGAAAATACGTATGAACGAATCATCATTAATTATGAATTAAAGCATAACCAACTCGGCTATCCAACCGAATTGGGGTCCATGATGAAGGAACACGTAAGCAAACATGATCAAACTAATCTAAAGCTTGTATCCACCGCACGACACCTAACTTTATAAAAGCTCAAACGTACTTAACATGCATGGACCCACAACACGTAACAATCTAGATGAAACCAATTCGGCTATTATGAATATAAGATCTATTTATGGATATAAGCAATTACAAAAGCATAGATAAATCTATGAGAAAAGATGAAGCCGAGCCGTATCAATCTAGATTGGGCAAAAGAGTGTTACAAATATATAAAATATATATAAACATGCAACACGTAGTAACTTAATGAATCTACTAGATCTTGCCAAATCTAATAGAGCCGGTAAATATTTTGCTTTTGCTAGGCATATCAAGCAAGCACCTGCCGCACGGTATCTACTCATACACAAAACATAAGCGAAGACTTCTTGATTGTTAAGCAAGGATCTGCCGCACGATCATTGAAAACAAACAAGACTACTTGCATCAACATATAAATCCACCGCATGATATTAAACATGATAACAAGGTTGCCGGGACTTACGGAGGTCGACGGATCGATGGTTCCTCTCGAAGAACTCGATGACACGACAAAGGACTCCAAATTGGCACGGGGCCGGTTGTATTGTATTGGTTGTGAACAGTTTTTTACAATGACATGAGTCCTAAAAGGACACGACTACAAAACATTAAAGGAAAAACACGATAGCTTTAACTCTAGCCTTCCCTTCGGAGTCTTTATTTCCTCAATTGTCACAATCTTTGTTGCCCGATTCGGCTCTTACTTGCCATTTTCGTCGCTTCTTCAACGGAAAACCGCTCCTCCTTAGAATAACCAACCGCACGATCATTTGCCGAATTCTTGGAAATTAGCCGACCTCATGGACACTTATCGAATGCTCCGAAACTAGCCGACTGTATGGACACTTGCCGAACGCTCCGAACACCCATCTCCACAAATTTGCTGCGCGCTGGCCCACCTATCATCTTTCTGAGCATACCGAAATCCAGTGTTAACAGGAAGTTCTTATTTCACAAATACCCATTGCAAACTGTTAAAACAAATATAGTGCCATGCTTAGTACAGTCCCATCAAAAGCAATAAGGAGAGACATCAGAATCCACCATTGCCCATGGTCTTCACTCATCATCACATGCAGGATAGAGGCATGCCTGGCAATAGCCAGAATAGACCATACCATCTGCAACAAGGGTAAAGAAACCCTGAGTACTTAATTGTACTCAGCTAGACTTACCCGATAGAGAGATAGATATACAAACATAGACACTTCAAGGATTATGCAAGGCTTTATCAAGTGAATCTCCTGAGATAGCATACTTTTGCATAAAAGAGCAGTCCTAATTACTCATGGATTCTCATAATCATAAAACATTATTTGGCAGTAGCTTGAGTAATATTAAGCAGATCTCATTAGCACCTATACTAGAGCAATCACTGAGTTATCAAACAATAATAACCATATTGTGTTTGGCATCAAAACAATATAACCATCTTTTGGTTACTTATTAGAGTTTAGGTTTCTACAGTGGGAGGAAGATCTTTCAAGTTTCTCACTGACGGGGAGAGACCACGATTTGAATCGAATTCCTATCCAGCTGGAGGTTTATTCCTCAATCATACCCAAGTATGCCTACTGGCACACTTATTCGGGTCACCTTCACTATCGTTCGGGTAGCCTGTGGGTCCCTAATTATAGGCATGAGTAGCGACTCATGGTAGCCAGGTAGCTCAAGAATTGCCTGCCCTTGGTACGTAGCCAGGACGTTCAGGGTACTTGCCCATGGTCTCAATTTATTACTTCTGCATGGTTATTTTCCACGATAGCAAATATAGCCAACCGTGACCAGCATCCTATCTTTGTGGGCGATGGTAGACCACCCACGCTACCGGTCTAAGCATGGCTAAGCAGAGGTTTCAATCCTGGGCCTACAAGGTTCTTTTGTTGGACAAGGAAGGTATAATGCAGCAAGGGTTTCATTTCAACTCCTATTACTTAATGCACAAACAAGTGGTTGTATTGTAAGTAAAATACTTGAAATAGAGTAAGGTTGGTGTATAAATGCTCCAGGGCTTGCCTTTGACGAAGGTGGAGGGAAGGTGGTTTGGGTACTCAGGAAGGTCAGAGCCCTGTTCTCCTCCTTCTGGAACTTCTGGAGCTTGAATCTCCTGTGGGACTCCTCCTTCTAGCTCCCCAAACTCCAGTAGTGTCACTCCCTCCGGCGATCCAGGATGTATGTATACATATATGATGATCCAACATATATGACAAGTCATATATCAGAAATGAGACATGTCTAATGCATATGAATGAGTGCTCATGATGAGTGTATGATGCAATAAATTATACTCGTTGACCGAGTAGGTGCAAATATCTTCTGCTGTAGAGAGATTAGCACTTACCCTTCTTTAGCAACCTGTAATAGAGCTTCTCCTCTGGGGTAAGCTCTCTTACACCTGCACTTAAGCATAGTCATGGTTTAAGTCACTTACTATACTAACAGAAGGCATACATCACTTAGAACACTCACAACATGACATATAAACACTTAATAACAACAGCTGAAAGGAAACTGTGTAGGTGAAGCTACACACAACCAAAAATTACCAACTTGGACATTCTAGAAAGCTCATGAAATTGTCTACAAAACATTCCGTAAAATGACCAACTAAATCCAACATTAAAAAGGCCTAACAGACACATTAAGCAAAGTTGTTTAGAAGAAAACAGGAAAACACAGATTTAAGGCTGAACTTGCAAAATTTACTTAGGTCAAATTAAATAGGCTATGGATGTGAACATTTAACACTAGATAGATCAACAAGTTATCTACAACAAAGTCAGTTGTAGCTACTGCTGAAACCAAACATAAGTAGCTCAAACAATTCGAGCAAGAAAACATGTTCCAGCAGTTTTAACAGATTCCAGATAGCACTTAGAACAGTTGTAAAGCTTTTAACCAACATTCTAATAATTATGTTAAAATTATACAAGCAAGGTTGCATAATTAGCTACCACTTTGGTATTCATCACATCACTAGAAAACATACATAAAATAGGGTTAAAATTACTTCCTTACTGGTGATGAGGAAACAAGCATACTTGAGCATTAATTACTTAAACAATTTGAAAATTGTGAAATAACAGATTTCATATTTTTATTAGCTTGCACTGAGCTTGTAACACATGTACTAAAATGACCAAGCACAGAAAACACATATAACTTAGCTATCAAATTAAACAAGGTTGCATTTACATATTTAAACATTTGATCAAAAAGAAGTACAACATGCAATTAAATAAAAGGTTACTGGCACTTCAACATTTTTATTGGAAAGTGCATGCTGAGAAAAGCTCAACACAACAAGAACCACAATTTTATCACATGTCAAACTCCAGTTTTGAATTAAACAAATTAAACTAAGCATATAAAGCTTGCTGTCTATTTCTATTAAAACAACACAAAAGAATAGTAACAACATGTCATATTATATTTTTCATGCATAGAGAAAAACATAAGAAAGCTAACAAAACTGATTTCACATTTTTAGCATTTTCCTGGAATTAGTTAAGCATTTCCAAAGTTAGCAAACAAAACTGAAAAGAACAAAACAGAAAACACTTCGGGCCTATGACACGCGGGACCCAGTGGTCAGCTCCTTCTCTCACAGAGCCGATGCACGGGAGGTGCTCGACCGTCAGCCCTTTGCCGGCGGCGAGGTTTCCGGCCAAACTGACCTCACAACTATGTTCCCCTATGCAACCCGCATCGAACCATGTAGCTGGTTGTACCCTAGGCTCACCGGAGCATGCTCGACGGTGACCATGGCGGCACGGCGCCGCTGCGGCTCTTATGCTGGCCGGCATAAGCTTCTACTAACCAAGCTAGTGGCAGCTACACCTACACGGAGCTCTAGCGGTCCGATCTAGCCAGGATTGGGGCCATGTAAACCCTCTGATGAGCTCGGCCACATGCACGGCAGCACGGTGGCGAGTTCACGGCGGCGTGGTGTCTCTGTTCCAGCGATGGCGAGGCATCACTGCTTCAACCAACTCCGGCTATCTAACCATGAACTAACCGGCTAACCCTAATGTGACTTAGACGAACGCGAGCGACGCTGAGAAGCTCAGCGTAACCCTCGCCGGCGTTGCGGGTGTCGTGCGCTTGCACGCGGCGGAGTTCCCGTTCCGGCGAACCCTAACCCTAATCTCTTCAACGGACTCCTCGGTGAGCATCTACAACCTCTAGGCTACCGCGTACAAGAGCTAGAAGAAAGAGAGAGGTGCTGGATTGGGCTGGCCACGGCAGCGCAAAGCTCGGCGGAGCTTAGGTCATCATTGGCGCCTGCGGTGCTGCTCGGTCTGGCTCACCTGTGCGGCTAGTGCGGAAACTGAGCGGCGCAAAACGTGGAGCGGAGCAAGGCAGAGTTGTGGCTGTGTTTTGGCAGCCAATGCGGCGGTGTGCTGCGCAGGCGAGCTCAGAGATGGCGCTTCTCCGCAATGGCGCAGCTGCTGCATTTTTGCGTGAGGCAGAGAGGAGAGGGAGAGAGTGAGGGCGAGTGTGCTGCGCGGTCGGGCGCTGGAGTGTGCGGGCGTCCAAACTCGCGGTCGGCGCGGGCGTTTTGCCGACGTACGGTCGACATGCGGCGCGCGATGCCTTACGCGGTCGGCCACCGACCGGCGCAGGGCGCTGCTCTGCTCGTTTGAAACTCCATCAGGCCGACTGATGGAGCGATTTGCAACGTGATTATCTCCCTAAACTCCGCGTCTTAGCTTCAACCAATTGCACAATGTTGTAGAGCTATAGCCCGACTACAACTTTGGTGCAAATTGGTTGAACTAAAATGGCTTAGATTTCAAACTATAGGCATTCAAACATAGCAACATTCAAACTGAAAGTCACTTAGGACTTAGGCGATTTCAGAGAACTAAAACAGCCCCCAAATCAGCCTTAATTGGCCAATTAGGGTATTTTAGGGTCCAAATCACCTCAAGGTGGTTAAACAAAGTTTGTTCAAAATTAAAAAATCTACAAGTTTTCTTAAACCAACTTTGTCATACAAAGTCATTAACAAGGTCAATTTGTTAAATCACGCAAAAGGGGTTCCTAGGGTCAACATAGGAGCTTAAACCCTAGAAGCCTAATTTGACTTGATCATGGACATAAACATGGTTCCATTTTCATCCCTATGCATTTCTAGGTGGTCATTAGTGATCAAAACATCAAGCACATGGTTATACAAGCATAACTCATACAAAGCTAAGTGTAGGTTAACACCCACACACATGAAAAACAAGGTGATCACTAGGGTTATCATTTCATGTGATCATGGAAATGCATGAATGCAATGATGCTTGTGCTCATGCTCACGAAATGATATGCAATGCAAGCTTAACACCTAGGGTGTTATAGTGCTGAACTGATTTCCCGCCTGATGATCACGATTGCCCTGGTTCTGGTTATTGCGGGCCACCTCACATAGCAACTCTTCAATGTTGCGCTGCCCACCAATGAACTGGGCCATAAACTGCTTCGGGGTAAGCAGCGGTGCTGGTGGCGGTGGATGCGGCAAAGGAGCCTAATTCTCGTCACGGTGATTCCCACCACTTCCAGAGCCACGGGAGCGAGTGTTGGCAGGCATCTGCATGAATTTGATAGCAAGAAGAAATGAGATTTGAATAATTGCAGATGAATCATGATTATGCCTTAGTAAATCATTGAAAAAGAGATAACTTAAATCCACGTAGGGTATAAAAGAATTAGTACTAGCAACACATCATCATCCATTCCTACTTGGTACCATGAAAAACATCCATACAAGCCAAAAGTGCCAGACATCTGGACTTTGAGTTATGGTGGTTACACAACATCATGTCTCTCAGGGAACAACAAAAGCCAAGCTACTAACGCAAAAGACAACTAAAGACTAGCGTCAACAAGCTATCCTAGTCATCGCGGTCGGTGTCCATCCCTGATAGACGGCCACCCTCATCGTCGCTATCGTCAACAAGCTCAAGCTCCTCAGGATCCTCCTCCTCCTTGTCCCCAGTCTCGGGATCGTCGTTGGCATAGATCACTGCTGGATCTACCTTTGGTACAATGGGTGGAGGGATCGAGTTGATCACATTGTTGAGCCTGTGAACCTCCTGCTGTAACTCGCGGATCTAGTCATGGGCCTGCTGAAGTCGCCCATTCCACTCTGCGTCACGACGGTGGTAGCAATGTTCCCTACCACCTGCTGGTGGAGAAGCATACGCTCACGAGCCTTAGCTGCCTCCTCTCTAAGTATGGCTGCACCTCTCTCGTCCTATGCCTCCTTAGCTGCCCTCCTGAGACGCTGATTATTCCTATCCTGAGGCGTGCCACACTGAACACATAGGAGTCCTCTCTGGCAAAGAAAGCCTTGAGCACTGCATGCATAGCACTCATAGCCGGTCCTGAACTGCCAGCTCTCTCGTCCCTGTTTTTGATCAAGGGATTACCCGTGTCCTGATACCAGGCTGTGGTGTTAGGGCTATCCTCTGGAAAAGTCCCTGCTGCACCGCGGTCCAGCTCTCCACTGTGCTCCTGACGGATCTGACTCAGTATGGTTAGAGCTACAGACTAAGCCCCTTCCCAAGGGCTACTTGCTATGGCCTCCGTTGTCCACTTCCTCCACAAAGGTGCCTCGGTACGCTTAGGAATAGTCGCAGTCATAGTGTACAACTGGGCATTCCCAAGCGTCTCCTGAGTCCAATAGTACTGAGGCGGCTTAGCATACCAACCTAACTCAGCCAAACACTGATAGGAAGCGGTTGCTGCGCTAGGGAGGTCCTAGTGTGGCCATCTGTAACAAGTTTTAAGTTGGTGTGAGAACACATATTTTACAGCTTACGAATTTTATCATATGCATAGATACAATTTGGTAAGGGAGGGAACAAATGCAATGTATGCTGACACATGATGTATGCATGTATCTTACGTCATCACATTCCTATGAAAGCAAACCTTTCGCTACAATGTGCTAGACGGTGGCATACATACGTTCTCTCATACATACGCAATTAATCGTTCTACGCGATTTGCTATTAGTGTACCTGCAGAAGATTCATTTCAGCCCATTCCCAACAATATGAATAATGCATTGTTGAAATATAAATCTAATACTCACTTAGGTGTACACCCCGTATACACGTAAGAAGTATATGCACCCTTTCCTCGTCCTAATGACGACATCGTCTCAACAGACGGCAACACCCACACATGGATGCCTTCTCATAATCATGTGTAAAACAGGATTATTGTCCGGACATCATATAAGCATTCCCCTAGATCGGCAGTGTATCCGATCACGCTCTCACAAGTCACCTTACCTTAGGCATAGCGGCAAAACTTGATCCATACAACACCATTCAAGTGAATGGCCCCCATACTATTCCAACCTATATGGACAGGTAACCAAAAATATGACGCAATCCCCCAAGTTAGTACTTTAAGCCACCTGACATCCTATTGGGCAATAAGGGACATAACCTAAGGCACACTTGTAGTTTGCAAATAATTTTGTACGCACACAAAAGTTTTTGTAACAAAATAGTTTGATCAACAAAGTCTTTTGTTTATAAATACACTCGCGAACGGTAGTATACTCAATCTTGCTCTGACACCAGCTGTCACGAAACCGCCCAACCTATAGGAGCACAAGTGCAATGGTCATCGTTTCCGACAACACTGTCACACTAGAGCCCATATAAGCTTGGTAGTCATTGAAATCTCGAAGGATTTCAAACCACAATAAGTAACAACCCGAGATCGTACTCGATTCAGTAACCACACATCCACAGTGATAAGTTCGAAATGAAATAATATTACAACAGAGTTTAAAGAAGTGTTATTACAACACTGAGTTCAAATCAAAGTAGCGGAAGTTCTTGTTTCACAAACACCCATTGCAAACTTTTTAGAGAAAATACAGTGCCATGCTTAGTACAACCCCATCAAAAGCAACAAGGAGAGACATCAAAATCCACCATTGCCCATGGTCTTCACTCATCATCACATGCAGGATAGAGGCATGCCTAACAATAGCCAGAATAGACCATACCATCTGGAACAAGGGTAAAGAAGCCCTGAGTACTCAATTGTACTCAGCTAGACTTACCCGACAGAGAGATAGATATATAACCATAGACACTTCAAGGATGATGCAAGGCTTTATCAGGTGGATCTCATAAGGTAGCATACTTTTGCATAAAAGAGCATTCCTAATTACTCATGGATTCTCATAATCATAAAACATTATTTGGCAGTTGCTTGAGTAATATTAATCAGGTCTCATTAGCACCTGTACTAGAGCAATCACTGAGTTATCAAACAATAATAACCATATTGTGCTTGACATAAAAACCACATAACCATCTTTTGGTTACTTATTAGAGTTCAGGTTTCTATAGTGGGAGGAAGATTGTAACACCCCTGGTGTTTAAAACTTAATGAAGAATTTGATCATGTCATCATATGCATTAAGCATCATTGACTTAATTGAAAACCTTGGTATGCATTGAACTAAAATAAGTTTACTTGTTTGTGTTGGCTCATTTGTATGAATGCTTACCATGATTTCAAATTCAAACTTTCAAATTCTAGTCCAAACCCTAGTTTCCAAAGGGGATGGATCAAACCCTAAACATGATTTTCAAAATCTAAAAAGAATTTGCATATGGTTGTTTAAGCAATGTTGTAGATCTTTGTTTCAATTGCAAAAGTGGTGTCTTGAGTTTTTCAAGTGTTATTCAAATTTCTTGAGTAATTACAAAGGGGGCAATTCTTTTAAAGAGGGGTTTCAAATTTCAAAAATGCATTTTCATTTCTAGGCTGAATTTGAAAATGTGCATATTGTCAAAGTTGTATATCATGAAATTTTGAGCAACTTTGGTATTCAAAGTATTTCATGAAAACCATTGGAAGCTTAAGCAAATTGCAAAACTATCTCAGGGGCAGTTTAGGCATTTCACCGAGCACCTGCATGTCGGTGCAGTTCTTGCACCGCCGACACCTGGCCGGCCAGCTGCCGAGCTCACGATGTGCCTCCTGGCATCGATGAGCGCCGCATCAGCTGCGTGGCAACGCCACGGCCCCATTGCCGACTTCAAAACGGGACGTCGTCCACCCCTGCCCTCTCTTTGCACGCCGCGACGTCGTCCGCTCTGCTCCACCGCGCGTCCACTTTGTGTCGCCAAGCTCGCGCAAGCTCTCCAACCACTGCCAAGCTCGCCATCTACCACCATTGTCTTCGCCTTGACCTCGCGCACCTCCTACGCGAGTTGGTTGAAGCCGTCGAGTTCTGATTCGCCCGGCGCGACTCCGTCTTCTCCATCTCCGGCGAACATGCCGCCGCTCTGGTTCACGGTTGACCCGGCTATCCAGGAGCCGCATTGTATTTTTCTCCCTTGTTTCATCTTCTTCATTCATCACTGATCCTCATGCGCCTCGCTGTTTTGCTTTTGGTGGTCTGTAGCTCTGGGAACGCCTTTGTCGTCGTCCTGTTCATCTTCTCCGCCGGCACGGTCTCCGTCGCCAGCACTCTCCGCTTCATCTCCGGCCGAGCTTGCATGCGCATCATGTTCGAGGTAAGCTCCTAGTGCTCATAGAGTAGCTGGTTGTAGCTAATTCTGAACCGTAGCCGTGGTTCGTGTTCGCTCTGGCGTGTCAGCGTCGCCGCGTTGATGCTCACCGCCGTGAGAGATCGTTAGTTGGTCTTTTTCGAGTCTGAGTCTTGCGCTAGCTTCACCTAGCCATCATGAGTCCGGTCACGGTGTTGGTTGTTCGAGTGCATGCGTAGTTTCGTCGGCGCACGTCGCGCAGATCTCCGCCGTCCGCCATGGCCGTCGGCGAGGTTGTTTCGTTAGGGTTTCGGTTCGTTTTTCTCGCGCTTCGCGTTGTTTGGGGCCGCTGAGTCTGCTAGTGTGCTTGGTTGAGCTGATTATGGCTGGTACTCGCCGGCGTATGCGCGGCCGAGCTCGGGTTGCCGCCATTGCCGCCAGTGAGGCCTTTGTGAGGGTTGGAAAGGGCTCTATCGTACCTCGTTGGGTTCGGGGCGTAGTGTAGAGCTCAGCGCACGAGTCGGCTGAACGCTTAGTTCGTCGACGGTGATGCGCCACCGTATTCTTTGGTCGCCGGCACCGCTGCTCTGTTTCTGGGTCGCTGACATGCGGGAC
Organism: Microstegium vimineum; assembly: GCA_022036555.1. NCBI lineage: Eukaryota > Viridiplantae > Streptophyta > Magnoliopsida > Poales > Poaceae > Microstegium > Microstegium vimineum. The sequence goes on from CM039127.1 coordinate 36,809,949, forward strand.
CCAGGTGTCAGTGAGAGTAGCGAAGAGTTTTCTTATTTTCTGTTTCTGCACAGTATTGCTTTTTGTTATTTTTGTATGCTTAAATCTGTTCGTGTTTAAATTCTGCAAAAATTTGTGTATGTTCTCTGTGATGTGTAGTATTTAAGAAAAATATAACATGTGCATGTTCAGTATAGTTTTAATCCTGCAAAAATGCTTAAAGTAATTGAAAAATGGTTTTTCCATGATTTTTCATGCTCTGTGTGTTGCTCCAAAAATTATGAAAATTTTTGTGTAACCTTTATACACTTATATCTTGCTGCAGAAAAAGTTTGGCAATTTTTGGATGAACTGTTATACATGGTCATTTGTATAATTAGTAATAAAATAATTAGTAACCCTAATGACTTTAGGTTTTGAGTGAAATTGGATTGTTTGGTGCAAATGGTCATTTGTCCAGTGACAACTATAGTATGGACATGTTTGATGTAGTATTGTTTGCTCAGTTCTCTTGAATATAATTATTAAACTTGATAATTAGTTTAATCAACTTGTTTTATGCTCTAGTTTAGTTTAGTTTCATGAAGGTAAGTTGTACTTAACGTTATTAATCTGTTTTGTTCACCTCTTAAGTACATGCTTGTGTGTTGCAAAACATTATTTCTACTATTTCAAGCATCATCTAAGCATGACATATTATCGTGTAGATTGTTCGTTGGTTGGGTTGGATAATCCCTCTAGTGAAGGGATTTTCTCTCTTGTTGAATCTGAGCCAGAACTTGTGTATCCCTCCAACCAAGGCAAGCCCTGGTGCATTCAAACCTTTTCTTGTATTTAAAATGATTGCTTTAAATAAAGTTATGGTTATATTATTGCATTATCGTATTTTATTAAATTCCTACTTGATGCATAGCCTTATCCTTGTGTTAATTGTACCTTTAACCTTGACACTTGTTTAAAGATGCAAACTTTTGCTAAAATGCTTAGTATGCTTAGAACTTTACAGTAGGTGATTTCCGGTCACCTACGCATAGCGTATTGCTTTGGCAAATGGTTATGTTCTTTTGAGAAAGGGATGTTGTTGGAAGTAATAATCGGGACCGGGCGGACACGGTGTTTGGGAGCCACCAGTGGTGAATGGTGAGTGGGTTCTTTCCGTCTGTGTCATTAGGAACCGTCCGTTGTAAAACGTAGAAGGGTTGTGACTTTGGAGTACCGATTACATACTCCAGGAAGCTGGACTCTTGCTATTCCAGTCTTAAGAACGGTTAATCCGCACCGGGAGTGGAGAGATGGCGAGAGTAGTGTGTACCCTCCAAGTTCGAGGAATTGGATGGAGGTGTACTGTGCTCTCGGGTGGCGGAACCCCGGTCTTGGTTGGAGGATCCAGGGAAAGGTAGTCATATGCGTGCTTTAGTGTTGTATATGTCGTGTGATTGGGAAGCCCCAGCTGGGTTTAACCGGTTCGAATCCTCATGTTGCTCGGAAATGGAAACATAACCCTACCTTTTACATCGTAGTTAATGAAACTGGAACTGGATACTTGTTGGTTCCTTTCATGGATGGTTTATTACCTTGTTATCGATCATACATCTAGATCGGTACTTGAGTAATCTTATGAACGAAATAAATGAATTTCAATTGTTTTATAAAATGCTCTTTTATGCAAAATACTTGATTCTTGCAAACTACACCTTGAATCCTATGACTTGCATATCGTTTGTCCACCAAATATTTTCTTTTGTCAGATAAGTCTTGTTGAGTACTCCCATACTCAGGGTTTGTTAACCCCTGTTGCAGATGAGGGCCACAGCTCGGTTTGTGTAGCCTCATGCTGTATGACCGTTATCACTGTGGATGAAGATGAGGAAAGAACTGTCTTTGCTTGACTCTTGGGCAAGAGTACCTGAGTTGTTTGTTTATACTCTATCATTGCTTGATGTAATAATATCGTATGACACTATTTTATGTTTCAAAAACCTATGGATTGTAATATGACTTCAAATTTCTGCTACTTTGATGTAAATTAAATTATTGTATTATTCCTACAATGTTTGTGATAAGGATGATCCTGTTCGGAAAGAGGTGGATGACCCGCTGCAAAGTGGTGACACCTGACGGATTGATTAAGACTTGGATCATTTGTTTTGGATTAAGTCGGATGGACTAGTAATCCTGGCAAGTGGGCCCTGTCTTAAGAAGTTCTGTCACAAAGAACTTTCAAGTTTCTCACTGATGGGGATAGACCGCGATTCGAATCGAATTCGAATCCAGCTAGAGGTTTATTGCTCAATCACACCCAAGCATGTTTGTCGGCACACTTATCCGGGTCACCTTCACTATCGTTTCGGTAGCCCGCGGGTCCCCCGGTACAGGCATGAGTAGCGACTCATGGATAGCTAGGACGTTCAAGCATTGCCTACCCTTGGTACGTAGCCAGGACATTTAGGATACTTGCCCATGGTCTAGTATGCCACTTGTGGTCTTCATTACCCAACTAGGAGGGGATTCTGACCCGAACCCACAGAGTTAGGCTTCGTGGTCGAAACGAGTTATTCGGGCAGCTACGAAGGAGGCATGCGTTCAATCTCGGGAGATGTCCAACCACGATCCAGTGCCTAATGACATAGGCAGAGAGAACCCGCTCACAAGACCTCCAAGTCAAGTGGCTCGCAACACCTTGTCTGCCCGGTCTCGATTTATTACTCCCACATGGTTATTTTCCACGATAGCAAATATAGCCAACCGTGACCAGCATCCTATCTTTGTTGGGGATGGTAGACCACCCACGCTACCGGTCTAAGCATGGCTAAGCAGAGGTTTCGATCCTGGGCCTACAAGGTTCTTTTGTTGGACAAGGAAGATATAATGCAGCAAGGGGTTTCATTTCAGCTCCTACTAACTTAATGCACAAACAAGTGGTGGCATTGTGAACAAAATACTTTTAAATAAAGTAAGGGAGGTGTATAAATGCTTCGGGGCTTGCCTTTCACAAAGGTGGAGGGAAGGTGGTTTGGGCACTCCGGAAGCTCAGGGCCCTGTTCTCCTTCTTCTGGAACTCGTGGAGCTTGAATCTCCGGTGGGACTCCTCCTTCCAGCTCCCCAAACTCCAACAGTGTCACTCCCTCCGGCGATCCTGGATGCATGTATACATGTATGATGATCCAACATATGACAAGTCATATACTAGAAATGAGACATGTCTAATACATATGAATGAATGCTCATGATGGATGAGTTATGCAACATTTTATACTCGTTCACCGAGTAGGTGCAAATCTCTTCTTCTGTAGAGAAGTTAGCACTTACCCTCTTTAGCAACCTGTAATAGATCTTCTCCTCTGAGGTAAGCTCTCTTACACCTACACTTAAGCATAGTTATGGTTTAGGTTACTTGCTACACTAACACAAGGCATACATCACTTATAACACTCATAATAGGTCATATAAACACTTAAAACAACAGCTGAAAGAAAACTGTGTAGCTGAAGCTACACACAACCAAAAGTTAGAAACTAAGACATTCTGCAAAGCCGATGAAATTTTCTACAAAACATTCCATACACTCTCCAGCTAGATCCAACTATAAATTAGCCTAACAGTTACTTCAAGCAAAGTTGTTTTGAAGGAAACAGAAAAACTCAGATTTAAAGCTGAACTTGTAAAATATACTCAGGTCAAATTAAACAGGCTATGGCTGTGAAAATTTAACCCCAGATAGACTAACAAGTTATCTACCATAAAGTTAATTATAGCCACTGCTGAAACTAAACATAAATAGCTGAAACAATTCTAGCAGGAAAACATGTTTCAGTTGTTTTAACAGATTCCAGATAGCACTTAGAACAGTTGTAAAGCTTTTAACTAGCATTCCAAAAATTATGATACAATTAGACAAGCAAGGTTACATAACTAGCTAGGATTTTGGTATTCAAACCAACAACAGAAACCATATATAAAACATGGTTAAAATTATTTCTTTGCTGGTGATAAGGAAATAAGCATACTTTGAGCATTAAATACTTAAACAATATAAAAATTGTGAAATAACAGATTTCATATTTTTCTTAGCTTATACTAAGCAAGTAACACATGTACAAAAATTACCAAACACAGAAAACACATATAGCTTAGCTAGCAAATTAAACAAGATTGCATTTAAACATATAAGCATATGATCAAAAGAAGTACAACATGCAAAAAGATTAAATTTTACTGTCACTTTAACATTTTTCATGGAAAGTGCATGCTGAGACAGACTCAACACAACAGGAACCATATTTTTATCACATGCCAAACTCCAGTTATGAATTCAACAAGTGAGATTAAGCATATAAAGCTTCCTGTCCATTTTTATTAAAACAACACAAAAGAACAGTAATAACAGGTTATTTTATATTTTTCATGCATAGAGAAAAACATAACAAAGCTAACAAACTTATTTCACATTTTAACATTTTTCTGGAATTAGTTATGAATTTCCAAAGTTAGCAAACAAAATTTAAAAAGAACAAAACACAAAACACTTAGAGCCTATGACATGCGGGGCCCACTGGTCAGCTTCTTCCCCACAAAGTCAACTGCACTGGAGGTGCTCTACCGTCACTCCTTCGCCGGTGGCGAGGTTTCTGGCCAAAGCAACCCGGCAGTTGTCTTCCCCTACGCAACTCGCATCGAACCATGTAGCTGGTTGTACCCTAGGCTCACCGGAGCATGCTCGACGGCGACCATGGCGGCACGGCAGCGCTGTGGTTCTTACGCTGGCCGGCGCAAAGCTCTACTGACCAAGCTAGCAGCGGCTACACCTACACAGAACCCTAGCGGTCCGATCTAGCCCGGATTGGGGCCATACAAGCCCTCTGATGAGCTCGGCCACATGCACAGTGGCACAGTGGCGAGTTCACGGCGGCGCGGTGCTTCTGTTCTGGCGGCGGTAATGCGCTAGAGCTTCAACTGACTCCGGCTACCTAACCACTCGCTAACCAGCTAACCCTAACACGACTTAGACGGACGCGAGCGACGCTGAGAAGCCCAGCGTAACCCTCATCGGCGTTGCGGGTGCCATGCGCTTGCGCGCGAAGGAGTTCTCGTTCCTTCGAACCCTAACCCTAATCACTTCAACCGACTCCTCTGTGAGCTTCTACACCCTCTACGCTACCATGTACAAGAATTCGAAGGGAGGGAGAGGGGCCAGGTTGAGCTGGCCATGGTAGCGCAAAGCTCGGTGGAGCTTTGGTCGTCAATGGCGCCACTGCTCTGCGCGGTCTGGCTCACCTGCTCGGTTAGCGTGGAAACTGATCGGTGCAAAAGGTGGAGCGGAGCAAGGCAAAGCTACGGCTACATTTTGGCGGCCAATGCGGCGGTGTGTTGCGCGGTGGAGCTCGGCGACGACGCTGCTCGGTAATGGCATGGTGCTGCGCTTTTGCGCGAAGCAGAGAAGAGAGGGAGAGAGCGGAGCGAGTGTGTGGTGGAGCTCGGCGACGACGCTGCTCGGCAATGGCGCGGTGCTGCGCTTTTGCGCGAAGCAGAGAAGCAGAGCGAGTGTGCGGTGCGGTCGCGAGGTGGAGTGTGCGAGCATCCAAGGCGCGGCCGGCGCGGGTGTTTCGCCGGTGTACGGCCGCCACGCGGCGCGCGATGCCTGACGCGGTCGGCCACCGACCGGCGCGCTCGCGGCTCAGCTCGTTCAAACGCGGGATAAGGCAGCCTTACAACGGGTTTTGCAACGTGATTAACTCGCTGATCTCCGCCAACTAGCTTCAACCAATTACACACTTTTGTAGAGCTATAGTTAAACTCCAACTTTGGTGCAATTTGCTTGAACTAAAACTGCCTAGATTTCAAACTATAAGCACTCAAATAGGGTAACTTTCAAACTGAAAGCCAGTTTAGGACTTAGGCAAAATTTGAATCCAAAACAACCCCTAATCCTGCCTTAAAGGCTAATTAGAGTATGTTAGGGTCCAAATCACCTCAAGGTGGTTAAACAAAGTTTGTTTAGAATTAAAAACTCTACAACTTTTCTTAAAACCACTTTGTCAAACAAAGTCATTAGCAAGGTCAATTTGTTAAATCAAGCAAAAGGGTTCCTAGGGTCAATCATGAAAGCTTAAACCCTAGAAGCTTAATTTGACTTGATCATGAACATAAACATGGTTCCATTTTCATCCCTAAGTATTTCTAGGTGGTTATTAGTGATCAAAACATCAAGCACTTAGTTATGCAAGTATAAATCACTCAAAGCTAGGGTAAGTTAACACACACATACATGAAGAACAAGGTGATTACTAGGGTTTTTCATTTCTTGTGATCATGTAAATGCATGAATGCAATGATGCTTGTGCTCATGCTCATGAAATGATATGCAATGCAAGCTTAACACCTAGGGTGTTACAATCTTCCCCGTCGACGGCCCTCATCGACGGATCTCGTTGACGGCACCCGTCGACCCTCGCCGCCGATCCCATCGACGGCCCCTCGTCGTCCCTCGCCGTCGATCCGGTCGACGTCCCTTGTCGCTCCTCGCCGTCGATCCCATCAGCGGCCCTCATTGTTCTCCGCTACCGACCACGTTGGCGGCCCTCGTCACACCTCGCCGTCGAACTGGTCGGTGGCCCTCGTCGCTCCTCGTCGTCGATCCCAATGGCGGCCCTCGTCATTCTTCGCCGCCGACCATGTTGGTGGCCCTCGTCGTCCTTCGCCGCCGATCCCGTCATCGGCCATTGTCGCCCTTCGCCGCCGATCCCGTCGACGACAATTGTCGCCCGTCGCCGCTGACCGCGTCGGTAGCCCTCGTCGTTCTTTGCCGCCGACCACGTTGGTGGCCCTCGTCGTCCTTCGCCGCCGATCCCGTCGACAGCCATCGTCGTCCTTCACCGCCGATCCCGTCGATGAGACTCGTTGCCCGTCTCTGCCGACCACGTTGGTGGCCCTCGTCGTTCCTCGTCGTCGATCCCGTTAGCGGCCCTCGTCATTTTTCTCCATGACTCACGTCGCCAACGACCTCGTCGTCCCTCGTCACCATGGTTTGCCCCGCAGCTGGCCTCGTTGTTGACTCACCACTGTCCTCGTCATCTCTCGTCAACGACTCACCACGACCCTTGTCGCCAACCTCGTCGACATCCCTCGTCGCCAACTCGTCATGATATTCGACGACCTCTACAAAACACTCACGGTGTTTGGCGATCACTACAAAACGCTCACGGCATTCAGCGACCACTAAAAACGGTCCCATAGTGTTCGACGACCTCTCCAAAACACTCCCATAGTGTTCGACGACCTCTCCAAAATGCATTATGGCATTATCTCCAAACAGCCTGGCCATAACCAGAAAGCACCCAAAGCTGGCCTGCCGATGAATCATAGCGCATAGAAATAGCTACCCTATACGCTACGACTACATCGACAGGCCTCCCAAGTGGTATTTCCCCAGAAGCCGGGCGATATCACTCGTGTCGGAGCCACGAGGTTATGTCCCCAGAATCTGTACACGACCATTGTACGGTCGATGACTCTACAAGCAGCATGGCTTTTCGCCCAGCGTCTGTAGGAACAGTCTCCATAGTCCCTGGTCACGCCACGATAGAGCCTCTCGGAAAAGAGCCCTATCCCTGGCATCTCCCAAAGCATACATGAGATGCTCGCCCTCTGTGCCGCGGGTTGTCAGCAACGTGCCTCCTTGGGAGTCCCTATGGCTCCTACGCATGCAGTGGCGCTAGGCCCCCGATCTGGACCATAGGAGGCCCAAGGACGAACAATTCTTTGCTATGGCTCACGACTCAGCTGGCACGAGAGGACATACAAGTGAAATAAAAGCTCACCGCCCCGATTAACAGCTTTGCCACATTTCACTTACAAGTCCGATAACTTGTATACTAGATACAATCTACCGTTGTCCCGCAGCAAACATGTCAACATCCCCTACGAGCACTTCCATCGCCAACTACAGTATCGGGGACTGCCCTCATCGTCAACTCATCGTCAACTCGTCGTGAGCTCACGGCCCACGACGACCTCGTCGCTCCTTGTCGCCGACTACAATCTTGGGGACTGCCCTCATCATCGACTCGCCACGGCTCATGCTGGCCGTGTTGCTCCTCATCGCCGACTACAGTCTTGGGGACTGGCTTTCATCATCGACTCATCAAGGTTCACGCCGACTTCATCGCTTCTCGCCACGGCTCATGCCGACCTCATCGCTCCTTGTCGCTGACTCGTCACGGTTCCCGCCGACTTCGTCACTCCTCGCCACGGCAAATGCTGACCTCATCGCCGACTACAGTCTCCGGGGACTGGCTTCATCATAGACTCGTCACGGTTCACGCCGACTTCGTCGCTCCTAGCCACTGCTCATGCCGACCTCGTCACTCCTTGTCGCCAACTCGTCACGGTTCCCGCCGACTTCGTCGCTCCTCACCACGGCTCATGCCGACCTCTTCGCTCCTTGTCGCTAACTCATCATGGTTCACGCTGACTTCATCGCTCCTCGCCACGGCTCTCGCTGACCTCGTCGCTCCTTGTCACCGACTCATCACGGTTCCTGCCGACATTGTTGCTCCTCACCACGGCTCATGATGACCTCGTCGCTCCTCATCGCCACTACAGTCTCGGGGACTGGCTTCATCATCGAGTCGTCTCGGTTCACGCCAACTTTGTCGGTCCTCGCCACGGCTCATGCCGACCTCGTCGCTCCTTGTCGTCGACTCGTAATAGCTTGGCACCACGTGTCTACAACATCTACTACCAAGCTCGGGGACTAAGTGGATACACTTCACCTCATGGTGAATGTATTTGGTTTCTTCTTCGACAAGCGCTAGGATGGACTTGTACAGACTTCTACTAGGACCTTGATGTTCCTTATGGTCTTGCAAGCTCCAAGTGGATACACTTCACCAAGAAGAAGTTCTTTCACATTTTTTCTCTAGCACGTCACATCCTCCCAACAAGCAGCTGTAGACCTACGACGAAGTGACCTGCTCGCTATCCAAGCTCTGATGGTTCCGACCAGTTCGACCAGGTCAGAAAGCTTCTCCGGACTACATCCTGACTAGGCCACCTGGTCGGAGATCCTCGACAATGCTGATAAAGAAAGACGACCAGGTCGCATCTCCTCGAAGGCTTCAGGACAGCTCGCCAGAATGATATAACGTGCTCGGGGACTTGTTGGGATATTACGTCGGCATATCCCCAGGGACCTATATGGGCCTCCCGACCAGGAGGTGGGCCGACCCACAAGACATAGACGTGCAGCACACGACATGCATTGCACGAATAGTACCATATTGACTATTTTACTTGTAACTTTGTCCCTTCGGCATATATAAGGAGAGATAGGGGACCCCCCCAAAACACAATCTCATCACATCTTGTAATCTATCTCTCAGATCAATACGGCCATCAGAACACAGGACGTAGGGTATTACGGCGATTTGCCGACCTAAACCTGTCTAAATCGCCATATCTATGCTCTCTGTGTTACGCTTGACCGTCGTCGCCACACCTACGCCTACAATCTACTACCATAGGGTACCCCCTAGGTAGACTGTGACACGTATTTCGTCGACAGTTACCACCTCCTAGATGGCTTGGTGATCGAGTCTCCGTCAAAGCACACAAGAAGCTTGTGCGTGGCTCCGGAGAAGAGCTTTCTGAGGGGTATTGTGCTCACTCTGCGGGAGATCGCGAAGAGCAACTCTAGTTGAGCGTATCGTTGAGTGCCCTCATCTTGTGTTAGTTAGGTGGCAGCCCTTGATTGGGTTAGGCGAGTGAGGCTTGTAAAAAGTCATAAACCTCCAAATGAGTGAGCCAATACAATGGGGACTAGCTTGGTGGCGACCAAGTGAACCTCGGGAGAAAAATCACTGTGTCAACCTTATGTACATCTTCTCGGTGGTTTGCATTTCCAAATCACTAGCTTGTATTTACTTATTCATACTTGTGCTAGTGATTAGTTGTTGCTCTTGTAAGTAGTTTAGCTTGTGTAGCTTGCTTAGTTACCTTCTAGCTTGTGTAGCATAGAAGTAGCTTTTGAGTGGCTAATTGGCTTGAGTAGCTTTGTTAGTCACATTGCTTAGTTTGTGTAGCTAAGTAAGTTGAGCTCTCTAGATGGCTTGTGTAGTCTTGCTAGAGAGCATTGCTAGTGAGCTTAGGTGCTTTGTGATTTGCTTACTAGTATGTGTAGGAGCTCCCGGTTTGCTTAGAGTACTAGTTGCTTAGGTTTGTTTGACCTTGCAACCTAGACTTGTTTAGGTGAGCTTCCTAGTCCGGCACCTTAGTTAGCATAATAGACATACTTTGCTAGGTGTTAGATTAATAGATAGAGGGGTGTAGTCTTGGCTAGACCGATAGTTTTAATTCCGCATTTGTTTCAGTTAGCCGTTGCGATTAAGTTTTAGAAAGGACTATTGAACCCCCTCTAGTATGCCATCTCGACCCTTCAAGTGGTATCCGAGCCAAGTCTCTCATTTGTGGTCTTCACCGACCCGAGGGGATGGCGACTTATGGGCTAGATGTTGAGTGTCCACACATTTTTGATGGCACACACTTTGCACGGTGGAGAAATTGGATGTCATGCAATTTCAAGTTTATTTCTCTCCAAATGTGGTGGATTGTTGATGTGGGTCTTTCTTGTGAAATTGAGAGAAAGATGCAACTCAAGCACAAAAGAAGTGCCTACATCTCGATTGCCAAGCTACTAACACTCTATACCATTCTATGAAAGATAACATTTTTGGTGAGATCATGGACATGAAGAGCGGTCATGAGATTTGGACCTATCTCATTGAAACATATGAGACTATTTCAAACATTGATGATGATATATCCATGTTGGTGGCACATGAGAGTGTTGAGCATGACCACAACTTAGAGATTGTGGAAGATTGCTCCACCTCATGGTCAAGTGATGAAGATGATCTACCTACCACAAGATCACTTGACAAAAATGATGAAGTCCAACCTCAAGTGTTGCAATTAATGATGCTACTCCAAGGATACTTGATGATGATGATGAAGAAGATGATGATGATGATGATGATGATGCATGCTCGAGCTATGAGAGTGATGCCTCCACAAGCTCTTCTACTTCATCACATTGCTTCATGTCACTTGGTGACACTAAGGTATCAATTGGCAATGTGATTGTAGATTGTGATGCCCTAACTTTGAGCTTGTGTGTAAACTCTCCAAAGCTTTAGAAAATGAGTTAAATAAAACAAAGAAACTAAAAGATGAAAACTCGTCTCTAAAGAACTCATGTGAAGAACATAAGCACTTACTTGATGTTCTTAAATCTTCACATGGAGAACTAAAACTTGATCATGAGCAACTTCACATGTCTCATGAAGATTTAGTTCACAAACATGGTTATCTCATTAAAGAATTGATAAATCTTAAAAATGATGAGAACTCATCACATGGGTCAAATGATCAATCTCTTATTGTTGCTAACCCTTGTGATGTAGGGAAGAAGCATATATCCACCTCTTGTGACAATTTACTTGATATGCCATGTTCTTCACATATAGATGCTTGTTCTACTTCTATGTCTTGTGAGACTAACCTTTTGAAGGATAACAATGAGCTCACAAGTAAATTGAAGAATATGAGCAACAAGCTAGAGATGTGTTACAATTCCAAAGTCAACTTTGATCACATGATGAACAATCAAAGAAGACACAGTGACAAGAGTAGAGTCGGCTTCCACAAGAGCAAGGGCAAGGAAGTGAAGAAGCAAGAACAAAAGAAGATATCTCATTTCATGTGCTTCAAGTGCCATGGGTTGGAACATCTTGCAAATGCTTGCCCAACCAAGAATGCTCAAGCAAAGCCAGAAGTCAAGCCCCAAGTGCAATACAAGATCAACCATCAAGATGGTGATTTGGGGATGACAAAGAAGAAAACAAGAAGACGTGGCAAAGCAAGAGCAAGGCATCCAACTCCTATCCATGATGCTAACAAGATGATGATGATGAGCAAAGACCAAGAGAAGAATCATTTGGCTCACATCAAGTGCTACAAATGTGAAGATATGGGACACTTTGCCTCGAGGTTTGCTACCAAGCATGAGATGAAGATTCAAGCAAAAGAGAAGAGGCAAGGCAATGAGAAGCAACATTTGAGCAAGGAAGAAAAGGCTCAATCAAAGAGAGTTTGCTACTCATGTCGGGAAAGCGGACACATGGCCAATTCATGTCCCCTAGGTATGACTTCTAAGCATATTTCAATTGATAATGATCATATGCTTAGAAAGGATGGTAGTGGTACCTCTATGGTTGCTATTGCAAAACATCCCGCTATCCATACTAAGGCATTGCCTAAGTATGTTGCTCCTAACTTAAGAGGATCCAAACTAGTTTGGGTACCATCAACAAGTGGATGAATGTGTGTAGGTACCATTGGCATTGGAGGCTTGATTCAATGTGGTTCATATTGTTTATCATATGATTGAGTCAAATAGTGAAGCTTAATGCATATCTCATCCCAATGCCAAGTCAAAAGAATGAAGTCCAAGTGCTACAACATACAAGTGCATAATCAAGTTGTGGTGGTTTATTGGATCAGTTGAAGCTTGCAAATGGATTGATCATGATCTACCAAGGTATGATCAAGAGACTACCTTTAGTGAGTGAATTGAATGGATATATGTCTTGAGATAATATTCAAACAAGTTGATTTCAAGTTTCATTCAAATTGAAGAAGCATAGCTCAATGTGTCAACATTTGTCATTATTCAAATTCTAAGCTAGCTGTGATCATAGCTATGTTTGAGAGATTAAATATATTTGGGTTGGCTTGAAATTTGGTATGCATGCTCTACACTTATGGTATTAATTGCTATGAAAATTTCATGAGTATTGGATAAGGATACTTCTGTAACACCCTAGGTGTTAAGCTTGCATTGCATATCATTTCATGAGCATGAGCACAAGCATCATTGCATTCATGCATTTCCATGATCACATGCAATGATAACCCTAGTGATCACCTTATTTTTCATATGTGTATGTGTTAACCTACATCTAGCTTTGAGTGAGTTATACTTATATAACCAAGTGCTTGATGTTTTGATCACTAATAATCACCTAGAAATGTTTAGGGATGAAAATGAAACCATGTTTATGTTCATGATCAAGTCAAATTAAGCTTCTAGGGTTTAAGCTTCTATGTTGACCCGAGGAACCCTTTTGCTTGATTTAACAAATTGACCTTGCTAATGACTTTGTCTGACAAAGTAGGTTTAAGCAAAGTTGTAGAGTTTTTAATTCTGAACAAACTTTGTTTAACCACCTTGAGGTGATTTGGACCCTAACATACACTAATTAGCCTTTTGAGGCAGGATTAGGGGCTGTTTTGGATTCAAATTTTGCCTAAGTCCTAAACCGACTTTTAGTTTGAAAGTTACCCTGTTTGAGTGCTTATAGTTTGAAATCTAGGCAGTTTCAGTTGAAGCAAATTGCACAAAAGTTGGAGTTCAACTATAGCTCTACAAAAGTGCGTAATTGGTTGAAGCTAGTTTGTAGAGATTAGAGAGTTAATCGCGTTGCAAATTGCTCCGTCAGTCGGTCTGATCGGGCGTTTGAACGCCGAGCCAGAGCAGCGCGCCGGTCGGTGGCCGACCGCGCCTGGCATCTTGCGCCGCGTGTCGACCGTACACTGGCGAAACGCCCGCAGCGGCCATGCCTTGGACGCCCGCAGCGGCCACGCCTTGGACGCCCGCACACTCCACCTCGCGACCGCACCGCACACTCGCTCCGCTCTCCCCCTCTCCTCTCTGCCTCGCGAAAGAAAGCGCAGAGCCGCGCCATTGCCGAGCAGCGCCATCGCCAAGCTCCACTGCGTAGCACACCGCCGCATTGGCCGCCAAAGCGCAGCCACAGCTTCGCCTTGCTCCGCTCCACCATTTGCACCAACTAGTTTCTGCGCTAACCGAGCAGGTGAGCCAGACCACGCAGAGCAGCGGCGCCATTGATGACCAAAGCTCCGCCGAGCTTTGCGCCGCCATGGCCAGCTCAATCTGGCCCCTATCCCTCTCTTCTAGCTCTTGTACATGGTAGCCTAGAGGTTGTAGATGCTCGCCGAGGAGTTGGTTGAAGCGATTAGGGTTAGGGTCCGCCGGAACGGGAACTCCGCCGCGCGCGAGCGCATGGCACCCGCAACGCCGGTGAGAGTTGCGTTGGGCTTCTCAGCGTCGCTCGCGTCCATCTAAGTTGCGTTCGCCATGCCAAAGTACCACCCGCGTAAGGACATCAGCATCGACGACCTGGTCGATGCCATCGATCGCAGCAACGCCGGCATCATCGACTGCATTGACCTCGTCTAGGCGGCACGACGCTGACTGCTCGGCCACCACGGTCGCCAACCGTGCCGTAACCAGGTCCCAGCAAAAGCCACGACCGCGACCAGGCCTCACAGATATGGCGACCTGGCGTCCCGACCCATCCCCGATCAGATCCCTGCGGCACCCGTCGTGAAGCGGTGAGACGACGTGGAGATGGCGGCGCGTTTGCCACGCATGGCGCGGATCGGACGGTCCAAGATACAGATCCGATCTAGAGGACGGTGCCAGGCGCCGGAAGGACCATCGAATCCGGGAAGGTGACCGCTTAACGAGCCATGGAGTCGATGCACAAACCCCCTACCTGGCGCGCCAACTGTCAGCAAAATATGCGTCGTAGTCTACCTAGTGGATACCCTACGGTAGTAGATTGTAGGCGGAGGTGTGGCGACGGCGATCAAGCGTAACACAGAGAGCGTAGACACGGCGATTTATACAGGTTCGGGCCAGCAAATCGCCGTAATACCCTGCGTCCTGTGTTTTTGTGGCTGGATTGATCTTGCGTATTAGGTTACAAGATCTGTAGGTGATCTGAGAGAGGTTGTGTGTGAGATTTTGAGGGGGGGGGTCCCTGCTGGCCTTATATAGCCGTGGAGCAGGGTTACAATTCTCATATCCAAATAAATTACGATCAGTTCCCTATGGAAAGGGATCTGAGTCTATCTACTAGGATCTTCCTTGGCGAGCAAGACTTCTTCGGAGTCCTTGGCGAGCACGGCGGGCCGGTCGTGTGCCGCAAGGCCTCACAGGCTGGGCCGTCTTCTGGTCAGCAGGCCCATAAGGTCCCTGGGGATATGCCGAGGTAATATCCCCAACAGACACATGCAAACACCACATTTTTTCCCCTGGCGTATGATGTGGGCTTCTATCTTTTCGATCATAGGCATGGGAGGGAGTTTGGAGAGCTCGCAGGCGGCTAACGCTAGATTAGCGCTAGGTGTCGGGTAGACCGGGACGTCACCCACCTTGTTGAAATCTTGCTGGAGGTTGTGTCAAAGCGGGCCGTCACGATTCCTCTGTTCCAGCTCGCACTGCTCCTGCTCGCGGCGCTCCTCATTATGCCTCTGCGCCCACTCGGTGTTGTGTTGTTCTCTTGCGATGCGGTCAGGATCTGTCTCATTATCGCGAGGGGCGCTGTCGGCGAAGCCTTGAAAAATCGCTCCCCCCCCAAAGCCCGGAGGAAACTCCGAGAAGCTGTTCGTCGATCTGGAAGAGTCGGGGATTTCGGGCCTCATGGTGGTGGCCGAGCCCAACGAGAGCATTCCGTCGAGGGACACCACCTGGTCAGAGTCGTTGGAGATTGCGGAGATAATAATGGTGTTCACGACAGGTGCCGCGGGGATCTGGTCGGAGTCGGATCGAGACACCTGGTATCGGAGGGTCGCCACCTGGTCGCTATGCTCGCGAGGCGTGGTCGAGGGAATCCTGATGCCCCTGGTCGTCGCAGTTTTCATCTAGCCTGGGACTCGGTGGCGGTGTGGTCGGCGGCCGTGGTGACCGGAGAGTCGACATCGTACCGTCTGTACGAGGTCGATGCGGTCGATGATACCAGCATTGGAGCGGTCGATAGCATCGACCAGATCATCGATGCCAATGTTCTTAAGCGGTTGGTACTTTGGCGTGGCGGGGCGTCGTCCGACTAGCGGCGCGTCCGCCCTGCGTAGCGTGGATCCGACGGTCCAGGACATAGATCTGATCTGGAGCACATTGCCGGTCGCTGGGAGGACCATCGAATCTGGGAAGGTGACCGCTTGACAAGCCATGAAGTCGATGCACACACCCCGTACCTGGCGCACCAACTGTCGATGAAATATGCGTTTCAGTCTACCTAGGGGGTACCCTATGGTAGTAGATTGTAGGCGGAGGTGTCACGACGGCGATCAAGCGTAACACAGAGAGCGTAGACACGGCGATTTAGACAGATTCGGGCCGGCAAATCACCGTAATACCCTACGTCCTGTGTTTTGGTGGCTGGATTGATCTGTGTACTAGGTTACAAGATCTGTAGATGATCTGAGAGAGAGATTTTTGGAGGGGGTCCCTGCTTGGCTTATATAGCCGGGGAGCAGGATTACAATTTCCATATCCTAAAAGATTACAATCGGTCCCGTATGGCAAGGGATCCGAGTCTATCTACTAGGATCTTCCTTGGCGAGCAAGACTTCTTTGGAGTCCTCGGTGAGCACGACGGGCTGGTCGTGTGCCGCAAGGCCTCGCGGGCTGGGTCGTCTTCTGGTTGGTAGGCCCATAAGGTCCCTGGGGATATGCCAAGGTAATATCCCCAACATCTTGAGCCGCAAAAATGCAACTCCTCGCACCCCGCGCACGACCGCAGAGGCACGACTCTTCACTTCCCAGGCATGGACAGTATCAGTAACCGCTGATGAGATGTGGGCCGCTCATGACGAACCAAGCGAACGGCACCAACTTCTTGGGAACATGCAAGCATCACAAGAGCACAACCAGTCCACCACAACTAACAAAAAAAAGAGATGAGAACTGCCGGTAAGTGCATCCATCTAAAGAACGTTCAAATCTTTATCCCCTCTGTGCAAAATGCAGGGACAACAATGGGGTAACGGTCGTAAGACCGCCTTTCACCCATTACGCTCATATGCCAAATGAGTTACCAGGGACCGCGGGATCGTGTGCTGGCCCAAAACTTCGTGGGTTCGACAGCCTCCCCGGCCAAAATCGAAGAGTAAGGGACGTTGCTAAGCGGGCCCTAGCGGCCAGAGCGTAGACGTCTTCACGTCGAACGCGCTCAGTAAATGTGTTTAGACTTCAATAGATAACAGAATATGTTGTAAACCCCTCGAGGGGTGGCATCGGGCCCTCAGATCCTAGCGAACGGATCTGGGTACTATACGCATCGACTGTTGAAGATTAGAGATCGGTCCACGATGGACCTCTGCCGGTGAGAGCCTCCACGGATGAGGACCCGGGGTCTCCCCTAAACTACCCGATTGCAGCTCGCTGAGCGCTCAGTCTCGTCCATCTTGGAAAGACACGAGGCTGCTCACTTCCACATCCCAGATCATGGGGGTGCGAGGAAGAAATACAGGAGCCGCACGATGGCGGCCCCCAAACGCATGATACAACAAACACGATAAGTAACAAACGAAGGCTTAAGGAACGGAAACAACAGCTAAAATGACGATTACAGAAGCTTAAAATGGGGCTCAGCAGGCCCAGTCCATACAAGCAAGGTAAAGCACCTCGATCGGCCCAACACAACCAACTTAACTAACGATTACGGGATCTCCACCAGGACCTCCTCCACAGGCACGACGTCAACAACGGCCTCAGCTGCATTAGAAAGGCGCTCAATAAGGTGGACAAACTGGTCGACGCTCCGCTCGTGTGGGAACCCGGCGGCATCCACCATGTTTGTCCCAGAATGGACCTTAGCCATGGCAAACACGACCCCAGCACCACGGAAGATGGCACTCGCGACGACATTGCGGACGCGCGCATGAGTGGCCTGAAGACGCTCAACCACGATGCTCCCAGGCACACGGAGAAAGCCGGGGACATCATTCATAGCAGAATGGAGCGTTTGCAGCTCCTCCTCCAGTGCTATGAAAAGGATATGATATGATACGTCATAAGCAGGTCATAATCAAACATACATAGGAAAGAGTGGCCAAGCTCACCCACGACGCGCCTGTCAACCTCAGCCAGCTGATCGCGGAGACAGTAGCCCGCCTGAACGGACCCTAACAGGCTCTGGCGAAAACCTTCTAGCATCCGGTAAAGCAGCTCCGTGTCCTGAACCCGATGATGGTTCTGCATTAGACGACTAAGCAGCTCTTCCAGCAAGCTCCGGAACCTGCACGTAGGAGGTGTGGGAGCAGACCCCGTAGGAGCTGGGACTGTGACTGGACGAAGGATGGCTCCTTGACCCGCATGAGGCATCGAACGGGACGACATGAGCACGTCAGAGGGCGCCGCCGACACCTCAAAGCCACAAGGGAGGGAGGCGTCGTAGGCCGGATAAGGCCTCCTGATCGAAGAACAAAGATCAGTAAATACGTGGACGACAACAGGAAATTAGGGGTCGTGCGATGCAGGTATCATCTCGCCTCGGTCATCCAGCGGCGAAGGCTCCGAGGGTCAGACACGCCACCCTCCACAGGGCATTTTCCATGGTCCATAGGCCAACGAACAGCAACCCAAACGGAAAAGAGTTAAAACAGAGATTGGAAATGAAGAAGCAAGTTGGAACGAACCAACTCGCTTGTTGCGCCACCTTAAATAGGCCAAGGAGCGGAGTCAGCAAGGCTAGGTTCACTCCGCACCCAGTCAGGGCCCACCATTCCCATTTTTCAACTTGCAGGGATGGTCAGAGAAGTACGAGGGGCGCTGCGACAAGTCTTGTCACGGTGAATCGGCTGATGTGTCGTGAACGCCAGGAGCGTGACTCGCGGATCACCGACAAACGCAGCAAGGCTAGGCTGCGGCGCAAGTCGCCCTAACCATTAGGCCTGCCATTGCTACGCTTTAGTCGCTGACAGAGCACTACCACGGCTCCAACTCTGGTTCAGTCACAAACTGATCCATATGGCCCAACCAAACGACATCAGCGCACGTCGGGGGCTTCGCGCCGTAGAAGATCACCGTACGCAGAAGGCTTGTTAATGGATGCGTGGGAGGACATGACGACCACCCTGGTGTATCTAATCACGATGGACAAGCCGAGGCGTCGACAGCAGAGTAGTACAGTACGTGGCCGCCACTGAAAGACAAACAAGTTACAAGGCCCACGGCATGCGGTAAGCAGCATCATGACTAAACAGTATTGTCAGCGGCGGTAGTAGATTGCCAGGACGAAAACCAAATCCAATCCAACCCGGGTCGCGTACGCTACTGGCAGATTGCGATTCGAAGCAATCAAAGCGTATCCATCGCCTAAGACCGGAGCATTAGGATGAAGATGACAAATCAAAGCTTGCGCAAGAGCTACGCTCTCACCCAGGCTCGGGGGCTACACTCGGTGGGTGCGCTCGCGCGCACCCTCTCGGTGAAGGATAAAACAAATAACTCAGCTAAGGTATACAAAGCCTTAGCAAGGTAATCAAAAAATCATTCCTAAGGCTCGGGGGCTACTGTTGGATACCTAATTTAACGATGAACTTTCCAAAACAATCAACAACCAAAGATCCATCGACAACCATTTGAGATAGGCTCATCAGAATCAAATCGTCGCAAGCCCACGAAGGGAGAGGTGCGGGGTCACGACCCAGCCGGCCCAGGTAGGCAGACGTGCCCCGGGCAGACGTGACTCCACCTCGCCCGACGCCGAAAACAAGGCGACTCCACCACCTGGGAAGATGTGCCCGTACCTCCCTCCATGTCAATATCCTACTAGCTTAAACCAGCCTAGGTCTTCACATTAGGGCCATGGTTTCCAGGAGGCACGTCAGCAGAAGAGGAATGATCTATTTGCCCCTACCTAGAGGGAAGAGGCCACTAGTCCTTAGCTGTCGACGATGCACTCTCCACAAGATAAGAACGGAGGTACAGAACTATGAAGAATCGTGTGCCTCGTATAATCCGGAGCTCAGGATAACACCCTGACTCTTGCCCGAATGGAGACATGTCAAGGTCCCCAATCAGGGACGGGACGAAGCGGAGCTCATGGGCAGGAGGGAATCACACCTCTCGCGAAGCGGAATCAGTCTCATACACCCCCGGCCCCTACAGCGGGGGTACATCGTGTATAGGGGGGCCTCTGAATAACAGAGTCCATTGGCCAGGCGTAGAGGAATCTCATCGTACACAAAAAGAACTGGAGGAAGGTACAATGGTGTACCAGCCGACGGAACAATAGGCAGCCATGCCTCTATCCTACTGCGGGCTCAGGCGGACCCCCCCCCCCCCCCCTCCCCCTTATTCTCCGGCGGTGCGATGAAGAGGCGACATGACACCCAGCCTCCGACCAAGTACA
This sequence comes from Microstegium vimineum, assembly GCA_022036555.1. Taxonomy (NCBI): domain Eukaryota; kingdom Viridiplantae; phylum Streptophyta; class Magnoliopsida; order Poales; family Poaceae; genus Microstegium; species Microstegium vimineum. The sequence continues at coordinate 36,830,210 of CM039127.1, forward strand.
AGGGCAATGGAATATAGTATTATGAGTGCTCCTTATCCTTCCAGAAGAAGGCAAAGATGAGGCACGACCCCCCAAGTAAATCCCTCTCGACGCATACTTGTAACTCCCTTGAGCTCCTTGCGATTATAAAAGGAGAGCGAGGGGGGCGACACCGAACATTGAACAATAAAGCTAGAACACACTCACACACTGACGCACTCAGAGACCTGGGGCTCATACCCCCTCTCTCGACCAGCATGTAAACCCCCTCCAAGTAGAGATAAGGAACACGAGCAGCTACACACTGGACGTAGGGATTTCTTGCCCAAACTAGTATAAACCTCTTGTCTCTTTGTCTCACCATTCAGAACCCGACACGCGTACAAATTTACTTGTTGGTAGTTTCTAAACACCGACAGAGTCAATCTTCGATTGGTTTCCGGATCTGTCAAGAGGATTCTTGGTAATTCTCTCTCTAGTTCTTCATTGTTCATCATTTGTTCTTCAATATTATGAGTATGACTTTGCTCTACTACATTATATTGTTTATGACTTTACTCTATTCGAATATGTTCTCAATTATATGTTCTTATGTTATTATATGATATATGCTTGGCTTAGTTAGATCTAAATTATATCCATGTTTAGGATCGTATAGCGTTTATCCATCAGTACTATGGGTAAATGATAAGTATTGTGTAGGCGTGGTTCCTAGACCGTATTTATCTGCGATTGTACCCAAGATTCCGGATCATGAGGTAGATCATGGCAGTGACAGTCCTTTGTAGTCCTCCTCCCGTTTATAGGGCAGGCAGAGCGGAATTATTATTGGGAAATGATTGCTATGTTTCTCATCTTCCTTAGTAATCTCACTATGCATAATTATAATCTTATCTCGCCATGATTGCCAAGTATAATTGCACTAATCATAATATGCTAGACTGTATAGTTAGAATGACTTAGGAAATATTCTTGTAGTTCGTCCTAATTCCATGCTAATGACTTGCTAGAATATCTGTTGAGGTGCTTATCATTATGTTATGTGGCTATAAATGCTGATCAGTATATTTATCTTTTGTCACTATTCATTCATTATCTATATCTTATGTGACATTTATCCTATATTGAGAGATATATATGGAAACTCTCCATTACACGTGTCGTGATACTCATTACTCATTTATTCATTAGCAGTTCCTTCATAGTGGTAAAAATATAAATAATACTCCTGATTAAAATGCTACTTTGGTATAATCTATGCGCTTGCAGAAACAGATTTATATATTTAGGAGCAATTGCATATTTCAATACCGCATCTCTCTGCCATGCTAGGGATGACAACTTGGCTTGAGTGGCATGAGAGGTGGTTAACTAATTTTGGCGCCGTTATCAGGAATAGAAATTAATCTATTGTTGGTAACGACGTTAAGAGATGTCAACAAGCATTTTTGGCGCCGTTGTCGGGGAAGGTTGAATAGCTATCAAAAGGAATAAATGAGTTATCACTTGCATCCCTAATGTGATTGAGGAAAAACATCAACTCTCTACCATACAACCTTACCCTTGTTCTTGCCTATTTTTCCTATCATTTTATGCAGGGGTAATGTATGAATAGATTTGATCTTCTAGACAATTTTGTTGAAAATTCTGAAGCATTAATCAGAAGGACAAAAGTCAAGCTCAAGAAAGTAACAGAATCATCATCATCAACATTTTAGCTTGAAGCTTCGTCCAATCAAGAGGATCATCTAAACATCATTCAAAACTTGACACCAGAGTTCGAAGCCATGGCAGACAAGTCAATCCGTGAGTTCTCAGCTCCCACTACGGACAACATCCGCACTGGACCTGCTGCGAACATTGATCGGTCATTTGAGCTCAAGCCTACACTCATCAACATGGTGCAAGCAAGCCAGTTCTGTGGGAAAGCACATGAAGACGCTAGTGCTCATCTCCAATACTTCTTGGAGATTTGCAGCACATTCACTATCAAGGATATGCCTAGAGACGCCATACTACTTCGCCTTTTCCCATTCTCACTTTTGGTAAGAGCGAAGCAGTGGTTCTATGCAACCAAGGAGAACAATACTACATGGGCACTCTGCTCCACCAACTTTCTAGCAAAGTTCTTTCCCATGGGAAAGACCAATGCTCTCCATGGGAAAATTTCAAGTTTTCAACAACAACCTGATGAGTCCGTTCCAGAAGCATGGGAGCGCTTCCAAGACTACATCCTAGAATGTCCCCAACATGGAATGGAGAATTGGCTACTTATGCAGACTTTTTATCATGGGCTTAGCAACAGCACACGTGAAAACATGGATGTTGCTGCCGGAGGAGCATTCCTATCACTTACAATACCACAAGCCACAGCTCTTGTGGAGAAGATGGCATCCAACCAAGGTTGGAGTGAAGAAAGAACTCAAACTTGCAAGAAAAGTGGAGGTATGCACCATCTCAAAGAGGTAGACATGCTGTCTACAAAGCTAGACCTGCTCATGAAGAGGCTGGATGAGAAAGCTGGAGAAAAGAAACAAGTTATGCACATTTATGACTCTCACATGACCTGTGAAGAGTGTAGAGATACTGGACACTCAGGCAACCATTGTCCAGAATTGCAAGTGGATGTGAACTATATCAACAACAACAACTATCGTCCTCAACAAAATCAAGGTTGGAATCACCAACAACAAAGGCCTAACTACTCAGGTAACTACTCAAGTAATTATCAAGGTAACAATTCTTATAATAATCCTAGTTTTCCACCTTTGAGAGAGTTAGTGTCTAATCAAGGAAAGTTAATGGATAACATGTCTAAGAAATTAGCATCCAATGATAAAATACTAGAAACTATAAATAATAGGATAGATAATTTTTCTATTGCCATCAAGAATCAAATTAGCTTTAATAAAATGATTGAATCTCAGCTAAGCCAAATAGCTGCTGATGTAACTACCACTAACCCCGGTATTCCATCACAACCGGAAGGATTAGAATCTACAAATCTTGTAGACATATTTGATGCAGGTGCCTATTGGAACAACCCCACAGAATGGTGGTGTGGCGACTCTATGCCAACCAAGAAAGGAGATCCAGGACGACCCGTCATCCCAATCTCCATTGGCACCATGGACTTTCCTGAAGCACTATGCGACTTTGGCGCAAGCTTCAATATCATGCCCAGAGTAATCTATGAGAAATTCTTTAATTATCCTTTATCAGATACAACCATGTGTTTGCAGCTTGCAGATCGGACACTATGCTACCCAAGTGGAATACTAAAAGATATCCGTGTTTGGATTGGTACCTCTTACATCCTAGCAGACTTCATGGTGATAGAGACCGGTGTTGATGAGAGGTCACCCATCATCCTAGAGGCCACTCTTGAACACTGCTGGAGCTGTCATCTATGCTAGCGCTCTTCATCAAAGGGAAGAAGGAGACATTTTCTTTCAAGAACAGAACCCTACAGTCTCCTGAACATCCCTAATAAGAGCCAAGAAAGAGGACCAATAGGAGGAACAAGTAGAACAAAAACAAGAACAAAAAGCAATTACGGACAGAATCAGCAAAGATGGTCACTACACTCCACAATGATCAAGATCACCAAATCAAGTCCCCTCATTTGATCAAGAAAGACGACCTAGGTGTCCCAACCATTGAATGCACAATCAACAGATGCTCATTCTAGAAGGCAATCTGCGACACCAGATCGGGCGTCAACATTATGGCCAAGTTGACCTACGAGTTTCTGTATGGCACAATGCCTCTACATCCAATATACTCCCAACTCCAGATGGCAGATCAGACATGTCGTGTCGTCGAAGGCGTAGCAAAAGATGTCCCCATCCAAATTGACGATCACTTTATCCCTACAGACTTCCTAGTCGTTGATATGGGAGAAGATGATTATGATCCACCTATCATCCTTGCAAGACTGTTCCTAAGCACCAGCAAAGCTATCCTCTACATTGGGACAGCATAAGTGCACCTACACTTCCCCTTTGAGAAGGTACGTCGTTACTTTAATACAAACTACATTGTTGAAGAATCTGAGCGGAATAAAACAAGAAGAAGATGTCGCTACCGCAACCAGAAGAAGCAGAACACCAAGGACGAATGGATAGAATATGAAGGAGAAGTGTCAAGATATGAAGAGAGATACCCTGAAGAAAAGAACCAATATACTGAACTGCACTCTCTAGGCCAAACACACCACCAACACCAAGTTTAGGAAATGAAAGATCACTCTATGACTACCCCAGGCACGAGAGTGGAGAATCATGGGAAGAAATAAAGGTACGTCCCTTCAATTTTAATAAATATCCAAAAGCGAGAGCTTGTCCTAAGGAGGCCACAACACCGACACGGGTGTGGAAAGAAAAACAAATCATAGCAGTAGAAGAAGCAACGCCGAAGGCACCAGCTACGTTGTCTGATGAGCCCCAGGACAACTAAGGACATAAGGAGTCCTGTTCGGAGGACTTAAACCACCGAAAGCTGTGCCAAGAGGTAAAACTTAGTAGTTATCCCTTTTCCCTCAATTATTTACTTTCCCTAAATATTTAATCATGTTTGCACTATCTTAAAAATAAAAATGTTTAAAACTATTAAGCCCCATGTGAATAGACTCGTAGCATAAAACCCATGAATATATTTGTTGTGGTGGCATAAAAATAAAATAAATAGGTTTTTGTCTTATAAAATAAAATTATAAAAATATTGAGTTTATGATCCTGCTAGAATAATAACATCCATTATAGGAAGCTCGACATGATCCAGGCTAGAGATTTATAACTAACACTTAATCAATTCCACAAGCTTTGTTGTCTATTTGAGCTTTACAGAATTCAAGGATCAAAGGAGAACAGCAACGAGAGGACATCCTACCCACTATCAGAATACTCTGACAAGACAAGGACACCTCTACTACATGCCCATTACATCAGAAGAAATTACGTCAAAATCTAGCTTAGGGGAGAGCACCCCCATATACTCAGCTAAGTATTTCTACCCATCAGTCTTTATACCTATATTCTACTAAAAATAATAATAAAAAGATACATAATCATAAAAACCCAATAAATATTTTTCCGTTTATATATATGTCTTTTCTAAGTTTAGAAGTTTGCTAATAAATAATAGGAGAGAATAAAATAAAGTAGCTATGCTAAAATAAACCCCAATGATAAACTCTTAACATGGAGATGATGAATAGTTGCTCTGTCATAATACCTTTCAAGTACCTAGTTTTCAAATTTGAAACTCTCTCTCAAGTTTAGGCATAACTGTTATGATTTGAAATTTGCTCTAGACCTGAACTTGTGGGAAGAGTACCTGATCTAAAGTCCAAGTCGTTGACGGGTATGATATGGAAAGGTTTGAGTTGCTATTTATCTATTTCAGGAGATACTAGAATTCTGGAGAATTTTATCTCTTGAAAAACCTTTAAAAACACTACATGATGAGTTCCTGTATGACGAGAGTTTAAATTCCTACCACAGCCATATATACATGCTTACTAGATTAGGAAACCACACACTTACATACTACTTATGAGCATTGAGTGTGGTCAAGCTGTGTAGACCCTCAGGAGCTAGTCATGTGGTCTGAATCAAGATTCACGTACACTCCACCCATACACGCTACTTCTATCCTAGAAGTACGCATCTACATACATCCATTCATTTCCATCTCCAGATCCATCCAAAAACATTCTGCTCCTAATCCGGGAGAGAATAGAAACAAATATATATATATATATATATATATATATATATATATTCTCCCATTCCATTTTTCCCTGTGAAATAAATACTCCAGATAACTTTTTCTTTATTGCTCAAGAAGGATGAGTACTCTAAAAAAAGAGAGATGAAGAAATAAAAAGGGCAAGTGTCCGCCAACCTCGAAAAATAAAAAGTGCGAGAAGAGAGGTAAAAATGGGCAAGTGTCCAATAGTAGAATTAGGGGTACAAGATACCCACCTGAAAAAAAATATAAATATATATATATATTAAGCATCTCATCCCTTCAAAGATTCCAAATACAAGAAAGATTCATCAAAGGGAGCAAAAGTAGAATTAGACTTTCACCTCTGTTATCATCATCACTATCACCATCATCATCATTATACACCATTCATTCGACACACATGCACATCTTGATTTGACTTATTGACTTGCTCCTTTGGATCCACGGTTTGACTATGCAATAAATGTCTTGTAAGTATGTATACTCTATGCCCCACCTATAAGATCCAGATATTAACAGCCATATTAGAAGTAGGGTGAGAGGAAGAGAGATGACACTATTGCCACATCTTAGAAGGCATACACCATCATTGCCTTGGTGAGGATCCAGAAATACCACAAAGGAGAGATTTGAGAGAGTCATACAAGGAATCTCTGAGTTTTATTTTGAAAATCTATAAAAACTCCGGAGTTATAGTTGATCAAAGAGCAAGAGACATGGCGCTTAACTTGACCATTCTATCTTTCAATTACTCAAGAAACAGGTGATAGTTACAAGCCCCATGGTGGAAGGTAAAATGAGTAAGTTTTAAGTCTTAATAGTTAATCTAACCCAGAGATGAGATCTCATTTGAAAGCATGTGTACCTTTAAGGCATGAAAGCATTGCAACAACTCCTGATCCATCACTGAGTCTATCTTTGCTCAGGGACGAGCAAAAGGTGAGCTTGGGGGAGTTGTTGACAGTCCTTAAATACCAAATTCAACCGTCAACTAAATAAGGATAAGGATCTAAATGAAACCAATAACTAGAAATAGGGTTTATACTAACAGAATTCCACGAGTTTTGGTGAATGTCTATTTCTATAGGGGGTTATCAGGAAATATGGAGGAAAGGTCCACATGTAAGGATTACATAGAGATAATTATCATCCGTAAGAAAAAGAATAGTCTAGAAGGGTCAAGAAGGCACGGGAAGAAACAAGAGGGACTGCGGGCCTAGGGGCAGGGCGGCCGCCCTACCCCCTGGGGCGGCCGCCCTAGGGCAAGGACCAATCACAGTCCACCTCGCGGATCCCCCCTCCACCGCCTTTGAGGTTGCATCTAAACCCTCCATTAAGGTCGGTTTGATCCGACGACCGATGTTCATTTGAGGATGCTATATAAGGAAGGCCCCTCTGACCCTGAAGAAGAGAAAAAATTCATTATTCATCTCAAGAGGAGAATCCCCTGATCAAGCCCTAGATCCACCACATCAACTAGATCTCTAGTTTAACATAGCTATATAAGATTAGAACTAGAAGGAGTCAATCTTCGATAGGTTTCTGGATCTGTCAAGAGGATTCTTGGTAATTCTCTCTCTAGTTCTTCATTTTTCATCCTTTGTTCTTCAATATTATAAATATGACTTTGCTCTACTTCATTATATTGTTTATGACATTACTCTATTCGATTATGTTCTCAATTATATTGTTCTTAGTTTATTATGATTATATGCTTGGCTTAGTTAGATCTGAATTATATCCATGTTTAGGATCGTATAGCGTTTATGCATCAGTAGTATGGGTAAATGATAAGTATTGTGTAGGCATGGTCCCTAGATCATATTTATCTGCGATTGTACCCTATATTCTGGATCGTGAGGTAGATCGCGGGAGTGACAGTCCTTTGTAGTCCTCCTCCCGTTTATAGGGCAAGCAGAGCGAAACCATTATGGGGAAATGATTGCTATGTTTCTCATCTTCCTTAGTAATCTCACTATGCATGATTATAATCTTATCTCGCCATGATTGCCAAGTATAATTGCACTAATCTTAATATGCTAGACTGTATAGTTAGAATGACTTAGGAAATATTCTTGTAGTTCGTCCTAATTCCATGCTAATGACTTGCTAGAATATCTGTTGAAGTGCTAATTATCATTATCTTATGTGGCTATAAATGTTGATCAGTATATTTATCTGTTGTCATTATTCATTCATTATCTATATCTTATGTGACATTTATCCTATATTGAGAGAGATAGATAGAAACTCTCCATTACACATGAAGTGGTACTCATTACTCATTTATTTCTTAGCAATCCCTTCCCAGTGGTAAAAATATAAATAACAATACCTGGAATACTCCTGGTTAAAATGTTACTTCAGTATAATCTGTGCGCTTGCAGAAACACTTATATATTTAGGAGCAATTGCATATTTCAATACCGCATCTTTCTTCCATGCTAGGGATGACAACATGGCTTAAGTGGCATGAGAGGTGGTTAACTATTTTTGACGCCGTTATCAGGAATAGAAATTGATGTACAACCTCTGCATAGTGTAAAACTGTCATGATAGCCGTGCTCACGGTTATGAGCGGCTTGGATCCTTACTACATGATGTCCTTATATCATAGTTCATCAGCTGTTATTAATCATAAGTTATTTTTATTTGTTCATATAAGCATTATATCTTCACTACTAGAAATGTGTTTATCAATGACGATTCACTGGTGACATTTATAATTTTCGTCACTGAATGGGTTATTTCTATGACGAATTTTATAGCTTCGTCATAGCTCAGAAGCGACGCAGCTTTGGCACGAAGAATCATGACGAAAAAGAAAAGATCGTCATAAAAGAACAAATGTAAATCGTCATTGATATTTTGGGTCGTGTAATACCTCGAGTTATTGGTGCGCTGGTCCCACCTTGTCCACGTGGCGCTGCGGTCCCACAGCGGGTCCCACCACAACCACGTGGCGTTGCGCCCCACAGCTGGTCCCACACCGACAACGTGGCGGTGCGGTCCCACGTGCGGGTCGGACACCAAGGACGGGGCGTGGACGTGCCTCCCATTTATTTTGGGTTCGCAAAAAACATTGCTCATGAAGAGCTTTGAACCCACGACCTGCCGCTGGGCACGCCCGCGCGTTACCACTAGGGCACTGGCCCTTTGGTCATGTAAGTATGATTTTGTTTTTATTTGTTTGTAGAAAATTGTTAATTGTATCTTGCTACGTTAACAGATTTGATTCAGAGTTAATGGGCCCTATTCCTTGAACGTGGGTACGTGTCGACGCAGAAACCTTACCCTCGCACAGATGAACAGCGGCGAGGCGTCCGTGGAGGCTGATTGGCGTCGTAGGGCAAGCACGGCACGTCGGCGAGCGTTGGGCGGGCAGAGACGTAGCCATCGCACGCGTGGTGTCCTGCTGGTGATCGTCGCTGGGCGGGCGAGCCTTGAAGAGGCTACGCCGGCGAGTAAGTCGGCGAGTACGCCAGCGAGCGTCGTGCGGGCAGTGCACCGGTTGCCTTGCGGGCTCGCGGCGGCGCGCGTTTGACGTAGCAGCAGCTCCGGCGAGCGTGAGCCGGGCAGAGAGCTTGGCACGCAAAGTACAAGGTTTTATTTTTTATTTTTTGACATGTATATGAATTAGTGTGATTTGTTTTTGAATTTTTTGTACATACGTGGATGTTTGTGCTTTTTGTTTGAATTGTTTTAGATACATGACATATATGAATATGTCTGATTTGTTTATGTTTTATTTGTATATTTGCATGTGTGTACAAAGCAGCAGCACAGATTAGAGCGCGTGGTGCGCACAGAGTAGAAGGTTTGTTTTATTTTTGAATTTTTTTTACATATATATGAATTTGTGTGATTTGTTTTTGTGTAATTTAAACATAAATGCATCTGTGTGATTTATTTTTGAAATTTTTTCCATATATGAATCTATTGGAGTAGTAACTTGACTCACTTTCCATTAATCATATGAGGGAATATATATAGATTACATGGGGATACGAGGAGGTATCAAACTGAGATAGAAAACAAAGGGACTGCAACCTTTGACATGCTAAAATTGAAAACTTAATATGCTAACACCCTCCCTCGGTTGGAGCGCCGACACTTCTTGAAGTGGAGACATTCAAACTGGAACGAAAATCTGTAAATAGAAAGGTAGGAAGGCCCTTTGTAAACACATCCGCATATTGGGAAGTGGATGGAACATGAAGAACACGAATTTCTCCTGTCGAAACCTTGTCTCGGACAAAATGTAAATCAATCTCAACATGTTTGGTACGTTGATGTTGTACCGGATTGGTTGGGAGATAAACTGCGCTGGCGTTGTCATAGAAAACCACGGAGGAACGTCGAGGACAAAAGAGGAGTTCCTGAAGGAGTTGGCGAAGCCAAGAAATTTCCGCAACGACATTAGCAACAGCTCTATATTCCGCCTCGGCACTAGAGCGGGAAACTGTTTGCTGGCGCTTCGAGGACCAGGAAACCAAGTTGTCCCCGAAAAATACAGCATAGCCTGAAGTGGAGCGCCGAGTGTCGGGACAACCCGCCCAGTCAGCATCTGAATATGCAACAAGGTCAGAAGTAGAAGACCGGAGTATCTGGAGACCGTAGTCAAGAGTCCCCTTGATGTAGCAAAGAACACGCTTAATCAAGGCAAGATGAGGCTCACGAGGATCGTGCATATATAGACATATTTGCTACACTGCATATGAGATGTCTGGATGAGTGAAGGTAAGATACTGTAAAGCCCCGGCGAGTGCCCGATAATCAGTGCCGTCAGCAACAGGTATTCCATCAGCGGAGAGTTTGGCATTAGTATCAATCGGAGTGGAGCATGGTTTGCAATCAGTCATACTAGCACGATCCAAGATCTCAAGCATGTAGTGGCGCTGGGAGAGGAACATGCCAGTGGAGCTTCGAGAGACAGCCATGCCAAGGAAATGATGCAAATGTCCAAGATCCTTCATGGAAAATTCTGCTGCAAGGGATCTTACAAGGCTGTGGAGTAAATGCCCAGAAGATGCAATCAATATAATATCATCAACATAAAGAAGTAAGTATGCCACATCGGAACCTCGCCGTAAAATAAAAAGAGAGGTGTCGAACTTGGCCTCTAGAAATCCAATAGAACGAATGAACGAGGCAAATCGGCTGTACCAAGCTCGGGGTGCTTGTTTCAAGCCATAGAGAGACTTGTTAAGGCGACACACATAATCGGGCTTCGATGAATCAACAAACCCAGATGGTTGTGCACAATAGACTGTCTCTTCCAAAGTACCATGGAGGAAAGCATTCTTCACATCCAATTGATGGACAACCCAGTTCCGAGAGACAGCCAAAGAGAGCACTGTGCGTATCGTGGCTGGCTTAACAACAGGGCTGGAAGTTTCACCAAAATCAATACCAGGGCGTTGGGTAAAACCACAAAGGACCCATCGAGCTTTGTAACGATCGAGGGTGCCATCCGAAAGGAATTTGTGTCGAAAAACCCACTTGCCAGTAACAATATTAATGCCAGGTGGGGGAGGAACAAGATCCCAAGTTTGATTGGCTTGGAGAGAAGTGAATTCTTCCTGCATAGCATCACGCCAATTTGGATCTGTCAAAGCGCCACGGTAAGTCTTCGGAATAGGTGATAATGTGATGGCCTGCAAGTTCATAAGAGTCCTTGGTTGCCGAAATCCATGTTTGCCACGAGTCACCATGCCATGATCATTAGCCACTAGAGTAATTTGAACTGCCCCCTGTGGTATAGCGTGACCAGAGGGAGGAGCAACAACAGGAGACAGTTCAGGGCTGGTGCTAGGACTCCCAAGCACGCCCCTTGGACTGGGCAGTGCTTCTGCTCCTGGCGCAGAAGGCCTAAGCGCGCGCACTGGACTAGGCTGGGCATCTGCCACTAGCTCAGCAGCCTGGATGCCCCCGCTGGAAACAACCCAAGTGGAATTGGGGGCAGCGGGAGATGGACTATCATCCGTGTCGCCAGAAATGTTAACACCAGTACCTGCAACACTTGCAACAAAAGGTGAAGGAACAGGGCTATTCTCATAGTCAAACTCCGACAAGAAATCAAGGTTGGATGAAGGGAGGGGAGCAGGAAGCTCGGCAAAAGGAAAAGATGATTCATCGAAGTTGACATGACGAGAAATAATTATGCAATTGGTGGCTAAGTAAAGACAACGATATCCTTTGTGGTCGAAAGGATAGCCTAGAAAAACACAAGGAGTGGAGCGGGGAGCTAATTTATGGGACTAGTGGCAGATAGGTTAGGGTAGCATTTGCAACCGAAAACACGAAGATGATGATATATTGGATGGACGTCGTACAAAGTGAAGTACAGAGTTTGGAAATTAAGGGTTTTGGTGGGATGACGGTTGAGAAGATAAGTGGCTGCATGAAGAGCCTCCACCCAGTAGGATGATGGTAAGGTGGCTTGGAACATAAGAGATCGCATGATATTATTAGTGGAGCGAATAAGTCGTTCCGTGCGACTGTTTTGAGGGGAAGTGTGGGGACAGGACATGCGAATAGCAGCACCATGAGCGTGAAGAAAAGCCCGAGTGGTAGAGTTATCGAACTCACGACCATTATCGCATTGGACAGTCTTGATGGTGGTGCTAAATTGAATGGAAACATATAAAAAAAGTTAGAGAGAGTTGGAAAAGTGTCAGATTTAATGCGTAAGGGAAAAGTCCATGAATAATGAGAACAATTATCAAGAATTATAAGATAATATTTATAGCCACTAACACTAGGAATGGGAGAGGTCCACAAATCACAGTGTATTAATTCAAAATTCGCGGAAGCATGGGAAGAAGATGAAATAAAAGTTAGGCGCACGTGGCGGCCTAGCCGACAAGCATGACATAAGGTTTCTAAATCACGTTTATGACAGGCTGAATGCAACAAAGGAGACAAGCGAGATAGAGACTCATGTCCAAGATGACCAAGCCGACAATGCCAAAGAACCGGTGTAGATATGACAACAGCCAAGGAGTGACAGTGGGTCGGGGGCCGAAAAGAGTATAGCTCCCCAGAACTATTGCACCTGACGATCACGTTCCCCGTTGCTAGATCCTTCACAGAAAGACGAAAAGGATCAAATTCAACAAAACAATGATTATCAATAGTGATACAACGGACAGAAATAAGATTTTTAATAATGTGTGGAGAAATAAGAATATTATGTAGATGTAATGAGTTGGTGGGTAAGTGAAAAGATGTGGAACCAATAGCGGTAACAGGCAAAGCGGAACCATTACCGACAATTATATTAGATGGGGTAAGAAAAGTAGAAGGATGAACTTGAGTTAGGAGGTCGGAGTTTGAAACCATATGAGAGGAAGCACCTGAATCCATATACCAATTGTTGGTCGGTGGAGGCGTGAGCGTCATGGTGTTGAAGTTGCTTGCCAAAGTGTTTGGATCCCATGTCCATGACGAAGAAGCCAGAGTTGGAATGCCATAGTAGGAGGTACCAGCAGCGAGCTGCTGCTTCGGCACGTATTGCTGATGTTGTGGCACGTATTGCTGTTGTTGCTGAACAGGGGAACTCTGTGGCACATACTGCTGCTGCTGAACAGGGGCACCAGCAACAAATGTCTGAGGACGAGGAGGCAACGGCAGTGGTGCGAGGGGAGGGTGGGGACGTGCACCATGCTGTCCTGGCCAAACAGCGAAGGTCCGTGTGAGGGGATTCCAGTTTTGGGGCGTCCAGGCCCCCTGTTGGCGACCGGGCGGGTCACCACGCCAGCGACGCCGAGGTTGGCCGCGGCCCTGGCTGCCTTGGCTGTAGGTGCCGCCCTGGCCAGTGCCTTGGCCAGCTCCTTGGCCGGCGTGGCCAGCATGATGGCCATGGCCACCCTGGGCACCACGAGAGCGAGGTGCAGGTGGGCGCGATGGCGACGACGAAGATGTGATGAACGCCATTGGAGTAGAGACCTTGCTGGCCATCGTGACTTCTTCAATAAGCAAGTCTGCACGAACGTCGGAGAAAGACGGAAACGGACGAGAGCGTGTGGTCATGGCCGCCAGGTGAGAGTACCGATTGTTGAGGCCGCGAAGAACATTGAGAACGAGAGTGCGGTCCAAGACTGGTTCACCCAAAGTGCCCAAAGCGTCGGCCATACGCTTCATTTTATTACAGTAATCTGTGATAGAAAGATCCCCTTGAATAAGCGTTCGAAACTCGGCATCGAGGATGATGGCACGGGTTTCTTTATTGCCGATAAACTGTTCTTCAAGACCAAGCCAAATAGAGCGCGATGTTGGAGAAATGCCGGTGGACACGGCATCAATGAGATCAGGTGAGACTGTCGCAAAGAGCCTGATTTGATCGTGCAATCCATACAGTTCCAGTGAGGATCCGTGGAGAAGTCATCATCGGTGAGCACAAGACCATCAAGTGCATACTTGGTGACGGTGTTGAGGAAGATAGAGCGCCATCGACTGTAGAATGTGGACGATTGCTCGAGGACGAGAGGGAGCAGGTTCTTGATGTTGACGATGGCGACGGCTTGAGCGTGAAGCTGAGCCTGCTCGGCATCCTCGTACTCGGCGACGCGCTGATCCGCTGCTTCGGCCCAAGCGCTAGCGGCCTCTGCACGAGCAAGAGCGTCCTGAGCCTGGACGGTGGCGGCCTGGGCAGCAGCAGTGGCGTCCTCAGCTGCCCGCTGGGCTTCCTCGATAGCAAGTTGAAGATCGGTGGAGGAGACCATGGCGCACGTCGGGCTGGAGGCGTCGGTGGAAGACCGACAGGTTTAGGTGGAGCGGAAAGGAAAGGATCGTGACCCTTCTGATACCATATTGGAGTAGTAACTTGACTCACTTTCCATTAATCATATGAGGGAATATATATAGATTACATGGGATACGAGGAGGTATGAAACTGAAATAGAAAACAAAGGGACTGCAACCTTTGACATGCTAAAACTGAAAACTTAATATGCTAACAGAATCGGTATGATTAGATGCATGTACTGTTTTACATATATGTTTCTATTTTTATTTGATTTGATTTTTAATTTTGTTTGGTTTAATCAAATTTAAGGACTGAGTGCAATTTTTTAATTGTCGAAACAGATGGATAGAAGCTGGATTTATGGAACATAATTCACACCTTCATATACGAAAGGAGTTGAAGAGTTCATGGAATTTGTTAGCGAAAGATACCCCGAAGACAACCACATACTTTGTCCCTGCCGAAAATGTCTTAATCAAAGTATGTGGCCTCAGGATGATGTAAGTGACCATATACACATTTATGGAATGTCAGCTACATACACCAAGTGGATTCACCATGGGGAGTCGGCAGATGCTGCAGTAGTTGAGAATGTGGATCAGCAGGAGGTTGAAGGGAGTGATCATGACTTTGGGATACATGTGGATGTGCCTGATGATGATTATGATGAGGATCACGGAGTACCGGAGTTGATAGGGGATCTGTATGCTGCGGCAGAGGCTGATGGGGAACAACCAGGGTTTGCAAGAGTCCTTGAAGATGCGAAGAAGTCACTTAGCCCAGGATCTAGCCATTCAAAGTTCTCTTTCTGGTGAGGATGTTGTATATCAAGTCTTGTTATCGAATCGGTAATACCGGATTTTCCACAATGATGAAGCTGTTGTCATCTGGATTCCCTCAGAGTGAGTTGCCAAAATCATATGAAGAGTCCAAGAAATATCTTGGAGAACTAGGGCTTGCATTCAAAAACATCCATGTGTGCAAGAACAATTGTGTGTTGTTTTGGAAGAAATATGAAAAAGACAATGTGTGCCCAGTATGCAAGACGTCTAGATGGGAAGATGAAACACGGACTAGGCGGGTTCCACACAAGGTATTGAGGCATTTTCCTCTTTTGCCAAGGTTGAAAAGAATTTTTGCTTCAAAGCAAACTTCTAAGGAAACACAATGGCACAAGAAAATGAGGACGCCAGTTGACAATGTAATGAGCCATCCGGCTGATGGGGAAGCATGGAAGGAGTTTGACAGGAGGGAACCAACATTTGCAGTTGATCCGAGGAACCTGAGGCGTTCCTTAGGTACCGATGGATTCAATCCATTTGGCATCATGAATACCCAGTACGGTATGTGGCCAGTGCTTCTGACTCCACTGAATCTCCCACCATGGGAATGCGTGAATCTAGCAAACTGTTTTATGTCTTTACTCATCCCAGGTCCAAAATCTCCAGGAAAGGATTTTGATTTGTTCCTTGAGCCCCTAATTGAGGAACTGCTTGCACTATGGAAGGGTGTCAGTACCTTTGATGCATGTATTGGTCGAAAGTTTGACTTCATGCTGCCGTGTTGTGGTGTATACATAATTTTCCAGCATTGAGCACGTTATCAGGGCGAACAACAAAAGGGTATTATGCATGTATTCATTGTGAAAGGATCTGTTGTCTCGGGCTATAAGGAATAAGCTATGTTACATTGGACATCGTCATTACCTTCCAATGAATCATAAGTGGCGGAGAAGCTTGGCTTTTCGATGGTAAGCATGAAAAGAAAGGTCAGCCAAGCAAGTTCACTTTGGAGGAGGTCATGGAGGAGCTAGAGAAGGTGAAAGATGTGAGGCCAGGGAAGCATCCTGAAATTATTGGAAATAAAAGGAAGCGCAATAAGGGTCCAAGGATTTATAGCCGCAAAGTTGGGTTGTGGAGATTGCCATAGTGGAAACATTTGAAGCTTCCACATAATCTCGATGTGATGCACATAGAGAAAAACATATGTGAAAACATTCTAGGCACATTGCTCAATGTACAGGGGAAGACTAAGGACACAACCAATGCTAGGCTAGATTTGCATGATATGGACATAAGACCAGAATTGAACTTACAACGGGATGGCAACTCAGTCAGTACTCCACCTGCTCCGTATGTCTTGGGGAAGAATCAGAAAATCGAGTTTTGCAAGTTTCTCAAAGGTATCAAGTTTCCTGATGGATATGCAGCTAACCTAGCAAGATACATAAGTGAAGATGGTTTGAAGGTCTAGGGGAAGCTAAAAACACATTCTTGCCACATACTCCTGCAGAGAATGATACCTGCTAGCCTAAGAGGTCTGGTGAGGAAGGATGTATATGAAGCAGTTGCAGAGCTCGGGACCTTCTTCAGGGAACTATGCAGTAGAAACCTAAGGATAGATGTTGTCAAACGGTTAAAAGAAGAAATTCCATTGATCCTAAGCAAGCTTGAAAAAATCTTTCCACCAGCCTTCTTTGATATCATGGTGCACTTGGTTGTCCATCTTCCAGATGAGGCACTGCTTAGAGGACCTGTTCAGTATGGATGGATGTACCCAATAGAAAGGCGGCTAGGCACTTTGAAGAATTTTGTAAGGAACATGGCTAAGCCAGAAGGATCAATTGCTGAGGTATATATGGCAAGTGACACCTTGACTTTTTGTTCTAGGTACATGGAGGATATTGAGAATATATTTAACCAGGATGATGGCAGTGGTGGAGAGATGGCATTGCCTGATGACATCTCTGTTTTTAAGCATGACGTTACTCTTGTTGGATCTAATAGGACCCAGTACATTGATGATGTTGTCTTGAATAAGTTAGTTTAGTATGTGCTTAATAATTGTGATGAAGTGGTGGAATATATAGAGTAAGTATCGTTTGGATGTTTGAGTTTTTATTTGTATAGTTCAAACCCTTATAATTATTCTAATAACTAAACTTTGCCCTGCAGGTTGTACAGGGATCATCTATTGCAGCAAGGTGCACATGATGTTGATACAATGGTTGAACAAGGATTTGCAAAGTGGTTTAGGTGCCATGTAAGTCACTACACATTTTGTTTGTAGGTTCCGTAAATGCATTACTAATCATATGTAATTTGTGAACTGAGTGCTTTTGTTGCAACAGATTGAGAACAAACGCAAGGAGAATCCAGAATCGGTTAGTGAAGGACTGTGGGCAATGTCATGTGACCCAGATCTGCGAGTTAAGATATGTGCTGCTTGCAAGGTTAATGGAGTGCGGTATAGCACTATGGATCGTGAGAAGTTCCTCCTAACACGAAATAGTGGTGTAATGACAGCAGGTTCACATAATGGGATGGACATAGATTTTTATGGAGTCCTTAAAAAGGTTATTGAGTTGGAATATAACTCGAATCTTCAAGTCCGTCGAACAGTGGTTCTATTTCGATGTGATTGGTTCAACCAAGAAGGCAAGACGAGAGGCCCTCGAGATGACAGTTATTTCAAATCTATCAATGTGCAGTAATTATGGTACAAGACTGATCCTTTCATCTTATCTACTCAATCGAAAAAGATATTTTACATGCAAGACACATCTTTAGGTAAATATTGGCGAGTTGTGCAGAAATTTGAACATAGGAATATTTATGATGTGGCTGAAAAAGATGAGGCCAGTCATGATGTGCATCAGGATGATTATGGTTCTGATACCGAGCATGTAGTGCAAGCAGGTGATGATAATGAGGTTAGGGACAATAATCATGATGGAGAAGCTACTATAATTAATGGAAATTTACAGACCTTATAAGAAGCAAGAAGAAGATAGTGAGGATGAGGAGGAAGATGATACAGTACTGTAGTGATGGTGACAATGATAACAATGATGACATGTCCATAGACGATGAAGATGATGATTATTAGTATGACCTAGTGACATGTTCGTAGACTGCACTATTCTTTGTTTTTCCCAACATTTTTGAAGTTATTCTTTTTTTGGTATCTCTATTTTCATTTATACATTTCTGTGATGCCTAGGGACATGATTTCTAGTATGGACCAGTGACATGTTTAATAATTTTTTTTAGCTTTGTGTAATTTCATTTAGATATTCCTGTGAACTATAGCTTCTTAATCATATGCAGCAACTAGCTGTTTTCTTAGGTATAGATCATATACATTTTCCAGTGAATAAATGTCACTTAGACTGTCATCTCTCAAAAATCCAGTAATGCATTCATTTCGGTACATAGGTGATATATACAAACAAGGTGATATATACCAGTACAAGCTGAATTAGTTTAACTGGCATAATGAAGAAATTACAACTCACTGTACAAATCTTCTTTACAAATCATCTATATATATAACTGAGACATCGCATGCCAGTGAAAAACAAGCTTTCATTCTGGCATTCAACAAGTGAAAAGTACAGGTTGACTTCATTACACATGACATTAAAAGTCATTACAACTCACTGTACAAATCTTCTTTCAATTTCGAATAGACACTACCACACCTATGACTGTCCATTACAATATGGCTAACAAGTATGACTTCAATGATGGCTGTCTTGTTATCTCCGGCCGTGGGACAGTGAGGCTCGTAATTGGCTGCCACCTCTCTGTGACCCACAGCTTGACTGATCCACTGTCACCACCAGCTGCAGGCAGATCATTATCCTGAAAACAAGTCACACAGTAAATGGACATATTCGAACTGAAGTTAGTAGAATAGGTTAAATGCTTCTGAAGTTCCAACAAAGAAAGTAGTAAACCTATAATTAGGTTTTAGCATACCTGCAGGCAATGTAAAGGCAAGCAGCAGCAACATGGGTTTTGGGGAGCCATTTTTTTTTCTCTTCATCAATTCCCCAATTCACCATTTTTGCATGCAAGAAGGCCAAGCAGACATAGCAAAATGTTTTCTTTTTTTTCAATTTAATCACTGCACTCCTTCCTTCCTAGTAGAAACTTTTGCTGTCTACTTTTGCTGTCAAATTCTTGGTGGCACTCACAAACTAGGGACGGGCTCAATACAGGACATAGGCGCGATAAATTTTTGCTGAATGGTAACCTGTGAATCATCCAAGTTCTTGTTGAATGGACTGAATTTCATAGTGACCTAGAATAGGGATTGTCATAATTTGATGCATGGGTGGTCTGGCAAGCCAGTATAAATCTAAACTACACCAGGAGAAAATCGACAATGAAAGATGTATATTCAAACTGTAGGTCAATGTAACCAGCAATTAACAAACATGGCAAATATGACATACAAAAAAAAGATTGCAATTATGAGCTTAAAAGGCTGTGATTATCAGGAGAAAGCATGTAATGCTGCAAAATGCCATACAGCCATAGTACCTCATTTGCAAGCTTCTCCAGACGCAGAGCGAAACCCATTTTTGATGATGGCACAATTGCGCGAGGAGAGGGTGGGAGATGGCCGCGGGCAGCGGGGATTGGTCGAGCAGGTTAGCGCGAGCTCTGGCGAGGGCGCGAGCTCTAGCGAGGGCACCGGCGAATCCGGCGAGGGCGCCGAATCCAGTAAGGGCTCCGGCGAGGGCGCGATCTCTAGCGAGTGCTCGGCCGACGAATCCGGTGAGGGCGAGGGCCGCGCGTAGCTCCGGCCACCGGCTTGGGAGTAGCAGATCGGCGTGGGAAGGCGAGGCCGGCCGGGGGTGGGGGCGCGCAGCGGCGAGCAGAGGCGCTGGCGGCGGCGGCTCCTTCACTTGTTCTTGGATTTGACGACGAGTTCAGTACCCGTTCCTCAATCCTCATCCACCTAAATAAAACTGCGCTGCAGAAATAGCTCCACGTAAATAAACCTGCGCTTCAAAATTATCGAACTCATTTGAATAGCGTAATGGTAAGGCTCTTCGTGTTGTATCCCAAGGTCTTTGTTTGGAAACTATGGAACCCATTTTTTTTTTTTGCCAACTCTTTTTGTATATTACTTTTTACAAGTGTCTATGTCAATTATATCCTGATTTTAAAAAAGTTTCATATTTCTGAATGATTTACCTCATTTATTTTTAAACTTTTTTGAACCAACACACTTCTTATTTCATTTTGGTGCTACTATTCTAGTTATTTGTTCAATGTAGACGATACAAGTTACAATACCTAATGCTAGCTACAAAAACCTTAAACCTTTTCAATGACACCTCAATTTGGTGTATAATGATGACTAAAAATTTTCAAATGATTTTGATAAATTGGTTACGCACATCCGCACAAAAGGCATGCATGTCTCGCATATAGCCTAGTGAATAAGTGAGAGATGTTCATGATTGTTCGAATAATTAGAATATTTTTATGTCACCAATATACACCAAAGTAGCTTATATCTTTAGGCCCTTTGGATAGAGTATAGGATAGGAATTGGAAAGATAGGTAAATTACTGTAGTCATACATTAGTGATCTTCAAATGCTCCACTTCCAGGCACCATAAATACTTAGCATTAGCGGCAACAGGCGCATTTGCCTCGATCCTACGCGAAGGCATGACAAAAATGAGGTTCACCTGGATGTTTCTTTTCCTTGAGTCTTCCTTTGAAATGAGTAGTACAGGATTTTTTCCTTCACTTTTCCTATGGTCCAATCCTCCATTCCAAAGGCATGATCAGTTCTCAATCCTATAGGAAATGAAATCCTCCATTTTTCCTATGAAAATCCTCCAATCCAAAGGAGACCTTAGTTATTCAACAAGTAACTACAATAATAGCAAAAACATGTAAGAAGAATTTTCAAAATAATTTAGGTTAATCATTATGCATTACTAGACTAATTTAATATCTGCAAATAATAATTGACATACAGAAATAAAAGAGTAATAAAAAAATTAATAAATGTTCGAAAAAACCGGCAACAGTAAGGGTTCAAATCCAAGAGCTCTGGCTCAAACCCAATGGGGGTTTACCATTGCGCTATCGAAGTGTATTCGTTATTACCCCGATCGCAGCGTTACTTAAACCAAATAGAGAAGCCGCATCGTCTAAAATTGGCCACCGCAACCACTCGGGGGGCGCCAAAATAATTTGCTACTAAAAACAATACCACCAAAAACACCCATTTATTTATCCACTCCCCCCACTCGTCAACCGTTCGCCAGTCGTCCTCTCCCCCCCCCCACACACATTTCTCCAACCCTAGACGCCAGCGGCGGCACACAACCGCCATCGACAACCTCGTTCCTCTCCCACGAGCTCCCCTTCGCCATTCGTCCTCTCCCCCCACCCCACACCCCCATTTCTCCAACCCTATCCGCCGTCGGCGGCACACGTCGGCCAACGACGACCTCGTTCCTCTCCCTCGAGCTCCCCTCCGCCAGTGGCCCTCTCCCCCTCCCCCACCATTTGTCGAACCCTAGCCGTCATCAATCACCGCCGGTCATCAATCGCCGCCGAGTTGCGTCGTCTACCACGAGGTCAAGCGTCGCCGCCATCAATCGCCGCCGGTGGATCTGCTTCCCCGTCTTCTTCCCCTTCTGTAATCGATGGTGGCAACACGAACTCAAGGAAGGGAGAGATCTGCACAACAAGATCAAGGTAAGCCATAACCTTCTAAAATTTTACTACTCATGTATTATGTTATTTGTTCATACTAGTACAAATGCTATCTTTTTAAGTCTGAATCGTGAAATGGTTGCAACAGTGTTTCACGACACTGATCATTCCGAATGACTTAGGTAGTAGGTTCGAGCTCAACAATTTGGATTCTCAAACTGAAACCGGTAGATTTGGATTCTCTTGGAAATTAGAGATTGTGTGATAATAATTCTGCAGCATCTTATGTTGATTTAGCATTGTAAGACCCCAAAATTTGCATTGTTTTGAAAAGTGCTAAATTGATTTAATTATGCTGCTCTTGCTTTGCATTTAATATATAATTGAGAAAAATATACATATAGTTTTGGTGAAATAAAAATTTATCATATAGAAACATGTTGTGCATTGCATGCTGGTGCATTTACTGTTTTGTATTGAGTGGTCTTGAAAAGGATTCAAACTCTGTTTTGAAATGTGTTTGAAATTAGTTTTGAAAATAGTTCTGGAAAATAGAAAACCCTTTCATTTTCTCCCTTTCCCTCTTTCTCCTATTCGGCCTGCTCAGCCCAGCCTGGCGTTGGCCTTCTCCCCTCTCCTCCCTTGGCCTCGGCCCGCTCCACCGTACGGCCCATTTCCCCCTCTTCCTTCCCGCGTGGGCCGGTCCACCTCTCTCAGGCCTAGCAGAGCACGAGCAGGAGCGCCCCCTCTCCTTTGTCCTCTGTGCCGCTGACCTCCCAGGCCCGCACGTCAGTCCCTCCCCCTCCTTCCTTTTCTGGCTCGACGAAATCGAGCAGAGCTCGTCCAAAACCGAATCCCGGTTCTTCGGGATTTCTTGCTCAAGACGGCTCCTACGCCCCTATAAGTTATCCAGCAACCCCCCTCACGCCCGTTTTTCCATCTATTGGTTCCTTGGCACCCTAATCGAGCCGCAATGCTGTTCCCGAGCATCGGATCCGCCGCCGTCGCCATTGGAGCACCCCAAGCCCCTCGGTCCTTCTTCTTGTCCTCTTACTCCCTAGGGAGCTTGTTGAGGTAACCCGTAACCCTTCCCTTTCTCGGTTTCGCTATCTATTGCTCACCCCGGCTTGACGCCGTCCGTAGGAAGACCGCGTCCGCTCCACACAGCCGCCCGTCACCTCCGATCCTCCTCTGTCTGCACGAATCACGCAGGTGAGTTCGCGATCGCCTTCTCTCTCTTCTGAGCTACTCGTCTCGTCAATTGGTGGCCCGAGGGCCCCTATCCCCTATCGCCGGCGAAGCTTTCGGCGGTGCCCATGGAGGACCGCTGCTCGGCCCTCTGTTACCGGCCGGAGCCACCCCTCTCTTCCATCCCTTCTTTCCAGCCCGTCCGATCTCAGATCGATGGCTTAGAGCTCACCATACCCCTTCGCGGGTGTTGTTTTGCTAAAGAGACCGCGGAATTTTCCCCCTATCAACCCGCCTTCCTATGGCACACTTCACCTTTACGCTTCTGTCTCTAGAAAGCGTAATCTCATTCGGGCTTTGATTTATTCAAAATAAAATGAAAATATATATTTACAGAATTGCCATTCAAATTCAAAACCCTATATCTTTTTCGTTTTAAATCCGATTTGACCCGTTCGAATTGCGTTAGATTCGTAATAAATTTACCTATATGTTAATACCACTGTTAGTTAGTTTTGAAACTTTTTAATTTCATGATTAGTTTTAAATTAATATCTTTGTATAGGAAAATTTGTTTAAATCATATCTTCGTCGTTTTAGCTCCGTTTTTCATGCACGAAACGTCGATGTGATCGTAGCAATACGTAGATTAGTTTTATAAACTTTTCATATTGTTTTCTTACTGTTGGTGTACTGTTCTAATTATAGCTTTGTTTACTTCGTGTATGTTTGCCCATTGATTGAATGGTGTTGATTGTTGATCGGTATAGACGTTGAGCAACCGGTTGAAGAACCAGAGCCTTTCTTTGACCAAGAACTACAGGACCAGCAGGACAACTTCGAAGAAGGAAAGTATAACATGGGATTATCCTTGTTGTCCTATTCATGATATATTAAATTTCATATGTATGATATCCCTTGATCACCATAGAATGATTCTTGTAACACACCAAATTTTGCATGTCTTTGAAATAGCATAAAATTGACTTAATTATGCTTCTTTTGTTTTTGCATTCAATATAATTAAGATATATATAGTTTTGGTGAAATTAAAACTTATCATATCGTAACTTGTGGTGCATTGCATGCTGGTGCATTCTATTTTGGTTTGAATGGTTATGAAAATTACCCAAAACTGAGTTTGAAAATTCATTTGAAAAATCAAATTCTGGAATTTGGAAAATTCTTTTCTTTTTCTCTCTCTTTCTCTTTTGCACTTTGGCCCAAGGCCTTTCCCCTCCCTCTTTTTCTCTTGGCCCAACCGAGGCCGGCCCTCTCCTCCTCCCCTCTTGGGCCGTCGGCCAGAGGCCCAATGCGGATGAACCACACTCCTCTCTGCACCGCTGACAACAAGGGTCCACTGGTCAGCCCTCCCCTCCCTTTTCCTTTTTCTCCCTAGGTCGCTGACCTCCATGGCCCACGCGTCATCCCTCTCCCCTTCCCTTTCTTCTCCACTGAATCAAAACCGAGCGCCGGCAGTATCCTTCCCCGAATCCTCCTCCCATCCGTTTGCTCGGGATTTGATTCCAACCGAGTCGCGCCTGAGCACCATATCCGACCCTTGACACCCACCGCCTCCTCCTGTTCCCATATTCTAGCCGCCGAAGCTTGGAACCGAGCTGCAGCGCGTCCCCGAGCTGAGCACGGCCGTGAGCCCGTGACTCCCTCCCAATCCCTGATTCTCGAGATTTCTTGCTTCTTGGATCAATCGAGCGCCCATATAAATAGTTCCGCACCTCCCCTCCTCGCCCGTTTTTCCTTCCGCAAGCACAGAGCCCGCTGCCGCCATTGGAGGCCGCTAAAGCTCCCTGGACCATCGTGAGCCCTCCATCCTCTACGGAACGTGATTGGAGGTACCCCGAACCCGTCCCCGTGCTCAATTTCCTCTGTCCTTGCCCTCACTGGCCTCTTGACGTTTGCAGTGGAGCCGTAGCCGCCTCGCGACGTCGCTAGACGCCTCTGGAGTTCTTCAGTCCGCGCGAACGCCCTAGGTGAACTCACCCTTCCTTCCTCGTTCTCCCAATACCCTTGGCTCGTTGTTTGGTGGCTTGTAGGCCTAGTACCCCTTGCGCCGCCGTGCTCCTCGTCGGCAGCCATGGAGCGCCGCCGCGTGGTCTCTGCTCCCTCGCCGACGCCGGTCGACTCCTCCTCTCTCCTTCTTCTTTCTAATCGTGACCGTCCCCTTTAGATCCGACGATCCAGATCACCCGATACCCCTTCGGCCCTTCCCTTCTAATCTTGGCCTTTCAATCCGAGATCAACGATCCAGGATCAACGATACCCCTTCGCTCTGCCGCTTTGCAAAAGAGCCCCTGACTATTTTCAAGTGTCAACCCGCAGTCCATGGCGCCTTCAGAGAATACGCCTTTGCCTCTGGAAAGCGTAAACTCTGTCGGAATTCTTTTATTTCGAAAATAAGTGGAAAATTATAATTTCAGTTTTGCCATTGAGATTCAAAACTTCATAACTCCCTCATTTTAAATCCTTTTTGAACCATTCAAGTTGCGTTAGGTTCGTAATAAAATTCTCTTTATGTTAATACTACTGTTAGTTACTTTTGAAAAAGTTTAATTTCATGATTAGATTTAATCTATTATCTTTGTATAGAAAAGCCCGTTTTTTTCCTAACTTCGTCGTCCTAGCTCCGTTTTTCGTGAACGAAACATCGTTGTGATCGTAGCAATGCGTAGATTAGTTTTATAAACTTTTCATCTTATTTTATTACTGTTGGTGTACTGTTCTAATCATAGTTTTGTTTGCTTCGTGTATGATTGCCCGTTGATTGAATGGTGTTGTTTGTTGATCGGAATAGACGTTGAGCAACCCGTTGAAGAACCGGAGTTTCTCTTTGATCAAGCCCCACAGAATCAGCAAGAGTTTTTCAAAGAAGACAAGTATAACATGGGATCATCCTTGATGTCCTATTCACAATTAATATAACGCATATGCATGATATTCCTTGTTTATCATAGTTTGATCCTAGTGATTATTGACCTGAATACCTTGTCACCTATGATTTGAACCACCACATATGATTAGTATTGCTAGCGCTCATATCAGATGTACATGATCTTAATTGTTAATGACTATATGCAATAATGGTAAAACTTGCTTTTTAGCAACATATGATTATAGGATCTTATCTGTCGGCAAAAGCTGGGATATACAGTACAACCACGAGGGCTATATGGCTCTGGCTTTAGCTCAGTATGGGAACCTTTTCTAGCTTGTCAGTGGTTACCTTTATGGCGCAAATAGGAGCGTGCCAAGACGAATATAGTGTGGTTCCTAATCTACGGGCCAGCCGCGAAGGAGTGTGACCGTAGACATGTTGGCTCTACATCCCCCTGCCACGAACCTTGCGGCCCTGACTTGTTAGACGAACCCTTGGAAGGCTTCATAGTGTACCCTGCCCGCTCACCTGGGTAGTGTTTTGGGAGTAATTAACCCGGACAAATGGGCAATCACGACTTGTGGGTAAAGTTGTACACCTCTGATCAGAGTTAATAAACTATCATGATAGCCGTGCTCACGGACACGAGTGACTCGGAAAACTCACAGAATTATTGGGTTCTTACTTCTATGTGGCTTACGCATGTGTTATTTATTTATTGTATATCTCTGTCATTTACTTTATGATCATGGATATTTGAGCTTATGCAAACTACCTTGGCAATTGTTGATAATAATATGAATTTGATCTACTTAAAATGCTCACCGCTATGAACCATGCACTTCCTTTTGAGCTTCATAAACCCCGTGTTATATTTGTTGAGTACGTATGTGCTCACCCTTGCATTCAAACAACACAGATGAAGATTGGGTTGATGATTACCGCAATGAGTACTAGACTTGGAGTCAACCAGTCAACTAGTCCCTCGGAGCTTCCGCAGTTATCGTCGTTTAGTTAAATTTATTTGTTTCAGACTATGTAATGAATATTTAATCGCTATGTAATAAGCACTGTGATGGTACTCTTTTATAATTTGTCAACTCATGTGTGCGACTATTCCTGGGGTGCACATGAGCCTTTTATGCACTTGTTTTTGTTCTTAAAAACGGGTGTGACAAATTGGTATCAGAGCATGTGTTGACTGTAGGACGCAAGCCTAGTAGTTCTGGTCTGTATCTAAAGTTTAGTTTGCTACAAAAACTATTTTCTTCAACCTTGTCATTTGAATTGATTATCTCTCCATCCTTGTCTGATTATCACCTCCTTGATAGCTTCCTTTGAGCTACTATTTCTTAACACCTTGTATATATTTTGCTTCTCTTTGTTTTACTAAGTTTCTAAACTCATCTTGTTCAAAGTTTTTATGACCCTTCTTTTCTTGTCTTCCCTTTTCAAGGATGTCCACCAATTGAGCAGAAGTGCGAATAGTATCGTAGTTGAGTCTAGTAATCGAGTCCTTGGTGTATTGTGAAACCTTTGTGCTTGGATTATTTGTCATTATGTGAATGTGTGATTTGGATCTTTGTATTTCTTGCTGGAACCTTGTGGTTATACCTACAAGTTTCCAAAGTTTATAATAAATAAGTAATGCCATACATATAGTTGGGTTGGGTTTTGTCCTGTCTCTGTCCTTGCTGTTTCTGGAGCAGTCTGCAGTGTTTCGGTTACATCTCGAGATCTTTCCAGAAAATCCAGAACCAACTCCATCGGATATCTGTAACTTGGTTTATGGCCGTTTTACTGCAGTGTTGTCAGAATCTCTCATCCAGAAAATTTCAGATTTGCTCATAATATGGTTTTGATGGTGTAAGAAATGTTCTAAACATAATCATTTGTGTTTTGGAGCACAGATGTCTCGTTCCAATAGGAATCCACCGCCACCACCTCCTCAGGCACCCATGACCACAGAAGAACTGATGGCAATGCAGGGACAACTCATGCAAGCAATGATGCAATTTGTGCAGAACCTGCCTAATCAAGCTGCAGCTCCTGTCAACAAACGCCGAGAGTTCCTACAAGGTCATCCCCGGTGTTCTCTCACGCGGCTGATCCCTTGGAAGCTGATGATTGGCTTCGAGCAGTGGAGAAACAACTCAACATTGCTCAGTGTAATGACCGAGAGAAGGTCCTGTATGCTTCAGGTCAGTTGCAAGGTGCAGCTCAGACTTGGTGGGAATCTTACCAAGCTGCACGTCCTGTCAATGCTCCTTCTGTCACTTGGGACGAATTCTCCAGAGGCTTCAAGGCTCGTCATATCCCTGAGGGAATTATCGAGCTCAAGCAAGAAGAATTCCGTAACCTCAGGATGGGTCAAATGTCAGTCAGTGAGTATCATGATCAATTCTCTTAGCTGTCTCTCTATGCTCCTAATGAAGTGAGAGATGATGCAGATAAGCAACGCCACTTCCTGAAGGGAATATACTATGATCTTAGACTGCAGTTGAAGGGTAATGTGTACCCAAATTTTCAAACGCTGGTGAACCGTGCCATTGTGCTTGACAATGAGCGCAAAAATATGGACAAGAAGAGGAAGATGAGAGCACAATCATCTGGGAGCAATACTCGCCCCCGCTTCAATTCTCATTCTAGCTCTCAGCAGAGGTACCAAGGGCCTGTTAGCCAGTGGAATCGCAACCTAGGTCAGCAGAGGCCTCAGTATCAGCAGGGGAATACACAGAACCAGCAACGCTCGCCTTATCAGTTTCAGAGTGGAACTCGTACTCCTCATCAAGGTACCCCCAGTTCTACTCCTGCTAAGAATAGTGCACCTCAGCCCAGCACTCCAAGAGTATGCTACCGATGTGGAGATCCTGGACACTATGCTCATAGCTGTCCAACGAAGCAGAACCAGAATAATAATAGTGGTAGCAGAGGAAGACCTCAAGGGACTCCTAACTCGGGAAGGGTGAATCATGTTTCGGTTGCGTCAGCTCGGGAGGCCCCAGAAGTCATGTTGGGTACGTTTGACATCAACTCCATCCCTGCATCTATTATTTTTTATTCTGGAGCATCGCATACTTTTATTTCGCAAGCATTTGTTACCATACATAGCATACCATGATAGCTATGAAGAATCACATGTTAGTAAGTTCACCCGGAGGACCTATACAAGTTGCTCATAAATGCCTCTCAGTTAATCTAACCCTAAGGGGGGTAGACTTTGAGATTAGTCTAGTTGTGCTAAGAAGTTCTGGAATAGATGTGATTGCGAGTATGGATTGGATGAAAGCACATCGGGCAGTGATCCAGTGCAAAGAGAAGACGGTATCTCTTGTTACACCAAAGGGTGATCAGATCAGTGTTGATGTAGTTATGCAGCAGCCGGAGACAGCCATTGTGAATCAGAGTGATGATGGAATTAATCAGGATGATCTAGTGGTGAATGAATTCCAGGATGTCTTTCCAGATGAACTACCAGGTATGCCACCTGACCGAGACATTGAATTTCTTATTGAGTTATTACCTGGTACTGCACCCATAGCTAAACGACCATATAGAATGGGGGTAAAAGAACTAGAAGAACTTAAGAAACAAATAGAAGAATTGCAAGAAAAAGGTTTCATTCGTCCTAGTTCCTCACCATGGGGTGCACCAGTTATATTTGTTGATAAGAAAGATGGTAGTCAGAGGATGTGTGTTGATTATAGATCGCTCAATGAGGTTACCATCAAGAACAAGTATCCTTTGCCCAGAATTGATGATTTGTTTGATCAGTTGAGAGGTGCTTGTGTGTTCTCCAAGATTGACCTTCGTTCTGGATATCATCAATTGAAGATCCGTGCTAGCGATATTCCAAAGACAGCTTTCACCACAAGGTATGGTCTGTATGAGTATACCGTTATGTCATTTGGATTGACCAATGCTCCTGCGTACTTTATGTACATGATGAATAAGGTGTTTATGGAGTATTTGGATAAGTTTGTGGTTGTGTTCATTGATGATATACTGGTGTTCTCTAAAATTGAGGAAGAACATGCTGAACATCTAAGATTGGTGTTGTAGAAGCTTAGAGATCACAAGTTGTATGCTAAGCGAAGCAAGTGTGAGTTATGGTTGAAGGAAGTTTCTTTCCTTGGTCATGTTGTCTCTAATGGAGGTATCTCTGTTGATCCCAGCAAGGTGAGAGATGTACTGAATTGGAAACACCAAACTAGTGTTACTGAGATTCGCAGTTTTCTTGGTTTGGCTAGTTATTATAGAAGATTCATTGAAGGCTTTTCAAAACTTGCAAAGCCTATGATAGCCTTATTGGAGAAGAATGCCAAGTTTGTGTGGTCTGATCAATGCCAAGCCAACTTTGAAGAGCTGAAAAAGAGGTTGACTACAACACCTGTGTTGATACTGCCAGATCTGAGTAAGAGTTTCTCTATCTATTGTGATGCTTCTCGTACTGGTTTGGGATGTGTTCTCATGCAAGAAGGTAGAGTTGTTGCTTATGCATCCAGGCAGTTGAGGAAACATGAATTGAATTATCCTACTCATGATTTAGAACTTGCTGCAGTAGTACACGCTTTGAAGATATGGAGACACTATCTGATTGGGCATAAGTGTGACATATATACTGATCATAAGAGTTTGAAATATATCTTCACCCAGTCTGATCTGAACTTGAGACAACGCAGATGGTTAGAACTGATCAAGGATTATGATCTAGATGTGCATTATCACCCTGGGAAAGCTAATGTGGTTGCAGATGCCCTTAGCAGGAAGAGTGGAGTTCATGAGTTGCTTATGTCAGCCATGTCAGATGAGTTGTGTGTTGAGTTTGAACGCTTGAATTTGGGTTTCATTGTCAATGCAACAGAGATGGTGATGGAACCTACACTTGAACAGGAGATCCGAAAAGGTCAGTTGCAGGATGAGAAACTAAAGGAGATAGCAGAGAATCTGGTAATTGGTAAGTCATCTGGTTTCCGCATGGATGATAATGGAACTTTGTGGTTTGGTAATCGGTTATGTGTACCTGATGATAAAGCTTTAAGGCAAATGATTTTGCGTGAAGCTCATGAGTCTGCTTATTCTATTCATCCTGGAAGTACCAAGATGTATATGGATGTGAAGGAGAAATTTTGGTGGGTTGGATTAAAAAGAGATGTAGCTGAGTAGTAGCTTTGTGTGATACTTGTCAGAGGGTTAAAGCTGAACATCAGCGACCCGCTGGATTGTTGCAACCTATGAAGATACCTGAATGGAAGTGGGAAGAAGTTGGTATGGATTTCATTGTTGGGTTACCCTGTACCCAGCGAGGTTATGATTCTATTTGGGTAATAGTTGATCGTCTGACCAAGGTAGCTCACTTCTTACCAGTCAAGAAAAAGTACAATGGTGCTCGGTTAGCAGAGTTGTATATGGAACGGATAGTATGTTTGCATGGAGTTCCAAAGAAGATTGTGTCTGATAGAGGTACTCAGTTCACTTCAAATTTTTGGCACAATGTACATAGAGCTTTGGGAACTAGGTTGAACTTTAGTACTGCATATCATCCTCAAACAGATGGTCAAACCGAAAGAACTAATCAGATATTGGAAGATACGTTGAGAGCTTGTGCATTGCAGTATGGTACTAGTTGGGATCAGAGTTTGCCTTACGCAGAGTTCTCATACAATAATAGTTATCAGCAGAGCATCAAGATGACACTGTTTGAGGCATTGTATGGTCGTTAGTGCAGAACACCATTGTTTTGGAATCAAACAGGTGAGACACAAGTGTTTGGTGCTGATGTACTTAGAGATGCTGAGGATCGCGTGAGAGTGATCCGAGAAAGCTTGAGAATAGCACAGTCGAGACAGAAGAGTTATGCTGATAATAGAAGGAGAGACTTGTCTTTTAATATCGGTGATTACGTATATCTCAAGGTATCACCAATGAGAAGTGTAAAAAGGTTTAACATGAAAGGCAAGCTAGCACCAAGGTATGTTGGACCGTTTAAAGTTTTAGCCAGACATGGTGAAGTTGCTTATCAGTTGGATCTGCCCGAGAATTTATCTGGAGTTCATGATGTGTTTCATGTGTCACAACTTAAGAAGTGTTTGAGAGTACCGGAAGAGCAAATCCCTCTAGATGATCTTAATGTTGCTGATGATTTGACTTATGAAGAGTATCCAGTTAAGATTCTTGAAACAGCAGAAAGAGTAACCAGAAGCAGAGTAATTAAGATGTGTAAGGTTCAGTGGAATCGGTACTCAGAAGCAGAAGCAACTTGGGAAAGAGAAGATGAGTTGAGAAAGTCCTATCCATAGTTGTTTGAGTAAGCCAGCTAATCTCGAGGACGAGATTCTTTTAAGGGGGGTAGATTTGTAACACACCAAATTTTGCATGTCATTGAAATAGCATAAAATTGACTTAATTATGCTTCTTTTGTTTTTGCATTCAATATAATTAAGATATATATAGTTTTGGTGAAATTAAAACTTATCATATCGTAACTTGTGGTGCATTGCATGCTGGTGCATTCTATTTTGGTTTGAATGGTTATGAAAATTACCCAAAACTGAGTTTGAAAATGTGTTTGAAAATTCATTTGAAAAATCAAATTCTGGAATTTGGAAAATTCTTTTCTTTTTCTCTCTCTTTCTCTTTTGCACTTTGGCCCGAGGCCTTTCCCCTCCCTCTTTTTCTCTTGGTCCAGCCGAGGCCGGCCCTCTCCTCCTCCCCTCTTGGGCCGTCGGCCAGAGGCCCAATGCGGATGAACCGCACTCCTCTCTGCACCGCTGACAGCAGGGGTCCACTGGACAGCCTCCCCTCCCTTTTCCTTTTTCTCCCTGGGTCGCTGACCTCCATGGCCCATGCGTCATCCCTCTCCCTTCCCTTTCTTCTCCACTGAATCAAAACCGAGCGCCGGCAGTATCCTTCCCCGAATCCTCCTCCCATCCGTTTGCTCGGGATTTGATTCCAACCGAGTCGCGCCTGAGCACCATATCCGACCCTTGAAACCCACCGCCTCCTCCTGTTCCCATATTCTAGCCGCCGAAGCTTGGAATTGAGCCGCAGCGCGTCCCCGAGCTGAGCACGGCCGTGAGCCCGTGACTCCCTCCCAATCCCCGATTCTCGGGATTTCTTGCTTCTTGGATCAATCCAACGCCCATATAAATAGTTCCGCACCTCCCCTCCTCGCCATTTTTCCTTCCGCAAGCACAGAGCCCGCTGCCGCCATTGGAGGCCGCTAAAGCTCCCTGGACCATCGTGAGCCCTCCATCCTCTGCGGAACGCGATTGGAGGTACCCCGAACCCGTCCCCGCGCTCAATTTCCTCTGTCCTTGCCCTCACTGGCCTCTTGACGTTTGCAGTGGAGCCGTAGCCGCCTCGCGACGTCACCAGCCGCCTCTAGAGTTCTTCAGTCCGCGCAAACGCCCTAGGTGAACTCGCCCTTCCTTCCTCATTCTCCCAGTACCCTTGGCTCGTTGTTTGGTGGCTTGTAGGCCCAGTACCCCTTGCGCCGCCATGCTCCTCGCCGACCGCCACGGAGCGCCGCCGCGTGGTCTCTGCTCCCTCGCGGACGCCGGCCGACTCCTCCTCTCTCCTTCTTCTTTCTAATCGTGACCGTCCCCTTTAGATCCGACGATCCAGATCGCTCGATACCCCTTCGGCCCTTCCCTTCTAATCTCAGCCTTTCAATCCGAGATCAACGATCCAGGATCAACGATACCCCTTCGCTCTGCCGCTTTGCAAAAGAGCCCCTGACTGTTTCAAGTGTCAACCCGTAGTCCATGGCGCCTTCAGAGAATACGCCTTTGCCTCTGGAAAGCGTAAACTCTGTCGGAATTCTTTTATTTCAAAAATAAATGGAAAATTATAATTTCAGTTTTGCCATTGAGATTCAAAACTTCATAACTCCCTCATTTTAAATCCTTTTTGACCCGTTCAAGTTGCGTTAGGTTCGTAATAAAATTCTCTTTATGTTAATACTACTGTTAGTTACTTTTGAAAAAGTTTAATTTCATGATTAGATTTAATCTATTATCTTTGTATAGAAAAACCTGTTTTTTCCTAACTTCGTCGTCCTAGCTCTGTTTTTCATGAACGAAACATCGTTGTGATCGTAGCAATGCGTAGATTAGTTTTATAAACTTTTCATCTTATTTTATTACTGTTGGTGTACAATTCTAATCATAGTTTTGTTTCCTTCGTGTATGATTGCCCGTTGATTGAATGGTGTTGTTTGTTGATCGGAATAGACGTTGAGCAACCCATTGGAGAACCAGAGTTTCTCTTTGATCAAGACCCGCAGAATCAGCAAGAGTTTTTTGAAGAAGGCAAGTATAACATGAGATTATCCTTGATGTCCTATTCACAATTAATATAAGTCATATGCATGATATTCCTTGTTTACCATATTTTGATCCTAGTGATTGTTGACCTGAATACCTTGTCACCTATGATTTGATCCACCACATATGATTAGTATTGCTAGCGCTCATATCAGATGTACATGATCTTAATTGTTAATGACTATATGCAATAATGGTAAAACTTGCTTTTTAGCAACATATGATTATAGGATCTTATCTGTCGGCAAAAGCTGGGATATACAGTACAACCACGAGGGCTATATGGCTCTGGCTTTAGCTCAGTATGGGGACCTTTTCTAGCTTGTCAGTGGTTACCTTTATGGCGCAAATAGGAGCGTGCCAAGACGGGTATAGTGTGGTTCCTAATCTACGGGCCAGCCGCGAAGGAGTGTGACCGTAGACAGGTTGGCTCTACATCCCCCTGCCACAAACCTTGCGGCCCTGACTTGTTAGACGAACCCTTGGAAGGCTTCATAGTATACCCTGCCCGCTCACCTTGGTAGTGTTTTGGGAGTAATTAACCCGGACAAATGGGCAATCACGACTTGTGGGTAAAGTTGTACACCTCTGATCAGAGTTAATAAACTATCATGATAGCCGTGCTCACGGACACGAGCGGCTCGGAAAACTCACAGAATTATTGGGTTCTTACTTCTATGTGGCTTACGCATGTGTTATTTATTTATTGTATATCTCTGTCATTTACTTTATGATCATGGATATTTGAGCTTATGCAAACTACCTTGGCAATTGTTGATAATAATAAGAATTTGATCTACTTAAAATGTTCACCGCTATGAACCATGCACTTCCTTTTGAGCTTCATAAACCCCGTGTTATATTTGTTGAGTACGTATGTGCTCACCCTTGCATTCAAACAACACAGATGAAGATTGGGTTGATGATTACCGCAATGAGTACTAGACTTGGAGTCAACCAGTCAACCAGTCCCTCGGAGCTTCCGCAGTTATCGTCGTTTAGTTAAAGTTATTTGTTTCAGACTATGTAATGAATATTTTATCGCTATGTAATAAGCACTGTGATGGTACTCTTTTATAATTTGTCAACTCATGTGTGCGACTATTCCTGGGGTGCACATGAGCCTTTTATGCACTTGTTTTTGTTCTTAAAAACGGGTGTGACAATTCCAGTACTTCTTACCCTTATACTTGTTACCTACAATTTGTGCCACCACATATGATTAGTATTGCTAGTGCTCATACCAGATGTACATGATCTTAATTTGTTAATGACTATATGCAATAATGATAAAACTCGCTTTTTAGTAAGAATGGAATATAGGAGCTTATCTGTCGCCAAATTCTGGGATATACTGTACAACCACGGGGGCTATATGGCTCTGGCTTTAGCTTAGTATGGGGACCTTTTCTAGCTTGTTCAGTGGTTACCTTTATGGCGCGAACGGAGCGTGGCGAGACGGGTATAGTGTGGTTCCTAACCTTTGAGAGCAGCCGCTGTAATGGAGTGCACCGTAGGCAAGTTGTCTTTATATCCCCCTGTCATGAACCTTACGGCCCTAACTTGTTAGACGAACCCTTGAATGGTTTGATAGTGAACCCTGCCCGCTCACCTCGGTAGTGTTTTAGGAGTCATGATCCGGGCAAATGGGCAACATGACTCGTGGGTAAAGTTCTACACCTCTGCGCAGAGTTAAAAACTATCATGGTAGCCGTGCTCACGGAAACGAGCGGCTCGGAAAACTCACAAAATTATTGGGTTCTTATTTCTATGTTGTCTATGCAAGTTATTATTTATTTCTTGTATCATTGTCATTTACTTTATGATCATGGATATTTGAGCTTATGCAAATTACCTTGGCAATTGTTGATATTAATATGAACTTGATCCACTTAAAATGCTTACCGCTATGAACTATGCATATCCTTTTGAGCTTCATGAACCCCGTGTTATATTTGTTGAGTACGTATGTGCTCACCCTTGCATTCAAGCACCACAGATGAAGATTGGATTGATGATTACCGCAATGAGTACTTGGAGTCAACCAGTCCCTTTTGGAGCTTCCGCAGAAGTCGTCGTTTAGTATAAGTTTTATTTGTTTAAAGACTCTGTATTGAATATTCATTCGCTATGTAATAAGCACTATGATGGTACTTTTATGATTTGTCAACTCATGTGTGCGACTATTCCTGGGTGCACATGAGCCTTTTATGCACTTGTTTTTGTTCTTAAAAACGGGTGTGACAAGCATCAATAGCAAACTGCAACCCTCTGCAGTTTTTGCAGCATTTTATGTTGATTTAGCATCAATAGTTCTCCCTCTCTGTTAATTAATAATAATTTTCATTCAAACACCACTAAGGGTCTCCTAACCACCGCTTTGCCCCTCATTCTAAAGAGACATGTCTTCTAACTGTCGGATTATAGAATCTGAATGATTATTGTAAATTTTCATACGTCGAATAACAATGCTCCATGACATGCTTGGCATTATATGTTTCAATACAAAGAGTAAATGTTAGACATATGAAATGAAACTGCTGTTAAGTAATATTCCCTAGTTCCATTTGTGTACTATACTCTTTCAGTATCAGTGTGCCTTTTCCAGATTAGTTTTATACCCTTGGACCAGAATTTACTTTTCCAAACAGAAACTTGTAACAAGTTAACACTTAACCATGAAAAAACACTGAATGCTTCACCTGTTTATTTCCTAAGCACGACAACTTCATAACATGCATTCTAGTTTGTTCTCCTAGCTACTACTGCTAGTATATGCTCTTTTGTTAGTCCAGTTTGTGTTTAAGTGACAAATGACACACTGTCTACTATCCCCTGTCCTCTCTACTCTACTACTCCTGTTGCTGTACAACTCCTACATTGTTTGGGTAAGAAGCAGTATTTTTCTTTTCAAGCAGAAGGTGACCATACTCTACTGCTGTTACTACTTAACTAGTACTACTACCACACTACTGCTATGTAGTGGCTGTTTCTACTACTAGTACTACTTTAACTACTATTTTCTCCTCTCTTCTCTCTTCTCCTCCCTACTCTACTTCTGCTGCTACTCTCTATGCCACCCAACTCTTCCCTCTCTACTCTTCTACTACTCTTCTCTCTACTCTTCTACTACTCTACTCTCTCTTCTCATCTCTACTCTTCTACTCATCCCTACTACTAGTAGTAGTAGTAGTTCAAAGAACTGTACAGAACTACTATTTTCTCCTCTCTTCTCTCTTCTCCCTACTCTACTTCTGCTGCTGCTCTCTTTTCCTCTCTACTCTTCTACTCATCTCTACTACTAGTAGTACTAGTTCAAAGTAATGTACACAACTACAATCTCTATGAAGTACTTGTCTCTCTTGGCTTCATATACAAATTTGTGTGGTCTGTTGGACCTTTCAATCACCTTTTATCCCTAATCTCTTCAGCAGCCACTACTACTTCCTACCTCTTATCTTTCTAGCATCTAGTATTCACTCTTAGTTCACTCCTTATT
This sequence comes from Microstegium vimineum, assembly GCA_022036555.1. Classification (NCBI taxonomy): domain Eukaryota; kingdom Viridiplantae; phylum Streptophyta; class Magnoliopsida; order Poales; family Poaceae; genus Microstegium; species Microstegium vimineum. The sequence continues at coordinate 36,868,074 of CM039127.1, forward strand.
CTCTAATACACACAATTTTCTTCTTCTTGTAAGAACCTTGGAAAAATGATTATGAGAGAAGGCGGGATGCACAAGTGGCGGCAGTACAAAAGAAGATGGAAGAAATGGGACTGAAAAATGTAGCCAAAGATTTTAAAAAACTCTTTACCTGAATCTTCATCAAAAAAGGGAAAAAAATCAGCAAACAAGAAATCAAGTAGTGAAGATTCGGATTCATCGGAGTATCTCCTTGACAGTGATGATCAAGGAGATAGTGATCATGATGACACTGAATCTGATGAGCAGCCACAACCTCTATCAATCCAGGTGCTTCTCCTATCTTCTAGTAGTGAATGGGGGCCTTGCATTTTAATGTTTTTAATCTGTACTTTCACACTCTGACTATACTACTTTCAATTCATCAAATAGCCAACATTCAATTAGTCCTCACTCTTGTTACTTGTTAGTCAATGAGGTAACTACTTAAGTTAGTATTCCCTATAATTATTATACCTGTTTTCCATGAGCTATTGTGTAGGTGACATGGCATGAGAAAAATCTTTTTGATACAAACAGATAATGCCTAGTTGTTCTGATATCTGCATAATATGAATCTTCCATGTTCTGCTTGTACCAATCTTGTACAGTCATATCAACATTTCAAGCTTCAGATATGAAACTAACTTGTATGCTGTGAATACATTTCTCAATTGTATGAGACTTATTTGATTCTTTTTCAACGGTACCCTCCAGGGTTTACACCTGGAAAACAAGCTTCAAAGAGGAAGAAGACAGGTCACACCATGCCGCCAGGATTTAGGGGTGGTAAGAGAGTGAGGGCAACTTAAGGATTAGAGGATGCACCTCCTCTATCCCAAACAAGAACATCCAAAAGGATACAAGTTTCAGCAAGAGATGGGCAGAATGTAGAGGATCATACAAATGATCATGATGAAATTCCTACAGAGGAAAGCATTGCAGCAAGTGTCCAGGACAGTACATTTGCAGAGGAAGACAGTGGAGCTCCTGCTCATGAGAGTAGAGGTGGAGATGAAAACAATGTACCTGGATAGGATGACACTGAAGGCAAGTAAAAGTTTCATTGTCATTCAAATATGTCATCTCTTTTGCAGACTTACTTGAAACTCAATCATTTTTATTCAAAATCTGTTGTGTAGATCTGGCAGAGCGAGCCCCAAGGAGGCCCATGCCACCCACCATGGGAACAACCCTAGACAGGATGACCAAAGCTATGTGAAGGAGAATGCCCATAGTTGTTGGAGAAGGCAAAAGAAGGCCTCATGAACCTGTTTAGGCAGCCAAGTTTGCATCTGAATCAGGTGTGATCATTAGGGGTAAGATCCCTGTCCTAACTCATTGGAAGGAATACAAGAAAGATGATCATCATTACAAGAACTTTGTGGGAAAGTTGTCTGTAAATGCTTTACTGTTTATATGGTTCATTTTCATGTTTGCTTATAATCAATTGACAAAATAATTATGTAATTGCCTAATGACTAGGGGCGGTTGGCCATCAACGCAAAAGACAAGGCAACTGAGGAAGCTTGCACCGATATGCTACGCTCTGGGGTGCGACAGATGCGTTATCGACTAAAGAAGAAGTACTTCATTGGTGTACCTGCAGATTAAATAAGAACAACTTCTCCAGTTGCATGCATGACTGATGAACAGTGGAGGGCACTAGTGGCAAAGTGGACTGATCCAAAGAATATGGTATGGTTATCTTCTCACTTTTACTTTCTTATTTAGTTTCAAGTGAAATCAAGTGAATCAAGTGAAAAGAACAAGCAGAATCGCCAAAAAGTCAAGTATCATCAGGCTACGGGTTCTCGTAGCTATGTGGCACTACATGCATATGTGAGTAAAGAAAACTTTGTACATAATTGTAGTGAACAATTTCTATTGCATTTCATCTCACAAAACTATGCTGGAATTGATTGTCTACAAACAGAAGCACAAGAGAAACAATGCAGAACCCAACACAGAACAAATTGATGAACTTGATGCGGTGGAGGCCTTCAAGACCTGCCATACAAGCTCCAAAAATGGACTGACTGAACCAGCGAGAGAAGCTGTTGTAAGTCCACAAATCTGTTCAACTGTGCCATTTTGTTCATTAATTGGATAATATGTACCTAGACACACTTGGGAAAACAATAAATGTTGTCTCCTAATGCCACTTCAGTCAAACCTGTGCCATGTCGTTTTGGCTAGTTGTTTGGTTTAGTGTATGCTGAATTCTTTGTTGTGGGAGTCCATGTGCGCCGTTGATGCATGATGCACATGTGTTGCTTTTGTTGTGGGCAGATTGTCTTGTCTACTGTGCAACAATGGCCTAAACTACTAGTTTTCCCAAACATAGTGTTTAGGAGAAAAATAAAATAGTACTGTTTCTAGGGTGGCTTATGTTGGTTAATGCAGTAGTAGAACCTTGCATGGGCCTACCGACCAGAAGACAGCCTGGCCCGCGAGGCCCTGCGGCACGCGACCAGCCCGCCGTGCTCGCCAGGGACTCCAAAGAGCCTTGCTCGCCAAGGAAGATCCTGGAAGATAGACTCGGATCCCTTACCTTAAGTGACCGATCGTAATTTGTTAGAATATGGAAACTGTAACCTTGCTCCCCGGCTATATAAGGTGAGCACGGACACCCTCGAAAAGATCTCATCTACACCTCGTGTAACCTAATACTCATATTAATCCAGCCACCAAAACACAGGACGTAGGGTATTACGACGATTTGCCGGCCTGAACCTATATAAATCGCCGTGTCTACGCTCTCTGTGTTACGCTTGATCGCAGTCGCCACACCTCCACCTACAATCTACTACCGTAGGGTATCCCCTAGGTAGACTGCGACGCATATTTCGTCGGCAGTTGGCGCGCTAGGTAGCGGGTGTGTGCAACGACTCCATGTCTCGTCAAGCAGTCATCTTTCCTGATTCGATGGTCCTCCCGACGGCCGGCACTGTGCTCCAGATTGGATCCATATCCTGGACTGTCGGATCTATAGCGCGCGTGTTAGACACACCGCCATCCGCACGTCACCCCACCATGCCAAAGTACCGCCCGCAAAAGGTTGTCAGCATTGACGATCTAATCAACGCCATCGACCACTCCAACGCCGGCATCATCGACTGCATCAACCTCGTGCAAACGACGCGACGCCGACTCTCCGGCCACCATGGTCCCCGGCCGTGCCACCATCGTACTCCATCAAAGTCCGTGGCCGCGTCAACCAAGGGTGCCCACCCTCCTCCAGCGATGCCTTACAGACTCTGCAATCAAGCGGCCATCTTCCAGCGTGAGGCTGAAGAATCATGGACCCTTGTGTTTAGGCGATTAACGACAATACTAGATCACTATGACTAACGTGTGTTTTGCAGAGGCAAAGTTGTTTATGTTAGGTCATTAGTGATGCAATTTGAATGGGCTTAATGGATATTCATGCCCCCAAGATGGAAATCATTTCGGTTGCAAAGGATGATGATACAAGTTGAAGACTAGGCTAGTTCTTAGTGCCGTAAGGTTGAGAAGGGGACTAAGTATAGCTAGGGCTTTTGCTTTTCCTTTGACCGTACTATAAAGGGGGGGTATGAGATTAGTAGCTTGACCTAGGAGAGTTTAGGAGATTGGGTATATGCACACTTGTCACAACTAGTCCTAGAGACCTTGCTTTCAGTCCTTGGTAAACTATAGAAATGATAGGAGCAAAATCCCTTGAGAAATCTCAGCGAAAACAGTTGATATAGAGGGAGAAAGAGGCTCCAGACCACTCTGCTAAGTGGGCGTCGGACCAAGGAGAGCTGTCCGACGGTCCCTGACTTAGGCAGAATCTCAGCTCGAGGAGCTCCGGACCACCTGTCTGGAAAGCGTCGGACCATAGGAAAGTGGTCCGGTGGCTTGGTTCAGAGAGAGAGAAGGCTCTGGACTAGTCCGACGGTTAGTCCGACGGCTAGTCCGACGCCTCAAGACTGGTTGAGTTCATGCAGAGAGCACCCTGGCTCCGGACCAGAGCGTCGGACTAGGGCTCCGGACCAAGGAGAGTGGTCCGGTAGTTCGTAAAAGTGAGAAATTTTTTCACTCAGAGAGCACCGAGGGTCCGGACCAGTGCGTCGGACCAGTGCGTCGGACCAAGCAGAGTAGTCCGACGGTGCCTGAGTTTGAATACAGAGTGAGCTCCAGACCAGTGTGCATGGTCTGGTGGTATTTGCTCCGGACTAGTCCGGTGGCTTTGCAGAGAGAAGAAAAAGTAAAAAACGGCTAGTTTTGGAGGTGGGGACTATTTATAGTTGCCTCCTTCGTCCTTAGAGGTCTTCTTGGCCATTGTTTCAGCTGGTGACACCTTGAGAAATTCTTTGGAGAGTCAAGAGGCTAGTGAGGGAGAGATTAGAGAGAGTTCATCTTGTTCTTCCTTCCTAGAGTAATTAGGAGTGACTTGTGTGCATCCATCCACCTTCCTAGCCTTGAGTGGGTCAAGTGAAGGTCTTGTGCTTGTTACTCTTGGTGTTCGACAGCACCTAGACGGTTTGGTGGTGTTCGGAGGAAGTGACCGCCAGGAGATTGTTGGCGGCGCTTCTCCAAGCTTCTGGGATCGGTTGTGGGCAAAGAATCAGCCCGTAGAGAGCACTCTACCCTTGCGCGGGTAGAGGGGGAGCGATACCTTGCGAGGTGCTCCAACGAGGACTAGGGGGGTGTGTCGACACCTCGATACCTCAGAAAAAAATCGCTGCGTCACTGAGAATTTCTTTTCCCTAGCTCTTTATATTTCTGCGTTTCTTTCTGTCTTGTTTTTATCTTACCTACTAGAATTGCTTAGGTTGCTTTTAATTCCTATGAACTGCTATCGCTTTGTAGCTAGGACACACGGATCGTAGGCACTAGGGGGTGATTGGCATTTGATAGGTTTTTATATTTTCTTTAGAAATTTAAAACAAGCCCAATTCACCCCCCTCTTGGGCATCTTGATCCTTTCAATTGGTATCAGAGCAAGGTTCCTCTAAATTAGGCTTCACCACCTAGAGCAAGATGTCCCATGGGGATGGACCGCCACCCATGTTCGATGGGGATGACTTTCCGTATTGGAAAGTGTGGATGGAGGCCTACCTTGAGGCCGTGGATGTCGGCGTTCACAAAGCCGCCACCCAAGGTGGACCGGTGTTCGCCGAGGACCCATACTTTGAGAAGAACAATGCTAAGGCAAAGAACATTCTTTTCCATGGCATTTGCAAGGATGTGTTCAATGGTGTGCGAAATTGCAAAACCGCGCATGAGATTTGGACAAACATTTGTGCTCTTCACGAGGGCACTAAATGTGAAAGAGAAGAGCGTTATCACCTCATCATTGCTAAGTTAAATGCTTTCACTATGCTATCTCATGAAAATGCTAATGAAATGTATTCTCGCTTGAATGTGCTTGTAGAGGAGTTGAATGGCCTTGGGCTCTCTCAAATGACACCGGCCGATGTGGTGCGCAAGATACTTTATGTCCTTCCAATAGACAAGTATAGCCACATCGTCACGGTTCTTCATCAAGGCGATCTCTCCGCAACTACACCAACGCAAGTATTGGGCAAGATCAATGCTCATGAGATGTATATGAAGATCAATGATGGAACTTCATCATCCTCCAAGAAAGAAAGAGAAGGAGGAGAAGAAGGACTTGGCTCTCAAGGCATCTTCCAAGGAGAAGTGCAAGATTCAATATGTCGTTGAGAGTACAAGTGATGATGATGATGAAGACAACATCGCTCTCATGGTGAAGAAGACTGCCAAGATGTTGAAGAGGCTAAACAAGAATGGAGTCAAGTTTGACTCAAAGAAGAAGAAATTCTTCACAAGCTCTTCAAGGAAGCCAATCTCCCAAATGAAGTGCTACAATTGCAGCATCCTTGGTCATCTAGCCCATGCATGTCCCGAAGAGAAGAAAGACAAGTTCAAGAACTTCAAGAAGAACAAGGGCGGCAATGATGACTCAAGTGATGATGACAAGAAGCAAGACAAGCCATACAAGAAGAAGAAGAACTTCAACTTCCACAAGAAGAAGAAGGATGGCAGGGCTTACATTGTGGGTGATTGGCTCACCAATATTGATGATTCAAGTGACTCCTCCGATGATGAGAGTGAAGAAGAGAAGGTGGCCGCTTTGGTGATTGGTTCTTCGATTCCACCGCCACCTCCTCCTTCATCGCCGGGCTCATCCTCTACACACCTATGCCTTATGGCTAAAGGTGACAAAAAGGTACAAAAAGAGGATGATGGTGATGACCTCTTAGTGATGATAGTGATGATGAAGAAGCTCCTTCCTATGATGAGCTAATTAAAATTTGCAACAAGTATGCTAGCATCATAAGGAAGTACAAGAGTAAAAATGACAAACTTCTTGAAATCAAAGAAAACTTGCATGATAAGCTTGACAACTTGTCTAGTGCTAATGATGATTTGAAGCTTGAGATTAACTCTCTCACATCTAGCACTAGGGAGCTCAAAGCCTCTCTTAAGCAAGCCAATGAGAAACATGATAAGCTTGAGAGGTCATCCCAAGAGCTCCTCACAAGGTTTAACTTGCTAAAAGATGACTACAATCAAGTGAAAAATGATCATAGTACACTAGTGGTAGCAAATGAATTACTTACTCAAGATCTTACACATGTTGCTACTAACCCGTGTGCTAAGTGTGCAAGTGCTACCTCTTGTGATATCGAGCTTGATGATGTGGCTCTTGAGCAAAGTGCCAAGTGTAAGGGCAAGAGATTTGTAGAAGCCGACAAGTATGATGATTATGTGAAGATGAGTGAAGAGAACTCAAAGCTCAAGGAAGAGCTAATCAACCTCAAGACAAACAAGCCCTTCACCATCAAGCCAGCTCAAGAAGACAAAGATGCTATCACTTTGATCAACTCTCTTCGAGAAGAAATTGCCAAGCTCAAGAATGACAAGACCAAGCTTACAAGTGGCCTTGAAAAGTTCACCAAGGGCCATAATCTCCAAAGTGAGCTTCTAATGAGCACCGTCATGAAGAATGACAAGACCGGTATTGGGTACAAGGAGAACCAAGTGATGAAGGCCAAGGTCAAGATTGAAGCCAAGAACTACTACAAGAACAAGTACAATGGCTATAATCAAGAGAAGCCAAAGCCCAAGCCTGAGAGGTGTTTTGGTTGTGGACAAATTGGTCATCTATCATTTCAATGCAAGACTCCACTTCCCAAGACCTTGCCCAAGCACACTAGGCCATTTGCTCATGATGCTCACTATGTCATCAACAAAGATTCCAAGGGTAGACAACTTGTGGTGTTTCTTAGACCACCAATGAAGAACAAGCCTAGGGTTCTTTGGGTTGCTAAGGAGTTGGTTGACAAGGCAATGGGGCCCCGCACTAAGGGGGTTCCCAAACAACAAGCTTAACTCCAAGTTGCTTGTGTGTAGGTGAACTACAAGACCGGTGGGAGCCATTGGGTAATTGATAGTGGTTGCACTCAACACATGACCGGCGACCCCCGGATGTTCACCACACTTGATGAGGATTGTGCAAATCAAGACAAGATCACTTTTGGGGATAATTCAAAGGGCAAAGTTCAAGGCTTAGGCAAAGTGGCTATCTCCCAAGATCAATCAATTTCCAATGTCTTGCTAGTACAATCATTGAGCTTCAACTTTCTATCGGTTGGTCAACTTTGTGATCTCGGGTTTCATTGTCTCTTCACTCCAAATGAGGTGATTGTGACCAAGATTGAAGATTCATCAATGATATTCAAAGGGTTTCGGCACAACAACCTCTACCTAGTGGACTTCACTTCAAATGAAGCAAACTTGCAAGCTTGTCTATTCTCCAAGAATTCTTTGGGTTGGCTATGGCATAGAAGATTAGCTCATGTGGGCATGTCAACCTTGAAGAAGCTTGTCAAGAAGGAAATGGTTAGAGGAATCAAGGATGTGGTGTTTGAAAAGGACAAACTTTGTAGTGCATGTCAAGCGAGCAAGCAAGTGGCAAACATTCATCCAACCAAAGCTTTCATGTCAACCTCAAGAGTACTAGAGTTGCTACACATGGATCTATTTGGCCCTACCACTTATGCTAGTCTTGGAGGAAATCTCTATTGCTTGGTGGTAGTGGATGACTACTCTCGGTACACTTGGGTGTTCTTTCTTCAAGATAAGGGAGAGACACAAGGCATCTTCAAGAAGTTTGCTACAAGAGCTCAAAATGAATTTGATGTGAAGATCAAGAAGATTAGAAGTGACAATGGCACCGAATTTGTGAACACAAAGATTGAAGATTATTGTGATGAAGTTGGGATCAAGCATGAGGTGTCTGCCACATATACTCCACAACAAAATGGTGTCGTAGAGAGGAAGAACCAGACGCTCATAACTCTAGCAAGATCTATGCTTGACGAGTACAACACTCCCGAGAAGTTTTGGGCGGAGGCAATCAACACCGCGTGCTATGCGGCAAACCGTCTCTTCATCCAAAGGCTATTAAAGAACACCCCCTATGAGCTTGTCAATGGGAAGAAGCCGGATATTTCATTCTTCCGGGTGTTTGGTTGCAAGGTGTACATCTACAAGAAGCGCCAACACTTGGGTAAATTCCAACGACTGTGTGACATTGGTTTCCTTGTTGGTTATTCACTTAAATCCAAGGCATACCGTGTATTTAACAAAGCCACCGGCTTAGTTGAAGAAACGTATGACTTGGAGTTTGATGAAACTAATGGCTCCCAAGGAGCGCTTGAGGATATTGATGTAGGTGATGAACCCTTGAGGGAGGCAATGAAGAATATGCCAATTGGTGCTATCAACCCGCAAGAGGTGGAAGAAGTTGAAGATGAAGCAAATCAAGATCCTTCTCCACCCCACACGCCTCAAGTTGATGAAGGAGATCAAGTGAGAGAAGCTCAAGAAGACACTCACATTCCTCAAGATCAAGCCAAGGCCGAAGCAAGCAATGTTGAAGCACCGCACCCTCCTCCTCAAGAGACAAATAGAAGATCAACATCTATCCTTCAAGCTCACCCCCATGATCAAATCATAGGGAGTCCATCAAAGAGAGTAATGACTCACTCTAGACTTGCATCTTATGTTGAACATCACTCGTTTGTTTCATTTGTTGAGCCTACTAGTGTAGAAGAAGCACTTGGAGATCCGGATTGGGTGAATGCCATGCATGAAGAACTCAACAACTTCACCCGTAACCAAGTGTGGACACTTGAAGAGAAGCCAAAGGATGCAGGAATCATTGGCACCAAGTGGGTGTTTAGGAACAAGCAAGATGATCAAGGCGTGGTTGTGAGGAACAAAGAAAGATTGGTGGCAAAGGGGTTCTCTCAAGTAGAAGGACTCGATTTTGGAGAGATCTTTGCTCCGGTTGCAAGACTTGAAGCCATCCGTATCCTTTTGGCGTATGCTTCACATCACAAAATGAAACTTTTTCAAATGGATGTGAAAAGCGCTTTCTTAAATGGTTTCATTAATGAACTTGTCTATGTCTCACAACCTCCCGGGTTTGAAGAGCCAAACTTGCCTAATCATGTGTATAGGTTGTCCAAGGCACTCTACGGATTGAAGCAAGCTCCAAGAGCTTGGTATGAGAGGCTAAGGGACTTCCTAATCAAGAAGGGCTTCAAGATCGGGATCGTCGACACTACACTATTCACCAAGAAGCTTAATTGAGAGATCTTTGTTTGCCAAGTATATGTCGATGACATTATATTTGGGTCAACGAACCAAGACCATTGCAAGGAGTTTGGTGACTTGATGTCCAAGGAGTTCGAGATGTCAATGATTGGCGAGCTAACCTTCTTCCTCGGCTTTCAAGTGAAGCAAATGAGAGAAGGGACCTTCATCTCTCAAGAAAAGTACACTTATGATCTACTTAAGAAGTACAAGATGGAGGATTGCAAGCCAATAAAGACCCCAATGCCAACTAATGAGCACCTCGATCTCGATGAGGGAGGTAAACCGATTGACCAAACTCTTTATCGCTCTATGATCGGTAGTTTACTTTACCTCACCGCATCTAGGCCGGATATCATGTTTAGTGTGTGTATGTGTGCTAGGTTTCAAGCAAACCCTAAGGAGTCACATCTTTGTGCGGTTAAAAGAATCCTTAGGTACATAAGGCACACCCCTAGCATGGGTCTTTGGTATCCCAAAGGAGCTCCCTTCCAACTAGTTGGCTATTCCGATTCGGATTATGCCGGGTGTAAGGTTGATAGGAAGAGTACCTCCGGCGGGTGCCACATGCTAGGAAGATCACTTGTTTCTTGGTCCTCAAAGAAGCAAAACAGTGTGGCATTGTCAACCGCCGAGGCGGAATACATTGCCATGGGAGCAAGTTGTGCACAAATCTTATACATGACCCAAACTCTCTTTGATTACGGCGTGTTTTTAAAAGAAGTTCCACTTTTGTGTGATAATGAAAGCGCCGTAAAGCTTGCTAACAACCCGGTTCAACACTCTCGCACCAAGCACATTGATATTCGCCATCACTTTCTTAGAGATCATGTGGCTAGGAAAGACATCACACTAGTTGGAGTTAAGAGCGAAGATCAATTGGTGCATATCTTCACTAAACCACTCGATGAAACAACATTTTGTAGGTTGAGAAGCGAGTTGAATGTGCTTGATCACTCTAACTTCACTAAAAGATGAATTTGTGTGAACCATGCATTCATATGTAATATAACATGTTTAAGTTGATAATGCACATAGGCTTGGCTAACGCGGTTAAGATAACCGCCCTCAAAGCGAGTGACAAAGCTTAACCACGGTTTAAACTTGCAAGCAACCTAGATTCAAATTCCGTTTTGCATTGCATATGCATGAGTGTTGCTCATTCGTTTCTTTTCGGTTAAGTTTTTTGGTCATTATTAGGTTCAACACTTAGGGGGAGCAATTCAACGCTCTAGCTTCAGCTAATACCCCTCTTGTGCCCCTAAGGTGACCCTTGGAGCTTTATTGAACTATTTTCTTATGAAAACTAATCCTAGCCTATGGCAAACTACTTCTAAAATTGAGGGCTTGAGAGATGGTTCTTATGTTAAGTCCAACAAGTGTTCCTCTCTGCTCTTTTGTGTTGGTACTTGGCTAAGAGAAAAGATTGGAGAGAAAAATAGGAAAATTCAGAGCAAATTTAAGCACCGGACCACCCTCCGGACCACTCTGCAATGGTCCGACGCAGTGGTCCGACGCCATGTCCCTCACTGCATAAATCTTTTCCAGCCACAAAATCCGTCGGACCAGTGTCCGACGCTCCACCGGACCAATGTCAAGTTGTCCGGTGCCTCTGTCATTTCTATCTGTGCACCGTCGGACTAGTCCGGTGAGTCGTCCGACGCCCTGGTCCGGTGGTCGGGTGCTCACTGTTTTCCCCTCTCTGGTACCGTCGGACTACCCGTCGACCAGGCTCCGGACCAAGCAGAGTGGTTCGACGCTTTGAAAATTTGCAGATAACCCCCTCGCGTGCGGCTCTGTTTCAGTCGTCTTCCTTCTGCCGCCGTTCGTACGCCGTGCTGTGCTCCGCCGCCGTTCCGCCCTAGCACCCGCGCCGCTGTTCTCGCCGCCGGTGAGACTACACCTGAGCTCCGCCGCCTCTGCCCCGCTGCTCTGCCCTCTGCTCCACCTCTCTTCGCCACGCCACAGTGCCACCACCTCTCCACAGCCGCCCAGCGCCGCCCTATCTCCACCAGCCACCTCACCGCCGACGACCCCCTTGCCGACGTCCAAACCCCCAAGCTTCTCCCTGCCGAGCTAGTGCCACCTAGGGTTTCCCTTTTCTCCACTACCATTTGCCAAGACAACACTTCCCCATTAGGGTTTGCCCTAACCCTAGGAGGGTTTCGACGTATCCGTCCTCGACCGAACTCGTTTTCGTCATCGTCGACTCTGCCACTTCGACTCTAGGGTATGGCTTTCATCTTCGACGTCACGGTTTGTCGGGTCGTAGATAGTGTTATGCCCTAGTACTATTTCTTGAAAATCCTTTATCCATATTCAATCCAATTCATTAAATCAATTGCCATTGTAATTCGCAGCTGGTAAATCTCGTTCGGAGTGTGCTTTGGTACTTGACATTGCTCTGAATAGCCGCACTTTCTTACATGAGGTATCATGACAACTTTTCATTCTATTACTTATCTAGATGCTTGCTTCTATATGGTTTCTTATCTCTAGACTTTATATGCTTATATAGATACCCTGTCTATTCTATCTAACAGCAGTCAGTGGCAGTTTGAACTCGGGGCAAAACTTGCGAGTACGGTTTGAGGCAAAGCCTCAGAAGGTTCAGTCCAGTGGCTTGCAGGCCCTCTCTTTCAGTTGATTCTGGTAGTTGGCAGCTGATTGTGATAGAGATCAGTGAATCTTATAGAGATCAGTGGTTCTTGAGGCAGTATTCTTTGTGATCTGTCAATGGTTGCTTGTCAGTGGGCAGTGCTCTCTGTGATTGATTCAGTATGACTCGCAGTACTCATGCTCGCACAGCTAGGTCAGGTGATGATGCTCCACCTCCTCCATGTCCTTCCAGCGATAAGGGTAAGAAGCCAGTGGTTGAGAAAGCAAAGAAAAAGAAGCGCAAGCTCACAGAGGCTGAGAAAGCCGAAGCAGTGGCCGATGCAGCAAACCGCGCAAAGCGAGGTGGTTGCCAAGGCACAGTTAGACTTGGCACCCATCCGCGGGATCTACCTTCTACTCCTCTTGCTGGGTCACAGACAGAGGATACTCCATAGGAGTAGGAGCTTGTCACAGAAGCCCTGGGTACACCGTTGGCACCATGTTCATGGGGGCGTTCCACTCGCTCCCAGTCAGCTCAGTCACCTCAGTTAGCAGCTCCCACAGCAGCTTCAGCTCACCTCGATCTGAGGAATCTTACAGCGAAGCAAGTGAAGAAACTTTGATTCGTTGCTCTTGAGAAGTGGTTCCCGGATCAGTGTGACCCCAGAGCTTCACCCGGTTGGCACACACCTCTCATGGAGGATTTTTATAGAGCAGCTCAGCTTACCAGCATTCAGATTCGACCGCACAGGGTTTGCTCCTTAGAGAGCATAGTTGAGCTAGCTGGTGAGGAGATCAGACCATTCCTTACTTACCTACCGGGACTCGCCGATTTACTTGGCCGTTCCAGTAACTACATAGAGAGATGGGTCAGAGAGTTCTACGCCTCAGTGTGGGTGGATCTAGAGCACAAGTTTGTGCAGTATACTTTCAGAGGCGAGCAATACAGGCTGTACTTGACTAGACTCAGAGAGATCTTTCGCCTTCGTCAGCAGGGTGGCGAGCTCGATTTACACTATGAGTGCTACAGAGGAGCTTCCGTGCCTCGCAGAGCTCGAGGTGGACGTACACTGTTAGTTCAGGAGGTGGCTCCCCTTTTCAAGCCACCTTTCTCAGAGGGCTCCAGACGTAGCCCAGCAGAGCTCAGATCCACCGTTCATAGGTTGAACGAGGTCCTCCGTCATACTTTGCTTCCTGGCATGGGTTACAAGGAAGGACTGACAAATATGCAGCAGCTACTCCTTCAGGCCCTAGTATCTCAGACACTGTTCGACGTCGCAGACTTTCTTGTGTCAGAGATAGAGGACGTGATAGCAGATGGCATGAGGGCCCGTCGTCAGTTTCCCTAAGCTCAGTGGATTTCATCGATCATTGCTATTGAGCTTGAGGGAGCGAACCCTGGACTCCGCGCCCTACTGGATCAGTCGCCGACCTCTTTCCCAGCTTACAGAGTTCTTGGTTCGTATGACAGCCAGTTTGGCAACCGGGTCCTCCGTCTTGTCAGAGAGAGGACTGCTCCAGCTGACAGAGCTGAGGTTGATGCTTAGGATGAGGCCATACGTAGTGTTGAGCAGCAGGAGCTCCATGGTCTAGACACTGGAGCTGATGTGACTCCTGAGGACACTACTTCAGATAGCTCAGATGCCGATTTCCAGCCAGTTCCACAGATGCCGATTTCCAGCCAGTTCCACAGATGCCCCCACGGGATCACGACACTGAGGCTGGCGGCTCTGCCTCTGCCACCGAGACCATGATATTGAAGCTTCTTGACCGAATGAATGAGCAGCAGAGTTCCTTGGTCACTGCAGTTACATAGGTACAACAGCGACAGGATGAGATGCAGCGACAGTCTGAGGAGCGTCACTTTGAGATGCAGCGACAGATGCTAGCTATGCAGCTAGAGTCACAGCGCCTTCAGTTACAGTCTCAGCAGCTGCAGCAGCAGAACATGGCCTTTATGGCCCATATGATGAAGTGGACTGGCGCTCCTCCTCTTGAGTTTCCTGCAGCTCCTCAGATACAGATGATGAGCACCTCATAGCCCTCTCAGTCAGTTGGGCAGATAGGAGGCCCACAGTTCTCAGTTGGACCCTCAGTTGGCCCTTCAGTGGCCCCTACGAGCTCCGCCGGTTAGACAGTCACTCCCACCCCAGCCGTACAGTTCAGCAGACTTCAGGGTGCCGAATTGACCACCCCGTTCCAGTCTCCGGCGACTCAAATGACTCAGTGGTTGGACACCTTCGGCCCGACTCAGCAGTTCACCGCTCTCACTACTGGTTTCACTCCGCTCACTGCTACGATGGCTGCTACTGCTCGAGCTCTATCTGTGTCGTTCAGCGACATTACCGGGCAGCCGTCCCCCACTGGTCCACAGATAGCAGTAGAGGTTGAGGCCTAGCTTGTTGCACCGACAACTGATCAGCACCTTTCCTCAGTAGCTTCCTCAGAGGCTACACACGACAGTCGGGCTCCAGCCGTGTCTATCCCACCTACAGCTGCAATTGCTACCGATGCCACAGTGGTCACTTCCACTCCAGTACAGCCTCCGCAGTCTCCGGTTCATCAGACTCCCGTCGAGTCCGTGCATGAGGCACAACCGGCCACCGCCGCTCCTGAGGCTCCCACAGAGACACTGGCACCGGTTCCTGATCCTACTACCTCTCCAGCCACTGCTCCAGAGTCTTCGACCACAGCAGACCTGTTAGTTACCGACCCCCAGACTGCTTCACTACCAGAGATAGATACTCAGGGGGAGGATTCAGATGATGAGACATATCTGGCAGCTTTCAGGGTGCTCGACCGCTCCACGGCTGCTTCCACTCCGCCTCCAGACGCCTAGTTTTGGTGCTTCGACGCCAAAGGGGGAGAGGGAGAGTCGAGTAGATGGGCTAGCTTCAGGGGGAGCTAGTAGGACTCGTTCTTTTGATGTGTATAAACTCTATTCCATCATGCATCATGTTTACCGTCTTTATGCATTGTATGATATGTGTGATGGTTGTGTGACATGTGTGGACTTTCATCTATATATATCGTGTCACTTGGTTATGCTATATTGTTTCCGCGCTAATCTTTGATCTTTTGGCTATAGCATATCCTTTATGAAATCAAGTACTATGCTCAATTCATATCTATTGTGCTTGTCATGGCTTGAATGGTTAGGCATGTTGTTGTCTTTCTTATCACTAACCCATGCCTATCTCATGTCAAGTCATGTTTTCTCTTATCAAAATTCACTCATTATTCTCTACTCGAGCTTGTATTGTCGTCAATCACCTAAAAGGGGGAGATTGAAGAATCATGGACCCTTGTGTTTAGGCGATTAACGACAATACTAGATCACTATGACTAACGTGTGTTTTGCAGAGGCAAAGTTGTTTATGTTAGGTCATTAGTGATGCAATTTGAATGGGCTTAATGGATATTCATGCCCCCAAGATGGAAATCGTTTCGGTTGCAAAGGATGATGATACAAGTTGAAGAGTAGGCTAGTTCTTAGTTCCGTAAGGTTGAGAAGGGCACTAAGTATAGCTAGGGCTTTTGTTTTTCCTTTGACCGTACTATAAAGGGTGGTATGAGATTAGTAGCTTGACCTAGGAGAGTTTAGGAGAGTGGATATATGCACACTTGTCACAACTAGTCCTAGAGACCTTGCTTTCAGTCCTTGGTAAACCCTAGAAATGGTAGGAGCAAAATCCCTTGAGAAACCTCAGTGAAAACAGTTGATATAGAGGGAGAAAGAGGCTCCGGACCACTCTGCTAAGTGGGCATCGGACCAAGGAGAGTGGTCCGACGGTCCCTGACTTAGGAAGAATCTCAGCTCGAGGAGCTCCGGACCACCTGTCTGGAAAGCGTCGGACCATAGGAAAGTGGTCCGGTGGCTTGGTTCAGAGACAGAGAAGGCTCCGGACTAGTCCGACGGTTAGTCCGATGGCTAGTCCGACGCCTCAAGACAGGAGGTTGAGTTCATGCAGAGAGCTCCCTGGCTCTGGACCAGAGCGTCGGACCAGGGCACCGGACCAAGGAGAGTGGTCCGGTAGTTCGTAAAAGAGAGAAATTTTTTCACTCAGAGAGCACCGAGGCTCCGGACCAGTGCGTCGGACCAAGCAGAGCAGTCCAACGGTGCCTGAGTTTGAATACAGAGTGAGCTCCGGACCAGTGTGCATGCTCCGGTGGTATTTGCTCCGGACTAGTCCGGTGGCTTTGCAGAGAGAAGAAAAAGTAAAAAACGGCTAGTTTTGGAGGTAGGGACTATTTATAGTTGCCTCCTTCGTCCTTAGAGGTCTTCTTGGCCATTGTTTCAGCTGGTGACACCTTGAGAAATTCTTTGGAGAGTCAAGAGGCTAGTGAGGGAGAGATTAGAGAGAGTTCATCTTGTTCTTCCTTCCTAGAGTAATTAGGAGTGACTTGTGTGCATCCATCCACCTTCCTAGCCTTGAGTGGGTCAAGTGAAGGTCTTGTGCTTGTTACTCTTGGTGTTCGACAGCACCTAGACAGTTTGGTGGTGTTCGGAGGAAGTGACCGCCGGGAGATTGTTGGCGGCGCTTCTCCAAGCTTCTATGATCGGTTGTGGGCGATTCACCGAGCCGGAGTGGCGAAGAATCAGCCCGTAGAGAGCACTCTACCCTTGCGCGGGTAGAGGGGGAGCAATACCTTGCAAGGTGCTCCAACGAGGACTAGGGGGGTGTGTCGACACCTCGATACCTCGGAAAAAAATCGCTGCGTCACTGAGAATTTCTTTTCCCTAGCTCTTTACATTTCCGCATTTCTTTCCGTCTTGTTTTTATCTTACCTACTAGATTTGCTTAGGTTGCTTTTAATTCCTATGAACTGCTACCGCTTTCTAGCTAGGACACACGGATCGTAGGCACTAGGGGGTGATTGGCATTTGATAGGTTTTTATATTTGCTTTAGAAATTTAAAACAAGCCCAATTCACCCCCCTCTTAGGCATCTTGATCCTTTCAGAGGCACTCCGATCGATCTCCGACTAGGCCCCGGCGGCACCAGTTGTCAACACGGTCAGCATCTCCGCAATCCCCAGCGACTCCGAGCAGGCAATGTCCCTCAATGGCACAATCTTGTCCGATTCCCTCACGAGAACTGAACTGCCGACTCCTCCGGATCAACAAGCGACTTCCCGGAATTCCCTCGGGCTTCGGAGGGATGATTTTTCAAGTTTCAGCCGTCAGCGTTGCCCGCGACAACGAGACGAACGCTGAACGTATCACCCAAGAACAACACAACACCAAACACACGCAGAGACGTGACCTGGAACGCCGTGAACGGGAGAGGCGCGACCAGGAGCATCGTGAACAGGAACGCCTGGCACGGGAACAGTGCGAGCATGAGCAAAGGGATCTCAATCGCATACCTCGATGCAATCTCCAGCACGACTTCGACCAGATGGTTGACGTCCCGGTGTACCCAACCCCCAGTGCCAATCTGGCGGTAGCTACATGCGAGCTGTCCAAGCTTCCCGGCACACCCGAGATCGAGAAGATCGAGGCCCACGTAATGGAGGCTACGGTCCAGGTCAACAAGATGGGCGCTCCACCCAAATTTTTCAGCTAGTCTCATAGCAGGAACCAACCACGAAGCCCCCAGAGGCAGCACCGCCCAAGATCCCCATGACACAACGACCAAGAGTATGACAAGCCCGAACGCGATCTAACACCGGCACCGGCACCCCGAGCCATAGGGGGACTGCGCCCTTTCTCTGCTCGTCTTCGCGCCATCAGATGGTCCTAGAATTTTAGGGTCACGTCGGCGGAGAAATACGACGGCAAGGCAAACCCGGAACAATGCGCGACCACTTACGAGATCGCCGTATACGCCGCCAGGGGAAATCAAGATGTGATGTCCAACCACTTTACCCGTGATGCTATCGACCTCCACCAACAGCTGGCTTCAGAAGATCCCAGAAGACACCATCGATAGCTGGGAAGAACTCAAAGACGTCTTCATCAAGACATACAAGGCAACATGCGTCCAGCCGGGAACGCGCTACGACTTAGAGAATCTCAGGCAAAGGAGCAATGAAAGCCTTTGGGAATATATCAGGCGCTTCTTCGACAAACGGTTGAGCATCGCAGATTTCTCCGACCCGGAGGCCATCGCCATCTTCTCTAATGGCCTACACACGGACGAGCTCCAAAACAAGTTGACCCACAAGAGCATAATAACCATAGAAGGCCTGATGACAATCGCGAATCCTTACCCCAACCAAGATGACGCCACCCGCAGTAGGGAGAATAGACGACACCACTCTCATTCCCCGAAACACACAAAGGATAGCGACCGCCGATCAGAATACCACAGCGAAAGAAGGTCCAACAACCGAGAGCGCGAGCACTGAAATTACCGGTCGGGCAACTCTGAAGGCTATCGGTAGGGGTACGACTATAGGCGCGACAATCCTTACGTCGCCAACACAAACGCCCGTCCAAGACGGAACTACGATGTTGTCTATGAGAATATCCTTGACGGCCAGTGCCCCATACATAAAAACTCCAAGCATTCCATGCGCGAGTGTGACGTCCTCGAGTCTGCAATGTGGGGAAGAGGCGATAAAAGACCGAAGAAAGATGACGCCGACAAGGACAAGGACCAAGAACCGCCAGCGCTAGAGTTCCGAACAGCTTCAAGGACGTACTCCATCTTCGGAGACAACATGGTCGTCAAAGGGGAGAGACGATGCCGACAAGTCTGCAAGGACGTCTTCTCAGTCACCGCTACAGGAGACGACACGGCCAGTGCTCACTACCTTGACTAGTCAGAACAACCTATCAACTTCTTTGGGGAAGAAGAGTGGACAGACTATAGATACCCTGGTTGTTTTCCGCTCATCATCGATCCAACTATCGCTATGTGCTGCTTAGAAAAGTACTGGTCGATGGCGGCAGCGCTATCAACATCATCTTCACCGATGCGTTCCGCCAGCTCGACTACTCGAAGAAGGACCTCCTCCTGGCGAACTTCCCTTTCTGGGGGATCATCCCAGATAAGGCATCCACACCGGTGGGATAGATTACCCTCCCGGTGTAGTTCGGCGAAAAGGACCACTTCAGTGTCGAGAACATCAACTTCATTGTCGCCGACTTCGAGACAGCCTACCATGCGATTCTCGGCCACCCGGCGCTCGCCAAGCTGATGGCAGTCCCGCACTACACCTACATGGTGCTGAAGATCCCGACGCCATAGGGCATCTGAAGACTCCATAGCGATTTTGGTAATTGATGGAGCCTAAGTACTAACCTATCTCTAAGTGGTTGAGTAGGTTTAGTACACTAAGGAAAAGTGATAGTAAACAAGTGGTGTAGCAAGGATGGAAGCTAGGAGAAAGCAAACCAAAAGCTCACACTTGAAGAAGAAGAGAGAAGGAGGAGACCCTAAGAGCTATACAAGGAAAAGGTATAATCTATGGCTTTTTGGTTTAGTGATCAAGACACCTAGTGGGTGTGATCACATTTAGGATAGATAACCGTACTATTAAGAGGGGAAAATAGTTAGTGGTTACAACTATTGAGTGCCATTAGGTTGATCATAAGAGAATTGCATCTAAACCTAATGAGTAACCCTTGTAAAACTTGATAAAATATGCCAACACACATGCACAAGTCAGTGAAACACTTGGTGGTGGCACATGAGATCAAGGGAAGCAAAGAGAAGTGAATTCTGCCCAAGGATGAAGCGTCGGACCAGTTGAGCATGGGAGCTCCGGACCAATGTAGGTGGTCCGATGGCCGCTCCTAGCTCTGACTGTCTGGCAAAGAAGCTCTGGACCAGTGGTCCGGTGGTGCGTCAGACCAACGGCGAGTGGTCCGGTGGCTTAGTCAAAGGCTCGGCAGAAGATCAAGATAGTCGTCGGACCAGTATGCATGGTCTAGTGGTCAGGTCTGAAGGTATGGTCTGAATCACAGGTGCTCCCTGCATGAAATTGTCAAGACTCGGTGGAGGCTCCGGACCAGACGTCATGCTCTGGTGGACTAGTCCGACGGTGAAGTCCCAAGGCAGGGTGCTCACTGCATGGTTTGTTGAAGTCAAGGGCAAGGCGTTGGATGAGGCGTCGGACCAGCCCTTCGGACTATGGCAAGTGGTCCGACGGTGCTGTGTTCCTGTGCGCCAACGGTCAATTTCAAATTGACGGGACACGTGGCGATCAACCGAGGCATCGGACCAGAGCGTCGGACCAGGTGCTATGGTCCGACGGTGACGCAGAGTGGTCCGACAGTCTATTTTCAGGTTGCGAAAAAGGCATAACGGCTAGTTCCTTGTGAGGGGCTATTTAAGGTGTTTTGCCGACCCATGCTCACTCTCTTGCACACCTGGACATTGCATACTCTTTGTGAGCTTGTGAAACACACTCCCACTCATCTCATCATTGATTGATCATCCATTTGTGAGATTTGAGTGCATCAAGTGCATTGCATGAAGTGATTCATCTTAGTGGCACTTGGGAGTTGATACCACTGCTAGTTTCTTGTTACTCTTGGTGATTGCCATCACCTAGACGGTTGGAGCAAGCGGTGTGGATTCGAGAAGCTTGGTGATTGTGCTTCGTCGACCACAAGTGGTGATTGTGAGGGGTTCTTGTGCCTTCCCCGCGGGAGATTGCAAAGGTAACTCTAGTGGATTGCTCGTGTCTTTGAGTGCCCTCATCTTGTGTTGGTTGTGCGGCACCCGGTGACGGGTTTGGCGTGTGATGCCAATTAGCACGTGAACCTCCAAGTGAGTGAGCCGACACAACGAGGACGTAGCTAGTTGGCAAACTAGTCAACCTCGGGTGAAAAATCAAGTGTCAACCCCTTGTTCATCATTGTGATTGATTGAGTTGCTTGGAGTTCACTTGATTGGCTCATTACCTCGACACAGCGGTATAATCACTCTTCTCATCTTCGCATTACCTTATTCATACTTGTCTTAGTATATTAGGTTGTGCCTAGAGGGCTACTAGAATTGAGTAGGCATTGAGTGATCCTAGAGCTATATTAGGATAGAAATTGTGGTTAGGAGGCTTCTCACCCCTGTAGGCTAGTGCAATCCTAGCTTTGCTTCATTGCTATCTAACTTGTTGTTGAGAATTGTTTTAGATTTTGGACTTAGGCTATTCACCCCCCTCTAGCCTTGGATTAGGACCTTTCAGCGTCCTCAGTCTCCACACCAAGCTGAAGATCACGTACAAATGCAGGCCATAGACAATCAACGCCATCGAGAAGATCCGCGTCCAGGACACGTACAACTCTGAACCCAGTGACAAGCCCGCCGCAAAAAAAGCCGAAGGAAGCAGAACCAGCAACGACCAGCGCCGACCCCTTCCCCAAATAGATGTAGAGACCCTCAGCTGCCAGCGGTGCGAGGAGATTTAAAAGTTTAAAGTGTTCCAATAAAGTTTGTACTATGTGCCTCTCAAGCAATAAATAAAAGTGCTGCATTTTTCCCATACTTCGCGTAAACGATTCGACTTCTACAAAATGCTCACGGTGTTTGGCGACCACTACAAAGCGCCCATGGAGTTTGACGACCTCTCCAAAACACTCCCATAGTGTTCGACGACCTCTCCAAAACGCATTACAGCGTTCTCTCCAAATAGCCTAGCCATAACCGAAAGCATTCGATTCTGGCCTACCGATTCCCATAACGCATAGAAGTAGCTACCCTATACGCTATGATCATATCGATAGACCTCCCAAATGACGTCTCTCCATCAACCAGGGGATATCATTTAGGTCAAAGGTGATGAGGTTATGTCACCAGAATCTGTACACGACCACGGTACGGTCGACGACTCTACAAGCAGCATGGCTTTTCGCCCAGCGTCTGCAGGAACGGTCTCCACAGGCCTTAGTAACGCCACGATCGAGCCTCTCGGAAAAAGGTCCTGTCCCTGGCATATCCCTAAGTGTGCATGAGCTGCTCGCCCTCTGCGCTACGGGTTGCCAGCAACATACCTCCTTGGTAATCCCCATGGCACCTATGCGTGCAGAGGCTCCGCGTCCTAGGATCTGGGCCATAGGGAACCCAAGGCTGAATGATTCATCACTACGGCTCATGACTTAGCAGGCATGACAGGACATACAAGTGAAACAAAAGCTCACTGCTCAGATATATACAGCTTTGTAGTTTTCACTTACACGTCTGAATACTTGTATCCGAGATACAAACCAATGCTGTACCGCAGTAAACAAACCCACTACAATCTCCGGATTTATGAGCAAATACAAAAGCCTGGGCAAACACATATCACAATAAGTCCACAACAAACGTCTGACATATCAAAGATAAAAGGTGACAGTTCGAATTAATCGTCCAACATTACAGCCTCATTCTACTAATATGATAGGCGACCCTTTCGTCAACATTCCTAGTTCAAAGCTCGAATTCATGCCGAATACGACATTCTGGGCTATAGTACCTGATGATCCTAGCCAGATAGCTACCAGGCGGCCCAAAACGTCGGCATTCCACCCAAACGCAAACATGAGGATCGACGACGACTAACCCAGGCACATCTCCCCGGGCGCAAATCCTCCACCGCCATCGAACAACATGAAGATCTTCGCAGGACTAGAAACGAAGGCGATTTAAGCCATGGTTGCCCCACCTATCGTCTGGCAATACGCCGCCACTGAGTTGATCGACGATGACGAGCGCTTCCGGATCCGCCGGGTTTACACGATACAGCATCATGGCTCTAAAGTACATGGCGCCATCATCTCTTGCCACAACAGCCTCACCAATAAGCGCTTGGCCGACGGGATCCTGCACCCACAACATCAACCTCTCCATGCCGCGAAAGCATAAGGCCTCTCAATGGTTGGCCTCAAGGAAGCATTGCTCGAAGTTGGACTCCAGCAAAAGACGGTAAGGTCGAAACTAATGCTGGATACGACAAAGAGAAAGAAGTCGGATCATCGTGCCATCATCGCAAACCCTTCGAAAGACATGGCAGACCCGACCAAGGTCAGATACTCAAGCACATCGTCACCATTGTCAATGACACGAAGAAGGATCTGAAAGAGAAAGTCCTCCGGCAGCATCAATAAGGCGCCAAATCCCATGGTGAGGCGTGCGCGATCAGCATCCATCCCTTTGGAAAAGTCGTCGCGTTGGCTAAACCTTCTTACTTTTTGCTTGTCCCTCACGACTGACAAGCGTGAAGAAATTGGACAAGGTGGTTGGAAGTCGCTCCGTTTCACCCAAATATATAGCAGAGTCGTCGTCCCCTCGTATTCCATATACGCCCGACCTGGTAGGGAGGCTTCTCCGAGCAGCACCTCGACCAACCACCCTGGTCGGGACTCAACGACGACCACTCCGCGTGATGGCGACCAGCACAACACCCCCGAGGATGACACTGCGGGCTCGCCAGAAGAATGCAACGTGCTCGGGGACTTGTTTGGGATATTACCTCGGCATATCCCCAGGGACCTTATGGGTCTACCGACGAAAAGACGGCCCAGCCCGCGAGGCCTTGCGGCACGCGACCAGCCCGCCGTACTCGCCAAGGACTCCGAAGAAGTCTTGCCCGCCAAGGAAGATCCTAGTAGATAAACTTGGATCCCTTTCCATAGGGAACCGATCGTAATCTATTAGGATATGGGAATTGTAACCCTGCTCCCCGGCTATATAAGGCGAGCAGGGACCCCCCCCTCGAAAAACATCGGACAACCTCTCTCAGATCGTCTATAGATCTTGTAACCTAATACGCAAGATCAATCCAGCCACCAAAACACAGGACGTAGGGTATTACGGTGATTCGCCGACCCGAACCTGTATAAATCGTCGTGTCTACGCTCTCTGTGTTACGCTTGATCGCCATTACCACACCTCCGCCTACAATCTACTACCGTAGGGTACCCCCTAGGTAGACTACGACGCATATTTCGTCGACAAGTTTAGACGTGTTAGGAGGAGGGAACTTTATCTTCTTTTTATTAGACTTTAATTAGTTCATATAACCTGACGGCAAAATCGTTCCCCTCATGACGCATTCGTGCCCAAATTTATTTGTATTTTTTAAAAAATAAAAAATAAAATAGCAAAATATCTAACGTAAGTTGAGATCGACCCTGCAACCTGGTAGTGAAGAAAACAAACTCTTAGCGGTGCGTCACTTTTATATTTGTGTATGAAAGTAGATCTTTTTTCATACACATAGATGTGATCTAAGCACACTGACACCGCCAAAGCTGATGTGGTTTGTGTGCGGCACGCACATTTTATGAAAATATATGTAGATGTTCAAACTATAAAGAGCACAAAGTTGATCCATGAAACAAAGTGTGTGAGATTAGTCAATTTACAACTAAACTTTACTAACATCTTCTCAAATGCAAAAATGACCAATATAACAAATGTAGACCTTGATGAGTTGACCAAACTTGGTATTCATAACTTTTCTATTTGAGACCATCTAAGGTTTCAAAAACTGGTTTGGAGCTGTCAAAATTTAAAAATTCAAAATTTGAATTATCCAAACTTTGTCAAATGAAAAGTTGACCAAAACAACTAATGTAAATCTTGATGAGTTGATCAAGCTTGGTATTCATGATTTTTCACGTTAAGACCATTTATGATTTCAAAAACTAGATTTACGTTGTCATTTTCAAAAATTTAAAATTTGAATTGTCTAAACTTTGTTAAATGAACTGTTAGCCAATATAATAAATGTAGATCTTGATGATATTAACAAAATTGGTATTCATAACTTTTCTATTTGAGGCCATTTAGTTCTTCAAAAATAATTTGAAACTTTCATTTTTTGAAATTCAAATTTTATATTCTTTTAAAGTTAGTCAAATTTGTACATGAACATATTTAAAAGATATATCTTGATTTTAGAAAAATTTATGAAACAAATCATCATATTTGGAGTTAGTATGAGAGAGAACGACTAGTTACAAATTTTGGCTACAGATTAAAAAAAGAATTCACACTTGTTCATAATAAACAAGTTTGATTTGCATGAACAAGCGTGATTTCATCTTTTTAATATGTAGCAAAAGTTTGTAACTAGTCGTTCTCCCTCATACTAACTCCAAATGTGATGATGTTTTTTCCTAATTTTTTCTAAAATCAAGATCTATCATTTTGTTGTGGTCTTACTACAATTAATTTATTCGTATTTTCACACAACTTTGTTTGACCAATTTAAATTTTAAGTTTAAATAAACCACTCCTACTAACAAGATTTGGAGACACTAAATGATCTCAGATTAAATTTTTTTAATACATAAGTGTTAGAACTCATCAAGATCTACATTTTTTATATATATCATTTTTTCATTTGAGAAAGTTTTAATAAACATTAGTCACAAATTCATGAGTCTCACGTAGAGTTTATGAAACTATACGAGAGACTTATCAATTTAGAACTAAACTTTCCTAACACTTTCTCAAATAAAAAAATGACCAATATAACAAATGTAGATCTTGATGAGTTGAGCAAACTTGGTATTCATAACTTTTCTATTTAAGACCATCTAGGGTTTCAAAAACTGGTTTGGAGTTGTCAAATGAAAAGTAAAACAACTAATGTAAATCTTGATGAGTTGATCAAACTTGGTATTCTTGACTTTTTATGTTAAGACCATTTATGATTTCAAAAACTGGATTTACGTTGTCATTTTCGAAAATTTAAAATTTGAATTGTCCAAACTATGTTAAATGAACTGTTAGCCAATATAATAAATGTAGATCTTGATGATATTAACAAAATTGGCCATTTAGGGCTTCAAAAATAGTTTGAAACTTTCATTTTTTGAAATTCAAATTTTATATTCTTTTAAACTTAGTCAAATTTATACATGAACATATTTAAAAGATAGATCTTGATTTTAGCAAAATTTATAAAAAAATTATCATATTTGGAGTTAGTATGAGAGAGAACGACTAGTTACAAATTTTGGCTATAGATTAATAAAAATCACACTTGTTCATGATAAACAAGTGTGATTTACATGAACCAGCGTGATTTCTTTTTTTATTCTGTAGCGAAAATTTGTAACTAGTCGTTCTCCCTCATACTAACTCTAAATGTGATGATGTTTTTTCCTAATTTTTTCTAAAATCAAGATCTATCATTTTGTTGTGGTCTTACTACCATTAATTTATTCATATTTTCTTACAACTTTGTTTGACCAATTTAAATTTTAAGTTTAAATAAACCACTACTACTAACAAGATATGAAGACACTAAATGATCTCGATTAAAAAAATTTGAATACAAAAGTGTTAGAAGTCATCAAGATCGACATTTTTTATATATATCATTTTTCATTTGAGAAAGTTTTAATAAACATTAGTCACAAATTCATGAATCTCACATAGAGTTTATGAAACTATACGAGAGACTTATCAATTTAGAACTAAACTTTCCTAACACTTTCTTAAATAAAAGATTGACCCATCTCTACAACTAAAACATACATACGGAACTATTATGTCCATAGGGCGACACCAAATTCCCCCACGCGCAATGCGCCACAAGGCCATTCACGGTTCCACCTCGCCTCCCAGCATGACCCGACGCTCCCACGCGCGCGGCGCCTCAGTCCCCTCGCACCAACATGCGCTAAGAATGTCGAAGATCCTGGAGCTCCCTCGCTTCTTCGCACAAAGATCCCGGAGATCCTGACCTCGAGCAGGAAAGATCAATCCCTTTCCCCTGAGTCCTCGCCATTCACCTCGTCCCTCCACGATTCGTCCGCCGCTCGGTGCCCCACCCTCGTGGTGCCCTGGCCGGCCATTGCCACCGCGCGTCCTCACGATCTGAGCCTGGCGCAATCGCCATACCGGAGTGCAACGATGGGATTCCCTTCCACTCCGCCGGCTCATCGCCCGCCTGATTCAAGATCGATCACTCCCCGATCTTCAAGCAGCAACGGTTTCGCCCACGCCCTTGACAAGGTGCATCTCGTGATCTCAGCTCTTATCTGAATTCTCCCATCCTGTCCAACATGATGCTTAATTTTGGGGAGCATGAAAGAGATGCGGAGGTTTGATCTATATTTTTTCCTCTTCTATTGACTGCATGATTTTTGGGGGACATGAAAGAGATGCGGAGGATAGAGTTCCATGGAGGTCGTTGATTGGACTTTCTTGTATCTTGCAGTGGCACTAGGCCTTCCGCTTACCTCCGTGATTAGCTTTCCTATGATTATACAGTTCCTATCTCTGTTCCTACCATCGGTGGCTCAATTTGACTCCTCCCTCTGCTGACCACAACTAATACCAAATGGGAAGCTATGTTGAGGATTTTCTATAAGTTGTTTTGTGACCTTGAGTTTCCATATAAAAATTTAGTACTACTGACATGCTTTTTTGTTTCCAGAGTGTTCATCCGATGGCTGAATACCATGCTGCAGCTCAAGCGGTTGGTGGTTGTGCCATATATGTCAAGGCCCGTGCCAAATGAGGTTCTATACTCCCATGTTCGCTTGGTCTTTTTTCACTCAGTTTTATGGAAAAATCTTTCTATAGAGGTATGCTTGTTTATATCTTGAATTAGGAGCTCAAGTGTTAGGATGATTTTTTTGGTGTATTAAACTCATAATTCATAAATTTGTCGTCTAAAGTAGAAGTGGGTGCATTATTTATCATCATTCTTTATTTTTGAGCTATTATGTGTAACTCGAAATCAGATATTACTAGGCACCTTGCTTGTTGGTTGTTGCAACTATCACTCATAATCAATTGTTGTGTATTGGAAATTGCAGTTTTAATTTGGTTTGCCTTTGTTAATTAGAAGGTTGCTGTTTACAGTGTGATATTATAACACAATGCACTTGCTCCAAGGATGAGTTAGCAAGGGTGAGCTTTGTGATGGCAGGGCTGTGGACATGACTACGGTGAAATAACATGAGTTATGGTGGAACATAAGCTTGGCCTGGGTACAAAAAGGATAGGTCATATCTGATTTAAGGCTATACAACAGTTAGCAAGCTTCCCTTTGATCAATGTTGTCTTTATCAACTATATTTCAATGTTATGCATATCTCTGTGTGGCTATAATCTCTGTATAAATGTTGGCCATCTTTGCTCTCAAATCTGCTATCACAGATAGGTGCTCTATTCAAGAGGAGCATCATCAATTTGAATGAATTGTGTTATTTTGAGAAAAAGTCCAAGAAACTAAACAACACTTTTTTAGGGTTAAGGAAATAATTTTCTCAATGGATTGTGTTATTTACGGTGGAATGGATTGTATTTTTTACTATAATTCTTCAAATTTGACATGCATGTGTGTTGTTGCCCCGTTGCAACGCACGGGCACTCAACTATTATGATATATATTTGGTTGTATATATGTATGGTATTTAAGTTAGCTACTGTTTGTTCAGATTTAGTCAATACCTGTTAATTGCTTGATTTGGGTTGTATCTCAAGTTTATAAAAAAATTGATTGCTAAATGGTTGGAACATGTATCCAAATTTCTTTACATTATGTGCATGAATACTAATATCTCATTCTTATTCTTTTGGTGAATAGGTGGACAAATTTGTGTGGAGACTCGAAATATAGTAAGTACACGATTGAGATCAAGATCAGTTGTGCTGCTAGGAATTCCTTGAGTGCTGCTTAGATGTTAGAAAGTCTTGTATTGCTGCAAGTTTGAAGTTTTAAAAGTTGTGAAATAAATGATCATTTCCTGAAGGAGGCTTGTACTAGCTCTGAGTGATATGTACACTCAGTGTATGATTTTAGCTACTATTTCAATGGTTTATCAACTTATTGAATGCTTGATTGTAATTAATATATGTGAGTGCAATCGTTTTTGTTATGGTTTATTGTGTATTGGTGTCACGGTATGAGTACCATGGCAATAACATAAAATCTCTCGCAATGAATAAAATTGCATAGCAAATGATCGTGGCAATAGTGTATGATTCTTGCAACCAACACAAGCTTGTGGCAAAAGGTATTATTGCCACGCCATAGCAGTCGTGGCAATATCATATAACTCTAGCAACGAACAAAAGCTTGTGGCAAATGGTATTATTGCCACGCAATGATAGTCGTGGCAATAACATACGACTCTTGCAACAAATGAAATTGTGTGGCAAATGATACTTTTGCAACATCATAACGTTCATGGCAATAGCACTTGATGCAACAAAATTTTGGCGTGAAAAAATTTCTTTAATACCACGCTATCCATCGTTGCATGTATCATCTCTTGCTACGCATGTGGGCGTGGCAAGAGCTTATATTGCCACGACAATGAAAGTTGCAAAGAATGTCTATTGCCACCCTTGACAACGAATGACTATGGTTGCAAGAAACCTTAACAGGTGCAACATGAATCTAACATCGGTTGCAATACCTTTTTGCAACGACTGGCAACGAACGTAATTCGGTTGCAACATGTAGCTTTTGCAACCAAATTGGACCTATTGCAACGTTTTCTTGTCGTTGCGTAAGGGTTAGAATTTTAGTAGTGAAGGTTGTTGAAAAAAGGTAAGTGTTAGCTTCTCTACAGGAAAAGAGATATGCACATACTCGGTCAATGAAATAAAATGTTGCATAATATATTCATCATGAGTATCCATACTTATGCATTGAGCATGCCTCATCTCTTCATATGATGTCATCATATGTCTTGGACCATCATACATGTATACCTACATACAGGATCATCGGAGGGAGTGACATTGCTGGAGTTTAGGGAGATCGAAGGCGGAGTCCCTCAGGAGATTCAAGCTCCCGAAACTCCTGAAGGAGGAGAACAGGTGTAACACCCTCGGTGTTAAGCATAGGCTAAGAAGTAATTAATCCTAATTATATCGGATCAAGCGATAATTGGATACTATAGTTCATATATGGGAATATATGATAATGTATTTATTCTAGGTGCCTCATCTCTATTTCCATCTATATGAACCATTGGAAGAGTTTCACGAAGTTCGGAACCGAAAAGTTAAGTGAACGGAGGATTCATATAACTATCAGATTTACCATGTGAAATGGGAATACTTATATGAGTCAACCGAGTCTTACGACCTTGCCCCAAATACTCTAGTTGAACTCTACAACAAAAGTCGTGAAAGGTCCGTGTTGACCGGAAGTGGAGAAAATACCCGGAAAATATTGGAAAACCCCAGTCCGAGCTCAACTGACGATGTTTTGACCATCGTTGACCGACAATTTCAAGATCTCGCATGTCGACGCGCATTGAACGAAAGTTGTAGATCGGATCCAGACGGACAAACTTCGTTCAATCAGTAAGACACGAATCAACTCCGAAAATGGTGAAACAGATGACCGAAGATCGTCGGAATGCCAGTTTTCGGTACCCGCGAGGATTTCTTCTGGAATCAATAATTTGCAAACCGTTTGGAGTTTGACTGTGGTTCTTGAAGCAAATTTATCTATTCGATGAGATCTTCGCAATGGCGTAATCGGATTTGCGAAACGATTTACTGTTTAATAGTGGCAATTTTGCGAATGCCCCTAAATTACAGTGGCAATTAATAATTTGGTGGGGAAGAAAAAAGGAAACGGGATAAAAAGGGCCGGCTCCCTCTCGGCTCCTCACGCCGCGCCCCCTCCCTCGTCTTTCTGCCGAAGAAAGAGCAGAGCTGCTGCTCTCTCCCTTCCTCCTCAAGCTCTCCTCCATCTCATGGTAAAGCCTAGGCCCTATCCCTCTCCTCCCTCGCTCCTCCCCTGGCCGAGCAGGGCCTAGGGCTGCCGTGCTGCCCAGCTCCCCCTCGCCATCCTGCATGCGTGAGCACTCCAGCACCAGGCCGAGCAGCTCGCCGAGGCCGCCGCTGCCAGCCGTGCTGCCTCGTCTCCAGCTGCCTGCTGCTGCTGGACGGCCACAGCCCTAGCCAGCGCCTATTTCCGCCGACGCTGCCGTCGTCCCATCGCCATGGCTTCTGCTGCAGTGGGGAAACGACAAGCCGGCCATGACCCCAACTCCGGCGACCTCCGGCCACCACGTCAACGACCAGCACCCCCTCCCTCCTACATCTCCATGGATGAGCTCCCAACAACAGGACCCCCTTTCTCTTTCTTCATTCGTTTTTCAGTTTTTCAGGTTATGCAGTCATTCGTAAAATCATAGTAAATCAACGAAAAATCGTATTGATGTGTGGTAGGACTTTTTGGAATCCTTGTGAAGTTATCTATGCAGTAGATCTATTGTTTAGTATTACTTGTGTTGAATGATTTGCTCTAAAACTTGATTATATAGTTAGGGTTAAGAATATGATTTGGGTGATTTAAATATTGCATGCCGGTAAGGAGTGCTCCAAAAATTGTGCAAAATTTATGATGTGTTTATGTTTCTATGAAAAGGCTTTGGTTAAAATTTCATGGCTAGATGTTGAATGGTTTAGGATTTATGAAGATAACAAGTGTCTCGTTCATTGTTTTGGACTGCATGCATGTTATCTGAAGATTAATATTTTTTATGACTAAAATGTTGTTTTCTGTTGGTATGGTGAATACCAAAGTTGTAGAAAATAATATGATGAAGCTTGTGTTAAATTTTTATGGTCATAGCTCTGATAGTTTAGGAGATATGAATTTATCAAGTTGATGTTTGAAATCTGTCATTCTCTGGTCAGATCTGAATGTTTGGGTTGTTTGACCAAGTTAAACATGGAATCATGTCTTGAGACTGTGGAAACATTTGTATTAGATTTTATAATCTTTCTAGAATATCTAAGTTCATATTTTTAGGAGCTCTAGATCTTGAGTTATGACTGTTTGAACTAGAGTGACAGAATCTGTCCCCTTTTTGGACAGAGATGCATTCCTTGCTTGTTTAGAGTTTGTTAAGCTTTGAATCATGTTAATATGGTTATAAGAAACTCATAAATAACTTGAGTAACTTTCCGAAGAATCAAGAAACATATGTGTTGGATAAGTAGAACTTTATTTATGCTTCTCTAAATTTCAGTTCAGTGGTATGTCTTTATTTTGTCGATGCTATGTGGACTGAATATACAGTGTTGCATATATAAGTGTTTTCATGATATTATTGTTGTTTGCTGTGGTTGATTTGAATAGCAAAGTTGAGCATGATTTCTAAGCTTTCTAAAATGTCTAGAATCATCCTTTTATCACTTCTAGAGCTCAAGTTATGAATATAACAAGTTATATGTCCAATCTATCCAAAGTATGTACAGAGTTGCTCTCTTATGCTTTTTTTGACCTTGTTAATTATAGAATCGCCTTGTTATGATAATAAGCATGTTTTAGATAACTTACTAAGCTTTCTATTAAGTTAAGATTCATGCTCTTTGGATGGTTGCAACTCAAGTTATGCATTCTATATGTAATGTTGCTTTTCTGTCCTAGTTAGAGCAGGTCTGAAACATTTGCATAATTGACTTGTTTAACCTTTGAACTAGCTTTTGGTGGTATTAACAATGTTATAGATAATTTCTTTATCTTTCTAGAAAGTCTAAGTTCACCTTTAACCAATGCTTATATCTCCAGTTATGAGTAAAACAGTGACTGCATGTTGCTGTCCCGAACTTGCATGTGTAAGTTAAATGCTTTAACTTATTCTTGCTAGTTTAATCTATTAAGTAACTTGATGCATGAATACTTTCCATGATTGGACTTTAATTTGATAGTATATCATGCTTGATGTGCTTCTTATCTTCTATGTTAAGCTTGAGTGATATTTAGCTAAACAATTCTAAGTGACTAGGTATGTCATATAATGTGCTTCTATCTCCTAAGTTATGCACTAGTTATAGTTGGTAATTAAATCTATGTACATCTATATATCATGTATGATCTTATACTTGATGTGCATGTTGTATTCCAAAAGAAAGAGTTTGGTGGCGCTAACCCAAACATGGTGTCGATGGATGAATCCAAAAGACAGAACAACCAAGAGTATAAGCGTGGATCTGAGGAGCTCACCAAGCGAGTATAATCTAACCATCGCTGACTTTGTGTCGCTTCCCAAGTCAAGCCCCGGAGCATTACAAGCCTCCTCCCTCTCTTTTTAAAGTATCCACTTTCAATTCATAATATTTTTTATGCATTAAGTAATAGGAGTTGAAT
Organism: Microstegium vimineum; assembly: GCA_022036555.1. NCBI lineage: Eukaryota > Viridiplantae > Streptophyta > Magnoliopsida > Poales > Poaceae > Microstegium > Microstegium vimineum. The sequence goes on from CM039127.1 coordinate 36,901,371, forward strand.
GAAACCTTTGATGCATTACCTTCCTTGTCCACTAAAAAGAACCTTGTAGACCCAGGATCGAAACAAATGCTTAGCCATGCTTAGACTAGTAGAAGTCAGGTGATTCCCTGTCACCTGTGAGATATAGGTTGACACTGGTCACGGTTGGCTATATTTGCTATTGTGGAAAATAACCATGTGGAAGTAATAAATCGAGACCGGGCGGACAAGGTGTATGTGAGCCACTTGACTAGTAGGTCTTGTGAGCGGGTTCTCTCCGCCTGTGTCGCTAGGCACTGGATCGTGGTTGGACATCTGCCACGATTGAACGCATGCCTCCTTCATAGCTGGCCGAATAACTCGTTTCGACCACGAAGCCTAACTCTGTGGGTTCGGACCAGAATCCCCTCCTAGTGTCATGAAGACCGCGAGCGGCATACTAGATCATGGGCAAGCATCCTGAACGTCTTGGCTACGTACCAAGGGCAAGCAATGCTTGAACGTACTGGCTATCCGTGAGTTGCTACTCATGCCTTTACCGGGGGACCCGCGGGCTACCCGAACGATAGTGAAGGTGACCCACAAAAGTCAACCCGACGGGGGAGACCTTGGTGTGATTGAGGAATAAACCTCCAGCTAGATAGGAATTCGATTCGAATCGCGGTCTCGCCCCGTCAGTGAGAAACTTGAAAGATCTTCCTCCCACTGTAGAAACTTGAACCCTAATAAGTAACCAAAAGATGGTTATATGGTTTACATGCCAAACTGGATATGGTTACTATTGTGATGCTTTAATTAAGTGATTGCTCTAGATCAGGTGCAAATCTAGACTCGGTAAGCTTCACTAATCTTGATGCTAAAATATCGACTAAAATATTGAAAGATAGGACTCAAGGTAGTAATGCTCTTTTTGCAAAAATTATGCTATCCTGTCAACTCCACTATATAAGCCTTGCATGTGCCTTGGGAGTCTTTTGTTTTCTCTCCTGACAGGTAAGTCTAGCTGAGTACATTCGAGTACTCAGGGTTTATCCCACCCTGTTGCAGGTGAAGGGCTTCGTCCTGATGATGGAGTGGTTAACCACCGGTGGGCTCGGTGACTCTGTAGTTATTCTTATCTATATGCTGTTGTTGGAGGATGTAACTTTAAGCTAGCAATGTATTTCCATTTATGTTACTATAATCTTTCCAAAGCTATGTTGTTTCATTAAACAGTTTTGAACTCAGACTTGTATTATTATTTCTGAGCTTACTTGTAATATTATTTCCGTTGCAAAACTCGGTGTAAGTGATTGGTGTTTACTTAATCAAGTGATCTAGGATTGGTTTGTTCATTTACCGAGGTCCTTCGGGATACTCGGCGGACTACCGAACTGGTATAAGTGAGAGTATGTGCGTGTCAATGTGTTGAATGGGGACAGTCATGCTTAATCTTATATTAGTTGGGCGGTTTCGTGACAGCTGGTATCGGAGCAAGATTAAGTATAATACTGTCATTTATATGGCTTTTCAAACAAAGTTTTGTTTTCAAAATGCTATTTTGGACTAAAACTTTAGCTATAGGCAAGTTTGTCAAAAACTAATTTGAAAAACTATGCTAGCGACAACCTCCAGTTAAGCCCAACTTAAGATCATCAGGTGGCTTATTTAAGTACTGACTTGGGGGATTGCATCATATTTCTATTTACTTGTCCATACAGGTTGGAATAGTATAGGGCCATTCACTTGAATGGTGTTGTATGGATCAATTTTGCCGCTACGCCTAAGGTAAGGTGAGTTGTGAGAGCATGATCGGATACACTGCCGATCTAGGGGAATGCTTATATGATGACTAGACTATAATCTTGTTTTACACAAGATTATGAGAAGCCATCCATGTGTGGGTGTTGCCGTCTGTTGAGATGATGCCGTCATTAGGACGAGGAAAGGGTGCATATTCTGCTTACGTGTATACAGGGTGTACACCTAAGTGAGTATTAGATTTAAATTTCAGCAATGCATTATATTCATACTATTGGGATGAGCTGAAATGAAATCTTCTGCATGTACACTAACCACAAATGCGTATGAACTAGTCACGACTATCTATATATCAAGAGTGCGTGTTATGCCACCGCCATAGAATGCGATTGTAGCCTTAGGCTGACAATCTTGTGAGGACGAATAGGATGAGCATACATCATAATGATTGTTGCATCATGTATGGTTGTGCTTCTCTGACCCTTGCTTCTAATGATAAGTAATCTTTGATCAAGGTGTGGTGCTAACTTTCTTGTTAAGAAACTAGAGAAGTGTGCTTTTATCCTTGTTCGAATAGCCTTGTTAAAATGTGCTATGTGATGTCTCCTTGCTTGTGTTAAGATATGATTTTAGATCTGTGAAATGTTTAACATGAGTTAGAGATATCCAAATTTAGTGAAAATATCCAAATTTGGTGAAACTAATTTGGTTAGCTATGTCTTGCAACACTCTACATAAAGCAACTATAAAACTTGTTGTTGAATATTGTGTTGTATGTTGCATGGTATTCCCTATGTTAGAGTGCTTTTCTGGGTAAAATAGTAAAAGCTTGCCATGTAAAAATGTTTTGCATACAATGTCTTTTATCCTTGCTAGGTGCTCTCTAACTTTGAAAATTACGAACTTAGGTTAACATGCTCAATGATACATGGTTTAATTTTTGTTCAGCCCGTCGTATCATGCTTTAGTTAATACTTTTAAACCTGCTATGTAAGTGTCTTACTAGATAGTTGTGATTTAACCTGTGACAACATTTAGTCTCCTGTAGAATAAACAAATGAATGTGAGAAATATATGTATCACGTAGGTGTAAATAAATTGGCATAACTTCCTAGTAACATGCTTGCTAAGGTTTGGTAGTTTGGTACCCATGTGTAAAATCATGAGCTTTTATAGTGAACTTTTAGTGTATGTTTAACCTGCTATAATTATCTAGAAGTTTACTGTGCTCTATAAGGAGAAATAATCAATTCTATCTTGCTAGATAAGTAAATTGATAAATACACGTAAACCAGTGTAAGGATGATCAATAACCCTTCTAGCATGTTTAGGATGTATCTTACTATCATCATTTAGGTAGGAGTGCATGTTTCTATTTAAATGCAGTTCATCCATCCTTTTCATGTTATCAATGTAGTAGTTGTACTAAGCTTGTCATGCTCATATATTTTTCCTGATGTTATAGCCTGTATATGTGAACCTACTGTTATGTCATGCATGACTAAAAACAAGTTTGCTAGACGTGAGATAAAACTTGTCTTCTCTACTAGTGAAGGGATATACACCTGCTTAGTAAAAGAAATTAAATAATAGAGCATAGAACATCTTATAATCATGTTTCGCATGTTTGAGTATTGACATGTTGGCATAGCTGAACGCTTGATTATGTGTGAAGTTTTATGCTTGGTATGTATTCTTAAACTAAGCTAGTGTGATTGATTTCCCCATGCTTGCTTGATCTCATATAGATGTGTGTGGTTATTGTGTTACCTAGTTGGTACCATAGTTGTAACCTCTTGTGTCCTCGGTGAGCTTTCGAGTGTCGAATAGCTTTCTCTGGATCAGCTCTCAAGTTACATAATCTCATGGCTAGCATCCCCAATCAAGTCCTCTTTCTTAGAAGCTGGAACCAGTAGACGTGGTTGTTAGCCCTTGTATGGTTGTGTAACTATGCTTTGGTTTGTCTCTTCAACTAAAGCTTAGTTTCTTTGAATGCTTGCTTATGTTTTGAATGTTGTGCTCTTGTGTGTGACATCCCTAATCAAAAACCCTTATCAGACCTCCCTGTTCCTTATCTTATGGGTGATTAAGTGCAACCTCTATATTTATCTATCTGGTTTGGAACCTTTTTCATACAAGATCATATCATGCTTTATCGACTCTATCCCTTGAGTCTTTCTAGTTGTCTCTAACTTTATCCAACTCTTTGGATGTTGATCTATCTCGATCTCATGCCGCTCCTTGACAAGATCATATCTCATCAGCATCTATGTGTGGTAATCTCCTTGTTAAACACAAGTTGTATGTGGACTTAAATCAATAATCTTCCACTCATCCTTGTGTGCACTTGAAAATCCTTGTTTCTCATGTGCCATGTCTTTACCTTGGGATCTCCTTGTTAACTTTAAACCTTGTGACTAGCTTTACTTGCTATTCCTCCCTTGCATAGTTCTTGCTCCTATGCAATCCACTTTGTTGCACGTGGGATTTCTCGTTGGTGTATGTTTTTGTGGTGGTTTTATGGCGAGCATTCCACGGTGCCGTGACGAAACCGAGAGCCTCCTGTGGGTGCACACACAAGGTTGTGTTGCTCGGCACACGCTGGTATCGTGAAATGGTTAGTCATAATCCATTGCAAAAGATACATTGGTGTGATATCTTCTCATGTGTTTCTCCTTGGTTATCATTCCTTATCTTATTAGAAGATCCCTACCTTGGACCAAATGCAATAGCGCTTCTTTCTAAAGATGCAAATGGAATTCCTTCTGAATATGCCAAGAGGGCGACCTTTGAAGAACAGTCACTAACATAAACATTGAGAGACTATGAGAATGGTATACAGGGGAAAATACCTGACCATGTCCTTAAGTGAGGATATCCATAGGTTGAACTATGCTTATAACCCATGTTGGATCAAAAGGACACATGACACTTAAACTTGGATAAGTGTCAGTGGACGAGATTTTCTTAGGAGTATCATGTACTAGATTAAGTCATCTGGTGCTTATGATCTTTTTGGATTCAAGCTCTCAATCTTCATGCAAGATGGTTCCACAATCAGAGTCAACCATCTTAGATGGAAACCCTTGTCTCGTGATGTTGTTGGTGTTTGCCAGTAAATAGCTATGTGTGCTAAAGTCACTTGCTATAAGAGCTAAAGCCTTGGAGCTTTTTAGTGTTGAGAGACAACTGATAAGTTACCAGTGAGAATGTTAATCTCCAACTAACTAACAATTCCTTGGTAGCTATGAAGGCTATGTCTCATAGAACAATGCTAAACAAAAGAAGCAACATTGTTGACCAACAATACAAGCGTTGTTGCTTCCTCCTGATCATGTGTTGTCTGTCAAGTCAATTCTATCATGGACACTCACATAGATAATACAAGGTGTTATATGAGCTAAGTAAAAAGCTAGTGGAAAGTATGTTCCTAGCCTCAGTCAGAACCTTTGTGTATCAAGTTTTGGGAAAAAGAAGGTCTTCAGAACTCTTTGGTATGAAGCACTTATGAATATCTAGAAGTGGTACCTTGCCTTTCTAGGAATGTTCTCCATTTGGACTATGCTTTGTGCCCTACAAAACACCTCACAAGTTCAGTGCTTGTGCATCGTCAGTGCATAAGTCAACGGTTAAGGTTGTTTTCAAGGAAACATGTAAGGGAATATCGTAACCTCTCCCTTAACGAGAAGATGCTATTACAACATGAAGAGTTAAGAAATCTAGAATATACCACAACATGTGAGAAAGAAGAGAAAAGATGAGAAATCTATTCAGGTTTCAAAATGTTACTCATGCTTCCTTTGATCTAACCACTAGAGGCTAAACCTAGTTAGCTTGTCCAAACTCTATGAGTTCTTTTCTCACTTAGGATACTTCAATGTCTTAAGTGGGTTGAGACTTAGATGAGTAAAGCTTCAATTATGACTGATGTCTTGCTAGTTGGTTCACCACCATTTCAAAACAACGCAGTTTTAGACGGTGTTTGTTTGGATAGTTGAACAATGTATGTTGGAACTGAATTTTGGTCAGTAGTCAGAGGACTCTTGGACTGATGTGCCTACCAAAATTCATGCACTTTAGAGGAGAAATCTCTAGAGTTGTGTCTGCAATTTCTCTATTGACTATTGTTCTCCCTCCTTTTACAAGGATGTGTTGCAGTGATGATAGGTTTAGCACCGTTGTCAATATTTGACATTGGTCAATCCTTTGGATGCTCTCTAGAAGACCCTGTGTACCCTGTGGTACCCTGTTGTTGCTTCCTCATAGAGATGATGTTTGATCAATCAAGATCTTCTGCATATCAACCTGTGCCTGTGTGAGTTGAAAACAATTTAAAAAGTGTCAAACAACAGATTCTAGAAGTTGGTCATTGACATGAGAAAGGAAGACTCAATGTCAAAAATATCCCAACCAGTCTGGTTTGCTACAGTGCAATGCAACTTGACTTATGGTACAACTCCACCATGTAGGACAGTGATCCTCCTACTTGATGTGGGTTGATCTCCAGTTGGTGAAGTTTTGCAACTTTTGTTGTCCTCTGAGCCTTGTTAGTATCCATGTTGGTAATGGATTCCAATGCTAAATTGTTCTTGGTACCTTCTATGTGTTTTTACCCAAGAGGTGGCATCATTTGGAACCCAGTTATTTGTTGTCATTTGGATGTGATGATTCACTTAATGGATGTTTAGCAGACATGCTAAGTTGACAGAGTCAGTTATTATATTTGTTACTCTCTCAACAGACTCAGATAATACATTGTTGTCATCAGAGATAGAGAACTGCACACATGGAACATTATGTAGCTTTCCATCGGATGACGTATGAGGAATTGGACAAATGCGACTAACATGGATATCGTTGGTTAGTTGATCAGTTCCTCATCATATCAAAGGATGTTTACTCGGTTAATCACCGCATTCATAGGAAAAGTGGTACCCAAGCCGCTTGGTAGAGGACTGCTTTGTGAACCTTGTGAATAAGGTTTAACACTCAGAAGTTGCAGTTTAGTACAAAGGCCATATAAGCATGCTATAGTGTTTGGAAAGAAGAGATACTTGTGAGAGATTGTTATGATCTGAACCGTCCTTGGTATCTCAAGAATGAAAGTATTGTACTGTCTTAGATTTCTCCCAAAGTAACAATGCTTCATGGAAATCAATGAAGGAAATTCTTTAAACAAAAATTTCCTAAGAACACTAATTACCAGGAAGTGGTCTTGACTAGAGTAGCCACTCTAATGCTCAAAGCTGAGTTGCTAATGCTCTAGCTGATGTTGGAAGATGGATACCATGCTTCTTTCCCTAGAAAGTCTTTCGTTTCGAATCTCAGGACGAGATTCTTTTTAAGGGGGAAGGTTGTAACACCCTCGGTGTTAAGCACGGGCTAAGAAGTAATTAAGCCTAATTATATGGCAATATATGATAAGGTATTTATTCTAGGTGCCTCATCTCTATTTCCATCTATATGAACCATTGGAAGAGTTTCACGAAGTTCGGAACCGAAAAGTTAAGTGAACAGAGGCTTCATAGAATTATCAGATTTACCATGTGAAGTGGGAATAATTATATGAGTCAACGAAGTCTCACGACCTTGCCCAAAATACTCCAGTTGAACTCTACAACAAAAGTCGTGAAAGGTCCGTGTTGACCAGAAGTGGAGAAAATGCCCGGAAAATATTGGAAAACCCCAGTCCGAGCTCAACCAATGATGTTTTGACCGTCGTTGACCGACAATTTGGAGATCTCGCAAGTCGACGCGCATTGAACGAAAGATGTAGATCGGATCGAGACAGACAAACTTCGTTCAATCAGCAAGACACTAATCAACTCCGAAAATGGTGAAACAGATGACCGAAGATCGTCGGAATGCCAGTTTTCGGTACCCGCGAGGATTTCTTTGAGAATCAATAATTCACAAACCGTTTGGAGTTTGACTGTGGTTCTTGAAGAAAATTGATCTATTCGATGAGATCTTCGCAATGGCGTAATCGGATTTGCGAAACAATTTACAGTTTAATAGTGGCGATTTTGCGAATACCCCTAAATTACACTGGCAATTAATAATTTGGTGGGGAAGGAAAAAGGAAAGGGGATAAAAAGGGCCGGCTCCCTCTCGACTCCTCACGCCGCGCCCCCTCCCTCCTCTTTCTGCCGAAGCAAGAGCAGAGCTGCTGCTCTCTCCCTTCCTCCTCAAGCTCTCCTCCATCCCATGGCAAACCTAGGCCCTATCCCTCTCCTCCCTCGCTCCTCCCCTGGCCGAGCAGGGCCAAGGGCTGCCGCTGCCCTGCTCCCCCTCGCCATCCTCCTGGCTGCTGCTGCGAGCTGCTGCTGCGCCCTCCTGCATGCGCGAGCACTCCAGCACCGGGCCGAGCAGCTCGCCGAGGCCGCCGCTGCCGGCCGTGCTGCCTCGCCTCCAGCTGCCTGCTGCTTCTGGACGGCCACAGCCCTAGCCAGCACCTCCTTCCGCCGACGCCGCCGCCGTCCCATCGCCATGGCTGCTGCTGCAGTGGGGAAACGACAAGCCGGCCATGACCCCAACTCCGGCGACCTCCGACCACCACGTCGACGACCAGCACCCCTCCCTCCTGCATCCCCATGGATGAGCTCCCAAGAACAGGACCCCCTTTCTCTTTCTCCCTTCGTTTTTCAGTTTTTCAGGTTATGCAGTCATTCGTAAAGTCATAGTAAATCAAGGAAAAATCGTATGGATACGTGGTAGGACTTTTTGGAATCCTTGTGAAGTTATCTATGCAGTAGATCTATTGTTTAGTATGACTTGTGTTGAATGATTTCCTGTAAAACTTGATTATACAGTTAGGGTTAAGAATGTGATTTGGGTGATTTAAATATTTCATGCCGGTAAGGAGTGCTCCAAAAATTGTGCAAAATTTATGGTGTGTTTATGTTTCTATGAAAAGGCTTTGGTTAAAATTTCATGGCTTGATGTTGAATGGTTTAGGATTTATGAAGATAACACGTGTCTCATTCATTGTTTTGGACTGCATGCATGTTATCTGAAGATTAATGTTTTTTGTGAATAAAATATTGTTTTCTTTTGGTATGGTGAATACCAAAGTTGTAGATAATAATATGATGAAGCTTGTGTTAAATTTTCATGGTCATATCTCAGATAGTTTAGGAGATATGAATTTATCAAGTTGATGTTTGAAATCTGTCATTCTCTGGATAGATCTGAATGTTTGGGTTGTTTGACCAAGTTAAACATAGAATCATGTCTTGAGACTGTGGAAATATTTGTAGTACATTTCATAAGCTCTCTAGAATATCTAAGTTCATATTTTTAGGAGCTCTAGATCTTGAGTCATGACTGTTCGAAGTAGAGTGACAGAATCTATCCCCTTTTTGGACAGAGATGCATTCCTTGCTTGTTTAGAGTTTGTTAAGCTTTGAATCATGTTAATATGGTTATAAGAAACTTGTAAAGAACTTGAGTACCTTTCCGAAGAATCAAGAACCATATATGTTGGATAAGTAGAACTTTATTTATGTTTCTCTAAATTTTAGTTCAGTGGTATGTCTTTATTTTGTCGATGCTATGTGGACTGAATATACAGTGTTGCATATATAAGTGTTTTCATGATATTATTGTTGTTTTCTGTGGTTGATTTGAATAGCAAAGTTGAGCATGATTTCTAAGCTTTCTAAAATGTCTAGAATCATCCTTTTATCACTTCTAGAGCTCAAGTTATGAATATATCAAGTTATATGTCCAATCTGTCCAAAGTATGTACAGAATTGCTCTCTTATGCTTTTTTTGACCTTGTTAATTATAGAATCGCCTTGTTATGATAATAAGCATGTTTTAGATAACTTACTAAGCTTTCTATTAAGTTAAGATTCATGCTCTTTGGATGGTTGCAACTCAAGTTATGCATTCTATATGTAATGTTGCTTTTCTGTCCTAGTTAGAGCAGGTCTGAAACATTTGCATAATTGACTTGTTTAACCTTTGAACTAGTGTCACACCCGGTTTTAAGAACAAAACCAGATATACCTTGTATGTGAGCCCAGGAAGTCAAATCTCACATATAGCCACAGAACAAGGTAATATCAAAAGACAACACCTAAATACATAACATATAAGACCAAAGAAATAACCTTAAGAGAGCAAACAACGGAAAGACACTCCGATCTTCAGGCGAAGACTCCACTCCACAGGGACCAACTGACTGGTTGATCACAAGCCTATCTGCTCAAGACTCTCGCAATCTGGTACCCATCCGGGATTTTTATCCAAATATTGAAAAGAATAAACAAGCGTAAGTACTTTCGTACTCAACAAGCATATATAGGGTTCATGAGGCTCAAAAAGTTTGACACGGTTTACTGCGGTAAGCATTTTTAATTTATAGCAAAACTTCGCAAGTGGTAAATCAGAGGTTATGCTTAAGCCCCCAAATTAAACCACATGATCATATAGAAATTGAATGAATAACACAAATAACCTGATAAAGTGATTCTCAAGTAATAACCAACATGTAAACATTGTTTCTTTGAGTTTTCCATTATTAGTCTGTGAGTTTTCCGGGCCGCTCGTGTCCGTGAGCACGGCTGATATATCAGTTTTACACTCTGCAGAGGTGTACATCTTTACCCACAAGTTGTGATCCCCATATGCCATCACCTCTACCAAGGAAGTGGAGCAGGGTACACTACGAGACCGTTCACATGTTCCACTGGTAGGTAACAACCCGCTATATGTTTCCTCAATGGTTAGTACCACCCCTCTTACGAGGGAACTAAGGTGAGCCCTTCTTGCGCCCTTTCGGGTAAGTTGTCACAAACCAGTAGAATTCTAATACTGAGTCAAGCCAAAGCCATATAGCTTGTGGTTGTACGGTATGTCCCAGCTTTTGCTGATAGATAGGATCCTAAATCCATGTTGCTAAAAAGTCAAGTTTTACTTTATTAGTTCATATAGTCATTAATCAAGATTCAAGATCATGCTTTGTTAAAAAGGAGCACTAGCAATACTACCCAGATGCAAAGATAACCCATAGGATTCCAAGGTTCAGGGTAACAATTCTAGGTAAACCGTAAGGTAACAAGATTAGACACATGCATATGATTTTATTCAAAAACATCATGAGTAGGACATCAAGGAAGATACCATATAATACTTGCCTTAAAAACAGATCCTTCTTCTAGTTCTAGTCTTCAAAGAACTCCAGGAAAACCAACTTCTTCTCCTTGATCTCCAACGTAAAACTCACCGATTGGACAATAGTTAACAAATCACCACACAAGCATCTGATCATACAAAGCATACAAACATGGCTAAATTAGAACAATATGCCAATCAATGAAAAAGATTTGAAAAGAGATCTACGCAAACTCTTCGATCACACAGTCGCGAATAACACAATAATCGGAGCTACGAGGATCAAGATACATCTACCGAAAGGTTTGCTTTTATAAAAGAGAACTATGAGATTTGTTAGTTTTAACTATATAAAAGAGTGGATAAAGTATTCCAAAGGAACACCTTGATTAGATTAGGTCAAAATTGTATTTGGATTTCGAAAACGAAAGTAGAAAGCATCGATATTTCATGTGTAAAATACGTTGCCTATTTGTTAATCAAGTTAGGGTTTGGAACCATAAAAATACAGATCTATTAACATGGTATTAAAGATCACTAAAGAAAAGGTTACACCGATACGAAGCCAATGCAACTTGAACGGAACGAATCGGATCTAAATCGTGGAAATTATAAAGAAAACAAGCTTTAGATATTAAACTTGGATTTTAAAAAGGCATTAAATAAATATATATTTTCAAAGTTTCAAAACAGATTGATTATGGTTTTAACATGTAGATAAAAACTCTACGAATCTAACGCAACTCGAATGGATCAAATCGGAGTTGAAACGGAGATTTTATGAGCAAAACAATACCGGTGGCATTTTTGTAAAACTGGGAAAACGTATTTTAATCTACCCGAGAAAGTTTACGCTTTTAGAACTGAAAAACGTATTCCAGGGAAGGGCGCTTTGGCCTGCGGGTGCTGTGGTGCAGGGCCGGCGGGGCGCCACGTGGCAGCACGGGACAAGCGGGTGCATGGAAGCGGCGTGGACCGCGTGCGGGGCTCTGGTCCACGGGTCCACCATGGACCGGAGGGCGTACCCCTTCGGGGGTTCTAATCCCGGCCGTCCGAGGTCGGATGGACGGTTGAGAAAGAAAGGGGAAGGGACAGAGGAGCTCTGGCCGTCAACAGGGTGGTCGACGCGGCGGACCTCCATAGCTTCTGGCGTGGAGCTCGCCGGCGCAGGTAGATACGGACCTACGGGCCACCAGAAGATGAGCCGAAAGGTTTGGGAGATAGAGAGGAACGGTGCGAACTCACCTAGGCGGCTGGAGGCGGTGCAAGGCGGACGCGGGCCCCCTGCAAACGGAGATGCGCTGTTATGAGTGGCTCCAGGCGAAATTGAGCACGGGAGAGGGTTCAAGGGTACCCGAACCTTGTTCTGTTGAGGACAGAGGACTCGGGGTCGAGGGTGGAGCTTGGCAGGGCTCCAATGGCGGTAGAGGGCTCTGTGCTCGCGGCGGCAGCATTCTGGGACAAGGCTACGACTGCTAGGGCTTGGAACAGAGGCGGCGGTGTCAAGGCCTCGGCTATATATAGCCCAGGGGCGATGCCGAGGATGGAAAGAGATCCTCCCCGAGCTCGAATCATGCTCGGCAGAAGAAGGAGATCCTGGCGCAGAGGAAAGGAAAGGAGGGGAGGAGGAAGAAGGAAGGTGAGGGGGAAGCAGCTGACAGGTGGGGCCTACCTGTCGGCCAGGTGGGGGTTGAGCGCGTTGGCTGGAGGTGTGGGCCGGCCTGCTGGGCTTCCGGGATGGGCCTGTGAGAGAGGGAGAAAGGGGCAGGCCGAGGGGGAGTGGCACTGGGCCTGCGGTGGGTAAGAGGCCAAGAGGGCCTGGGCTAGAACAGAGGGGGGGGAAGAAAAAAAAAGGTTTTTTTTTTGTTTTCCTTTTTATTTCAAAAACATTTTTCAAATCCATTTTCCAGCCAAAATTTTGAAAAAGAGTGTTTGAGACCTTTTATTGTCTTTTGAATTGCAACACTTCACACACACAAAAACCCATATGCAAAGGCATGAGTGCACATTCACGTTGCTACCTCTAATAAACTTTTAATTTGATAAAAGTTTTTAATTTCCTATATTTTATAAACACAAAAATCATAATAAATCATTTATTACTATTTTTCCAGAAAGAAAAATTTGGGGTGTTACAACTAGCTTTTGGTGGTATTAACAATGTTATAGATAATTTCTTTATCTTTTCAGAAAGTCTAAGTTCACCTTTAACCAATGCTTATATCTCAAGTTATGAGTAAAACCGTGACTGCATGTTGATGTCCCGAACTTGCATGTGTAAGTTAAATGCTTTAACTTATTCTTACTAGTTTAATCTATTACGTAACTTGATGCATGAATACTTGCCATGCTTTGTGACAGAACCTCTTAAGACAGGGCTCACTTGTCAGGATTAATAGTCCATCCAACTTAATCCCAAACCAATGATCCAAATCTTAATTAGTCTGTCAGGTGTCGCCACTTTACAGCGGGTCATTTACCTCTTTCCGAACAGGATCATCCTCATTACAAACATTGCAGAAGTAATACAATAATTTAATTTACATCAAAGTAGCGGAAATTTGAAGTCATATTACAAACCATAGGTTTTTGAAACATAACATAGTGTGATACGATATTATTACATCAAGCGGGTGATAGAGTAAAAACAAACAGCCGAGGTACTCTTTCCCAAGAGTCAAGCAAAGACTTTTCATTCATCATCTTCATCCACAGTAACCCTTCTACGTTTTACAACGGCAAAACCCTAATGACATAGGCGGAAAGAACCCGCTCACCAGTCACCACTGATGGCTCCCAAACACCGTGTCCGCCCGGTCCCGATTATTACTTCCAGCAACATCTCTTTCTCAGAAAAACCTAACCATTTGCCGAAGCAATACGCTATGTGTAGATGACCGGAAATCACCTACTAGAAAGATTCTAAGCATGCTAGGCATTTTAGCAAAATTTTTGCATCTTTAAACAAGTGTCAAGGTTAAAGGTACAATTAACACAAGGATAAGGCTATGCATCAAGTACGATAATGCAATAACATAACCATAAGTGTATTTAAAGGAATCATTTTAAATACAAGGAAGGGTTTGAATGCACCGGGGCTTGCCTTGGTTGGAGGGAAACACCAATTCTGGCTTAGATTCAACAAGAGAGAAAATCCCTTCACTAGGGGGATTATCCAACCCAACCAACGAACAATCTACACGATATGATGATATGCTTTAGATGATGCTTGAATAGTAAACATGATGCCTTGCAACACACAAACATGCACTTAAGAGGTGAACAAAACAGATTAACAACCTTGAGTACAACTTACCTTCATGAAACTAAACTAAACTAGAGCATAAAGCAAGTTAATTAACCCTACTTAACTTATTAGCTAGGTTAATAATTATATCCAAAAGAACTGAGTAAACAACATTACATCAAGCATGCCGAACCTATGATTGTCACTGGATAAATGACCATTTGCATCAAACAATCCAAAATCACACAAAACCTAAAGTCATTAGGGTTACTAATCATTTTATTATTAATTAAACAAATAGCCATATATAACAGTTCATCCAAAAATTCTCAAACATTTTGTACAGCAAGATATAAGTGTATAAAGGCTACACAAAAATTTTCAGAATTTTTGGAGCAACACACCGAGCATGAAAAATCAAGGAAAAGTAGTTTTTCAATTACTTTAAATATTTTTACAGAGAGTATACACAATTTTTTTCAGAATTTAAACATGCACAAATTTAAACATACAAAAACAACAAAAAGCAGTACTGTGCAAAACAGGAAAAAGGAAAAACCCCTTTGAAACAGCCGCTGGCAGCTAGGTCCCGCCTATCAGCGACACAGAGGCAGAGCAGCGGCGCCGACGACCAAGAAACACTGCTGCGCGTCGCCGGCGGTGGCCAAACGGCTCAACCGACTCGTGCGTTGGGCTCTACACGTTGCCCCGAACCCAACGAGGTATGACACGACCAACTCTAACCCTCGCATCGACCTAACCGGCGACGATGGCGGCACCCCGCATGCAGCCGCACATATGCCGGCGAGTACAAGCCATAATTGGCTCAACCAAGAAACGCACCAAGAAAACTAGACAAAAACCCACCGAGAGAACCTCGCCGGCGACCATGGCGCACGACCGAGATCTGCGCGGCGCACGCCAGCGAAACGACGCACGTGCTCGAACAACCAACACCACAGCTAGACTCACGATGGCTAGACGAAGCTAGCGCAAGACTCAGACTCGAAAACGATCAACTACAATGACCTACCGACGAGCGCACCGTCGCGTCGGCCATGAACCGCGGCGGCGTGTCGTGGACAGAGCTCGACGGCTCAATTCGAGGACAATTAAGCGCGCGGAGAGTTCGAGGAGCTCACCCTGGTCGCGAGACACTTGCTAACTTGGCCGGAGAGAAAGAAGAAGACGCTGGCGACGAAGACCGTGCCAGCGGAGAAGATGAACAGGGTGGTGGCAACGGCGTTCCCGGAGCTACAGACCACCAAAAGAAAAACGGCGAAGCGCACGAGGATCAGCGATGAACAAGGAGTAAGAAACTTGAGATGGAAGAACAATGTAGCACCTGTGTAGCCCGGATGACAGCGAACCAGAGCGGTGGCGCTCTCGCCGGAGATGGGGAAGACGGAGTCACGCCGGGTGAACGAGGGCTCGACGGCTTTAACCAACTCGCCCCAAGGATGCACGAGGTCTATGTGAAGGCAATGGCAGTGGATTGGAGACTTGGCAGTGGCTAACGGTCTCGGACGAGCTCGTTGACGCGGAGTGCTCTCGCGGTGGCATGAGCAGAGCCGAGCGCGATCGTGGAAAGAGAGGAAACGGGTTGACGGCGTCCCGTTTTGAAGACGGTAATGGGGCCGCGGTGTTGCCACGCACATGACAAGACGTGCGTCGAGGCCAGGAGGTGCACGGTGGCGTCGGCAGCTGGCCGGCCAGGTGTCACTGCCATGGATGAAGCTCGCCATGCAGGTGTTTGGTGAAATGTCCAAACTGCCCTGAGCACTGATTTGCAACTTTGACAATATGCACATTTTCAAATTCGGCCTAGAAATGAAAATGCATTTTTGAAATTTTGAAACCCTTTTGAAAAGAATTCCCCCGTTTGCAATTACTCAAGATTTTTGAATAACACATGAAAAACTCAAAACACCACTTTTGCAATTGAAACGGAGATCTACAACGTTGCTTAAACAACCATCAGCAAATTCTTTTTAGATTTTGAAAATCATGTTTAGGGTTGGATCCATCCCCTTTGGAAACTAGGGTTTGGACTAGAATTTGAAAGTTTGAATTTGAAATCATGATAAGCATTCACATAGCTGAGCCAAACACATACAATTAAACTCATTTTAGTTCAATGCATAACAAGGTTCTCAAGCAAGTGAATGATGCTTAATGCATATGATGACATGATCAGATTTTAATTAGGTTTTAAACACCAAGGGTGTTACAACCCTTCCCCCTAAAAGAAATCTCGTCCCAAGATTTAGGAGTGTAACAAAGTAATGGAAAAGGAAATGTGTCAAGCACCTTCTCTTTCTCATTTCTTATTTTACAACTATGGCCAGGGTTTACAAACAGCTCAAACAATAAAAGCATAAAACTCTGGGAAATTCTCTAAAAGATAATCTTTAGATTCCCAAGTAGCTTCTTATTCTGAGTGTTGATTCCACTGAACTTTATAGAATTTGATGGTCTTGCGACGAGTAATTCGATCCTTTCGATCAAGAACCTTTACAGGATACTCGGAGTATGTCACATTAGGTTCTAATTGCACTCCTTCAACTTCAACGGTCATATCCTTAACTTGAAGACACTTCTTCAATTGGGATACGTGAAACACATCATGAACGGCAGATAGAATGTCAGGCAACTTTAAACGATAAGCCACTTTGCCAATGCATTCCAAAACTGGCAATGGACCGACATCGCGAGGTGCTAACTTGCCTTTCACTCCAAACCGAGAGATTCCTTTCATAGGTGTTACCTTTAAGTACACATGATCCCCAGGCTCAAACTGTAAAGGACCCCTCCTTTTATCAGCATAGCTCTTTTGCCTAGATTGGGTGATCTCAATATTGATACGAATCTATTTAACTTTATCTTCGGCTTCCTTAACCACGTCGACGCCAAAGAACTCTCGTTCCCCAGGTTCTGACCAATTAAGAGGAGTTCTGCAACCTCGACCATACAAAGCTTCAAATGGCGACATTTTTATGCTCTGCTGGTAACTGTTGTTGTAAGAGAACTCTGCCAAAGGAAAGCATTCATCCCACTTCTCAGCAAAGTTAAGCACACAACAACGCAACAAATCTTTAAGAATCTGATTCACCCGTTCAGTTTGACCATCGGTTTGTGGATGATAAGCGGTGCTATACAGGAGTTTAGTACCAAGTGAGTCATGGAGATGCCTCCAGAAGGCTGAGACAAATTGAGTCCCACGATCTGACACGATGGTCTTAGGAATGCCAAGAAGACTTACTATTCTTGAGAGGTATAGCTTAGCATATGCACTGACACGCAAGGTAGTTCTCACTGGCAGGAAATGTGCGGACTTGGTAAGCCGATCAACAATGACCCAGATGGAGTCATAACCATTTGAGGTTTTAGGCAAGCCTACAATGAAATCCATACTAATGTCTTCCCACTTCCAAGCGGGAACTAGCAAAGGTTGAAGTTGACCTCCAGGTTTCAAACGCACTGCTTTCACTTTCTGGCAAGTATCGCACTTAGCCACATAGCTTGCTATTTCAATCTTCCAAAATTTTCTTTTCAAGTCCTGGTACATTTTGTTACTTCCAGGATGAATGGACAAACGAGACGTATGAGCTTCATCAAGAATAGCTTATCGCAACTCTAGAACTTTGGGTACCACAAGACGATCCTTGAACCAGAGCACATCGGCCTTATCTAACTTAACAAGTAGGTGTCCCAGATTTCACCTTTGCTTTAATATGAGCGATGCCTTTATTGGTATCTAAGCTTTGATAATTTGACCCCGAATACTGGGTTCCACTGAGATATTAGCTAGACTGCCATGCTGGACCATAGATATGTCTAACTTCTCTAACTCATAGCAAAGAGTGGAATTTACCGCTTTTAAGCTCTGACAGTTGCAACTACCTTTACGACTTAAGGCATCAGCTACAACATTCGCCTTGCCCGGATGGTAATGCACTTCAAGATCATAATCTTTAATAAGCTCTAACCATCTTCTTTGCCTCATATTCAACTCAGACTGAGTGAATATATACTTCAAACTCTTATGATCAGTATAGATATGGCAAAGATTGCCCAGAAGATAATGTCGCCAAATCTTCAAAGCATGGACAACTACTGCTAATTCCAGATCATGAGTTGGATAGTTTTCTTCGTGTTTCATCAAATGCCTACAAGCATAAGCAATGACTCTTCCTTCTTGCATTAAGACACACCCGATACCGATACCGGACGCATCACAATATATATCGAAGGGCTTTTCAATATTAGGCTGAGCTAATACTGGAGCTGTAGTCATTAACCTCTTCAAGGTATGAAAAGCTTCTTCACACTCATCAGACCACACGAACTTGATTTGGTTCTTTAGTAGACTGGTAAAAGGTTTCGAGACTCGAGAAAAGTCTGGAATAAACCGACGATAATAACCAGCCATACCGAGGAAACTTCAAACTTGATGGACTGTCATTGGTGGCTTCCAATCCAGAATGTCGTTCACTTTGCTTGGATCAACTGCCACGCCTCCGTTGGATAGAACATGTCCTAGGAATTGCACTTCCTTCAGCCAAAACTTGCTGAACTTAGCTTAAAGCTGATGCTCACGCAATTGAGTTAGGACAATCCTAAGATGACAGGCATGCTCTTCTTAATTCTTGGAGTAGATAAGAATATCATCGATGAAGACGATAACGAACTTGTCTAGCTCCGGCATGAACACTAAGTTCATCAAATACATAAAGTATGTTGGCACATTGGTCAAACCAAACGACATTACAGATACTCATAAAGCCCATATCTGGTGGTAAACGCCGTTTTGGGGATATCTTCAGGTCGAATCTTGATTTGGTGGTATCCCGACCGCAAGTCAATCTTGGAAAACACCATAGCTCCAGCGAGCTAATCGAAGAGAAGATCAATCCGCGGCAATGGGTACTTGTTCTTGATGGTCACCTCGTTCAAGGGACGATAGTCAACGAACATACATAGAGTATGATCCTTCTTCTTCACGAAAATGGCAGGACAACCCCATGGCGATGAACTAGGTTGAATGAAACCCTTATCGAGCAACTCATTCAACTAAGTTTTCAATTCTGCTAGCTCTTTGGGAGGCATTCGATAGGCCGTTCTAGAGATAGGTGTTGTGCCAGGCTTAAGCTCAATAGAAAACTCAACATCTCTATCAGGAGGTAAGCCAGGTAAGTCATCAGGAAAGACGTCCGGAAACTCACACACTACTGGGATATCCTATACCCCAACTACAGTTGTAGCACAGACTCTTCCTACTTCCCTTTTTGGCACAGAAAGCTGAATCAAGAGCTGAGATTTACTGTCTAGCACATTTACCTTGATAGTTCTATTCAACACATCGATCACAGCTTTGTGCTGTTGCAACCAATTCATTCCCAGGATCACATCTAAACCCTGGTTTGGAAGCACTACCATGGTCATGGGAAAGATATGCCCACCCAGACTCAAAGATACTTTATATACCAACTCTCTAGTTGAGATACGACCACCCGGTGTTTGCACATGAAAGTCCATTTTTAACTCAAACAAAGGAATACTATGCTTGAGAACAAATGGCTTATCAATGAAGGAATGCGATGCACCAGAATCAAAGAGAATAACTACAGGATGATCGTTGATAGGAAACGTACCCTGCAACACGGGTTCTCCTTCTCGCATTCCTTCCCCTGGGTATGAAACACCCGCCCAGTCTTCTGCTTATTCTTATTCTTCTGATTCCCAGCACTGCCACTTTGCTTCTGCTGCTGCTGATTCCCAGCGAACTTCTGATTGTATTGCTTCAGAAGAGGGCACACATTGGAATAATGTCCAACCTTCCACAGTTGAAACAGGCATTGCTGGTTTGCTTAGCAACCACTTGATTATTCGGTCCAGCATTCTGCCTAGGATACTGAGAATTCCCAGAGAACTGCTGACCAGACTGCTATTGAGGAGGACGATACTGAAAGCGATGGTGATTCTGAGGGTGATAGATAATCTTCTGCCTCTTCTGACCACCACTAGCAGATCCTGCAATAGCTTTCTTCTTCTTTGCCTCCCTATGGATGCACAAAGAATTCTCAGCAGAGATAGTCATGTCCACCATCTCATGATAGGTAGCATTGGGGTTATGGTTGAGCATGGTGTGCAACTTAGTTGAGAGCCCCCTGAGTCTTCTTAGCATCTGTGCTAACATGTTCAACAGCATACTGAGAAAGATGGTTGAACTTGCCCACATACTGCATGATTGTGGAATCTCCCTGCTTCAAACTCAGAAACTCTTCCAACTTAGACTCCATGACCCCAGCTGGAATATAGTCAGCACGGAAAGCTTCACGAAACTCCTTCCAGGTGACACGATGACCCTCTGGCTGCATGGCAGAAAAAGTCATCCACCACGTTCCTGCTGCGCCGCGAAGCTGTTGAGCTGCCAACACTGGCTTCTGCACCTCTGTGCAATTGATCAGCTCAAACTTTTGTTCCATGGTGCGGAGCCAATCATCAGCTTCCAGAGGCTCATCTGCCTTAGTGAAAACTGGAGGGCGCATGTCAGTGAAATCAACATAAGTCGTCTCCTGATTGTTGCGACCACGATTCCCCTGAGCAACCGGCTGATTATTCTAAGCTAGCTCACGCAAGAGGCGAGCATTGTCAGCCGACACTGTGATCAGCACAGCTAAAGATTGTGCCAAAGTTGGCAGTACAGGGGGTGGAACAGGAATTTCCCCCATCAACTCCATCATGAGCCCCAACATTTTTATTTTCAGCCATCTGTTTGCACAAACATACTTTTATTGAAAATACCAACATAAAATTACCAAAGTGCACAAACATATATTACATGACCTACATAGCATAATAGTGCTGATAACTAAAGAGTTTTGAAAGTGATAAAGGTAGATTATATTACAAGATCCACTACTCGCATCCAAACTAGATAGCTAGGCGATACATGCTCTACTCGTCGTCACTAAGAACCACAACCTCCACCTCCTGCTCGTCCTCGACGATCACCATTGGCTCTGGTGCAACTCCACCCTGACCCTCAGGTTTAGATGCAAAGAACTGGTCTGCAAAGGACAGGTTTGCCTGAACAAGCTCCCCAAGGTCCTCTGCCATGGCCTGCTGCTGGTACTCTGGGTTCATCATGTTGAAGAGGTGATGAACCTCCTCATGAAGTACGTTGTTGTAGAACTAGAGGTTGCCCACATATTGCCCCAAGCTGAGGTACATGTCGGACAAAAGGTGCTCTCGGTCCCAGGCTTCATTCCTCTCCCCCAGATACTGGTACATATGCTCCTCAGCATAAGCCACCTCAGTCTCCTGTGCCCACTGCTCCTCCTTCTCTGTCAGTTGTGCCGCCTTCCCTGCCAGCTGCTCCTGACACTCCTGCAACTCAGCCTCCATCGCCTTGACCTTTTCCTCCAAGAAGTCAGCCCGACCGGCAAACTCGTCCCCGTTCGCCTTCATCTTGCCCAGCTCCTCCCGCAGGTACTCGATCTTCGCCTTGCAACGAGCGCTGCGACTCGCACCCTATTGGCTGCTCTCGCCACGGTCAAGCGGCGCCAGCTAGTAGCGCGGAATGCCCCGAGGTCTGGAAAACTTGCGAGCAGTGTGCTTAGTCCTGGCCATCCTATAGATAAGATTTTTAAAAGAGGCAAGTAAGTAACATGACAAATTTTAATTGATTAAGAACAAAATTTTAAACCCATCCCAAGTTGTATGATATGATGCATGATACGTCCCTACGAATACGATAATATTTACATAACATATATAGGGTATATATATAACCATATTCATACCACCAAGCTTGATATCCCAAAGAACTACTCTCCTAACTTTTGAAAGAGAGAAAAGATGAGTTAAAGAAATTTTTAGACTCAAATCAAATTTAAATTTAAGATCCAAAACATTTTTAAAAACTTTTACAACTGCAAGTTTGTAATAAGGGATGCTTTGATACCAACTATGATAGAACCTCTTAAGACAGGGCCCACTTGTTAGGATTAATAGTCCATCTGACTTAATCCCAAACAAATGATCCAAATCTTAATTAGTCCGTCAGGTATCGCCACTTTACAGCTGGTCATCCACCTCTTTCTGAACAGGATCATCCTCATTACAAAATTGCAGAAGTAATACAATGATTTAATTTACATCAAAGTAGCAGAAATTTGAAGTCATATTACAAACCATAGGTTTTTGAAACATAGCATAGCGTCATACGATATTATTACATCAAGCGGGTGATAGAGTAAAAACAAACAGCCGAGGTACTCCTGCCCAAGAGTCAAGCAAAGACTTTTCATTCATCATCTTCATCCACAGTAACCACGGTCATGCAGCACGAAGCCACACAGACCGGGTTGTGGTCCTCATCTGCAACAGGGGTTAACAAACCCTGAGTACGAGAGTACTCAACAAGACTTATCTGACAAAAGAAAAATATTTGGTGGACAAACAATATGCAAGTCATCGGATTCAAGGTGTGGTTTGCAAGAATCAAGTATTTTGCATAAATGAGCATTTGTAAAAGAATTGAAATTCATTTATTTCGTTCATAAGATTACTCAAGTACCGATCTAGATGTATGATCAATAACAAGGTAATAAACCATCCACGAAGGGATCCAACAAGTATCCAGTTCAAGTTTCATTAACTACGATGTAAAAGGTAGGGTTATGTTTCCATATCCGAGGAACACGACGATTCGAACCGGTTAAACCCAGCTAGGGCTTCCCAATCACACGCCATATACAGCACTAAAGCACGCATATGACTACCTTTCCCTGTATCCTCCAGCCAAGACCGGGGTTCCACCACCCGAGAGCACAGTACACCTTCATCCAGTTCCTCAAACTTGGAGGGTACACACTACTCTCGCCATCTCTCCACTCCCAGTGCGGATTAACCGTTCTTCAGACTAGAATAGCAAGAGTCCAACTTCCCAGAGTATGTGATAAGTACTCCAAAGTCACAACCCTTCTACGTTTTACAACGGCAAGGCTCTAATGACATAGGCGGAAAGAACCCGCTCACCAGTCACCACTGATGGCTCCTAAACACCGTGTCCGCCCGGTCCCGATTATTACTTCCAACAACATCTCTTTCTCAGAAAAACATAACCATTTGCCGAAGCAATACGCTATGCATAGGTGACCGGAAATCACCTACTAGAAATATTCTAAGCATACTAAGCATTTTAGCAAAAATTTTGCATCTTTAAACAAGTGTTAAAGGTACAATTAACATAAGGATAAGGCTAAGCATCAAGTAGGAATTTAGTAAAGTACGATAATGCAATAACATAACCATAAGTGTATTTAAAGCAATCTTTTTAAATACAAGGAAGGGTTTGAATGCATCGGGGCTTGCCTTGGTTGGAGGGAAACACCAATTCTGGCTCAGATTCAACAAGAGAGAAAATCCCTTCACTAGGGAGATTATCCAACCTAACCAACGAATAATCTACACGATATAATGATATGCTTTAGATGATTCTTGAATAGTAAACATGATGCCTTGCAACACACAAACATGCACTTAAGAGGTGAACAAAACAGATTAACAACCTTGAGTACAACTTACCTTCATGAAACTAAACTAAACTAGAGCATAAAGCAAGTTAATTAACCCTACTTAACTTGATTACCTAGGTTAATAATTATATCCAAAAGAACTGAGCAAACAATATTACATCAAGCATGTCCAACCTATGGTTGTCACTGGACAGATGACCATTTGCATCAAACAATCGAAAATTACACAAAACCTAAAGTCATTAGGGTTACTAATCATTTTATTATTAATTAAACAAATAGCCATATATAACTGTTCATCCAAAAATTCCCAAACTTTTTTTACAGCAAGATATAAGTGTATAAAGGTTACCAAAAAATTTTCAGAATTTTTGGAGCAACACAAAGAGCATGAAAAATCAAGGAAAAGCAGTTTTTCAATTACTATAAACATTTTTACAGGATTAAAACTATACTGAACATACATATATTATATTTTTTCTTAAATACTACACATTGCAGAGAGTATACACAAATTTTTGCAGAATTTAAAACATGCACAGATTTAAACATACAAAAGCAACAAAAAACAATACTGTGCAAAACAGGAAAAAGGAAAAACCCCTTTGAAACAGCCACTGACAGCTGGGTCCCGCCTGTCAGCGACACAGAGGTAGAGCAGCGGCGCCGACGACCAAGAAACACGGCGGCGCGTCGCCGGCGATGGCCAAACGGCTCAACCGACTCGTGCGCTGGGCTCTACACGTCGCCCCGAACCCAACGAGGTACGACACGACCAACTCTAACCCTCGCATCGACCTCACCGGCGACGATGGCGGCACCCCTTACGCGGCCGCACATACGCCGGCGAGTACAAGCCATAATCTGCTCAACCAAACCTCGCAATAGACTTCGGGAGGCAACGCGAATGAAACGCACCAAGCAAACTAGACAAAAACCCACCGAGAAAACCTCGCCGGCGACCATGGCGCACGGCCGAGATCTGCGTGGTGCACGCCGGCGAAATGACGAACGCGCTCGAACAACCAACACCACAGCTAGACTCGCGACGGCAAGACGAAGCTAGCGCAAGACTCAGACTCGAAAACAATCAACTACAACGACCTACCGACGAGCGCACCGTCGCGTCGGCCATGAACCGCGGCGGCGCGTCGTGGACAGTGCTCGACGGCTCAATTCGAGGACAACCATGCGCACGGAGAGTTCGAGGAGCTCACCCTGGTCGCGAGGCGCTTGCTAACTTGGCCGGAGAGGAAGAAGAAGATGCTGGCGACAAAGACCGTGCCGGTGGAGAAGATGAACAGGGCGGTGGCAACGGCGTTCCTGGAGCTACAGACCACCAAAAGTAAAACGACAAAGCGCACGAGGATCAGTGATGAACAAGGAGTAAGAATCATGAGATGGAAGAACAATGCGGCTCCTATGTAGCTCGGACGATAGCGAACCAGAGTGGTGGCGCTCTAGCCAGAGATGGGAAGACAGAGTCGTGCCGGGCGAACGAGGGCTAGACGGCTTCAACCAACTCGCCCGAAGATGCGCGAGGTCAATGAGAAGGCAATGGCACTGGATTAGAGATGTGGCAGTGGCTAACGAGCTCGGACGAGCTCGTCGACGCGGAGTGCTCTTGCAGCAGCGTGAGCAGAGCTGAGCGCGAGCGTGGAAAGAGAGGCAAGGGGTGGACGGTGTCCCGTTTTGAAGACGACAACGGGACCACGGCGTTGCCACGCACACGATAGGACGTGCGTCGACGCCAGGAGGTGCGCGGTGGCGTCGACAGCTGGCCGGCCTGGTGTCAATGCCATGGATGAAGCTCGCCATGCAAGTGTTTGGTGAAATGTCCAAACTGCCCTGAGCACTGATTTGCAAATTTCCGAAGCTTCCAAGGGTTTTCATGAAAAACATTGAATACCAAAGTTGCTCAAAATTTCATGATCTACAACATTGACAATATGCACATTTTCAAATTCAGCTTAGAAATGAAAATGCATTTTTGAAATTTTGAAACCCTTTTGAAAAGAATTACCCCCTTTGCAATTACTCAAGATTTTTGAATAACACTTGAAAAACTCAAAACACCACGTTTGCAATTGAAACAGAGATCTACAATATTGCTTAAACAACCATAAGCAAATTCTTTTTAGATTTTGAAAATCATGTTTAGGGTTGGATCCATCCCCTTTGGAAACTAGGGTTTGGACTAGAATTTGAAAGTTTGAATTTGAAATCATGATAAGAATTCACATAGCTGAGCGAAACACAAACAATTAAACTTATTTTAGTTCAATGCATAACAAGGTTCTCAAGCAAGTGAATGATGCTTAATGCATATGATGACATGATCAGATTTTAATTAGGTTTTAAACACCAGGGGTGTTACATGCTTGGACTTTAATTTGATAGTATATCATGCTTGATGTGCTTCTTATCTTCTATGTTAAGCTTGAGTGATATTTAGCTAAACAATTCTAAGTGACTAGGTATTTCATGTAATGTGCTTCTATCTCCTAAGTTATGCTCTAGTTATAGTTGGTAATTAAATCTATGTGCATCTATATATCATGTATGATCTTATACTTGATGTGCGTGTTGTATTCCAATGATATGCATGTGTGATAACTAGTTCAAATAAATCCCTATGCTTATTTAGGTGGGTCCAATAACTTATTTGCTATCCTTGATGCTAGACTTGAGTGATAGTAGTTAATAAATTTCTCTCTAATGTACTTGTGTATGTATGACATAATCTTGTGCTTATGTTGGATGCTTGTATATGTACCTCTTGTGACCCTTCTTCGCATTCACACATATGCATCTTGCATCTCATTTAGGTATGCTAGGTACACTACCTTGATTATTCAATACTTTACCTTAATACATGTTTTTAAAATATGAGTTCTGCCTGCTATGCTTAGTATGCTTAGACCGGTAGAAGTCAGATGATTTCCTGTCATCTGCAAAAAATGGATAAACATGTTGCTTCAGCAAATGTTTATGAACTTATGAAATGGATAATGGAATGTTGGAAGTAATAAACTGAGACCGAGCGGACACGGTGTTGGTGAGCCACAAGACGTAGAGGTCTTGTGAGTGGGTTCTTTCCGCCTCTTTCGGTTAGGAACCGTCCGATGTTGAACGCTGAGATGAGACATTACAGTACTGTCACATGCTCTGGTAAGCTGAACTTCGAAGCTATCCACTCCGTGAGTCGATGTGTACCCACCCAACTGGGAAAACTGTCCTTGGGGACGGGGTAGGGCGGTGGAGTACTATACTCTCGGGAGGTGGGCCTCGGTCTCTAGTGGAGGTTCCGTAGGGAGGTTGATATATGTGGGCTTCGGCTGCATATTCGTGTGATAAGGAGTCCCTAGCTGGGCTTAATCGGTTTGAATCGTCGTGCTCCTTGGTTATGGAGACTCACCTCTTCCTTCCTCATCGTAGCTATCACTACTACAGAATCGGCAATCATTGCCGGCCCATCACTGCCGGTTTTGTTTGGGCCGGCAGTGATGCCCCTTCACTGCCGGTTCTTCCTCCGACAGGCCCCCAATTATTGGGGGCAGAGGCTGAACCGGCAGTGAAACACCACATCACTGCCGGTTCGTGGCTTAAACCGCAGTGATGCCTCTCGGCCCTATCACTGCCGGTTCAAGCCACGAACCGGCAGTGATGTGGTGTTTCACTGCCGGTTCGTGGCTCCAACCGGCAGTGAAACGTTGTACAATATAAGGCACGCGAGCTCCTGTCCCTCCTCTGCTCCAACGGTGCAGAACAGTTCGTGAGGAGCTCCATCTCTCCATTGTTGCGGCTGGTGGATTTCTTGATCTCCATTGTGGGCTCCTCTTCACTCTTGGATCCTCATATCTTCTTGCTCTTGGTTAGTAACAAGCATAATTCTTTAGCATTGTTGGTTTACATTGTGTCAATTTGTGTTAGAGCTATGCTAGTTTTCATGATCAAGAACAGGGATGTTACAATTTGTGTCAATTTTTTGTAGCTTTTAGATCCAAAATTATTTAGAAAAATTGTAGCACTTTGTTTTTATTGGGTAATTATTGTATAATCATTGAGTAGCTAGGTTCGAAAGATTCGTCTCAGAAATTATGGATAAAAATTGTAATTAGTTATATTTATTATTTACATTTAATACTCAATACATGCATGAAAGATATGATGGGCTGTGGAATAGATTCGGTATTTATTACTTAGATTTAATACTCCATACATGTATTTAATACTCCATGCTTCCATTGTTATCTATTTGTTCTCTTTATTTTTATAGCGCGACCAAATTCAAATTATATCGAAGAATATTGTTCAAAAATGCTTCTATTAATATGTTCCTATGTTTCCTCTGCTCTGCCCATCTTATTTTATCAGTGCAAACATGGATCGAGGGTAGATGTACGATCTGTCACATACAGACCCACGGTACTTGATGGGCATCGACGATTTCATCAAGCGAGCTAGAGTCAATGCTGGGGACTCACATCTTGTATTCTGTCCATGCAAAGACTGCAAGAATACGAGAAAATGGGGCGACGTGGAGCATATACGTTTGCACTTGATCACAAGGGGGTTTATGAGAAACTACACGATTAGGACTTTGCATGGGGAGGTTGGTCAAAATGTTAATGATGATGTGCTCATTCCTAGTGTAGCATTATTGCCTGTTCATGATTACATAGAAGATGTGCCTACCAATGATGATGTGTTTGTGAATACATTAGCTGACGACACTGAGGAAAATGATGGTATTTCACAGCTTTTACATGATGTGCATGGGGGATTCCTTAGTGCTTCACAGTTGAAAAAACTGGAGATGATGAGAAAGGATGCGAAAACACCATTATTTCCGGGCTACCCAAT
Organism: Microstegium vimineum; assembly: GCA_022036555.1. NCBI lineage: Eukaryota > Viridiplantae > Streptophyta > Magnoliopsida > Poales > Poaceae > Microstegium > Microstegium vimineum. The sequence goes on from CM039127.1 coordinate 36,929,868, forward strand.
AAGCAAACTGGAAGCCAACATCATGCTATTGGAGTTCAAATCAACGAATGGGTTGAGTGATAAAGGCTTCGATAACTTGTTAGTTATACTACATAAACTGTTCCCGGAGGCCGAGTTAGCAGAAAAGACTTACCTTGCGAAGCAAATGATTTGCCCAATTGGCCTCGAGGTTGAGAAAATCCACGCGTGTTCCAACGACTGCATATTGTACCGTGGAGAGAAATACAAAGACTTGGATGCGTGTCCCAAGTGTAAAACTCCCCGATACAAGCAAGGGCCATCAAATGATGGAAGCAAGACCAGAGGAGGGCCAGTAAAGTCCGTGTGGTATTTTCCTATAGCTCCACGAGTGCATAGGTTGTTTGCAAATGAGAAGTCAACCAAGTTGTTGCGTTGGCACGGCGAAGAGCGAAAGAAAGATTCAATGATGAGACACCCCGCCGATGGGTCGGACTGGAGGACTATCAACACTATGTTCTATAAGAACATCGGTGCAGAGCTAAGACATCTGTGGTTTGCTTTGAGCACGGATGGGATGAACCCGTTTGACTAGGTGAGAACCAATCATAGCACTTGGCCAGTGACGCTATGTATATACAACCTTCCACCCTGGCTTTGTATGAAACGGTCATACGTCCAGATGTCATTACTAATCCAAGGACCAAAACAACCTGGTAATGATATTGATGTGCTTCTACAACCAGTGATCGATGAACTACTACAGATGTGGGAGACGGGTGTGAAGGATGTTTGGGATGAGTACAAGAAAGAACATGTCACGGTAAAGGTTGTACTTATCGCTACAATCACCGACCTACCAGGGCGAGGTTCCTTGTCTAGAGAGAAGACAAAAGGATACACTGGGTGTGTCGAGTGCTTGGACGAGACTGATGCTACACATCTACCAGAAAACAGGAAGCTGGTCTACATGGGACACCGTAGGTTCCTACGTCGTGATCACCCTTACCGTAGGAATACAAAAGATTTTAATGGGACTACTGAGAAACGTGGACCTCCAAAGTATCGAGACGGAAACAGATGCTTCAACAATTAAGCAAACTCACAAATGTTGTCCTTGGGAAGGGGGACGGGGCAGTAGCAGCACGAACCGATAGTATCTGGAAGAAAAAATCAATCTTCTGGAAACTACCTTATTGGCCACTTTTGAGTGTACGTCACTGTCTTGATCCAATGCACATAACTAAAAACGTGTGTGGTAACACACTTAACACGTTGATGAACACCGGGGGAACAAGCAAGGATTCTCTCGCGACACGCTTGGACATGCAACACCTGGGCCTCAGGAAGGAGTTACACCCAGTAACTCTTGACAATGGCCGCTTGAAACTTCTGGTGGCATCATGGACACTGAAAAAGGAGGAAAAAGAAATGCTTATTTCTTTCTTCAATGATCTTAAAGTACCGAGTGGCTACTGTGGGAACCCGAAGAGGCTAGTTAACATGACAGAACTTAAGTTTAACTATGGTTCTATGAAGGCCCATGACTATCATGTCATAATGACTCAGCTGCTCCCAGTTGCCCTGCGAGGTATCCTCCCCGACAAGGTCGCGCCTCCAATCATAAAGTTGTGTTCGTTCTTCAACGCGATCTCTGAAAAGGTCATTGAGGTGGACAGGTTAGACCACCTGAAGCAGGAGATAGCCGAGATTATATGCAGGATTGAGATGCATTTCCCACTGACTTACTTCAACATTTCAGTGCACCTACTTGTTCATCTTGTGGATCAAATAAAATCCCTTGGCCCAATGTACCTACACCAGATGTTTCCTTTCGAGAGGCTGATGAAAGTTTTCAGGCGATATGTTAGGAATAAATTCAGACCAGAAGGGAGCATGGTATAAGGATGGTCAACAGAGGAGGCTATTGAGTTCTCCACATATTATCTGGACATCAAGCGGGTTGGAGTTCTAGTATCTCATCACGATGGAAGACTAGGGCGCAAAGGAACAATAGGTGAGAAAGCTGTCAAAATGGACGAAGTCGTCTCCTTCAGACAAGCACACTTCGTTGTTCTCCAGCAGGCCGACGGTGTGATGGCATACATTGATGAGCACAAGCAGTTTCTGCAAATTAAGCACATAGGGAGGTCACAGGCTTGGCTTGAGAAAAAACATAAGGAGGAATTCGGTGACTGGTTCCGACGCCAAAGGCTAGGAAAGGTGACGTGATGTCAGCTAGATCTCTTAGCCCCCGGACCTTCGACTACGCTAATGAAGTATCAAGGATATCAATAAATGGTTTTACATTTAACACAAAAAAACAGGACGGAAAAAGCACGAACCAAAACAGTGGCGTTCGTTTCGACGCCCACGATGAGTACGGCATGGTGGTGGCAACATACTATGGTTTCGTAGATGAGATATGGGGGCTAGACTATGGACATCAGTTGAAAGTTGCTCTTTTCCATTGTCTGTGGGTCCGTCTGAATGAAATCAACACCGACAAGGATCGGTTCACTACCGTTGATCTATCCAAGACCGCATACAGAGATGACCCCTTCGTCCTTGCAAAGGATGTTTTGCAAATCTTCTATGCAAGGGATAACAATACAAATGGAAGACGACATGTAGTATTGCAAGGCAAAAGGAAGATTGTAGGTGTCGACGGAGTGACAGACGAAGAAGAGTACAGAGGTTATGAACAAATGGCTCCTTTTGGGGCGGACGTTACCTACATGTCCTTGAAGAGGTAACGAACCTGCTTACCTCCGGAGTGATCATGATGAGGCCATCATCGTGCCTACACCATGAATTGTTAGAGTACCATAAACTATGTAATCCTTAATGAAATGTTGTTTTAGTAATTTGAGATCGTATGGAATTCTAGAGATTGTTGAGTTGTACCACATTGTTGATTGATGTATGCCATGTCAAAAGGGATTCCAAAACTATAAATAATTAGACCTTGAGTGTATAAGCAATAATGTAGAGCTACTCAAAACTAGCAAAAGTTATGTTGGAAGATTTCAACTTCTATTCAAATTTTTGGAGTAATTACAAAGGGGGTATTTGAATTTTAAATCCTTATTCAAATTCAAACTGGAATTCCAAAACTATAAAGAATTAGACATTGAGTGTATAAGCAATAATGTAGAGCTCCTCAAAACTAGCAAAAGTTATGTTGGAAGATTTTCAACTTCTATTCAAATATTTGGAGTAATTACAAAGGGGGTAATTGAATTTTAAACCCTTATTCAAATTCAAAATGAAATTCAAAAACTATAAAGAATTTGAATATGCTAATTCAGCAAAAGTTGTAGAGAATTAAAAATTATGCAACTTCTATGTTTGGAGTTTTTTAAGTTCTAGTAAAAAATCAGGAGTAATTTGAATTCTAAAGCAAAAGGCAGATTTAAAAAATACATACATCACTGCCGGTTATAGAGGAACCGGCAGTGATGTCCCCTATCACTGCCGGTTCTAATAACCAACCGGCAGTGATGCGAGATCATCACTGCCGGTTCAAAAGAACCGGCACTGATGCGCCCTCATCACTGCCGGTTCTTAGTACAAACCGGCAGTGATAGGGGACATCACTGCCGGTTTGTAACAAGAACCGGCAGTGATGAGGCGGACTATATAAGGAAAGGGCGCAGTCTGAAATTTTCAGACTCGCGCCCTTCCACACTTAGCCAATTCTGTTCAACAATGCCGCTCTGCTCGGCGCCGCTCGAGCTCACCACTGCACGCCGCTGCCCCTCAACCTCGACGACCTCCCCGCCCCAGCTAGAGCTCGGCGCCGCTATAGCCGACGCTGCTGTAGCCTGACACCCGCCACCGCCGCCACCCACGGACGCCGCCGCAGAAGGACGCCGCCGCCCACGGACTTCCCCCACGACGGCATAGGACCTATCCCAACCTCGCAGCACCTCGCCGCCACCCAGACGTCACCGCCACCCAGGCCCAACCTCGGCGTAGGAGCTCGGAATCTGGCCCCCGACCTCCACGGTGAGCTCCAATGGCCATGCCTGTGACGTGTTCGACGAAATGCCACAGTGAGGACTGCTAGCTAGTTGCTGCTTGGCATGCATGGAGAGAATAGGAAGGGGGAGAGGGAAGATGGAGGGAGAGGGAGGAAGTAGGAGGGAGAAGGAGAAGGAGAGGATGCTCCACCGAGGAGAAGGGAGGAAGGAGGAAGAGGGAGGAAGGAGATAGATTAGATAAATATAGATAACTTATATATGTCATCATCCTATGGTTTCATAGAGAGATATAGATAGAGAAAGGTTGCTTAGATAGAGAGAAAGATATGCTTGTATATATGATTCACTTATGATAGATTCACTTAGATATGTATATGCCATGGAACATATTGATTCATATATACATGTCACATGTTGATATTGATGCTTGTAGGTATATAGATAGATAGAGATACAGAGATAGGGAGTTAGAGATGGCATATGCTATTGCAAATGCTATTGCGAATCATGACTTATATATATTATATCATATATACATTGTTTTATATTGTGACTTGTACCTATGGCTTTATAGATAGAGAGATAGAGAGATAGCATGACTTAGAGATATAGATTAGTGGAATATTTTGAAAGATTTTGGCTATGGCTTTATATTGTGACTAATCTCTATATACTTGTCTATGGCTTTATATTGTGACTAATCTCTATATACTTGTCTATGGCTTTATATTGTGACTAATCTCTATATACTTGTCTATGGCTTTATATTGTGACTAATCTCTATATACTAATCTCTATATAAAGATAGAGAGAAAGATAGAGATAGAGAGATATAGAGAGATATAGAGAGAGATAGAGAGATAGAGAGATAGAGAGATAGATAGATATAGAGAGATATAGAGAGATAGAGATAATACCTATGTATGGCTTATGTATGGCTTTTGAGTCTATCTATCTACCTATGAGCTAATACCAATAATCGAAATTCATGTCTAGAAACATGACAATTAAGCACCGATTCACCACCCGTCGCCCTGCGACCGAAGCCGATGACCAAGGAACTAGTGGTGGCAATGCTGAACGTGACCAAGGAGCCGATGACAACCAGCAAGGGCATCAAAGACCTTGGAGCCCTAGCCATATGCTAAACCTAGAAGAGGGCCAACAAGACGAGGTAATAACTTTGGTCATACCTAAAACACGGTAGATATAGCCATAAAAGTTTGATGGGGACTTATTTATAAATTTTGAAGCAGGTTCCGCCGGAAGGTCCAAGTACTGGTGAGAGTTCCAGAAGGACTAAGCGTGGTGCAACAAAGCTCCCTCAGACAAGTAGACACTGGCACATCTCTCAGTTCGATCAAATAGGGGAGCCGGTGGAGCCACGAGAAGTATTGGGCCCATACAAGAGTACCATCGGGGCACTTGTAAGGGACTTCATCCCGATCAAATACAGGAAGTGGAATGGAAGTGAGCAAGACCCGTGGAGGGTTCCAGAAGTTGAGAAGGAACTAGTTTGGAACGAGCTCAGAGGGTATTTCACTTTCCCTAATGATTGTGATGAAGCGACAGTCAAGAAGAGGGCCAAGGAAATCATGGGTCACTCCTTCAAGAATTTCAAGGGAAAGTTGCACAAGCTCATCAAGGAGGAAAAAGAACCGAATTTTGCGGGAGGTGAATTCAGCAAGCAGAGGGACTTCTGGGAGGAGTTCAAGGCTTACAAGCTATCCGATGAGGCCAAGGCATCAAGCGAAAGAAACAAAGCAAAACTCGCTTAGGTCAAATAATCCTCACCGCCTAGGATCGCGTGGGTATGTAAGGAAGATTCCGGATTGGGATGCCCAAGTCGAAGCATTAGAGCAGAGCGGCGTCACGCCTCAGACAAGCGATTGGCAGCCCAGATCAGTGAACTACCTACTCGCAAGGGGGGCACGATACAATCCTGACGGGAGCCTTTCCGCCAGGACTGAACCCGTCAACGATCTCCTCCAGAAGGTTTCCACGATCACTGAGGAAGTGCATAGAGGGGCCCGCAGGTCGGATAGAGAAAATGACGTGCTCACGCAAGCACTTGGAAACAAGGAGCACCCCGGTCGCACTAGAGGAGCCGGGGTAATTCCTTGGGAGAAAGCATTTGAAAGTGAATCCGCTTCCTATAGGGGTCGGGCAAGGGCTAGAACGCAAAGAGAAGAGGAGTTCCAAAGGATGCGACAAGAGCTAGAATGGAGCATCGAAGCACGGATAGCTGCTCAGGTGGGTGAGCGCTATGCAATCCATGTGTTCGAGCCAAGGGCCGCATACAATCCTAGTTTTGAATAGCCCAGTGCCCGGCAAGGGCCGCAGTAGCTGTGGCTCAACCCCTATGCCTGACGAAGAAGAGGTCAATGCTCCTCATCCGGTGGATGACATCACAGAACCTGTGAATGTCAGGTTGTACATCCCCCAGCAGTGGACCAAAGACAAGGTGGCGGTCGGACAAGCATTTCCTAGAGGAGAGAACGTCATTCATGGCAAGCCAATGCCACTCGGGTATGCCAGGGTCAGCATTGATAAGATATTGGACAAGAAGTACAATAAGATACATATTGATTTCCCAGTGGAGGAAGATAGGCCGCGTCTAGTTCACAACTTGGGCACTCATGTCGCCTGGCGCAAACGCTTCATCAAGCTAGACGACCAGCCATCTTCGGATGACGATGATGACAGTGAATCATCCTGGTCGCCTCCGCCTAGAGGTTTCTCTCCTCGTCAAGCTCCACCGACACCTCCTCCACCGCCAAAGGAGAAGACTCCTCCTCCTCCTCCTCCTCCTCCTCCTCCTCCTCCACCACCAGCATCAAAGTCCTCAAGACTGGGATCTCGACGGCCCCCTAGCTCCAGATCAGGTTCGACTTCGCAACAGAGGAGGTCATCAGCTTCAGTTGGTAAAGATCCTAAGATGACTAGTAAAAGGCCTCCGCTAGTGCCGACTAAGGACGATATTCTAAAAGCTCAGATTGCAGAAAAGGCCGCCAATCTTGCCTTGTATAAACGATTGGCTTATATACCTGAGAAACAGAGCCAATTTGAAAGGTAAAGCAAAAATCCGGGTAACCAAGAAAGAGCTAGAGAATTACACACCTTACAACTGCTAGAGATACAAAACTTGGCCGCAGTGATGGATATAAGCATGGAGGATGCCGAGAACCTCTATTTTGATAAAACCGAATTTGCAAAGGCCGAAGTTGCATACAAGTTTGAACTAGGCAAGCCTATGGTCGCCAGCCAAGAAGAGTATAGAAATTTGCCAACAAGCATGCGAACTTTGCATGATTACTACCTCATAGACAACAAAGACAAGAATGCAAACTTTGCAGTATGCATCCCTCCATGTTTTATTTTTAACCATCTTGAAGAAGTTGTGCATACTATTGATTATGAAGAACTCTTTCAACTCTTTCAACGACGCTCGCTGGATGTGCAGATTATGATGTTATGGACTATGTAAGTACCATACCCTAACAACGTTATAATAAACTACGTGATCTGCATTTGAATATATCCATGCATGTTTATTTTGCAGGTCTAGCAAAATTTTGCCTTGAAAAACGAATAAGCAATTTTGACTTCTTGGACCCCATCTATGTAAATGAGAACACATGCAAAGCCGGTCTCAAAGATCCGTATGTCTCAGCGAGTTTGAAGAAAGAGTTTGAAAGAATGTTCTCAGTCGGCAAAACAAACGCACTGCTAGCCTACAATTGCGAGTATGTGTTCTCGACCCTTAAGTGTTTTTTTTCTTGATATATCATTCAATAATAACATGAACCTTGTGATTGCAGCAACCATTACGTCCTCGTAGATATAAGTCTTAAAAATTCAACTATCGAGGTGTGGGACTCAAAAAAGAAGCCACTTAAACTTATCGAACCCCTAGTCAAAGTGCTAAATATGTAAGTGAACCCAATATCACCACACTTTTCAATCACATATGATATTGTAATTAATAATGTCCTCAGCCTTCACACTTCATTTACATTGTCACATAGAATGAAGGCATTACCTGATTGGAGAAATGTGGAGCCTAAGATGCAAAAGAAATGGAGAGAACCATTCAGAGCGGAGTATATGAAGAAGGTCAAGACCCTAGATCAACCAATGTGGAACAACGAGTGCGGGTTCTATGTGATGTGGGCAATGCTTGCCTTCTGTGGCCCAAAACTAGGAATAGGAGATGACATGGTACGTACGCGTCGCATTTTAATTCTATTGTTTTATCTTACGTATGTGCATCTCAATATCATCTTGTATCAATTTACAGCGCAAAGAACAGGGCCACAATAGGTTGTTGGATTTGAGATAAGAGGATTTCAAGAGGAGATAGCAGCTCTTATTCTGAACGACATAGTGTATGCAAAAGGATGTCTATACATTGTGAAGAGTAAGGACTTCAAGAAGAACTATGGAAAAGACCGCCTCGAAAGGCTATTGTAATGCGAATATTAATTCGATACTTTAAGTTTTGTTTGGATGTTTTGTAATAATTATTATAAATGTGTGATGGGTTTGTATTGTCGCTAGTCCACAACCACCTTCAATTCACATCGATATCAAATGGTTCAATAGCAAACACCTAAACGATCTCCCACCCCACCACCTCTACCATAAACCCTAAACCAGAAACCCCAAATGAAAATAAAACAATTAAAAAATACAATTTTAAAAATAATATCACTGTCGGTGGGGTGCCAAACGACAATGATGGATCAAGCATCACTGTCGGTTGGTGCCACAAACCGGCAGTGATGGCTCACCCATCACTGTCGGTTGGTAACACGAACCGGCAGTGATGCTTGAGCTATCAGTGCCGGTTTGGCATAACCGACAGTGATGGCTTGAGCTCATCACTGCCGATTCGCCAGTGCCGGTTTCAAAATCCGCCACTGTTGGGGGGTTTTGAACCGACACTGATTGCCGATTCTGTAGTAGTGTATTGAAACTTAAACTAGATACTTATGGTAAATGGTTTTTGTTGAATATGGAGATGTTACCAACGTTATCGATCGGAACTGAGATCGATACTTGAGTAACTGGTTTGGTGGAAAGAAAAACTAGAAAAATGATTTATACAAAGCTCATTTATGCAAAAGTTTTGATCTTTGCAAGCCATACCTTGATTCCCACTTAACCTACATATCTTTTGTCCACTAAAGATTAGTCTAGCCGGGTAAGTCTTGTTGAGTACTCCCTTACTCAGGGTTTGTTAACCCCTGTTGCAGGTGAAGGTCTTTCCAGCAAAGGCTGATGTAACTAACTACCAGTGGGCATGATGACTCTATAGTAACTTCTTATCCTTATTCTTTTGTTGGAGGATGTCATTTTAAAGCTAGCAATATATTTAAACTTATGTTATTTAATCATTTCAAAAGCAAATTTATTTGTAAACTCTTTTGAAAGATATTTCCGCTGCAAAACTCTGTGTATTTCATAGGTATTACTTAATCTCCCAATTTGGGTTGTATCGTGATTTACTGAGGTCATTTGAGACACTCGGCGGACTTTTGAGTTCATATAGATGATTGTATGTGCTTGTCAATGCGTTAGCGGTGAAAGCCGTACTTGATCTTGTATGAATAAGGGATTCCGTCACAGTTAAGCTTGGGGGATCTTGTTGACGGTACAAATGACCTCCTTTTATACCATCAAATACCGTAAACTAGCTCGGTTTGGAAGGAAGAATATCATATCATGAACATATTTTATCAAATAATTAGTTCCACATGTCCCTTGAGTATTTTTATGCAGGTATGATAAATGGGGGACATGGGAGCCTGTGGGACCCACATACGGGGTTGGCTGACAACCCCTATTTGCCCACCAGGGGCTCCCATACCCCCAGGATCCATGTGACATATTCTAGAGTGAAGATCCATCCTTGGATTCACTCTGTGTTTTCTCTCAATGGTCCAAGATCAAAGCACATGGATTCATGGGCCCACTAGGAACTAATTCAACGTGGCAACTTCAGAAGGTGTCACTTTCATGTCGACCATGCTCTACGTGAAAGAGGGTCCATGGAGGGGCCATGGTCAAGTCGGCCGACCTGGCTAAGGAACCCAGCAACCACCAGAAGATTCCCTGACATGTGGGGACTCCTTCTAGAAGGAGTGGAAGGTCCCACATGTCAATGGGCGGGTCGACCGACCCCCCCCCCCTCCTATGTGCCTCCAAGCTTCCCCGAGGCTTCCACCGCCTCTCTGCATGCCTCCATGCACTAGATGATCTCCACCCTTGATCAATGGCAGTTGCAATGACAGTTTGATCCAAGGGATTGCAAGAAGGAGCACGCGGATCGTTGACGTGGCGCTGGAGTAGCCCCCACTCCACCTCCACTATAAATAGAGGGTCACATCCCCCTCTCACATCATGACGATTCAAGGCTCAAGTGAAGATTAGTGTAATTCCACTCTTTAGTAGTGTAGTCTAGTATGGGAGTTAGAGTCAAGTCGAGCTTGCCTTGGGGTCTCTGTAGTCATCTTTAGGAGAGCCTGGTACAGCTCTTGTACCTTTTGCTTTTTTAGTAAGACTTTGCTTATTTATTAATATATATCCTTTCTTTACTTTACTTATCTTGTGCAATAGTATGCTTGTTATAGTATTGTTGTGTCTTGTCTTAGTCTATAGAGTCGTTATAGTGTAGATTGTTATCCTGTGATTCCACACTTGGGTATGATAAATGCCTGTTATAGGGTGGTCTAGTTGGTATTTGAGCTCACAATTAGAGTAGTAAGAGAGGGTGTAAGCGTGGTGCTTATACACTAGCTTGTCTTTGTTTGCCACGTATCGCACGGTTTGAGGGGATGCTAGCAGGAAGTGACAGCGACGTCTATGCCTTTGTTCCCCGCCACGTGTTGTAGGCACGTTCTTAAAAGGTAAGGCCCCCGTAAAATTGTGGCCACTTCGTATAGGGGATTTGTCTCCTATTGTTTGTCTGCTGCCTAGTACTTTCAGGATGTGTGGATGCAATCTATTGTATATCATCTTTGTGTCTAAGTTAATTCATTGGAGTAAAGTCTAGATCTTAGGAGTCCTATACTCACTCGTTGTCCTCCCACCTAGCTATACTCACTAATTATCTTTTATTTGTCTTTGCTTGATCTGTTCTTCATCACCTTCCTTTATATATATCGTTTACCCCCTTATCACTAGTTGATTGCTAAGTTGAGGTGACTATAATGATCTCTTCTCTATTAAACATTCCTAGTTACGCTTTCCCTAGGGCTAAATATAAATTACGATACCTTAGAATACTCCCGGGTGAAGTGTTACAGCGCTATAATTTGTGCGCATGAAGAATAATCCAATAGATATAAGAAATACTGCTAGAGGCATTTCTGGCGCAATTACCGAGGATGGGCTCTAGCTCCGTTCTTAGTGGTGATGTTTAGAAATGCCAACAACTTCATCGATGATGTTATGGGGTACAAGATCGGTGCCCTACACTTCACCGAATTGAGAATGCGAGAAAGCAAAATTCATTGCTGAACTATTAAAAATTAAGATATGTAAATTAGAATTTATATAAAATAATGTTTAAAACCTCATACATTATATTTCAGTGTGGTATATATCTCTATAACAATGCTAGTGTGGTAGATATCTCTATAACAATGCTGGAACGAATGTATATATTAGCAGCGTACTATTCGTATACGAATAATTAAAAAAATAAAAAAATATGACAAAAGATAACAAAAATAAACATCTTTAGTTCTGGTTGGAAGGTGCCTGTCCTGGAGCAAGGACCAGCGCACGATGCTTTTAGTCCGGGTTAGTGTTTTCAACCGGGACTAAAAGTACAGTTTTAGTCCCAATTTCATGAACCGGGACTAAAGGATGGACCTTTAGTCTCGGATTGGCAATTCTGGCCCGTTTAGAAAACTAGGAATAAAGGAGTTTCTCAACTGGGATTGGAACCCTGTTCTGTAGTAGTATAATGTGTCAAGCGTCAACGCTCCTATAACACCAAATGAAATATGCCAAGCCAATAATTAAATTAGCAATGTATCTATCCTTCGAGGAGTGCATGCAGTTTTGTTGAGTTCAGTTCTTTAATTTCATGCAGCATTATTTCAAACTATGTCCAATAACTCGAAGTTTCTAACCCTTTTTTTCAGGTATGAATCTACTACCTTTAGCAACCGGCGTTCATCGATGAATGATCTTGACCCCCTCGGGCCAAACTTAATGACACATTAAACTGTTATTATTATTTTTTTCATTTCTTAAATGGCAAAGGGAAACAAACATACTCCATACCGCAAAATAAAGTTCCTACAAGGCAACCGTAGTTAATTTAGAAAAAGCGAGGGAATATTCCTGTGCTTTGCTGTAAAGTTGTTCTCGAGGCAAAAGGTTAATGTGGCAGTGCTCTAAAAAGTCACGGTAATGAGTATTAGAGCTGGATTTAAGAACACGGTGTGCAAATTCAGACACAGTTTATAGCATTACATAAGTTGCTGGCCCCATAAAACAAGCATATCTCTATCGTTTTCGATCATGTGTAGCAATCAACCAGGACCATTTGGCTCACACATGATTTCGCTTAGCGACTCTGAAGCTACTAAAGACTCTCTGCTATTTCTCCAAAACTGTACTATATCGGTTTTCATAATCGTGGAAGCACTTTCTAAATAATTCCAACTACAAAGTCATAATGACTGAACTGGTACGACACTAGAGGCGGTTTCCAAAGGTGCAGATAGATTTGAATTGGTTGTTGAAAAGACTTCCAACTGAAATTGTGTACTAGCTACGGTACACATATGATTGATCTTGGCTCGTTTCTTAATCCACCAACTTGTAGCGCGTGCGTGGAACTGTCTACATATATTTTGCCGTTCTCAACTGAAAATAATGTACCTCCCATTATAGTGCCGCAGTTTCATGGTATATATATAGGCGACAGCTCTCCCGTCCCATGTAATGCTTCATGGTGCACATCAAACCTTACTGAGAGACAGGGACACACTCGCCCGCGCACAGACGGAGAGAGTGAGAGATGAGCAACCATGACAGGTTCAAACTATCCCATCTCATGCCAAACTCTTGGTTCTACAAGCTGAGGGACATGAAGAAACCCAGGCCAGTAAGCAAGAGAAACATCGAAACAGCAAGAACCTCTAAGAGGTCAAGCCACTACAACCATGGAAGCATCACTCCCAAACCGCTTCCATTATCCCCACACCGTTCCTACTCCTACTACCTAAACGCAAAGCATAATATGTCACTTGATGAGAAGCTACGCCCCTCCACTCTCCATCTTAACCTAACGCCATCAGACATCCAATTCCCTAGAGATCACAACCACCACCACCACGTCCATTACCCAGCAACCTCCATGGTCATCGAAGCCAAGCACGAGTTTCAAGACTTGCAGCTGCGTCCGATTTGCACAAGGGCAGTGCTTACCGGATCTACAAGCAGTACATGCCCGAGCTCGCCGAGGCTGAAGAGCAGAAGGTTACCTGCTCTCATTGCCGGTAGCGTCACTACTACGAGTGCTATTGGTGGCCGGAGAAGCGCTGCTAGGAGGAGCTACGCCGTCACGAAGGCCTCAACAGACCCGCCCAGGGATTTCAAGGAGAGCATGGTGGAGATGATCGTCGAGAACCACATGAACGCACTGGAGGATATGCAGGAACTTCTTGAGTGCTACTTGTCACTCAACTCGATGGAGTACCATGGAGTTATAATGGAGGTCTTCAGGGAAATTTGGCTTGAGATTGTCCAACACATTGCTGAAGATTGAGATTATTATTATGTGACGTGAAGATCGGTAGCGTCGGTCATGAACTGTAAATTAAGCGCAACTGGGCTCTATATGCCAGTGAATATGAATCTGTAAAGAAATGCATGCATGTGTTATCAGAGTGTATAGGATGTTATATAATATATGAGTAAACAAGAACCTGTATACTCGAGCTTAATTATTCTTTTTTAGAATTATACTCAAGCTTAATTGTTCGAACAGTATATGGTTGTATTCATTTCATGACTTTTGTTTGTGCTAATTAAATCAAAAGGTAAAGTGGCACCCTTCCACACTACGCTTCGATGTTAGCGTAAAGGAGGTGACCAAACGGCATAGCTTTCGCTTGGGAGCGAGAAAAAAATCAAAATAGCTTAAAGAAGCTAGTTGGAGGCGGCCGCTTGCACTTCTAAATTCAGTATTACTTCGTTTACACATTTCTACTATTTCACTTCGGAATATTATGTCTATATATATGCAGCGGCACCAATCGACCAAGATTAAAAAAATGCTCTCCAACAACTTCTTATCTCAACTCATAATCTTTACACATTTTGCAAAAATACATCGAATCACATCAAAGTACATACCCATAGATCTACTAATCTGTGTTAGGAATAATCATGACTTGGTTATTTGAGTTTTGCATATAGGCCATGTCCACGTGTCATATACGTAGTCTGTGTCATCCAAAACGAGATGTGTTCTCGCGGAGAATTCAAGAGTCATTTGCATGTACATTAGGCTACATAGCAAATTAGGGTGTACGTGTGTTGCACGACAGGTTGTTAGCTAGTGTCTAGGGAGTTGCATGTGTTGAGTAGTATACGGTAGAGTAGTATTATCCGCTGCATGTTAGCCAGCACCATTAGAGAAATGACCTTTGGTCGATTGCCAAAAATAGCTTTAGTCCCGGTTAAAATTACGTCCGGGATTAAAGAGGTCTTTAGTCCTGATTGGCACCAACCGGGACTAAAAGTCAGGGGGGACTTTTAGTCCCAGTTGGTGTTAACAACCGGGACTAAAAGTTAGGGGGGACTTTTAGTCTCAGTTGGTGTTACCAACCGGGACTAAAGGCCTACCTTAGTCCTGGTTGGTGGCACCGCCACCAAACGGGACCAAACCTTTATCTCCGATTTAAGACACAAACCGAGGTTATTTCTAAGCCTTTAGTCACGGCTGGTTCTATGGACCGGGACTAAAAGTCTCCCCCTATTTGAACTCTCTTCCTCCCCTGCCCGAGCCCGAGAGCTCTATTTCTTCCTCTCTGTTCTTGCTTGTTCTTGCTGTGTTCTTCATCGTTCTTCATCTCCTCTTCGGCCATTGTTTCATTTGATCACTTCTACGTCTCCATCGACTCGTTGAAAGGTTACTATCTTCAACCTCTCATGTTTTAGCGGCACCATATGTTGTTTCTTGGTCTATATGTGATTTTTCTGTATGATTTTATCTCTTTTGCCATTTTAAGCTTCATTCACTTGACAATGTTTGAATATTTTGAAGAAGGCAACTAAAACTAGTATTCTAAGTATACACCTTTCATTTGTACTATGTCTTTAGTTGAAAATAAAGATTTTAGTGTATTATTTAATTTATGATTTAGCTTAGTTAGAGAATTATAGATTTTTAGGATATTATTAATTTATTTAATTTGTGGATTATATGAGGAATGTATGGTAGATTGTTCTTGATTTTTATGCCACTTGAGCTCAACATACATTCCATATTTAGATGAAAAAGGTAGCTACCTAGAATACTTTTAGTTGTATACTTGACACATTTGATGATTTTAGAGAAATGTAAATTTTAGTTGTTTTAATTTCTTTGTTTAGAAAATGAGGAAGTTATAATTTCTAGTTTGAAAAATCAGTATAGAGAGTAGATGACAACTGCTTCGGGGTACTCGGCCTCTGATCGGGTTCCAAAGCGACTAAGGCCAGACCTCCCTCTCATTACCTGTGGCAAGTGTATGCAAAAGACTGAAAGAGTATCGAGTGGGGAAGGCGGATGTCAACAATGGTCGGATCTTTTATATGTGTCTAGATCGCAATGTGAGTTATATATTTTGTCACATTTGATGGTTATGGTTAATTTCTACCTATTATACGTGATTGTTTTGATTAAAATGCTTATTTTGTATTCTATTTTCAGTGGGATAGCACTGGATGTCACGGCTGGTACTGAGAGGAAGAGTATGTTAAACACGTCGCAAAGGCTACAAATGATGATGAGGCAGTGAGCCAGCTCAAGAAGTCTGTCGATGTTGAGCACACGAATGATGATCTGTCTGCTTTAGTTGGGATTGGTCGGGAGATCATTATGTTACTAAAGTGCATTTTAGGTTTTCTGTGTATAGTGCTAGTGGTCTTAGCATACGCTATGTCGAGGATTTCATAGAGCATACATTAGTATTTGTGTGACTCGGAAATGACACATGATGGTGTTCCATCTCGATCATGTTATTTTAATGTAGACCTTTCGTTTGGTATTTTATAATATCATTTTTTGACCAAAATGAGAAATTTAATTATGTTTTGGGTCATATAATGCAGACGATGACACGCCATTGGATGTATAATGTAGATCGCCGCTCCAAAGGTTCATTGATGAAAAAGAATCTTTGTGTGAACCTGCTAGGATTCATGGGTGTGTATAGAAAAGCCAAGGATACACTTGAAGCACGACAGGCCTTGCAAGACATGAAAGAATGAGACAAACTGCATCCAGAGAAGACAGAAGATGGACGCCATTATTTAAAGCCTGCTAGCTACACTCTTAGCAAAGAAGAGAAGAAAAGCATGTTTGAATGTCTAAGAAGCATCAAAGTCCCATCTGGATTTTCCTCCAATATAAAAAATATAATAAATGTGTCAGAGAAGAAATTCCTAAACTTAAAGTCTCATGACTGCCACGTGCTAATGACGCAATTGCTTCCGGTTGCGTTAAGAGGAATTCTACCTCCACATATACGTCTAGGCACTGTGAAGCTATGTGCATTCCTCAATGCAATTTCTCAGAAGGCAATCGATCCAATGGAACTAGCTACTCTACAGAATGATGTGGTTCAATGCCTTGTCAGCTTTGAGTTGATTTTCCCTCCATCCTTCTTTAATATCATGGAACACCTCCTAGTTCACCTGGTCAAGGAGATTAGTATTATCGGTCCGGTGTTCTTGCACACCATGTCCCCCTTTGAATGTTAGATGGGAGTTATGAAAAAATATGTTAACCAACATGCTCGCCCAGAAGGAAGCATTGCCAAGGGCTACGGGACAGAGGAGGTGATTGAGTTCTGTGTTAACTATATTCCCGACCTTGACCCAATTGGTGTTCCTGAATCAAGACACGAGGGGAGACTTAGTGGGAAAGGAACACTAGGGAAGAAAACATATATCGGTACGGGGGATGATTATTTCAACAAAGCACACTACACAGTTCTTCAAAACTCCTCCGTGGTGGGTCGAGGTACACAAGAAGTTCCTACGATCCTAGTTTTCAGGGAAGAATGAAGCTTGGATTATGCGTGAACACATGGAAACTTTCGGCAATTGGTTGCGAAAAAAATGTCTTGGTGATGACAGTATCGATGACCAACTGTATTTGTTGGCTAGACAACCATCGTGGCACATCCTCACGTACAAAGCCTACGAGATAAATGGAAATACATTTTACATGGTAGACCAAGATAAAAGGAGCACCAACCAAAATAGTGGTGTCCGCATAGATGTCACTGACCCAAATGGAAATAGGCAAACATATTATGGTCGTATAGTTGAGATTGGGGAACTAGACTATGCATCTAATTTTAAAGTCCCTTTGTTTAAGTGTCAATGGGTGAAGATGACCGGAGCTGGGGTAACAATTGACAAGGATTATAGGATGACAACAGTGGACCTCGACACTATTGGGTACAAAGACGAACCATTCGTCCTTGCTGCTGATGTAAATCAGGCGTTCTATGTAAACGACATGTCTACAAAACCAAAGAAAGGAAAAACCGATGACAAATCAAGCATCAATGAGCCCAAGTGTCACATAGTTCTTTCAGGGAAAAGAAACATTTTGGAAATTGAGGACAACTCAGACATTTCGGAACTTTACGAAAGGGATGACCGAATTGCCCCATTCAGTGTGACCAAAGACCCAAGCATCCTTCTAAATGCCGAGAACACTCTATGATTACGACATGATCATAACCAAGGAACATATATCAAGAAGAAGTTCACTACTGTGTCCGCTTGATGTAGCTAGCAGTCTTGCCAAGTGACATGTGTATTAGTCATTTTTGCTAAGTTTGGTCAAATAAATGAAGATCTACATTTGTATTTGGTCAATTTTGCATTTAGTGACTAATGCTTACTAATACTTCTTTTGTAGTAATGTGTAAACCCTAAATGCATTGATGTTTACTATCTCTTCCTCAACTAGAAATATGAACTACATAAAAAAGATAGATATTGATGAGTTATAAAACTATTGTATTCAAAAGTTTTTGATATGAGGTCATTTAGTGTCTTATTAATAAATTCCTATTTATAAACTTATTTGTCGTACAAATGGACAATGAATGGTGAAAAACGAAAAGATTAACGATAAAATAATGCAGAAACAAATTTCTTGTAGGTAACCAAGCATTTTAGTTTTTTTAATTGAACAATATACTTTTGCATTACCCAAATACTAATGGTTAGTTACATTTATATTTGATATTAGTTTTTTTAATTGAACAATATACTTTTGCATTACCCAAATACTAATGGTTAGTTACATTTATATTTGATATTATCTAAAAAGTAAAATATTTTCTATTATTAATTTTTCTAGTGTATAATAAAGCAAAGAGAAATGCAATGGTTAATTTTAAAAAAATTTATGCCATATATTTAATTTATACTATAATTAAAAAGAGCTAGAGCAATTTATAAAGATAAAAAACTATATAAACTACCAAAACCCTTAAATCTGGACACTGGAATTTGGATTGGCGCCTAAACTTACCAACCGGGGCTAAAGACCTTTAGCCCCGGTTGGTAATACCAACCGCGGCTAAAGGGAACACCTTTAGCCACGGTTGGTATTACCAACCGGGGACTAAAGGACCTTTAGCCCTGGTTGGTAATACCAACCATGGCTAAAGGGTGACTTCCTATATAAGGCTCCCCCGCCTCTCTCCTTCCTCCCCTCATCGCCTACTGTACTGTGTCTTCGATCTTCGTCTTCTTCGACGCAAACCGCCGCCGCGCGCTGCCGCCGACGTCGTCGCCATCGCCATCGCCCGTGAGCCGCTATCCCACTCGCCCGTGAGTGCCGCCACCGCTGTCCCACTCGTCCGCGAGCGTCCCTGTCCCTCTCGCCCGCGAGCGCCGCCGCGCTGCGCGAGCCGCTGCCGCGCGCACCGCCTCCACCGCGCCGTCAGGGCCGGGTCGGCGCCTACTAGTGAGAAGAAAATAAGCTAGGAAGGAGGAAGGAAAGAAAGGAAGAGAGGAAGAAGGAAGAAGGAAGAAGGGAGAGAAGGAAGAAGAGAGGAAAAAAGAAAAAAGGAAAAAAAAAGTTGATATTTACTAAATGATTTTTTATAAATTTGTAAATGGATTTGTTAAAAAAGAAAAATGAAAATTGATAATACTCTATGTTATTAGTTTCTTGTTTTCACACACTAGCATTTTATACATGTTTTGTTTGTAATAAAATAGAAATAGATTTTAGTTTTAGAAATAGATTTTTGTTAGTATTATAATACCTTCAATTATTACATTCCATCATTACACCTTCCATTATATATATTTTAGGAAATTGATTTAGTTTTAGTAATGTATTTTAGTTTTAGGAAATTGATTTAGTCTTATGTATTTTAGTTTTAGGAAATTGATTTAGTTTTAGTAATGTATTATTTGTACCACACATTTATGTGTTTTTCATATATGATTTGATATATGTATAGAGCTTCTATTGTTATTTGATATATGATTTGATATATATATATATGCGTCTATCCTAAGTGCTACTGTCGATGGGATATCCTATAGGATACCCATGGACTGGCTTGCCTGAGCTTTGGGCCTGTTTCCTCTTGGCCCGCGAAGGAAGGTGGACAAACGAAACCGAATTCTACTCGGTAAAGACGACAAGTCTAAAGCGCAGCTTAGGACTCTAAGTTTGTAATCGAGCAGGATTAGAGCAATCCTCAGCCAGACCCTGGACTATAAAGGGCTAGTGAGGGTACCACCCGAAAAACATCTGAACATACTACGTAACACCCGATACGTAGAGCGACACACAACACCTTGTATTACAAAATCGGCAATAACAAGCGACTCAACTGGACGTAGGGTTATTACTCGACTGTGTCGAGGGCCTGAACTAGTATAAACCGTGTGTCCCTGCGTGTCCAACCACTAAGGTTTCACTATTCGTCGAGGCACGAACTACTGTCTCGGGTAACCCCGTGGTAGGCTATCGGTGGTAAAACATCGACAGCTGGCATGCCAGGTAGGGGCTTTTGGCGAAATTTTTCTCGAAAGCTTGGTGGACCACGACCTCAAGATGACGAAATCGACGGAATCAACATTTTTCATCGGATCATGGATCTACGAGATCAACAACGACGGAAAGATTCAAAGCTGACTCAAAGAAGAAGGAGTTGATAAAGATCTTCAAGAAATAAATCAAAGGACCCAAAATCTCACAATTTCGAAACCAACCAGTCCAGCAGACGAAGTTGGATATGAAACTAACTCGGAGAAGGAGACTTCACCATATACCGACTCCGAAGCTAACACGGAAAGACTAAGCCCCAACCAAGTCGGAATACGCAACCTGGCCATAAGCAGGAACAACTCGAAGACAATCAAGTACTCGGCTCCAACGGACTGCACAATTCCGCATTCACATACGAGATATTTCTTCGAAAGAGGATGACAAGAAGCATAACTCTAAAAGGTGCTCAAGAAGGAATGATTATGTCAACGACTCCAGAAGGATGTATCGTGCATTGGCCAAACCAATCCCCGAAAATTCAAGACCAAGGTGCAGAAGTACCGTTCCAAATAGGAAAAGAACTCGGACTTTACCAAGGATCATCATATGAGACAAGAAGGAGAAGCCAACAAACAAAAAGAACTCGGAGGACACATACGATATACATGGCGGAGCTAGAACCTTACCTAGAACCACCACAAATACTCGATTTAAAATCATCAGATGAATCAGAAGGGGATATCTCGGATGATGAGGAAGGCGACGACAATGAGACCAATGATCACAAGGCTGCAGGGCTGAAAAAGAATAAAGCTAGGACAGGAAGAAGAAATTGGGCCGCTCAGAGAAAACAAATCTGGAACAAATACAAAGCGGAATTGATAGAATACAACAAGACGGCGGAAAGAGGATTCATGAGGAATACAAAGAGAGAAAGAATCGAGGAACTGATGAAAGAACTAAACATCCTCACTAAAGAGGAAAGAGTCACAGACGAGCCAATCAAACAAGACGGAGACCCCAATAAACAACTCGATGGCAACACAACTCAAGAAGGACAAGGAGAAAAACATGAGGAACAACCACTCATGAAATCAATATTTCACAGACTGGGAAAACAGAGATACCACAACCATCGGAAAGACAGGAACAACATCTCGGATTAGTAAAGCAAAACGGCCCAGACTGGGGCCAGCGTCATCTGGAAGACTATGGTGAGTCCGAATACAGGGGAGACAGGGATTATTACCGAAGAGATTGGTCACTAGATTTCAACAGAGCAGAACAATACGACAGATTCCCAAACTTTGCAGGAAGACTACAGACGCTGAAATTACCACACAAATTTAAACCAGCAAACCACTCAAAATACAATGGAAAAGTGTATATTCCCAATCCATTGAACTCGCGGGAGGAAACAACAACATCAAAGCCTTATACTTTCCAATGGCACTCGAAGCCATGCCTTTGCAATGGTTTGACAAGCTAAAACCAAGATCAATCAAGTATTGGGAGGATTTGCAAGAAGCCTTCTGCAACAACTTTGCAGGAATAATAACACATCCTATGACAGCGGCAGAATTGAAGAATGTAAAACAGAGAAGAGGAGAAACACAAAGGGAATACTATCGAAGGTTTGGAGAACTCAGAGCTCAAATACATGACATCACCGACAGAGAAGTAATAGAAACATTTGCAGGCGGAATCATAGCAAATTGGCAGTTCAAAGATTACTTCAACGAGAACCCAATATCTAACGGAGACTTCAAAAGAGCTGTCGAGAAGATGATACCGTCAGAGGAAAGAACTCGACACAGATTCACCCAAGATCCTCATGAAAACAAAAGACTAGATTTCAGACCAAGTGATAAAAGGCCAAGACAAGACAACATGGTAGCAGCAACAGACAACAAAAGAAGGTTTAATGATAATGATAAAGGAGGATACAACAACAATTACAACAACAACAGAAACAACAGATACTCCAACAACAACTACTAGGGCAACAATTATGCAAAAAGGCCAGCAGAGAGAATAGAAGACCTACCCTGCTACATACATCCTCACGTAGGCCATAAACTAGTCGAATGCGACACCTTTCAATGAAGATTCACAAAGAAAGAAGACACACGAGTAAACAACTCGGAACAGAGAACAAATGAATCTAGGAAGGATACAAAGAAAGCAGAGGGGAATTATCAAGAACCTCAACGACAAATAGCAGTAATCTTTTCTGGAGCATCATATGCAAAAAACAAAAAAGCACACATAACCATTATGGCGGCAGAACCAGCTACCCGAAGATATCTAGATTGGTCAGAATACCCAATCCAGTTTACAACAGAAGATATGTGACAAGGAAACCATACTACAACTATTTATAGAAGAACAATGGGTGCACATACACCAAGTCCATGAAGAAAAGACAACATCAGCAATAGTACATAAAGAGAGCAGTAAAGGCAAAAGATTCTACAAGGACTACATTGATGAGATATAAACGTCTACAATAAAAACAGTACATCAGAGTACTAGATAGAATATCTAGAAGAATATTTCAAGGACAATCATAGAACCGGGGACACTTATTGGATACCAAAAATAACTCGCTCAGCGATCTTACAGAACACAACAACCAAAAACTAGCAATACAAGGCCAGTATGAGCCTCATCTACAACAAGAGATCACAAGTGATAAAATATAAAGGCTAAAACCAAGGACAGATAGATCTACCACCAAAGAAGATACATCACTTGGTGAAAACCTTGCAGAATGAAACAACCCAGAACTTCCTTAACGCCTGAAGAAAGTCCTGGTTCATAGGCAGAAAGCCACTCTCAACAAATGAGATTGGACAACTCCAACTCTAGCCTTTCCAACAGGAGTTCGGTGCAAGCATGCACGGCTAGGAAGATGGAGCGTACCACATCAATCAATTCAGGAGCGGAAACGGTGACAACTCAGAGTTCAATAAACAGATAAAGAAGGCATGGAAGCCACATCACAAGACTTCTTCTACCTGTTACACCAATCTTCCCAGGAAAATCTAACCGAGGAGTTAGTCTACCTCTAACTCCAGTCACAAGAATTCTTCTACGCACTCAACTATCGGAAGACGGGCATAAGCCCGGGGGCTACTTAGTTTCACTCAGCAGCATAATCTTCAAGCCCTAAAGAGCAAGCTATCAGTGCGAACACAACAAGTATATATAGCAAGGAAGGATCACCAGAAGCCAAGAGTCATGAGAAAGAAAAGCAAGAAAAGACAAAAGTTTACCAAAGCCAACAGTAAAAGCAAGATACTGCATACCCGTGAAAACACAGTACCCACCCGTGAATAAAAAGACGACAAGAGCAGAATATTTCAGACCCTTCCGCCAAGCTCTTTTCTGATAAAAAGAATTCAGAGAAGGCTCGGGGGCTACAAATACCTACCTTACAAGACTTTTTTCTCAGATCCTCCGAATACTTATACCAAGTATCCAGAGGCTCGGGGGCTACACTCAATGAGTGCACATTTTGTCCATAAACAAAATGTGCAGAAGGACTACAAGACAGAAGCGCAGAAGATCGCCTCACGATTTTGCTGCAAAAAGAACTCGGCTCGCTCTCAGAGCAACCCGGCATATTGAAGAGAAATCATGAGATGCTCGGAGGCTTGTCGATGGGATATCCTATAGGATACCCATGGACTAGCTTGCCTGAGCGTTGGGCCTGTTTCCTCTTGGCCCGCGAAGGAAGGTGGACAAACAAAACCGAATTTTACTCGGTAAAGACGACAAGACTGAAGCGTAGCTTAGGACTCTAAGTTTGTAACCGAGTAGGATTAGAGCAATCCTCAGCCAGACCCTGGACTATAAAGGGCTGGTGAGGGTACCACCCAAAAAGCATCTGAACATACTATGTAACACCCGATACGTAGAGCGACACACAACACCTTGTATTACAAAATCGGCAATAACAAGTGACTCAACTGGACGTAGGGTTATTACTCGATTGTGTCAAAGGCCTGAACCAGTATAAACCGTGTGTCCCTGCGTGTCCAACCACCAAAGTTTCACTATTCGCCGAGGTACGAACTACTGTCTCGGGTAACCCCGTGGCAGGCTATCGGTGGTAAAACATCGACAGTTACACACTTGTTTAGGGTTTACACACACACTAAGTGTCTACCCTAAACCCTTTTATTTCACACACACACAAAACCCTTTTATTACACACACACTTAGTGTCTACCCTTTCGGTTACTCTAAGTGTTACACGCTTGTTTAGGGTTTACACACACACTAAATGTCTACCCTAAACCCTTTTATTTCACACACACACAAAACCCTTTTATTACACACACTAAGTGTCTACCCTTTTGGTTACTCTAAGTGTTACACGCTTGTTTAGGGTTTACACACACTAAATGTCTACTCTAAATGTCTACACACACATAAGTGTCTACCCTAAACCCTAAACCCTTTAATTATGATTGTTGCAGAAATGAATGACCCGAATGAGAATATGGAGGATTTCTTGTTTTCCATGATCAACGACGGCACCAATGAAGTAGTAGATGACGACGCCAATCAAGTACACTACAAAATGACACCCCCTTTTGCAACGCAAATATGCGTTGCTAAAAGTCTGTATATACATTTGTAAGGTCTATACCAACGCATCTAATATGCCTTGACTAAAGTGACGTTGCAAGCATCTATTGCAACACTTATTTATGTGTTGGTAACATGTACTAATAACCGTTGCAAAGTTGCAACACATAATGATAGGTTATGCCAACGCTTATATATGTTTGTAGAAACCATGGGTGAACAACCTCTATGGTTTGTTGTAACATATATTTGGTCTATTGCAACACATATATATGTTTTAAGGAATAAACCATTCAGTTATTAATATCATATAATAATTTATTTTTGGAGATAAAATAGAGACAATTCATGTAGAATTTAATAAAAAATGTAAGATCATTCAATATAGAAAATAAGCACACTCAGCCATATATATAGTATAAATAATTTGTTGCATTACAAAATACCATCCATAATACAATTTTTTACAGAGTACAAGTTCCTATGTGAACAAATATGAAAGATATAAAAGGAATCCCTCTTAGTATGCCAGCAGGCCTCCTTTCTCCTTCCTTCAATTTATTCTAGCATTCCACTGATGTGATCATGCATTTATCTTCTTGATCTACAAATGAAAGCTGAATTAATTAATATGGCACTTGTGACAACTAAAATCATATGGGGTTATAGAAAAAACCGTGCAAAACTTGAAGGCCATGCAACGGTAACTCCCCTTTCTACGTCTCAAAGAACCTTGTAGCCTTTGTATGGTCGTGTCAATGGTTCATCATCTACAATAGCAAAACTAACATAAACCATCCAAAATTCTTTGCCTAGCTAAACACCGTCAAGTTTTTGTGTTGGATCACAATTGACTATTGTACCCAATGCAACAGACTTATTTTGATTTTTCCAGCTCTGTAATTATACTTTTGTGCCAACCTGGTTCACATTTATAAATATGCAAAAAAAAAAGAGTATATAATAGATCAGACTACTTGCAAGATATCAAATTATCATACCGTCATTGAATTTCCAGTTGACCAATTTGTTGTGCCACGATGATATTTCTACAAAAGCATATATGGGGATTCTTAGACTCCAGCTATAAGAACAATGGATAATACGAGGTTTAAGAGATGTGTCTTATACGTTAGTAGGTACTGTTTCCCTAGGCATTGTTGAGATCTTGTTCGGCTGGAAATAAGTCAAAACGGATAACTTAGTAGTGGAAAAATAAACATGTATAAAAAAATATCATTGCTAAAATAATATTTACTTGGTAGTAAGATGCTGGAGAGATTAGCAGATGTTTCCTTTGCCACAACCTGTAATATGTGCTAGTTAAATAAAAAAAATTTATCAACAATTTTAAAAACTTCATAGAATAGACAGTTATTTATACAACACCTTGATTTCACTAGTACACTTGCTTTTATCCAACATAACATCATTGTGGATATGTTTTCCCTGTAATTAAATAGAGATTACTAGTCAAATTTGTGGAAATGTATGGTCTATTGGAAATGATCCACTTACTACAAATATGAAAAAATTTAACACTATACTATCCTTCAACACTATATTGTCTTTGTTCTAGAAAGAATCATGTGTTAGGCAAGTTCAAAAGCAGTGGCAATAACGGTATATAGTAAAATGAACATAGTATATCCATATGTTCAGTTTGGTGTACAAACTTATCTTCAGTCCAATTATATTTGTAATGTGTTGGCACATCCACATGCTCTACATAATCATCTTGCTCCATCTATAGTGAATAAGAATAAATTAATATTTTCTTTCACTGACAAAATAGAATCAGAACAGATATATATTATGAAGGACATGTGCCATACCGTGTACATAAATAATTATTAGTTCAGTCTACCAAACATTTGTAGTTTTTTTCTAACTAACCAATTACATTAGGTCAACAAGATAAGCACGCCAGATAGCTAATATGTATTGTGGCGAGAGTAGATGAGTCTAGATTTGTGGTTTCATATGAGTGCTCAGACACCAAAAATATGCATTGATAGTTTTTTACAAAGGAAGCAAAAGAATCTTTAACCAAAATACCTTACAATGATTAATCAATAAAAACAGTTGTCATTACCTGTTTCTTTGAGCTAATATCTATTTTTCTCTGCTTCATAACATTTTACCTCTGCAAGCACAAGGCATAGGTCACAGTTAAATGATAACATAAAATTCTAGTTGAAGCGACAAACATTACTAGCTTTCAAGTGCTAACCATAGTAAAGAGCTCTCATCCATATTAGTGTACATACCTTCTCTACAAGACTAAGGTATTTGCAATGTGGCTTTAGATCATCATCCTCCACATTGTCAACTTACCCATTCTGCAGTGAACTAAAACAAAAAAAATTGACATAAATCTGGTATGAAAAAATCAATTCAATTGTACCATTGTATCATTGAGTTGTCCATCTATGCTGGAACCTTGATTTTCTGGGTCACTATATAGTCACTGTTGATAGACAAATTTCTATAAATTAGAACTAGGTACTAAAAATTTTGCAATAGATTCTTGTTTTGTTAATTTTTTAGAGGGGTACATACTTTTCGCTTAGTATTTGGTGCATCAGCACAAAAATCATCTTTAGGTGAATGGACAGGATCATCTGAACATCCCTATGTCAAGAAATAAGAAGTTTAGAATAGGAAAGGCTTAGAATTGATTTTTTTTTAAAAAAAAAATACCTGTTGGATTTGTTTATGTTCCAAGGTTCTTGTCTTCTATGGCAGCTGCAGTATAGTGGCATCTTGATTACGAACAAGATTCAAATGTCTAACCACGATTCTATGACCTTTTGGAATGTTCCAAATGTCTTTCAATTTTGTTTTTCCACGCTTTACTCTGTCCTCAGTTTCATCTATGCAGTATTGCATTGGACAAAATATTCAATATGTTAAACACTTTCACAGGTAACACATTCTGTTAGTAATAAAAATAATTTAGATTAGGTTAGTAAGTACCGTGAAAATTAACCTCAATATCACCATCACTACCATTTGATCTCCTCTAGCACTTGAATGAAGTTCAGATGCCTCAACATTTTGTTCGTGGCTCTCTTGTTCAGTATGCTCTTCTAACAAATATTCATCGTGGCTCTGAATTATCTGTTTTCTTCTACCCCTTGCCATAGTCACTACACAACATAAATTAGAG
Organism: Microstegium vimineum; assembly: GCA_022036555.1. NCBI lineage: Eukaryota > Viridiplantae > Streptophyta > Magnoliopsida > Poales > Poaceae > Microstegium > Microstegium vimineum. The sequence goes on from CM039127.1 coordinate 36,957,850, forward strand.
TATAACATTTCTAATATTAGTAATTAGCCATGTTGTATTCAGAAATAGACCGTATAAACTTATCATGAATTATGATAGACTAGCTGAGTCACAGAGAATTGGAATTATGTGCTATATTAGCAATCGATGAGCTACGCACGGAATCGACACATCGCACAGGATGCGGCGGCCGGAACTCATCACGAGTGGCGAAATTGCGGAAGTAGGCAACGGCGTAGTCCCTCCCTATCCACACACGTTCAAGGAACAACAGAAGGCAAGAGAGTGCTACGAACCTGCGGCCAAGAAGTAATCTCTAGATCATAGCCGTGCTGCACGGAGGAAGGGATCGATCCAACGGAGGAAGCGATCGATCCAACGCCGTTCTCTTCAGGTGGCTGCAGGGTCCAGCGACGGTGACCTCTTGAGGCAGCGACAGGGACTGGCGTTGGTGCGGTCGTGCGGGGACGCAGCGTCGCTGCTACGCCGGTGGCGGCGTAGTCACCTGAGATAGGATGCCCTGTCTGCAGCAGGGAGCTGAGAGGTATGGTGTGCTTGTGCGATGGGAAAGAATAGAAAGGGAACTATGATTTATGGTATCCCCAATAATAATAGCTAGTACTAGCTATTTGATGAGTTGGTGTAAAAGTGAGAGACAAAAATAAAAACTATTTTAGCCAACCACAATATGTTCCAAAAGTAATTCATAGGGATAAAACTATTATTTACTGTCTGGCTGATACATTGTACAAGCAGTCTATAGTAAATCCGTAGTAAAAGTCAATAACTCTATGGACTAGCCATAAACATTAAATTATTCTTTTTTTCTCTCACTTCTTCCCCATGAGCGAATCAGTTGCTTCCCAGGATGGGCATTGGGGCTTGCAGAACCTGGCTGATACATTGTGCAAAAGGAAATAGTAAGAGATCACTGTCGCCGGGCCCATTCATATGGACTAGTTTGCTATATACATTGAGTTTGCTCTTATATCACTGGACCCATATGTTCCTCTCACATATTCTTGGGAAACGTAAAATAGACTAGTTATTTGCTCGTCGCTAATGACTACTCTCTCTCTTACTTTTTTCTTGTCACGTCAGATCTAGCTAACTAAATAGCTAACCATTGGAAACGCTCTTAGCTAGGATAACTGATCAGATCCACAATCAGGGGAGGGTTCCCATCGGTTTTCACACGGTCCTCTAGCGCTAGTCTCTATGAACAGTGGGGCCACTATTAGGCGTCTCAATAATTAGCATGAGTTACGAGGGAAATTGGATTAAGTGTGCAGGGAAAAAGGTACAAAATAAAAAAAATGGAGGGAAAGAATGTCGGAAGTAAAACATGACAAAACTAAATTTATATTATACTATACGCTAAATTTAAATTATTACTAGTTAATGTTAATATTTAAATACGATAGCTAATAAAGTAAGACATCTGAAAATTACCAATGCATGCATTTTAATCAGGCCTAACAAATTAAATTAAATTAAATTGATATTTCCTATCAAGAAAATCGAATCCAAATTAAAATATGGTTAATAGTGTTATATCTAAATTAAATGAGTATTTGGGACCGTAAACGAATTCAAATTGAAAAAGTTGTCAATTACAAACTTTTATAACCTTTTGAGATCTGCAACTTTGGTTTTGGTCATTTCTCCATCCGAGGTTGATCGAAAAATTCAAATTTGAAACGTGAGAATTTAAATGTAATCTTCGTTGGATTAACGATTTAACGAGCCTGGCATGGCAGCCCCGCGCGCTCTCGCTCGATGGCGGTGTGGCAGCCTGACGACGACCGGGTGATGAACGAGTGCAAGGGGAGTAACGGTTACAATGGCACGACCGGTGGTGCTCAAGCTTGGTGGAGCTCGAAAACAAGCAAGTTGGGCGGCGGATTCGAGGACCCTCACGGAGTCGTGGTTCCTTCACCGCAGGGCAGCACCATGCACGCGCAAGCCCGGCGACGGCTCGATTGGGGTGGAACTCTCGCGCACGCAATGGTGTCGAGCTTGTATATCCGAAACTCCGAATTCAGCTATAGTTAGAGGAAGGAGAGGGAGGGAATGAGTGGGTGATGTGGGGCCCCACATATTGCTGAGATGTAGGCCAACATCCTACATGGCAGTCAATGCCAGCATGACGCGATCAAAACTGCTCAACATCGGTCAAAATAGTCTTGCCCCCAACCACATGCTAAAAGTAAACTATTTTATCAGTTGAGGAATCGATACTAGACGCTTTAATTGTTAAGGGTTAAAATTAGATCAACATAATAGTTGAGAGGTCAAAAATGAATTTTATCTAAAAAATCAATGTCCTAGACATACTAACAAATACATGTGTAATCTAATGGTAGAGAGGAGTTTAAGTTTGTTGGATTGGAGGTCGTGGGTTCAAATCTAGATGAAAGTTGTTTTTTTAGAAAATCAAATCTTGAAAGGCATTTTTTTGTTTGTTATAAATCACACCTAAGTTATGGCACACTAGTAGCCTTTTGATTTCAATCTACCTTCACGGTGTTAATATTTTTATTTTTTTAAATACATTTCCTGCCGACTGGATTTATGATGGACATATAAACAATTAATTCTGAAATCTCAAATTTCAAATGTGATCTCTGTTTTGCTGACATAATACAACTTGTGACCCTATACAATTATATTCCAAATTCTCAAATCTAAAGATCATCAAAGAACATCACGTTTATTGAAGTTGTCTAGAATAAACACTAGCAACAAAATTAATTAATGATTTAAAAGCACTAGCAACGTTGACGAGTAGGTCTATGTCTACAATTTCTTGTGTATACATGAAAATCAAAATAATTACATTTGTATAATTATATTTATAATTTTTGTGTTTCTACGTATATAGCCGTATGCATCAACGACAACTACAGAGAAGAGTAAATATAATTATAATTATATTTATAATTTTTGTGTTTCTACGTATATAGCCGTATGCATCAACGACAACTACGGAGAAGAGTAAAAAAGTACGAGGCCCGTCGGTACATTATCTCGCAATTCGAAGAGAAAATAGGGAGAGTACTTGGACCACATGCACATACATTTCTCAACCAATGTGATTATCTTGTAAGGAATAGGCTTCCGATCAGTGCTCGTGAATGGCGGCAAAGGAAAGATCGTCCAGATGTTAGTTTTGTCTCTGATCGTGACAAGGCGCTAATTTGGCGAGATGTCCTTCAACATTTCTCGCTCGATACAGAAGATGAAGCTTTCAAGGGGAGAGTTAGGGACTGGGCAATGAAGAATATGACAACAAAATTCCAAGCCTAAAAGAAGAAATTGTACAACGAATTTGTCAAGAAAAAACTTACTCCAGATTTCAACAATAAGGCCTATGTCAAGTTGAGGCCGTTTTGGGATGACTTTGTAGGTTTCAAGACATCGGAAGAGGGCGAAGCACGAGCGATAAAGAACCAATAGAATGCTTGAGAAAAGCAATACCACCATAGCTTGGGATCAGGTGGCTACATTACTACCATTCCTAAGTGGGAAAAACAGAAGAGGACCTTCTAGCTAGGGGAATCCAACCAGAATCAGTTACCTGGTCTGAGCGCGGTAAGTGGTGGTTTTTTGGTCATGGGGGAGGCCTCGACCTTGAGACCCTAAGATTAACGTATGACCAAGGACTCACAGAAGCAGCACAGAAACTGGTTCACGCTCAATCTCTAAGGGAACAAGGAGTATGGTCACCAGATAGAGATAGGGATGAGCTAGCATATGCCCTGGGGGCTGCCGAACACAGAGGGCGAACGAGAGGTTATGGCGCGGTGCCGTGGAAGCATGCCTTCCCTCAAGACAAAGATACATATAAAAGCCACCAGAGAAAGAAGAGAGAGGAGAAAGCTATGAAATATAACATGGAGCAAATGCTTAGTGAAGCACACGAAGCAGCTATTCAAGCAAAAGAGAGAGAAGAAAAACTTGAAGCGAGAATGAGCGAGGAAATCAAAAGGCAAGTGGATTTAGCAATGAGCCGAATGCAAAGTACTGTATCAGTACCGAAAGTCAACATAAGCCCCTCTACTTAGTTGAAAAGCAACTATGCTTCCACGGAAGTGACTCAACCTGGTGATGACTCAAAGGTACGCTTCCTCGTGGATGACATCACAGAACCGGATACAACATGTGAGCTGCATATTCCAGAGGGGGCTACCACAATCATGGTGGCTATCGGTGTTGTATCTCCTATCGACCCGACGAAGACACCAAGATGCCATGGGACAATAATACCACCTGGATATGCTCGCGTCTCGGTGGATAGAGTTTAAAAAGGTCATATCAATGTTCAGCTTGACATTGAAGGAGGTGATGGGGAGAAGACTTCAAGAGAAGCGGAGAAGACATTTATTTATTGGCGCAAGCGCTATATCATTATTCCTGGGGCATCACCTCCTATTGTACTGCCGCCTCCTCCTCCTCCTCCTCCTCATCATCCTAGGTGTGAATCATACCTAGCTCTTTTTCGCTAACTTTGTATTGGCTTAAATAGCGATACTTTATTCACACTCGTTGTTTTCACTGTAGGACCTTACCCAGAGACCTAAGTCACCATTCATCACCTGCTAGTCATAGTGTTGCGAGGGATGATGATGGTGGAATGCACGACACAGCTTCCTCCCCAGAACCTCCAAGGCGGTCTCCAACTCCGAAACCGGCCCCATCGCCTCCACGACGGTCTCCAACGCCTGCACTGGCTGCCCCATCGTCAAAGAAGAGGCCCACCACAAAAGCAAAGGTGTCAGCCGCCCCACCGCAAGCAAAGAGGCAAGGTACAAGGAAAGTTAAGATTCTTTAGAAACTTCCATATGAGAAGACTGACGAAAAACTAGACGCTTCAATAAAGGCCGATGTAAAAGCACAATTCAAGAAAATGGAAGACGATCGTCAAGCAAAGAATGAAGCTAAAAGCTGTTGTTCTTACATCAATCAGCTCTAAGGCAAGCGGTGGATGCTCGGCAGAGAAAGCTACGTGATCCTCATAAGAGTTCTCCACTATCGGACTATGAACGCACTCTCCAAAAGGCAATTAACGAGAAGAAAAGAGCACGTAAGGGTGTCCCACAGCTCGAGGAACAATCAAAGCAATCAGTGCCCCCGCTAGTTGTTGGGAATCAATATGGTTCAAACATGAGCGTGCTATCAGAGTGGCAGGGTCAATTATGATGGTATGGAAGAGTTCTTGTTAGGAGCTGGTATAACCGCGAATCAATTTCTAGAAAATGCACTCATTGAAAATGCCACTGTAGTCGATGAGTGGAAGAGAACTTTTGTACGTGGTAGAAGTTTGTACAACCCATCGGCCCTCAGGGAACTTGGTACGCAAATGCGCTCATTCAACTCGTGGTACATGGAGGCATGTACCAAAAACTCGGATGCCTGGATTTGCGTCAGAATTAGAGATGAACATTACTTCCGGGGCGATGACCTTATATTTGTTCCGTATAGTGAGCTCCACCAACTATGCCATATGGACGCTCTAGACAAATCTCTCATGAGCTGCTACTGTTTGTAAGTGATCATTTCTTTTAGTAATCTGACTATATCATATGTATATGTATAGTAACTAACTATCCTCAAACATATATATGCAGATTCGTGATGTTATACCTCAAACGTAAGTAAGACCCGAAGATTGGTTTCATTGATCCATCAATCATATTCTCGGATCCAAACATTCCCCGCGATCAATGGATACCTCAAACGGAGAGGAATCTTCGAAGGTTCTTGGTCAACCAAAAGACCAGAGATTATATACTCTTACCCTATAACTTTGGGTGAGTGTTGTTATCGTTTGCACAATTTATCTTACTCATTACTCAATTCAGCATAAAGATATATATATTGACTCTATAAACAAATGCAGTTTTCACTGGATACTCATAGTCTTCGATATGACCAGAAGTCAATTGATAATCTTTGACTCATTGAGAAAACCACTGGGAGATTACCAAGATATGATAGACATTATCAAGGGGTAACTTTGATCTTTAAATATAGATTCCTGCTCTTTAACTACACTGCAAGAGTTAATTAACTAATGATCCAATTATTGAGCAGGGTTTGGGCTTAGTTCGTCCCAAAACACTGTACGGAATTGGAAGTGACAGTAAAGGGTCCTATCCTACTAAATGTATGTTCTACTAGCTCTCATAATCTGTTACCTTAGCATGCTTTAACATATGCGTATGATAACGATAGTAATCACTTTATATCTTACAATGGATTCTAAGGCAACCACCAGACAAAAATCTGTGTGGATACTACGTTTGCGAGTTCCTCACGGTGTATGCAAGAAGAACTCTTAATCAGACACTAAAAGTATGCGATATGTATATATAATACATCCATTTTATTTATCTGTTGCTATTAACTAAATCTTATATTATTTAACACTTGTTTCTTTATAATGCAAATTCAAGACGCTATGGTTGCAAGAACAAGTGTTGCAAAAAGTCCGCCTCAAAGGAATTCAAGAGACACTTGCTGGATTTCTTCTTGAAAAAGTGATCAACCCTAAAGGCGAGTACTATTTCGACTCGGCCGAACCACTAAAGCCAAATGAAGACGAACATCTGTATGAGATTTAAGTGGCGAGAGAGGTTGTGTCTTAAGTCAAGTATGAATGGATAATGATGTAAATTTTATGTGCATATATATATTATACTTATGTATATATAGCTCTATAATATATTTATATATAGATTTTCATAGTTTATTTGTGTGTTTAATGCTTGAAAGTAACTTATAAGTGCGTGAATAGATGTATTAGCAGTGAATACATGTATTAGTAGCGAAGAATACACATTTGAATACCTAATCTAATTGTAAAACCAAAATAAGAAAAACCCAAATCAAAAAAAAAGACCTTTAGCCCTGGTTGGTAATATCAACTGGAACTAAAGGGTGCTTCGTCGTGGCCCCTCCCCCCGATGCACCCTTTAGTCCCGGTTGGTATTACCAACCGGGGCTAAAGGTCAGGCTTTAGTCCCGATCCTCTGAACCAGGACTAAAGGTGGGACATTTAGTCCCGAATCCTTAGTCCCAGTTTAGAAACCGGGGCTAAAGCCCTTTACCGACCAGGGACAAAGGCCGTTTCTCTACCAGTGCAGGCATTTTTCGAGGAGTGGCTTGGTCAGAGGACCGGCTCATGTGGCGTACGCGTACGTGCAGCCTATGAGTGTGTGGCTCGGAAGCTCTGGAACGTGCGAGCACGCATGAGACCCGGGCAGGCAGTAGTGGCTCCCGTTTGCATGTGGCCATGGCTATTTAGCTGTGTATCATGTTTAGTTCAGGAGCAACGAGTTGTATTTCCATTGTGCAATCAAAGCCAACATACAGGCCGTTCGTTCGCCCGGGGCGTTCGTCGCTGAGCTAGCTTCTTGCTCCTTGTGTTCATGTCTCGTTTCTAACAATTGGTATCTAGAGCTAGGGCGATGGTGAGAAGAAGGCTCATGGCAGCAGCTCATTGCGTGCGGTCGTGGTGGAGCGTGTCACCGCGTCATGTGAGAGTTCCCGAAGCTGAGGAAGACTAACTACCACGAGTGGGCGCTCGAGGTGCAGGTCAACCTGGAGGGCATGGAGCTTTGGGATGCTATGGAGAGTGACAACGGCGAGCGTGCCAAGGATCGACGGGCGCTGGCCATGATCCTACGTGGTGTGCCGGCGGAGATGAAGTCTGGGCTCACCGTGAAGAAGATCGTCAAGGAGGCTTGGGTGGCGATCAAGTCACTACGGATGGGAGACACGTGTTTGCAAGAAGCCAAGGCGCAACATCTCCTGAAGCAATTCGAGAACATGGCGTTCAAGGATGGCGAATCGATCGACGACTTCGCCTTGAGGCTTGGCTCCCTCACTGCAGAGCTGCGTGACTTGGGGAAGGTGATGGAGAATGAGAGCGTCATGAAGAAGATGCCACGGGTTGTGCCATCGAGGCTCAACCAGATCGCATGCTCCATCGAGATATTCGCCGACCTGAAGAAGGTGTCGCTCGAGGAGCTCGTCGGGCTACTACGTCTGGCAAAGAATCGTTGCGGTGGCGTCGAGCTTGGAGGCGAGCGCAATGGGCAGCTGCTTCTCATGGAGGAGCAGTGGGAGGCGCATCGTCGTCAACGACGCAACAATGACCGCGCACGTGCGGACGATGCGCGGAACGGCCATAGTGGCGACCATGATGATGACGATGACGGGGAGCAGCGTTGCATCAGGCACGAGTCAGTGTCGACATAGCTCCAACAAGGCAAGTGCTATAACTGCGGCATTCGTGGGCATTTGTCTTATGACTATCCCATGAGGAAGCAGGAAGAGGTGCTGCTTGCGACGGCCGATGGCGAGCCGACCCTTCTGTGATGAAGCGTTGAGCGCGTAAGTCGAGATTAGGGGAGGCAATGCTAAGAATAATCATGACTTGGTTATTTGAGTTTTTGCATATAGGCCATGTACATGTGTGTCATGTACGTAGTCTAAGTCATCCAAAATGAGATGTGTTCTTGTGGAGGATTCAAGAGTCATTTGCATGTACATTAGGCTAGTTAGCAAGTTAGAGTGTGCGTGTTTTGCACAAAAGGTTGTTAGCTAGTCTCTAGGGAGTTGCATGTGTTGAGTAGTATACGGTAGAGTACGCGCCTCCCATTGCTCCTCCGTGAGAACACTACTATAGAACCGGCTTTTAACACCGGTCTGTAAGGGCCTTTAGCCCCGGTTTCTGAACCGGGACTAAGGATTCGGGACTAAATGTCCCACCTTTAGTCCCGGTTCGGAGGCCCGGGACTAAAGCCTGACCTTTAGCCCTGGTTGGTAATACCAACCGGGACTAAAGGTCCTTTTTTTACTGATTCTGGTTTTGCTTATTTTGGTTTTACAATTAGATTAGGTATTCAAATGTGTATTCTTCGCTACTAATATATGTATTCGCTACTAATACATGTATTCACGCACTTATAAGTTAGTTTCAAGCATTAAACACACAAATAAACTATGAAACTCTCTATATAAATATATTATGGAGCTATATATACATAAGTATAATATATATATATGCACATAAAATTTACATCATTATCCATTCATATTTGACTTAGGACACAACCGCTCTCGCCACTTAAATCTCATACAGATGTTCGTCTTGATTTGGCTTCAGTTGTTTGGCCGGGTCGAAATAGTACACGCCTTTAGGTTTGAGTACTTTTTCCATAAGAAATCCAGCAATGGTCTCTTGAATTCCATTGAGGCGGACGAGTTGCAACACTTGGTTCCTCAACCATTCAGTCTTCAATTTGCATTATAAAGAAACAAGTGTTAATATACATAAGATTTAGTTAATAGCAACAAATAAATAAAATGAATGTATTATATATACATATCACATACTTGTAGTGTCTGATTAAGAGTTTTTCTTGCATACACCGTGAGGAACTCGCAAACGTAGTATCCACATAGATTGTTGCCTTGTGGCTGCCTTAGAACCCATTGTAAGATATAAAACGATTACTATCATCATCATAGACATATGTTAAAGCATGCTAAGGTAACAGATTATGAGAACTAATAGAATTTACATTTAGCAGGATTGGACCCTTTAGTGCCACTTCTAGATCTGGACGGTGTTTCGGGACGAACCAAGCCCAAACCCTGCTCAATAATTGGATCATTAGTTAATTAACTCTTGCAGTGTAGTTAAAGAGTAGGAATCCATATTTAAAGATCAAAGTTACCCCTTAATAATGTCTATCATATCATGGTAATCTCCCAGTGGTTTTCTCAATGAGTCATAGATTACCAATTGACTTCTAGTCATATCAAAGACTATGAGTATCTAGTGAAAACTGCATTTATTTATAGAGTCAACATATATATCTTTATGCTGAATTGACTAAGTAAGATTAATTGTGCAAAGGATAACAACACTACCCAAAGTTGTAGGAGAAGAGTATATATTTTCTGGTCTTTTGGTTGACCAAGAACCTTCGAAGATTCCTCTCCGTTTGAGGTATCCATTGATCGTGGGGAATGTTTGGATCCGAGAATATGATTGATGGATCAATGAAACCAATCTTTGGGTCTTACTTATGTTTGAGGTATAACATCACGAATCTGCATATATATGTTTGAGGATAGTTAGTTACTATACATATACATATGCTATAGTCAGATTACTAAAAGAAATGATCACTTACAGACAGTAGCAGGTGATGAGAGATTTGTCTAGAGCGTCCATATGACATAGTTGGTGGAGCTCACTAAACGGAACATATATAACGTCATCGTCCCGGAAGTAATGTTCATCTCTAATTCTGACACAAATCCAGTCATCTCTGCTTTTGGTACATGCCTCCATGTACCACTCGTTTAACGAGCGCATTTGCGTACCAACTTCCCTGAGGGCCGTAGGTTGTACAGACTGCTGCCACATACATAATTTCTCTTCCACTCATCGACTACAGTGGCAATTTTGATGAGTGCATCTTCTAGAAATTGTTCTACAGTTATACCAACTTCTGTCAAGAAATCTTCTATACCATCATAATTGAGCCTTCTACTGTAGTCTTGTAGCATGCTCATGTTTGAACCATATTGATTCCCAACAACTAGCGGGGGCACTGATTGCTTCGATTGTTCCCCGAGCTGTGCGACACCCTTCCGTTCTCTTTTCTTCTCCTCGTTAATTGCCTTGTGGAGAGTGCGGTCATAGTCAGATAGTGGGGAACTCTTCTTAGCATCATGTAGCTTTCTCTGCCGAGCATCCACCGCTTGCCTTAGAGTTGAACGACCTAGGAAGAATGGCTTACTAGTACAGAATTTCTATTGCAAGACACTACCATTTAGTGATTGGAGGCGGTCACATATCCTGCCCGCCTCCATTAATCGTTGCCCGGCCGCCTCTGTCTGTGGAAGACGGTCGTCGAAAACGCCTGCCTCCTTTAATGATTAACGGAGGCGGGCATATAAGGTTCGACCGCCTCATATTAACCGAGGCGGCCATCGTAACGCGCCCGCCTCCGTTAATAGATTAATGGAGGCGGGCGTCATAACCCGACCGCCTCTGTTAATCTATATTAATGGAGGCAGTTTTCTTACATTTGCCCGACTCCATTGTTCTCTGCCTATTTAATGCTACAACGCCGCCCCTTCTTCCTCCTCTCGACTCTTCCATTTTTTTTGGGGGGAGAAGTTTTTGCTCTTCCTAAAAATTAAGGAAAACTTAGGGGGAGAAGTTTTGCTATTGATTTGTTGGAGGAGGACATCTCAAAAGGTACACATGCTCTCCAAACATCATTTACCTTTCTATTTGGGCTCTTTGAGATCTAGATCTAGATCTACATTCATGGAGGAGAGAAAAAACTTCTATTTTCTTTACCTCTAGATCTAATATCTTCTTTCTAATCCTTTGTTCTTTGATGGTGACATGATTTGTTGAAGATTGGACCCCAAAAATTATGGAAAACTTAGGGGGAAAGTTTTGCTCTTGATTTGTGAGAAGACATCACAAAAGGTAAACACATGCTCTCTAAACTTCATTTTACCCTTCTATTTGGGCTCTTCGAGATCTAGATCTAGATCAACTGCACTTTGTTTATCTATCTTCTTTGTAATACTTTGTTCTTTGACGGTGGTCATATATGATTTGTAGGGGGGCAATATGGAGAGGTCTGAATGGATGTACCAGATAAGGAGAATGGAACCACAATACCTCCTTCATGTCAGGAAGTTTATTGCAGTTGCGAAAGCTCACCATGAGCATCTGGATAGGACGAAAACTACTTGTTCGTGTTCTCACTGTAGGAACATGAAAGCCCACAAAGATGGCGAGGTGCAATCTCATTTGATCAGATTTGGTTTTGTTAAGGATTACACGGTTTGGACTTTTCATGGCGAAAAGGTAGTAGATTCAACTGTGGAAGATGCATCTGGAATGATTTTGGTCAATAATAATAATGCAGAGTTCGTAGGACAAGCTGAACCAGCTGCCTCCTCATCGGTGCCGGCAGCAAGCGATGACAATGCTCGTGATTACATCATGATGGATGACCTTTTTGAAGACATGGCTAGTGCTGACGACGATGGAGGTGATGAAGACGCTGCTGAGACGTAGAGGGTGCGCAGCTAATGGCTTGAGAATTTTAGGGAGATGAAGCAGGCTGCATTGGACCCTCTTTATAATGGTTGTCCAAAGTATTGGATGGCGCTGCATTTTAACCTCACGATGCTGATGTTGAAGGCTAGGCATGGCTGGTCCGACACTGGCTTCAATGACCTCATGATTGTCCTTGCTCACACATATCCAGAGGAAAACAAGGTGCCTGCAAATACATATCGAGCGAAGAAGTTGATCCGACCATTGGCGAGGAAGCTTAGAAAATTCGATGCCTGCCCTAACCACTACATGGAGAAGAATGTATTCGATACCACGATCGGCTTCTTGCTAGACATGAAGAAAAAGACGAAGGATGGTCTAAAGTCAAGGATGGATCTTGTCAACCTAGGTATCAGGGATGACCTTCATCCTAAACCATCCAAGCAGAATGGGAAAGTTGATCTTCCGTGTGTGGGCTACAACCTGACAATAGACGAGAGAAGGGATATGTGTCAGTGGCTTAAGTGTGTCAAAGTGCCAACAAGTTTCTCTTCCAACATCAAGAGCCTGGTCTCGATGAAAGACCTCACATTGTCCAACTACAACTCACAGTGTTTCTTCCGATTGTGATCAGGGTCATCGGTCCAGAGTACGTGAAAATGGTGATCACACGGATGTCCTACTTCTTTAATTGTATTACCCAGAAGGTCATCGATACTCGCGAGCTACCTGCCCTAAAATAGTTCATCGTGGAGACTATTTGCCAGCTCGAGATGTGCTTCCCACTGTCTTACTTTGATATGATGCCACACCTGATGATGCACATGGTTGATCAAATAGAACAGCTGGGACCTGTCTACCTGTATCTTGGCCGCCCACCAGTTCGGGTAAGTCAAATTGACCATTCTTAATGTACATATGTAGTTCATGGGACCAAGACTAGTCATATGTATTTAATCATGTCAATTTTAATTCGTGTGAATGGTGTAGCCGTGGTATCATGGGCCACTGGATTGTTTTCATAATATATCCTCAGGATGGAAAAGCCTGTATATTTGACTCTCTACAGAATACAAACAAAGAAGGCTACAAGCATTTTAAATCTTGTTTGAGATAGTAAGTGATGATACGTACCCATTTACAGTTAACATACGTGTTCAAATTAATTGTTGCTGACTCTTCGATTTCCATACAGCACTTACAAGAAGTACTTAGACGATCCCGAGTGTATTGATCGGAGATCTCAGAAGAAAACATTTGGCCCAAAATTACAACTCAAGCGTGAGTTTCCGGTAAGTAATTGTACTTCATCCTCCTTACTCCTACTACTACTCTGCAACTATTACTACTATCCTACTACTACTATCCTACTACTACTACTACTACTACTCGCCTTACTTTTACTACAACTCTCGTAATACTACTCTCCTTACTACTCTCGTTACTACTCTCTTTACAACTATACTACTTACTACTCTCTTTACAACTATACTACTTACTACTCATTACATAACATACACTACTCACTACTATATATCCTGCAGTGCGCCAAACAACCTGAGAACTCAGTTATGTGTGACTTCTATGTCTGTGAGTATCTGAGGTCGTGCGTCAAATTTAACATGAGCTGGAGGCAACTCAAGACCGGAATAGATTATTGGTTGGAGAAGTCGGATAAGGTTAACCAAGGATTTAATCAAACGGTTACCGATATTTGTAAGTTTGTTATAGAGGCCGCACACGAAGGGCGAGATCCATTCTTCCACACCGAAAGCGACCTAGCTACCAATCCAAAATACAAGGATATAACAAATTGGAGCAAGGGGGGATAAATCTCACCAATTAGAAGTTGCCAGATGTAGTGTAAGAGTTTAGTGGCCGAAAAACAATTTACATGGTTGTAATATTGCTAACTTCGAATTCGAACTTGTGTATATGTACATGTGCATGTGTTGTACAACATATATATATTAACGTGTTATCGGTTTCTTTTCGTGTTTCTATATGTATTTCTGCTTGCATTCTTATTCATATATATATATATATATATCTTTGTTTGATTTGCAAAAACATAATTCAAATTCAAATGAAATATGGTGCCAAATTTATTTATTTTTAATGCTGCAAACATAACAGAGGCGGGAAAATAAAAACTATCCGCCTCAATTAATACATTAATGGAGGCGGGCGCGTTACGATGGCCGCCTCCGTTAATGCAATTAACGGAGGCGGTCGGATTATGGCGCCCGCCTCGGTTAATCATTGATTAACCGAGGCCTTCCATTGGAGGCGGTTGTGTTTGCCCGCCTCCATTAAGCAAAAACGACCGCCTCCATTAAGCACCGTGTACTAGTGGCTTTTTAGCTTCTTTGTTCGCTTCACGGTCGTCTTTCATTTTCTTGAATTGTGCTTGCACATCGGCCTTGATTGAAGCGTCTAGTTCTTCGTCGGTCTTCTCATACGGAAGTTTCTGAGGAACTTAACTTTCCTTGTAGCTTGCCTCATTGCTTGCGGTGGGGCGGCCGACACCTTTGCTTTTGTGGCTGGCCTCTTCTTTGGAAATGGGGCGACCGTTGTCGGCGTTGGAGACCATCGTGGAGGCGATGGGGCCGGTGTCGGCGTTGGAGACCGTCGTGGAGGCGATGGGGCCGGTTTCAGAGATGGAGACCGCATTGGAGGTTCTGGGGAGGAAGCCGTGTCATGCATTCCACCATAATCATCCCTCGTAACACTATGATCAGCAAGTGATGAATGGTGACTTAGGTATAACTATTTAAGCCAATACAAAGTTAGTGAAAAAGAGCTAGGTAGGATTCACTTTCATTCGCACCTAAGATGAGGAGAAGGAGGCGGCAGCGGTAGAATAGGAGGTGATGCCACAGGAATAATGATATAGCGCTTGCGCCAACAAATAAATTTATTCTCCGCTTCTCCTAAAGTCTTCTCCCTATCACCTCCTTCAATGTCAAGCTAAACATTGCTATGACCTTTTTGAACTATATCCACCGAGACGCGAGCATATCCAGGTGGTATTATTGCCCCATGGCATTTTGGTGTCTTCATAGGGTCGATAGGAGATACAACATCGGTAGCCACCATGATTGTGGTAGCCCCCTCTGGAATGTGCAGCTCACATGGTGTATTCGGTTCTGTGATGTCATCCACGGGGAAGCGTAGTTTTGCATCATCACCAGACTGAGGCACTTCCGTGGAAGCACAACTGGTTTTCAACTGAGCAGAGGGGCTAATGTTGACTTCCGGTACTCATGCAGTACTTCGCATTCGGCTCATTGCTAAATCCACACTGGCCTTTTGATTTCCTCGCTCATTCTAGCTTCAAGTTTTTCTTCTCGCTCTTTTGCTTGAATAGCTGCTTCGCGTGCTTCAATAAGCATTTGCTCCATGCTATATTTCATAAATTCCTCCTCTTTCTTCTTTCTCTGGCGGCTTTTATATGTATCTTTGTCTTGAGGAAAGGCATGCTTCCACGGCACCGCGCCATAACCTCTCGTTCACCCTCCATGTTTGGCAGTCCCCAGGGCATTTGTTAGCTCGTCCCTATATCTATCTGATGACCATACTCCTTGTTCCCTCAAAGATTGATTGAGCGTGAACCAGTATCCATGCTGCTTCTGTGAGTCCTTCATCATAGGTTAATTTCCCGGTCTCAAGGTTAAGGCCTCCCCCATGACCAAAAAACCACCACTTACCATGCTCAGACCAGGTACCTGATTCTTGTTCGATTCCCCTAGCTACAAGCTCCTGTTCTATTTTTCCCACTTAGGAATGACACTCATCTAGCCACCTGATCCCAAGCAATGGTGGTATTGCTTTTCTTAGGCATTTTGTTGGTTCTTTATCACTTGTGCTTCACCCTCTTCGGATGTCTTGAAAGCTACAAAGTCATCCCAAAACGGCCTCAACCTTACATAGGCCTTATTTTTTAAATCTGGAGTAAGGTTCTTCTTGATAAATTTGTTGTACAATTTCTTCTTCCTATCCTGGAACTGTGTTGCCATCTTCTTCATAGCCAAGTCCCTAACTCTCCCCTTCAAAGCTTCATCTTCTGTATCGAGCGATAAATGTTGAAGGACATCTTGCCAAATTAGTGCCTTGTCATGATCAGAGACAAAACTAACACGAGGAGCATCTTTCCTTTGCCTCCATTCACGAGCATTGATCAGAAGCCTGTCCCTTACAAGGTAACCACAGTGGTTGACAAATCTATGTGCATGTTCCCCAAGTACTCTTTGTGTTTCCTCATCGAATTGTGAGACAATGTACAGACCCTCCAACGGCTTCTCCGGGCCTCGTACATTTCTACTCTTCCCCATAGTTGTCGTTGATGTAGACGGCTATGTATGTAGAAACACAAAAATATAAATATAATTATACAAATGTAATTATTTTGATTTTCATGTATACACAAGAGATTGTAGATATAGACCTCATCAACATTGTCTTGCGCGATATTTTCTTGCTCAACATCTTCAGCAAAGTATTGACTTCCGTCATCTACTTGATTGGTGCCGTCGTTGATCATGGCAAACAAGAAATCCTCCATGTTCTCATTTGGGTCATTCATTTCTGCAACAATCGTAAAAGGGTTTAAGGTTTAGGGAAGACACTTAAACAAGTGTGTATGTGTGTGTGTCTGTGTGTAATAAAATGGTTTAATGTTTAGGGAAGACACTTAGGATGTATATATATAGGGTCTAAGGTAGACACTTAGTGTGTGTGTAATAAAAGGGTTTAGGGTTTATGGTAGACACTTAGTATGTGTGTGTGTAAACCCTAAACAAATGTGTAACACTTAGAGTAAACCAAAAGGGTAGACACTTAGTGTGTGTGTGTAATAAAAGGGTTTAGTGTGTGTGTGAAATAAAAGGGTTTAGGGTAGACACTTAGTGTGTGAGTGTGTGTAAGGCACACTTAGGGTTTAGTGTGTGTGTGTAGACACTTAGTCTTTGTGTGTCTAATAAAAGGGTTTAGGGTTTAGGGTAGACACTTAGGGTACATATTTCTCTAACAAATGAAAGCTCTATACATTTTAATAGAAATAATGAAAGGTATCTATATAGCAATAATGGAAGGTCTATAATGGAAGATACATATATATCAAATCATATATATATAGCAATAAATCAATTTCCTAAAACTAACATAAATCAATTTCCTAAAACTAACAAAACAATTTCCTAAATCAATTTGCTAAGACTAAAATATATAACTAAAACTAAATCAATTTCCTAAAACTAACATAAATTATTTTCCTAAAACTAACATAAATCAATTTCCTAGAACTAACATAAATCAATGTTTTTACACACAACCTTCTATCTTCTCCTCTTCTTATTCTTCTTCTTCTTCCTTTTCTTCCTTCTTCTTCCTCTTCCCTTCTTCTTCTTCTTCTTTCCTTAATTCTTCTTCCTTTCTTCTCTTTGATCCCAGCCTCCTCCCTTTCCGGCAATGGTGAGGGCGTCGTTGCCGGTGGGTAGAGGAGGAATGGCGGCGCGTGCGGTGGCGCTGTGCGGGGGCGGTGGCGCAGACCGACGTTGGAGCAGGTGGCCGGTGGCACGGCGATGGCGGCGGCGTCCGCAACAGTCGTCCCCGGCCCGATCGAGAATGAAGAAGACGATGAGGGAGGAAGGAGAGAGGCACGGGAGCCTTTTATCGGAAGGCAGCCTTTAGCCCAGGTTGATATTACCAACCGCGGCTAAAGGACCTGTAGCCCCGGTTGGTAATACCAACCGCGACTAAAGTCTTCTTTAGGTGCCAAACGAAATTTTAGTGGGTTGTTTTAGATGTTTTGGTATTGTATATAGTTTAATAACTATGTAAATTGCTCTAGCTCTTATAAATTGCACAATAAATTAAATACATGGCACAAATTTTTTTTAAAATAACCATTGCATTTCCTTTTGCTTTATTATACACTAGAAAAATGTATAACATAAAATCTTGGGGAAATTTGCTCCTGGACACTCAAAATGATCACCCTTTGTTGTTGGACACTGAGAATGAAACGATTTGCTGGAAGACACTCTAGTTCTTGGTAAATTTGCTGGTGGACATCATGCCCAATAAAATATTTTAATAAAATAGATATAAAATCATATAAGTGACAAAAAATTATGCTATAAAATTTTCTATGCTCTACATGATGAGAACTATGTAGTAAAAATGTTGTTTTGTACCAAAATTATCATTTTATCCCTCTTCATAAATAGACAAAGTTAACCATAATTATTATTTTATATATATTTGTAGGACACTAAAAATCTTGGAAAATCATAGAATGCGTACATCACCAAATCATGACTACGTTAAAAATATTAGCTCGTAATAATAAAGTTTAATATATCAATTAAGCTTGACAAGAGATAAATCCGTAACTCAGTGATGCTAAATATACCATTATAAACTTTATTATTTTGAACTAATATTTTTTGCATAGTCAAGATTTGGTGATATACTCATTCTGTGATTTTTTCAAGATTTCTGGTGTCCGACAAATATCTATAAAAAAAATAACTATGGTTAACTTTGTCTATTTATGAAGAGGGGTAAAATGATCATTTTAGTGCAAAACAATATTTTACTATATAGTTCTCATCATGTAGAGCATAAATAGTTTATAGTATAATTTTTGGGCCCTTATATGATTTTATATCTATTTTATTAAAATATTTCATTGGGCACGGTGTTTACCATCAAATTTACCAAGAACCAGAGTGTCCTCCAACAAATCGCTGCATTCTCAGTGTCCAACAACAAAGGGTGGTCACTTTGAGTGTCCAGGAGCCAATTTTCCCTAAAATATTTTATCTTTTATATAATATCAAATATAAATATAACTAACCATTAGTATTTGGTTAATGCAAAAGTATATTGTTGAATTAAAAAAACTAAAATACTTGGTTACCAACAGGAAATTAGTTTCTGCATTATTTTAACGTTAATCTTTTTGTTTTTCACCATTAATTATCCAATTATGCGACAAATAAGTTTACCATTAAATAGGAAATTATTAATGAGACACTAAATGACCTCATATGAAAAACTTTTGGATACAAAGATTTTATACCTCGTCAAGATCTATCTTTTTTATGTACTTCAAATTTCTATTTGAGGAAGTGTAAGTAGACATTAGTCACAAAATCATGAACTCACATAGTGTTTATGAATCTTTATGAGATACTTGTCATTTTAGAACTAAACTTTTTTCACTGACAAATGTAGATCTTCATTAGTCACTAAACGAGTACAAAATAAGTATTAGTAAACATTAGTCACTAAATGCAAAATTGAACAAATACAAATGTAGATCTTCATTTATTTGACCAAACTTAGCAAAAATGACTAATGCAGATGTCACTTGACATCACTGCTAGCTACATCAAGCGGGCACAGTAGTGAACTTCTTCTTGACATATGTCCCTTGGTTATGATCATGTCGAAACCATGGAGTGTCCTCGGCATTTAGAAGGATGCTTGGGTCTTTGGTCACACTGAATGGCGCAATTCGGTCATTCCTTTCGTAAAGTTCTAACATGTCTGAGTTGTCCTCAATTCCCAAAATGTTTCTTTTCCCTGAAAGAACTATGTGACGCTTGGGCTCATTGATGCTTGATTTGTCATCGTTTTTCCTTTCAATGGTTTTGTAGACATGTCTTTTACATAGAACACCTGATTCTCATCAGCAGCAAGGACGAATGGTTTGTCTTTGTACCAAATAGTGTTGAGGTCCACTGTTGTCGTCCCATAATCCTTGTCAATTGTTACCCCGGCATTGGTCATCTTCACCCATTGGCACTTAAACAAAGGGACTTTAAAATTAGATGCATAGTCTAGTTCCCAAATCTCAACTATGTGGCCATAATATGTTTGCCTATTCCCATTTGGGTCAATGACATCTACGCGGACACCACTGTTTTGGTTGGTGATCCTTTTAGGACATGCCAATAGGGTAGCTCCCAAAATATGGACTTTTTCTTCCACATGGGTGCATGTCTATTAGCATCTTTTGGAACTGGTAGGGCCCCTTGTCCCTTTCCAAAGACTACTTGCACATCCTTGACCATATCAAGTACATCCTCTCCAGTTCGGTTGCAAGGCTTGGTTCATTTCACTTCTTCTTTACAATGCTTGCCTTTCTTTCTTAGTTGGTGATTCTTAGGAAGAAAACGACGATGGCCAAGGTACACAACCTTTCGACATTTTTCTGATATACACAATCAAGGTCATCAAAACAATGTGTGCATGTATTATATCCCTTGTTTCTCTGTCCTAAAAGATTACTTAGGGCAGGCCAATCATTGATTGTTACGTAGAACAATGCTTGCAGGTCGAAGTGTTCTTGTTTGTACTCATCCCACACATGTACACTTGGTTTGCTCCATAAAAGCAAGAGTTCCTCAACTAAGGGCCTCAGGAAGACATCGATGTCATTGCCACATTGCCTCGGGCCTTGGATGAGCACCGACATCATAATGAACTTCTGCTTCATGGATAACTATGGAGGAAGGTTGTAGATACATAGAGTAACAGGACAAGTGCTATGACTACTACTCTGCTCCCCAAAAGGATTCATACCATCCGTGCTCAAACCGAACCTTAAGTTTCTTGCATCTTCTGCAAACTCCAAGAATTATCTATCAATTGCTATCCACTAGAATCCATCAGTAGGGTGTCTCAACATGTTGTTTGCCTTACGGTCTTCTTTGTGCCATCGCAACAACTTTGCATGGTCCTTGTTTCTGAACAAATGTTTCAGGCAGGGTATTATAGGAGCATACCATATAACTTTGGTAGGGATTTTCTTCCTAGGACGCTCTTCGGCCTCAACATCGCCAGGGTCATCTCGCCTGATCTTATACCACGACGCTTTACATACGGGGCATTCATCCAAATTCTCGTAGTCCTTGCCACGGTACAGGATGCAGTCATTAGGACATGCATGTATCTTCAGGATTTCTAATCCCAGAGGGCACACGACCTGTTTTTCTTCGTACGTAGTGGCAGACAATTCGTTAGGCTTAGGAAGTATCTTTTTTTGGATCTTGAGTAATTCCCAAATGCCTTGTCGGATATGCCATTTTTTGCCCTCCATTGTAGCAAATCTAGTGTTGTACCCAACTTATTTTGCCCATCTTCGGCGCTCGGGTATAGTAGTATCTTGTGATCCTCTAGCATGCGATCAAACTTAGCTTTCTCTCTTTCACTTTCACAATCTCTTTGTGCATCATGAATGACTTCACCAAGACCATCATCTTCAGAGAGTGTGTCCTCTGCCCCTGCCTCTTCTTCTGCTTCCACCATTGCAATATCATTGAAGTCACCATATTGAGCAATAATGTCGTTAGGGTCCAATTGCTCTTCTTCGTCTTCTTCCATCATAATTTTGGTTTCTCCATGCTTGGTCCAACAAATATAGTTTGACATGAAACCCGACTTCAACAAGTGTGAGTGAAGAGTTCTTGAGCTACAATATTCCTTCAAATTCTTGCACAAGGCGCATGGACAACACATGAAATTACCTTCCCGCTTGTTTGCCTCAGGCACTCTTAAGAAATAATGCAGGCCATCAATGAACTCTTTGGAGCGGCGATATACATTGTACATCTAATGGCGTGTCATCGTCTGCATTATATGACCCAAAACATAATTAAATTTCTTATTTTGGTCAAAAAATGATATTATAAAAATACCAAAAGTTCTACATTAAAATAACATGAGATGGAACACCATCATGTGTCATTTCCGAGTCACACAATGACTAATGTATGCTCTATGAAAGCCTCGACATAACGTATTCTAAGTCCACTAGCACTATATACAGAAAACCTAAAATGCACTTCAGTAGCATAATGATCTCCCAACCAATCCCAACTAAAGGAGACAGATCATTATTCGTCTATTCAACATCGACGAGCTTCTTGAGCTGGCTCGCTGCCTCATCAGCCTTCGTAGCCTCCGCCATAGGTTTAACATAATCTTCCTCCCAGTACCAGCCGCGACATCCCGTGCCATCCCACTGAAAATAGAAATAAAAAATCAACACTTTAATCAAAATCATCAGGTATAATAGGTAGAAATTAACCATAACTATCAAATGAGACAAAATATATAACTCACATTGCGATCTGGAGACCTATAGAAGATTCGACCGTTGTTGGGACCCGCCTTCCCCACTTGGTACTCTTTCACAGTCTTTTGCATACACTTGCCACAGGTAATGAGAGGGAGGTCTGGCCTTAGTCGCTTTGGAACCCGATCGGAGGCCGAGTACCCCGAAGCAGTTGTCATATACTCTCTATATACTCATTTCTCAAACTAGAAATTATAAATTTCTCATATTCTAAACAAAGAAAATAAAACAACTACAATTTACATTTCTCTAAAATCATCAAATGTGCCATGTATACAACTAAAGTATTCTAGGTAGCTACCTTTTTCATCTAAATATATAATTATTTTGAGCTCAAGTGGCATATAAATCAAGAACAATCCACCATAAATTCCTCATATAATCCACAAATTAAATAAATTAATAATATCCTAAAAATCTATATTTCTCAAACTAAGATAAATTAATCTTCAAATGTGGAACATATAATACCTTAAAATCTCTATTAGAAAAAATAAATCTAATTCTATTTTTTCAACTAATTAAATTAAATAATACACTAAAATCTCTATTTTAAACTAATTAAACCATAAAATGTGGTAGACATAGTAGAAATGAAAGGTAATACTTAGAATACTAGTTTTAGTTGCCTTGTTCAAAATATTCAAACAATGTCAAGTGAATAAAGCTTAAAATGGCAAAGGGATAAAATCATAAAAAAATCACAAATAGACCAAGAAACAACATATGCTGCCACTAAAACATGAGAGGTTGAAGATAGTAACCTTTCAACGAGTCGATGGAGACGTAGAAGTGAACAAATGAAGTAATGGCCGAAGAGGAGAAGAAGAACAGTGAAGAATACAACAAGAACAGAGTGAAGAAATGGAGCTCTCGGGCTCGGGCTATGAGGAAGAAGAGTTCAAATAGGGAGGGACCTTTAGTCCCGATCCATCCACAACCGGATTCAGGTCCTTTGCCGAGTGCTTGCAGCACTCGATAAACTTCCTAAAACACTCGACAAACGTAACTATTTTGCCTAGTGTTGCCATGCTGAACGCTCGGCAAAACTTGTGTTCTATACCGAGTGTCTTAGTCATGACACTCGGCAAAGCAGATGCACTTGGCAAAGGGCCTTCCCAGGTGCTCTGGAATGGTTGCTTTGCCGAGTGTCTTCACCATAGCACTCGGCAAATCATGCCTTTGCCGAGTGCTACACTCGGCAAAGAAACCAGAACCTACCTTTTTTATTTCTTTTTTCAATTCCATCCAGACAAACAGAAGATATTATCACAAGCAACACATATATACCAGAAACAACACATATCACATCACAACAACAGATAGATATCACAAACATCACATATATCTCACAATATGTGACAATTCATCCATAGTTCAACACGACAATGCATCCACAGTTCACAAAACATCCATAGTTCAATCCAAAGCGGTCATGACGAGGGTCCAGGGTCACGAGGCCCACAACCTGATCTTGACATCCTCCGAAGCCCGGCGAAGCTCCCAAGCCCGACGATCCTCCCAAGCCCGGCGAAGCTCCATAGCCCGGCGATCCTCCCAAGCCCGGGAAAGGTCCATAGACCGGGAAAGGTCCCAAGCCCGGCGAAGCATTTGATGTCGCCGATTGATTCTGCACAAAGTAAAAGAGGTTGCATGTGTTACACAAGTGAACTATAAGATTCTAACATTCGAAGTATGCATTACAAGTGCTATTGTGCTTTGACCACAAGCGTAAACATATAAACTAAAACATTCATACTCATTAGAGTGTCGAAGTACATAGGTCGAGGTGGAGGTGGACATGGAGGCAGCTCCAAAGCCAGAGGAGCCATACCCTGAGCGGAACCAAGGCTCTGCATGAACTCAATCATCTTCTGCAGACTCTGATGGTCGAGTACTCACTCTTCCGCCACCGCCTGCCGCTCAACCTCCGCCCTGCATGAACTCAATCATCTTCTGCAGACTCTAATGGTCGAGTACTCACTCTTCCGCCACCGCCTGCCGCTCAACCTCCGCCGCCTGCCGATCAGCCTCCATCCTCGCCTCCAGCCCCTCCCATCATTTCCTCTCATCCTCCAGCTAGGCCTATAATATTTCATTCAAATGTTAGATGAATGCAAAGCTAAGGCAAATCAATGAATGCAAAGCTAAGGCAAATCAATGAGACTGGGCGTACTGGCTATGTCGAGTGCACTGTTGGCAATCCAATACCGCCCATGCTTCTTGCCACCTCCCAACCTCATGATGACCTCTCCATCAAGATCCTCAGTGGTCAGATCGTAGTCTGGTCCATGGAGATTCTTTACCGCTGAAGTGTACTCAGTAAGGCGGCTGTGGACGCTCGGGTTGGTGTAGCGCTCTGGCAGGTCCTCTGGGTTGTAGTTGACGTTCGATGACGCCTTGCCCTTTTTGGACAAGGCAAATGCCTTGAACAGATTGCAAGGCTGGTTGTCATGATTTGCCAACTGCGAGAAAACCAACAAGATGATTAGAAGTGATGCAAATTAACTGTTGCACTAAATTGTTATCATTGACGTACCCAAGTGGATGCGTATGCCTTGGTAGTGCTTCCTTGGTAGTGCGTTGTGCCTGACCTCATCAAGCGCCGCTCCTGGCAAGCGTTATGCGTCTTCATACTGCTGTCGGGTCAGCCTCATGGTCACATCATATGATATTTAGCCTACTAAATCTTAAAGCGAGCAGTAGTAAAGTTGTATTCTTACATCTTCGTACTGCTATCGGGTCAGCCTCATGGTCCTTGCGGCAGTTTTGGAGACCTTTTCTTTAAGGACGTCGCCATGGTAAGTCACGATGGCCTGGACACGAGCCTCGTAGTGCATGTCCGACACGAGTTTCTTGCAAACTCGGCGAGCCACAGTGTCCACGTGGCCCTCGTGTCCTGACTCGCATCTATAGAAATCCTGCACACATATAGAGAGAGACGTGATGTATCTATTAAGTATTTTAAGAATGTACAATAAATGTGTGCGATATATTGAGCAATATAACTTACCCACAGCTCGTAGATTACCCGCTCCGCTTTGTTGGCAAACGTCTTGCCATTCCGATCTGGAGCATCGATTGCCACGATGTAGTGGTCAAACGTGTACGCCGGAGTTACGACGCTAGCGTACACAACTAAGCCAAGGAAGTGCTCCCTGCACAGGAGACCCAAGATCCCATTCACCGAGCGTTTGTGAGTACCAGGACTTACAAACGCCCAACTCCTACACCTGTGATTAAGAAAGAATGTGAGTTATAATTGTGGTTTTAAACATATTAAATGAAATAGTGATATCATACAACAGTACTTACTTTTTGACCCCGGGTCGAATCATCGGATGACGCGACAGTGGGATGGGTCGCTGAGGGAGGCTCGCAGGTCCTCGCAAGTAGACAGTCGTCGGAGCAAAGGAAGTGGAACCCCCTGCTGGCGTTGAGTCGTCGTCGTCCCCCTCCTCCGCCTCAACCCCCTGCTCGTGCTCCTGCTGCTGCTCTTGCTCTTCATCCTTCTGCTGCTGCTCCAGGTCCTCCTGCTGTGCCTGCGCCTCTGGCTGAGGGGTAGGAGCTCGCGAGTGTCACAGAACCGCCCAACCTATAAGAGCACTAGTGTAATGGTCACCATTTCCGACAACACTGTCACACTAGAGCCCATATAAGCGCGGTAGTACTTGAAATCTCGAAGGATTTCAAACCACAAATAAGTAACAACCCGAGATCATACTCGATTCAGTAACCACACATCCACAGTGATAAGTTCGAAACGAAATAATATTACAATAGAGTTTAAGGAAGTGTTATTACAACACCAAGTTCAAATCAAAGTAGCGGAAGTCTTGTTTCACAAACACCCATTTGCAAACTGGTTAGAGCAAATACAGTGCCATACTTAGTATAGTCTCATCAAAAGGAACAAGAAGAGACATCAGAATCCACCATTGCCCGTGGTCTTCACTCATCATCACATGCAGGCTAGAGGCATGCTTGGCAATAGCTAGAATAAACCATACCATCTGCAACAAGGGTAAAGAAACCCTAAGTACTCAATTGTACTCAGCTAGACTTACCAGACAGAGAGATAGATATATAACCATAGACACTTCAAGGATTATGCAAGGCTTTATCAAGTGGATCTCATGAGGTAGCATACTTTTGCATAAAAGAACAGTCCTAATTACTCATGTATTCTCATAATCATAAAACATTATTTGGCAGTTGCTTGAGTAATATTAATCAGATCTCATTAGCACCTGTACTAGAGAAATCACTAAGTTATCAAACAATAATAACCATATTGTGCTTGGCATCAAAACCATATAACCGTCTTTTGGTTACTTATTAGAGTTCAGGTTTCTACAGTGGGAGGAAGATCTTTCAAGTTTCTCGCTGACGGGGAGAGACCGTGATTCGAATCGTATTCCTATCTAGCTGGAGGTTTATTCCTCAATCACACCCAAGTATGCCTGCCGACACACTTATACGGGTCACCTTCACTATAACTCGGGTAGCCGCGGGCGTCCAGGTACAGGCATGAATAGCGATTCACGGTAGCCAGGTCGATCAAGTAGTGCCTGCCCTTGGTGCCAGGCCAGGACTATCAGGATGCTTGCCCGCGGTCTAGTCCTCCGCTCGCGGTCCTTCATGACCCAAGTAGGGGGAGATTCCGGCCCGAATTACAAAGTTAGGCTTCGCGGTCGAAACGAGTTATTCGGCCAGCTATGAAGGAGGCATGCGTTCAATCTCGGCAGATGCCCAACCACGATCCAGTGCCTAGCGACATAGGCGGAGAGAACCCGCTCACAAGACCTCCAAGTCAAGTGGCTCAAAACACCTTGTCCGCCCGGTCTCGATTTATTACTTCCACATGGTTATTTTCCACTATAGCAAATATAGCCCATTGTGACCAGCAACCTATCTTTGTGGGGGATGGTAGACCACCCATGCTACCGGTCTAAGCATGGCTAAGCAGAGGTTTCGATCCTAGGCCTACAAGGTTCTTTTGTTGGACAAGGAAGGTATAATGCAGCAAGGGTTTCATCTCAACTCCTATTACTTAATGCACAAACAAGTGGTGGCATTCTAAGTAAAATACTTTCAAATAGAGTAAGAAAGGTGTATAAATGCTCTGGGGCTTGCCTTTCATGAAGGTGGAGGGAAGGTGGTTCGGGCACTCGGGAGGCTCAGGGCCCTGTGCTCCTTCTTCTGGAACTCCTAGGGTTTGAATCTCCTATGGGATTCCTCCTTCTAGCTCCCCAAACTCCAGCAATGTCACTCCCTCTGGCGATCCTAGATGCATGTATACATGTATGATGATCCAACATATAGGACCAGTCACATACTAGAAATGAGACCTGTCTAATGCATATGAATGATTGCTCATGATGAATGTATGATGCAAGAAAATATACTCGTTTACCGAGTAGGTGCAAATCTCTTCGGCTGTAGAGAGATTAGCACTTATCCTTAGCTAACAACCTGTAGTAGAGCTTTTCCTCCTCGGTTAGCTCTCTAACACCTACAACTAAACATGCTTTACTCTTAGGCTATTGGATTAAACACACAGGGCATACAAACACTTAAAACAACAGCTGAAAGAAAACTGTACCTGAGGCTACACACAACCAAAAATTACAAACTAAGACATTCTGGAAAGCTCATAAAATTTTCTACCAAACATTCCATAAACTCCCCAGCTAGATCCAACCTTAAAAAGGCCTAAAAGACACTTTAAGCAAAGCTGTTTAGAAGGAAACAAGAAAACTCAGATTAAAGGCTGAACTGGTAAAATATACCCAGCTTAAACTAAACAGGTTATGGCTGTCAAAATTTAACACTAGATAGATCAACAAGTTATCTATAACATAGTTAATTATAGCTACTGCTGAAACTAAACATAAGTAGCTCAAACAATTCTAACAAGAAAACATGTTCTAGTTGTTTTAACAGATTCCAGTAGTTATAAAGCTTTCAACTAGCATTCCAAAAATTATGATAAAATTAGATAAGAAAGTTTACATAAATAGCTACCACTTTGGTATTCATACCAACAACAACAAACATATATAAAACAGGGTTAAAATTATTTCTTTGCCGGAGATAAGGAAATAAGCACACTTTAAGCATTAAATACTTAAACAATTTGAAAAGTGTGAAACAACAGATTTCATATGTACAAAAATTACCAAACACAACAAGCACATATAACTAGCAAGCAAAATACACAAGATTGCATTTAAACATATAAGCATTTGATCAAAAGAAGTACAACATGCAAAAAGATTAAAGGCTACTGTCACTTTAACATTTTTAATGGAAAGTACATGCTAAGACAAACTTAACACAACAAGAACCATATTTTTATCACTTGTCAATCTCTAGTTATGAATTAAACAAGTTAAACTAAGCATATAAAGCTTGTTGTCCATTTTTATTAAAATAGCACAAAAGAACAGTAACAACATATCATATTATATTTTCATGCATAGAGAAAAACATGAAAAAACTAACAAAACTGATTTCACATTTTTAGCATTTTTCTGGAATTAGTTATACATTTCCAAAGTTAGAGAACAAAACTCGAAAAAGAACAAAACAGAAAACACTTAGAGTCTATGACAGGCAGGACCCACCAGTCAGCTTGTTCTCTCACCGAGCCGATGCAATGGAGGTGCTCGACCGTCCGTTCTTCACCGACCTCACAACTGTGTTCCCCTACGCAACCGGCATCGAACCATGTAGCTGATTGTACCCTAGGTTCACCGGAGCATGCTCGACGACGACCATGGCGGCGCTGCGGCTCTTGCGCTGGCCGGTGCAGGGCTCTACTGATCAAACTAGCGACTGCTACACCTACACGGAACCCTAGCGGTCCGATCTAGCTCGAATTGGGGCCATGCAAACCCTCCGATGAGCTCGGCCACATGCACAGCGGCACGGTGGCGAGTTCACAACGGCGCGGCGTCTCTGTTCCGGCGATGGCGAGGCATGACTGCTTCAACCAACTCCGGCTATCTAACCACGAACTAACCGGCTAACCCTAACGTGACATAGACAAACGCGAGCAATGCTGAGAAGCCTAGCACAACTCTCGCCGGCGTTGCGAGTGTCGTGTGCTGGCACGCGGCGGAGTTCCCGTTCCGACGAATCCTAACCCTAATCGCTTCAACCGACTCCTCGGTGAGCATCTACAACCTCTAGGCGACCCCTATGAAAGCTAGAAGGGAGGGAGAGGCGCTGGATTGGGCTGGCCACGGCGGCGCAAAGCTCGGCGGAGCTTAGGTCGTCAATGGTGCCCACGTTGTTACTCGGTCTGGCTCACCTGTGTGGCTAGCGCGACAACTGAGCGGTGCAAAAGGTGGAGCGGAGCAAGGTGAGGTTGTGCCTGTGTTTTGGCTGCCAATGCAGCGGTGTGCAGCGCAGGTGAGCTCGGCGAAGGCGCTGCTCGGCAATGGCGCGGCTGCTACGCTTTCTTGCGTGAGGTAGAGAAGAGGGGAGAGAGCGAGTGAGTGAGCGGCCGGTCGCGAGGTGGAGTGTTCGGCTGGCTAAGGCGTGGCCGGCGTGGGCCAAATGCCGGTGTATGGCCGCCACGCGGCGTGCGATGCCTGACGCGGTCGGCCACCGACCAGCGCGCGGCGCTGCTCTGCTCGTTTGAAACTCCATCAGGCCGACTGATGGAGCGTTTTGCCACGTGATTATCTCCCTAATCCTCGTGTCTTAGCTTCAAACAAATGCACACTTTCGTAGAGCTATAGCTGAACTCCAACTTCGGTGCAATTTGTTTGAACAGAAATGGATAGGATTTCAAACTACAAGCATTCAAACAGGGCATCATTCAAACTGACATTCACTTAGGACTTAATTAGCCCCCAAATCAGCCTTAATTAGCCAATTAGGGTATGTTAGGATCCATATCACCTCAAGGTGGTTAAACAAAGTTTGTTCAGAATTAAAAACTCTACAACTTTCCTTAAACCCACTTTGTCAAACAAGATCATTAGCAAGGTCAATTTGTTAAATCAAGAAAAAGGGTTCCTAGGGTCAACATCAAAGCTTAAACCCTAGAAGCAATTTTTGACTTGATCATGAACATAAACATGGTTCCATTTTCAGCCCTAAACATTGCTATATGATTATTAGTGATCAAAACATCAAGCACTTGGTCATACAAGCATAACACACCCAAAACTAAGTGTAGATTAACACATACATACATGGAAAACAAGGTGATCACTAAGGTTATCATTTCAGATGAACATTGAAATGCATGAATGCAATGATGCTTGTGCTTATGCTTATGAAACGATATGCAATGCAAACTTAACACCTAGGATGTTACAGCCCTTCCCCCCTTACAAAAATCTTGTCCTGAGATTTGTAAGGCTTACCATTTTTCATACAAAGCAGGGTAGACTTCCTTAAGGTAGTCTTCCCGTTCCCATGTAGCATCTCGTTCACTTTGATTGTTCCACATTACTTCATAAAACTTAATAACTTTGTTTCGAGTTACTCTTTGTTTGGTGTCCATGAGTTGGACTGGCTTTTCTTCAAAGGATAAGTCTGATTGTAACTTCAGACCTGAAGGTTCGATATGTGCCTCGAGAACTCTCAAACACTTTTTGAGCTGGGATACATGAAAGACATTGAAGATAGCCGTCATCTCTAGTGGCAACAACAGCTTATAGGCTACTCTTCCACTTCTTTCACTGATCCGGTATGGTCCCACATACCTTGGAGCAAGCTTTCTCTTAACTCCAAACCTTTGTACTCCCTTCATAGGTGATACTTTCAAGTATACATAATCACCCACTTCGAACTCAAGCGGTCTTCTTCTCTTGTCTGCGTCGCTTTTCTGTCTTGACTGAGCTGCGCACATATGTTCTTGTATGATTCTCACTTTATCTTTGGCCTCTTGTACAAAGTCGATACCATAATATCTTCTTTCACCTGGTTTGACCCAATTGAGAGGTGTCCGACACCTTCTACCATACAAATCTTCAAAAGGAGCCATTTTGATGCTTTCTTGATAGTTGTTATTGTACGAGAACTCTGCTAAAGGTAACCAACTTTCCCAATATCCTTTAGAAGATATCATACAAGCTCTAAGAAGATCTTCGAGAATCTGGTTAACTCTTTCTGTCTATCCTGAAGTTTGAGGATGGTAAGCTGAACTGCGGACTAGATTAGTTCCAAGTTGCTTATGTAAATGTTCCCAAAAACAAGCCGTGAACTGCGGTCCTCGATCCGACACAATGGTTCTTGGAACAACATGCAAATGAACTATGTGAGTGATGTACATCTCTGCATACTCATTTGGTCGATTGGTGGTGCGGACTGGTATAAAGTGCGATGACTTGGTTAACCGATCCACAATCACCCATATTGAGTCATGACCTCTTTGAGTAGGTGGAAGACCTATTATGAAATCCATGCTGATTTCTTCCCATTTCCATCCTAGAATTGTCAAAGGTTGTAGGAGTCCAGCGGGTTTCATATGTACCACTTTCACCCTACAACACACATCACATCTTTCCACGAACGTGGCAATCTCTTTCTTCATCTTGGTCCACCAAAACCGTTGCTTTAGATCGTGATACGTCTTACTACTGCCTGGATGTATAGATAGCTTAGAGGAATGGGCTTCCTCTAGATTCGGTTTCTCAAAACCTTATCCTTAGGCACAACAAGACGATCTGTAAACCATAGGATTCCTTTATCATCAATCCTAAAACACTGTGAACCTTCTTCCTTCATCTTTCTTTTGATATGGAACACACCCACGTCTATTTTTTGACCTTCTATGATTTGACTTTCGAGCGAGCAACTGACAGTTAGATTGTACAACACTAATGGATGTAGCAAGTTAAACCTGTCTTTGAGCAAGGGTTGCATGAAGTGATAGTGCGACTTTCTACTCAAAGCATCAGCTACTACATTAGCTTTTCCTGGGTGGTAATGATCTTCAAGATTGTAACCCTTGATTAGTTCTAACCATCTTCTTTGTCTCATGTTCAACTCTGGCTGAGTAAAGATATACTTGAGACTCTTGTGATCTGTGTAGATATGACACATGTTACCAAGAAGGTAATGTCTCCATATCTTCAAAGCATGAACCACTGCTGCTAGTTCTAGATCATGTGTTGGATAGTTAGCTTCATGTTTTCTGAGCTGCCGGGAAGCATAGGCTATCACTTTTCCTTCTTGCATAAGAACACATCCTAATCCAGTCCTAGAGGCATCTCAATACACATCAAAGGGCTTTGTTATGTCTGGTTGCGCCAAAATGGGTGTTGAAGTAAGTAGAGTTCTTAGAGTAAGAAAAGCTGCATCGCATTCTGAAGTCCATTCAAACTTCTTATCCTTTTATAACAAGCTGGTCATAGGCTTAGCTATCTTGGAAAAGTTTGGAATAAACCGATGGTAATATCCAGCCAGACCAAGAAAACTACGAACCTCACTGACTGAAGTTGAAGCTTTCCAATCCATAACTTCTTGTACTTTACTTGGATCAACTAAAATTCCATCAGCAGAAAGAATATGTCCAAGGAAAGGTCTTTAGTAAGACAAAACTTGCACTTACTAAACTTAGCATACAACTTATGTTCTCTTAGTCGTGTAAGAACCACACGTAAGTGTTCTGCATGCTCTGCCTCATTCTTCGAGTAGATTAGAATGTCGTCGATGAACACAACCATAAGTTTATCCAGCTCGGGCATGAA
Organism: Microstegium vimineum; assembly: GCA_022036555.1. NCBI lineage: Eukaryota > Viridiplantae > Streptophyta > Magnoliopsida > Poales > Poaceae > Microstegium > Microstegium vimineum. The sequence goes on from CM039127.1 coordinate 36,990,803, forward strand.
CACGGATTTCATAAGATACATGAAGTAGGTGGGAGCATTAGTTAGCCCAAACGACATAACCAAATACTCGTAAATCCCATACCTCGTTGCAAAAGCGGTCTTGGGTATATCTTGTGGTCTGATATTGATTTGATTATACCCCAATCTCAAGTCGATCTTAGAAAACACTTTAACCTTGGATAAATGATCAAACAAGATATCAATACGAGGTAAAGGATACTTGTTCTTGATCGTTATGGCATTAAGTGGTCGATAATCCACACACATTCATAGAGATTTATCCTTCTTTTGACGAACAGTGCAGGACAACCCCATAGCGATGAGCTAGGTCGAATGAGACCTTTATCTTGCAATTCTTGTAACTATTTCTTTAGCTCCGCTAGCTCATTGGGTGGCATTATAGCCTACGAGAAATAGGTGTCGTGCCAGGTACCTACTCAATAGCAAACTCAACGTCTCAATCGGGTGGAAGACCTGGAAGGTCATCTAGAAACACATCCGGAAACTCACACACGATCGGGATATTCTTCAGAGCTGTGACTTGGATAGCACAGGTCATAGCACAAAGATCAAGCTTTCGGGGAAGAGAAATTTGAAAGGTTTCTGTCTTCTCCAGAGTTCTCAAGGTAAGGATCCTATTTCCGGTATCGATGTTCACCCCAAAGTGGTGCATCCATCTCATGCCTAGGATCACATCCAAACCTAGACCAGGAAGGATGATAAGATCGGTTTTAAACTCATGTTTCTGTATTACGATGCTTACACCCCTGACGGCTTGTTTGGTTGATATGTCAGCCCCTGCATCAAACGAATGCGAAGATCCTGAATCAAAGAGCACAACTGCAGGATGATGGTTTATAAGGAACATACCAGATATGCTCATGCCATGCTTAACCGTAAAAGCTTTACTCACAAACGAATGCGAAGATCCTGAATCAAAGAGCACAACTGCAGGATGATGGTTTACAAGGAACATACCAGCTGTGACGAGCTCTCCTGTGGCACTTCTTCCACGGTGGTATAGTGCACACGCCCTTGATAAGCCTGATTCTTCTTCGGGTGAGGGCAATCCTTAGCAAAGTGCCCTGGACGCTAACAGTTGAAGCATGGTGCATTAAAAGCTGGGGCCTTTTGAGCTTCAAAACTGCCTTGCCCTAGGTTGCCTTTCGGAAGAGCAATGGTGTATGGCTTGCGATACTGACTCTGTTGTGCACCCCTAGCTGGAGTCTTTTTCTGAGGAGGCCTGAACTTAGCTCCTGCCACTGGAGGACGATAAGCATTGCGGTTGACAAAAGGAGCTCTCTGCTGAGACGAGCTTCCTTCAAACGCCCTGTTGCGGCCTTTAGCTGTAGCATGCAAGCTGTTCTGGTTCTCCTGAGTCAAAGCATCACTGATGAACTCGTTGAAGTTGGTGTGGGTTGAGTTAGCAAGGGTCTTCATCAGTTTGGTTCCCAGACCTCTCTTGAAGCTATCAATCTTCTTTTCATCCCTATCAATAAACTGAGGAGCATAACGTGCTAGGTTGTTGAAAGCATGAAGGTATTCTGTTAAAGTCTTGGTACCCTGAGTGAGCTTTAGAAACTCTGCGGCCTTCATTTTCATTAAGCCTGGAGGAATGTAATGCCCTTTGAAAGCTGACTTGAACTGATTCCAGACACTGGAGCATTAGCAGGCTACGTGGTGCGATGATGAGCCCACCATATACCTACCAGTCCTTGCAACTGATGTGAAGCATATTCTGCTTTCAGCTCTTCGGTCATCCTGAGCAAGCGAAACTTCTGTTCCATGGTATTTAGCCATTCATCAGCCTGAAGAGGTTCTTCTGCCTCCTTGAAGACTGGCGGCTTGGTGTCAAGGAAGTCCTTGAAAGTGCTACACTGATCTGCCGGTTGACGGTCACGGTTACCCTGGTTCTGGTTATTGCGGGCCACTTCTTGAAGCAACTCCTCAATGTTGCGCTGCACACCAATGAACTGAGCCATGAACTGCTCTGGGGTAAGCGGTGGTGGTGGTGGCGGTGGATGCGGCAGAGGAGCCTCATCTTCGTCACAGTGATTCCCACCACTTCCAGAGCCACGGGAGCGAGTGTTGGCAGGCATCTGCATGAATTTGATAGCAAGAAGTAATGAGATTTGAGTAATTGCAGATGAATCATGATTATTCCTTAGTAAATCACTGAAAAGAAGATAACTTAAATCCACATAGGGCATAACAAAATTCATACTAGCAGCACATCATCATTCATTCAAACTTGGTACCATGAAAACATCCATACAAGCCAAAGGTGCCAGACATCTGGACTTTAAGTCATGGTGGTTACACAACATCATGTCTCTCATGGAACAATAAAAGGTCAAGCTACTAGCGCAAAAGAAACACTAAGGACTAGCATAAACAAGCTATCCTAGTCGTCGCGGTCGGTGTTCATCCCTGATAGACAGCCACCATCATCGTCGCTGTCGTTGACAAGCTCAAGCTCCTCGGGATCCTCTTCCTCCTCGTCCTCGGTCTCGGGTTTGTCGTCGGCATAGATCACTGCAGGATCTACCTCTGGTGCAATGGGTGGAGGGATTGGGTTGATCACATTCTTGAGCCTGTGAAACTCCTGCTGTAACTCTCGAATCTGGTCATGGGCCTGCTGAAGTAGCCCATTCCACTCTGCGTCACGATGGTGGTAAGCGATGTTCCCCACCACCTGCTGGTGGCGAAGCATACGCTCACGAGCCTCAGCTGCCTCCTCTCTAAGTATAGCTGCATCTCTCTCGTCCTAAGCCTCCTTAGCTGCCCTCTTGAGATGCTAATTATCCCTACCAACTCCCTATAGGAACATCTCGCTGGTCCTGAGACGTGCCACACTGAACACGTAGGAGTCCTCTTTGGCAAAGAAAGCCTTGAGCACTGCATGCATAACACTCATAGCCTGTCCTGAACTGCCAGCTCTCTCATCCCTATTTCTGATCAAGGGATTTCCCATCTCCTGATTCCAGGCCGTGATGTTAGGGTCATCCTCTGGAAAGGTCCCTGCTGCACCCTAGTCCAAAGCTCCATTATGCTCCCGACGGATCTAACACAGAATGGTCAGAGCTGCAGACTGAGCTCCTTCCCAAAGGCTGCTGGCTATGGCCTCCGCTGACCACTTCTTCCACAAAGGTGCCTCGGTGCGCTCAGGAATGTGCACTGTTACTGTGTACAACACAGCATTCCCAAGCGGCTCCTGAGTCCAGTGGTACTGAGGTGGCTCAGCATACCCCACCTGACTCAACACCCTCCAAAGCAAAGTGAGAGTGCCAAACACGGTCAGGAAGCGGTTGCTGCGCTGGGGAGGTCCTGGTGTGGCCATCTGTAACAAGTTTTAACTTGGTGTGAGGACATTTATTTTACTGATTACAAAATTTTATCATATGCATAGATATAACTTAGTAAGGGAGGGAACAAATGCAATCTATAATGACACATGATGCATGCTCGTATCTTACGTCCTCACATTCCTATGAAAGCAAACCTCTCACTACAACGTGCTAGACGGTGGCATACATACGTTCTCTCATACATACACAATTAGACGATCTACACGATTCATTGTTAGTGTACCTGCAGAAGATTCATTTCAGCCCATTCCCAACAGTATGAATAATGCACCCTTTCCTCGTCCTTATGATGGCATCATCTCAATAGATGGCAACACCCACACATGGATGCCATCTCATAATCTTGTGTGGAACAGGATTATTGTCCAGTCATCATATAAGTATTCCCCTAGATGGACAGTGTATCCGATCATGCTCTCACAACTCACCTTACCTTAGGCGTAGCGGCAAAACTTGATCCATACAACACCATTCAAGTGAATGGCCCCCATACTATTCCAACCTGTATGGACAAGTAACCAAAAATATGATGCAATCCCCCAAGTTAGTACTTTAAGCTAGCTGACATTCTTTGGGCAATAAAGGACATAACCTATGGCACACTTTGTAGTTTGCAAATAATTTTGTATGCACACAAAAGTTTTTGTAGTAAAATAGTTTGATAAACAAAATCTTTTTGTTTGAAAATACACTCGTGAACGGTGGTAGTATGCTGAATCTTGCTCCGATACCAGTTGTCACGGAACCGCCCAACCTATAAGACACTAGTGTAATGGTCACCGTTTTCGACAACACTGTCACACTAGAGCCCATATAAACCCGATAGTCCTTGAAATCTTGAAGGATTTCAAACCACAAATAAGTAACAACCCGAGATCGTACTCGATTTAGTAACCACACATCCATAGTGATAAGTTCAAAATGAAATAATATTACAATAGAGTTTAAGGAAGTGTTATTACAACACCAAGTTCAAATCAATGTAGCGGAAGTCTTGTTTCCCAAACACCCATTTGCAAACTGTTTAGAGCAAATACAGTGCCATGCTTAGTACAGTCCCATCAAAAGCAACAAGGAGAGACATCAGAATCCACCATTGCCCGTGGTCTTCACTCATCATCACATGCAGGGTAGAGGCATGCTTGGCAATAGCCAGAATAAACCATACCATCTGCAACAAGGGTAAAGAAACCCTGAGTACTCAATTGTACTCAGCTAGACTTACCCGACAGAGAGATAGATATATAACCATAGACACTTCAAGAATTATGCAAGGCTTTATCAAGTGGATCTCATGAGGTATGAATACTTTTGCATAAAAGAGCAGTCCTAATTACTCATGGATTCTCATAATCATAAAACATTATTTGGTAGTTGCTTGAGTAATATTAATCAGATCTCATTAGCACCTGTACTAGTGCAATCACTGAATTATCAAACAATAATAACCATATTGTGCTTGGCATCAAAACCATATAACCATATTTTGGTTACTTATTAGAGTTCAGGTTTCTACAGTGGGAGGAAGATCTTTCAAGTTTCTTGTTGACGGGGAGAGACCGTGATTCGAATCGTATTCCTATCCAGCTGGAGGTATAAATGCTCCAGGGCTTTCCTTTCACGAAGGTGGAGGAAAGGTGGTTCGGGCACTCGGGAAGCTCAGGGCCCTGTTCTCCTTCTTCTGGAACTCCTGGGGCTTGAACCTCCTATGGGACTCCTCCTTCTAGCTCCCCAAACTCCAGCAAGGTCACTCCCTCTGGCGATCCTGGATGCATGTATACATGTATGATGATCCAACATATAGGACCAGTCACATACTAGAAATGAGACCTGTCTAATACATATGAATGATTGCTCATGATGAATGTATGATGCAAGAAAATATACTCGTTTACCGAGTAGGTGCAAATCTCTTCAGCTGTAGAGAGATTAGCACTTACCCTTAGCTAACAACCTGTAGTAGAGCTATTCCTCCTTGGTTAGCTCTCTAACACCTGCAACTAAACATACTTTACTCTTAGGCTACTGGATTAAACACACAGGCATACAAACACTTAAAACAGCAGCTGAAAGAAAACTGTGTAGCTGAGGCTACACACAACCAAAAATTACAAACTAAGACATTCTGGAAAGCTCATGAAATTGTCTACCAAACATTCCAGAAACTTCCCAGCTATATCCAACCTTAAAAAGGCCTAACAGACACTTTAAACAGAGCTGTTTGGAAGGAAACAGGAAAACTCAGATTAAATGTTGAACATGTAAAATATACCCAGGTTAAACTAAACAGGTTATGACTGTCAAAATTTAAGACTAGATAGATCAACAAGTTATCTACAACAAAGTTAATTATAGATACTGCGGAAACTAAACATAAATAGCTCAAACAATTCTAACAAGAAAACATGTTCTAGCTGTTTTAACAGATTCCAGATAGCACTTAAAACAGTTATAAAGCTTTCAACTATCATTCCAAAAATTATGATAAAATTAGACAAGAAAGTTTACATAAATAGATACCACTTTGGTATTCATACCAACAATAGCAAACATATATAAAATAGGGTTAAAATTATTTCTTTGCTGGTGATAAGGAAACAAGCACACTTTAAGCATTAAATACTTAAACAATTTGAAAAGTGTGAAACAACAGATTTCATATGTACAAAAATTACCAAACACAACAAGCACATATAACTTAGCTGGCAAAATACACAAGGTTGCATTTAAACATATAACCATTTGATCAAAAGAATTACAACATGCAAAAAGATTAAAGGCTACTGTCACTTTAACATTTTTCATGGAAAGTACATGCTAAGACAAACTTAACACAATAAGAACCACATTTTTATCACATGTCAAACTCCAGTTATGAATTAAACAAGTTAAACTAAGCATATAAGGCTTACTGTCCTTTTTTATTAAAACTGCACAAAAGAACAGTAACAACATGTCATATTATATTTTTTATGCATAGAGAAAAACATGACAAAGCTAACAAAACTGATTTCACATTTTTAGCATTTTTCTGGAATTAGTTATACATTTCCAAATTTAGTGAACAAAACTGGAAAAAGAACAAAAAAGAAAACACTTAGAGTCTATGACAGGTGGAACCCATCGTTCTCTCACCGAGCCGATGCAATGGAGGTGCTCGACCGTCGGCCCTTCGCCGGCGGCGAGGTTTCCGGCCAAACCAACCTCACCACTGTGTTCCCCTACGCAACCCGCATCGAACCATATAGATGGTTGTACCCTAGGTTCACCGGAGGATGCTCGACGGCGACCATGGCGGCACGGTGGCGCTGCAGCTCTTGCGCTGGCCGGCGCAGGGCTCTACTGATCAAACTAGCGACTGCTACACCTACACGGAACCCTAGCGGTCCGATCTAGCCTGGATTGGGGCCATGCAAACCCTCCGATGAGCTCGGCCACGTGCACAGCGGCACGGTGGCAAGTTCACGGCGGCGTAGCGTCTCTGTTCCGGTGATGGCGAGGCATGACTTCTTCAACCAACTCCGGCTATCTAACCACGAACTAACTGGCTAACCCTAACGTGACTTAGACGAACGCGAGCGACGCTGAGAAGCCTAGCTCAACTGCCACCGGCGTTGCGAGTGTCGTGCGCTTGTGCGCGGCGGAGTTCCCGTTCCGGCGAACCCTAACCCTAATCGCTTCAACCTGCTCCTCGGTGAGCATCTACAACCTCTAGGCTACTGCGTACGAAAGCTAGAAGGGAGGGAGAGGTGTTGGATTGGGCTGGCCACGGTGGCGCAAAGCTCGACGGAGCTTAGGTCGTCAATGGCGCCCACGGTGTTACTCGGTCCGGCTCACCTGTGTGGCTAGCATGACAGCTGAGCGGTGCAAAAGGTGGAGTGGAGCAAGGCGAGGCTGTGGCTGTGTTTTGGCAGCCAATGTGGCGGTGTGCAGCGCAGGCGAGCTCGGCGACGACGCTGCTCGACAATGGTGTGGCTGCTACGCTTTCTTGCGCGAGGCAGAGAAGAGAGGGAGAGAGCGAGCGAGTGAGCGGCTGGTCACGAGGTGGAGTGTTCGTCTGGCCAAGGCATGGCCAATGCGGGCCAAACGCCGGTGTACGGCCGCCACGCGGCGTGCGATGCCTGACACGGTCGGCCATCGAGCAGCGCATGGCGCTGCTCTGCTCATTTGAGACTCCAACAGGCCGACTGACGGAGCGTTTTGCCACGTGATTGTCTCCCTAATCCCCACGTCTTAGCGTCAACCAAATGCACACTTTCGTAGAGCTAGCCTGCAAGCTCAAGCAGATAGGTTGTTATTTTGTTTGAATGTACGATCAACTTGGAGTGTCAAACTAAGTAGTAGCTACCTTCTATTTGAACCAAGAAATGAAATCAGGATTCCCATTTCCCGCACCCTTTTTAAGAAGGGTTTCGGTTTCTTGTGGGCTAGGACCTCTTGAGCGAGTCTAGAATTGAGAAAGAAATTCCCAGTAACAAGGAGAAACAAGGGGTTGGATGTAGAATATTAAACATGTATTGATCCTAGTTCAATGAGAATAGAACTTACATCATGTACGACTCCACTTCCTCAAAGTTGGTCAACACATATAGCATTATAATGCGACACTCTTCGGGCTTTAAGGTCTTTGGGGTCGATCCACTTGTGCTTCCGAGTTGGCCTCGGAAAAGGCTGAGATTCGATTCATTTTTGCCAATGTTGTAATGTGAGGGTGGATTATGCACTCTAGGAGGGTTGTCACCATAGTATGTTGTTGTGATGTTTGACACCTCCTCTAGAATGTATGCCTCTGCCATGGAAGACTCAATTTTTGCTTTATTTTTATATTTACTTCGAAGAACCTTTAGACTTCTCTCAACAAAATAACACTAACGGAACTGCAGAGTCCCTACCATTCATGCCTCAGACGGGAGGTGTAAAATCAAATGTTGCATTGGATTGAAGAAAACAGGTGGAAACATCTTCTCTAACTTACAGAGCAACACAGGTGCCATTCTCTCCAAGTCTGCAATCACGGTCTGAGATAAGTCCTTTGCACAAAGCTAGCTGAAGAAATAGCTCAACTCTGCTAACACTTGTCAAACATGGTCAGGGACGTAGCCTCGAACCATTGTCGGAAGAAGCCTTTCAATCCATATGTGGTAGTCATGACTCTTCATCCCATTCACTCGCATAGTAGATAGGTTCACTCCCCTTCTCAGATTCGCTGCATATCCATCAGGAAACAATAATGTTTGCATCCATTCTAGAACTTCTCTCCTTTGTGGCCTAGTCAAGACAAATTCAGCCTTAGGCTTTCTCCATGTCTTGCCGCGACTAGGAGGCTACATTTCTTGGTTTGGTCTATTGCATAACGTTGCCAGATCTACTCTTGCCTTAACATTGTCCTTAGTCTTATCAGGAATGTCCATAACTATTGCCCAAATTGCTTCAGCGACATTCTTTTTAGCGTGCATGACATCAATGTTATGTGGAAGAAGAAGGTCATGGAAATAGGGAAGCCTCTCCAACCCCGACTTATGAGTCCACATATGTTCCACACCATATCCTAGGAAACCACCTTCTTCTTCATCGACCTGGAGAGCATCTATTTGGGCCCGAACCTCGGCACCACTCATGAGCTGCGGTACAGGGTCCGTGACTTGGACACCTTTCGTGAAGTTCTTGATGTCTCGTCTATATGCATGGTCAAGAGGGAGAAATTGCTGATGTTGATCAGACGAAGAATATTTTCCACCTTTCTGCAACCATATAAATTTCACAGCTGCCTTACATCTTGGGCATGGAAACTTTCCAAGAACACACCATGCGCAGAATATCCCAAACGCAAGAAAGTCATGCAGTGAGTAATGGTACCACACATGCATTTTGAAGTTTATCATTGTCGCTCGGTCGTATGTCCATACCCCTTCCTCCCAAGCACAGATCAAATCATCAAATATAGGTTTCATGAACACACCCATACTTCTCATTAGGTGATCTGGAATGATCAATGATAGGAATACACTATGTCGTTGAAACAAGATGCCAGGGGCAGATTGAGAGGTATAACGAACACAGGCCAACATGTGTACGGGGCGGCCATCATTCCATATGGATTGAACCGATCTGTTGCCAATCCAACACATACCTTTCTTGCCTCTCTGGCTTTCTCAGTGTGAATTCCATCAAAGTGTGTCCATGCCTCACCATCAGACGGATGCACCATCTTGTCAGGAATGTAACGTTTGCTGTTTTTGTGCCAAGTCATCTGTTTTGCGGATTCCTCGGTCATATATAGCCATTGGAGCCTCGGTATGAACAGAAGGTACCGTAGGATCTTCACGGCAATCTAAAGCTGTCTCTTCTGGCCATCCCCGGAATCTACCTCTATGTACCTAGAGGATTCACACTTCGGACAATACTTTGCATTTGCATGTTCTTTCCTAAAGAGGACGCACGCTTGGGGATAGGCATGTATCTGCTTATATGACATTTTTAGTGCACAAAGAAGCTTCTGTGAATCATATATGCTCTTTGGCAAAATGTGACCCTCCGGAAGCAGGGTGCCAATAATTGTCAACATACCATCAAAGTCATCTCGACTAAGGCTAAACTGAGACTTCAATGCCATTACGCAACCAATGGCATCGAGTTGGGAAACCTTTGCTTGTCCATGAAGGGGTTTCTGTGCCGCGTCTAACATGTCATAATACTCCTTTGCAGTTGCCTCTAGTTCCTCCTCCTCCCTATCTCCCTCAGTGAAATGAGCTTCATGAAAGTCATCTAACATGTCTCCTATACCAGCATCAGCATCATAATCGCCAACACGTGGCCTCACTACCTCCTCTCTCATACGTGCTTCTTCACCATGTAGTGTCCACCGGGTATAGTCTGGCATGAACACATTCTTGCAAAGATGCCGCCCCATTACAACCTTTGTTTGTCGATGTCTGGTTGCGCATTTACTGTAGGGACACCAAGTTGAGCGAGCTTCTTTATCCGAGGGAAAGACAAGTTCCAAGAAAGCATCGGTCTTCTCAATCCATTCATCGGTCATCGCACCCTGACTTCGGCGGCCCGTGTACATCCATGTCTGGTCATCCATCATCTAAAATATATACCAGCAAGTAATGTAACTACCAATTGCATGCACATGGTGTTCCTACTGTCTAATAGGTGAGGATAGGTCCTAATCCCACCCGTGGTTGCGTAAAGGAGGTTAGTTTCCATGCTCTACTCCTATCCGAGAGGAAATTTCAGCAGCACCTCCTCGCTGCTCTCCAGATACACGTCCTAATAAGGAGAGTGTGTATCTAGAGAACAATAGGGAGGTGCCATCGAAACTCTATCTCAGATTAGAGCAGACCATGGAAACTAACCTCCTCTATGAACACACGGGCTATCCATTGAAACGTGGACAGTTCGAAACAGATATGGTTATAGATATACAAAGAATTACATATTTCCAACCATATCTCTTTCAAACGGGAGACACCTAACTGGTTACATGATGCACGACCATGATAAGAAAAGAGAGGTTATACCTTCGGTGGCGGGGGAGTCAGGCTAGCGGAGCCGTGGCGAGTCGGTCCAGTGGCAAGGCGATGCAGTGCATGTAGATATCGCCTCTACTCCTTTCTCCCCTTCCTTCTGCAAAATAAAAAAGAATAACATAAGTCAAAATTTCGTAGAAGCTCCCCTGCACGGTGAGGTTTCCAAAACCTACAATAAAACATCGGCACGATGGCCGGCAACCACGTTTATGTCAAAGACTCGATGGCCGACAACCACACACATATATAGGTTGAATCCATGCTCATAATGAATCAAGATGGGCACTACTACTAACCCTACCGCTGCCAGTATCACTACCACTACCACTACTAGACATCACAACTACAACTACAACTACAACTAATATATCTTCTAATTCATACCTTGGGCGGTGGACAACGGCGACGGGCGGCGGCGTCGGGACGACGTCTTTCTCCTCTTCTTCTTCCTCTCCTTCTCCTCCTCCTCTTCTTCCCCCATCCTCTTCTTCCTCCTCTCCTTCTCCCCCTCCTCCACCTCCTCCTTGTCCTCCTTCCCCTCCCAGCAGGGCAGGGCTCTACGGGCGGGCTCACCAATGGATCGGCGCGCAGGTGGCAGCGCACGGGCGACAGGCGGGGCCAAGAGGGCGCGCGGGAGGGAGGGGTAGGGTGGGCACACGGGCGGGCGGGGCTCGGGCGGCCAGCGGCGAGGCTCTGGCATGGCGGCGGGCGGTCGGGCGGGCGGGCGGCGGCGGGCGTTGTGCATGCGTGTGTTTGTGTGCTTGTGTTGTGTGTGTGAACGCGTGGCCAAAAAAATGGCCAAGTCCGGGGTTTGTTAGATCCATTCTTTGCCGAGTGCCGCCGATCTGGCACTTGGTAAAGGCCCTTTGCCGAGTATCTTAGGGTTGACACTCGGCAAACAGCGCCCTTTGCCGAGTGCCTCCAATCTTGCACTCGGCAAATGACTTGAGAAGTTTAGGGAGATGAAGCAGGCTGCATTGGAACCTCTTTATAATGGTTGTCCAAAGCATTGGACGGCACTACGTTTTATCCTCACGATGCTGATGTTGAAGGCTAGGCATGGCTAGTCCGACACTGGCTTCAATGACCTCATGATTGTCCTTGCTCACACATATCCAGAGGAAAATAAGGTGCCTGCAAATACATATCGAGCGAAGAAGTTGATCTGACCATTGGTGATGAAGCTTAGGAAATTCGATGCCTACCCAAACCACTGCATCCTTTATCGAGGAGAGAAGCATGAGAATTTGGATCGTTGTCCAAACTATGGTGCGACTCGATATAAGAGGAATGCTGGTTGTCGGGTGGATGAGAACGACGAAGGACCTATGGGTGGGTCGAAGAAGATGAAGGTGGCGAAGAACAACCAGTTATTGGCTCAACTAGACGAGGAAGAATTGGGTTACATGCAGAGAAAAAGTCCTGTACTATCAATGTGGTACCTGCATATCATTGATTGTCTACGAGCTATATTCGAGAACTCTGAAGATGCTAAACTGATGTCCTGGCACGCCTCTGAAGATCACATGAGAGACGATGACAAGCTGCGTCACCCTTACGATGGCAAGCAGTGGAAGGCTTTCGACGCCATGTTCCCAGAGTTTGGCAAAGAGGCACGAAACGTTAGGTTTGTGCTGAGTACTGATGGAATGAACCCATTCGAGGACCTTAGTAGCTCGCACAGTACTTGGATGGTCATCCTAACCATCTACAACCTACCCCCTTCGATATGTCTGAAACGTTGGTACCTTTTGCTAACCATGTTGATTTCTGGACCGAGACAACCCAGCAATGGCATAGATGTGTTCCTAGAGCCGCTCATGGAAGATATGCAGAAACTATGGGAACAAGGTGTTGAGATGTTCGATGCGTCCGTAAAGAAGAAGTTCACTCTAAAATCCATAATCTTTGTGTCCATCACTGATTACCCTGGTCTCTTTTCGTTGTCGGGGTAGATAAAAGGGAAGACTGGTTGTACTATTTGCATCGATGATACTTTCTACACTTACCTCAAGGGATCTACCAAGATGGTGCATATGCGTCACAGATGGTTCCCTATCAAGACAGAGCCGCAACTTGACAAACCTAAACGAGCAAGTTATGGGGAAAAGGTGTTTACCATCGTCAAGGATATGGATCAGGTCAAGTTTGGAAAGAAGAAGAAAGATGCAACGGGGACAAAAACAAGGAAGAGAAAGCGGGGTGATGAGAACGAAGAAACATCTCCCATCATTCTATTCAAGAAGAAGTCGATTTTCTTCAAGTACCTGTATTGGAAAACACTTAATACACCTCATGCGATCGATTGCATGCACATGGAGAAGAATGTATTCGATACCACGATCGGCTTCTTGCTAGACATGAAGAAAAAGACGAAGGATGGTCTAAAGTCATGGATGGATCTTGTCAACCTAAGTATCAGGGATGACCTTCATCCTAAACCATCCACGCAGAATGGGAAAGTTGATCTTCTGTGTGCGGGCTACAACCAGACAATAGACGAGAGAAGGCATATGTGTCAGTGGCTTAAGTGTGTCAAAGTGCCAACAAGTTTCTCTTCCAACATCAAGAGCCTGGTCTCGATGAAAGACCTCACATTGTCCAACTACAACTCACATGACTGTCACGTCATGTTGACAGTGTTTCTTCCGATTGTGATCAGGGTCATCGGTCCAGAGTACGTGAAAATGGTGATCACACGAATGTCCTACTTCTTTAATTGTATTACCCAGAAGGTCATCGATACTCGCGAGCTACCTGCCCTAAAATAGTTCATCGTGGAGACTATTTGGCAACTCGAGATGTGCTTCCCACCGTCTTACATTGATATGATGCCACACCTGATGATGCACATGGTTGATCAAATAGAACAGCTAGGGCCTGTCTACCTGTATCTTGGCCGCCCACCAGTTTGGGTAAGTCAAATTGAGCATTCTTAATGTACATATGTAGTTCATGGGACCAAGACTAGTCATATGTATTTAATCATGTCAATTTTAATTCGTGTGAATGGTGTAGCCGTGGTATCATGGGCCACTGGATTGTTTTCATAATATATCCTCGGGATGGAAAAGCCTGTATATTTGACTCTCTACGGAATACAAACAAAGAAGGCTACAAGCATTATGAATCTTGTTTAAGATAGCAAGTGATGATACGTACCCATTTACAGTTAACATACATGTGCAAATTAATTGTTGCTAACTCTACGATTTCCATACAGCGCTTACAAGAAGTACTTAGAAGATCCCTGTGGCAGAACCATCCAAATTATAAGAGATCAAGTACCAAAGTAGCCGATTTAACCGCCACTTAAAGCACTCGAGCCCATATAATTAAACGAACGAACCAACAATTAAACGAAAATACTTGAAGTAAGAAATAGAGTTATTATAATACTTGTTCCAAATAAAGAAGTGCTCACGCCATGACACATGTGGCCAACTAAAACATTGTTTTGAAATTCGAACCCAAAGTCTTACTCCACGCTAATACCATTTAAAAGATAAGGGTGCCCACGAGTTCTCATCCACAACAACAAAAGATGAGCTCGTAGAAGACCTTGCCCAAAGCCTACTCCTCTTCTCTTTCGACAGGATAGAGACGGTGCTTACAATAGCCAAAGTATACTTGGCCATCTGCAACAAACGGGATAAACCCTGAGTATGGGAATGTACTCAGCTAGACTTACCCATCTAACTGAAAATAAAGACTCCAAGGATATGCATGGCTATATATGTGGATCGGGATAAACTTTGCTTTTGCGGAAACGCGAACAATATGAATCTTAAAGATTAGAGAACAACCATTTTCCATCCTATTATTATCTCTAGGTTTGCACCTGTACTAGAACACACACTTGATCTAAGCAATCAATATAAAAACTTATATCCAATTCCTTTATCAACATTTTAGTAGAACCATTACGATGTCACATGGAGTTGTATCGTGGTGAAGCTCAGCATAATCCCCCACTATCCGGTGGGAGGCGGCGACTCGAATCGATATACAACTAGCTGGCAAGATTACCTTTAACACACGCCCACACTTTCTCTGTCGGGTCCATGCATTGGGTTACCGCTCAACACTGTCCAGGTAGTACGTCGCGAGCTCAGCGTAATCCACCCAATTGGAGAAATCAGTTGGCCACCACGGGGCAGGTCGTATCTACAAACTAGAGGGAGCCAAAAGTAGACTGAGAGTCGGCCCGGACAGTGTTTACTCGGCTTCGGGGTCGATACTTGCAACGACCCCTATGTGAAAGGGCACATTCAAAGATGTAAGAGGGCCACCATCGTATACAAACCTATACGATCCAACGGACGGACTGCCCCGAAGTCTTGACCACTTGGTGCACTTGCCTTCCAATTGACCGCATTCATTACTACCATTGGTTCTTTCCACGATAGCAAAATATAGCCAACCGTGATCGGTACTTATCCACAAAGGATAATACGAACATAAAAATAAATGTAACCATTATTCTAAGCAGACTAAGCAGTTGCTTTTACTTTTGTTAATAGGGTAACAGGGTAGGTAAACAATAATCAAGGAAGGTAATGCAACAATTAGGATTCAAACAACTCCTCTCACATAATGCATCATAGTATAAAATACTCAAGTAGATTAATTATAAACTGTTGGGAGGCTTAAAGATGCTTCGGGGCTTGCCTTGAGTGAAGGTGGAGGGCTGGTGATCAGGGCACTCCGGGAGGTTAGTGTCGAGCTCGTGGTGCTCCTCGTTCAGCTCCTGCACCTCCTGGACTTCTGCTTCTAGAGGTGGCACCTGAAGTTCCTCCACTGATCCTAAATTGATGCAATGCATATAAGTACACTTGATGGTGCAGGGATGATGCTTTAGCAAGATTTAAAACACTAAAAGGTGGACTTCAGCATTTAACCAAATAATTACCCTAAAGCCACTTTACACAGCAAGCCTATAATAAACTGCTCAGAAAAATCTACAAAAATTACAGAGGATAGAGCATACTTAAAGTATACTACTGCAGAAAATTCACCCATAGCAAAGCTACCAGCTAGCAGATACAAAAAGATGAATTTAAATACAGAAAAAGCACTTTGAACTAGACCTACTGACTAACAGGGTCAAACATGCTATATCTTATTTTTAACAACTTCTTTACTCAGAAACATATTTATTAAGAAAGTTCCATGATCAGCACAAATATAATATACTCTATATGATTTTCCAAAGAAAACCCTAGAAAAGGATACTTGAACTACAAGTATCTTTTCTGCTATACAAGACACCACATTTTATATTTTTCTTTGACAGAGCATGACATACGGAGACTACACAAAAAGTTTCATGATTTATACGTGCACAGATTCAGGAATTAATCTAAAAAAGCAGCAGAAACACATTTTAATAGATGATAAATAAAACTTACACAGAAACATGTTATGTTACATTTTTTCTAGCTTCTACACAGGATAACAGAGCTAGCGAAAAAACCTTGCATTTTTATCGGATAATTTCATACAGTAACACATTTAACTTTGATAAATGCAGAAAAAGATTATTTAAACATTAGTACTGAAGACATTCTCCAAAAATTACTTTAATATTTTTAACAGAAAGATCACCATTTATAGAGTCTAACAAAATTGATTTCACCATTTTAGGATTTATCAAACTCTAGATACAAAATAAACAAGCATTAACTGATTTACTGAAAATAGAAAAAGAAAATTCATTTCAGAATTCGGCCCATGGATGAACAGTATTGGGCTCGGCCCAGTGCTCGCAGGCGCGCGTGGGGTGACTAACAGGCGGGACCCGCGGTCAACTCTGGCCCACTGGGAGCGAGCCAGGGCAGAGCATCGGCGCTGACCGGCGATTTCTCACCGACGGCAAGCTCGCCGGCGGTGAGGTTGGATGCGCTGGACTCGTGGTGACGTCGTGCATCGATTGGTGAGGTTAGTAGAGCCGACGCGACCCCATAGCGAGCCAACGGCATGCGGTGGTGGAGCAGCGCGGCGGTGCAAAGCGGCGAGGTGATTACCGTCTGTGTGGTGCTAGGCTAGCGGTTGCGTGAGCACCACGGTGGTGTGGGGAGTGCAGCGCAAGTGTTGGTTGAACCGGAGAGGCTCTGTGGAAGCCTGGCCACGTGCGAGCTCCGCGGAGGAGACAATGGCGCACTGCCAATGGTGCTGCGTTATTCCAGGGTGAGATAGAGCTGGCAGAAGGGTGTTCTCACCTCTACTATCCCCGGTGAAGATTCCACGAAGATGGAGGTGACGGAAGCAGGTCGGAGAGGGGTGAATGGAGTTTGGTCGTTGCGGTGGAAACTCTGAGCCGAAGAACGGCGACGGCGGTCCGGCAACGGTGAAGCTTGGATGGCTAAAGCGAGGCGAGCAGGGCGTGTGCGAGGCAAAGGCGAGTGCGATTGCGAGATGGATCGAGCTGAGGCGCTCGGGTGGAGGTGAATTTGAAAAGGGGCGCTGCGGTGCGTTTTGTGCTCGGCGTGGCGAGAGCAAAGGCAGCGTGAGCAAGAGAGCGAGTGCGGGCGAGTGCTTGCGAGTGGGAGAGGGGCAGAAGGTGTAGGCGCTCCTGCTGACGCGGTCATGGCCGACCGGTGAGTCCGGTGGGGGCCGTGACACGACAACGTGGCGGTCGGCAGCGGGGGAGGCGTGTCTGCGGCGCGCGGCAGAGCAAAGGCAGCGCATGGGCAGAGCAAGGCTTGGTCTTCGTGCCGTTAGGGTGATTGCGGCACTTGATCGCGACTGCGACGGGGCAAGCAGTTGATCGGACGCAGCACTACGGCGGCGATGCGACGGCGAGGGCAGGCGTGGCGCAGCGCTGTGTGTCTGCGCGGGCAGAGGCGGCGAGAGCAGACTAGGGGTGTCGGCAGGGCGTAGCGCTCGGTCCCCGCGTCGTTAGCGCGGATACGCGCTCGGACGCGATCGAGATTGAACGGGCGCTGGTCGGCGGCAGGCGCTGCGGCGGTGTCAATGTGACTCGACGGCACGGCGTGAAGGCGGGGCAATGCAGTGATGCAGCGCGTCTGCTGCACGGCGTAGAGCGGCAGCGGCAGTGCTGACGGCGTGGCGCGGCGCAGCACAGGGTGTCAGCGAGCGGCGTGGCGTGTTCGGCGCTCGTCGGCAGGAATCGTCGGCCACGCGGCAGGCGACGCCGACGTACGGCGCAGCCGCGGTCGGGCGTGGGTCCCGTGCGTGCGCGGCGCGTGCGGAGCGCGTGCGCGGCGCGTGCGGAGCGCGTGCGCGGGGCAGTGCGGGTGTGAGGGGGGCAGGAGCTGGGCCGCGGGTCAGGCCAAGCATGCCGAAAGGTGAGACTCGGTCCGTTTCCGATTTCCTTTCCTTTTTCCAATTTCATTTATTTGATTCAAATTGAATTTGCTTCAAAACAGTTTCAAAAACTCCAAACTCAGTTTTGACACTTATACCAAAGTTGTTCAGAATAATATGCTCTACATTTTTCATGCAGGTCACATTTTCTGAAAACCATTAGTTTAAGGGTTGAGTATTAAAAGCTTATTAAGCCAATTAAGAAAAGAACTACTTTTATTCTTAACAAATAAACTAAGCTTAAATAGGCAGGGTAATTAGCAAGGAGAGCAATCTACTCTTTAATCTAAGCATAGCAAACTTAGCTAAACAGGGTAATCCAGAATTAGAACACCAAACACCTATCCATATCTAGTTTCCAAAAACATTAAAGACACACACATGAAATGATAGCACCATTAAACATGAATGCAATGCAATGCTTATGCTTAGTAGCTAATGATCATCCCAATGCAAGCTTGACATAGGGTGTCACAGCCCTTCCCCCCTTAAAGAAATATCATCCCGAGATTTGGGTTTCGTACCATTCATTATAAAAGACGGGGTAGTTTGCGATTAGGTAGGCCTCGGTTTCCCAGGTTGCATCGTTCGGACCATGATTACTCCAAAGAATCTTGAAAGTCTTCACTTCTCGGTTTCTGGTGACTCTGGTCTTTGTATCCAAAATCTTTTCTGGTTTCTCATAGTACTCCAAGTCTAATCTGATCGCGATGTCAGAACCCTATACTGTTTCTTCTTCCGAAACTCGAAGGAACTTCTTGAACTGAGATACATGGAACATTGGAAAAATAGCACTCATCTCTGGGGGTAACTGCACTTGGTAAGCCACCTTGCCTTTCTTAGCAACAATCTGATAAGGTCCAACATATCGGGGTGCTAACTTCTTTTTAATTCCAAACCGGCGGACGGCTCTCATAGGTGATACCTTAAGATACACATAGTCACCAACTTGAAACTCCAAAGGTCTCCTCCTTTGATATGCATACCCTTTCTGTCGAGACTGAGCTGCCTTGATATGTTGTTGAACAGTGCGGACTATCTCTTCTGCCTCTTTCACATAATTCGTACCATAGAATTCCTTGTCTCCTGATTTAATCCAGTTGACAGGGGTTCTACACTTTCGTCCATACAAAGCATCGAACGACTCCATCTTGATGCTTTCTTGGTAACTGTTGTTATAAGAGAACTCTGCCAAGGGTAACCATTTCTCCCACGATCCCTTTGCTGACACAACACATGCTCTCAACATGTCTTCCAACACTTGATTCACTCGTTCCGTTTGTCCATCTGTTTGAGGGTGGTAAGCGGAACTTCGAATCAACTTTGTTCCCAACTCTTTATGCAACTGCTCCCAGAAATGAGCGATAAACTGTGATCCTCTATCGGATATGATAGTTTTGGGAACACCATGCAGTCTCAGAATAATCTGAACGTATAGCTCTGCATACTGATGTGGTCGATAAGTAACCTTGACTGGTACAAAGTGAGCTACCTTGGTTAAGCGATCAATGATAACCCATATCGAATCATTCCGTTTCTGAGTGGTAGGTAACCCTGTGATGAAGTCCATACTGATATCTTCCCACTTCCACTCAGGTATAGAGAGAGGTTGTAGCAAACCAGCCGGTTTCAGGTGTACTTCCTTGATGCGACAACATGTATCACGCCTTGTGACATACTCCGCAATATCCAACTTCATCTTAGACCACCAATACCTGGTCCTGAGGTCATGATACATCTTGCTACTACCAGGGTGAATTGACATCTTCGAGTTATGTGCTTCATTGAGAATTCTATCTCGCAAAACTTGATCCTTAGGTACTACCAAACGCTGATTGAACCAAAGGACTCCTTTCTCATCCACTTTGAAATTCAGAGATTCATTGGTTTCTAGCCGTTGTTTGGTTTGCATAAGTTCTTGGTCTGATTTCTGTCCTTCAATAATATCACTATCCAAGGTACACTAGATAACAATATTATTTAGTACCAAGGGATGCATTAGATCGAAACCATCTTCCAACAAGGGTTGCAACAAGTTGCAATGAGATTTGCGGCTCAAAGCATCTGCTACAACGTTTGCTTTTCCAAGATGGTAGTGCACTTCCAAGTTATAGTCCTTGATCAACTCCAACCATCTTCTCTGCCTCATATTCAGTTCAGATTGGGTAAACAAGTACTTCAAACTTTTATGATCGGTGAAGATGTGGCACAGATTACCCATTAGGTAATGCTCCATATTTTCAGAGCATGCACAACTACTGCAAGCTCCAAATCATGTGTCGGGTAATTCTCCTCATGAGGCCGAAGTTGACGTGAGGCATAAACAATGACTCTTCCATTTTGCATCAACACACATCCCAAACCAATGGTAGATCCATCACAAAACACATCAAAAGGTTCCTCCAAATTTGGTTGTGCCAGAACCGGTGCAGTCGTTAACAGTGTCCGCAAGGTACGGAACATTGTTTCACATTCTAGGCTCCATTCAAACTTCTTGTTCTTCTGGATTAACCTCGTCATGGGTTTAGATATCTTAGAAAAGTCCGGGATAAAACGACGGTAATATCCGGCCAATCCTAAAAAGCTACGAACCTCATGCACGTTAATGGGTGCTTTCCAATTCATGACTTCTTGCACCTTTGAGGGGTCCACTGAGATACCCTCTGCTGATAAGATATGACCCAGAAAAGGCACTTTGGTCAACCAAAACTCACACTTGCTAAACTTAGCATAAAGCTTATGCTCCCTTAAACGTTTTAACACTATTCTCAGGTGTTCGGCATGGTCTTTCTCATTTTCCGAATATACTAGGATGTCATCAATGAAAACCACTACAAAATTGTCCAACTCTTGCATGAACACCGAGTTCATCAAGTACATAAAATGCGTAGGCACATTTGTCAACCCAAAGGACATCACTAGACATTCAAAGAGACCGTATCTCGTGGAGAAAGCGGTCTTAAGGCACATCCTCTTTTCTGATCTTTAATCTGATGGTAACCAGACTGTAAGTCTATCTTGGAGAACACTTTAGCTTTAGACAACTGATCAAACAACAAATCAATCCGAGGCAACGGATATTTGTTTTTGATGGTAACCGCATTGCGAGGGCGATAGTCTACACACATCCTTAAAGTTTTATCCTTCTTTTTCACAAAGATGGCGGTACATCCCCAAGGTGAACAACTCGGACGGATCAAACCCTTTTCCAACAACTCCTGGAGTTGTGTCTTCAGTTCTGCTAACTCGTTGGGTGGCATCCTATATGGTCTTCTGGATATAGGTGCTGTTCCGGGAGGCAACTCTATAGCAAACTCGACATCTCTGTCTGGGGTAATCCTAGAAGATCGTCCGGAAACACATCTTGAAACTCACAAACTACAGAGATCTTTTCCAACAACTCTACAGTGATGGCAAACATGACTCCCAACTGATTCGGATTCTTAGGTAAGAGAATTCCAAAAGTGGCTCCATCTCGAGGGTTGGTGATAGATACTGCACGCTGGGCTATATCTAGATGCACTTTCCAAGCTTTCATCCATTCCATTCCAAGAATGACATCTAGACCTAGCTCAGGTATTACAATGAGGCTGTCATTAACCGATGTCGTCCCCATGGTAATTTCTACATCCTTTACCATTTTACGAGTATATAGTACAGCCCCTGCTGCACTAATCTGATACTCCTTTTCCAACTCTACCACCTTCTGCTGACTCTGCAACACGAAGTTCCCACTTATGAATGAATGCGATGCTCCAGAATCAAACAAGATAACTGTAGGACATTGATTAACAAGGAACGTACCAGCTGTGACGGGTTCTCCCTCTGGCACTTCCTCCATGGTGGTGTGGTGGATATTCCCGGTGCGAGGCTTCTGAGGTTAGTTGAACTGTCTCCTGGGCTTTGTGCAGAAATGAGACAGGTGACCAGCTTGACCGCAGTTGAAGCATGGCCCCACAGCATAGGGCGTCTTCTGCCCTCCAGCTCCGGATCCTCCGGCTTTATCCTTGTTTTGCTGCAGGGGTGCGGAAGCATTGGGACCCCTGTTCGGGTGGGATCCTCCCTCTGGGACACGACGACGAGTCTCTGCAAGCAGCCTGTTGTCGTTGGTCTCCTGGTTCAGACAGTCACTGATAAAGTTGCTGAACGTGATGCGGTAGTTGTTGCCCATCTTGGACAGAAGAGCGGTGTTCATGCCCCTCTTAAAGCTGGCGATCTTCTTAGCATCAGTGTTGACGAAGTCAGTGGCATAGCGAGCCAACTTGTTGAAGCTGGTGAGGTACTCTGTCATCGACCGGGTACCCTGAGACAGTCTCATGAACTCGATGAGCTTCATTTCCATCACTCCTTCTGGGATGTAGTGACGGCGCATAGCAGTGCAGAACAAATCCCATGTGACCACAGTACCCGCAGGGAGATTATCGCGGTACTGGGACCACCAGATACTTGCCGGTCCTTCCAGCCTGTGCGCGGCATACTCCGCCTTCAGTTCCTTTGTCAAGCATAGACGTCGGAACTTCTGTGTCATGGAGTGCATCCACTCATTGGCCTCCAATGGTTCAGTAGCTTCCTTGAAGATCAGAGGGCGGGTGTCCATGAAATCCTTATAGGAGCTGTACTGATTAGGATCCGGCCCTTGCTGTTGCCTGCGCTGTTGAGCCGTGTTGGCAGCGATGTTACACAACGTCTCATTCATCTGATGCCGCATCTCTTCCACGCTTCTTTGGTTGCCCAAGAACTGGCCAAAGAACGCTTCCGGTGTGATCGGAGGTTGTGGTGGTGGTGGAAGGTCCTCCCTGGCTGCCTCTCCATCACCCCGAGCGTTGCGACGAGTGTTAGCCGACATCTGTATATCCCATTAACAAGCAACGATTAGGTGATGTTATATCGAACAATGAATAAATACCGTGCTATACAAAATGTAATATTAAGCACACAACCAGATATAATTACTCATCATTCCACATAACATCACAGAATTGATTACTCGTCATAAGCATACAAATAGCATTCCATAGTCTTTGCCAGAACGATGTCTAGACTTAAATCCAAATTCGACTTACACATCACGAAGATCCAAATTAAACATAGTCTTAAGCAACAAGATACAAAAGCTCCCAACGCGGAAGATCAAACTCCTAATCTAGCGCTCAGTAGCCGTCGGAGTAGTCGTGCTCCCCAATGTTGTCGTCGAGGTTGTCATCGTAGAAGTCGTCGAAGTAAGGCTCGTCGGCGAAGGCCTCGTTCGAAGCCAAGTCCTCCTCTGGTGAGTCGGGACCAAGGATCACTCCGTCCTGTGGCTCGGGCTCCTCAGGTGCAGGTGCTTCGGCGGCTTCAGCTGCTGCTGCTTGCTACTGGTGAAGAGCATGAAAAGCCTCGTGCAGGTTGTCGATGTACTCCTGCTGCAACTGGCGCTTGCTCTCTAGTGTGGCATTGTGGATCTCTGCCACGTCTGCAAGACTGCGCTCCAGACTCTCACAAGTGCCAAGCAAAGCTCCAGTGGCACCCATGGCTGGAGTCTCGTAGTAGAAAAGCTCCTCCTCATCTCCTGTCAGTGTTGTCCCCTCAGCCTGTGTCCAATCCATAGGAAAAGCCTGTCCATGGGGAAACACTCTAGGCCAAGCTGCTGCAAGGTCCATGTGAAAGCGAGCGATGATCTCCTTTAGCACCAGGTATGCTTCCCTGTTGGTAGCATCCTTAGCGCAAGCTCCCTTGGTGATGATGGTCCAACCAGACCAATCTGGCTTACCTTTCAGGGCTTTCACCCTGACCTCCACATGGACCAAAGAGTCCTGACCATACTGTTGCTTCTGCCAAGAGTACTTAGGCTCCCTGCCCTCAGGATACCCAATGGCGTGCAAAACCCGCCAAAGGAAAGTCGACAGCCCAAAGTACGTCAGAAACTTTCCCCTGGTCATTTTCCTTGCCAGCGGGTAGCGAGGAACTCCTGCTCCTCCGGTTGCCTTCCTAGCAGTAAAACGGGTGCGAGGCATCTGTAGAAAAAGGGGGTTTCGACTCTCGTGAGACAGATATTAAGTTGATCATTTTTATAAAAAGGGGACAATAACAATTTAAGGGGAGGTATAACATGATACAAGAATATAAACATGATGCATGATCGTAAATACGTTCTCACTCAACTAGAATGACTCGCAAGTCCTAACATTCTAGTCGGTGGCAAAAATGATCTCTCATTACGCAGTTATTCGTTCTACACGGTTGCGTAGTTAGTGTACGTGCAGAAAATTCATTTCAGCCCAAAAGAACAAAACCCAATGCAGAAAAATCACCGGGCACTTCCTGATTCGCACTAAGTACATATTAGTTAGATAACAAAACCTTATGCACCAAGCTCGGAAAACCCACCTAGCATTTCATACTTCTCAGATATGTTTGCGTAAAAGCTCGCATATCCTTAAGTAACCATATCACTTCCCTAGACTAACGGTTGGAAGGTCTACTCTCACATCTCACAAATAGTTTTCAATGCAATTTTTTTAAAATTGTATCACTCTTCCGAAGAATGGTACCCCGACACCTTTTAAAGATCTAGCATGAGCAAAAGCCTGAACCAAGTTAGTATTCCTAAGCCACCTGATTTCTAGTATAAGGCTAAGGACTAGACTTTGGCACCCTAAGTTTTCAAACATAGTTTATAAAAATAGTTTTGAACTACCCGTTTTGTTGAAAAGTTGTTCAAATGAATGAGGATACCTGAACTTGGCTCTGATACTAACTATGGCAGAACCGTCCAAATTATAAGAGATCAAGTACCAAAGTAGCCGATTTAACTGCCACTTAAAGTAAGAAATAAAGTTATTACAATACTTGTTCCAAATAAAGAAGTGATCATGCCACGACACATGTAGCCAACTAAAACATTGTTTTGAAATTCGAACCCAAAGTCTTACTCCACGCTAATACCATTTAAAAGATAAGGGTGCCCACAAGTTCTCGTCCACAACAGCAAAAGATGAGCTCGTAGAAGACCTTGCCCAAAGCCTACTCCTCTTCTCCTTCGACAGGATAGAGACAATGCTTACAATAGCCAAAGTATACTTGGCCATCTGCAACAAATGGGATAAACCCTGAGTACGGGAATGTACTCAGCTAGACTTGCCCGTCTAACTGAAAATAAAGACTCCAAGGATATGCATGGCAATATATGTGGATCGGGATAAACTTTGCTTTTGCGGAAACGCGAACAATATGAAACTTAAAGATTAGAGAGCAGCCATTTTCCATCCTATTATTATCTCTAGGTTTGCACCTGTACTAGAACACACACTTGATCTAAGCAATCAATATAACAACATATATCCAATTCCTTTATCAACATTTTAGTAGAACCATTACGATGTCACATGGAGTTGTATCGTGGTGAAGCTCAACATAATCCCCCACTATCCGGTGGGAGGCGGCGACTCGAATCGATATACAACCAGCTGGCAAGATTACCTTTAACACACGCCCACACTTTCCCCGTCAGGTCCATGCATTGGGTTACCGCTCAACACTGTCCAGGTAGTACTTCGCGAGCTCAGCGTAATCCACCCAATTGGAGAAATCAGTTGGGCACCACGGGGCAGGTCATATCTCCAAACTAGAGGGAGCCAAAAGTAGACTGAGTGTCGGCCCGGACAGTGTTTACTCGGCTTTGGGGTCGATACTCGCAACGGCCCCTATGTGAAAGGGTGCATTCAAAGATGTAAGAGGGCCACCATCATATAAAACCTATTCAATCCAACGGACGGACTGCCCCCAAGTCTTGACCACTTGGTGCACTTGCCTTCCGGTTGACCGCATTCATTACTACCATTGGTTCTTTCCACGATAGCAAAATATAGCCAACCGTGATCGGTACTTATCCACAAGGGATAATTCGAACATAAAAATAAATTTAACCATTATTCTAAGAAGACTAAGCGGCGGTTGCTTTTACTTTTGTCAACAGGGTAACAGGGTAGGTAAAACAATAATCAAGGAAGGTAATGCAACAATTAGGATTCAAACAACTCCTCTCACCTAATGCATCACAGAATAAAATACTCAAGTAGATTAATTATAAACTGCTGGGAGGCTTAAAGATGCTTCGGGGCTTGCCTTGAGTGAAGGTGGAGGGCTGGTGATCAGGGCACTCGGGGAGGTTAGTGTCGAGCTCGTGGTGCTCCTCGTTCAGCTCCTGCACCTCCTGGACTTCTGCTTCTGGAGGTGGCACCTGAAGTTCCTCCACTAATCCTAAATGGATGCAATGCATATAAGTACACTTGATGGTGCAAGGATGATGCTTTAGCAAGATTTAAAACACTAAAAGGTGGACTTTAGCATTTAACCAAATAATTACCCTAAAGCCACTTTACACAGCAAGCCTATTATAAACTGCTCAGAAAAATCTACAAAAATTACAAAGGATAGAGAATTCTTAAAGTATACTACTGCAGGAAATTCACCCATAGAAAAACTACCAGCTAGCAGATACAAGAAGATGAATTTAAATGCAGAAAAAGCACTTTGAACTAGACCTACTGACTAACAGGGTCAAACATGCTATATCTTATTTTTAACAACTTCTTTACTCAGAAAAATATTTATCAAGAAAGTTCCATGATCAGCACAAACATAATATACTCTATATGATTTTCCAAAGAAAACCCTAGAAAAGGACACTTGATATACAAGTATCTTTTCTGCTATATAAGACACCACATTTTATATTTTTCTTTGACAGAGCATGACATACAGAGACTACACAAAAAGTTTCATGATTTATACGTGCACAGATTTACCACAGGAATTAATCTAAAAAAGCAGCAGAAACATATTTTAATAGATGATAAATAAAACTTACACAGAAACATGTTATGTTATATTTTTCCTAGCTTCTAAACAGGATAACAGAGCTAGTGAAAAAACCTTGCATTTTTATCAGATAATTTCATACAGTAGCACATTTAACTTTGATAAATGCAGAAAAAGATTATTTAAACATTAGTACTGAAGACATTCTCCAAAAATTACTTTAATATTTTTAACAGAAAGATCACCATTTATAGAGTCTAACAAAATTGATTTCACCATTTTAGGATTTACGAAACTCTAGATACAAAATAAACAAGCATTAACTGATTTACTGAAAATAGAAAAAGAAAATGCATTTCAGAATTCGGCCCATGGATGAACAGTATTGGGCTCGGCCCAGTGCTCGCAGGCGCGCGTGGGGTGACTGACAGGCGGGACCCGCGGTCAACTCTGGCCCACTGGCAGCGAGCCAGGGCAGAGCACCGACGCTGACCGGCGATTTCTCGCCGACGGCGAGCTCGCCGACGGTGAGGTTGGATGCGCTGGACTCATGGTGACATCGCGCATCGATTGGTGGGGTTGGTAGAGCCAGCGCGACCCTGTAGTGAGCTGGCGGCGTGCGGTGGCGGAGCAGCGCGGCGGTGCAAAGCGGCGAGGTGATTACTGGCAGTGTGGTGCTAGGCTAGCGGTTGCGTGAGCACCGCGGTGGTGTGGGGAGTGCAGCACATGTGTTGGTTGAACCGGAGAGGATCTGTGGAAGCCTGGCCACGTGCGAGCTCCGCGGCGGAGACAATGGTGCACGACCAATGGTGCTGCATTATTCTAGGGTGCGATAGAGCTGGCAGAAGGGTATTCTCACCTCTACTATCCCCGGTGAAGCTTCCACGAAGATGGAGGCGACGGAATCGGGTTGGAGAGGGGTGAACGGAGTTTGGTCGTTGTGGTGGAAACTCCGAGCCAAAGAACGGCGACGACGGTCTGACAACGGTGAAGCTGGGCTGGCTAAAGCGAGGCGAGCAGGGCGTGTGCGAGGCGAAGTCGAGTGCGAGATGGATCGAGCAGAGGCGCTTAGGTGGAGGTGAATTTGAAAAGGGGCACTGCGGTGCATTTTGTGCTCGGCGTGGCGAGAGCAGAGGCAGCGCGAGCAAGAGAGTGAGTGTGGGCGAGTGCTTGCAAGTGGGAGAGGGGCAGGAGGTGTAGGCGCTCCTGCTGACGCGGTCATGGCCTACCGGTGAAGCCGGTGTGGGCCGTGACACGACGACGCGGCAGTCGGCAGCAGGGGTGGCGTGTCCGCGGCGCGCGGGCAGAGCGAGGCTTGGTCTTCATGCCGTTAGGGTGGATGCGGCACTTGATCGCGACTGCGATGGGGCAAACGGTTGACCGGACGCAGCACTGCGGCGGCGATGTGATGGCGAGGGCAAGCGTGGCGCAGCGCTGTGTGTCTGCGCGAGCAGAGGTGGCAAGAGCAGAGCAGGGGTGTCGGCAGGGCGCAGCGCTCGGTCCTCGCGCCATTCGCGCGGATACGCGCTCGGACATGATCGAGATGGAACGGGCGCTGGTCGGCGACAGGCGCTGCGGCGGTGTCAATGCGATTAGACGGCATGGCGTGAAGGCGGGGCAGCGCGGTGACGCAACGCGTCTGTGGCACGGCGCAGAGCGGCAGCGGCAGTGCTGATGGCGCAGCGCGGCGCAGCGCAGGGTGTCAGCGAGCGGCATGGCGTGTTCGGCGCTCGTCGGCAGGAATCGTCGGCCACGTGGCAGGCGACGCCGACATACGGCGCAACCGCGGTCGGGCGTGGGTGCACGCGCGTGAGCGGCATGTGCGGAGCGCGTGTGCGGGGCAGTGCGGGCGTGAGCGGGGCGTGAGTTGGGCCGCAGGTAAGGCCAAGCTGGCTGAAAGGTGAGACTCGACCCATTTCCGATTTCCTTTCCTTTTGCCAATTTCATTTATTTGATTCAAATTGAATTTTCTTTAAAACAGTTTCAAAAACTCCAAACTCAATTTTGACACTTAAACCAAAGTTTTTCAGAATAATATCCTCTACATTTTTCATGCAGGTCACATTTTCTGAAAACCATTAGTTTAAGGGTTGAGGATTAAAAGATTATTAAGCCAATTAAGAAAACTACTTTTATTCTTAACAAATAAACTAAGCTTAAATAGGTAGGGTAATTAGCAAGGAGAGCAATCTACTCTTTAATCTAAGCATAGCAAACTTAGCTAAACAGGGTGATCCAGAATTAGAACACCAAACACCTATCCATATCTATTTTCCAAAACCATTAAAGACACACACATGAAATGATAGCACCATTAAACATGAATGCAATGCAATGCTTATGCTTAGTGGCTAATGATGATCCCAATGCAAGCTTGACACAGGGTGTCACAATCCCGAGTGCATTGATCGGAGATCTGAGAAGAAAACATTTGGCCCAAAATTGCAACTCAGGCGTGAGTTTCCGGTAAGTAATTGTACTTCATCCTCCTTACTCCTACTACTACTCTCCAACTACTACTACTATCCTACTACTACTACTACTACTACTCACCTTACTTATACTACAACTCTCATAATACTACTCTCCTTACTACTCTCGTTACTACTCTCTTTACAACTATACTACTTACTGCTCTCTTTACAACTATACTACTTACTACTCACTACATAACATACACTACTCACTACTATATATCCTGCAGTGTGCCAAACAACTTGAGAACTCAGTTATGTGTGGCTTCTATGTCTGTGAGTATCTGAGGTCGTGCGTCAAATTTAACATGAGCTGGAGGCAACTCAAGACCGGAATAGATTATTGTTGGAGAAGTCAGATAAGGTTGACCAAGGATTTAATCAAACAGTCGCCCATATTTGCAAGTTTGTTACAGAGGCCGCACACGAAGGGCGAGATCCATTCTTCCAAACCAAATGCGACCTAGCTACCAATCCAAAATACAAGGATATAAGAAATTGGAGCAAGGGGGGGATAAATCTCACCAATTACAAGTTGCCAGATGTAGTGTAAGAGTTTAGTGGCCGAAAAATAGTTTACATGGTTGCAATATTGCTAACTTCGAATTTGAACTTGTGTATATGTACATGTGCATGTGTTGGATAACATCTATATATTAATGTGTTATCGGTTTCTTTTCATGTTTCTATATGTACTTCTGCTTGCATTCTTATTTATATATATATATATATATCTTTGTTTAATATGCAAAAGCATAATTCAAATTCAAATGAAATAAGGTGCCAAATTTAAATTTTTTTAATGTTGCAAATATAACAGAGGCGGGCAAATAAAAACTGCCCGCCTCAGTTAATACATTAATGGAGGCGGGCGCGTTACGATGGCCGCCTCCGTTAATGCAATTAACAGAGGCGGTCGAGTTATGGCGCCCGCCTCCGTTAATAGTATTAATGGAGGCAGGCGGGCTGACCGCCTCGGTTAATCATTGATTAACCGAGGCCTTCCATTGGAGGCGGTCGTGTTTGCCCGCCTCCATTAAGCAAAAACGACCGCCTCCATTAAGCGTTGTGTACTAGTGGCTTTTTAGCTTCTTTCTTCACTTCACGGTCGTCTTTCATTTCCTTGAATTACGCTTGCACATCGGCCTTTATTGAAGCGTCTAGTTCTTCGTCTGTCTTCTCATACGGAAGTTTCTGAGGAATCTTAACTTTCCTTGTAGCTTGCCTCTTTGCTTGCGGTAGGGCGGCCGACACCTTTGCTTTTGTGGAGGGCCTCTTCTTTGGCGATGGGGCGGCCGTTGTCGGCGTTGGAGACCGTCGTGGAGGCGATGGGGCCGGTGTCGGCATTAGAGACCGTCGTGGAGGCGATGGGGCCGGTGTCGGCATTGGAGAACATCGTGGAGGCGATGGGGCCGGTTTCGGAGATAGAGACCGCCTTGGAGGTTCTAGGGAGGAAGTCGTGTCGTGCATTCCACCATCATCATCCGTCGCAACACTATGACCAGCAGGTGATAAATGGTGACTTAGGTCTCTAGATGAGGTCCTGTAGTGAAAACAACAACTGTGAATAAAGTATCGCTATTTAAGCCAATACAAAGTTAGTGAAAAAGAGCTAGGTATGATTCACTTTCATTCGCACCTAGGATGAGGAGGAGGAGGCGGCGGCGGTATAATAGGAGGTGATGCCCCAGGAATAATGATATAGCGCTTGCGCCAACAAATAAATGTCTTCTCCGCTTCTCCTAAAGTCTTCTCCCTATCACCTCCTTCAATGTCAAGCTGAACATTGCTATGACCTTTTTGATCTCTATCCACCGAGACGCGAGCATATCCAGGTGGTATTATTGCCCCATGGCATTTTGGTGTCTTCATAGGGTCGATAGGAGATACAACACCGGTAGCCACCATGATTGTGGTAGCCCCTCTGGAATGTGCAGCTCACATGGTGTATTCGGTTTTGTGATGTCATCCATGGGGAAGCATAGTCTTGCGTCATCACCAGACTGAGACACTTCCGTGGAAGCACAACTGCTTTTCAACTGAGCAGAGGGGCTGATGTTGACTCCCGGTACTCATGCAGTACTTCCCATTCAGCTCATTGCTAAATCCACTTGCCTTTTGATTTCCTCGCTCACTCTAGCTTCAAGTTTTTCTTCTCGCTCTTTTGCTTGAATAGCTGCTTCGCGTGCTTCACTAAGCATTTGCGCCATGCTATATTTCATAAATTCCTCCTCTTTCTTCTTTCTCTGGCGGCTTTGATATGTATCTTTGTCTTGAGGAAAGGCATGCTTCCACGGCACCGCGCCATAACCTCTCGTTCGCCCTCCGTGTTTGGCATTCCCCAGGGCATATGTTAGCTCATCCCTATCTCTATCTGGTAACCATACTCCTTGTTCCCTCGAAGATTGATTGAGCATGAACCAGTCTTGGTGCTGCTTCTGTGAGTCCTTCGTCATACGTTAATTTCCCGGTCTCAAGGTTAAGGCCTCCCCCTTGATCAAAAAACCACCACTTACCGCGCTCAGACCAGGTACCTGATTCTTGTTCGATTCCCCTAGCTACAAGCTCCTGTTCTATTTTTTCCCACTTAGGAATGGCACTCATCTAACCACCTGTTCCCAAGCAATGGTGGTATTGCTTTTCTCGGGCATTCTGTTGGTTCTTTATCTCTTGTGCTTCGCCCTCTTCGGATGTCTTGAAAGCTACAAAGTTATCCCAAAACGGCCTCAACTTGACATAGGCCTTATTGTTGAAATCTGGAGTAAGGTTCCTCTTGATAATTTTATTGTACAATTTCTTCTTCCAAGCCTGGAACTGTGTTGCCATCTTCTTCATAGCCCAGTCCCTAACTCTCCCCTTCAAAGCTTCATCTTCTGTATCGAGCGATAAATGTTGAAGGACATCTTGCCAAATTAGTGCCTTGTCACGATTAGAGACAAAACTAACACGAGGAGCATCTTTCCTTTGCCTCCATTCACGAGCATTGATCGGAAGCCTGTCCCTTACAAGGTAACCATAGTGGTTGACAAATCTATGTGCATGTTCCCCAAGTACTCTCCTTGTTTCCTCATCGAATTGTGAGACAATGTACAGACCCTCCAACGGCTTCTTCGGGCCTCGTACATTTCTACTCTTCCCCGTAGTTGTCGTTGATGTAGACGGCTATGTATATAGAAACACAAAAATTATAAATATAATTATACAAATGTAATTATTTTGATTTTCATGTATACACAAGAGATTGTAGATATAGACCTCGTCAACATTGTCTTGCGCGATATTTTCTTGCTCAACATCTTCGGCAAAGTACTGACTTCCGTCATCTACTTGATTGGCGCCGCCATCTACTACATTATTGGTGTCATTGTTGATCATGGCAAACAAGAAATCCTCCATGTTCTCATTCGGGTCATTCATTTCTGCAACAATCGTAAAAGGGTTTAAGGTTTAGGGAAGACACTTAAACAAGTGTGTATGTGTGTGTGTCTATGTGTATGTATGTGTGTGTATGTAAAACCCTTAACAAGTGTGTGTGTGTGTGTGTGCAATAAAATGGTTTAATGTTTAGGGAAGACACTCAGGATGTATATATATAGGGTCTATGGTAGACACTTAGTGTGTGTGTAATAAAAGGGTTTAGGGTTTATGGTAGACACTTAGTATGTGTGTGTAAACCCTAAACAAGTGTGTAACACTTAGAGTAAACCAAAAGGGTAGACAGTGTGTGTGTGTAATAAAAGGGTTTAGTGTGTGTGTGAAATAAAAGGGTTTAGGGTAGACAGTTAGTGTGTGAGTGTGTGTAAGGGTTTAGTGTGTGTGTAGACACTTAGAGTTAGGCACACTTTGGGTAGACACTTAGTCTTTGTGTGTCTAATAAAAGGGTTTAGGGTAGACACTTAGGGTACATATTTCTCTAACAAATGAAAGTTCTATACATTTTACCTGAAATAATGAAAGGTATCTATATAGCAATAATGGAAGGTCTATAATGGAAGATACATATATATCAAATCATATATATATATATAGCAATAAATCAATTTCCTAAAACTAACATAAATCAATTTCCTAAAACTAACATAAATCAATTTCCTAGAACTAACATAACAATTTCCTAAATCAATTTGCTAAGACTAAAATATATAACTAAAAATAAATCAATTTCCTAAAATTAACATAAATTAATTTCCTAAAACTAACATAAATCAATTTCCTAGAACTAACATAAATCAATGTTTTTACACACAACCTTCTATCTTCTCCTCTTCTTATTCTTCTTCTTCTTCCTTTATTTCCTTCTTCTTCCTCTTCCCTTCTTCTTCTTCTTTCCTTAATTCTTCTTCCTTTCTTCTCTTTGATCCCAGCCTCCTCCCTTTCCGGCAATGGTGCGGGCGTCGTTGTCGGCAGACAGAGGAGGAACGACGGCGCGTGCGGCGGTGCTGTGCGGGGGCGGTGGCGCAGCCCGGCGTTAGAGCAGGTGGCCGGTGGCACGGCGATGGCGGCGGCATCCGCAACAGTCGTCCCCATCCCGATCGAGAATGAAGAATACGATGAGGGAGGAAGGAGAGAGGCAGGGGAGCCTTTTTATAGGAAGGCAGCCTTTAGCTTCGGTTGGTATTACCAACCGCGGCTAAAGGACCTTTAGCCTCGGTTGGTATTACCAACCGTGGCTAAAGTCTTCTTTAGGCGCCAAACGAAATTGCATAATAAATTAAATACATGGCACAAATTTTTTTAAAATAACCATTGCATTTACTTTTGCTTTATTATACACTAGAAAAATGTATAACATAAAAACTTTTACCTTTTATATAATTTAAAATATAAATGTAACTAACCATTAGTATTTGGTTAATGCAAAAGTATATTGTTGAATTAAAAAAACTAAAATGCTTGATTACCAACAGAAAATTAGTTTCTGCATTATTTTAACG
This sequence comes from Microstegium vimineum, assembly GCA_022036555.1. Lineage (NCBI taxonomy): Eukaryota > Viridiplantae > Streptophyta > Magnoliopsida > Poales > Poaceae > Microstegium > Microstegium vimineum. The sequence continues at coordinate 37,025,242 of CM039127.1, forward strand.
TTAATCTTTTTGTTTTTCACCATTAATTGTCCAATTATGCGACAAATAAGTTTACCATTAAATAGGAAATTATTAATGAGACACTAAATGACCTCATATGAAAAACTTTTGAATACAAAGATTTTATAACTCGCCAAGATCTATCTTTTTTATGTACTTCAAATTTCTATTTGAGGAAGTGTTAGTAGACATTAGTCACAAAATCATGAACTCACATAGTGTTTATGAATCTTTATGAGAGACTTGTAATTTTAGAACTAAACTTTTCACTAACAAATCTAGATCTTCATTAGTCACTAAATGACTACAAAAGAAGTATTAGTAAACATTAGTAAACATTAGTCACTAAATGCAAAATTGACCAAATACAAATGTAGATTTTCATTTATTTGACCAAACTTAGCAAAAATGACTAATACAGATGTCACTTAACATCACTTCTAGCTACATCAAGCAGGCATAGTAGTGAACTTCTTCTTGACATATGTCCCTTGGTTATGATCATGTCGTAACCATGGAGTGTCCTCGACATTTAGAAGGATGCTTGGGTCTTTGGTCACACTGAATGACGCAATTTGGTCATCCCTTTCATAAAGTTCTAACATGTTTGAGTTGACCTCAATTCCCAAAATGTTTCTTTTCCCTGACAGAACTATGTGACGCTTGGTCTCAATGATGCTTGATTTGTCATCGTTTTTTCCTTTCATTGGTTTTGTAGACATGTCTTTTACATAGAACACCTGGTTCACATCAGCAGCAAGGAGGAATGGTTCGTCTTTGTACCCAATAGTGTCGAGGTCCACTGTTGTCATCCCATAATCCTTGTCAATTGTTACCCCGGCTCTGGTCATCTTCACCCATTGGAACTTAAACAAAGGGACTTTAAAATTAGATGCATAGTCTAGTTCCCAAATCTCAACTATGCGGCCATAATATGTTTGCCTATTCCCATTTGGGTCAATGACATCTATGCGTCACCACTGTTTTGGTTGGTGATCCTTTGATCTTGGGCTACAGTGTAAAATGTATTTCCATTTATCTCGTACCCTTTGTACGTGAGGATGTGCCCCGATGGTTGTCTAGCCAACAAATACAGTTGCTCATCAATACTGTCATCACCCTAACATTCTTTTCACAACTAACCGCCAAAAGTTTTCATGTGTTCACGCATAATCCAAGCTTCATTCTTCCCTAAAAACTAGGATCGTAGGAACTTCTTGTGTACCACAACATGCGGCTCCACCACGGAGGAGTTTTGAAGAACTGTGTAGTGTGCTTTGTTGAAATAATCAACCCCCGTACCGATATATGTTTTCTTCCCTAGTGTTCCTTTCCCACTAAGTCTCCCCTCGTGTCTTGATTCAGGAACACCAATTGGGTCAAGGTCGGGAATATAGTCAACACCGAACTCAATGACCTCCTCTGTCCCATAGCCCTTGGCGATGCTTCCTTCTAGGCGAGCACGTTGGTGAACATATTTTTTCAGGACTCCCATGAACCTTTCAAAGGGGAACATGTTGTGCAGGAACACAGGACCGAGAATACTAATCTCCTTGACCAGGCGAACTAGGAGGTGTTCCATGATATTAAAGAAGGATGGAGGGAAAACCAACTCAAAGCTGACAAGGAACTGAACCACATCATTCTGTAGAGTAGCTAGTTCCATTGGATCGATTGCCTTCTGAGAAATTGCATTGAGGAATGCACATAGCTTCACAGTGGCTAGACGTATATCTGGAGGTAGAAATCCTCTTAACGCAACCGGAATCAATTGCGTCATAAGCACGTGGCAGTCATGAGACTTTATGTTTAGGGATTTCTTCTCTGACACACATTTATTATATTCTTTATATTGGTGGAAAATCCAGATGGGACCTTGATGCTGCTTAGACATTCAAACATGCTTTCCTTGTCTTCTTTGCTAAGAGTGTAGCTAGCAGGCTTTAAATAATGGCGTCCATCTTCTGTCTTCTCTGGATGCAGGTTGTCTCGTTCTTTCATGTCTTGCAAGTCCTGTCGTGCTTCAAGTGTATCCTTGGCTTTTCCATACATACCCATGAATCCTAGCAGGTTCACACAAACATTCTTTGTCAAGTGCATCACGTCGATCATGTGGCAGACCTCTAGGACATGCCAATAGGGTAGCTCCCAAAATATGGACTTCTTCTTCCACATGGGTGCATGTCCATTAGCATCTTTTGGAACTGGTAGGGCCCCTTGTCCCTTTCCAAAGACTACTTGCACATCCTTGACCATATCAAGTACATCCTCTCTAGTTCGGTTGCGAGGCTTGGTTCGTTTCACTTCTTCTTTACAATGCTTGCCTTTCTTTCTTAGTTGCTGATTCTTAGGAAGAAAACGACGATGGCCAAGGTACACAACCTTTCGACATTTTTTCAGATATACACAGTCAAGGTCATCAAAACAATGTGTGCATGCATTATATCCCTTGTTTCTCTATCCTAAAAGATTACTTAGGGCAGGCCAATCATTGTTTCTTATGTACAACAATGCTCGCAGGTCGAACTATTCTTGTTTGTACTCATCCCACACATGTACACCGGGTTTGCTCCATAAAAGCAAGAGTTCCTCAACTAAGGGCCTCATGAAGACATCGATGTCATTGCCAGGTTGCCTCGGGCCTTGGATGAGCACAGGCATCATAATGAACTTCCGCTTCATGCATAACCATGGAAAAAGTTGTAGATACATAGAGTAACAGACCAAGTGCTATGACTACTGCTCCCCAAAAGGATTCATACCATCCGTGCTCAAACTGAACCTTAAGTTTCTTGCGTCTTCTGCAAACTCCGGGAATTCTCTATCAATTGCTCTCCACTGGGACCCATCAGCAGGGTGTCTCAACATGTTGTCTGCCTTACGGTCTTCTTTGTGCCATCGCAACAACTTTGCATGGTCCTTGTTTCTGAACAGACGTTTCAGGCATGGTATTATCGGAGCATACCATATAACTTTGGCAGTGATTTTCTTCCTAGGATGCTCTTCACCCTCAACATCGCCAGGGTCATCTTGCCTGATCTTATACCGCGACGCTTTACATGCGGGGCATTCATCCAAATTCTCGTAGTCCTTGCCACGGTACAGGATGCAGTCATTAGGACATGCATGTATCTTCAGGATTTCTAATCCCAGAGGGCACACGACCTGTTTTGTTTCGTACGTAGTAGGAGACAATTCGTTAGGCTTAGGAAGTATCTTTTTTGGATCTTGATTAATTGGCCAAATGCCTTGTCGGATATGCCATTTTTTGTCTTCCATTGTAGCAACTCCAGTGTTGTACCGAACTTATTTTGCCCATCTTCGGCGCTCGGGTATAGTAGTTTCTTGTGATCCTCTAGCATGCGATCAAACTTAGCTTTCTCTTTTTCACTTTCACAATCTCTTTGTGTATCACGAATGACTTCACCAAGACCATCATCTTCAGAGAGTGTGTCCTCTGCCCCTGCCTCTTCTTCTGCTTCCACCATTGCAGTATCATTGAAGTCACCATATTGAGCAATAATGTCGTTAGGGTCCAATTGCTCTTCTTTGTCTTCTTCCATCATAATTCTGGTTTCTCCATGCTTGGTCCAACAAATATAGTTTGACATGAAACCCGACTTCAACAAGTGTGAGTGAAGGGTCCTTGAGCTACAATATTCCTTCAAATTCTTGCACAAGGCGCATGGACAACACATGAAATTACCATCCCGCTTGTTTGCCTCAGTCACTCTTAAGAAATAATGCACGCCATCAATGAACTCTTTGGAGCGGCGATATACATTGTACATCTAATAGCATGTCATCGTCTGCATTATATGACCCAAAACATAATTAAATTTCTCATTTTGGTCAAAAAATGATATTATAAAAATACCAAAAGTTCTACATTAAAATAACATGAGATGGAACACCATCATGTGTCGTTTCTGAGTCACACAAAGACTAATGTATGCTTTATGAAAGCCTTGACATAACGTATGCTAAGACCACTAGCACTATACACAGAAAACCTAAAATGCACTTCAGTAGCATAATGATCTCCCGACCAATCCCAACTAAAGCAGACAAATCATTATTCGTCTGTTCAACATCGACGAGCTTCTTGAGTTGGCTCGCTGCCTCATCAGCCTTCGTAGCCTCCGCCACATGTTTAACATAATCTTCCTCCCAGTACCAGCCGCGGCATCCAGTGTCATCCCACTGAAAATAGAAATAAAAAATCAACACTCTAATCAAAATCATCAGGTATAATAGGTAGAAATTAACCATAACTATCAAATGAGACAAAATATATAACTCACATTGCGATCTGGACACCTATAGCAGATCCGACCATTGTTGGGACCCGCCTTCCCCACTCGGTACTCTTTCACAGTATTTTGCATACACTTGCCACACGTAATGAGAGGGAGGTCTGGCCTTAGTCGCTTTGGAACTCGATCAGAGGCCGAGTACCCCGAAGCAGTTGTCATCTACTCTCTATATACTCATTTTTCAAACTAGAAATTATAAATTCCTCATATTCTAAACAAAGAAAATAAAACAACTACAATTTACATTTCTCTAAAATCATCAAATGTGCCATGTATACAACTAAAGTATTCTAGGTAGCTACCTTTTTCATCTAAATATATAATTATTTTGAGCTCAAGTGGCATATAAATCAAGAACAATCCACTATAAATTCCTCATATAATCCACAAATTAAATGAATTAATAATATCCTAAAAATCTATATTTCTCAAACTCAGCTAAATTAATCTTGAAATGGGGAACATATAATACCCTAAAATCTCTATTAGAAAAAATAAATCTAATTCTATTTTTTCAACCAATTAAATTAAATAATACACTAAAATCTCTATTTTGAACTAATTAAACCATAAAATGTGGTAGACATAGTAGAAATGAAAGTTGTATACTTAGAATACTAGGTTTAGTTGCCTTGTTCAAAATATTCAAACAATGTTAAGTGAATGAAGCTTAAAATGGAAAAAAGATCAAATCATAAAAAATCACACATAGACCAAGAAACAACATATGCTGCTGCTAAAACATGAGGTTGAAGATAGTAACATTTCAACGAGTCGATGGAGGCGTAGAAGTGATCAAATGAAGCAATGACCAAAGAGGAGAAGAAGAATAGTGAAGAACACAACAAGAATAGAGTGAAGAAATGGAGCTCTCGGGCTCGGGCTGGGAGGATGAAGAGTTCAAATAGGGGGGACCTTTAGTCCCGGTCCATACACTACCGGATTCAGGTCCTTTGTCGAGTGCTCGACAAACGTCCTAAAACACTCGGCAAACTCTTTGCCGAGTGCAACACTCGGCAAACGGCACACGACAGCTATCTTAACAGTAAAACATCCTTTGCCGAGTGTTTTTTGTCAGCCACTCGGTAAACCATTTGCCGTGTGTACTGCGGCACTCGGCAAAGCAAAGTGATGCTCAGCATAGCATACATGATTCGCCGAGTGTCATTGACTGAGACACTCGGCAAACATCATCCCATTTGCTGATTGTCCCATGCAGGGCACTCGGCAAACGTAACTGTTTTGCCGAGTGTCGCCATGCTGAACACTCGGCATAACTTGTGTTCTGTACTGAGTGTCTTGGTCATGACACTCGACAAAGTAGAAGCACCCGGCAAAGGGCCTTCTGAGGTGCTCTGGAATGGTTGCTTTGCCGAGTGTCTTCACCATAGTACTCGGCAAATCATGCCTTTGCCGAGTGCTATACTCAGCAAAGAAACCAGAACCTACCTTTTTTATTTCTTTTTTCAATTCCATCCAGACAAACAGAAGATATTATCACAAGCAACACATATATACCACAAACAACATGTATCACATCACAACAACACATAAATATCACAAACATCACATATATCGATAGTTCAATCCAAAGCATCCACAGTTCAACACGACAATGCATCCACAATATGTGACAATTCATCCATAGTTCAACACGACAATGCATCCACAGTTCACAAAACATCCATAGTTCAATCCAAAGCGGTCATGACGAGGGTCCAGGGTCACGAGGCCCACAACCTGATCTTGACGATCCTCCAAAGCCCGGTGATCCTCCGAAGCCCGGCGATGCTCCCAAGCCCGACGATCCTCCCAAGCCTGGCGAAGCTCCATAGCCCGGCGATCCTCCCAAGCCCGAGAAAGGTCCATAGACCAGCAAAGCTCCCAAGTCTGGGGAAGCATTTGATGTCGCCGATTGATTCTGCACAAAGTAAAAGAGGTTGCATGTGTTACACAAGCGAACTATAAGATGCTAACATTCGAAGTATGCATTACAAGTGCTATTGTGCTTTGACCACAAGCGTAAACATATAAACTAAAACATTCATACTCGTAGGAGTGTCGAAGTACATAGGTCGAGGTGGAGGTGGACATGGAGGCAGCTCCAAAGCCAGAGGAGCCATACCTTGAGCGGCGCCAAGGCTCTGCATGTACTCAATCATCTTCTGCAGACTCTGATGGTGGAGTACTCGCTCTTCCACCACCGCCTGCCGCTCAACCTCCATTGCCTGCCGATCAGCCTCCATCCTCGCCTCCAGCTCCTCCTGTCCCCTCCTCTCATCCTCCAGCTAGGCCTACAATATTTCATTCCAATGTTAGACGAATGCAAAGCTAAGGCAAATCAATGAACGATGAATAAAACAGAAATAACCTAGAGTGCATGCATCTGCTCCTGTGAGGTGTTTGGGCGCTCGCGTATGACTGGGCCCGCTCTGCCCCTCGCTCTAATCTAGCTGAGACTAGGCGTACTGGCTGTGTCGAGTGCACCATTGGCAATCCAATATCGCCCATGCTTCTTGCCGCCTCCCAACCTCATGATGACCTCTCTATCAAGATCCTCGGTGGTCGGATCTTAGTCTGGTCCATGGAGATTCTTTATCGCTGAAGTGTACTCAGTAAGGTGGCTGTGGACGCTCGGGTTGGTGTAGCGTCTGGCGGGTCCTCTGGGTTGTAGTCGATGTTCGATGACGCCTTGCCCTTTTTGGACAAGGCAAATGCCTTGAACAGATTGCAAGGCTGGTTTTCATGATTTGTCGACTGCGAGAAAACCAACAAGATGATTAGAAGTTGAAAGTGCAATCAAGCCACAATTAGAGTACTAATGAGACTCTTCAAGTATGACAAGCAGGTTAAACATAAGAAGGTTGATGAACAGGTTGGCGGAACCCTCCAATTACAAAAGTGCATGGCAACAAGCTCAATGGAGTTTAAATTCTTTTATATTTCGAAATTGAGTTAGGTGTGCCATAATATTAAGAGGGATTCAACACACATGCCAACAAGTGAACCAAATGCTATATCTATCCAAATATCAAACACCTCCACACACATAGTAGGCAAAACAACCAACTATTCAGAGATCCACTCTTTGCTGTTTCTGCCAGGCCGGTAGTGTCGGGCCTCAGGCCGGCAGTGCCGGGCAGGACTGCCGTGACTTGATCTTCCCGTTGGCAGTGAAGGGGTATTTCTTACCCCCTCACTCACCCCCAATGGCTAGTTATACTATTCTCACTCTCAGACTTCGCAAGAACAGAAAAGAAGCTCTGTTCTAGCTCTCCCTTCTCCCTTGGTGCTCCAACTCTCTCCTCCAATGATTTCCAATCATTCCTGAGAGATTGAGCCTCCAAGCTTGAGAAGAAGCTTCTCCCTCCGATCTTCAACTCCTACAAGCATTTGGTTTGCGTGGTGGTCGACAGTTTGAGTTTGTTACTCTTGGAGCTTTGCTCCTAGCCGGCTAGGTGTCTCCCTTGAGCTTGCCTCCTTTGTGTGGCAGCCTAGGGAGGTTTATAATACCACCATATTGCTAATACATTACCCCTCATCTCAAGAGTTTACTCTCTTGACTTGAGACCGAGGAAAGAGCAAACCTTTGTGGTGAGCTTGAGCCTTGTGTGGCACACCTCCACAACGTGGACGTAGGCAAGCCTTGGTGGCGAGCTGAACCATGGGTCAAATCTTGTGTCACCATGTGCTTGATACTTTACTTTGATATATATATTGCTTGCAAGGTGATTTCTAGGGTTTGGACCCGATCTACTCCGTTGGTGTGTTGCTACCACTTTCAGGTGGTGCTAGAGGTTCCCTACACCTTTAGGAAGGTTTCTATTCGAGCACAATTTCCATTTGAGTTATACATTTTGAATTGTGCTAAGTTCTATTCGGGTGACCAGCACTGCCGCCCCAGAGAGCAACAGTGTCGGGCACCCGCAGCAGTGCCGGGCTAAAAGGCTGGTAGTGCCAGGCTAAAAGGCCGTTAGTGTCGGGCCTTACTTATAGCAAGTGGGAGATTTGTTTTAAACAGGCCTATTCACCCCCCTCTAGGCTAATCAGGTCCTTACAAGTGGTATCAGAGCTAGGTTACCTCAGTAAGCACTTCACCATGTGAGGTAATGGCCGAAGAGGGTAAGGTCACAGTGGTTGACCCCAAGAAGGTGGACTTGCACTCCATGGACAGCAGCGATGATAGTGTGGACACGGATAAGTACTTGACCACCGCTGGCATGTCCCTTGGAGAGATAGCAAGAAGAAAAGAAGAAAGAAGATTGGGAAGAGAAGGAAAGAAAAAGCAAAAAGAGGAAGATGCAATCAATGAAGCCAAGAGCTTGAAGCTTGCCGAGAAGCTTCATAGAAGAGAAGTAAGAAAGCTCAAGAAGGAGCTCAAGGCTAAGGAGGAGGACCTAAAGAAGAGCAAAGAGCAAGCCTCTCAAGTGGAGGTTGAATCTAGTAGCTCCGATGGTGATGATGATGCATCATAACAAGCCTCCAAGATTGTGAAGAAGGATGAGAAGAAAAAGAAGGATGAGGGCAGCAAGAAATACTCCGCCGTATCCTTAAACTATTCATCCATTTCTAACCATGACCATAAACCTCTATTTCATGTTCCCGCCGGCAAGTTGCCTCATTTCGATGGGACCAACTTTGCCAAGTGGAAACACTTGATGAAGGCTTATCTTGTAGGTCTTCACCCTGGTGCTTGGGAGATTGTCCATAGAGGATGTGAGCCTCCGGTGGACCCTACAAGCCCCACCACCACCGAGCTTTGCTGCATACAACTCAATGGACAAGCAACTAGTGTGTTGCTAAGTGCATTGGATGGTGATGAGTACAACAAGGTGATGGGCTTGGAGGTTGCCAAGGAAATATGGGACACTTTGCATCTTGCACATGAGGGTGTGAGCAAAGTGAGACAATCCAAGATTGATCTTTACATGGCCAAGCTCAACCGGTTTGTGATCAATGAAGGTGAAGGACCACAAGAGATGTTTGATAGGTTGATGGTAATAGTGGGCAAGATTAGAGGACGTGGTGGAGAAGAAGTCAATGATCACAAGGTTGTCAAGATCATGCTTGAAGCCTATTCTCCAAGGAATGAGACCGTTGTGACATTGATAAGAGACAAGAAAAAGTTTGAGTACTTCACACCAAGTGATGTGCTTGGAAGGATTATCACCTTTGATTTGCAAAGGGAAGAAGCACTTGAGAGGAAGAAGCCTGGAGAGATGAAAGCAAGATTGGAAGGGATGAAGATCAAGGAGGTAGCTCTCAAGGCAAGCAAGAGCACAAGAAGAACAGCCCCTAGCTGTCCTAAAAACAGTAAGCAATCTTCCTCAAGGAAAGCTCAAGCAACCAAAGCCATCAAGCATCAACCCGAAGCTCCAACATCAAGTATGGTGAAAGTGAAGATGAGCAAGCGGAGAATATAGATGATATGGCCTTATTCATGAGAAGATTCAACAAGGGCCTAAAGAAGAATGGGTACAAGATCACAAGAAGAAAGTTCACAAACAAGAAATCAAGAACTTGCTACAAGTGTGGTAGCACCGAACACTTCATTGCCGATTGCCCAAATGAGAAGAAAGACAACAAGTTTGGCAAAGGCAAGAGAGAAGACAAGGGTGACCACAAGATGAGCAAGAGATATGTGGGTGAAGCACACATTGGGAATGAGTGGGACTCAACAGAAGAGACTACAAGTGAAGATGAAGATATAGCTACAATTGCTATTCACAAGTCATCCACTTCACCAAGGCTCTTCAACAACATGTCCGATGATGATGAATGCTCCCCTCACATTTGTCTCATGGAAAAGGGTGAGAAGGTAAAACCAAAACCAAAACCCATAACTCCTCCCCTAATGACATCTCTAGTAACGATTCTAGTGATTGCTCTAGTGATGATGAATCTAGTGATGAAGAAATCAATGTTATAACTAAAAACATGGATAATAAGACCAAAATCTTCATTGCTAATCTAATGGATGAATTAGAGGCAACCAAGGCTGAGCTAACATCTAGAGAAAAGACTCTTATTAAACAAGAGGATATCTATATTGCTAGTGAGGAAGCTCTTGCATTAGAGAGGAGTGAGGTGATCTCTTTGACCAAGGCTTTGGCCATGGAAAAAGAAGCTCATGCTCTCACTAAGAAGGAGTATAGTGAACTCAAGCAAAAGAATTGTGGCTTAGTTGAAAAGCATCAAGAGCTTGAGGGACAATACTACCTTCTTAGGGAGAGCAACTCACATCTCACTAAGGCAAATGATGCCTCTTCTCCATCCACTAGCCAAGGTTGTGGAAAATGTTATAATCTTGATTTGAATGATTTTTCCAATAACCTTGCCAACATGGAGGCCATGAAGAAAGAGATATCAAGGCTCAACAATGTCATCTCAGCTACTAGCAAAAATGACAAAGACAAAGTTGAGCCAAAGAAAATCCAATACAAGGATGGAAGACATCCATCAATCAAGGATGGGCTTGGACACACTCAAGGAGTTAAAACCAACAGAAGAAAAATAGTGAAAGGTATTGAATGTGTCAGGTTTGAGAAGAAGGGAAGCATTGGTGTAGATAAGCCTGCACAGATAGCATCACTGCCTGACCTCAAGCCGGCAGTGCCGGACCTAAGGCCGACAGTGCCGCACTCCACTAAAGGGAAGGCTACTGGTGCTTCACCTGATCAAGCCAAAGTTCATGCCAAGAGGATGCCCAAGCAAAAGTAGGTTTCTCAGAAACCCAAGGATTCAATTTGGGTGGCCAAAAACAAGTATGCATACCAACCAAAGGCAAGGTCACCCCAAGGAAGTTTGTCCTCTTGCTACATGTTGAAATGCAATGACTGTGGTAAAGTCATTGCGGAATTTGTGGGTGATGAGAAACATGATAAGAGAAGCATGATTAGTTCCCAAAATTGTTATGACTAACATGCAAGGCCCCAAGATTGATTGGGGACCTAAATCTAGGAACTAATTTGCTTTGTAGGAATACTCCTCCGGTGGATCAAGTTGGGTGCTTGATAGTGGATGTACAAATCATATGACCGGAGAGAAGAGTATGTTCTCATCATATTCCCCAACTTCAAATGCAAGTGGGAATATCATCTCTGGTGACAACTCCAAAGGGGAAGTGATTGGACTTGGTAAAGTTGCTATTACTCTTGAACATTCTATCTCAAATGTATTACATGTGAATTCGTTAAGTTACAACTTGTTGTCTGTTTCTCAATTTTGTGAGATGGGCTACAATTGTCTCTTTACGGATAAGAGTGTGGAAGTCTTTAATAGGGAGGATTCGTCTATTGTCTTTACGGGTCGTTTGAACGGCAAGCTTTACCTAGTTGATTTCAACAAAAGTAAGGATAAGCTTGAGACTTGTTTAGTGGCAAAATCTAGCATGGGTTGGCTATGGCATCGCCGACTAGCTCATGTTGGGATGAGGAACTTGGCCAAACTCCTAAAAGATGAACACATTCTTTACATTTTGAGAAAGATAGAATTTGTAGTGCTTGCCAAGCCGGAAAGCAAGTAGGTGCACCTCACCCATCAAAGAGCATTGTCTCCACCTAGCAACCATTGGAGGTAATACACATGGATCTCTTTGGACCGGTGGCCTATGTTGACACTTCTAACACCACTTTGAATACTGGGTAGTCATCCCCAGCATGGCGCTAGAAATGTGTGGTGGTATTTATGAATGTAAAGGCTCTCTAGAAAATATATTTATTCTATCCACAAGCACACAAATAAAATACCAATTGTAGCACTTCACCAGGAAGTAATTCCAAGTATCGTTTATTTATAATTTTGCTAAAGGAAGAGCAAACATTGGTGGCATGAACTAATAAGGGTTTAGACTAGAGATGGACTTGCAAAACATGATTACTTATGAGAAAGCTCAATCACATAGTCACTTTCTTTGGCAGGGGTAAGCCATAATAATAATAAAGATATTGAAGTGTAAGCTCAAAGATAAATAACATAGAGATTAGAGATAGACTACTCCATATAAATGTAAGGTGACATCGGACTAGTAAGAGAATAACTTCTAAGTAGGTTCTAATCGATTAAGTCATAATCTACTCTAGCACATATACAATCATATATAGCATAAAGGACTCTTCATCTATGTATAAGGAACATTGCTAAAGAAAGCCAGAACATAGCATGACTTACTCCGCAATACAAATTCTCCCTGTCCTACCAACGGGGGTGGACTATATAAGAATCAATGGAACTATCACTTCCACGAACTACCACGTGACCTGGCCAATAGGATACATTTGTAGGTAAATAGCATCTAAGCACCACGCTTACATGTGATCTACCACTTAACTCCCCTAGGGAAAGAGCTAAGCGCTTTGCAAACTCATACATAAACTCATTATCAATCATAACTATATCAAGTATAGAACTAGAACAAACTAAGAACATAATGAATAGAAACATAATGATATTAAGAATAAAGTCATAGAGAAAGATACAAGATAATACCAATCTTTATGACGAAGATCCGAAATCCAGAGCGCGATGCTCTACTTCTCTAGATCTGTCTAATCAATCCTATAGAACTTGAAGGAATTAGGAGTAGCTATTCTAATTCTCTGGTGGAGAGAGGGATATGAAACCCTAGTTTTGATGGCTTCCTCTAATAATGATTTCTCCTCTTCCTCAGGGGTGGCAGGGACTTCCTTATATAGCCCCCTCAAATGAACGTGGACCGTCGGATCAAACCGACCTTAATCGCGTGGTTTAGATTCATCCTCAAAGGCGGTTAGGCACGATCCTCGAACTTCACTATGATTGGACACAAGGGCAGGGCGGGCGCCCTGGGTCCTAGGACGGGCGCCCTGGGTGTGGGCCCAGTCGGCCTCCGGCTCAGTCCAGTCTCTTCTAGAGTCTTCCTGAGTATTCTTTTCTTGTGCAGAGGTCCTTTCTCTCTATGTAAACATGACATATGGACCTTCTTTGGTTCTTTTCCTGATAACTCCCTGTAAAAACATAAACTCACCAAAACTTGTGGAAATCTGTTAGTTAGACACCCTAAGTCTATGGTGGTGATACAATTAAGTCCTTTTTAGTCCTTATTGACATATAGAAATTGATAATTAACGACCGTCAACAAGCTCCCCCAAGCTTACCCTTTGCTCATCCCTGAGAAAATAGCTAACTTATACGGATAACAAGTTGCTTCAATATTTACTTTCTAACAAGCACACATGCATTCAAAATAAAATTCTCCTCTGGATTAGAGTGAATTTTATTTCACCATGGGGCTTAGTACCTGCACTTGAGTCTTGAGTAATTGAAAGATAAAATAATCAAGTCAAGTACTATGTCTCATGCTCTGTACTTTACCTCTGTTCTGGAGTTTTTATAAATTTTCAAATAAAACTCAGAGATTCCTTGTATTACTCTCACAAGTCTCTCATATGTGGTATTTATGGATCCTTACCAAGGCATTAATGGCGTATGCCTTTCTCTCTGATATGTGGTATTTGTGGTATAAGGTATTGCTGCATTGCCTTCTCTCACCCTACTTCTAATAAGGCTAATATCTGGAGCTCATAGGAGGGAGATAGCGTATACATACTTACAAGACATATGTTGCATAGTCAAACCGCGGATCCAAATGAACAGGTCAATAAGTCAAATCAAGATGTGCATGTGTGGTGAATGAAAGGTGTATGATGATGATGGTGGTAGTGATGGTGATAACAGGGGTGAAAGTCTAATTCTACTTTTGCTCCTTTTGAATGAACATTTTGTATTTCGAACTTTTCGAAGGGAACGAGATGCTCGATATATATATATATATATATATATATATATATATATATATATATATATATATATATTCAGGTGGGTATCTTGTACCCCTAATTCTACTGTTGGACACTTGTCCATTTTTACCTCTCTTCTCACTTTTTTATTTATTTATTTTTTCCGAGGTTAGCGGGCACTTGCCCATTTTTATTTCCTCGTCTCTTTTTTTTAAGAGCACTCATCCTTGTGGAGCAATAAAGAGAATGCTGACTAGAGCATTTATTTTTGTTTCTATTCTCTCCCGGATTAGGAACAAAATATTTTTGGTGGATCTGGAGATGGAAATGAGTGAATATATGTGGATGTGTACTTCTAGGATAGAAGCAGCGTATGTGGGTGGACTATGTATGGATGCGTACTTCGAGAATAGAAACAACGTATGTGGATGTATGTGAATGTGAATATCTTGATTCAGACCGCATGACTAGTTCCCGAGGGTCACACAGCTTGACCACATTCAATGCTCATAAGCAATATGTAAATATGTGGCTTCCTAGTCTAGTAGGCATGTATATATGGTTGTGGTAGGAATTTAAACTCTCGTCATACAGGAACTCATCATGTAGCTTTTTTATGTTTTCAAAAATAATTCTCCAGAATTTAGTGTTGTAAGAACAAGATAAACAGTAGCTCGAACTTTCATATCATATCAACCAATTACCTAGACTTAGTTTAGGCTCATGCTGCCACAGGTATTTAGATTGTTGTTTAAGTATTTATTTGGGAGAACTTTATATTGAAAGCTAGGTTCTTGCAAGAAAGTAAACAGAGCAACTGTTCATTCTAACTTTTTATTCAAATTTTTATTTAAAGCAAAATTTAAACTTAGCAAAAATAAAGCACACTTATCTACACAATCTTCTTATTTGGTTTTCATAATTAAGAAATATAACAGAAAATATTTATTGGGTTTTCTAGGTTTGTATATAAAATAGCAAATATAGAGAATAACTATAATAAAGGGAAATAGAAAACTTACCTTGATAATTGGGGGAGGCACTCCCCCAAGCTGGCTGATGCTGCGGCTGGTTTCATTGGAGATTAAAGTATTGAAGTAGAGTAGATATGTTCTCACCCATAGCGGCGTTCTCTTCTTTTATTTCTTGCATGGCGATGGCATGGTCCTGGTTCCACTTCAGCTGCTACTCTAGTAGTTGGGTGTGTCAGGCTTGCGTCTCTTGGATGGCGAGGAGGTTGTTGTCGGTGCGGGCGTAGAAGGCGCCAGTCTCATGGTAATAATCTCCGGTGAATGCGTATGTGGCGTCGGAGGCTCGACCTGCATCGAAGTGAGGCTGGGTTCTGGACCCTGATGCCCCATATGGGTCAGTGGAATACCTTCCAGATTGGTAGGGTCTGTTTTCCCATTGTTGGTCTTGCCATTTTAGCCATTCTTCCTGTACTGGTTCCTTTTGTTGAGTGTATTGTCCCCACGGATCCCTAAGGATGCGAGGGTTGTAATCATTATAACTGATGTGTGTCGGCTCCTCTGGGCCTGGATCCGCTCCGTGCCATGTACGTTCTTGATGACTGGCCATCCTTTCGGAGGCCACGCACTATGGTGCCCTTTGATTCACTGGCTCTGCTTCAATTTCAATCAAATTACTTTAGACAGTGTAGAGCCCAAGGCCCGGGTTAGGTAACCGGACCTTGCCCTTATCATATAACATATACATAATATTGTGTTCCTTCCTTAACATTCTTCCTTGTCTAAATGAGTCATAGCCATAATAAGGTCGGAACTCATCAATGAAGTCAAGTGATGAGCCTTCTAACAATTTCATGTTTGTGGCTAGACGGGTGATCAAAGATGTGCAACCGACAGGACCTAGCAGGTTTGGTGTGCTAAGCCAATGTGCAACTAATAAAGTTACAGGTGAAACATGCACTTTATTAATAGCAGCAAAAAGAAGATGCAGATCTCCTACTCTCACTTTCCTGATGTCATCTCTAGGAAACAGAACATATCCTATCCATTTATGAAACATACGAAGTGTGGGATGCTCTATGTCACTAGTTCAGGGTTGTAAAAAGTGTTGGTCTCTAGAAATTTCCCGCCAGAGCTGGTGTTTATCAAAATTTGTAAGATCAACATCTAAGTCTAGGATAGCTCTTGGAGAGAAACCAAGGTGGTTATTCAACTCCCTCCATGACAAAATGAAATTTTGTTTGAACAACCGAAAAGTGATCCCGCTCTCATTTAATTGTAAGATGCAAAGAAATTCAATGGTCAAAAGATAGGATCCTAATTCGGTTACGTTCCAAAAGTCTGTCCACCCAATCATTCGAAAAATAAGATCAAGTTCAGAGTCCATACCTGTGTCTTCTAGTAGGGTAGGATCGATGGTGGGTGTGTGGATGAAATCATTGTTTTTCAACTTCTGGAAGACTTCTTTCTCTCGCTGGGAAATTAGTCCAAGGTCACTTGTTTTCATAAGGACCTTTCTTGTATTACCTGATGATGACGATGGTGTTTGTTCGGCCGGCGTATCAATGCTCATGTCGGAACGACGAGAGGAGAGCCGGGACGAATGCCTCGTCCCAACACTCTTCAAGGCTTCCTTGGCGGCTCTTGTGGCTTTCTTAAACATCCTGCAAAACTTGATGACAAAAACAAAAACTCGTGGAAAATTTGAGATGGTTAGTGGTTAGCTTTCGGGGGTTAGTCGTTCAAGACAAAATTTTATTGGAAATTTCAGCAACACTTCCCCCTAAACAAATTTTAGTTACGCTTGGACAGCATGATCACTATCTTCTAAATGATTCCTACTTCTCACTTCTCTCTTCAAAACTCTTTCTATTCTTCTCTTCCTTCCCACTCTTTTCTTCCTTCTCTCAAAAGAGCAGAACTACTGAAACTCGGAAACTTGGAGTTGGAGGTGTTTTCTGGAGTGTGTGTGGTGTGAAGAAGAGGCTGGAGGAGGGATTTTCTAGGAGGTGAAGGGGTCAGGGCGGGCGCCCTAGTGGCATGGGCGGCCGCCCCACACTGGGCCCCAAAATGGCTGAGGCTTGGTTTGCTCCTCACATGCTATGTCTTCATGCAAAATTATTGGTCATGGGTGGAATTTTGACGGTGGAAGATGTCTGGTGGTTGTAATGGGTGTAAGTGGATGAAATAATGTGATGTGATGTATGTGAGGTGGATTCTATGACATGTGGGACCAAAGGGTGTGGGTCATGCTTCGAGAAACATGGTAAATAAAATGCAGGAATAAAAACTTACTAAGAATGATTAAACAAAATTATTTTTATGCCACCACTATAATTAATAAATATGGGTTGTTACACACCATAGAGATTATTTATGTGGGGCTTTTGGATATTATAAAAGCAAACATGAATAATGCAAGAATTAAATATGCAAGCGATATGGATAAATACCGAGTTACCTTCTGGCGAGGGTTCGAGATTTTAGGGTCCCCCAAACTGGACCTCCAAATTAACTTCACTCTTCTGATGTATTCATCTCCAGAGGTGATATCTCTGGTGATTCTTCTTCATGAACTTCCTTCACTGTGGGTTTGTTTTCTGGTCTAGGATTGAATGTGAATCGTTCTTCTTGACCGTTTATATTGAACTTAATTTCTCCCTTTCCAACATCGATGTGGGCATTGGCGGTGCTCAGGAATGGTCTTCCAAGGATGATGGACACCTTTGAGTCAGGGCTCATGTCCAGTACCACGAAGTCTACTGGCACAAAGAAATCTCTTATCTTGACTGGAATGTTTTCAGCAACACCCAATGGGTATCGAAATGTCTGATCTGCTAGTTGTAAGCACATTGATGTTGGTTCTAGTGTTGCATAATCAAGCTTCTTGTAGACCGATGAGGGCATCACACTGACACTTGCTCCAAGATCACAAAGTGCATTGTTGAAATGTTGGTTCCCGATCGAGCAATCAATAGTGGGGTATCCTGGATCCTTTTTCTTCTTTGGTGACTTGTTCAGGATGGCCGCACTACATTCTTCTGTCAGCTTGATCACCTTAGTGGATGGCAGTGGTCTCTTCTTGTTAAGAATATCTCTGATGTACTTTGCATATGTAGGGACCTGTATGGCATCAAGTAGAGGTATGTTGACGTATAATTTCTGGATAACCTCCACGAACTTTCCAAACTGCTCATCCGAGTGTAGTCCTCTGTTTCTTCTAGGAAATGGTAAATAATTGGTGTCGTGGTAATCTTTTCTCATCTCTTGGTTGTTTGAAGCTTGTAGCAATTCTTCTGCTTTATTGGGATTATCTTCTTCTACTGCTACTGGTATTGCCGGTGCTCTTCTTGTTCCTCTTGGATGAGGGGGATCTCTGGTGGATTTCCCTCCTCTTGTAGTTATATTCTTTGTCTGCTCAATTTTAGTGGCAACAGGCAAAACAGTAGCTAGCTCTGCTAACCTAAGCTCTACCTTTTTATTAAGAATGTTTTGTTCATCAAAAGCAAATACTAGAAAATCCATTTTATTATGTATATCTTTTAAAGAAGATTCATTTGTATGCAGCCTTTGTTGAAGATTCGAATTAATTTTAGTTTGTTGCGCAATTAAATTCCTCAAGGTAGCTTGCTTTGAAGTTTTACCTGGATTCATACCTTTGCTATTGGGTTGACTTGAGGTGGGTTGATATTTGTATGCTGTTTCAATGGCCCTTCGATCTTCTTTATATTTGGCCCTTTGGTCAAGCCAATGGAGTAAATCATCCATCTTGGTTGATAGTGCATTTACTTCCTCGGGTATTTCTTCTGTTTGGTGACAATGTTGAACTTTATCTTGGGACCAGCTTTGGTTTTTTGCTATCTTGTACATAAGTATCTCTGCTCTTCCAAGTGTAAGTTCCAAAAATGATCCTCCAGCAGATGCATCTAGGCACTCACGAGCCTTCTGAGTTAATCCATGGTAAAGGGTCTGCATGAGTAACCTCCTACCATTCCATGATGAGGACAATCTGATAGGTATCCTTGAAAATGCTCCCATGCTTCTGGAATGGTTTCTGATTTCTGCTGTTGAAAATTGGTAATCCTTCCTCTTAAGGCATTGGTTTTGCCTATAGGGAAGAACTTTGCTAGAAAGACTTTCGAACAGTTTTCCCAAGTGTTGATATCTTCCTTGTTGGTGTAAAACCACTTCCTCGCTCTTCCCATAAGTGAGAATGGAAAGAGGCGAAGCAGTATGATGTCTTGGGTAATTCCGTTGATGATGATTGTGCTTCCGATCTCCAAGAAATTCTGCAAATGTGCACTAGCATCTTCATGTGCCTTTCCACTGAATTGTGTAGCTTGCACCATATTGATGAGGCTTGGCTTGAGATCAAATTCAAAATCTTCTTCTCCTTCTTCTGCCTCAAGTACCGGACCAGTGTGAATATTCTCAATGCTTGGAGCAGAGAATTCTCGCAGGGTCTTTTGTGCCATAGCTTCAGAAATTGGTGACTGGCTTCTTCTTTCTTGATTGCTTTGATTCTAATGATGAAGAGTTGAATGTATCAAAGTTAATCCTGCAATACCCTGTATAGAAATATAAACATAGAAAACAACAAGGGGGTTATCCTGCCAAAGCAGAGGTGCCTTGTTATGAGGTTCTCATTTGAGTAGTTGTTCATGCAATTTTTCTCCATAGTCTAATTCTAATATATATATATATTCTATGCGTACCGATGTTTTATCTCCCCAGCAACGGCGCCAGAAATGCTTGTTGACACTTCTAACACCACTTTGAATACTGGGCTGTCATCCCCAACATGGCGCTAGAAATGTGCGGTGGTATTTATGAATGTAAAGGCTCTCTAGAAAATATATTTATTCTATCCGCAAGCGCACAGATAAAATACCAATTGTAGCACTTCACCATGAAGTAATTCCAGGTATCGTTTATTTATAATTTTGCTAAAGGAAGAGCAAACATTGGTGACATGAACTAACAAGGGTTTAGACTAGATATGGACTTGCAAAACATGATTACTTATGAGAAAGCTCAATGACATAGTCACTTGCTTTGGCAGGGGGTAAGCTATTGAAGTGTAAGCTCAAAGATAAATAACACATAGATTAGAGATAGACTACTCCATATAAATGTAAGGTGTCGTCAGACTAGTAAGAGAATAACTTCTAAGTAGGTTCTAATCTATTAAGTCATAATCTACTCTAGCACTTATACAATCATATATAGCATAAAGGACTCTTCATCTATGTATAAGGAACATTGCTAAAGAAATCCAGAACATAGCATGACTTACTCCGCAATACAAATTCTGCTTGTCCTACCAACGGGGGGGTGGACTATATAAGAATCAATGGAACTGTCACTTCTACAAACTACCACGCGACCCGACCAATATGATACATTTGCAGGTAAATAGCATCTAAGCACCACGCTTACATGTGATCTGCCACTTAATTCCCCTAGGGAAAGAGCTAAGCGCTTTGCAAACTCATACATAAACTCATTATCAATCATAACTATATCAAGTATAGAACTAGAACAAACTAAGAACATAATAAATAGAAACATAATGATATTAAGAATAAAGTCATAGAGAAAGATACAAGATAATACCAATCTTTATGACGAAGATCCGAAATCTAGAGCGCGATGCTCTACTTCTCTAGATCTATCTAATCAATCCTATAGAACTTGAAGGAATTGGGAGTAGCTATTCTAATTCTCTGGTGAAGAGAGGGATATGAATCCCTAGTTTTATGGCTTCCTCTAATAATGATTTCTCCTCTTCCTCACGGGTTGCAGGGCCTTCCTTATATAGCCCCCTCAAATGAACGTGGACCATCGGATTAAAACGACCTTAATCGAGTGGTTTAGATTCATCCTCAAAGGCGGTTAGGCACGATCCTCAAACTTCACTGTGATTGGACACAGGGGCAGGGCGGGTGCCCCAGGTCCTAGGGCCAGCGCTCTGGGTGTGGGCCCAGTCAGCCTCCGGCTCGGTCCAGTCTCTTCTAGTGTCTTCCTGAGTATTCTTTTCTTGTGCGGAGGTCCTTTCTCTCTATGTAAACATGATATGTGGACCTTCTTTGGTTCTTTTCCTGATAACTCCCTGTAAAAACATAAACTCACCAAAACTTGTGGAAATCTGTCAGTTAGACCCCCTAAGTCTATGGTGGTGATACAATTAAGTTCTTTTTAGTCCTTGTTGACATATAGAAATTGATACTTAACGACCGTCAACAAGCATTGGCGGTAACAAACATGGTTTAGTTATTGTTGATGACTTTACTGGTTTCACTTAGGTGTTTTTCATGTATGATAAGGCACAAGTGCAAGATGAGGTGAAAACCTTCATTGGAAGAGCACAAAGTGAATTCGGGTTCCAAATCAAGAAAGTTCGCAGTGACAATGGAACCGAGTTCAAGAACACTCAAGTGGAGGAGTTTCTTGATGATGAGGGCATCAAGCATGAATTTTCAGTTCCATACACACCTCAACAAAATGGTGTAGTAGAGAGGAAGAACCGGACACTCATTGACATGGCAAGGACAATGCTAGATGAGTACAAGACTTTGGATATCTTTTGGGCCGAAGCCGTCAACACCACTTGTCATGCCATCAACCGGCTCTCTCTACACAAGATCTTGAAGATGACTTCATATGAGCTTCTAACCGGTAACAAACCAAAGGTGTCATACTTTAGAGTTTTTGGGTGCAAGTGTTTCATACTTAACAAGAAACCCAAAACCTCTAAGTTTGCACCTAAAGTTGATGAAGGTTTTCTTCTTAGTTATGGATCAAATGAGCATGCCTATCGCGTATTCAACAAGACCTTAGGGAAAATTGAAATCGTCATAGATCTGACATTTGATGAATCTAATGGCTCTCAAGTAGAGCAAATTGATCAAGTGATTGTAGGTAATGAGGAACCACCATGTGAAGCAATCAAGAACATGGCCATTGGTGACATTAGACCACAAGAAGTCCAGGCCATAGAAGTGGAACCTCAAGGTGAAGAAGCCACTGCCCCTAGAATTGAAGAAGAAGGTCCAGCAGTGCTCCCTGGTCAGGCCTCTGTGCCTGACCCTAGCACTGCCGGACCTAGCAGACAGGCAGCAGCAAGCTCACCAGCAAGCCCAATGAACCTACAACCAATATTTGAAGAGTATGAGTATGATGACCAAGCTAATCAACAAGAAGCCACAAAATACCAAGATTGAGGCAAACAATTCAAAGAGATCATCCCGTTGATAATATACTTGGGAGTCTTCGAAAGGGGTAACCACTCGTTCACACTTGGCAATTTTTTGTCAATTTTACTCTTTTGTCTCCTCTTTGGAACCTCTCAAGGTTGAGCAAGCTCTAGATGATCCGGATTGGGTGATAGCTATGCAAGAAGAGCTCAACAACTTTGAGCGAAATCAAGTTTGGTCCTTGGTGGAAAGACCAAATACCAATGTGATTGGAACCAAATGGGTCTTCCGCAACAAGCAAGATGAGCAAGGCATGGTGACAAGGAACAAGTCAAGATTGGTTGCTCAAGGGTTTACTCAAGTGGAGGGCTTGGACTTTGAAGAGACCTATGCACTGGTGGCTAGGCTTGAAGCAATTCGAATGCTTTTGGCCTATGCTGCCCACCATGATTTCAAGCTATATCAAATGGATGTGAAGAGCGCATTCCTCAACGGCCCCATCCAAGAGTTGGTCTATGTTGAGCAGCCACCGGGTTTTGAAGATCCCAAGTTCCCACATCATGTCTTCAAGCTCCATAAGGCGCTCTATGGGCTTAAGCAAGCACCAAGAGCATGGTATGAATGTCTTAAGGAATTCTTACTCAAACAAGGCTTTGAAATAGGCAAAGTGGATCCTACCCTCTTCACTCATAAAGTCAATAATGATATCTTTGTGTGGCAAATATATGTTGATGACATAATATTTGGTAGTACTAACCAATCCTTTTGTAATGAGTTTAGTAGGATCATGACTAAGAGATTTGAGATGTCTATGATGGGTGAGCTAAAGTTCTTCCTCAGTTTTCGAATCAAGCAACTCAAGGAAGTGACTTTCTTATGCCAAACCAAGTACACCCATGATATGTTGAGAAAGTTTGACATGGTGAATGCAAAGCCAATCAAGACTCCCGTGCCAACCAATGGACATCTTGATCTTAATGAAGGAGGGAAATCCGTGGACATAAAGGTATATCGTTCCATGATCGGCTCTCTCCTTTACTTATGTGCATCTAGGTCGGACATTATGCTTAGTGTGTGCATGTGTGCTAGATTTCAAGCTAACCCGAAAGAGTGCCACTTGGTGGCCATTAAGAGAATCTTGAGATATCTAGTTTTCACTCCTAACCTTGGCTTATGGTATCCTAAGGGCTCTAAGTTCGATCTACTTGGGTATTCGGATTCTGATTACGCCGGTTGCAAGGTAGATCGAAAAAGCACTTCGGGGACATCTCAATTCCTTGGACGGTCCCTAGTGTCTTGGAGTTCTAAGAAGCAAAATTGTGTAGCCCTTTCCACCGCCGAGGTTGAGTATGTTGCAGCCGGCGCATGTTGTGCTCAATTACTTTGGATGAGGCAAACCTTAAAACATTTCGGATGTCAATTCACCAAGATACCTCTCTTGTGTGACAACGAGAGTGCCATCAAACTTGCAAACAACCTAGTTAGTCACTCTAGAACCAAACACATAGACATCCATCATCACTTCTTGAGAGACCACAAATTAAAAGGAGATATCACAATTCGCCATGTGAGCACCGAAAAGCAACTAGCCGATATCTTCACTAAGCCTCTTGGAGGAGGTGTGGAAAATCTTCCTCCCTGCGTCAAGCTTCATTCAAGACTGACCTTCTTCGTCCTCTTCCCTCTCTTTCAAAGGTAATAACTTGAAACCCTAGGTTGGATCGATCTATGCAATGGACGGATTTTGAGATAGGATTTAGGTTGTTAGTAGTTGCATTATGTATGGTGATGTACCTCTAATAGTTAGATTTGATCAAAACCTAGATTCAATGGAGGATTGATGGAGCTAACATTGGTGCTGTCTGCACCGGGCCGGCAGTCCCGGGCCCTTGGTGACAACACTACTATATATGCTCCTACAATCGTCCATTGACTCTAGTTTTTGGTTCAATCTCTCCACTAGAGTTCCAGTTACTATTCTAAGTGCAGCAACTTAACCCTCACTCCTTTTAAATGCATAGATGGATGCCGGAGGACCGAGTGGTGCGAAGGGGAAGGAGCCAAGGAAAAAGGCTCGTGCTACAAGAGGAGGCAGAGGTGGTGTTGATGATGGGTTGAGTCCTAGGCAGAGGATAAGGCAAGAATCTGAGTTGCAGATGACAGGAAGGACTCTCATTGAGGGTGGTTGCCCATACACCCCTCATCATCTTGAGTTCTTTGATGGGACTTATCTTGTTAATCATGATGAGGAGGTGGTTGTCAGGGCACCACAGGAAAGCCGTGCTAGAGCAAGGATCAATTATCAAAATCAGTTCAGGACTGTCCAGGAGTAGAGAGAGATATTTCCCTATAGTGTGCCAAAGGATATGGGAGTGGATTATAGATTCTGGAACACATTCCACTCTGATTTTTATCTCTCTGTGTTGTTCAATGCCAAGAAGCCCAAGATAATCAAGAGGAAGTATGTTGATTGGGAGCACATTGAGAACAAGAAGGATCCAGATTTTGATCTAGTGGTTGATTTGTGCAAGCAAATGAACATGTATGATTGGATGGGTTTTGCTATTGACTGGAATAATGAGATCATCCATCAGTTCTTTGCTTTTGCTACTTACTTTCTGGAAAGGCAGAATGATGTGATCCACTGGATGACAGAGGGCAGTCACTATAGATTGGACTATGTGACTTTTGCCAGGATGCTTGACTTTGGAGAGCAGGACAGGGGGCACTATGATCTTCATAATGAGAGACTCTTAGAGAATCATGAGATTTCTTCTCTCTACATTAAACCTAAAGAGGCTGATGGTCTGGTGAAGGGGTTGAGAAGCAAGTATTATATTCTTAACAATTTCTTCAGGACCACTCTGTATCCTAAGGTTGGGTCTGCTTCCAACCTTTATGTCTCTTCCAAGAATGCCTTGCTCAGAATGAAGACCGATAGACAAGCTTTCTCGGTGTCTCAATTCATTTGGAATGAGCTATTCATTGCAGCTGATGATGCTAGGAGGGGCATTCCCTATGCACCATATCTCATGTTCATCATTGAGAGGGTTTCTGGACGTGTATTCAACAAGGATACAGTCCATGAGCCTTATATACGTGAGAAGTTGGTGCACCATACCGTTCAGGCAGCCCCTACTAGAGGCAGGGCAGCAGCTTCTGATATCCCTGAGTCCTCCAGAGTAGCAGCTAGTAGAGGCAAGAAGAAGGGTAAGCTTGGCAGGATCTCGAAGAAGATATTCAGTGGCATCTGTTATGACCACTCTGGATCCACACTACCCATGCGCACCATGCTTGTGCAAATGAGACACGTGCCCGTGAAACCACAAAGGTCTGCTCCGATACCATTTGTAACGTCCCGCCTCCACGAGGCCGGGCCCGTTGACCAACACCAGTCCTTTCGGCGCACTTTGTCCTCACTCATGCCTAAATTGCTCCAGGCCAAGCACGCTTAACCTTAGAGTTCTTTAGAGATGAGCTTCCGGAAAAGAAGTTGCAACTTATTGGTATGTGTACCTATTAATCCTACTAAGCCCTAGGTCAGGGTGTTACAACAGCTATCTCCACCTACACCTACACCAGAGCTCAGTGAGGAGTCCACTTATTGCTCAAATGATGAGGAGGATGAGGATGATGATGAGGAGGAGGAGGAGATTCAGGAGCAACAGACTCGAAGATGCTCTAAACGTGCTTCAGCTCCTGGTGTGCACTTCACAAGCTCTCCAGATGATGATGAAGATGATGATGATGATGATGACCACATGGATGAGGATAGCGACTAGTTTGTATTCTTTTTGCTTTGTTCTTTTCTCTTTTTGGTGACTTGTTGCCAAAGCGAGAGAATTACTAAGTGAAGGGGTACAACAAATCTTCGACGGTCATGGAGGAGCAGTAGCTGCTAGTTATCTTAGTTGTTAGTGTGTGAGATGAGAGAGCAACATGAAAAACTATTTTATTTGTAATATTGTCACTCTAGTACTTGATCTGTGTTATTTGTAGACATGTACTCTCTCTTATATATCATGCTTGTCTTAGTATGCTTTTAGTTTACATTTATATTGTGTTGTGTGGTCATGCTTGTGCTTACGCAGACTTGCTGTTTGCAGTCAGGCCGGCAGTGCTGGGCTACTCAACAGCAAGCCCTCTGATTTGTGTTTGAGACAGATTCATATGCATCACGTATATTCTTGTGACACTTTTTCAGCACCCCACAACAACCATGGATGTAGGGGGAGCCCTATTTCACTCCAATGTGTGAATTTTGGCTTTTCATGTCAAATTGGAAATTCAAATTCCCATTCACACATTTAGTGGGAGCTCCTTCACCCATGACTTGCATTGTCTCAGAATTATTACTTCAGTTTTGTAAGATCTAAGTGTGTTGTCATCAATCACTAAAAAGGGGGAGATTGAAAGTGCAATCAAGCCTTAAGTGGGTTTTGCTCATATGACAACGCAATTAGAGGACTAATGAGACTCTTCAAGTATGACAAGCAGGTTAAACTTAAGGAGGTTGATGAACAGGTTGGCGGACCCCTCCAATTACAAAAGTGCATGGTAACAAGCTCAATGGAGTTTAAATTCTTTTTATATTTCGAAATTGAGTTAGGTATGTCGTACTATTAAGAGGTATTCAACACGCATGCCAACAAGTGAACCAAATGCTATATCTATCCAAATATCATACACCTCCACATACATAGTAGGCAAAACAGCCAACTATTCAGAGATCCACTCTTTGCTGTTTCTGCCAGGCCGGTAGTGCCGGGCCTTAGGCCGGCAGTGTCGGGCAGGACTGTCGTGACTTGATCTGCCCGTTGGCAGTGAAGGGTTATTTCTTACCCCCTCACTCACCCCCAATGGCTAGTTCTGTCATTCTCACTCTCAGACTTCGCAAGAACAGAAAAGAAGCTCTCTTCTAGCTCTCCCTTGTCCCTTGGTGCTCCAACTCTCTCCTCTATTGATTTCCAATCATTCCTTGAGAGATTGAGCCTCCAAGCTTGAGAAGAAGCTTCCCCTCAGATCTTCAACTCCTACAAGCATTTGGTTTGCGTGGTGGCTGGTGGTTTGAGTTTGTTACTCTTGGAGATTTGCTCTTAGCCGGCTAGGAGTCGCCCTTGAGCTTGCCTCCTTCGTGTGACAGCCTAGGTAGGTTTGTTTTGACACAAAAAGCGTCAGGATCTGCGAACACCTCGGGCTTATACCCGAAATTCGATATCCGAGGGTGTGCCAGTCGATTTGACTAATTAATCGACAAGGACGATAATTAGAACAAGATTCAATCAAGATAACGGCGATGCACCCGGATGCCAAGATTGGGACTTGATCAGGATAACTAGAGCAGAGCTGAACGAGACAATAGCGATGCGCCCGGATGTCAAGGCTCAGAGGTACTCCCACGCGGAACTTACAAGGGTTTGACGGAGATCAGGGTGATGCAGCCCGTCGAAGCTTGAAGAACTCGTTGATAAACTAAGACTAATGCAAAAAAGGGTAAATTGCAGTAAAAGTAGAATAAGAGTAAATTGATTTGATTTTGATTGGATTCATTTTTTACACGCAGCCCTTGGGCACATATTTATACTCCCACATGAAGAGTCGTACAGAGACACGACCCATACCTTTCCTAAAACAAACTCCTAACTTTAAGGAAACTGACTCGCGCAGGAGTCGGATCTGAAACAACAATATTATTTTCCTAAACAAACACGCCTATTTTAAAGGAAAACAAATGACTCATGAAAGAGTCAGACTCAAACTACTATAATAATACTGGTATAAAATATCTAGTTTCCTTATATCTTCGCCTCGATGAAAACTTTCCATCGGCAGACTGCATCGATCCGCTATTTTCCTTCTTTTGCCACCAGCAACTCCTGCTGACGTCAACTACCACATCATCTTGTGTCCATCGGCACTCCATGCCCATCGGCATCATTTCTTCATCGGCAATCGGCATCGGCAACATCGGCAATCGACCTCTATAGTTCTGGTGATAGCCATTCAACTCCTATCGGCAGCATCCGAAACTTCCAGCTTCCATCGGCAACACACTTAGTCTTCTCACAGCACACTCCCATCGGCAATACCGACTCATGACTTCCTGATGCCGATGGAAAACGGCTGCCGATCAACACAAGTCTTAGCTCATTTGACACATGCCGAAAAACGGTGTCAACACATGCCCCCCAATTTCGGAGTGTAGAATATTTTACTCGCCGAAATTCTCTCCACTATAGCTATTTTCTCCGAGATAACTGCACAACTTCCTCAATCCCCGCGCGCAGAATCACAATTTATTAATAAAATTCCTCGATCATAGCACAAACAGTTGCAAACCTGACAATATCTCCTTGATTATCGCGCACATCCACCGCAGGCCTTTCCACATTCCTGTACAGTATGAGCAGAAATTCTAAAATACCCTTGACCGAGGTCTATAAAGTTACCACGACCCGGCTTACTTCTTACCCTGGGCCTACTTTTGCTTTTCACCTGCCTTCGTCTTCAACCTCCGACGGCGTCTCCAAAGAACAACCTTTCAAGCTCGAGCAATAGTACCTTCTTCAAGCCAAGTACAACCCGCAAGCACTCCCCTAGCTCCAATGGCGATCCAAGTTGACATCCCCAAGGTAAATCCATTCCTTCCTTACTCTTTCTGCAAGTTCTTTGGTCTGTATGAATCCCGTAATTTTTCCCCTTTTTCTTCCTTTGATCCTTCTTTTTCTTTTCGAAACTTAGGAATTGTACAACAAAGTAGTAATTCCTCTCGAGCAGTCCAACTTTACCTGTCTAGGCCCAATGGGGAATCCTGACCCTAGCTATCTGATCAACGCGGAAACCAATCGTATTCCCTTCAGATCTGAATGTTTCAGTTTAGGGTTATGGAAAGACGCCTTCCATTCATTGCCCAAACCCATACCTTAGGGTCATTAGAACACAGCAAGTCTATTGGTCAGAGCGCAATTTGGATCAGTGCATCAGGCTCTCCATTGCCGATATGGAGAAAAACGAGAACATGTTGATAGCGGCCTCCTACTTCTGGTCTGACACCATGAACGCCTTCCTATTCAGGCATGGACCAGCCAATCTCACACTTGCCGATGTGCATATGTTGACTGGTCTCGATGTCTCCCCTGCCGATACCTTCACTCTATTCAATAGGAAAGCCGAGTATAAAGTGAACACTCGGAATATCGACGGCTGGACTGGCTATATCCAGGAATATCAGAAGACTGGATCGGTAGGCCAGAGGGAACATGCCATATTTTTGAATATGTGGCTGGAAAAATTCATCTTCTGCGGCAGAGCAGTCGGACCTACCACCATGCATCTTCCAGCAGCTGAGCTCCTTGCCGATGGAACAAGACTCCCTCTTAGCCGATATCTTCTTGGGTTAGTATACCGTCTCCTGCATCAAGTGTCCAAGAAGCTATTGTTAGGTGAGCCCATCGGCAATCTTGGAGGCCCCTGGTGGTTTATAAACATGTGGCTGAATGCACACATGTACAAAGTCCTTTAGTTTGATCTATTCAACCAGCAATTCCCAAGGGACATATCAGAAGATTATAAATACGGAGATGATGAATCGGTAACTCGTCCTCCACTCCACTTCGGAGAGGCCATCATAGTGCTGCCAGGGACCGATGCCGATGCAGAGCAGTTTGGCCTGTTCTTCCAGAAATTTTACAACGGAATCCCTGCTTCGGAACGGCTCTGGTGGCCATACATTGATGAAGACAACCGATTTCCGCTGCTGTTCAACCTTACTGATGGGAATGTGCCTCAAAATCAAATAATCATGAAGGACAGTATTATCCCCCGAGCTATCCCAGTCAATATTTTCGGAACCGGGAAGAATGCCCCTCCATCCTTCGAGTTCTACTACCCATCGGCAGCAGCAAGACAACTGGCATTTGGCCAACTACCGATCAAGTTCTGCTACTCCAAGGTAATAAAACCAAGGCAAACCATCTCCAATGCTATGGACTGGAACAAAATCGTCAATCTTCCTCCCAATGTCGATACGTCAGATATTGACTTATCCTCCTGGTCACCAACATCCTTCATCACGAATGAATATAAATTCTGGTGGCAAGAATGGAGATATCAATTATTTGCCAAGTCATCACACTACTATCGGCATATGATTGACGCCAACCACATCATCCCCGACGACGCAGTAAGTTTTTAATCCCGTTGCATTCCTCATTATTTTATTCTTATCATTGGCATCTGACCTCCTTATGCTTGATAGGTTGACGATCCGATCCCTAAGATGAGCAATAGTGGCAAGCCCTTCAACCTTCGAATGATGAGTCCTATATCACTCATCGGCAATAATACCCCCACACTGGCTGCCTTCACCCCTCAGAAGGTACCCAAATCGACGCCTGCAAAAACCAAGGCTACATCGGCTGCTGCTGCTGCCTTGACACGGGTTTTTGCATTAAATCTTATCTTTACTTATACCGATCACATACTGCTTCATCGACAACAGTTTACTTTGTATAACTTGCATTAAAAAAAATTTAGGCAATGAGGTCATCGACAGCTGCTCCAAGCGCACAAGCATCTCCAAATCCTGCTGCCGATGCCCCCCAAGTTTCATCCAAACGGGCTGGCTCTCCCACTGCCGCACCAAGGAAGAAAAGGCGCCTGAGATTGGCTACCCCATCTTCGCCATCGACTCCAGTCGCATCACCAACTGCCAACGCGCCAATGGCAGAACCATCATCGGCTCCTATCGCTGATCATCCACTGGACGACATCCCCGATCAGGAGATAACACCACCCGCTGCAACAGCGGAGGCGACATCGGCATCGACACCTTCACCAGCCGAAATCCCTGATGAGAGAACGGTGTCGCCACCACGGGAGCCAGCCACCACAGCGGAAGCAACACCAGCAACAGCGCCACCAGCACCCACGGCGTCACCTACTTCTCCAACAGAAGCCCGCTCATCGGCAACAGCTGCCGATCTCCAGGATGAAGCTGTACCAGCCAACATGCCAAGTCCTAGGCAAGAAATTCGCTTCAAGATGGTAAGTCGGTTACCTAAAAATTTGTAGTATAATCTTATGATCGGCGCATTTTAACTTCTTCTTTTTCAGGCCCAAGATTCCCCGGACAACCTATTTTCCTTTGGCATCAACCCTCAAGAGGACGAACACCTAGAAGGCCCTGCTCCAACAGACAGTCTGTTCTCCTTTGCCGTTAACATCCCTGATGAGGATGAGGATGAAGAAAATTCTGCTCCAGCTTTATCGGCAGAGATCAAATCCAAGCTCGAAGCACTGCTTTCCTTGCTGCAACAAGATATCTCCCAGCTCGTTCAGGATTCAACTGCAGCAAGGACAGCTTTCAAGGATATCCAAGGCCACCTCCCTGCCGATACAGAAGAGATCCTCCTCCAAGCAGCATTTCTGGAAAGCAAACAACTCCAATACCAAAGGCTCTCCCGTCGTATAGCTGATAGGAATGCTCAATCCCAGCTTACAGAAGAAATGCTCAAGCACAAACACATTGCCGATGAGAAGCATAAAGACATCGGTCAAGTAGAAGCTTCTGGCATTAATCTTGACCAAGAATTCATTCAGTTATCGGCAAGGAAAGAGGAGCTGCAGGCCGAGCTAAGAAAAGTTGAAGAAGCCTTGAACGCAGTCAACCAAAAGAAAGCCCAACTGCCCGACACTATCAAAGTCCTGCGTCAAGAAAGGGATAGCAATGCTCGACAAGCCATCACTCTGAAGAGAAAGATCAGGTCGGTCGAAGGGACTGTCGACGCCGATGCCAAGGAGATGGAGGAAATAGTGCAAATTCGCCTGCGTGCGATATCAGCCATCCAATCCTTGTTGTAATTTATTGTATCGGCCGTTGTAACATTGATACTTCACTTGGCTTTGTAATATAATATCAGTATGTTTTTTACCGATGCTTAAATAACTTTTCCTCTCATCGGCATTCAAACGAGTACTTTATGCATCTACCCAAATACTAGGGTAATATTTCTTCAAGTATTTACCGTTGACTGCCCTGGAAAATCCAACTCCCTCGAGAGTTTCCAAAATATAGGCATTGCCAGAAGCAGACTATTTTATTCGATAAGGACCTTCCCAATTAGGAGACCCATTTCCAAACTTAGAACTCTTAGTCCCAATCGGTAAAATCAACTTCCATACAGGATCGCATCGGTAAATTGCTTCGCCTTTACCTTTTTATCATACCATCTGGCAACCCTCTTCGTATTCTCCTCAATGCTGATCAATGCCCTCAACCGAGGACCTGCTAAGTCCTCTAACTCATCTTTCATCAGAGTAGCATAATCATCGGTCATCAATTGATCTTGAAAAGATAATCGCCTAGAGCCAGCTTTAATTTCCCAAGGCAGGACAACATCGTGTCCATAAACCAACTGATACGGCGAGACTTTGGTTGCACCATGACAAGCCATCCGATATGACCATAAGGCTTCGTTTAACACCACATGCCACCTTCTAGGGTTTTCTTCAATCTTGCGTTTTATAAGCTTGATAACTCCCTTATTAGTTGCTTCAGCCTGACCATTAGCCTGGGCATAATAAGGAGAAGAGTTTAACACCTTGAACCCCATACTAGCAGCAAATTCATCAAACTCTCCTGATGTGAACATGGTTCCTTGATCGGTAGTAATAGTTTGAGGAATACCGAATCGGTAAACAATGTGTTCTTTAACAAAATCCACCATGTTTGCCGATGTCACCTTCTTCAAAGGAATCGCCTCAACCCATTTAGTGAAGTAATCGGTAGCAACAAGTATAAACTTATGCCCCTTACTCGATGGCGGATAAATTTGGTCGATGAGATCAATAGCCCATCCTCTAAACGGCCAAGGGTTGATTATAGGATTCATTGCCGATGCAGGTGCCCTCTGTACGTTACCAAACTTCTGACAATCCTGGCATCCTTTGAAATAGTTGAAGCAATCTTCAAGGATTGTCGGCCAATAATATCCATTCCGCCTAATCATCCACTTCATCTTGAATACCGATTGATGTGCTCCACACACACCTTCATGGATTTCGCCCATCAACTCTCTTGACTCCTCTTTACCAAGGCACCTGAGTAAAACTCCATCAATCATCCGATAATATAATTCATCGTTGAGGAGCACATACTTGGTAGCTTGAAACATCAGACGCCTTTCAACCTTCTTAGCCGGATCTTTTAAGTAATCGACAATCTCTTTTTTCCAGTCATCGACAACTGTTACCGATGTTACGGCTTCTTGAATCGACTGATACCCTGAAGCATTCTATGCTAACCGATTGGCCTCTTCATTATGCAATCTAGGAATATGCTCAAGGCGGTACTCTTTGAATTCTTTTAATAATTGCAAACACCTCTCATGGGTTGCAATTAAAGCTTCACTTCGGCATTCATATGTCCCAATCAATTGGTTAATTACTAACATAGAATCACCGAAAATCTCAACAGCATCAGCACGCACCTCCCTAAGTAATTTCAACCCCTTTAGTAGAGCCTAGTACTCAGCCTGATTGTTCATTGAAGTAGCAACAATCGGCAACGAGATCTCATACTTCCGTCCTCGGGGTGAAATCAAGAGAATACCGATACCTGCTCCATCTTTGCACGTAGACCCATCAAAGAACAAAGTCCAAGGAGCAATCTCCACAGAGCTTACAACATTGCAATGCTGAGTAACAAAATCGGCCATCACTTGACCTTTAACTGCCTTAGCCGACTCATACCTCAGGTCAAACTCTGAAAGCGCCAAAATCCATTTGCCGATTCTCCCACTCAATATCGGCATTGACAGCATGTGCTTAACCACATCATCTTTGCAGATAACAGTGCATTC
Source organism: Microstegium vimineum (assembly GCA_022036555.1). Taxonomy (NCBI): domain Eukaryota; kingdom Viridiplantae; phylum Streptophyta; class Magnoliopsida; order Poales; family Poaceae; genus Microstegium; species Microstegium vimineum. The sequence continues at coordinate 37,059,359 of CM039127.1, forward strand.
AGCCGACAATAAATAATGCCTCAATTTGATGCAAGAGAAATATAGACATAAGCACAATCTCTCTATGACTGAATACCTTGTTTCAGCATCCACCAACCTTCTGCTCAGATAATATATTACACGTTCTTTCCTTTCAAATTCTTGAATTAAGGCCGATCCGATAACACCGTCATCGACGGACAAATACAATCTGAAAGGCTTCCCGTGTTGAGGTGGAACCAAAACTGGAGGGTTTACTAAATATTTCTTGATCTCCTCCAAAGCTAACTGCTGTTCTTTTTCCCATACGAACTCTTGATCGGCTTTCAGTTTCAACAATGGACTAAAAGATTTGATCTTACCAGATAAGTTAGATATAAACCTTCTGATGAAGTTAATCTTGCCAATCAAGGATTGCAGCTCAGTCTTGTTTGTAGGAGCAGACAATTTGTTAATTGCATTAATGGATTTCCTGCCGATTTCAATGCCTCTCTGATGCACCATAAAACCCAGAAATTGACCTGCCGATACAGCAAATGCACACTTGTTAGGATTCATCTTTAGCCCATGTGCTCTTGTGCATTCTAGGATTTTTCGCAAATCGGCAAGATGCTTCTCAAAATCTCCGGACTTAACCACCACATCATCAATGTAGATTTCAACTATCATGCTGATATACTTATGAAAGATGAAATTCATCGCTCTTTGATAAGTAGCACCGGCATTCCTCAAGCCAAAAGTCATGACAACCCACTCAAATAGACCGACATGACCTGGACATCTAAAGGCAGTCTTGGATATGTCTTCTTCAGCCATGAATATTTGATTATATCCAACATTACCATCCATGAAGCTAATAATTTGATGTCCAGCAGCAGCATCAATCAGCAGATCGGCAACAGGCATCGGATAGCCATCCATCGGCGTGGCCTTGTTGAGATTCCTGAAATCAATACAAACACAAAGTTTTCCATTTTTCTTATACACAGGAACCACATTAGAGATCCATTCAGCATATCTGCATTGCCGAATAAATCCAGCCTCGATTAACTTTGTAATCTCAGCCTTAATGTCAGGTAGGATGGTAGGATTGCATCGGCGCGCTGGTTGCCTATGTGGTTGAAAACCAGACTTAATAGGTAACCGATGTTCGACTATCGATCGGTCTAAACTTGGCATTTCTGTATAATCCCAAACAAAACAATCTCTATATTCCTTTAATAAATCAGTTAACTGTTGTTTACATTGGGAATCTAACTTAGCACTAATAAAAGTAGGCCTAGGCTTGCTACCATCACCGATGTCGACCTCGAGTAAATCATCGGCGGATGTGAAGCCCTGCCCCAGTTTTCCGTCGTCAGCGAACCAATCCATTAAAACTCTTCTTCAGAACCGACTGCTTGGATCAGTGTAATGCGGTAATCGACAACTTTGAGGAACTCCTTGTCCCAAGCTTCACCTGATATGCATCTGGTTTGCTCATAAGTTTCCGATTCTGCCGACGCAACAATCGATGGGGTCTCACTGCGGACGACTTCAATCTTGTCTCCGATCCACTGTACAAGGCTCTAATGCATGGTGGAAGGAATACAACAGTTGGCGTGGATCCAATCCCTTCCTAGGGGCAAGTTGTAGGTGCCTTTGCCACTGACTACAAAAAATGTTGTCGGCAAAGTTTTACTGCCGATGGTTAAGTCAACACATACGGCTCCCATAGCTGTCGACACATTGCCTTCAAAGTCCTTGAGCTTCATGTCCATTTTGACTAAGTCTTGGTCGCCTTTTCCAAGCTTCCTGAACATGACATATGGCATTATGTTTATCGACGCGCCACCATCCACCAGCATCTTTGTCACAGGCTGTCCATCCACTTTGCCTTTAACGGACAAAGCCCTTAGGTGCTGCCTTTCATCATCGGCAGACTTCTCAAATACAGCTGCCATCGGATCCAAGACCAATTGCGCCATCTCTGCAGTCTCATCATCGCTGACAGGCGCCATGAACTCCATCGGCAATATGACAACCACATTAATTTCTGCCGATGGATCCCTGTCTTTGCGCTTTGGCCTCCACTGCTTTTCATACAAGTCATTTTGGCGTTCGCGCTGAATTCTTCTTTCCTGAGTCTTCATCAGACCCTTAGGGCACCATTGAGGGAGCTTGGTTTTCCAGACAGGCTGGTGCTGCTTCCCACTGCTTGCATCGGCACTTCTCCCGATGTTTGGATCCATGGAGAATACTTCTTCATCAGGTACTCTTGCGTTGGCCATCTCCTCAATCTCCTCTTGATCAACACGCCTGCCAAGCCTGCTATGCGCGCTGAGCTTGCCCCCCAGTCGGTTATGTGTCGATCCCTTCTCTCTAAGCGGTTTAGCGTACCTGGGCATCCAATCATCAAAACAAGGTTTCTTACCTGACCAATCGGCAGTATAGTACCCACTGCATTCGGGACAATTATCGGCAGTGGGTAGTTTGATGCCTTCTTCTCAGCAGTGAATGAAGAAGGGACACTTCCAATGATCTTTATGCCGAAGCCAATCTTGGTGTTCGTCTTCTTCCTGCCGATATCGCTCCTCTCGTGATTGCGGATACTCTTGCCTTGGCTGCTTATGTGTGATTATAACACCAGGAGCCCTCTTGGCACTGCTACCTTCATCGGCAACCTTCTTGCCCTTTCAGTCATTGGCGAACCTCCTTTCCTCACGCTCAATCACTTGATGGTTAGGATCTACTGATGCGTTCTTCCTGGCAGCTTCCGATGTCAGCACTTTGGTTTTTCCACTGGTTTCCACCATATTATTCAGAAACGGGTGCTGATCAATCTTTATCGGTTTCTGGACTTTAGAATTTTCGAATTTGATGCGTCCAGATTCAATTTCTGACTGCAATTGTTGCCTGAATACCTTGCAAACATTGGTACTGTGAGAAGTTGCATTGTGCCACTTGCAGTACCTGATTTTCTTGAGCTCTTCAGCCGATGGAATTACTTGGTTGGGTGCCAACTTGATTCGTCCTTCTTGAAGTAATAAGTCAAACATCCTATCGGCCTTGGTAATGTCAAAGGAGAACCTTTCAGCTTCTTTCTGGCCGAACGGACAAGACACAGGCTTCTTATCCTTCACCCACTCGGCCGCACCGATGCTTAGCTCTCCATCTGACCCAGAATCTTCTTCTTGCCCGATGAAGGTCACCTTCTTGGTCCAAGTATTCCTGGGTTCAAAGGTTTTGATATCTTGATCGGCAATCCTTTGCACCAGATGACTCAGGCTTTCAAATTCCTGAGACGCATACTTGTCCTTGATGTGCGGCAGCAATCCTTGAAAGGCCAAATCTACCAATTGCCGATCATCAAGCACCAGGCTGTAGCACTTATTTTTCACGTCCCGCAGCCTCTGAACAAAGCTCTCTACCGATTCGTCATTGCGTTGCCTCAATTTGACCAAATCGGTAATCTTCTTCTCATGTATGCCAGTGAAGAAGTATTTGTGAAACTGCCTCTCTAGATCGGCCCACGTAATTACAGAGTTTGGAGGCAACGATATAAACCATGTGAATGCTGATCCAGACAATGATGAAGAAAACAATCTCACCCTCAATTCCTCTCTGCTGGCAGCTTCTCCTCACTGGATAGTGAAGCGATTGATGTGCTCCATCGTCGACGTGTCATCTTGGCCGGAGACTTGGTAAAATCAGACACTTTGTACCGGTTTGGGAGAGGAATCAAATCATATGCGGGAGGATACGGTGTCCGATAAGAATATGTGTTAACCTTGGGTTTGATGCCGAATTGTTCTTTCATGACTTCGGCGATCTTACCGGTCCAATATGCATCCTGCTCTTGCCGACTCATTGGCTGGTTGTTGACTGGTGGAGCCGGCTGATGCACCCCTTCAAATCTTGATGGAAGATGATTCGGAGTAGTGGGCATGAGCGCTGCACCAGTCATTTGGACGTTATGCATCGGCTGACCTGCCGATGGGCAATATTGGACACTCACTGGGTTATACTGAGATATTGAATTCATCGGCTGCTGTGTCGATGGTCCACTTTGAATGTTTGCTGGACTCCCATACTGACACATTGATATGCCAGACTGTTGAATCAGCGGTGGGTTAGTCCATCCAGGATTGTAAATCATCGGCATGTGACTTGCCGATGGCTGATAGCTAACTGGCACTTGCTGCTCCTGCGTCTTAGAGTAATCAACAAATTGGTTACCTTGAGGTACCAACATTCCGGCTTGAGGATTCATCAGCATAGGCTGACTTCCAGTCGCTATATTCTGTTGCATCGGCATAGGGCTTGCCGATGGTGGCATCAGAGGTATTTTGGGAATTACTTGGAAATATTCTGATGGCACTTGTACAGTTGGAGAGGGTGTAGAGTAATGCATCATAGGGGCCACCGGCTGAGATTGCATTGCCGATGCCATGGAGCCCTTCCAAGCTGAGCTATCTTCCTGCACCAGATTAGAACCAGCAGATAGATTCGGAGGCATACCGTATCCCCACCAGTTAGCAAGGGTTGGCTGACTTTGGATAGCAGGTTCTGAAATTGCCGACGTCGTTGGATCTGTATGGAGCTTGGTGACGCTGTCAGGGCTCGACCTTGGCAGTATAGCCACATCGGCAGATGGTTCCACAGGAGTAGAAGACGCCATTGGGGCTGCCGATGGGCTTATAGATGCCGACCCAGGTTGATGATATGCTGGACCAACATATTGAGGTGCATGTCCTTCTTTGAATGATTGCATCACAGCATTGTACACAGTATTAGACAGCACGCTGGAGTGGCTAATTAACGCTTGATTTAGAGCAGAATTAACCATCTCTTGTAACTTACCAGGATTGGCATCATACGTGACCTGCCGTGGCAACGGCGGATCTTGCTTCTGGATTCCTTCGCCGCTCCTGCTTAGGCTGAAGGATTTCAGATATAATTGCTTGTACTTCTCCATAGACCGCTCCATGGCCAGCCTCTGATCATCTTTTAGATCGGCCTCGGAGACTTCAATGACGTTCCTCTGGTTAACGTCGGCGTTGTCACCCATGATGGATGTATAATTTATATAATCGTGTCCCACCGGGTGTGCCAAAAGAGGTGTTGATACAAAAAACATCAGGATCTGCGAACACCTCAGGCTTATACTCAAAATTCGATATCCAAGGGTGTGCCAGTCGATTTGACCAGTTAATCGACAAGGACGATAATTAGAACAAGATTCAATCAAGACAACAGCGATGCGCCAGGATGCCAAGATTGGGACTTGATCAGGATAACTAGAGCAGAGCTGAACGAGACAACAACAATGCGCCCGGATGTCAAGGGTCAAAGGTACTCCCACACAGAACTTACAAGGGTTTGACAGAGATCAGGGTGATGCAGCCCGTCGAAGCTTGAAGAACTCGTTGATAAACTAAGACTAATGCAAAAAAGGGTAAATTGCAGTAAAAGTAGAATAAGAGTAAATTGATTTGATTTTGATTGGATTCATTTTTTTACACGCAGCCCTTGGGCACATATTTATACTCCCACATGAAGAGTCGTACAGAGACACGACCCGTACCTTTCCTAAAACAAACTCCTCACTTTAAGGAAACTGACTCGCGCAGGAGTCGGATCTGAAATAACAATATTATTTTCCTAAACAAACGCGCCTATTTTAAAGGAAAACAAACGACTCATGCAAGAGTCAGACTCAAACTACTATAATAATACTGGTATAAAATCTCCAGTTTCCTTATATCTTCGCCTCGATGAAAACTTTCTATCGGCAGACTGCATCGATCCGCTATTTTCCTTCTTTTGCCACCAGCAACTCCTGCTGACGTCAACGGCCACATCATCTTGTGTCCATCGGAACTCCATGCCCATCGGCATCATTTCTTCATCGGCAATCGGCATCGGCAACATCGGCAATCGACCTCTATAGTTCTGGTGATAGCCATTCAACTCCTATCGGCAACATCCGAAACTTTGTGGTGAGCTTGAGCCTTGTGTGGCGCACCTCAACAACGTGGACGTAGGCAAGCCTTGGTGGCGAGCTGAACCATGAGTCAAATCTTGTGTCACCGTGTGCTTGTTACTTTACTTTGATATATATTGCTTGCAAGGTGATTTCTAGGGTTTGGACCCGATCTACTCCGTGGGTGTGTTGCTACCACTTTCAGATGGTGCCAGAGGTTCTCTACACCTCTAGGAAGGTTTCTATCCAAGCCCAATTTCCATTTGAGTTATACATTTTGAATTTTGCTAAGTTTTGTTCAGGTGACCAGCACTGCCTCCCCAGAGAGCAGCAGTGTCGGGCACCCGTGACAGTGCCGGTCTAAAAGGCCGGCAGTGTCGGGCCTCACTTACAGCAAGTGTGAGATTTTTTTTAAACATGCCTATTCACCCCTCCCCTCTAGGCTAAACAGGTCCTTATAGAAGTGATGCAAATTAACTGTTGCACTAAATTGTTATGATTGACGTACCCAAGTAGATGCGTATTGTAACACCCTCGATGTTAATCACAGGCTAAGAAGTGATTAAGCCTAATTATATCAGATCAACCGATAATCAGAGACCCTAGTTCATATATCGGGAATATATGATAAGGTATTTATTTTATGTTCCTTATCTCTAATTCTATCTATATGAATTAGCAGGGCTAAGTCTCATGAACTTTGAAGTTAAAACATCACATGGAATGACGACTTTTATAATTAACTGGTGTTGACACCGTTTTTCGACACGTGTCAAATGGGCTAAGGCTTGACTGGTCAATGACCGTTCTCCATCGGCATCGGTAAAGTATGAGCCAATATGGCTGACGGGAGAGTGCTGCAGAAGACCATGTGTGTAGGCTAGATGATCTTGGCCGACGAAGGTGAAGTCTTGCTGAAGCTAATTGCCAGTAAAAAGTCATTGTCGATGGCCGATGAAGAGTCATTGCTGATTGCCGATGAGAGGTTATTGCCGATTGCCGATAAGGGAAACGTTGCCGATGCCGATGGGCGTAACTTAGCACTTAGTGACAGCAAAGGATTACAAGTGGCCAAAGAAGGAAGGTGCGGATTGAAGGGGTCTGCCGATGGAAGTTTCCATCGAAAGGAAGTATAAGGAAACTGGTGTTTTGTACCAGTATTATAGTAGTTTGAGTCCGACTCTTGCATGAGTCGTTTATTTTCCTTTAAATAGGTGTGTTTGCTTGGGAAATAAATATTATTGTCCGGCTCCTGCGCGAGTCAATTTCCTTTAAAGTAGGAGTTTGTTTTAGGAAGGATGTGTGTCGCGTCTTGGTACAACTCTCCATGCGGGAGTATAAATATATGCCCGAAGGCTATGGAATAATCAATCCAATTCAAAACAAACCAATTTTATCTTATTCTACTTTTTATCACAATTTACCTTTCTATTGCATTAGTTATAGTCTTAGACGAGTTCTTTCAAGCTTTCGACGGGCTGCATCACCTTGATCTCTGTCAAATTCTTTCTAGTTCCGCGTGGGAGTACCTCTAGGCTTTGGCAATCCGGGCACATCGCTGTTTGCCTCGTCTAGCTTTGCTCTAGTTACCCTTGATCAATCTGAGCCTTGACGTCCGGGCGTATCGCTGTCGTCTCGTTCAGCTTGTTCTAGTTATCATCCTTGTCGATTGATTGGTCAAATCGACTGGCACGCCTCCAGAATACCGAGCTTTGGGTAATAGCCCGAGGTGTTCACAGATCTGACGCTTTTTGTGTCAACACCTCTTTTGGCACGCTCGATGGGACAAGATTATACAAATCTATACATTCGGCGTGGCTGATCACGCCGATGTCAACCAGAGGAATGTCATTGAAGTGTCTGAAGCCGATTTGAAAGATGATCAGAAGCAGGCGATGGAGCAGGCTATGGAGGAATACAAATAGTTGTATCTCAAATCCTTCAGCCTCAGCAGGAGTGGCGAAGCAATTCAGAAGCAGGATCCGTCATTGCCACGGCAGGTCACGTACGACGCCAACCCTGGTAAGCTACAAGAGATGGTTAATGCCGCTGTAAGTCAAGATTTAATTAACCACTCCAGCGTGCTGTCCAATACTGTCTACAATGCTGTCGCACAAATATTCAAAGAAGGACATGCACCGCGATATGTCGGTCCAGCATATCATCAGCCTGGATTGGCATCTACAAGCCCATCGGCGGCCCCAATAGCGTCTTCCACCCCTGTGGAACCGTCTGCCGATGTGGCTACATCACCAAGAGCGAACACTGGCGACACTACCAAGTTCAACGCAGATCCAGCCGCGTCGGCAACTTCAGGGCCAGCGCCCGCTAACTAGTGGGGATATGGTATGCCTCCGAATATATATGCTGGCTCTAATCTGGTGCAGGGAGACGGTTCAGCTTGGAGGGACTCTACGACATCGGTAGCGCAGTCACAGCCGATGGCTCATATGATGCACAACTCTGCGCCTGCTCCAACCATACAAGTGCCATCAGATGATCTCCAAGTAATCCCCAAGATACCCCTGATGCCACCATCGGCAAGCTCTGTGCCGATGCAACACATGATAACCACTGGCAGTCAATCTCTGGTGGCGAATTCTCAAGCTGGAGCGCCGGTTCCCCAGGGTAATCTGGTGATCAATTGCTCTAGAATTCAAGAGCCGCATGCTCCGGTCAGCTATCAGCCATCGGCAAGTCATATGCCGATGCTTTATAATCCTGGATGGGTCAACCAGCCACCAGCTCAGCAGCATGGCGCGCCGATGTATTATTATGGAGGCCCAGCTTACACTCAGGGCGGATCATCGGTACAGCAACCGATGAATGTGACAGTTCAGCCGACTCCGCCAAGTATGCCAATTTATCCATCGATAAGTCAACCGATGCATAGCGTGCAGATGACTGTTGCTGCTCCCGCGACTACTGCACATCTTCAAGAGGCGCATCAGCCGACTCCACCAGTCGACAATCAGCCGATGAGTCGGCAAGAGCAGGACGCGTACTGGGTCGGTAAGATTGCCGAAGTCATGAAAGAGCAATTCAGCATCAGACCCAAGGTCAACACATACTCCTATCGGACTCCGTACCCTCCTGCATATGACTTGATTCCTCTTCCAAATCGGTACAAAGTGCCCGATTTTACCAAGTTCTCCGACCAAGACGACACGTCAACAATGGAGCACATCAACCGCTTCATTATCCAGTGCGGGGAAGCTGCCAGCGGGGAGGAATTAAGGGTGAGGTTGTTCTCTTCATCGTTGTCCGGATCGGCATTCACATGGTTCATATCGTTGCCTCCAAATTCTATAATTACATGGGCCGATCTAGAGAGGCAATTTCACAAGTACTTCTTTGCTGGCATACATGAGAAGAAGCTTACCGATTTGGTCAAAATGAGGCAACGCAACGATGAATCGGTAGAGAGTTTTGTGCAGAGACTGTGGGACGTGAAGAACAAGTGCTACAGTCTGGTGCTTGATGATCGGCAACTAGCAGATTTGGCCTTCCAGGGGTTACTGCCGCACATCAAGGACAAGTACGCGTCCCAAGAGTTTGAGAGCCTAAGTCACCTAGTGCAGAGGATTGCCGATCAGGATATCAAAGCCTTTGAGCCCAGGAAGACATGGAACAAGAAGGTGACCTTCATCGGGAAAGAAGAAGATTCTGGATCGGATGAAGAGCTGAGTGTCGATGCGGCCGAATGGGTGAAGGATAAGAAGCCGGTGTCTTGTTCGTTCGGCCAAAAGGAGACTGAGAGGTTCACCTTCGACATCACCAAGGCCGATAGGATGTTTGACTTGTTGCTGCAAGAGGGGCGAATCAAGTTGGCGCCCAACCAAGTGATTCCATCGGCCGAAGAGCTCAAGAAGATTAGGTACTGCAAGTGGCATAATGCAACCTCACACAGTACCAATGACTACAAAGTATTCAGGCAGCAGTTGCAGTCGGAGATCGAGTCTGGGCGTATCAAGTTTGAAAACTCTAAATTCCAGAAACCGATGAAGATAGATCAGCACCCATTCCCAAACAATATGGTGAAGATCAGTGAAAAGACCAGAGTGCTGACATCGGAAGCCACCAGAAGGAACTCATCGGTAGATTCTGACTACCAAGTGCCTGAGCACGATGCAAGGAGGTTTGTCGATGACAGAAGGGGTAAGAAGGTTGCCGATGAAGGTAACAGTGCCGACAGGGCCCCTGGAGTTGTGATCACGCACAAACAGCCAAGGCGAAGTCATCGGCAATCACGTGAAGAACGGTATCGGCAAGAAGAAGAGGAGCATCGGGAATGGCTTCGACACAAAGACCACTGGAGGTGTCCCTTCTTCGTTCATTGCTGGGAAGAAGGCATCAAGCTGCCCATTGCCGATAACTGTCCAGAATGCAATAGGTACTATGCTGCCGATCGGTCAGGTAAGAGACCTTGTTTTGATGATCAGGCACCCAGATACGCCAGGCCGCTCAGAGAAAACAGATCGGCACATGACCGACTGGGGGGCAAGCTCAGTGCCCATGATCGGCTTGACGGGCGTGTTGACCGGGGGGAGCTGGAGGAGATGGCCAATGCTAGAGTACCCGATGAGGAGGTATTCTCCAGAGATCCCAACATCGGAAGAAGTGTCGATGCAAGCAGTGGGAAGCAGTACCAACCTATCTGGAAGACCAAGCTTCCTCCATGGTGCCCTAAGGGTTTGACTAAAACCCAGAAGAGAAGGATTCAGTGCCAGCGCTGCGATGATCTGTGTGACAGTGCAGAACCCTCGGGAGAGAAGCAGTGGAGGCTGAAGTGTAAGGACAGGGGCCCATCGGCAGATATAAATATGGTTGTCATGTTGCCGATGGAGTTCATGGCGCCCGTTAGCGATGATGAAGAGGCTGCCGATATGGCACAATTGGTGCTGGATCCGATGACGGCTATCTTTGAAAAGCCCGCCGAAGATGAGAGGCAGCACTTGAGGGCTCTGTTTGTTAAAGGCAAAGTGGATGGTCAGCCGATGACCAAGATGCTGGTGGATGGCGGCGCGTTGATCAACATAATGCCCAATGTCGTGTTCAGGAAGCTTGGCAAAGGTGACCAGGACTTAGTTGAGACCGATATGAAGCTCAAGGACTTTGAAGGCAATGTGTCGACCGCCATGGGAGCCGTGTGTGTTGACTTAACCATCAGCAGTAAAACTTTGCTGATGACATTCTTTGTAATCAGCGGCAAAGGCACTTACAACTTGCTCCTCCGAAGGGATTGGATCCATGCTAATTGTTGTATTCCTTCTACTATGCATCAGAGCCTGGTATAGTGGATCGGGGACAAAATTGAAGTCGTCCGCGGTGAAGCCCCATCTACTGTCGCATCGGCAGAGTTGGACACTTATGAGCAGACCAGGTGTATATCTGGCGAAGCCTGGGATAAAGAGTTCCTCAAAGTTGCCGATTACCGCATCAAGCCGATCCAAGCAGTCGGTCCTGAGGAGGAGTCTTAATGGATCAGTTCGTCGATGACGGAAAATTGGGGCAGGGCTTCACATCTGCCGATAACTTGCTCGAGATCGACATCGGCGATGGTAGTAAACCTAGGCCTACTTTTATTAGTGCTAAGTTAGATTCCCAATGTAAGCAACAGTTAATCGATTTGTTGAAAGAGAATAAAGATTGTTTTGCTTGGGATTATACAGAGATGCCTGGTTTAGACCGATCGATAGTTGAACATCGGTTACCCATCAAGTCTGGTTTCCAGCCACATCGGCAACTGGCCCGCCGATGCAATCCTACTATCTTACCCGATATTAAGGCTGAGATCACTAAGTTAATCGAAGCTGGATTTATTCGGCAATGCCGATATGCTGATTGGATCTCTAATGTGGTTCCTGTGTATAAAAAGAATGGAAAACTTCGTGTTTGCATTGATTTCAGGAATCTGAATAAGGCTACGCCGATGGATGGTTACCCGATGCCCGTCGCCGATCTGCTGATCGATGCTGCTGCTAGGCACCAAATTATTAGCTTCATGGATGGTAATGCTAGGTATAATCAAATATTCATGGCTGAAGAATACATATCCAAGACTGCTTTCCGATGTCCGGGTCACGTTGGCTTGTTTGAGTGGGTAGTCATGACTTTTGGCTTGAAGAATGCCGGTGCTACTTATCAGAGGGCAATGAATTTTATCTTTCATAAGTATATCGGCACAATAGTTGAAATCTACATTGATGATGTGGTGGTTAAGTCTGGAGACTTCAAAAAGCATCTTGCCGATTTGCGGAAGATATTAGAGTGTACGAGGGAGCATGGGTTAAAGATGAATCCTAACAAGTGCGCATTTGGCGTATCGGCATGGCAGTTTCTGGGTTTCATGGTGCATCAGAGAGGCATTGAAATCGACAGAAAGTCTATTGATGCAATTAACAAGGTAGTTGCTCCCACAAACAAGACTGAGTTGCAGTCTCTGATCGGCAGGATTAATTTGATTAGAAGATTTATATCCAATCTGTCTGGTAAGATTAAGTCTTTTAGCCCTCTGTTAAAGTTGAAAGCCGATCAAGAGTTTATATGGAGAGAAGAGCAGCAGTCAGCCTTAGAAGAGATTAAAAGATACTTGGTAAATCCTCCAGTCTTAGTTCCACCTCAACATGGGAAGCCTTTCAGGTTATATTTGTCTGCCGATGACAGTGTTATCGGATCAGCCTTAATTCAAGAGTTTGAAGGGAAGGAACGTGTAATATATTACCTGAGCAGAAGGTTGGTGGATGCTGAAACTAGGTATTCGGCCATAGAAAGATTGTGCTTATGTTTATACTTCTCTTGCATTAAATTAAGACATTATTTACTGTCGACCGAATGCACTGTTGTCTGCAAAGATGATGTAGTCAAGTACATGCTGTCAATGCCGATTTTGAGTGGACGGATCGGTAAGTGGATTTTGGCACTATCAGAGTTTGACCTAAGGTATGAATCGGCTAAGGCTGTTAAGGGTCAGGTGATGGCTGATTTTGTCACTCAGCACTGCGATATGGTGAGCTTTGTTGAGATTGCTCCTTGGGCTCTATTCTTTGATGGGTCTACATGCAAGGATGGGGCAGGTATCGGTATTATCTTGATTTCACCCCGAGGACAGAGGTATGAGATTTCGTTGCCGATTGTTGCTACTTCAACAAACAATCAGGCTGAGTACCAGGCTTTACTTAAGGGGTTGGAGTTGCTCAGGGAAGTGCGTGCCGATGCTGTTGAAATCTTCGGTGATTCTATGTTGGTGATTAACCAATTGATCGGGACGTATGAGTGCCAAAGTGAAGTTTTGATTGCTGTTCATGAGCGGTGTTTGCAGTTGTTAAAGGAGTTCAAAGAATACCGCCTTGAGCACATTCCAAGGCTGCATAATGAAGAGGCCAATCGGTTGGCACAGAATGCTTCAGGATATCAGCCGATTCAAGAAATCACGACATCGGTAACAGTTGCCGATGACTGGAAAAAGGAGATTGCCGATTACTTGAGGGATCCATCTAGGAAAGTTGAAAGGCGTCTGAGGTTCCAAGCTACTAAGTATGTGCTCCTTGATAATGAGTTGTATTATCGGACAATTGATGGGGTTTTACTTAGATGTCTTGGCAAAGAGGAATCAAAAGAGTTGATGGGTGAGATCCATGAAGGTGTATGTGGAGCGCATCAATCGGCATTCAAGATGAAGTGGATGATTAGGCGGAATGGATATTATTGGCCAACAATCCTGGAAGATTGCTTCAATTATTTCAAAGGGTGCCAGGACTGTCAGAAGTTTGGTAATGTGCAAAGGGCACCTGCATCGGCAATGAATCCTATAATCAAGCCTTGGCCGTTTAGAGGATGGGCTATTGATCTCATCGGCCAAATTTATCCGCCATCGAGCAAGGGGCACAAATTCATACTTGTTGCTACCGATTACTTTACCAAGTGGGTCGAAGCAATCCCCTTGAAGAAGGTGACATCGGCAAACATGGTAGATTTCGTTAAGGAGCACATCGTTTACCGATTCGGTATTCCTCAAACTATCACTACCGATCAAGGGACCATGTTCACGTCGGGGGAGTTTGATGACTTTGCTGTTAGCATGGGTTTCAAGGTGTTGAATTCTTCTCCTTATTATGCTCAAGCTAATGGTCAAGCTGAAGCGACTAATAAGGGAGTCATTAAGCTTATAAAATGCAAGATTGAGGAAAACCCTAGAAGGTGGCATGTGGTATTAAACGAAGCTTTATGGTCATATCGGATGGCTTGTCATGGTGCAACCAAGGTCTCGCCGTATCAGTTGGTTTATGGACACGATATTGTCCTACCTTGGGAAATTAAAACTGGTTCTAGGTGATTATCTTTTCAGGATCAGTTGACGACCGATGATTATATTACTCTGATGAAAGATGAGTTAGAAGATTTGGCAGGGCATCGGTTGAGGGCATTAATTAGTATTGAAGAGAATAAGAAGAGGGTTGCCCGATGGTATGACAAGAAAGTAAAGATGAAGGAATTTGCTGATGGCGATTTGGTTTGGAAGTTGGTTTTACCGATTGGGACTAAGAGCTCCAAATTTGGGAAGTGGTCCCCTAATTGGGAAGGTCCTTATCGGATAAGACAGTCTGCTCCTGGTAATGCGTACATTTTGGAAACTCTCGAAGGAGTGGCGTTTTCTAGGGCGATCAACAGCCAATACTTAAAAAGATATTACCCTAGCATATGGGTAGATGCATAGTGCTCAGTCGAATGCCGATGAAAAGAAAATAAAACATCGGTAAAAACAAACTGGCATTATATTACAAGTCGAGATCAAGTATCAGGTTACATCCTTGCCGATACAATACACATTACAGTAAGGAGTGGATAACTGATATCGCACGCAGGCAAATTTGTTCTATTTCATCCATCTCCTTGGCGTCGGCATCGGCAGAGCCCTCAACCGGCTTGATTCTCTTCTTCAATAGGATGGCTTGTCGAGCATTATGGTCTCTTTCTTGCCGCAAAGTCCCAATGGAATCGGACAGTTGGGTCTTTTTCTGGTTGGCAGCCGTCAGATCCCCCTCAACCTTTTGCAGCTCCGCCAGTACCTCCTCCTTCCTTGCCGACAGTCGGGAAATTTCTTGGTCAAGGTTGCCGATGGAGACTTTTGCTTGACCAATGCTTCTGTGCTTCTCATCGGCAAGGTGTTTGAATTTGAGTTTCTCTTCCTCGCTCCTAGCTTGGGCAGTTCTATCGGCAATGCGACGAATGAGCCTCTGGTACTGGATCTGTTTGATGTCGATAGAGGCTGCCTGGAGAAGGGTTTCCGCTGCATCGGCAGAAAGATGGCCTTGGATATCCTTGAATATAAGCCTTGCCGCCGATGAGTCCTGGACAAGTTGAGATGTGTCTTGCAGCAGTAAGGAGAGCAGTTCTTCAAGTCTGGACTTAATTTCTGCCGATAGAGTGGGGACGGAGCTTTCCTCTTCATCGTCATCGGGGACGTTGATCTTCGTTCTTGGCGTTCATCTTCGTTCTGAAGGTTTAAGCTGTAGGAGAAGAGGCTGTCCGGAGAGTCTTGGGCCTGAAAACAGAGGTTAGAGTTTGCCGATCGGAAAATTGTACTGTGAGCTTTAGGATGATTAACTTACCGTCTTGAAGCAGATCTCCTGCCTGGGACTTGGTATGCCGGACGGTCCAGCTTCATCATGGACGACAGCCGCAGATGCCGATGATTGGGCCGGAGAAGCAGTCGGTGCCATCGGTACTGGTGGTGCTATCATCAGCGTTGTTTCCGATGTAGCGGCTGGTTCACGTGGCGGCGATGCTGCTCTCTCATCGGCTGATGGTGCCGATGCTGATGCTACCTCCGCTGCTACGGCGAGTGTTGTTTCCTCATTGAGCCCAGCCGGTACCGATGCCGATGCCACTTTGGTTGTCGCAGCAGCTGCTATCTCATGGCTGGGGACATCATCCATCGGTTGATCAGGCGCAGAAGCCGATGGAGGTTCTGCAGATGACCCGCCGGCAGTTGGTGCGATTGGGACCGGAGGCAGTCCTGCTGGCGGCGCATCGGCAGCTGATGGCACAGTCGGAGCCAATGGTGGAGGGGAAGCCAGCCTCAGGCGTCTCTTTTTCGTCGGCGCGGCAGCAGGGGAGCCGACCCGTTTGGATGAAGACCGAGGGGCATCGGCAGCCGGGCTAGAAGGCGTTTGCCTGTTTGAAGCAGAAGCCGATGACCATAGTGCCTGAAAATACAAAGCGAGTTATACAAGATAAATGTTGCCGATCAAACAACATGTAATCGGTATAAGTAAAGATGAGTTTACTGCATAAATTTGCGTCAAGGCAATAGCGGCAGCCGATGTAGCCTGAGCTTTTGTAGGTGTTGCCGTGGGTACCTGTTGAGGCGTGAAAGCAGCCAATGTCGGAGCTTTGGTGCCGATGATAGATATGGGGCCCATTATCCGCAGATTAAAGGGCCTACCACTGTTACTCATTGTGGGAACCGGATCATCGGCCTATCAGACGCAAAAGAGTTTAGGTGTTGATATTGATGACAAAAATAAAGTATTAAAAGTATATCAGATAGCAGACTTACTGCGTCATCGGGGATGATGTAATCGGCGTAAATCAGGTGCCGACAATAGTGCGAAGACTTGGCGAGTAATTGGCACTTCCACTTTTGCCACCAAGACTTGAACTCGTTGGTGATGAAGGAGGTTGGCGACCAGGAGGACAAGTCAAGGTTTGACAGATCGGCATCGGCAGGAAGGCTGATGACTTTATTCCAGTCTAGATTACTGGAGATTGTCTGCCTAGGTCCTACTACCTTGGAGAAGCAGAGTTTGATCGGCAGTTGGCCAAATGCCAGTTGTCTCGCTGCTGCCGATGGGTAGTAAAACTCATAGGATGGGGAAGCATTCTTCCCATATCCAAAGATATTCACTGGGATAGCTCGGGGAGTGATGCTGGCTCTCATGATTGCTTGGTTCTCAGGCAAGCTCATGTTAGACAAGTTGAACAGCAACGAAAATTGGTTATGTTCGTCAAGATATGGCCACCAGGCCCGGTCCGAGGAGGGAAGTCCATTGTAGAACTTCTAGAAATAGTAGCCGAAGTGCTCCGCATCGGCATCGGTACCTGGCAGCACTATGATAGCCTCTCCAAAGTTAAGCGGAGAGCGAGTTGCCGATTCGTCATCGTCGTATCGGTAATCTTCTGATATCTCCCTCGGGAATTGTTGGGCAAACAGATCAAACTCGAGAGCCTTGTGCATTTGTGCATTCAGCCATAGATTAACAAACCACCAAGGGCCTCCAAGATTGCCGATTGGTTCTCCTAGCAGTAGCTTCTAGGACACTTGATGCAGCAATCGGTATACTGTTCCAAGAAGGTATCTGCCTAGGGGAAGCCTTGTTCCATCGGCAAGTAGCTCGGCCGCTGGAAGGTGCATAGTGGTCGGACCGATGGTTTTGCCGCAGAAAATGAATTTTTCCAACCACATGTTTAAAAAGATGGCGTGCTCCCGTTGAGTTACCGATCCGGTCTTCTGGTTCTCTTTGATATAGCCCATCCAGCCGCCGATGTTCCGGGTGTTCACCTTATGCTTAGCTTTCCTGTTGAAAAGGCTAAGCGTATCGGCAGAGGTGATGTCCAAGCCGGTCAGCATATAGACATCGACAAGGGTTGGGGTAGCCGGTCCATGCCTGAAGAGGAAAGCGTTCATACTGTCAGACCAGAAGTATGAGGCTGCCATCATCAAGTTTTCGTTCTTCTCCATATCGGCAATTGAGAGCCTAATGCACTGATCCAAGTTACGCTCCTGCCAGTACACTTGCTGTGATCTGGCCAATCTCAAGTACTAGTTCTTCCATCCTTTAGTGTGCTTGGGCCATGAGCGGAATGTGTCCTTCCACAGTCCTAGATCAAAGCTCTCGGATCTAAGCGGTACCCGGTTGGTTTCTGCGTTAATGATGAAGGTGGGGTCTGGATTGCCCATTGGACCTAGGCAGCTGAGGTTGGAACCGGCGAGGGGAATCACTACCTTATTGTACAGTTCCTAGGGTTCGAAGAAGGAGAGACGAATCAGAAAAAGAATGGGGATAAAACCAGGTTTTTGCGGGGAAAAGAACCATGCAGAGAGGTTGGATTGAATGGAGGATGAGTCTTACCTTCGGGATGTCAACTTGGATCGCCATTTGGAGTCAGAGGGATGCTTGGTTCGTCCTTGGATCACGAAGGAGTACTGTTGCTCGAGCCTATGTTCTTCAGAGCGGCCGGAGGTTGAAGATGAAGGCAGGAAGGTGAAAGTAAAAATGGGCTCGGGTAAAAAGGACGGTGTGGATCCCAGTAACTTTTATAAGCCTGTTCAGGGGTATTTTGGGGTTCTGTTTCACACTGTGCAGGAATGTGGAGAGGCCCGCGGTAGATACGCGCGGTGATCGAGGTGGTCTGTAACTATTTGTGCTACAATCGAGAGATTTTATTATTAAATTGCAGTTCCACACGCGGGGATCAAGGAAACCGTACGCCTATCTCGGGGGTAACGGCTACAGCAACGGCTATAGTGGAGAGAATTTCGGCACGTAAAGTTATACGCTGCGAAACTGGGGGGCATGTGTTGACACCGTTTTCGACACGTGTCAAATGGGCTAAGGCTTGACTGGTCAATGACCGTTCTCCATC
Source organism: Microstegium vimineum (assembly GCA_022036555.1). Lineage (NCBI taxonomy): Eukaryota > Viridiplantae > Streptophyta > Magnoliopsida > Poales > Poaceae > Microstegium > Microstegium vimineum. The sequence goes on from CM039127.1 coordinate 37,077,951, forward strand.
GGCATCGGTAAAGTATGAGCCAATATGGCCGACGGGAGAGTGCTGCAGAAGACCAAGTGTGTAGGCTAGATGATCTTGGCCGACGAAGGTGAAGTCTTGCTGAAGCTAATTGCCAGTAAAAAGTCATTGCCGATGGCCGATGAAGAGTCATTGCTGATTGCCGATGAGAGGTTATTGCCGATTGCCGATGGAGGATGGTTGCCGATTGCCGATAAGGGAAACGTTTCCGATGCCGATGGGCATAACTTAGCACTTAGCGATAGCAAAGGATTACAAGTGGCCAAAGAAGGAAGGTGCAGATTGAAGGGGTCTGCCGATGGAAGTTTCCATCGAAAGGAAGTATAAGGAACTGGTGTTTTGTACCAGTATTATAGTAGTTTGAGTCCGACTCTTGCATGAGTCGTTTATTTTCCTTTAAATAGGTGTGTTTGCTTGGGAAATAAATATTATTGTTCGGCTCCTGCGCGAGTCAGTTTCCTTTAAAGTAGGAGTTTGTTTTAGGAAGGATGTGTTGCGTCTTGGCACAACTCTCCACGCGGGAGTATAAATATATGCCCGAAGGCTATGGAATAATCAATCCAATTCAAAACAAACCAATTTTATATTATTCTACTTTTTATCGCAATTTACCTTTCTACTGCATTAGTTATAGTCTTCAACGAGTTCTTTCAAGCTTTCGACGGGCTGCATCACCTTGATCTCCATCAAATTCTTGCTAGTTCCGCGTGGGAGTACCTCTAGGCTTTGGCAATCCGGGCGCATCGCTGTTTGCCTCGTCTAGCTCTACTCTAGTTACCCTTGATCAATCTGAGCCTTAACATCCGGGCGTATCGTTGTCGTCTCGTTCAGCTTGTTCTAGTTATCATCCTTGTCGATTGATTGGTCAAATCGACTGGCACGCCTCCGGAATACCGAGCTTTGGGTAATAGCCCGAGGTGTTCACAGATGTGACGCTTTTTGTGTCAACAACTGGTTTACTTTATATAGCGGATATAATTATACGAGCTCAACCCAGTCTCATGACTTTTCCCGAAATACTCCATTTGAACTCTACAACAAAAGTCGTGAAAGGTTTGTGTTGCCCGGAAACGGAGAAAATGACCGGAAAATATTCCGAGCCCTGACCCGAGCGCAACCGACGATGATCTTGACCGGAGTTGACCGACAATTTGGGGATCTCGCATGTCGACGCAACTTGAAAAGAAGTTGTATATCGGATCAAGGCGAACAAACTTCATTCAACCGCCGAGACCTGAATCAGCTCCGAAAATAGTGAACCAGGTGTCCGAAAGATCGTTGGCGGGTCGGGATTTCAGTTCCCGGTTTCCGCGATGCTTCCTTTGGGAATTAATATGGCAAAAAGTAATCCGAATCTGCCCGCGGTGGTAAAAGCAAAGTTGCTCTACTCATCGAGACCTTCGCAACGGTGCATTCGGATTTGCGACCAGACGGACAGTTTAAAAAGCGAGAAAATGTGACGGCAGTGTCAATTTCGTAATTTCGCCGAGTGGTGGCCGACTAGCCAATGACTCCTCTGCCACGTGCCCCGGCTCCATCGCCACCTGCCCGTATTCTTCTGTCGAGCGGAGAAAAAGGGGACTCGACCCTCTCTTCCTAGCACTCCCCCTCTCATTTTTCCCCTCCCTGCGTTCTCTCCTGATGAGCCTAGTCGGCCGGGCTCTGCCCAGCGCGCGCTGCGCTCTAGCGTCGCTGGCCCTCTGCCACCGCCTTGCCACCGTCGGCCTCTCCTCCTGCTCGTCGTTGCTGCGCTGCCGCCCTCCACTCCCTAGCGCTGCGCTGCTCGTTGTGCCTCGCACTCGCCAGCGCGAGCGGCCGAGCAGCTGCTGCCTGCTGCCACTAGCCCCTCCACGGTTGGCCATAGCCAAGGTCGGGCGACCTTCCCCGGCCAGCCCGCGCCGCCCACTGCTGGCCTCCGGCCCCTCCCAGCGAGCTCCAGTGGCTCCTTTGCTTCCATCTGCGACAAGGGCCTCAGGTTAAAATTCGACTAAAGTCAGGGACCTAACTGCAAACCCTATGACTCAGATGAATAGTGTCAAACAGTGCACTTTCTCATTTTCCAATTTTATTTGCCTATATATGCAGCAGATCTTTGAATATTCATGGTAAATCGTAGAAAAATCACATGGATGCCATTTCGGACTTTCTGGAATCGTTATGAAATTCTCTATATGGTAGATCCATTGCATGTTACGTTTCAGTTTGGATTAATTGCTTTAAAAATGTTTTTGTGCTGCTGCATTTAGAAGCTCGGTTGTGTAGATTAAATATTTATCGTTGTTAAGGATTGCTTCAAAAATTATGAAATAAATATGGTGTGTTCCTTATATGATCATTGATGTTTTTTTAAAGTTTCATGATTAGATGTTGAGTGGTTTGTGAGTTATAAAAATAACAAGTTTGTTATATTACTGTTTTGGCTGCATGCATAGTATTTAGAAAAGAAATATTATCATGTCTTATAAATGGTCTTATGTTGGTATGGTGAATACCAAAGTTGTATATAATATTATTATCTATCTTGTGTTAAATTTTGGTGGCCATATCACCAGTAGTTTGGGAGAGATGCATTTTATAATTTGGTATTGGAATCTTCCCATCTCTCTGGACAGATCTGTTTATAAGTGCTTTTTGACTAACTTAAGTTGTGAATCTTGAATTGCCGGTGTGGAATGAATTGTAAAACTTTTCATAAGCTTTTCAGATTGTTTTGATTCATATTTTTAGAAGGTTTAGATCTTGAGTTTTGACTGTTTTAAGAAGGGGTGCTAAATCTGTCCACCTTTCGAACAGAGATGCCTTCTTCATTTAATTCGAGTTGTTTAACTATTAAAACATCCTTGCATGTTTATAAGAAAGTGGTAGAAAACTTAAATAGCTTTCCAAATATATAAGAATCATGTTCATTGGATTTATATAACTCCAGCTATGATTAAAACTGTGACTGCATGTTGTTGTCCCGAACTTGCATGTGTAAGTTAATTCGCTTAACTTGTTCTTGCTAGTTAAATATGCTAAGTAAACTTAATGAATGAATACTTGCCTTGGTTTGACTTAAATATTGATAGTATATCATGCTTGGTGTGCTTTCTATCTTCTATGTTAAGTTGTGGTGATAATTAGCTAACTAGTTATAAGTAACTCTAAGTGCTTAGGTGTGTGTTGTATGAACTCGTGCTTGTGTTGAATGCGTGTAAATTTATCTTTTGTTACCATTTCCCCGCATTCATGCACATACATCGACATTTTATTTAGGTACGATAAGTATATACGTGAAGGATGTGACGTTTGGAACTAACCCGAAGGTGGTGTTGATGGACGAAGTCAGAAGACGGAAGTATCTTCGAAGGTGCTCGCAAAGCGAGTGACCTCTAACGAACACTGACCTAGTGTTGGTCCCAGGCAAGCCCTGGAATATTCTAACTCCCTATTTTATGATATCAATTTACTATGTTATACTATGTTGTTGCATTAAGTATAGGATTTGAATGAACCTACTTGATGCGTATTAGCCTCCTTGTTATTGATATTCATATATCCTTGTTAACCTGATAGTATAGCTAAAGATAGATGCTTAGCACTGTTAAATTAATATGAAACCTCGGTGACCCCCTGTCACGTAATGCCCTACGTGGCACACCGATGGGTTGAATGATATCATGAAATGGAAAGGCAACCGGGAAGGTTGGTAAATTGTCCGTGCGTCTGATACCGGCAACATCTAGCTGAGCTATGAGCCTAGGCCAGTATTTTGCGTATGTGTCTGCCTTTTTGGCGGGCTGATCGGGTGGTGTCCCTCTTATCATGTTGAACGCATGCCTCAACCCTTAGCTGGCAAGATAACTCGTTCGAGCCACGAAACCTACCTACTGGCCGAACCAAGAACGAAACAAATCGCAAGCCGGTGCGGGTTGGCGAGGACGCAGAGGGTAAGGCCGAGGCTAGCTAGCTGATCCCTAGGCTGGATGTACGGGGTGCCAGGCGGTCCTCGGGCTTGTTGCATATGATTCTAAATCGATCTTGGTTTGAAAGATAGACTAGGTGACTGCTGCGTCCCTTGGTACAGGGACTGTGAGGTTTGGGTGAGGAATAAACCCTCCAGTTGGATAGGAATTCGATTCGAATCGCGGTCTCTCCCCGTTAGTGAGAACTTGACAATTGCTACACTGGCGTGGGAACAAATAATCTACTTGAATGGTTATGATGAAAAACGATATGATGGACCAGAAGGGTGCACTGGTTATCCTTGCTTGTTAATCAAGTGTATTGCTTAGTACAGGTGCTAATTTAGATATCAGGTAATGATTACTAAAATACGGCAAAGCTCCAATGAAGTACTTACAAGTTACATTAATGCTTTTATGCAAAAGAGAGTCCAAGCTACTCTACCACCATAAAGCCTGCATAATCCTTGGTGTCATTTATTTCTGGTTTATGTTGGGTAAGTCTAGCTGAGTACATTCGAGTACTCAGGGTTTATCCCACCTTGTTGCAAGTGATGGGCAAATTCTGTGCTTCTTTGAATTGCATTCTAGACAAAAGATCGGCAACAAATTTTTCTACTCCCTCAAATGTTGTAGCAGATGCTTTGAGCCGCAAATCTCAATGCAACTTGTTGCAACCCCTGTTAAAAGATGAATTTGATCTAATGCACCCCTTGGTGCTAAATAATATTGTTATCCAGTGTACCTTGGATAGTGATATTATTGAGGGACAGAAATCAGACAAAGAACTTATGCAAACCAAACAAAGGCTAGAAACTAGTGAATCTCTAAATTTCAATGTGGATGAGAAAGGAGTCCTTTGGTTCAATCAGCGTTTGGTAGTTCCTAAGGACCAGGTTCTACGAAATAGGATTCTCAATGAAGCCCATAACTCGAAGCGCTCAATTCACCCAGGAAGTAGCAAGATGTATCATGACCTCAGGACAAGGTATTGGTGGTCTAAGATGAAGTTGGATATTGCTGAGTATGTCGCGAAGTGTGATACATGTTGTCGCATTAAGGCAGTGCACATGAAACCTGCCGGTTTGCTACAACCTCTCTCTATACCTGAGTGGAAGTGGGAAGATATTAGTATGGACTTCATCACAGGGTTACCTACCACTCATAAAGGAAATGACTCAATATGGGTTATCGTTGATCGCTTAACCAAGGTAGGTCACTTTGTACCAGTCAAGGTTACCTACCGACCACATCAGTATGCAGAGCTATATGTTCAGAATATTCTGAGACTGCATGGTGTTCCCAAGACTATCATATCTGACAGAGGATCTTAGTTCATCGCTCGTTTTTGGGAGCAGTTGCATAAAGAGTTGGGGACAAAGTTAATTCGAAGCTCAGCTTATCATCCTCAGACAGATGGACAAACGGAACGAGTGAATCAAGTGTTGGAAGACATGTTGAGAGCATGTGTTGTGTCAGCAAAAGGATCGTGGGACAAATGGTTACCTTTAGCAGAATTCTCCTATAACAATGGTTACCAAGAGAGCATTAAGATGGCGCCGTTCGATGCTTTGTATGGACGAAAGTGTAGAACCCCTGTCAATTGGGTTGAAGCAGGAGACAAGGGATTCTATGGTACAGATTATGTGAAGGAGGCAGAAGAGATAGTCCGCACTGTTCAACAGCATATTCAGGCAGCTGAGTCTCGACAGAAAGGGTATGCCGATCAAAGAAGGAGACCTTTGGAGTTTCAAGTTGGTGACTATGTGTACCTTAAGGTATCACCTATGAAAGGCGTCCGCCGTTTTGGAATTAAGAAAAAGTTAGCACCCCGATATGTTGGACCCTATCGGATTGTTGCTAAGAAAGGGAAGGTAGCATACCAAGTACAGTTACCTCCAGAGATGAGTGTTATCTTTCCAGTGTTTCACGTATCTCAGTTCAAGAAATGTCTTCGAGTTCTGGAAGAAGTAGTACAGAGTTCTGACATCGTGATCAGATCAGACTTGGAGTACTTTGAGAGACCAGAAAAGATCTTGGACACAAAAACCAGAGTTACCAGAAACCGAGAAGTGAAGACTTTCAAGGTTCTTTGGAGTAATCATGGTCCTAACGATGCAACCTGGGAGACCGAGGCCTACCTAAGCGCAAACTATCCCGCCTTTTATAATAAATGGTATGAAACACAAAATCTCGGGACGAGATTTCTTTAAGGGGGGAAGGGCTGTGACACCCTGTCTCAAGCTTGCATTAGGATCATCATTAGCCCAAAGCATAAGCATTTCATTGCATACAAGTTATTCATGCCATCATTTCATGTGTGTTGCTTTATTCTTCACACTAGAATTGAATAGGTGTTTTGTGCTCAACATCTTGATCAACATGTTTAGCTAAGTTTGCTATGCTTAGAATAAAGGATGGTTTGCTTTTATGATTAATTACCCTGCCTAATTAAGCTTAGTTTAACTATTAAGAATAAAAGCAATTCTTTTCTAAAAATGGCTTAATTAGTTTTTAAACTAGAACCTTATAAAATAATGGTTTTTAGAAAATATGCCCTGCATGAAAAATGTAGAGTATTTTATTCTGAACAAGTTTAGTTTAAGTAGCAAGTTCAAATTGGGAGTTTTTGAAACTATTTTGAAGCAAATTTGGTTTGAAACAAATAATAGAAAATGGAACAAGGAAAGGAAATCGGAATTGGGCCGGGGCCAGCCTTTCGGCCCACTAGCGCTCGCGCTCGCCCGCCGGCCCGCTCGTGCCCGCGCACGCGCACCGCACGCCGCGCGCACTCACCCGACACGGCCGCGCCGTCCGCCGGCAGCCACGCCGCGTGTCCGACGATTCCTGCGCCATACCGTCAACCCTGCCACCCTATGCCGCGCTGTGCCGTCAGCCCTGCCGCTCTACACCGCGCCGCAGACCGCACTGCCCCGCAGTCGCGCCCCGCCCTGTCTCGATCGGGTTTGAGCGTGTATCCGCGCTAATGGCGCGAGGACCAAGCGCGCGCACAGACACCCCTACTCGCCTCCCGCCGCCTGTGCCCGCACAACGCGCCACGCCATCGTATCGCCGCTGCCCCGCGCTCGCCCGCAACACGGCAGCAACCTGCCCCGTCTCACTCGCGATCAAGTGTTGAATCCGCCTTAACGGCGCTAGGACCAAGAGCTCGCTATGCCCAGCGCGCTGCCGCCTCTGCCACGCGCCGCAGACACACCGCCCCGCTACACCCGCCGCATCGTCGTGTCACAACCCCCACCGGTCGCGTCGGTCGGCCATAACCACGCAAGGGTGTGCCTACACCCCCTCGACCTCCCGCACCCGCAAACACACACGCTCGCACTCTCTCTCGCCTGCTCTGCTTCGCACTTGCCGCGCCGAGCACGCCGGGCACCGCAAACACCCCCTTCACCCGTTCGTCATCCCCCGAGCTTCTCTGCTCGATCCATCTCGCACACTCACTCGCCTTCACCTCGCACATGCCCTGCTCACCCTTGCAGCGCCAGCCGAGCTCTTCGCACGCCGGAATGCCATCGCCGTTCCTCCTCGGCTCGCACTCACCACCGCAACGACCAAATTGCGTTCACCCTTCTTCCGACCACCTTCGTCGCCTCCATCTCCGCAGAAGCTTTGCCAGAGGCAGTAGAGGTGAGAACACTCTTCTTCCCGCTCTATCTTGCCCTGCAACTCCATAGCGCCGTCCACGGTGCGCCATTGCCGCAGCCGTGAGGTTCGCACGTTGTCAGGATTCCACAAAGCCGCTACGGTTCAAACAACCCCCATCCTACACTCATGACACCACCATGGTGCTCACGCACCCACTGGCCAGGCAACACAACGCCGGTGAGAGCTTTGTCGCGTAGCCCCGCCGTATCTCGCCGCCACCGCACACCGCCGGCTCACTACAGGCTCACGCTGGTTCTACCAACCCCACCAGTCGATGCGTGATATCACCACGAGTCTATCGCATCCACTCTCACCACCGGCGAGCTCACCGCCGGCGAGAAAGCGCCGGTCAGCGCCGGAGCTCTACTCACTGCTCGCCGACAGGTGGACCTGAGTTGACCACGGGCCCCGCCTGTCAGCCGCCCCATGTGCGCCTATGTGCACTGGGCTGAGCCCAACACTGTTTTTCTTGGGCCCAATCCGGAAATGCTTTTTCCTTTATTCATTTTCAGTATTTATATCTATGCTTGTTTATTTTATATCTGGAGTTTGGTAAACCCTAAAATGATGAAATAAATTGTGTTAGGCTCTATAAATGAAGATCTTCTTGTTAAAAATATAAAAGTAATTTTTGGAGAATGTATTCAGTACTAATGTTTAATTAGTTCTTTTCTACATTTATCAAAGTTAAACGTGTTCCTCCATGTGTTGACCAAATAAAAATATGAGGTTTTTATTCTAGCTTTGTCATCCTGTGTAGAAGCTAGGAAAAATATGATTTGTCATCTTTCTGTGTAGAATTTATTTACTATCTATTAAAATGTGTTTCTACTGTTTTCTTAGATTAATTCCTGTGATAAATCTGTGCATGTGTAAAATATGACACTTTTTGGGTAGTCCCTGTATGTCATGCTCTGTCTAGGAAAAATCTAACATGTAGGGTGTTGTATGGAAGAAACGATACTTGTAGTTCAAGTGTCTTTTTCTAGGGTTTCTTTTGAAAAATCATATAGAATATAATCTGGTTATGCTGATCATGAAATTTTCTGGATAAATATTTTTCTAAGTAAAGAACATGTTAAAAATAAGAAATAGCATGTTTCACCTTGTTAACCAGTAGGTCTAGTTCAAAGTGCTTTTTCTGCATTTAAATTCATCTTTCTGTATCTGCTAGTTAGTAGCTTTTCTATGGGTAAATTTTATGCAGTAGTATCCTTTAAGCATGCTCTGTCCCCTGTAAATTTTGTAGATTTTTCTGAGCATGATTTAATAGGCTTGCTGTGTAAAGTGGCCTTAGGGTAATTAATTGGTTTAATGCTTAAGGCCACCTTTAAGTGTTTTAATTCTTATTTCAAGCATCATCCCTTGCACCCATGGTTAATCATATGCATTTCAAACATTTAGGATCAGTGGAGAAACTTCAGGTGTCACCCCAAGGAGCAGAAGTCTAGGAGGTGCAGGAGCTTCAAGAGGAGTTCCTAGAGCCAGAACCTAACTTGCCCGAGTGCCCTGACCACCAGCCCTCCACCTTCACTCAAGGCAAGCCCGGAGCATATTTAAGCCTCCTAGTATTTACAATTAATCTACTTGAGTATTTTATATTATGATGCATTAGGTGCTAGGAGTTGGATGAATCCCAGTTGATGCATTACCTTCCTTGATTATTGTTTTACCTACCTTGTTAACCTGTTAAATAAAAGTAAAAGCAACCGCTTAGCCTGCTTAGAATAAATGGTTAAATTTATATTTATGTTCGTATTATCCCATGGGGATAGTACCAATCACAGTTGGCTATATTTGCTATCATGGAAAGAATCAATGGTAGTAATGAAATGCGGTCAACTGGAAGGCAAGGGCACCAAGTGGTTTAGACTTGGGGGCAGTCCGTCCATTGGATCGTATAGGTTTATATACGATGGTGGCCCTCTTACATCTTTGAATGCGCCCTTTCACATAGGGGCCATTGTGATCTTCGACCTCGAAGCCGAGCCTCACTGTCTAGGCCATTCTCCGTCTGCTGCCGCACCCTCTAGTTTGTAGATACGACTTGCCCGTGGTGGCCAACTGATTTCTACAATTGGGTGGACCAATTGGAGTTCTCGGCGTTACTACCTGGATAGCGTTGAGCGGTAACCCAATGCATGGACCCGACGGGGAAAGTGCGGGCGTGTGTTAAAGGTAATCTTGCCAGCTGGTTGTATATCGATTCGAGTCGCCGCCTCCCACCGGATAGTGGGGGATTATGCTGAGCTTCACCATGGTACAACTCCATGTGACTCGTTAATGGTTCTACTAAAATATGGACAAATGAACTGGATATGGTATTATCTTATTGTTTGTTTAGATCAAGTGTGTGCTCTAGTTCAGGTGCAAAACTTAGAGATAAATAATAGGATGGAAAATGGCTGCCCTCTAATTTCAAGTTATGTTATCTTTCTCGTGTTTCCGCAAAAGCAAGGTTATCCAGATCCCCATAAATAGCCATGCATATCCTTGGAGTCTTTATTTTCAATTAGACGGGTAAGTCTAGCTGAGTACATTCCCGTACTCAAGGTTTATCCCGTTTGTTGCAGATGGCCAAGTATACTTTGGCTATTGTAAGCACTGTCTATATCCTGTCAAAGGAGAAGAGGAGTAGGCTTTGGGCAAGGTCTTCTACGATCTTATCTTTTGCTGTTGTCGGACATGATCTCGTTGGCGCCCTATCTATTAATGCTATTAGCGTGGAGTAAGACTTTGGGTTCGAGTTTCAAAACAATGTTTCTTTGGGCCACGTGTGTTGTGGCGTGAGTACTACTTTATTTGGAACAAAGTGTTGTAATAACTTTTACTTCATACTTCAAGTATTTTGTTTAATTTGTTGGTTCGTTTGAATGTGCATACCTAAGTTTGCGCGATCTAGGTCGGATATACGATTGTTAGAAATCCTTCGAGATTTCCAGACTACCGGAATTATATGGGCTCAAGTGCTTCAAGTGGCAGTTAAGTCGGTTACTTTAGTACTTGATCTCTTATAATTTGGACGGTTGTGCCACAAGAACCAATAGTGATCTGAGAGATAACACAACCAGTTTGACTTAACAACCGATATAGTGTTTGTCAATGGAACATCGCCGGTTTGTAGATCACGCCGCTATCGATCTCTTCACTATCACTGGTAGTCTATGAGTCAAACTGGCAGTGAGAGTAAAAGAACACTGCCTGCCAGAGCCAAGAACTGGCAGTGTTGTATGACTGGACCACTCATGTTTTCAGTAGCGCCCCCCAAAACACACCACAGACGGTTTTGGTTGTCACGCCGCATGTGGCGTGTTTTGGCCTGGGCAGACTTTCCAACTGCCTGTGGAGGTTGATTACCACTCGTGGTTGGCATAACTCAACCGCCAGTGTAAATCATCCAACCGCCAGTGGTAATCAACCTCCACAGGCGGTTGGCATAAGCCAACCACCAGTGTAAATGGGGCTATTTACACTGGCGGTTGGCTTATGCCAACCGCCTGTGGTAAATTATGCCTATATATACCACCCTCCCGACCCCACTCTCTTCTTCCTCCCGAATAGCTACAGTTCTAGCCGCCACCTTCCATTGGAGGCGATTTTGGAGGTCTAAATTTTTCAAAATACAATGGGGAGGTTTTGATCTTCATTTCTTGGAAGGAGGTTGTTCAAAAAGGTTAGTTTATGTCCCTTTTGCCTCATTGAGCTCATATTTTATCAATTTGAGCCACATTTTGGATCAAGGGTTTCACCATGAGTGAGAGAGAAGAATACCTAGCTTATTTTCTTTGTTTATTCATGTGAGGTTGATTAAATTAATTATATAATATATCTCCTCTCTCCATTTTCATGTTTGCTTTTGAATTTAGTTTATGCTATATATATTTACTTGTTTTCATGAATCATTGTTGTGTTAAATAGAATTTATGTATAGAGGCAAGGGAAGTGTAGTTTTTTTGTTGGTTTCTTAAATTATTCTACTTAGGTTTTTTATTATGCTTTTTTATTTCTCAATTTAGTTCATCCACTATATGCACTTATGTTTCATTAATTTTGTGTTTTAATAATGATACTTATGTTTTTTTAATTTAATTATGATACTTAGATTTTTTACTTTAATAACTAGCTAAATAATCCCTAGACCCTAGCTAATAATCACTAGGTAAATCATAAATCCTTAGCTAAATTAATCTAGTGACCCTAGCTAATAATCCCTAGCTGAACCCTAGCTAAACTGTAGCTATTACACTCTAAACCTGAGGTAAATCCTCTCTAAACTTCAATTACACAGACAAGGGGCCATTTTGATTTGAGGTCTGTTGGAAGGAAGTGATTTTGGAGAGCCACATTTATCAAAATACAAGGGGGGAGGTTTTGATCTTCATTTCTTGCAAGGAGATTGCTAAGAAAGGTTAGTTTTAATCCATTTTCTTCAAGTCAGGTTGATTAAGATGGTTACATAATATTTGTCATCTCTCCCTTTTGAAAGTCAGGTATTGATCGATGGAGAGGTCATTCTGGATGTATAAGTTATCAAGGCTAGATGAATCATACATACCTGAGGTTCATAAGTTTATTGATGCTACTAAGAACCATGCTTGGAGAACAAAGAAGACACACATACATTGTCCATGCATGGACTGCAGGAATGTTGTTGTATTTGATGACCATCAACAAATCCTTTCTCATCTTGTCTGCCGAGTATTTATGAAAGATTACTTGATTTGGACAAAGCATGGAGAGGGTAGCTCTGTGCCTTATACAACTGTTAGCCATGCAAATATCGACGCCGATGGTCCAGATATGCTTGTTGACGGTGGGTTTCAGTTAGTACACGAGACACAACAACCTGTCACCAATGGTCCTGATCATGGTTTCACTGGAGGAATTGAAGGCGTCGGAACTAATGTGATGCAAAATAATATGGCTACAGAAGATGCAGAATTCCTGGAGGCAATGTTGCATCGTCATGCAGAAGATTCATCAATGTTCTTCAAGAAAGGTATGGAGGCCCTGATGAAGGCAACAAAAGAGCCTTTGTACAATGAGTCTAAGGGTTGCACCAAAGAGTTCACGACCTTGCGTTCGGTGCTAAAGTTGTTGGTATGCAAAGCTAGGTTTGGTATTTCTGATGTTGGCTTTGATGCATTCTTGAGTATTATCACAAACATGCTTCCAAAGGAGCTAATCAGTCCACTCACGATGGGTGTTGAGAAGATCCATGCTTGTAGAAATCACTGTATGATATATCGAGGTGATGATTATAAGGACATGGAGAGTTATCCAAAGTGTAATGCAAGTGTAGTGTTATGAGGTTGCTACGCTAGCCGAAAAACAAAAATTTTCGACCCCATAAACCAGGAATAAGAACTAGTTATAGATCACGGGATTACCACTAGACGCGCAGCTGCAGCGGAAGCAACTTGACGTAGTCATACGCGTCGTGGCAGTGTCGTGCAGTTGCGAGGTTGTCCGTCTTAACGTCTCCTTCTCGCGGTTCGTCCTTGTGCTCCAGATGCAGCACCTCTGAGGAATCTCACACGTGCAGGGAGGAAGCGTCACGCCTCTGGACTGCTAGGTCCGTGAGGAGTACTAGGCGCGAGCGTGGATAGGGTGACGACGGCTGCCAAAGGCGTGAGTCCTCCTCGCTCCTGCGCCCACCCTTGCTTATATAGGTATCCTAACGAGCTCCCACATTGGAGGCCCATTAGTAACCCTAAACCTAGTCTAATTCGGGTCCAACCCGAATTAGGCTTCAAGCCCCTTAAGCGTGCGACCCTATGGGCTCACGCACACATAGACATGGCCCAAGTACTCTTACTCGACCAATAGTTGATAGCGGCCTCTAGCAAGGCGTGTCAACTCCTATTCATACGCTATGATCATATCAGACGAACCACCACAATACAATATACATGTTATTCCTTTGCCTCATGATATTTGGTTCAACTCGTGGGTTAACACTTAACCCAAGAACGGCCATGCATTTCATGATCTAATCATTTGAGTGATCTAGTGACATCTCTCTCATATGAAGAGTGGCAAATTCCATCTTGATTGACTATGTCTCACAGCATGTTTCTCGACAAACCCGAAAGTCACCTTTATAACTACCCAGTCACGGAGTAGCGTGTGGTAGTCCCAGGGTAGGTCGTTTCACATCTTGAGTACATACGACAATCTCAGGTCTAAGGACATAACGTACATGATGTGTATAGAGACAATCTCAGGTCGGGTCTGTCCAGCCCCATGTCACACATGTGCCCATATTATTAGTTTGACATCTCTTTGTCCATGACTTGTGAAACATAGTCATCAACTAATAATATGTTGATCTAATATTCATGTGCGTTCTTGCACGAACTCTGATCAGGGACAACTTTTAGAACAACCATACAAGTAAAAGAGTTTCTCAAACAATTCACATAATTGCTAATCAATACAAGTTGTCTTTAATGGATATTCATTGAACTCATAACATGTCATGGATACAAGGAAATACAATCATCTCTATGATTACCTCTAGGGCATACTCGCAACAGTCTCCCACTTGGACTAGAGCTAATCTTGAAGATATCTAATACCCATAGCTTTCACGTGCGCCTCATGCTTAGGCTAGGGAAGAGCCTTTGTCAAAGGATCTGCAACATTCAAATCCGTATGTATTTTGCACATCTTGATCTCATCTCGACCGACAAACTCTCGAATGAGATGAAACTTCCGTAGTATATGTTTGTTCTTTTGGTGATTCCTAGGCTCCTTAGCCTACGCTATCGCCCCATTATTATCACAATGTAGATTCAATGGGCGAGACGCATTTGGAACCACACCAAGCTCAATGAGAAACCTCCTCATCCAAACACCTTCCTTTGCAGCGGCAGAAGCTGCAATGTACTCGGCTTCTGTTGTAGAATCAGTCACCATCTCCTGCTTGGAACTCTTCCAACTTATAGCACCAGCATTTATTGTGAACACAAAACCTGATTGAGATTGTGAATCATCCACGTCAGTTTGGAAGCTGGCATCGGTGTAACCATTTACAACGAGCTCCTCCTCACCTCCATAGATTATGAACACATCCTTGGTCCTTCTCAAGTACTTAAGGATGTTTTTAACAAGCGTCCAGTGACTCTCACCTGGATTAGCTTGGTACCTGCTCGCAACACTTAGAGCATATGAGACATTGGGTGAGTACATATCATGGTGTACATGATGGAACCAACGGTCAAAGCATATGGAAACTTACTCAAGCGCTTCTGCTCATCAGCTGTCGTAGGACACTGCTTCTCACTAAAACGCATACCATGTGACATAGGCAAGAACCCTCCCTTGGATTGTTCCATGTTGAACCATTTCAACACCTTGTCAATGTACGTATCTTGGCTTAGTCCTATAAGCCTTTTTGATGTATCTCTATAGATTTTGATGCTCAAATGTATGTTGTTCTCCTAAATCCTTCATAGAAAAACTATTATTCAGTGAAGTCTTTACGGATTGCAACATAGGAATGTCATTCTCAATCAATAGTATGCCATCCACATACAAGATTAGAAATACAACAGCGCTCCCACTTTCTTTCTTATAAACACAAGGTTCTTCTTTATTCTGATGAAAGCCAAACCCTTTGATCACTTCATCAAAAATGAATATTCCAACTCTGAGATGCTTGCTTCAACCCATAAATGGATTTTTGTAGCTTGCATATTTTTCTAGCTTTTTTAGGATCAAAAAAAACCTTCGGGCTGTATCATATACATGTCCTCTTCCAAATTTCCATTTAGAAAGGTTATTTTAACATCCATCTGCCAAATCTCATAATCGAAATAATTGCAATTGCTAGAATGATCCGGATAGATTTAAGCATCGCTCCCAGCGAGAATGTCTCGTCGTAGTCAACTCCTTGAACTTGCCAAAAACCCTTTGCAATAAGTCGAGCTTTATAGACGTGAACGTTTCCATCCATATCCTTTTTCTTTTTATAGATCCATTTGCTCTCTATGGGTTTAACCCCATAAGGGGGATCAACCAAGTTCCAAACTTGATTGTCTCCCATGGAATCTATCTCGGATCTCATGGCACTTTGCCATTCCTCGGAATTAGGTCCATCATTACTTCCGCGTATGTCGCAGGTTCGTCATCGTCTAACAATAACACTTCCCCACGTGCCTCACGGATTCTTGCGACCTTCATGGTTGTGGTGGTGTTTCTCTTGCCACAAGTATCTCATCTGTTGTGCTACATTAGCATCACTCGTAGAGTTATCCCCTATTGGCTCATCTTGAACTTCTTCAAGATACACCTTTTGTCCACATCTTCTCTTTATTGAGAAACTCTTTCTAAGAAGACACCGTTCCGAGCAAGAAACACTTTGCCCTCTGATCGGTTGTACAAGTAATACCCTAAAGTTTCCTTTGGATATCCCACGAAAAAAGCATTTGTCCGACTTGGGTGTAAGTTTATCTGACATAAGTCATTTGACATAACTTCACAACCCCAAATCTTTAGAAAAGACAAACTGGGACTCTTACCAGTCCACATCTCATATGGTGTCTTAACTACGGACTTAGACGACACCCTATTCAATGTGAAAGCGGCTGTTTCTAGAGCATATCCCCAAAACGAGAGTGGTAGGTCTGACTGGCTCATCATAGACCGAACCATGTCCAACAAAGTCCGATTACATCGCTTAGACACATCGTTTCTCTTAGGCGTTCCAAGTGGCGTAAGTTGTGGAAACAATTCATCAACTCTTTAGATGATTGCTAAACTCATGGCTCAAATATTCGCCTCCATGATCAGATCCAAGGCTTAATTTTCTTGCCACGTTGATTTCTCTACTTCATTCTGAAATTCTTTTGAACTTTTCAAATGTCTCAGACTTATGTTTCATTTAGTAGACATATCCATATATACTAAAATCTCAGTGAAGGTTATGAAGTATTGGAATCCTCCTCTAGCTATCATACTCATTGGTTCACATACATCAGTATGTACAAGTTCCAACAAGTCTGCGCTCTCTCAGGAAAACCTATGAAAGGTGACTTGGTCATCTTTCCCAACAAGCAAGTTTCACATGTCTCGTATGATTCATAATCAAATGAAGTTAGAAGCCCATCAGAATGGAGCCTCTTCATGCGATTCTCACTTATATGACCTAAACGAGAATGCCACATATAAGTACGACTTAACTCATTAAGTCGAGGCCTTTTAGCATTAACATTACAGATAGGTGCATCATCAAGATTTAAAATAAACAACCCATTCACAATGGACGCAAAAGCCACAAATATGTCATTCTTTGAGATCACACAACCATTGTTTTTACTCGCAAATGAATAACCATCCTTCATCAAACATGAGGGTGACACAATGTTTCAACTTAAACTAGGAACAAAATAACAATTATTCAACTCCATGATAAATCCTGACGGGAGGTGAAGTTTCATCGTCCCAACGTTCAATGCAGCAACTCTTGCATTATTACCCACACGGAAATCAACTTCTCCTCTTTTCACGCTTCTACTTCTTATCATTCCCTGCATCGTATTGCAAATATGAGCAACCAATCCGGTATCAAATACTCAAGAATTAATATAAGAATCAGCGAGAAAAATGTCTGTAACAAAAATAACAAGTGTACAAGCAGCGGGAGTACCTTTACCACCACCATCCTTCAAGGATTCCAAGTACAGCTTGTAGTTCCTTTTCCAGTGACCTTTCCCATTACAATGAAAGCATTTAGCTTCAGCAGCTGGTCCAGCATCCTTGGGCACAGGAGGAGGGTTTGGCTTAGAGATCTCATTTTTAGCCTTCGCCTTCTTCTTCTTCCAAGCCCTCTTCTTGAAGTTAGGCTTGTTTTGGACTGCCATCACATGGCTACTGCCAGCACCTTTCTTGATATCAGCTTCTGCTGTCTTAAGCATGCCGCACATTCATTCAGGCCCTTCTCCGCCCCATGCATATGGTAGTTCGAAATGAAGTTCCCATAGCTAGGCGGAAGAGATGCAAGTATGAAATCAGTGGCCAACTCTGGGCCCATTGGGAAGCCTAGCTTCTCCAATCTCTGAGTGTGACCAACCATCTTCATCACATGTGGGCCAACTGTTGCGCCCTCTGCTAGCTTGGTTTCAACAAAAGCCTTGGACACATTGAACCTTTCAGTCCTGGCTTGAGTTTGAAACATATCATTAAGCGCCACGATCATATCGTACGCTGCATGATTATTATCAAATTGCATCTGGAGATCCGGCTTCATGCAAGCGAGCATAAGGCAACCCACTTCAAGATCAGCATCACATGCTTTCTTGTAAGCGGTTTTCTCTGCAGCAAGTGCATTGTCAGCAGGCTCATCTGGTAATGGGGTGTCTAGAACATCTTCCTTTTTCTCAGCCCTGAGAACAATTCTCAGGTTGCGGATCCAATCTGCATAGTTAGTTCCATTCAACTTATCTTTCTCAAGAATTGAACGCAAAGTAAATGGTTGATTACTGGGAGCCATCTACAACAAAAGTAATTCAAAATACTAAGACAATGTATCCAAAACAGAGTAAATCATATTAAACTTTTAATAGAATCTACTCCCACTAAAATCAATATCCCTCGATTGAAACTTAGTGATTCAAGAGCCACAACTAACAAGTCTACTAGTGAGCTTTAGCATCACCGCTAGGAGACATGGTAGATCGGTAAGCAACTCCTTGCTAATCATATCACATATGACTCTTGTTGTTGGGTGGCATCTCTATGCTTGTGTTACCAACAACTAATGCTCCAAGGTCCCTAACCATTAGGATAACCTTGTTCAAGTAACCAAACCTTCTGTTGGTAAGTGTCCGACACAAACATGTCTAGTCAAGGAAAATCAGTGGCACCCTAATTTCATAGACCCAGCACCGATCGTACAAGACATGTGACAGTGCAAGGTTTGGGGAAGCATTACAACTTAAACATTTCTGAGGGATCATTCTACTTCACTACCGCATATGTAGACAAAAACATAAATCGCACGTGAAAGTAGAACATAGTAAGAACGACATTAACACATATATGACTTGGTATAGCCCATTGTTCCTTTTGGGGATCTCCATCTCCATCAATTTGTTCATCATGGTGATCGCCATCTCCTGATTCATGTATGCCATCCTTCCGTGATGAGTCCACCAAGACAATCTATCACTACCAGTAACATAGTGAAATAAAATTTACATAGTCGTTAGGATCATTACAGATTGGCACGCAGGCCATTACATGTGAATGGACAATATATGTGGCTCACGCCATATTGTCATAATCATGACATGCAAGCATGAATTAATTACATACATGCTTCACATACACGTAAGGGTTATACGAATCATGAATACCTGCAAAACAGAGTTAACGATTCCGACGTCTAATCTTAAAACGCCAAAAACATAATTTTGCAAGCTGTTTTTCGCAAATCTGATTTCGCCAAAAGTAGTAGAATGCCACGGACGAACGGATGCAAAATTTTCTAGCACACAATTTTCTTTTAAAGTTTGCGTTCAATCCGACTTCGTATGCAAAAGTTATGGCGTTTTACCGAACAAACTTTTATTGCAAATTTCACTCGACAGTGGATCCAATCCGCCGCCGCCGCATCACATCACTTGGAACTTGACCTAGGTTCGATTCGATCAATATTATTGATCTCCAACTCACCGTAATTGGATTTACATGTATCACTTAAACTTGGATGGCGGAATTCCGACCGGTACGAGTAGATCGTTACAATACCAACGTGGCAGATCAGAACCATGATCAGGGATTGATATACAAACGTGCATATCTCCATATACACATACCCGAATCTATAATGAGGCATCTAAACGGCTCCGATAGCACTGTAGGGTTATGAGGTTGCTACGCTAGCCGGAAAACAAAATTTTCGACCCATAAATTAGGAACAAGAACTAGTTATAGATAACGGGATTACCACTAGACGTGCAGGTGTGTGGAAGCAACTTGACGTAGTCGAACGCTTCGTGGCAGTGCCGTGCAGTTGCGAGGTCTTCCATCTCAGGTCTCCTTCTCGCGGTTCGTCCTTGTGCTCCAGATGCAGCACCTTCAAGGAATCCACACGTGCAGGGAGGAAGCGTCACGCCTCCGGACTGCTAGGTCCGCGAGGAAGTTACTAGGCGCGAGTGTGGGGAGGGCGACGGTGGTGCCAAAGGCGTGAGTCCTCCTCGCTACTGCGCCACCCCTTTCTTATATAGGCGTCCTAACGAGCTCCCACATTGGAGGCCCATTAGTAACCCTAAACCTAGTCTAATTCGGGATCCAACCCGAATTAGGCTTCAAGCCCCTTAAGCGTGCGACCCTACGGGCTCACGCACACATAGACATGGCCCAAGTACTCTTACTTGACCAATTGTTGATAGCGGCCTCTAGCAAGGCGTGTCAATCCTATGCATACGCTTGCGATCATATCAGACGAACCACACACAATACAATATACATGTTATTCCTTTGCCTCATGATATTTGGTTCAACTCGTGGGTTAACACTTAACCCAAGCACGGCAATGCATTTCATGATCTAATCATTTGAGTGATCTAGTGATATCTCTCTCATATGGAGAGTGGCAAATTCCATCTTGATTGACTATGTCTCACATCATGTTTCCCGACAAACCCGAAAGTCACCTTTATAACTACCCAGTCACGGAGTAGCTTGTTTGGTAGTCCTAGGGTAGGTCGTTTCACATCTTGAGTACATACGACAATCTCAAGTCTAAGGACATAACATACATGATGTGTATAGAGATAATCTCAGGTCGGGTCTGTGCAGCCCATGTCACACATGTGCCCATATTATCAATCATATGGAATGATGGCTGCCCATACACATGTTGGCCTGTGTTCGTTATACCTCTCAATCTGCCCCTGGCGTCTTGTTTCAACCACATAGTGTATTCCTATCATTGATCATTCCAGATCACCAAGGAGAGTATGGGTGTGTTCATGGAACCTGTATTTGATGATTTGATCGTGCTTGGGAGGAAGGGGTATGGACATACGACCAAGCGACAACGTTAAACTTCAAAATGCATGTGTGGTACCATTACTCACTGCATGGCTTTCTTGTGTATGGGATATTCTGCACATGGTGTGTTCATGGAAAGTTTCCATGCCCAATATGTAAGGAAACTGTGAAATTTATATGGTTGCAGAAAGGTGGAAAATATTCTTCGTCCGATCAACATCGACAATTTCTCCCTCTTGACCATGCATATAGACGAGACATCAAGAACTTCACGAAAGGTGTCCAAGTCACGGACCCTGTACCGTAGCTCATGAGCGGTGCCAAGGTTTGGGCTCAAATAGATGCTCTCCAGGTCGATGATGAAGAAGGTGGTTTCCTAGGATATGGTGTGGAACATATGGGGACTCATAAGTCGGGGTTGGAGAGGCTTACCTATTTCCTGACCTTCTTCTTCCACATAACATTGATGTCATACACACTGAAAAGAATGTCGCCGAAGCAATTTGGGCAACAGTTAGGGAAACATTTCTGAAAAGGGACTAAGGACAACATTATGGCAAGAGTAGATCTGGCAACGTTATGCGTTAGACCAACCAAGAAATGCAGCATCCTAGTCATGTCAAGACATGGCGAAAGCCTAAGGCTGAATTTTTTTGACTAGGCCACAGAGGAGATAAGTTCTAGAATGGATGCAAACATTATTGTTTCCTGATGGATATGCAGCGAATCTGAGAAGGGGAGTGAACTATCTACTATGCAAGTGAATGGGATGAAGAGTCATGACTACCACATATGGATTGAAAGGCTTCTTCTGACAATGGTTCGAGGCTACGTCCCTTACCATGTTCGACAAGTGTTAGCAGAGTTGAGCTATTTCTTCCGCTAGCTTGTGCAAAGGAGTTATCTCGGACCGTGATTGCTGCTTGGAGAGAATGGCACCTATGTTGCTCTGTAAGTTAGAGAAGAGTTTTCCACTAGTTTCTTCAATCCAATGCAACATTTGATTTTACCCCTCCCGTCTGAGGCACGAATGGGAGGGCCTGTAAGTTAGAGAGATCTTTCCACTAGTTTTTTCAACCCAATGCAACATTGGTAAGTTAGAGAAGTCTAAAGGTTATTCGAAGTAAATGTAAAATAAAGCAAAAATTGAGGCTTCCATGGCAGAGGCATACATTCTAGAGGAGGTGTCAAACTTCACAACAACATACTATGGTGACATACCTTCCTAGTGTGCATAATCCACCCTCCATTACAACATTGGAGAAAATGAATCGATCTCAGCCTTTTCGAGGCCAACTCCGAAGCGCAAGTGGATCGACCCCAAAGACCTTAAAGCCGAAGAGTGTCGCACTATAATGCTATATGTGTTGACCAACCATGACGAAGTGGAAGCCGTACATAATGTAAGTTCTATTCTAATTGAAACTAGGATCAATACTGTTTAATATTCTGCATCCGACCCCTTGTTTCTCTGTTACGGGAATTTCTTCTCTCAATTCTAGACTCTCAAGAGGTCCTAGCCCACAAGAACCGAAACCCTTTTAAAAAGGGTGCGGGAAATGGGAATCCCGATTTCATTTCTTGGTTCAAACAGAAGGTAGCTACTACTTAGTTTGACACTCCAAGTTGATCGTATATTCAAACAAAATAACAACCTATCTGCTTGGGCTTGCAGGCTAGTGATGTGTCTATGAGCGCCGAGTTGAGACAAGTTGCCCATGGCTTTGGCTTTTAGGGTCAGGTCATTTGCATCTTATGATGTGAATGGATATCGATTTCACACAACAAGTTACGAGGCGAGTCGACCCAATCGAAGAACCACATGATCTGGAGGTTTACACCCGACCTTGATGGGGTCGAGTATTATGGAAGAATTGAAGAAATATACGAACTCTAGTTATATGGTTGCAAACCTCTTAAATCCTGTCATTTTCAAATGCCATTGGTTTGATCCTGCATTAACAAGACGGACCCCTAACCTAGGGCTAGTCGAAATTCGACGAGATTCCGTCTATCCAGGAGATGATGTTATATTGTTGCTCCATAGGCCACACAAGTATATTATATGTCATACCCATGCTAGACGGATATCCTCTCAAGGGGTGGGATATTGTGCACAAGGTATCATCACACGGTAAAGTACATATCCCAAACGATGAAGAATTATCAATTTGACCCAAACACATAGATGGAAAGTTCTTTCAAGAAGAGGGGCTACTAGGTAGGTTTGAGATAGACTTGACCGAAGCCATCGAAGTGGAAATAGACAATGAAAGGGTATCTGCCGAGGAGACTAGAGATGAGGTGGAAAATGCAAAGGACTTACAATTACTTGAGAGATTACGTTTAGGCAACGAAAATGAGGATAACATCGCTCCTTCGGATAGTGTTGAGCCTTTGGACATGGTTGTAGTGTGATGACACTTATGATCCCCCTATTCCTGACCATGAAGAGTATTTCTAATACATGTAATACATTGTTATTTTATTTATTCTGCATGTCTTTCATAATTATTATTAGGACTAATTGGTTTAATTCTTTTAATTGCAGGTAATTCAAGATGGTTGGCGGCGGAATGAGGGCTCTCTCTCGGTTTTACGCTGTGTCGAGCATGAGGAGGAGCGCTCGCAGGAGAGGCTCGTCGGCTCTTACCTCGCAGACAGAGGTGCAGGCACAGCAGGAGGAGGACTAGGAGCAGTAGCAGGAGGGGGAAGAGCAAGAGCAGCAGCAGGAGCACGAGCAGGGGGTTGAGGCGGAGGAGGGGGATGACGACGACTTGACCCCCAGCAGGGGGTTCCCCTTCCTCTTCTCTGACGACTGTTTTACTTGCGAGGACCTGCGAGCCTCCCTCAGCGACCCATCCCACTGTCGGGTCGTCCGATGATTCGACCCGGGTCGAAAAGTAAAGTACTGTTGTATGATGTCACTATTTCATTTAATATGTTAAAACCACAATTACAACTCACATTATTTCTTAATCACTTGTGTAGGAGTTGGGTGTCTGTGAGTCCAGGTAACTCACAAATGCTCCCGGTGAATGCGATCTTGGGGCTCCTATCTAGGGGGCACTTCCTTGGCTTAGTTGAGTCCGCTAGTCGTAGTAACTCCGGTGTACACGTTTGACCACTACATCGTGGCAACCGATGCTTCAGATCGGAATGGCAAGACGTTTGCCAACAAAGCAGAGCGGGTAATTGGCGAGCTGTGGGTAAGCTTATTGCTCAATATATCGCACACATTTATTGTACATTCTTAAAATACTTAATAGATACATCACGTCTCTCTCTATATGTGTGCAGGATTTCTATAGATGCAAGCCAGGACATGAGGCCCAACGTAGACACTATGGCTCGCCGAGTTTGCAAGAAACTCATGTCGGACATGCACTACGAGGATCGTGTCCAGGCCATCGTGACATACCATGGCGACGTCCTTAAGGAAAAGGTCTCCAAAAACTGCCGCAAGGACCATGAGGCTGACCCGACGGTAGTACGAAGATGTAAGAATACAACTTTACTACTGCTCGCTTTAAGATTAGTAGGCTAAATATCATATGATGTGACCATGAGGCTGACCCAACAGCAATACGAAGACGTATAATGCTTGCCGGGAGCGGCGCTTGATGAGGCCAGGCACAACGTATGTTGGTATTTCTTATGACTATTGGATAAAATCACAAGCGCATAGATTATACCGCTGTAGCATTTCACCCAGGAGTATTCCAAGGTATCGTAATTTATATTTTCCTAAGGGAAAGCTAGGCTAGAAATGATAATTAGAGAGAGATCCTAGAGAGCACCTCAACTTAGTACCAACTAGTATAGGGGGGTAAACAATATATGTGTAGGAAGGGTTGATGAATGAACAAGCCAAGGTAAATGATACTTAGAACGGACTAGGTAGACTAGCTAGGTGGGAGGACAACGAGAGAGTACAAGGGACTCCTATATAATTCACTCTACTTCAATATACTTAGCCAATTAACTAGTTATAAACACTATAGTTTGCCTCCTCAATAGAAGTATGCTAGGCGAGGGGATAGATCAGTAGGAGGACAAAACTCATACCGGACCGCACCCTCTTCTTACGGGGGCCTTACCTTTTAAGAACTTGCCTAAGAAACACGTGGTGGAATACAAAGACTAGACAAGACTGTCACTCTCTTGCTAGCTACACAAAACAATCCATTACAACAAGCGGTAACCAAGGATAAGATGATGTATAAGCACCACTTTACACACAACTTATTACTCTGACTATGATCTATAATGAAAGCCACCCTATGACAGGTAATGATCGCATACGGGAAAGGCCACAAGGATCACAAACTATGAATGAAAGGCTATTAAAGAGCAAAAGCATATAACAAGACTATATCTAGATATAGTAATGTCAAAGTAAATACTAAGTAAAAGTAGAGAGAAAAGGATAATATATTGAATAAGATAAAGTTTACAAAGAAGGAAAGATACAAGAGATATACCAGAATTCCAGAAGACGACTCCGGAAATCCTGAGCATATCTCGACTCAACTCAACTCACACTCTAGACTAACTCCTAGAACAATCTAAGGAATAGAGCTTGTAGGCTTCTTCACCATGTGTAGAGAGGGGGGTATGAGCCTCTATTTATAGTTGAAGAATGGGTATGGGCTACTCCAGTGCCACTCAGCAATCCAGGGGGCTTCAATCCTCCAACTTGGATCCAACTGACCATTGAACCGTCCTTGGATGGATGGTGGTGATTTTCACCATGTGTAGAGTGGTATGGTGGTTGGCAGGGGCCAAACCGACCTAGGGGGCGGTCGGCGACCCCCCCTATGGTCAGTGGGCCTCCTCTGGCCTCTGGAAGTGGCCTCACTGGTCAGGAACCAGGTGGAGCCAGTGGCCCAGGGTTGTTCGGCCGACCCCCCCTTGGGGTCTCTGGCCGACTTCGTCCTCCCAAGTGTTGGTCCCACTGTCATTGAGGTTGGTTGTTGGTTCTGAGGTGGTTGTCACGTTTATCTCCTTGGTGTGGGCCCTGGATCCATTGTGATATTCTTGTGAGCCAATAAGAGCAAACACAGAGTGATCCAAAGGTTGGATTTCACTCTAGAGTGCCTCTCTTGGATCCTAGCCAAGAGGGGAGAGCTAGTGGGCCCATAGGGTGGTCGGCCGACCCCCTATGTGGGCCCCACTAACTCTCTTTTTCTCCATTTCTTTCATTCATGCATTTAAACACTCATGGACATGTGGAACTGGTTATTTGATAAATTATGCTCATGGTGTGTTTGTTTTATCCTGATCCTGAGTGTTGGTGGCATCATTTTGGTTATATAAAAGTGGTCCATATTTTGTGCCAACAAGATCCCCCAAGCTTAACCTTTGCTCGTCCCGAGCAAACAATCAAACTTAGCTCGATGGATCAGGAGTGCTACTATGCTTTATATTTCAAGAGTACTAAATCTACAAAAATCATACTTCTCTTTGAATGGAAAAATTAGCAATAAAGACTCACCCATATTACCTTAGTCCTTCATGGGGCTTATAGCTTTATCCTTTGTCTTGAGAGGTTGAGAGATAGAACAACTTGAGTTGAGCACTAGTTTTCTTATTCTTTCACAAGTTTGATATCGGAGGTTTTGCAAGATTTGTAAAGAAAACTTAGTGTTCCTCAAATGGTACTCTCGAGTCGCTCATAAGTGTATGATTCCTCACCAAGGCACATATCAAAGTTTGTCTTCTTTCATCCTATCTCTAAAGCTTATGTGGAGCTATAGGTAGGGATCAAAGATGTAGCAAACTTACCTTGCATATTTTTGTAAAGTCAAATTCCGAATCCAAGGAGAGAAATGTCATACTCTTAGATCAAGATGTGCAAGTGTGTGGAAACATGGCAAATGATCAATACTCCTAAAAATGATCTCTCTTTCCTAACTTATAAACTTTGAGACATAGTTATCTTTATTTATTTTTCTTGAGCTTTGAAGATGCTCATAATTACTTTTTTCGTGAGCTTTGATGTGCTCAACAATTTTCTAAAACTTGGGACTTTGAATGCCCCTGAATTTTTCATAATTTTGCACAATCTATGTCTCATTTACTAGCGACATACTAGAGAGAGATTTTTCTACTAGAGCATGGAGTATGAACTATGTGGAAATGTAAGTCATGTTTCTGCGTACTTCCAATGTAAAAAGCAGCATGTATATGTGGCGTGTATGTGATCTTGATCTTGGGAGCATGATTAGTCTCTCAACAAGGGTCACAAACTTGACCAAACTCAACACAAAGCAAGTAGCTTATGTAGAAAGCTTATATCATGAAAGAGCATGTATGACTTTGGTAGGAATTTTCACCATTGAGGAACAAAAAGTGTTTTTAATCATTTTAATAAATAAAACTCCGATAGTCATTCTTGTTTAGAAAAATATTAAGCAGCTCTTATCTTGTCATATCATGTCTCACAACAACTTAGACTTAGTTACGGCATTTGCAACCCACAAAAGTTTCAGGTTCATGATTAAGCCAAGTAATCCATACTTAAAGAAATACCAAGTTGTAGCCTAAGTACTAGAGAAACATTTAGCAGAGCAACTATTCATCATTTCCATAGGAGATATTAATTTTTCATGAAATGTGTGTGAGTGGAGTAGAGAAAGTCTTTTTGTTATTACTTTTTTTTAAATGCAAAGCAAAGATAAGAAAGGTAGTGCATGAATATAAATGCTGAAATTAAAAACTTACCTTAGTGGGGGAGGGAACCTCCCCCAAGCTTGTTTTTTTGCTCAATAATGCGGCGGATGTGGATATAGTTGCCGCCATTAAGTCCCACTGCCGGTATTGTTCTTCTTGCATTGCTTGGATGTCTTCGGCAGTTTGCTGGACGATGCGTGCTGTCTCACCATGCTCCCAAACACGCATCTCACAAAAGGCGTTGGTGAGATGATCGAATTGTTGCCGCTGTTAACGATGCCCCTTTCTCGTGTGGACGAAAAGGATGCTCGTGCTTGTTGCGGATCCGAGGGTCGAGGAGGCATGCCACTTGAAGTGTGCATGGGATCGGAAGATGCATCTTCTTCCTCCTCGCTGATAGCTCCTCAGGAAGGACCACCTTGCTCAAAATGAACAAAGTATTAGCCCCTCCTGAGCTCTCCTGTCTGAAACCTGCAAAACCTCTTCGCCAATGCCTTGATCTAAATCAAGGGTTAGCTTACGGGTCCTAGACAATTGAAGTTGCCTATTTGGAAGAGGCACCTCAATTGTATGGCCACTGTAAATCATTTTAAGTTCACCATTGGCATATCTTTTTAACATTTGAGTAGTTGCAAGATATTCTTCTAAGATTACAGCTATAGGAGCAGAGATGTAAACAAAGGGTTATGTGCCATTTAGCAAGTTATAGATTCGGCAAGACGAGTAATTAAAGATTTTGAAATGAATAGATTCATTACTCTCAATTTAACTTTGCCAAAATTCCACTAAGCATTTTACAGGAGAGTATTTGAATTTTGTTTACCGTGGCATAAAGCAATTTTTAATTCCATGTCACTTATCAAGCTAGCATTACTTCTAGGAAACAAAGTCATTTTCATCCAAAGATGCATGAAACGAAGGGTTGGATTATGAATTTCCTCGGGTTTAGGATTTGAGCAATCATTAAGAGCAGAGATAGAGAACCAAAATTTCCTTTCGTTAAACCTACACATGGCAAGGTCTAAATCTATCATGTATGAATCATCAAAGCCAAGAGCAACATTTAGATGACTCCAGGTTAGATTATGACTTTGATTAAAACATGTGAAAGGAAAATTCCACCATTAGAGACTTGGAGAGAGCATAAGACTTCTAAGGTGAGCAACTCAATTCCAAGATCATCTACTTGCCAAAAGCTAGACCAACCAATAGAAGAAAAGATAGTGTTGAATTCGGTGGTCATACCTGCGTTGGAGAGAAGACTCGGATCCAATATCCTTGTGTGCTCAAAAGATCGATCCCGGAGAGAGAGATATCTTTGGTACTTAGTTGGTCGAACCAGAGACCACTTTTTTTATCATAGGTCCTTATCGGGGGCACCATGAATGCCCCGATATGAGGTACCTCCATCGGCACTTCTTCCTCCTCCTGAGGGTGTTCTTTGGTTTGGACGTTCTCCCAAGTGTATCGGGCAGAACCTCCCCTTCTTCTTCCTTGGGAAGTATCTTCGGATTGGTTTGGGGGCGTCGATATGGAGCTCCCACTTATAGCTTGTTTTGCTTTCTTGAACATGGATCTCAAAGGATTCTTCATCTTTAGAGAGGAAGAAGAACACAAGAGCAAGACTAGGCCAAGAGTGTGTAGAGGTAGGCTTCTAGTTTGCCTTGTGGGGAGAAGTTTGAGCTAAGAGAAGCTTGGTGAAGACAGGATATCTTCTTGTGGACTAGTGAGAGCAACACTACTTCTCTTGAGAGCTAAGAACTTTTCTTGAATGAAGAGAGGAGAGAGCAAGGCAAGGAGAGGCTTGAGCTAGAACTGGATTCTGGTGTAGGTGTGAGGATTGAGCTCTCCTTGCATGGGGTTTTATAGGGGAAGAGAATGGTCCCAAGGGGAACCATGGGGTGGTCGGCTGACCCCCCCCTTGGGCATTCCCTTGGGTTCCATGATCACCAGTTTTGAGAGATTCCTTACACAAAGCAAAAGGAAAAGAAGGAGGTGACCACAGTGGTCGGCCAACCCCCCTAAAGTGGGGATTCCACTCATGCTTTTTCTAGTGCTTGGTGAAAGTTGAAGCATAATTTGTGATGTGATCAAAAGCTGAGTTTAAGGTGCAAGATTCTCCTCTTTAAACAAAGAGTAGTGGGGGACAAAGGTATATCATGCTTTGGTCAAAATTGATTGATGTGTTTTCTTTTTCAAAGCATGGCAAAGTTAAAGTGAAAGTTGGTTCCCCACTTTGGACATGGAGTAGTGGGAGACAAGGATGTGTCCTGCTTTAACCAAAAGTGATTGATGTGTTTTAAAGCATGACAAAGCAAAAGAGATGTTTCCCAAAGCAAGAATCTGATTTTTGAAAGTCTCACTACTCAAATTTCATGAGATTCTTGGACAAAGGAAGATGGAGAGAAGAGAGAGGTGACATGGGTCACTTGGGGTGGTCAGCTGACCCCCCCTAGTCCTACCATTTTTTTTCTTTTTCTTTTATAAAGATCCTAAAATATTCAAGATAGGGTGCATATGGGTGGTCGGTCCGACCACCTTATAACCCTACCTTTTGTCAATTTTAGTGTTAAGCTAATCTAAAGTTTTATTTAATCTAAAAGTTTATTTTTTTCTAAATTTTAAGTAAGAAATTAAAGAACTGAACTAAATGCAAGAAGGGAAAATAAGAGATAACTACCGACTTACCTTTCGGCAAAGGCTCCTTGATTTTAAGTCCTCGGAGTGGGACTCTCCTTCTTGTTCATTCCTCGGGTGCATTGATGGCTCGTGGATGGAGACCGCGGAGTGTGCACTTCCTTTGCTTTCCAAACCTACCGTGGATTGGTAGGTTCATCCTCCTTGAGTTCATTGATCTTGGCCTCTGGGTACTATTTCTTTTGGCGCGGGGCTAGAACTCTTCTTCTTGGTGGTTGTGCTTTAACTGTTTGTTAAGTTTATAAACATTGAAACCAGAATTTACCTTGTGACTTGGGAACTGGAAGTGGATTTGGCCCGATCCTACGTAGATGACCGCATTGGTAGTGTTGAGGAAGGGTCTTCCCAAGATGACGGGGACTTCCACGTTAGCTCCCATGTCCAAGATGATGAAGTCGGTGGGATGTATTCGTCTTGGATGTTCACCAAGATATCCCTTGCGAGTCCTCGGGAAACCGTATGGTTTGATCTGCCATCTGCAAGCGAACCACATGTAGGGACCAAAGGTCCTCCTAACAAGTTATCATAACTTACCTTAGACATGATGTTGACGCTCGATCCGAGATCGCAGAAGGCGGTGTGGAAGGTTTGTTGTCTGATTGAGCATTTGATTGTCGGGTGGCCTGGATCTTCCTTCTTCATGATGAAGGAGGATCAAGAAGATAGCCCCAATAGGAGCGAAGTGGAGGCTTACCGAACTTTGTTGTTACCATGTTCACATGCTCAATTGAATCTTCTGGTTTCCTAGGAATTT
Organism: Microstegium vimineum; assembly: GCA_022036555.1. Lineage (NCBI taxonomy): Eukaryota > Viridiplantae > Streptophyta > Magnoliopsida > Poales > Poaceae > Microstegium > Microstegium vimineum. Next base: position 37,108,707 of record CM039127.1, read on the forward strand.
TACCTTGTTCTATAGATGTCATAGCTGCTGCTAATTGAGCTAATTGGGTTTCTAGCATTTTATTAAAACTCAATTGATTTTTTATGGCAGTGGTGAAGCTATCCATTTTTCTCACCAAACTTTCAAGAACTTTGGCAGTGGCAATCATTTTTTATTTATACCATCATTAATTTTAGATTGACCAAGAACAAGATCTTCAAAGAAGGCTGATTATTGTAAGAATTGTAATTATTGTAATTGCTATTACCTCAATTACCTTGGTAAAAGGGGCGTGAATTCCAGTTTCAAGAAATGGAACATGGATCTGCCAACTGTTGGAAAGTTCAGAAAGATGCAAATCTCTGAACTAGAAGAATGGAGAGAGAAAGCATATCACAATGCCAGGATATAAAAGGAGAGAACCAAGAAATGGCATGATAAGAGAATCAAGGTCAAGGAATTCAAGCCAGGGGACAAGGTTTTATTATTCAATTCAAGAGTCAAGCTCTTCAGTCATGGAAAGCTTAGAAGCAAATGAGAAGGGCCGTACCTCGTCGTCAACACCGCGACTCATGGAGCAATCACACTCCAGGACAACGACGGCAACATCTTTAAGGTAAATGGCCAACGTCTCAAATTTTCTACGAGCATCAAATTTCTGAACATGAAATTGATATGTGTCGGTGTTATGACCCGGGGGTCAAGACCACCAACGAGTAAATTTGTATATCGCGTGCTCCCTCTCTCAGACGTGATGCAAGATGGACACAAGATTTATCCTGGTTCGGGCAAAGAAGGCCCTACGTCCAGCGGGGGAGGATGACTTGTATTATCTCGCACCCAAAGCGTGCTCGTACAGGGGGGGTACAAGCAGTGTTACACGGAGTCAGCCACCGAGGGGTCGATCGAGCGGCTGTGTGTGTGTGGTGTGGTCTAGGGTCCTTGAGAACCAAAGTCGGATCGGAGTCCTAGATGAAGTGGGAGCCAATTGAGAAGAAGGAGTCCCAAAGAGAAAAACTGTAAAGAGAAGTCTCTCCAGAGGCCCCCTTTCATCTACCTCGGCGCCCCCCTTTTATAGACCAAGGGGGAGACTCGAGGGTACAGGGTCCTAATAGTAGAAGTATGGGCGGCGCATCCACGGCACAGTGTTGGCGAAGAGACATCGAGCACTGTGGCGGCGTGGTCTTCCCGTCCTTCAGGGCATCCCCGGTCATGGCATCAGTAGAAGTCGTCGCAGTACAGTATTCGCAGGCGGGCACGAGTCCCCTGGCCGAAGCGGGACGGGGCAGATGGGATGTCTTCCGTACCGGAGTTGTTGAAGAGGAGGGGGTCGAGCCCTCGGTCGAGGGGGGGTCGAGCCCCGTATGACTCTGTCACGTTCCGAAGCGTCGTCGATGGTCGCATGCTCACTTTCCGAGGGGTACTGTAGAAGTCCGTACTTGCGTTAGTGGCGGCAGTGGCGGCACAGTCGTCGGGAGTCGGGGACTGGACGGGGAGTTGGCGGATTTGACAGTGGACGCAGGCGCCCATGTCGTCAGGTGGGTTTACTTTTACCCATGCCGGAGTGGTTGGGTTAATCGAGCCCTCGTCCGTCGACGGCGCTTGCAAGGTCGAGGCGTCGACAAGTTGAGGAGGTCGAAGTCGAGGTAGAGGTCGGGGGGTCGTTCGCCTGACCCTCGTCCGTCGTCGAGGTAGAGGTCGGGGGGTCGTTCGCCCGACCCCTCGTCCGTCGTCGAGGTAGGGCAGGGGGGTCGTTTGCCCGACCCCTCGTCCGTCGTCGAGGTAGGGCCGGGGGGTCGTTCGCCCGACCCCTGTCGTCGTCGAGGTAGAGCCGGGCCAGTGGCTGGTTTCCGCAGTTGGTGTAGCGGGGGCCCTCGATTAATGGGCCGTGTCTTTCCGAACATGTAGGCTGATCCTTGCCTTAAAAATGGTTGCTATGTTTAGCGTTAATTTATCGAAGGGTTTAGGGTACCCCTTACCTTCGTACCCGACAGTAGCCCCCGAGGCCCCAGAGGAGTAATTTAGAACTCCTCTGGGGGCTATGATAACGCGTTTCTCGGGGGGAGCAGGAATTGTCCGGAGGGTTTATCCTTGGCCTGCAGGGTTAGTGAGAAATCCAATTCTCCGGGAGAGCACCCCGCGGGGGTAGCCCCCGAGGCCCCAGAGGAGTGATTTAGAACTCCTTGGGGGCTAAAATACGTTATGTAGTGGGGTCTTTAAAGGATACCTGGAGACGCGGCACCCTGTCGAGGGGTCGATCCCGTTCCTTTTCCTGCAAAGAGAAGTGTTCGAGGGCAGCTGTCGAACCCTACCGAGGGCCAGCCTTCGCTCCCTCGAGCACCGCTGGAGTCAGAGCGCCCCGCCCGAGAGGTCGACTCTTTCTGCCAGGTTACGAGTTTTCGACCTCTTTCGTCGAGGGGTGCGTGCGTAGTCGGGCCCTCGAGCCCTCGAATGGCTAGGCCTTCACTACCTCGTAGCGTCCTTCCCACGGATCCTTTCGCTCCGATCGTGGGTGAAGAGCATCGAGCTATCCTCGTTAGGATGACGAGCCCGAAGTCCTCGGTGAGCTGCTCTCGGGCATGAGTCCATTAGAAATGGTGCCCTGTACGGGTAAAATCCGAGTGAGAACTCGACCCCGTTCGATAGGGATCGACTAGCGGCCCGGAGGCGTTCTCATTGTTAAGCAAGCCGTACGGCTCGCTAAGCACGACCATATGGACCACCAAGGTGCCAACCCCGTTCGATAGGAGTTGGTGGCTCGATGCCTCCCAGCGTAGGGATCCTTAGGTGTTCCTAGGTATGCCTCGGATATGTCCCAGGGAGTCTCGAGAGTTCGTTCTCGAGTCTCCGTGGACATCCTGACTCGTGTACTCGAGGGCGGCTGTCGAACTCCGTTCGTGGAGCCAGCCTTCGCTCCCTCAAGATTTGGGGGTGGACCGGAGTCCGGTAACCATGGGTCCTTCCTTACCTCAGGTACTCGAGGGCGGCTGTCGAACCCTATGTAAGGGCCAGCCTTCGCTCCCTCAAGATTTGACGGATGGTTCGTCATCCGACGCTATCCTCGAGGAGGAGGAGTCCGACCTTGTGGACCGCCGAGGGGAAAAGCAGGTGGCTGTTGTATTGAACTTGGGGACATACCTGTGTCGGAGCTCTCGAGGGAGGCTGTCGAACCCCCGGACGGGCCAGCCTTTATCCCTTCGAGGTCATGTACGATCTGCAGTTGACGACCCGAGGCCCTTGTCAGGCCTCGAGCACTCGAGGGGGGCTATCGAGCCCGTTCGTAGGCCGACCTTTGTCCCCTCGAGAATTTGGGGGTGGACCAAGGTCCTAACCGAGGTCATTTCTGGCCTCGGGCACTCGAGGGTAGCTGTCAAACCCTCTTTCGAGGGCCAGCTCTCGCTGCCTCAAGATTCCTTACCCTCGAAGGCGACGTTTCTGGGCGCGCGCCTTTTTAGGCGGTGTCCGTTCGGCGCAACAGTGCGGTTACAGCGCAGAATGCGGTGCGGAGCCCGATGATGGGACGTTACGCCTTAACCTGGAGGGAATACGAGGAAGGAAGTACAGGCGAATTAAATGCGGAGATTCTCTTGCCTGTGCTGAATCCGTCCGTTGGCCTTCCGCGTATAAATAGTGAGGGCGAGGCGTCTGGTGCCCTTTACGCGCACTTGCCTTCCCCGCCTCCTTGCCTTCGTCTTCCTCGCCTTCCTCTTTCTGCCTCTGCCTTAGGCGTCCCGCGAGCAGGAAATCTGCGCGAGTGAGAGAGAAAGAGAAAGATAGGGAACGTACCTTCCGCCTCCAAACCCGAGCAAACCACCATTCCCATGGCCACTTTCCAGCTCTTCGGCGCCGGCGCCTGGCCTGCTTCTCGGTTCGTCAGTCATATCTGGAGGGGTTGGTGGAGAGCGGGCTTCTCCGGCCCGTCACCTCGACGGAGAGGCCGGAGTGGATAGCTCCGCCATCGGACCACGCCAAGCCCAACCCGCCGGAGGGGTACGTGGTGTCGCTCGAGGCCTTCCACGAGCGGGACTGGGGGGTTCCACCCAGCCGCTTCCTACGCGCGCTCCTCCACCACTATGAAGTGGAGCTCCAGCACCTCACTCCTAACGGCGTCAGCCAGGCAGCGGTCTTCGCCGCGGTGTGCGGGGCTATCTGGGGATCGAGCCCAATTGGGATCTGTGGCTCCATATCTTCAAGGCCAACCTCTTCACCACCTCGATCAGCAAAGGCGTCCGTCGGGAGGTCAGGGCCGGAGGCTGCAGCATCTACGCCAGGCGGTCTGAGCTCTGGCTCCCTGCGAACCCATCCTCGAGCCATTCCGGGTGGCATTCAGGGTGGTTCTACCTGAGGAACGACGACGGTCTGCTCCTAGCGTACACCGGGAGGACACTCAACGCCGAGCCCGAGCGCTAGAGGTACGGCGTCCCGACAGACAAGCAAAGACACTCAAGGGCTTGCTGGACGCGCTCAGGCGTCTGAAGGAGAAGGGCCTTACCGCGGAGATCGCTGCGTCAGCGTTTCACCGACGGGGGGTTCTGCCGCTGATGGCTCGACCCCTCCGCCTTGACGAGATGGGTCCGGGGGTCGGTCTATCGGGTGCCGCTTCGTCGAGCGCGTCCGCTGCTTTTTCGCGGGGGGGTTCGCCCTCAAGGATGTCGCGAAGGTCCCCATGAAGCCGGACGAGGGCTTCTATGAGCTGTAAGATCCTTTCTTTCAGTTTAAGTCCTCGCGCCCACCCCTTCCGTCCTTTCTGCTTGTTCTCTGACCCCCTTGCATCCCGCAGGGGAACGTGTCCTACAAGCGCTCGCTTCCGCCGGTGCCGGAGGACCGGGCCACGAGGGATGCGAACCGCCTCCGCACGGAGAAGCAAAAGGCCGACAAGGACAAGAAGAAGGAGAGGAAGACCAAGAAGGCTTTAGAGAAAGAGCTGAGGAAGCAGCGTCGGGTCCAACAGAGGCGGTTGGGCCTCGATGAGGAGCTGTCGCCCTCGGAAGAGGAGGATGAGGAGGAGGAAGAGGAGGACGAGGAGGAAAGAGGAGACGGCGCCTGAGCAGGCGGCCGTTGCTACTGGTGGAGAGGGGGGTCGACCCAAAGTCGGGCCCCTCCTGTTGAAGTTGGGCCACGGGCAGAGTGCCCCGTGGCCTCGCAAGAAGTCGCGCCGCGGCAAACGCGGTCGCAAACGCCGCGGCCCTCGTCGAGGGGCCGATCGAGCGAGCCCCGATTCCTGCTGCGTCGACCGCCCGGGTGCCGGGCCCGCCGGCTCAGGCGGAGACCGGCAAGAGGGCGAAGGTGGCGTCGCCGTCGAAGTAGTCGATCGAGCGAGCCCCCGAAGCCCGCCGCGTCGAGCGCACGGGCGTCGGACCCGTCGGCGCGGGTGGGGCCAGCAAGAAGTCGACGGTGGCGCCGCTGGCCCCTGCTCGGGAGAAGGTGGCAAGTGCCGCCTCGACCCCCGCCCCCCGGGCAGTGGCGTCCCAGAGCCCGACCAGCCCGGCGGGCGCCGAGCTGAAGCGTCGGGCTCCGAGGGGTTAAGTCGAGTTCGTAGTTGTTGTACGTTTTTTCCTTTTTTCGTCGGTGAGGACTCGTGCTTATTATCGCACACGTGCTCCTTTTTCAGGTCGAAGCACCGGCTGGGAGTTGTTCTCCCCCCCTGCCAAGAAGCTAAAGACGGGGGCTGTGGTGTCAGCCGCCGTCGAGGTTGGTCCGGCAGCCCCGCCCCCTTCGACGGTCGCCCCCGAGGCGGCACAGGCAGCCATGGCCCGGAGATGGCAGCGCGGGGGGAGGCACAGGGGGCCTCGGCGCCTACCCAAACGGCGGAGGAGGCGGACCCGCCGGCGGTGGCAGCCGTCGAAGCGACGGTCGCGGGAGCCTGCGCGGCCGTCGGAGGGGTCGCGTCCGGCGCCCGGGGGGTGTGGAGCCCCTACCGACAGCGGGCGGGACCCAGGAGGTGGAGGTGGTCGAGGCCCAGGCCCCTGCGAACGAGCGGGAGGCCCCGGCTCCCCCCGGCGCCGGGGCGCTGGCCGAGGGTCTGGCGGCGTTGGAGGCTCGACTCCAGCTCGAGCGCGTCGAGGGGCCCGTCCGTGCCGGCTCAGGGCGGGATGCTGATGGAGTCTACCCCCGCCCAAGTGGACGAGATGGTGGCCGAGTTGGTGGACCGGCGGAACTGGCCATCATCGCGGCTCCCCGGGCGGAGCCGGAGGTGGCTCGACCTCCCCTCGGGTTGGGGGGTCGGCGTCTCAAGGTAAGCTGTACTTCGATTTGCTCGAGACGCAGTGGATTCGCTCTGCTGGGTATTGACCTTTCGGAGCCCTTCATCGCGCAGGGCCATCGACGTCCTCGCGAGGTGGCGCCGAGGAGGAAGCCTCGCCCTTCTCCGATTACCAAGGAGGGGGGGGGACCTGCGCATTGGCGTCACCGGGCCGATGGAGCAGAGGGATCGCCGCCCGCAGCGCGGTGTGGGGCCAGGAGGTTCTCGAGGTGGCGGACCCCGAGACCCCGAGCGACTCTTCCTCACGCTCGACGACAGTCCGAGCTTCGATGGTGGGAGAACGTCGAGGAGTACCGGGCCTTATTCGAACACTCGGTACGTCATGCAGCGGAGGTCGCCGTCGCGGACATACGCGAGGGAATGGAGGTAGGTTCCGTTTTACCTTAGATTGTACTTTGCACTGCATGGTTGCCATTTGTTGACGATCTTCGTCTTTATCCCTGTCAGTCGCTGCGGGTGAGGTCGTACGAGAAGTCCCAGTACATTCTCGGGTACAGGGGCAGCTCTCGACCCTCACGCCTCTCTGGAGAAGGCGAGGGATGAGGCCGCTCGTGCGAAGGCGGAGGCGGCGACTATCCAGAAGGATGCCGAGTCGAGGGTCGCCTACGCGAGGGCCAGTACGAGGCTGTCCAGAAGGAAGCCCGGGAGGCCTTGTCGTCGGCGCAGGGCGAAGCTCGATGATGCCCTTCGGTCGACCATCGCCGTTGGGTAGGAGCGGGATGCCGCCGTCGAGGCCCAGCGCAAGGCCACGGAGGAGGCCGTCGCTGAGGGGAGACCTCGACGCCGTCTCCCACGAGCGCGACGCTCTGGCCGCCTCGGAGGAGAAGGATCGGACCCGCGCGACCTCCTTGGGCATGGTGGCGATGAAGCAGAAGGAGGCCCTCGAGGAGGCCTACAAGACCATCGAGGGTCTCGAGGCCCAGTCAGGGACCAGTCCTCTGATTTTGACGCCGTCCGCCATTAGCTCGAGGAGGCCGAGCAGGCCTACTCCGCCTTGGATGTGCAGGCCCAAGGTGAGTGTGTCGGGTGTTTGCAGGGTCTGTCCTGCCTCGACCCTTTTTCTGCTTTCGGGTTTTGATCGTTATGTGCTTGTTTCGGCAGAGCTTGCGGAGGAGAACGCCCGCGCCCAAAAGGACCTGGACAATCTTCAGGGCTGCTGAGCGCCGAGGTGAACCTCAACACGACGCTCTCGGCGGCCATCAAACACCTTCTGCGACGACCTCTCGGTCAAGCCAGAGCCGGAGCTCGAGGGGGACACTCTGGGGGAATCCCTGCTGCGCCGCTTCTACGCCCTGACGCGGGGGGTGACGGAGAACGTCCGAGCCGCCCTGCATGTGGGGGTGAAGCGGGCCCTCGCGGTCGTCAACTCCTTCTACGACGTGGATCTCAACCTCGTTGTCGACGGGTTCGCCACCGACCCGGATCTGACCGAGGAGCAGAACGACGCGAGGTGTCGGGAGCTGATGGACCACGCGGAGGTGCCCGGAGGCCAGCTGGCGAGACTCTTCGAGCCCGACGTGATCCCCTCGGCGGATGAGTGTCGTTGGGAGATGTCGATGGGTGGTCGCGGGCCTGCGAGCCATATCTGGACAAAAAGGTCCATGTAATAGTTAGGCCTCTGTACCGATACAATGCCAAGCCCCGAGGCTTTTTGTATATAATGCGTTTTTGGTCGATGTGCCCAGATTTAATTTCATTTTTTCGAGCTTTCCCTGCTTTTCTTTGCCTGAGTCGACGCCTGTGAGCTAAGTGTTCGACGCACGCTCTTATCCTTGGAAGGGGAGTGGCGAGTAAGGATACCGTAGCCCTGGGGCGTAGGTGAGTCCCTGACTCGACAGCACCTCGACCCTTAGGGAACTCGAGGCGTTTTTACTTAGTTCAGAAGCGTACTCGAGGGAAAGAACGAGAGGGAGAGTCGAGTTTGGAAAAAACGTTCGAGTTTCTCGGAGACCTAGGAGGGGGGGGGCCCTGTTAGCCCCGAGGGAGGCTCGACTTTGCTGAGGCAAAGTCGAGGCTACCTTAGTGCTGCAGATGGGTTCGTCTCGTTACTTCTACTTCTCGGCTCTCCCTACTTTTCTTTGCCTGAGTCGACGCTTGTGAACTTAAGTATTCGACGCCAGCTCTTATCCCTGGAAGGGGGTGGCGAGTAGGGATACTGTAGCCCTGGGGCGTAGGTGAGTCCCTGACTCGACGACACCCTCGAGCCTTAGGGGGTTCGGAGGCGCCTTTACCTAGTTATGAAGCATGCCCGAGGCGAAGGAAAAGAGAGGGGGTCGAGTTTCGAGAGAAAGCGTTCGAGCTTTTTCGGAGACCTTGGAGGGGGTGCCCCCCCTTCCAGCCCCGAGGGGAGCTCGACTTTGTCCGGGCAAAGTCGAGGCTACCTTTGGGCTGTGAACGGACGTGAAATGTGTTTCGAGAACATTTCATTCATTCGAAAATTTGTACATAAATGCGAAAATGTACAAGGCCCTGGGGCCTCAGGGATAGAAGCGACGTAGCTGTTCGATGTTCCACGCGTTGGTGAAGGCTCTCCCTTCTCGTTCTTCAGTTTGTAAGTGCCAGGCTTCAGCACCTCTGCCACGATGAAGGGTCCCTCCCATGGTGGTGTCAGCTTGTGACGCCCTTGCTGCTCTGTCGACGGCGCAGAACGAGGTCGCCGACGTTTAGGTCCCTTTTGCGCACGTTCTTGTCGTGGTAGCGTCGTAGCGTCTGCTGGTACTGGGCCGACTTGAATAGGGCCACGTCACGAGCTTCCTCGAGCTGGTCGAGGGAGTCTCTCGGGCTACTGTGTTGGCTTGCTCGCTGTAGGCTTTCAGTCGAGGGGACCCGTACTCGAGGTCGGTGGGGAGGACGGCCTCGGACCCATAGACCAAGAAGAACGGGGAGAACCCCTTTAGCTCGACTCGGTGTCGTTCGGTAGACTCCATAGCACAGCGGACAGCTCTTCGACCCATCTCTTTCCATGTTTGTTCAGCCGGTCGAAGACCCTTTGGGCTTGAGGCCCTGCAAAACCATGCCGTTGGCACGCTCGACCTGACCGTTAGTTCGAGGGTGGGCAACTGCAGACCAATTCACCCGGATGTGGTGATCGTCACAGAAGTCCAGGAACTTTTGGCCGGTGAAACTGGGGTTGCCATTGTCGGTAATGATGATGTTGGGGACCCCGAAGCGGTGGATGATGTCGGTGAAGAATAGCACGGCTTGCCGAGACTGGATGTTGGCGATGGGCCGAGCCTCGATCCACTTCAAGAACTTGTCGACAGCCACGAGAAGGTGAGTGTGCCCCCCCTTGGTTTTTTCAGGGGACCGACCATGTCGAGCCCCCATACTGCGAACGGCCAAGTTATGGGTATCATCTGAAGAGCTTGGGCGGGTAGGTGAGTCTGCCTGGCGTAGAATTGACATCCCTGGCAGGATCGAACGAGTTTGGTGGCGTCGTTGACTGCCGTGGGCCGTAGAAGCCCTGTCGAAAGGCACTTCCTACCAGGGTTCTCGGCGCCGCGTGGTGGCCGCAAGCCCCCGAGTGTAGGTCCTCTCAGCAGTGCCCTCCCCTCCTCGAGGGTGAGGCAGCGTTGGAGTACGCCCAACGGGCTGCGTTGATATAGCTCGCGGCTGTCCCCGTACAAGACGTAGGTTTTGGCACGTCGAGCTACTCGACGAGCTTCCGTGCAGTCTTCCGGGAGTTCGCCTCGCGTCAGGTACTCGAGGTAAGGCGCGCGCCAATCCGTCGGAGGGGTTGGTACTGCGACGACCCCGTCGATCTCCATGACCTCTCCCCCGCCCGAGGGGGGATCGGTCGAGGGGGGTGGGTCGACCCCTTGCTCGAGGGCGGGAGCCCCCGAGCCTAGGTCGATGGACGGTGTGTGCAGATCCCTCGAGAAGATGTCGGGGGGAACCGTCCCTCGAGTAGACGCAATTTTGGCCAGCTCGTCGGCAGCCTCGTTGTACCGACGGGCTACGTGGTTGAGCTCGAGGCCATAGACTTGTCCTTGAGCTTTCGAACCTCCTTGCAGTAGGCTTCCATCTTAGGATCGTGGGCAGCTCGAGTCTTTCATCACTTGGTCGATTACCAACTGAGAGTCCCCTCACACGTCGAGGCGTCGGACCCCGAGCTCGATGGCGATGCGCAGGCTGTTGACGAGGGCCCCGTAAACCCGGCGACGTTGTTGGAGGCGGGGAAGTGGAGGCGGATGACATATGCATATGGACCCCTGAGGGTTGATACGAATAGCAATCCTGCGCCTGCTCCCGCCTTCATCAGTGATCCGTCGAAGTACATGACCCAGAGCTCGCTCTGCACCTGCGCCGGGGTAGTTGGGTGTCAGTCCATTCGGCGACGAAATCTGCCAGTACCTGAGACTTGATAGCCTTCCGAGGGGCGTAGGAGAGGGTCTCCCCATGAGCTCGGCGGACCACTTGGCGATCCTTCCCGATGCCTCCCGGTTCTGGATTATCTCTCCGAGGGGGAAAGAAGAAACCACAGTGACCGGATGGCCAGGAAATAGTGTTTGAGCTTCCGCCGAGTGAGGACGATCGCGTATAGCAGCTTCTGGATGTGGGGATACCTTGTCTTGGTCTCGGAAAGGACCTCGCTCACGAAATAGACAGGCCTTTGAAAACCCGGCAGGGCGTGTCCTTTTTCCTCCCTCTCGACTACTATGGCCGCGCTGATACTTGCGTAGTTTCCGCGACATAAAGCAGGAGGGGCTCGGCCGGGCTCGGGGGGACCAAGACCGGGGGCGAGGTGAGCAAGGCCTTGAGCCTCGAGAGGGATTCCTCGGCTTCGGCAGTCCACGCGAAGTGTTCCGTCTTCTTCAGGAGTCGATAAAGGGGCAGGGCCTTTTCTCCGAGCTTCGAGATGAAGCGACTGAGGGCGGCAAGGCACCCAGTAACCCTTTGCACGCTCTTGAGGTCTTTGATCGGGCCCATCCTCGTGATGGTGGTTACCTTCTCGGGATTGGCCTCGATGCCGCGTTGGGAAACTATGTACCCTAGGAGCATGCCTCGAGGGACCCCGAAGACACACTTCTCCGGATTTAGTTTTATGCGGTTAGTCCTGAGACACCCAAATGTAATCTCGAGGTCCCCGACTAGGTTTCCGGGCGGTTCTAGACTTGACCACGATGTCGTCGACGTAGGCTCGACGATCGGCCCTATGTGTTTCCGAAGACGCGGAGCATACATCGCTGGTAGGTGGCCCGGCGTTCCGCAAGCCGAAGGGCATTGTGAGGTAGCAAAACATGCCGAAGGAGTGATGAAAGAGGTCGCGAGCTGATCGGACTCCTTCATCTTTATTTGGTGGTAGCCGGAGTACGCATCAAGGAAGCAAAGGGTTTCACATTCCCGAAGTGGAGTCTACTATTTGGTCGATGCGAGGTAAAGGAAAAGGAACTTTAGGACATGCTTATTTAAACTGGTGTAGTCTACACACATCCTATCTTTCCCATTCTTTTTCTTTACAAGCACGGGATTAGCTAACCACTCGGGATGATGTACCTCCTTGATGAATCCGGCCTTCAAAAGCTTGTCGACTCCTCCCCGATGATCCTGCGCTTCTCCTCGTCGAAGCGGGCGAGGCGTTGCTTCACCGGTTTGGACCGGCTCGGATGTCCAAGGAGTGCTCGGCGACTTCCCTCGGGATGCCCGGCATGTCCGAGGGACTCCACGTGAACACGTCGGCGTTCGCTCGGAGAAAGTCGACGAGCACGACTTCCTATTTTGGGCTCGAGGGTGGCATGATCGTCAGCACCTTCCCATCCTCATGGCCGGGGTCGAGCGGGATGGTCTTCGTGTCTTCCGCCGGCTCGAAGTTGCCAGCGTGGCGCTTGGGTCGGGGATCTCTCGGACAAGTCGTCGAGGGCCGCGAGAATAGCAGAATCCTCACGGGCTTCGGCTTTTTCCACGCACTCGACGTCGCAGTCGTATGCGTGCTCGTAGGAGGTGTCGACGGTGATGACCCCGAGGGCCCGGCATCTTGAGCTTGAGGTAGGTGTAGTTCGGGACCGCCATGATACTTGGCATTACCCGGTCTACGATGATGGCGTGGTAGGTGCCTCGCCACGCGACCACCTCGAAGGTCAGCTCTTCCTTTCGGGAAGTTTGAGGGGACGCCGAAACAGACCGGTAGCTTGACGCGCCGATCGGGAGTGCCTTCTTCTCCGAGACGATTCCGTGGAACCCCCCCCCCCGCGCTGGGCAGGAGCATGGTCCTCGGGATCCCCAGGAGGTCGAGGGTCTCGGCGTTAGATGATGTTGAGGCTGCTCCCCCCGTCCATGAGCACCTTGCTGGGCGGGTGTTGAGGATGATCGGGTCGACGATGAGCGGGTGTAAACCCCTGCGTTGGGGATGTGCTCGGGGTGGTCGTCCTGGTTCGAAGGTGATCGGCGTGTGGGACCAGTCGAGGTACCGTGGGGCCTGGGCCCGAACGGAAAAGACCTCTCGACGCTCCCTCTTGCGTTGGCGCGTGGTGAGGCGGGTCGAGGGTCCCTCGTAGATCATGTAGCGTGTGGATCTTGGGGAAGCCTCCCTTTTGTAACATCGCCCCTGACATGGCGTCACACGGCGGGTCTTCCTTTCTGTCGTCTCTCCTGGGGCAGGAGGGACGAAGTGCCTACGAAGCTGCGGCAATCCTCGAGGCGGTGGTTGGCGGCCCCATATGGTAGGGGCAAGGCTCTTTCAGCATCTTGTCGAAAGGAGCCCCCGTCAGGAGGGGGCCCTTGAGGCTTTCGCTTGTCCGCTGCAGCGACAAGGGTCGTCGGGGTCGTCGTCGTGCTCGACGTTGGGCTCGACGTTGCGCCGGCCGGTTCGTTTCTTCTTCTTCTCCTTCTTCGGCCGCCGTTGCGTCGTTGTTCTCCTGGGCCCTTGTTTCTCTTGGGCCCATCGTCCCAAAGGGGGGCCCCCGGGTTCATCCGCGTTGCCCTCCCCCTTCGCTGGGGGAATCTGGAAGAATGCGCCAACGGCCTCCTCGCCAGCCGCGTAGTTGGCGATGACATCCATGAGTCGTTGGCAGTGTTGGGGATGTTTCGCCCCAGCTCCCACACAACTCTTTGAGGTTGTCCGGCGATGAAGCCGTGATGACCTCGTGGTCGGAAAAAGTGAGTCAGTGTGGTACGCTGCTTCGAGAATCGGCGGGTGAAGGCGCGGAGGGTCTCTCCTGGTTTCTGCTTGCAGCTGCGAAGGTCCCAGGGAGTTGCCCGGCCGCTCGTAGGTGCCCTTGAAGTTGCCCTCAAAGATCGAACTAGGTCGGACGAGTCCTGGATCAAGTCTGGGGGTAGTTCCTCGAGCCACCTTCGAGCGGTTGTCGGAGAGGAACAATGGGAGTTGCCCCGGGTGATGACGAGGTCGTCTTTGGCTCCCCAGCTAGCATTGCCAGCATGAAGTCGGCAAGCCAGGTCTAGGCTTGGTTTCAGTTTTACTTGATTCAAGTTGGTGGGTGACGGAAGCGTAGGGCAGGGAGGCCCGCCGGTTAGTCCTTCCGAAAGACTCGAGGCCCCGGTGGCTTTGGAGACCGACATCGATCTTCGTCGCTTTTCGTAGTCCCTCCTCGGTGAGCGCTTGTAGGGCCCCGAGCCTCGGGGTGTCGTATCGCGTCGATTGTTCCTCGAGGGGAGGAGGTCGTGGCGAGGCGTTCCCGGATGGTCGTTTGGCCCCGGACCTGGCCCCGGGGGGGCCTTGTTCTGGTGGACAGAGGTTCCCGATTTTTCGAGGGGGGGCTGCTTGCCGCTTTAGAGGCAGCCCTCCGACGCCTCGAGGCCGAGCTCTCCGCGCTGGACCCGGCCGCAGTCTGGAGTAGCCCCCCGGATTTCCTCCCTAAAACGTTGTTGCCTGGGGGCGATGGCGCCGGCCATGTCGCGGAGGCGCATCGCGGCTGCTACAACATTCTGGCTGGCGCGGTTGAAGACTCGGGGTTCGGCGTTCCCTTCTCGACGATCTGCCGGTGGACTCCTCCGGGCCCGCTCGCGAGGCTCCTCCACCCTGAGGGACGCCCTCGATCCCGCTCGAGGGCATGTTCAAGCTGCTGAAGACGCAGGCGCTCTTCCTCGAGCTTGGCCGAGGAGCTTCGGACCTGCGTAATCTGGACGTCAGGGGGTGGATTGGCTCTATCGGAATTTGGGGGGATGGCGTCTCGAGGGTGGCATGGCGTTGGCCCCTCCCTTCTTCGGTGTCCGCTGTGTGTCGTCGACGTCGTCATGAAGGACGGTTTGCTCGTCGAGTGGAAGCACTCCGAGTGGAGTCGTAACTCTCGTCGGGAGAGTCCGAGTCGAAGTCGGCGTGGTAGAAGTGGGGGAAGAGCCTCCCTGTTTCCTCCTCTCCAGGCGCCGCCGTAACGTGCCCCGTACGGGGCAGCTCTGGTTTCGCCAGTGAAGGGGTAGGGGACGGGATCGATCGTCGCTCCATGACGGCGTCCATGGAGACTCGTGTAGGTATGTACTCGCTGCCCTGCGAAGGCAGAGTAGAGCGCGGCGCTGTTGCGGAGCCCGTAGGGGGGAACGGGTCGCGTGGTGGTGATGGGGTCTTTAGGTGTCGGGAGAAGCCACGGGAGCCTCCGGGGACGATGACGCAGAAGAGTCGAAGTCCCACGGGGAGAGCCTGCCCTCGGCCCACAAGCGTGGGTCAAGCGGCCCCCTAGGAGAGGGGGCCGTGTCGCGGTGCAGCGGAACTGCTGACGTCTAGGCCACGGGTGGGAAGGAAAGACTATGAAGTCGCCCTGGTTCCGTAGAAACGAACCCTAGACTGCCGAACCAGATGACGGTGTTGGGAACGGGAACGGTGGGATGGTGGAATCCATCTGGAGAGGTAGTTCGGAGTTGATCTGACACGCGAATCCCCCTACTGGCGCGCCCAACTGTCGGTGTTATGACCCGGGGGTCAAGACCACCAACGAGTAAATTTGTATATCGCGTGCTCCTCTTTTAGACGTGATGCAAGATGGACAAAAGATTTATCCTGGTTGGGGCAAAGAAGGCCTTTAAAGTCCAGCGGGGGAGGATGACTTGTATTATCTCGCACCCAAAGCGTGCTCGTACAGGGGGGGTACAAGCAGTGTTACATGGAGTCAGCCACCGAGGGGGTCGATCGAGCGGCTGTGTGTGTGTGGTGTGGTCTAGGGTCCTTGAGAAACCAAAGTCGGATCGGAGTCCTAGATGAAGTGGGAGCCGATTGAGGAGAAGGAGTCCCCAAAGAGAAAAACTGTAAAGAGAAGTCTCTCCAGAGGCCCCCTTTCATCTACCTCGGCGCCCCCCTTTTATAGACCAAGGGGGAGACTCGAGGGTATAGGGTCCTAATAGTAGAAGTATGGGTGACGCATCCACGGCACAGTGTTCGCGAAGAGACATCGAGCACTGTGGCGGCGTGGTCTTCCCGTCCTTCAGGCGTCCCCGGTCGTGGATCAGTGAAGTCGTGCAGTACAGTATTCGCAGGCGGGCACGAGTCCCTAGCCGTAGCGGGAGGGGCAGATGGGACGTCTTCCGTACCGGAGTTGTTGAAGAGGAGGGGGTCGAGCCCTCGGTCGAGGGGGGGGGTCGAGCCCCGTATGACTCTGTCACGTTCCCGAAGCCGTCGTCGATGGTCGCCACTGCTCACTTTCCGAGGGGTACTGTAGAAGTCCGTACTTGCGTAGTGGCGGCAGTGGCGGCACAGTGTCGGGAGTCGGGGACTGGACGGGGAGTTGGCGGATTTGACAGTGGACGCAGTGCGCCCATGTCGTCAGGTGGGTTTATTTTACCCCTGCCGGAGTGGTTGGGTTAATCGAGCCCTCGTCCGTCGACGGCGCTTGCAAGGTCGAGGCGTCAAAAGGTTGAGGAGGTCGAAGTCGAGGTAGAGGTCGGGGGGTCGTTCGCCTGACCCTCGTCCGTCGTCGAGGTAGAGGTCGGGGGTCGTTTCGCCCGACCCCCGTCCGTCGTCGAGGGTAGGGCCGGGGGGTCGTTCGCCCGACCCTCGTCCGTCGTCGAGGTAGAGCCGGGGTCGTTCGTCCGACCCTCGTCCGTCGTCGAGGTAGGGCGGGGGTTCGGTTTCGCCCGAAACCCCCCGTCCGTCGTCGAGGTAGAGCCGGGCCAGTGGCTGGTTTCCGCAGTTGGTGTAGCGGGGGCCCTCGATTAATGGGCCGCGTCTTACGAACAGTAGGCTAATCCTTGCTTTAAAAATGGTTGCTATGTTTAGCGTTAATTTATCGAAGGGTTTAGGGTACCCTTACCTTCGTACCCGACAATATGCTAGATTTTGTTCTTAAATCCAAATTCAGAAATAAAATCTACATGTTTTAACTTTTTGTTTTAAATTCCAAGAATGACCCTAGATTAGCCTTTGATTAGCCTTAACTCCCCCTCATGAAAGCTCAGCCCTTTTTGCCACTAAGTGGTTCAGCCGAACCAGCTTTTGGGCCAAACGGCTCAAACTTCATGAGCTGACTCACCTGACCTGAACAAGTTCGAAACTGGCTCGGTCGTTCAAAAACTTTCAAAAGCGTTCGGTCCGAACATGTTTTGAACTAGTTCGAACTCCTCGCTGCACAGGAGCGTCGGGCCAACGTTCTTCCTTGGTTTCCATCGCGATCCGAGCGAAGACGAAGGCCCTGAACGTTGTTTCTCTTCTTCTTAAACCCCTCCTCTTCCCCCTGCCACCTTACTCTCTTTCACAACTAGCAGCAAATACCATACCTTTTGCACCCCTTGATCACCACCAATGGCTCCACCATGCAATGGCAAGGCTCCGCTTTGTTCCTTTCGACGGAAGCCATCTTCAAGTCAAGAGACATCAAATGTCGATGCCAGTGGTCGTCGAGGTGCTCGACGTCACTCCATGGCCATGGCACCACCACCGGGCAGCTGAACTCCCGCTAGGGGGGAGATCGGCCGACCGGGGCAGTGGAGCTTCTCGAGCGGATGAGGACCATCGCTCGATTATGTCTCTGCGTCGCAACTCAATCAGGGCCCGGCTGCGCGCCTGTGAGCCTCAAAAGGCGACGTCCCACCGGCCAGATAGGGTGAAGAAGACCCCCATTTCCTCCTACACCGACGGGACACAAGCACCGGCTTACACCACTCGTACTTCTCCGTCAACACGCACATGGATGGCTCCAAGAGGGGCAAAATGGTGGACTAGGAAGAAGGCAAGGTGCTCGTTCCCGCGCTCTCTACCTCCAAGGAGCGGAGGGAGGGGGGGTTGTTTAGGGTGTGTTTTTGGGTTCGTGCGCTGACCATTGGAGATGGAGAGTCTGCAAGTCCCGTTCGGCGGACTAGCCATCCGCCATCAATTTTTGTTTTTCTCTGGGCACTCATGGCGCAATTCGAAGAGAAGAGGAAGAGAGTGAGATAGAGAAAAAACTAGTCTGTGCATTAGTCGCTAGGAGTAGAAGAAAATAACGCCCAAGTTAGAGAGGGCGCAGAGGGAGAGGATGGCGACGGCCTTGATCTTGGAAGGATAATTTTTAAGGCGTTCGCATTAGCACAATGCGAAGATCAAGGTCTTGCCCATAGCCATCGTGAGGATGAGGATCTCTTTTGCCTCTCTCTCTCATAGATCGCACTAATTGCTCGCCAATAAGATAGGCACTGAGGTTTAATTTTTAGTTTGTTTCATGATTTCCTTTTCAACCAATGTAATGTGTGCCTATAAAGCAGTTTGAATTGAATAAAAGTACGGTTCTTCTAGTATTTTGCCCAGCAGAACCCCTGCATGACGTTTCTATTAGCATACTCCGAGAACAAGTTTTATGGGGGAGCATCGGTCGTGATCAATGTTGTGTCCAAAACACCAAAAATGAATCACTGAATCATGCTGAACACTCCATAGCACGTACCAGAAAAAAAGAATTTGGACACGAAGAACGACACTTTCTTGGATCGGCCGAACAATTTCCGAGAGCCGCTAGTTCAGAAATTCAGAGAACATCAACATTCAAGGTAAGGGGATCCAAATGTTAGGAATTTGAAGTGAACCAACGGCTCAAGGAGCATTCGGACGACCGTTACTTCTAGGGCCCTGGAACCACCAGCCAGGTGGTAGCGCTATCGATCAGGCCCTAGTGCAACAGCTATCTGACTCTGGATTTTCGCTAGTAGGAGTCACTAGCTGTTTATGTCCGTGTTTTGTCACCGTAGTGTCCCGCTTCCTTCTCCTCCTCATCGCTAAGCCGTTCTCGTCCACATTTTCTCTCTGTCATAACGATTATAAATAGACTATATAATTAAAAACTATTTCCTTTATGAAATTTACCACTTACGTTCAAAACCCTTTTTAATATTTGAATAATACAAGAGATCAATCCAAAGATTTAAAATTTGAAAAGTGACTATGATCTATTGACTTTTGAAAGGGTTTGAAAGCGGCATAAAGAAAATTCTTGTACTTTTTTTGTCATAATAGCCATAATGTCACTACTCCTCTATAGTATGAAAAATCCTACCAAACGTTTTTATACATGTTCAAAACCTTCTCATTTGCTTTTGTTTTTCCTTTGAGTTTGGTCAAAACCATGTGACCTTGTTGAGAATTTATGTCATAGTTCAAAGATCATGATCACGTACACGCCGCACATACTTGTCACTGCTGTGTACACTGGACTGTACGCAAAAAATATGCCTTTCTTTTCATTAACTTAGATGTTCATCCAATAAAGATTACTTAGAAAATAAATGTTATGATCTCCTCTCATAATTCCTCAAAAGAGATATGGTACCATGAAAAATGATGGAGCAAAGCTCTTTGTTCTAAAAAATGATGATGATAGCACCATGATCTTATGTTATCTTAATGATAGAGAGATCTATATACATAGTTAAGGGTACATGTTAGCATTACCAGTTTTTTCACACACATGGCAATCTTGATATTTGGATTTATGAGATTTTCTCCTTGGATCCTTGTTTTGACTTTACAATATAAGTGATGCAAGTTTTGCTATATGTCATCCCTACCTAAGCCGCGCCAATAAGCCTTTTAGAAATAGGGAGGATACAAAGAAGGCAAACTCTTTATGCTTGTAGGAGACATAACTTTGAGTGAATTAGAGACTATAGGAGAGTAAGATGACTTATGAGATTTCTTTTGAAAAAAGTTTATCAAAAAACTCCAAGTACTAAGAGGGTGAGATGGACAGATGACTTTGCTTGGAGAATGTTCCATTCTCAATCTCCTCAACAAAATGTCTTGATGTGATTCTTTATGACTTGCTTTATACTTTGAATAGCCATAGACTTGTTACCTTTTAACCTTTACTCGAGGACGAGCAAAAAGATTGGTAAGTATGGGTGGAATCTTGTTGATGGTAATTAAGAGCTATCTTGTTACCATCAACATACCGGAAACATCCTCATCTCCGAAGGGAAAGCATGCATAAACCTGTTCATATTTGTGCAAATAACTAGTTCCTACATGTCCTTGAATATTTGATGCAAGGAATGACAAATGGGGAAATTTGGGAGCCGTGTGGGCCCACACAGGGGATCCGGCCGACCAACTGTAGGGGCCACTTGGCATCCCAAGTCCCATGATCAAAGTCCACCCATTTGGAGTTTTGTTTAGGGAAGGTATGAGTTGTGTTTGTCTACAACTCCTCCTACCGGAGTATAAATATGTACCTCGGGGTCATGTAAAAAGAGAATCCAATCCAATCAATACAAATCAATTACTTTTTTATCTACTTTACCAACAATTTACCTTTACCGCATTAGGTTTCAATATCTACGAGTTCTTTCAATGCTTCGATGGGCTGCATCTACTGGATCTCCATCAACCTTGCAAGTTCCACGTTTTGAGCAATCAGAGCTTTGATGTCCGGACGTATCGCTGTCATCTCGTTCTGCTATTGTTCTAGTTATCCTTGATCAATCTAAGCCTTGGCGTCTGGGTGTATCGTCGTCGCCTCGTTCAGCTTTGTTCTAGTTATCGTCCTTGTCGATTAACTGGTCAAATCGACTGGCACACCTTTGGACATCAAAATCGGGTATAAGCCCGAGGTGTTCGCAGATCCTAACGCTTTTTGTGTCAACACCTCTTAGGCCAAGGTTAAAGTAGTAAGAAATAGTGTAGACGTGGTGTATAGGCTAGATCTTACCTTTGTAAACCACTTATCGTGTGGATTGTTCGAGGATGCTAGTAGAAAGTGACAGCTCTATCTAGCCTTTGTATTCCACTATGCGTGTCAGATAAGTTCTTAAAAGGTAGGGCTTCAATACAACTTGACGGCGCGGTGCGGTAGGAGTTTAGTCCTCCTACTGATCTATCCCGTCGCCTCCTGCAAGAGAAGGGCTGATAAAGCTAGTATAACCAGCTATACCTTGTTAGTCTACTTTTCTATATCGAACCTCTCTACCTAGTTATCATAGTCTCCCTTGATCCATCATAGGACATACCCGCATTCCTAGTTAGATCCCTACTCGTTCCCTGTGGATACGATACCTGGAATACTCCTGGTGAAAGCTACCTTGACAACCATACGCTTGCGGTTCTTTTCCGTTTGCCACCATTGGTGTCAACATCCACTGAGATACCCTCTGCTGACAAGATATGACCCAGAAAAGGCACTTTGGTCAACCAAAACTCACACTTGCTAAACTTAGCATAAAGCTTATGCTCCCTTAACCGTTTCAACACTATTCTCAGTTGTTCTGTGTGGTCCTTCTCGTTTTCCGAATATACCAGGATGTCATCGATGAAAACCACTACAAACTTGTCCAACTCTTGCATGAACACCGAGTTCATTAAGTACATAAAATGAGCAGGCGCATTTGTCAACCCAAAGGACATCACTAGATATTCAAAGAGACCGTATCTCGTGGAGAAAGCGATCTTGGGTACATCCTCTTTTCTTATCTTAATCTAATGGTAACCAGACCGTAAGTCTATCTTAGAGAACACTTTAGCTTTAGACAACTGATCAAACAACAAATCAATCCGCGACAATGGATATTTGTTTTTGATGGTAACTGCATTGAGAGGGCGATAGTCCACGCACATTCTTAAGGTATTATCCTTCTTTTTTCACAAAGATGGCGGGACATCCCCACGTTGAAGAACTCGGGTGGATCAAATCCTTCTCCAGCAACTCCTGGAGTTGTTTCTTAAGTTCTGCTAACTCGTTGGGTGGCATCCTATATGGTCTCCTGGATATAGGTGCTATTCTAGGAGCCAACTCTATAGCAAACTCGACATCTCTGTCCGGGGGCAATCCCGGAAGATCGTCAGGAAACACATCCGGAAACTCACAAACTATAGGAATCTTATCCAACAACTCTGCGGTGATGGCAAACATGACTCCCAACTGATTTGGATTCTTAGGTAAGAAGATTCCAAAAGTGGCTCCATTTTGGGGGTTGGTGATAGACACTGCACGTTGGGCGATATCTAGATGCACTTTCCAAGCTTTCATCCATTCCACCCAAGGATGACATCTAGACCTAGGTCAGGTGTTACAATGAGATTGACACTGACCGAAGTTGGCCCCATTGTAATTTCTACATCCTTTACCATTTTACGAGTGTATAGGACAGCTCCAGCTGCACTAATCTGATACTCCTTTTCCGACTCTACCACCTTCTGCTGACTCCGCAGCACGAAGTTCCCACCTTCTGCTGATCTTTAATTTGATGGTAACCAGACCGTAAGTCTATCTTGGAGAACACTTTAGCTTTAGACAACTGATCAAACAACAAATCAATCCGAGGCAACAAATATTTGTTTTTGATGGTAACTGCATTGAGAGGGCGATAGTCTACACACATCCTTAAAGTTTTATCTTTCTTTTTCACAAAGATGGCGGGACATCCCCAAGGTGAACAACTCGGACGGATCAAACCCTTTTCCAGCAACTCTTGGAGTTGTGTCTTCAGTTCTGCTAACTCATTGGGTGGCATCCTATATGGTCTTCTGGATATAGGTGCTGTCCTGGGAGCCAACTCTATAGCAAACTTGACATCTTTGTCTGGGGTAACCCTAGAAGATCGTCCGGAAACACATCTAGAAACTCACAAACTACAGAGATCTTTTCCAACAACTCTGCAGCGATGGCAAACATGACTCCCAGCTGATTTGGATTCTTAGGTAAGAGAATTCCAAAAGTGGATCCATCTCGAGGGTTGGTGATAGATACTACACGCTTGGCTATATCTAGATGCACTTTCCAAGCTTTCATCCATTCCATTCCAAGAATGACATCTAGACCTAGCTCAGGTATTACAATGAGGCTGACATTAACCGATGTCGTCCCCATGGTAATTTCTACATCCTTTACCATTTTACGAGTATATAGTACAACCCCTGCTGCACTAATCTGATACTCCTTTTCCAACTCTACCACCTTCTACTGACTCTGCAACACGAAGTTCCCACTTATGAATGAATGCGATGCTCCAGAATCAAACAAGATAACTGCAGGACATTGATTAACAAGGAACGTACCAACTGTGATGGGTTCTCCTTCCGGCACTTCCTCCAAGGTGGTGTGGTGGACGTTCCCTGTGGAAGGCTTCTGCTGATTGAACTGCTTCCTGGGCTTTGTGCAGAAATGAGACAGGTGCCCCGTTTGACCACAATTGTAGCATGGCCCCACAACATAGAGTGCCCTCTGCCCTCCAGTTCCAGATCCTCCAGCCTTGTCCTTGTTCTGCGGCAGAGGGCAGTGTAAGGCCTCTGGTAAGCTGGTCGAGCACGAGCATTGGTCATCTTCCCCTGAGGTGGTCGGAACCGTGCACCAGCCTGTGGTGGACGAAACACTGGCCTTGAGGCATTAGGACCCCTGTTTTGGTGGGATCCTCCCTCTGGGACTCGACGACGAGTCTCTACGAGCAACCTGTTGTCGTTGGTCTCCTGGTTCAAGCAGTCACGGATGAAGTCGTTGAACGTGGTGCGGTAGCTGTTTCCCATCTTGGACAGAAGGGTTGCATTCATGCCCCTCTTGAAGCTTACGTTCTTCTTAGCGTCGGTGTTAACGAAGTCGGTGGCATAGCGAGCCAACCTGTTGAAGCTGGTGAGGTATTCTGTCACTGACCTGGTACCTTGAGCAAGCCTCATGAACTCAGTGAGCTTCATCTCCATCACGCCTTCTGGGATGTAGTGACGGCGCATGGCTATGGAGAACCTCTCCAATGTGACCACGGTACCAACAGGTAAGTTATTGCGGTATTGGGACAACCAGATACTTGCCGGTCCTTCCAGCCTGTGCGCGGCATACTTTGCTTTTAGCTCCTCCGTCAGGCGTAGAAGTCGAAACTTCTGTGTCATGGAGTGCAGCCACTCATCTGCCTCCAGCGGTTTAGTAGATTCCTTGAAGATCAGAGGGCGGGTGTCCATGAAATCCTTGTAGGAACTGTACTGGTTAGGTGCTAGCCCTTGCTGTTGCCTGTGCTGTTGAGCCGTGTTGGCGGCGATGTTGCGCAAGGTCTCATTCATCTGACGCTGCATCTCCTCCACACTCCTTTGGCTGCCCAGAAACTGACCAAAGAACGCTTCCGGTGTGATCGGAGGTGGTGGTGGTGGTGACAGGTCCTCCCTGGTTGCCTCTCCATCACCACGAGTGTTGCGACGAGTGTTAGCCGGCATCTGTATATCCCATTAACAAGCAACAATTAGGTGATGTTATATTGAATAATGAATAAATACCGTGATGTACAAAATGTAATATTAAGCACACAACCAAATATAATTACTCATCTTTCCACATAACATCACGTAATTAATTACTTGTCATAAGCATACAGATAACATTCCATAACCTTTGCCAGAAAAAACGTCTGGACTTAGATCCAAATTCGGCTTACACATAATGAAGATCCAAATTAAACATAGTCTTAAACAACATGATGCAAAAGCTCTCAGCGCGAAAGATCAAACTCCTAATCTAGCGCTCAGTAGCCGTCGGAGAAATAGTACTCCCCGTCCATGTCGTCGAGGTAGGGCTCGTCGATGAAGGCCTCGTTCGGAGCCAAGTACTCCTCCAGTGGGTCGGGACCAAGGACCACTCCGTCCTGTGGCTCGGGCTCCTGCTCGGGCTCCTCAGGTATAGGTGCTGCGGCTGCTGCTGCCTGCTAGTGGTGAAGAGCGTGGAAAGCTTCGTGCAGGTTGTTGATGTACTCCTGCTGCTCGTTGAGGTGACCCTCTAACTCTGCAACTCTCTCCTGCAAGAGTTCCGACTCGGTCCAAGCTTCATTCCTAGAGTTGGTGGCATCGAGGAGTAACTGCTCACCAACCACGCGAGCAGTGATCTCCTCCTCTACCCTAGACTGGGCTTGGTCGCGCTCTAGAGTCATCTGAGCCAACTCTGCCTGAAGGTTTGTGACGGCTGTCTCGAACTCCTGCTGCAACTGGCGCTTGCTCTCAAGAGTGGCGTTGTGGATCTCCGCCACATCCGCAAGACTACACTCCAAACTCTCACAAGTGCCAAGCAGCGCGCTAGTGGCACCCATGGCTGGAGTCTCGTAGGAAAAAAGCTCCTCCTCATCCCCAGCCAGTGTTGTCTCCTCAGCCTATGTCCAATCCACAGGAAAAGCCTGTCCACGGGGAAACACTCTAGGCCAAGCTGCTGCAAGGTCCGCAGGAAAGCGAGCGATGATCTCCTTTAGCACCAAGTATGCTGCCCTATTGGCACCATCCTTAGCACAAGCTCCGTTGGTGATGATTGTCTAGCCTGACCAGTCTGGCCTGCCTTCCAAAGCCTTTACCTTGACCTGAACATGGACCAAAGAATCCTAACCATACTGCTGCTTCTGCCAAGAGTACTTGGGCTCCTAGCCCTCAGGATACCCAATGGCATGCAAACCCACCAAAGGATAATCGACAGCCCAAAGTACGTCAAGAACTTTCCCTTGGTCATCTTCCTTGCCAACGGGTAACGAGGAACTCCTGCTCCTCCGGTTGCCTTCCTGGCGGTCAGACGGGTGCGAGGCATCTGTAGAAAAAGGGGTTTCGAACTCTCGTGAGACAGATATAAGTCGGTGCATTTTATCAAAATGGGACAATTACAATTTAAGGGGAGGTATGAGACATGGTATAAGAATATAAACATGATGCATGATCGTAATTATGTTCTCACTCACTAGAATGACTTGCAAGTCCTAACGCTCTAGTCGATGGCAAGACGATCTCTCATTATGCAGTTATTTGTCCTACATGGATACGTAATTGGTGTACCTGCAGAAGATTCATTTCAGCCCAAAAGAACCAAACCCAATGCAGAAAAATCACTGGGCACTTCCTGATACGCACTAAGTACATATCAGTTAGATACCAAAACCTTATGCACCAAGCTCGGAAAACCCACCCAACATTTCATACTTCTCAGATATGTTTGCATAAAGCTTGCATATCTTTAAGTAACCATATCACTTCCCTAGACCAACGGTTGGAAGGTCTACTCTCACATCTCACAAATAGTTTTCAATGCAATTTTCGAAACTTGTATTATTCTTGTACTAAACATTGTTCCTAAGGACCAGGTTCCTTTGGTTCAATCAGCTTCATTTCCTTTCTGAGTGGTAGGTAACCCTGTGATGAAGTGCATACTAATATCTTCCCACTTCCACTCAAGTATAGAGAGAGGTTGTAGCAAACCGGCAGGTTTCATGTGCACTGCCTTAATGCGACAACATGTATCACACTTCGCGACATACTCAACAATATCCAACTTCATCTTAGACCACCAATACCTTGTCCTGAGGTCATGATACATCTTGCTACTGCCTGGGTGAATTGAAAGCTTCGAGTTATGGGCTTCGCTGAGAATCCTATCTCGTAGAACCTGGTCCTTAGGAACTACCAGAAGCTGATTGAACCAAAGGACTCCTTTCTCCAAAATAAAAGTAGTACAAGTTTATGGTTACTGAAGATCTTCCTTAGGAACTACCAGACGCTGATTAAACATTAGTACTGAAGACATTCTCCAAAAATTACTTTTATATTTTTAACAGGAATATCTTCATTTATAGAGCCTAACACAATTTATTTCATTATTTTAGGGTTTACCAAACTCCAAATATAAAATAAACAAGCATAGATATAAATACTGAAAATGAATAAAGGAAAAAGCATTTCCGGATTGGGCCCAAGAAGAACAGTGCTGGGCTCAGCCCAGTGCACACAGGCGTGCGTGGGGTGGCTGACAGGCGGGGCCCGTGGTCAACTTGGGTCCACTTATCGGCGAGAAGTGAGCAGAGCTCCGGCGCTGACTGGCACTTTCTCACCGGCGGTGAGCTCGCCGGCGGTGAGAGTGGATGCGCTGGACTCGTGGTGATGTCGCGCATCGACTGGTGGGGTTGGTAGAGCCAGCGCGAGCCTGTAGCGAGCCGGCGGTGTGCGGTGGTGGCGAAATACGGCGGGGCTACGCAGCGAAGCTCTCACCGGCACTGTGTTGCCTGGCGAGTGGGTGCGTGAGCACCACGGTGGTGTAGTGAGTGTAGGATGGGGGTGTTTGAACTATAGCAGCTTTGTGGAAGCCTGACCACGTGCGAGCCCCACGGTGGCGGCAATGGTGCACGGTGGACGGCGTTGTGGAGTTGCAGGGCAAGATAGAGCGGGAAGAAGAGTGTTCTCACCTCTATTACCTCTGGCGAAGCTTCTGCGGAGATGGAGGCGACGGAGGTGGTCGGAAGAAGGGTGAACGCAGTTTGGTCATTGCGGTGGTGAGTGCGAGCCGAGGAACGGCGATGGCGTTCTGGCGTGCGAAGAGCTCGGCTGGCGGGCAAGGGCGAGCAGGGCGTGTGCGAGGTGAAGGCGAGTGAGTGTGCGAGATGGATCGAGCAGAGAAGCTCGGGGGATGACGAACGGGTGAAGGGGGTGTTTGCGGTACTCGGTGCGGCGAGTGTGAAGCAGAGCGGGCGAGAGAGAGTGCGAGCGCGTGCGTTTGTGGGTGTGGGAGGTCGAGGGGGTGTAGGCGCTCCCTTGGTGCGGTTATGGCCGACCGGCGTGCGGGTGTGACTCGACAACGCGGCGTGTCTACGGAGCGTGGCAGAGGCGGCAGCGCGTTGGGCACAGCGAGCTCTTGGTCCTAGCGCCGTTAAGGCGGATTCCGAACTTGATCGCGAGCGAGACGGGGTAGGGTGCTGCCGTGTTGCGGGCGACCGCGGGGCAGCGGCGATACGACGGTGCGACGTGCTATGCGGAGCTCTGCACGGGCACGGGCAGCGGGAGGCGAGCAAGGATGTCTGTGCGCGCGCTTGGTCCTGGCGCCTTTAGCGCGGATACGCGCTCGGACGCGATCGAGACAGGGCGGGGCGCTGGCCGGCGGCAGGCGCTGCAGCGCTGTAATGGCGACGCGACTGCACGGCGCGACGGCGGGGCAGTGCGGTCTGTGGCGCAGTGCAGAGCGGCAGGGCTGACGGCACGGTGCAGCGCAGGGTGGCAGGGTTGACGGTACGGCGCGGGAATCGTCGGCCACGTGGCGCGGCTGTCGACGTATGGCGCGACCGTGTCGGGTGAGTGCGCGTGGCGGGCGGTGCGCGTGCGGGGCGCGGGCGCGGGCGCAAGCGTGGGCGCGAGCGGGCCAGCAGGCGAGCACGAGCGCTAGTGGGCCGAAAGGCTGGCCCCGGCCCAATTCCAATTTCCTTTTCCTTTTCCATTTTCTGTTATTTGTTTCAAACCGAATTTGTTTCAAAAAAGTTTTAAAAACTCCCAATTTGAACTTGCTACTTAAACCAAAGATGTTCAGAATAAAATACTCTACATTTTTCATGAAGGGCATATTTTCTTAAAACCATTATTTTATAAGGTTCTAGATTAAAAACTAATTAAGCCATTTTTAGAAAAAGAATTGCTTTTATTTTTAATAGTTAAACTAAGCTTAATTAGGCAGGGTAATTAATCATAAAAGCAAACCATCCTTTATTCTAAGCATAGCAAACTTAGCTAAACATGTTGATCAAGATGTTGAGCACAAAACACCTATTCAATTCTAGTGTGAAGAATAAAGCATACACATATAAAATGATGGCATGAATAACTTGTATGCAATGAAATGCTTATGCTTAGGGCTAATGATGATCATAATGCAAGCTTGACACAGGGTGTCACAGTTCTTTCACCTAGCAGTGATGTTTTTTCGCTTTTTATTATTTTGTAATTCAATTTATTATTTTTGTGCAATCAGGTTTTGTTGTGAATTTGCTAAGTAGATGACAAATCGTTCAATATGAAATATTATACGATCTCCAAG
The DNA here is from genome assembly GCA_022036555.1 of Microstegium vimineum. Lineage (NCBI taxonomy): Eukaryota > Viridiplantae > Streptophyta > Magnoliopsida > Poales > Poaceae > Microstegium > Microstegium vimineum. The sequence continues at coordinate 37,137,087 of CM039127.1, forward strand.
CACTCCTAGGAGTATGTAATAGAGAATGTTCCTTTTCCCAAGCATTCGAACAAAATAAAGGAAACATTCACCCTTGTGAATCCTACGATCTCCGTCATGGTCAGCCTTTCGTGCTTATTTTTTGCGCTATCATTCAAAAAAATGATATCAAGAAGCACAAATGTAAGACAAAACAATATATCATTTATGTTATTTGATCTCCTGACAGGTAGTAGAGCATTGCCACCGATATGTAAAACCCGCATCCATGCCAGCTACTTTAGGTTTTCATTCTCATTTCTTTAAGCCAAAATAGAACCTTTGTCCCCCAATCATTCTTGCCAAGACACTGTGCCACGATATATATAAATTGTGAAAAGGGACAATATTAAAATGATTTTTGAGTGTTTAGCAAATAGTATTGTTTTCAGTAATTAAGACATGACTTAGATACACAAAATACTCTCAACAGACTTGAAAATCTAAGGAATAACAATACAACATGAACATAGTTTATCAATAAATGGTTCCACAAGTACCTTGAAGTGTGTGAGTGCAGGAGATAACAATTGGAACAAAACAGGATTAGGAAGGGAACCTAAGCGGGTCATCTGACCTCCCTATGGGAATTCCAGGTCCTACCAAGGTGTCACAATACAGGAGAAGTGCCCCAGAGCCAACCTCAACCATTAGACCAAGTTGTGTTTTCTCTGGATGGCTCAAGATCAAGTCACAAGGATCAATGCCATGGCAAGGAATGATCCAGCGGAAGAACAACACCAATCCACTCCATGACATGTGGGGCCACCTTCTAGAAGGAGGTGGTTGGTCCCACTTGTCATAGGGGAGTTAGCCGACCCCCTTGGTGGCTCCAAGACGCCACCGCCTCCCAGCGATGTTTGCATGCCTCCATGTATTGCATTTGTCATGTGCACCATCTCCTCCATCCATTCAATGATGGTTTGATCCAAGGGAGGAGGATGCAAGGCACATGGATCGATGATGTGATGCTGAAGTAGCCCCTACTTCACCTCCACTATAAATAGAGGGTCACACCCCCCCCCCCCCGCCCCTCTCCATTTATGATCAATCAAGGATTCAAGTGAAGATTAGTGTAGTTCCAATCTCTTAGAAGTTAGTCTGGTGTGGGACTTAGAGTCGAGTCAAGCTTGCCTTGGGTTTTTGGAGTCATCTTCTGGTGAGTTTGGTATACCTCTAGTATCTTTCCTCTTTTTGACTTCCGCATTTATTATATTATTTCTGCTTTACTTCACTAAGTCTTTGCTTAGTTATAGTATTACACTTGTTATAGTGATGTTGGTCTTAGTTTAGCTAATAGTTGCTATATAATTGATTGTGATCATGTTTCCCTTGCATGTATGCGATCATTGTCTGTCACAGGATACTCTAGTTGGCCAAAGATCTAGATTATAGTAGTAAGAAATAGTGCAACAGTGTTGGTATTTCTTATGACTATTTGATAAATCCGCAAGCTCATAGATAATACCGTTGTAGCACTTCACCTAGGAGTATTCCAAGGTATCGTAATTTATATTTTCCCAAGGGAAAGCAGTAGATAAAAATGATAATTAGATAGAGATCCTAAAGAGCATCTCAACTTAGTACCAACTAGTATAGGGGGTAACGAAATGTGATAGGAAGGTGGTGGATGAACAAGCCAAGGTAAATGATAACTAAAGATAACAATTAAGTATAGCTAGGTGGGAGGACAATGAGAGAGATAAGGACTCCTATGTGATTCACTCTACTTCAATGTACTTAGCAAATTAATTAGTCTAAACACAATGGTTTGCCACCTCAATACAAGTATGCTAGGCGAGAGGATAGATCAGTAGGAGGACAAAACTCCTATCGGACCGCGCTCTCTTTTTACGGGGCCTTACCCTTTTAAGAACTTGCCTAAGAACATGTGGTGGGATACAAAGACTAGACAAGGCTATCACTCTCTTGCTAGCTACTACAAACAATCCGTGCAGCAAGTGGTAACCAAGGGTAAGATGATATATAAGCACCATGCTTACACACAACTTACTACTTTAATTGTGATCTACAACCAAAGTACCCTATGACAGGCAATGATCGCATACGGGAAAGGCCACAGGGGATCACAGACTATTAATATAAAGACTAGTAATAAGTAAAAGCACACAATAATACTATAACAAGTATAGTATTGCTCAAAGTAAATACTAAGTAAAGTAGAGGAAAAGTAATATATTAAATAAGATAAGTCTGACAAAAAGGGAAAGGTACAAGAGCTATACCAGACTCTCTAGGAGACAATTCCGGAAATCCCGAGCACAGCTCAACTCTACTCTAACTCTCACACTAGACTAAATACTAAGATAAATCTAAGCAAATGAGCTTGTACGCTTGCCCACTATGTGTGAAGAGGGGGTGTGATCCTCTATTTATAGTGGGAGGTGGAGTAGGGGCTACTCCACCGCCACATCATCAATCCGGGAGGCTTCAATCTTGGACTATTGGATCCACCGCCTCCAAACTGCCTTGGAATGCATGGTTGTGATTTCCATCATGTGTTAAATGTGTGGGGGAGTCACCAGGAGCTTCAGGGGGCCTTTTGGGTGTCAGCCAACTACCCTATGATAGGTGGGCCCTCCTAGGGCTTCTAGAAGGTTTCCCCACTGGTCAAGGACCTAGTGGGGGGTGGTAGCCCCTTAGGGGTATCGGCCGACCCCCTAGGTGTCTTGGGCCCTTGTCATGGAGCTTGGATGATTCATTTGAGGTGTTTGTCAAGCTGATTCTCTCTAGGTGGGCCCATAGATCCTTGTGCACTTGATCTGGAGCGTTGAATGAAAGCACAAGTTGCATCCAAGGGTTGAAATAGCTTTGTCATGGATCATGCTGGCTTGGCTAGCCAGAAGGGTCCAAACTAGGATCAGGCAACCGTGGTTTGGCTCCTTTGGAGCCAGGCTTTCTTGTGGAGCTTCTATACATGTCAGGAGTCTCATGGTACAGAGGTTCTGGAGTTTGGCTCAAATCACACATCGGGAGATGTGCAAAAGGAGCTTCCAGCACCCCTGATTGTCCTAAGATATCATTCCCTAAAAACAAAGGATAACCAAGTACATATGGAACTTATTAGTGATAAATATGTTCATGAAGTGTTATTCTACCCTTAAACCGGGACTGTTGACGGTATTTTGAGTATATAAAAGTATGTCATTCTGAGCGTCAATGAGGCAGAACCATCCAAATTATAAGAGATCAAGTACCAAAGTAGCCGATTTAACTGCCACTTAAAGCACTTGAGCCCATATAATCCCGGTAGTCTGGAAATCTCGAAGGATTTCTAACAATTAAACGAAGATACTTGAAGTACGAAATAAAGTTATTACAACACTTTGTTCCAAATAAAAGTAGTACTCTCGCCACGACACATGTGGCCAAATAAAACATTGTTTTGAAATTCGAACCCAAAGTCTTACTCCACGCGAATACCATTAATAGATGGGGTGCCAACGAGACCATGTCCGACAACAGCAAAAGATGAGCTTGTAGAAGACCTTGCCCAAAGCCTACTCCTCTTCTCCTTCGACAGGATAGAGACAGTGCTTACAATAGCCAAAGTATACTTGGCCATCTGCAACAAACGGGATAAACCCTGAGTACGGGAATGTACTCAGCTAGACTTACCCATCTAACTGAAAATAAAGACTCCAAGGATATGCATGGCTAGATATGTGGATCTGGATAACCTTTGCTTTTGCGGAAACGCGACCAATATGAAATATAAAGATTAGAGAGCAGCCATTTTCCATCCTATCATTATCTCTAGGTTTGCACCTGTACTAGAGCACACACTTGATCTAAGCAAACAATATAATAAAACCATATCCAGTTCATTTTGTCCATATTTTAGTAGAACCATTACGATGTCACATGGAGTTGTATCGTGGTGAAGCTCAGCATAATCCCCCACTATCTGGTGGGAGGTGGCGACTCGAATCGATATACAACCAGCTGGCAAGATTACCTTTAACACACGCCCACACTTTCCCTGTCGAGTCCATGCATTAGGTTACCGCTCAACAAAGTCCAGGCAGTACCGCCGCGATCTCAAAGTAGTCGACCCAATTGGAGAAATCAGTTGGCCACCACGGGGCAGGTCGTATATCCAAACTAGAGGGTGCTAACAGTAGGCTAAGAATCGGCCCGGACAGTGTTTACTCGGCTTCGGGGTCGATACTCACAACGGCCCCTATGTGAAAGGGCGCATTCAAAGATGTAAGAGGGCCACCATCGTATACAAACCTATACGATCCAACGGACGGACTGCCCCTAAGTCTAAACCACTTGGTGCCCTTGCCTTCCAGTTGACCGCACTTCATTACTACCATTGGTTCTTTCCCACGATAGCAAAATATAGCCAACCGTGATCGGTACTATCCCCATGGGATAATACGAACATAAATATAAATGTAACCATTTATTCTAAGCAGGCTCAGCGGTTGCTTTTACTTTTATTAACAGGGTAACAAGGTAGGTAATTCAAATATCAAGGAAGGTAATGCATCAAGTGAGATTCAATCAACTCCTGTCATCTAATGCATCACAGTATAAAATACCTAAGTAGATTAATTGTAAATAATGGGAGGCTTAAAGATGCTCCGGGGCTTGCCTTGAGTGAAGGTGGAGGGCTGGTGATCAGGGCACTCGGGGAGGTTAGTGTCGAGCTCATGGTACTCCTCGTTCAGCTCCTGCATCTCCTGGACTTCTGCTCCTTGGGGTGGCACCTGAAGTTTCTCCACTGACCCTACATGGTTGCAATGGATATAAGTAAACTTGATGGTGCAGGGATGATGCTTGAGCAAGAATTACAACACTTAAAGGTTGCTTTTAGGATTAACCTAATATTCATTCTAGTTCCATTTTACACAACAAGCCTATTATTAACTGCTCAGAAAAATCTACAAAAATTATAGGGGACAAAGCATGCTTAAAGGATACTACTGCATACAATTCACCCATAACAAAGCTACCAACTAGCAGATACAAAAAGATGAATTTAAATGCAGAAAAAGCACTTTGATCTAGACCTACTAGCTGACAGGGTGAAACATGCTATATCTTGAAGCTTGCGAGGCTAGGCTTGGCGTGCTCAGGGTGACAACGCGCATCGACTGGGGGTGTTGGTTGAATCAGTGCGGCCGTGAAAGTGGCCGGTGATGTGCGGTGGCGGAGTAGCGCAGCGGCGTGACGCGGTCAAGCCATTACCGGCGGTGTTAGGCTAGGCTAGCAATTGCGTGAGCACCACGGTGGTGTGGTGAGTGCAACGCAAGTGTTGGTTGAGTCGGAGGAGCTCCGAGGAGGTCCGGCCATGTGCAAGCTCCGCGGAGGCGGCAATGGCGCACGGTCAACGGAGGTGCGGTGACTGAGGGCGAGCTAGGGTATGGGGGTTGGTGTTCTCACCTTGACTACCCTTGCTGGTGCTGCTCTGGAGATGGAGGCGACGGAGGTGGTCGGGAGGGAGACGAACATAGTTTGGTCGTTGCGATGGCGACTCCGAGCCGAGGAACGGCGACGACGGTCAGGCAAGAGGAGTGCGCGGCTGGCTAAAGCGAGACGAGCAGGGCGTGTGCGAGGCGAAGACAAAGCGGTGTATGAGATAGATCGAGCAGAGGCGCTCAGATGGTGGAGAATTTGAAAAGGGGGCGCTGCGGTGCTCTCGATGCTCGGCGCAGCGAGAGCAGAGGTAGCGCGAGCAAGAGAGTGAATGCGGGTGAGTGCGAGAGGGGCAGGAGGTGTAGGCGCTCCCTTCTGCGCGGTCATGGCCGACTGGAGTGGCCGGTGGGGGCCGTGACGCGATAGCGGGGCAGTGTGGCAGCGGCGTGGCCAGTCTGCGGCACGCGGTGAGCGGGCAAGTGTGCTGCAGCGGGGCGTTCTTGGCCCTAGCTCCGTTAGGGCGGATTCGGCACTTGATCGTGAGAGAGATGGGGCAGGACGCTGCCGTGTTGCGGGCGAGCGCGGGGCACCGGCGATGCGACAGCGCAGCGCGCTGTGCGGAGCTCTGCGCGGGCACAGGCGGCGAGATCAGAGCAGGAGTGCGGTGCGCGCTTGGTTCTAGCGCCGTTAGCGCGGACACGCGATCAGACGCGATCGAAACGAGGTGGGGCGGTGGTCGGCGATAGGCGCTACGGCGCGCGTAATGGCGACGCGATGGCGCAATGCGGCCTATGGCACGACGCAGTGGCAGTGCTGACGGTGCGGCGCAGGGTGTCAGCGAGCGATGCGAGGCGAGTGGCGCGGCGTGGCGTGTTCGGCGCAGGCCGGCAGGCATCTGCGGCCACGCGGCAACAAACGCCGACGTACGGCGCAGCCACGGTCGGGCGTAGTGCGCGTGCGTCGCACATGCACTGCGCGTGCGCGGGAGCGCGCGGGCGAGCGGCGCGCGGGCGCGAGCGGGCCGCGGGCAAGGCCATGTGGGCCAAATAGGTGGGACTCGGCCTGTTTCAGTTTCTGATTTCCTTTTTCCATTTTCTTTCAATTGATTCAAACTGAATTTGCTTCAAAAGAGTTTCAAAAACTCCAAACTAAGTTTTGAAACTTGAATCAAAGTTGTTCAGAATAATATTCTCTACATTTTTCATGTAGGTCAAAATTTCTAAAAACCATTATTTTACAGGGTTCTAGATTAAAAACTATCTAGGTCATTTTAAGAAAAGAATTACTTTTATTCTTAACAAGTAAACTAAGCTTAATTAGGCAGGGTAAATAATCATGAAAATAAACCACTCTTTACTCTAAGCATATTAAAGATTGCCTTCTTTTCATCCTACTCTAAAGGCTTATGTGGAGCTATAGGTAGGGATAAAAAATGTAGCAAACTTACCTTGCATATATTGTAAATTCAAATTTCGGATCCAAGGAGAGAAGTGACATACTCTTAGATCAAGATGTGCAAGTGTGTGAAACATGGCAAATGATCAATACTCCTCTATTTGATTTGATCTCTCATCCTAACTTATTATTTTGAGACATAGCTATCTTTATTTTTCTATGAGCTTTCATATTCTCATCATTTTTCTCTAAGACTTGGGACCTTCATGTGCCCCTATATTTTTTTTCTTTTTCATAAATTTTGCAGAGTATATATCTCATTTACTAGCAACATACTAGAGAGATATTATTTTAGAACATAGAGCATGAACTTTGTGGAAAATGAGAGGCATGTTTTTGTGTACTTCTAATGTAGAAGCAGCATATATATATGTGGTGTGTATGTAATCTTGACCTTGGGAGCATGATAAGTCTCTCAATAAGGGTCACAAAGCTTGACCAAACTCAACACAAAGCAAGTAGCTTATGTAGAAAGCTTATATCATGAAAGAGCATGTATGGCTTTGGTAGGAATTTTTCACCATTGAGGAACAAAAAGTGTTTTTATCATTTTAAGAAATAAAACTCCGATAGTCATTTTGATTAGAACAATATTATAGCAGCTCTTGTCTTGTTATATCATGTCTCACAACAACTTAGACTTAGTTACAGCATTTGCAACCCACAAAGTTTTAGGTTGATGATGGTTTCAATTAAGCCAAGTAATCCATAGTTAGAGAAATACCAAGTTGTAAACTAAGTACTAGAGAAACATTTAGCAGAGCAACTATTCATCATTTCCATAAGGGAGATAAACATTCATGGAACATATAAGGGTAGAGAGAAATCTTTTTGCTCTTTTTATCATATTCAGAATTTTTTAGATGCAAACAAAGATAAGAAAGAAAATGCATGAATGTAAATGCTAAGATTAAACACTTATCTTAGTGGGGGAGGGAACCTCCCCAAGCTTATCTTTTGCTCAATAGTGTGGTGGATGATATGGATGTTGTTGCCACCACATTCTCCATCGTTGGATTTCTTCTTCTTGATATGCTTGGAGTTGTTCGGTGGTTTGCTGGACTATGCCTGCTGTCACACCATCTCAACGCGAAGTTCGCCTATGGCATTGGTGAGATTGTCCATTTGTTGCCACTGCTCACGATGCTCTTGTCTCATGAGGACGAGAAGGATGCCCGTGGTCTTTGAGGGCGTGATGGTCGAGAGGCATGCCACTGGAAGTGTCCATGGTATCAGAAGTTGCATCGTCTTCCTCCTCGCCAACCACTCCTAGGGAAGAACCACCTTGCTCAAAATGAGCAAACTGTGGCCCCTCACGTGCCCTCCTGCTGGAACCTGCAACACCTCTTTGCCTACTTCCTTGATCTAAATCAAGGGTTAGTTGGCGGGTCCTATACAACCAACATTTATCATTTGGAAGAGGAACCTTAGTTGTATAGCCACGATAAATCATTTTGAGGCCACCTCTTGGACCTCTTTGAGCATGTGAGCATGTATAAGATATTCTTTAGAAATTACTGCTCTAGGTGCATGAATATATTTGAAAGGATAGGCTCCATCTAACAAGTTCATTGATTAGGCAAGACAAGTGATTGTTGATACTTCTTAACGTCATTACCAAAAGTGGAATAATTTCTATTTCTAATAACGGCGCCAAAAAGGGTTAACCACCTCTCATGCCACTTAAGCCAGTTTTTCATCCCCAGCATGACAGAGAGATGTGGTATTGAAATATGCAATTGCTCTTCTAATAAATATAAATGTGTTTCTACAAGCGCATGGATTATATCGAAGTAGCATTTTAACTAGGAGCATTCCAGGTATCGTTATTTATATTTTTACCACTGGCAAGGGATACTAAGGAATAAATGAGGAATGAGTAATGAGTATCACTCCATGTGTAATGCAGAGTTTTCATCTATCTCTCTCAATACAGGATAAGTGTCACATAAGATATAAATAATGAATGAATAGTGACAAAAGATAAATATTGATCAACATAAATGTAGACACATAAGATAATGATAAGCACCTCAACAAATATTCTAGCAAGTCATTAGTATGGAATTAGGACGAACTACAAAGATATTTCCTAAGTCATTCTGAACTATATAGTCTAGCATACTATGATTAGTGCAATTATACTTGGCAATCATGGCAAGATAAGAGATATTCATGTGTAGTGAGTATTACTAAGGAAGATGAGAAACATAGGAATCACTTCCCCATAATAGTACTGCTCTGTATGCCCTACAAACGGGAGGAGGACTACAAAGGACTCAACAGGACTGTCACTCCCGCGAACTACCTCACGATCCGGAATGTAGGGTACAATCGTAGATAAATACGGTCTAGGCACCACTCCTACACAATATCTATCATTTACCCATAGTACTGGTGGATAAACACTATACGATCCTAAACATGAATATGATTCAGATCTAACTAAGCCAAGTATATAATCACAATAGACTAAGAACAATATAACTAAGAACATAATCGAATAGAGTAAAGTCATAAACAATATAATGAAGTAGAGCAAAGTCATATTCATAATACTGAAGAACAAATGAAGAATAATGAAGAACTAGAGAGAGAATTACCAATAATCCTCTTGATAAATCTGGAAACCAATCGAAGATTGACTCCTTCTAGGTCTAATCCTATATAGCTATGCTAAACTAGAGATCTAGTTGATGTGGTGGCTCTAGGGCTTGATCAGGGGCTTCTCCTCTTGAGATGGATGATGAATAATGAATTAGGTCATAGAGGCTCCTCCTCAGGGTCAGGGGGCCTTCCTTATATAGCCTCCTCAAATGAACGTCGACCGTCGGATCAAACTGACCTTAATGGAGGGTGTAGATGTGATCTCAAAGGCGGTGGAGAGAGGGTCCACAAAGCAGAGACCCATTGGTGCTTGACCTAGGGCGGTCGCCCCAAGGGGTAGGGCAGGTGCCCTGCTCCTGGGCCCGCTCGGCCTCTCGCTTCTTCCCGCACCTTCTTGACCCTTCTAGAGTGTTCTTTTTCCTACGGATGATAATTATCTCTATGTAAACATGACATGTGGGCCTTTCCTCCATATTTCCTGATACCCCCCGCAGAAACAGACATTCACTAAAACTCATGGAATTCTATTAGTTTAAACCTTATTTCTAGTTATTGGTTTCATATAGATCCTTATCCTTGTTTAGTTGACGGTTGATTTTGGTACTTAAAGACTGTCAACAAGCTCCCCCAAGCTTACCTTTTGCTCGTCCCTGAGCAAAGATAAACTCAATGATGGATCAGGAGTTGCTGCAATGCTTTCACGCCTTATAGGTACACATGCTTTCAAATAAGATCTCATCTCTGGATTAGATCAACTATAGAGATTAAAAACTTACTCATTTTACCTTCTACCATGGGGCTTGTAACCGTCACATGTGTCTTGGGTAGTTGAAATACAGAACGGTCCAGTCAAGCACCATGTACCTTGCTCTTTGATCAACTATAGCTCCAGAGTTTTTGTAGATTTTCAAAATAAAACTCAGAGATTCCTTGTATGACTCTCTCAAATCGCTCTTTTGTGGTATTTCTAGATCCTTACCAAGGCATTAATGGTGTCTGCCTTTCTCTCAAATATGTGGTATTTGTGGTATAAGGCATTGTGACATTGCCTTCTCTCTCTCACCCTACTTCTAAGGCTAATATCTGGAGGTCATAGGTGGGAGATAGCATATACATACTTACAAGACATATGTTGCATAGTCAAACCGCGGATCCAAAGGAACATGTCAATAAGTCAAATCAAGATGTGCATGTGTGGAGAATGAATGGTGTATAAAGATGATGGTGGTTGTGGTGATGATGGTAAATGATGATGATGAAAGCAGAGGTGAAAGTCTAATTCTACTTTTGCTCTATTTTTTATGGATATACCTTTCTTGTATTTGAAACCTTTCAAAGGGAATGAGATGCTTGATATATTTTTTTTTGAAGTGGGTATCTTGTACCCCTAATTCTACTGTTGGAAACTTGTCCATTTTTACCTCTCTTCTCACTTTTTTTTCGAGGTTGGCGGGCACTTGCCCATTTTTATTTCCTTGTCTCTTTTTTTAAGAGCACTCAAAGATATGTCTCCTAAAGCAAATTCTGAATTTTGAAATTCACGCTACTCAAATCATGAGATTCTTAGACAAAGGAAGATGGGGTTGATAGGGATGTGACCAAAGGGTTCCTAGGGGTGTCAGCCGAACTCCCTAGGCCTCTTTTTCTTTTCTTTTTCTTCCATTAAGGTCACCTTATGTTCCCCAATAAAGAAAGCAAGGTTAGGGGTCTTAGGGGTGTCAGCTGACCCCCCTTATGTCCTAACCCTGGTCAGCTTTTAGTGCTAAACTGATCTCAAGATTTTACTAAGTCTGCACTTTATTTTGCTAAGTTTTAAGCATGATTAAAATTAAAGAAATAAAATAAATATAAAGGAAATAAAAGATAACTACCGATTTACCTTTCAGCGAGGGCTCCTTGATTTTAAGTCCTTGGAGCAGGACTCCTCCTTCATGTTCATTCTTCAGGTGCACTTGATGGCTCCGGAGATGCAGAGGCAAAACTATCCATTTTCTCACTAAGATTTTCAAGAACTTTATCATTGGCAATCATCTTTTTATTTATACCATCATTAATTTTAGATTGGCCAAGAACAAGATCTTCCAATGAAGGCTGATTATTGTAAGAATTGTAATTATTGTAATTACTATTATCTCCATTACCTTGGTAGAAGGGGCACGAATTCCAATTTTCTTGTTGTTGGGGTCGATACCTGTTGTTGTTGATGAAGTTCACGTCCTCCTTTGTCGTCTCGGGGCAGTTGTTGCCCGAGTGAACATTTCCCCTGCACACCTCGCACCATGGATCGGCTTCGATAGCTCGTGCAGCGGCAATGGGATAGATGGCCTCTTATTCCTTCTTGTAACCTTCTTCTATCTTCTTCATCAGGAGGTCCATCTTGGCAGAGAGTATGTCCACCTCATTGACGGTGTGCATATCTCTCTTATTCGGCTAGAGATGCTCCTCACCCCATCCTTGGTTGATCACCGTCTTTTCGATGAGGTCCTTGGCATTCCTCACTGTGTGTTGGAGGAATGCCCCTCCAGCGGCAGCATCAAAGTGACTACAGGCCATATTGGATAGCCCGTGGTAGAAACCTTGAATCAGGAGTCAGTCTTCTGGAGACGCTCCCATGATGAGGATAGGCACGAATGTACTACTGGAGATGCTCCAATGCCTCAAGAATCGCCTCATCAGACTGTTGTTGGAAGCTTGAGATCTTTCCACGAAGGGCATTGGTTTTGCCCATCGGGAAGTGATGAGGACATCCTCCATTATTACCTGTTGGCAAAGATACAACAAATAATGGGCCAAGTGGCCCAGTTGTAGTCAGGCGGCGAACGTGTGAGCCTCTGAATAATCCCACCTTGCTTAGCTAGGGAGGAGGAAGCCACCTTAAAAGGGAGAGCCACCCTTCCCCTATCTGACTAGTCTTTTAGGGAGATTGGGCCTTTCTCCGAGTGGGTGTGCCTAAGAACTGTTGGGGTCCGGGCAACCTCAATTTATCGGGCCTCGGCCAACCCTACCTGGGCCGGATGTATCAGGAAGAACTTCTTGAGGAATGCATTGGCACACCTCTCCCAGGTGGTGGCTTCTTCTTTGTGGGCGTAGAACCATTGCTTCGCCTTTCCCAACATTGAGAAAGGAAAAATGCGAAGGTGAATGGCGTCAGGTGCCACTCCCTTGAAGGTAAAAGTGTCACACAACTCCATGAAGTGCTGGAGATGAGTGTTGGCATCCTCATGGGGCTTCCCGCAAAATGGGTTTGTCTGCACCATGTGAATCAAGGCGGGCTTCAACTCGAAGGTGGCAACCCCGAAGTTGACTTCAGGGCCCTGAGTTACGTGGGTAGCGGATGGAGCTGAGAAGTCAGAGATCGCCTTCTGGGCCATAGCTTCCTTGAGTGGTTGAAAGGTCTAGGAATGGCTAAAGGTGGGTAAATAGCCTATTAAAATGTGTTTTCAACTTGTTTGCCGGCTTGACAAGAGCTACAAAGCTTATCCTTCTCAAAGACAACATCTTTCAAACCTCTAACTAGATCATGCTTGACAAGTTTGTTCAATTGCCTCATCCCAACATGACCAAGCCTTCTATACCATAACCAACCCATGCTAGTTTTGGATAGCGAGCAAGTTGACAATTGAGTTTCACTTGCATTGAAATCCACCAAGTATAGATTCTCATATCTAAAGCCTTTGAATATCAGTTAGAGCCATCTACACTTATGATCTCTACATCATCAACTCCAAAGATGTACTTGAAACCAAGATCACAAAGTTGAGCTATGGACAACAAGTTGAAGTTCAAGCTCTCTACTATCAACACATTGGATATGCTCATGTCATTGGATATTGCAATCTTACCGAGGCCTTTGACCTTGCCTTTGCCATTGTCACCAAAAGTGATAGAATCAACCCCATTGCAATCATTTGGCTTGATAGAGTTGAACATTCTTGAATCTCTGGTCATATGTTGAGTGCACCCACTATCAATCACCCAATGCCTCCCCCTGGCTTTATAATTGACCTACAAAACAATTCAATTCTTCTTAGGTACCCATACTTGCTTGGGTCCTCCAAAGTTACTGAATAAGGACTTAGGTACTCAAATAGCTTTCTTCTTTGAGCTCTCATTGGGTGTACCCATGTACTTAGCAATCACGCCTTTCTTTCCCTTGGTAAGCACATAACTAGAATCAAAGCGAATAGATGTACTTGTAAATTTTATCTTGCTTAGATTTAGTTTGCAATGTTGCTCATCATTCCCTACTTGCTTCCAACTTGGGCAAAAATGACCATTGCTCTTCACAAAGCGAGGCTTTGGAGTCACAAAGGCCGCTTTGCCTTTCTTGGGGGTATAGACCAATCCCTCTTTGCAAAGGGAGAACTTTTGGCTACCCAAGAACTTAAGCAAGCGGGCCTCTCCACCATAGGCATTGCCTAAGGCTAGAGTGAGCTTACCAACCTTCTTCTTAAGGGTCTCATTCTCAACCATTAGTGAAGCATCACAAGTGAAGCCATCACTAGTAGAAGAGGTAGAGTTAGAGTTGCTACAAGAAGGGTTATTTGGGGTGATGATGATGGGTTCATAGAAAGATTCATTGATTATGTCACAAGTTGTTCCCATTTTACTTGTTGAAACATGCTCTTTCTCCTTTTGCTCAACAAGAGATGAGTGAGATTTTTCAAGCTTAGAGTGAGCTTTGCCAAGCTTCTCATGTGCATCCTCTAGCCTCTCATGAGTGCAGTTTAGCTCATCAAAGGATTGCTTGAGAGCTTGGAGCTCTTTCCACAATGCTTTGCACTCCTTTCTCTTGATGTCAAAATGAGTCTTAACATCTTCCAACATGTCAATTAGTTCATCTTTAGTGGGTTCATCATCATCATCATCACTAGAGTCACACTCATCATCGGATTGTACCTTAGTGGACCGAGCCATGAAGCATGTTGATGGAGTGTCAAAGAGAGAGATCTTGTTCTTCATAGCAATGCTTGCAATAGCCTTCTTCTTGCTTGATCTCTTTTCATCATCACTTGAGTCATCATCACTTGAGGAATTACTATCCCAAGTGACAACATATGAGCCTCCTTTCTTGTTCTTCTTGAAGGTCATCTTGCTCTCTTTCTTCTCTTTCTTCTTGCCCTTCTTTTCATCTTCATTGTCACTATGATGAGGGCAATCCGCAATGAGATGATCCTTGCTATTGCACTTGAAGCATCTTCTATCTTTCTCATTGTACTTGTGTCAGCTCTTCTTCCTTCTTGCAGTATAGCCCTTATTCTTCATGAATTTGCCAAATTTCTTGACAAATAGAGCCATCTCTTCTTCATCATCATCACTATTGGTTGAGCACTCATCATTGCATGATTCATCACACTTTGCTTTGCCCTTTGATGATGATATGGCTTTGAATGCCACACTCTTCTTCTTCTCATCCTTCTTATCCTTGTTTTCTCTCATCTTCTCCTTGTCCTCTCTAAAGGTGTCATCGGTTATCACCTCACCAAGAACTTGGTTTGGTTTCATTGTGTCCAATCCGCTTCTCACCAATAGAGTGACTATCATCTTAAATCTTGAGGGAAGACTCCTCAAAAATTTGAATGAGAAATCCTTGTTCTCCACTTTCTCTCCAAGTGACTTGAGGTCATTGACAAGCACCTCAAGCCAATTGAACATCTCCAGCACATTCTCATCATCCTTCATCTTGAAGCTTGCAAACTTCTCCTTCAAGATATATGCCTTGGCCCCCTTAATGGATTGAGTCCCCTCACAAGACTCTTCAAGCTTCTTCCAAGCCTCATGAGCACTCTCTATGTTCTTGATTTGCTCAAAGACCTCCTTAGAGATTGCATCATGGATGGCACTCAATGCAATATCATTGTTTTGGAGCTTCTCCTCCTCAGCCGCGGTGGGTGCCTCCTCATTCACCACCTCAAACTTCTTGTCAACCACCAACCATATCTTCCAGTTCATTGATTTGATATGGGTGGTCATCAATGCCTTCCAATAGCTATAATTGGTGCCATCAAACTTGGGTGGCCTCTTGGTGTTGTTGATTTGAGCCATTTTAACACCGTGGGATGTTAAGCCTCAAATGAAATGGTGTACCGGCTCCGATACCACTTGAAAGGTCTAGGAATGGCTAGATGGGGGTGAATAGCCTATTAATAAATTCTACAACAACACTTAGGCAAGCTTGTTAGAATAAAACACGGCGAAAAGCAAGTTTGCGCTAGCACTACGGCTAGGCAAGCCACCTACCAATTCTAGTCACTAGCAAGATAGAATCTAGTTCACACAAACTAACTAGCTAACAAGAACTAGGAGACTAAGGTACACAAGCTAATCTAGCAACTAGAGAGCTACTCTACTTTGCAAGAAAGTAAAGAAAGTAATGCAAAGCTAGAGTTAGGAGGGTTATACCGCCGCGGAGAGTAGAATCAATCAATCAATCGATAACCAAAGAGGATCCTCGGTAGAGACAATGAGACACAAGATTTTTTACCGAGGTTCACTTGTTTGCCAACAAGCTAGTCCTCGTTGTAGCGATACACCCACTTGGAGGTTCACGCGCTAATTGGCATCACACGCCAAACCCGTCACCGGGTGCCACAAAACCAACACAAGATGGGGATCCACAAGCTACGCGCAATCCACTAGAGATACCTATTGCGAACTCCCGTGGGGAAGGTTGAAGAACCCCTCACAATCCACCGATCGGAGCCAGAGACAAACACCTTACTCCGCTCAGTGATCCTCGTTACACCAAGCCGTCTAGGAGATGGCAATCTCCAAGAATAACAAGAGCTCCCGCCATGACAATGATCACCAAGTGCCACTAGTATGCAATCAATAGAGAAATGCACTTGGTTCACTCAATCTCTCATGTGTGTCAAGAGGATGAGTGGGTGGAGCAATCTCAAGCAAGGAAAAATGTGTGAAAGAAGTAGGAGTGCAAGATATGCCCCAAAGGGCTGGACATATCACTTGTATAGCCTTCACACACAAGCTAGCCGTTTTGCCCCTCAAACTGGTTCTCTGCGCATACTCTGGACACAGATTTCATAGGGCTCTGGACCATTGAAAGCATCTGGACCCCTTCACAGCCGAGCACCAAAACCACTCAAAGACACTCTAGACGCTGGCTCCGAACGCACACCGAGCGCCGTCCAGACCAACACGCATGTGTCCGGTCACCCTTCACAAGTATCTTGGAATTAGTTGGTTGTTTCACTAGTTCAATGGATTTTATATGCAATGCAATGAACCTAGTGGCACATGATAACCGCAATCAAACACAAGAGCTCCCTCCTTGATAGTACGACTATCTATCCTAAATGTGATCACACCCTCTATGGTGTCTTGATCAGTAAACCGAAAATGGTTCCTATATCACCTTTGCCTTTACACCATTTTCCTTTGCACCACCAAGCTAGAGCCCTTTGCCATCAACACTTTGATCCATTAGCTCCACCACATGGCATGTACCAACCTATCTCATGATTCACACTTAGAGATCAAGGTTAGTACTTAGGTAGGATTCGTCAATTACTCAAAACCAAACACATGGGGACTCTCAGTGGTGGTGCAGAGCCTCCTTCCTGGGACGGATTCAGGGTCGAGATGATCCTCTGAGGGGGAACTTGACAACGTCTAGTCCTCCTCAACGGCTGCTCGGGATCTTCTAGATAATGTTCTGGCAGTTGGAAACCGCTCATACACTGTCTAGCTTCACAACAAAGGAAGACATAGACAGGGGTAATCCCCTATAACTAATTGATAACTAAGTTAACGAGAATCTCAGGATTCAATCTAATTAAAATTTCTAGGCTATGCTTTCCCCGACAATGGCGCCAGAAATGCTTGTTGGTATTTCTTATGACTATTGGATAAATCCACATGCACAGATTATACTGTTGTACGACTTCCAAGGTATCGTAATTTATATTTTCAAGGTATCGTAATTTATATTTTCCCAAGGGAAAGTGGTAGTTAGAAATGATAATTAGATAGAGATCCTAAAGAGCACCTCAAATTAGTACCAACTAGTATAGGGGGTAACGAATAATGTGATAGGAAGGTGGTGGATGAACAAGCCAAGGTAAATCATAACTAAAGATAACTAGTAAGTATAGCTTGGTGGGAGGACAACGAGAGAGATAAGGGCTCCTATGTGATTCACTCTACTTCAATGTACTTAGCAAATTAATTAGTATAAACTAAATGGTTTGCCTCCTCAATACATGTATGCTAGGCAAGAGGATAAATTAGTAGGAGGACAAAACTTCTACCGGACCACGCTCTCTTTTTATTGGGGCCTTACCTTTTAAGAACTTGCCTAAGAACACGTGGTGGGATACAAAGACTAGACAAGGCTATAACTCTCTTGCTAGCTACCACAAACAATCCATGCAGCAAGCGGTAACCAAGGGTAAGATGATATATAAGCACCACGCTTACACACAACTTACTACTTTAATTGTGATCTACAACCAAAGTACCCTATGACAGGCAATGATCGCATACGGGAGAGGCCACAAGGATCACAGACTGTTAATATAAAGACTAGTAATAAGCAAAAGCACACAACAATACTATAACAAGTAAAGTAATGCTCAAAGTAAATACTAAGTAAAGTAGAGGAAAAGTAATATATTAAATAAGATAAGTCTGACAAAAAGGGAAAGTTACAAGAGCTATACCAAACTCTCCAGGAGACAATTCCGGAAATCTTGAGCACAGATCAACTCTACTCTAACTCCCACACTAGACTAACTGCTAAGATAAATCTATGCAAATGAGCTTGTAGGCTTGTCCACTATATGTGAAGAGGGGGGTGTGAGCCTCTATTTATAGTGGGAGGTGGAGTAGGGGCTACTTGTCACGGAACCGCCCAACCTATAAGAGCACTAGTATAATGATCATCTTTTCTGACGACACTGTCACACTAGAGCCCATATACGCCCGGTAGTCCTTAAAATCTCGAAAGATCTCAAACCACAATAAGTAACAACCCAAGATCCAACACTAGATTTAGTAACCGCACACCCACAGTGATAAGTTCGAAACGAAATATTACAACTGAGTTTAAGGAAGTGTTATTACAAAACCGAGTTCAAATCAAAGTAGCGGAAGTTTAGGTTTCACAAAACCCATTGCAAACTGTTTAGCACAAATATAGTGCCGAGCTTAGTACAGTCCCATCAAAAGCAACAAGGAGAGACATCAAAATTCACCATTGCCCGTGGCCTTCACTCTTCATCACATGCAGGCTAGAGGCACGCCTGGCAATAGCCAGAATACACCATACCATCTGCAACAAGGGTAAAGAAACCTTGAGTACTCAATTGTACACAACGAGACTTACCGACAGAGAGAATATATATAACCATAGACACTTCAAGGATTATGCAAGGCTTTATCAAGTGGATCTCATGAGATAGCATAATTTTGCATAAAAGAGCATCCTAATTACTCATGTATTCTCATAATTAGAAAACGGCATTTGGCAGCAGATTAAGTAACATTAATCAGATCTCATTAGCACCTATACTAGAGCAATCACTGAGTTATCAAACAATAATAACCATATTGTGCTTGGAATCAAAACCATATAACCATCTTTAGGTTTCTACAGTGGGAGGAAGATCTTTCAAGTTTCTCACTGACGAGGAGATACCGTGATTCGAATCGAATTCCTATCCAGCTGGAGGTTTATTCCTCAATCACACCCAAGTATGCCTGCCGACACACTTATGCGGGTCACCTTCAATATAGCTCGGGTAGCCGCGGGCCCCCAATTACAGGCATGAGTAGCGACTCACAGATAGCCAGGTAGCTCAAGCAGTGCCTGCCCTTGGTGCCAGGCCAGGACGATCAGGAATACTTGCCCGCGGTCTAGTATGCCGCTCGCGGTCTTCATGACCCAACTAGGAGGGGATTCCGGCCCGAACATACAGAGTTAGGCTTCGTGGTCGAAACGAGTTTTTCGGCCAGCTATGAAGGAAGCATGCGTTCAATCTCGGCAAATGTCCAACCACAATCCAGTACCTAGCGACACAGGCGGAGAGAACCTGCTCACAAGACCTCCAAGTCAAGTGGTTCACAACACCTTGTCCGCCCGGTCTCGATTTATTACTTCCACATGGTTATTTTCCACGATAGCAAATATATCCAACCGTGACCAGCAACCTATCTTTGTGTGGGATGGTAGACCACCCATGCTACCGGTCTAAGCATGGCTAAGCAGAGGTTTTGATCCTGGGCCTACAAGGTTCTTTTTAGTGGACAAGGAGATATAATGCAGCAAAGGGTTTCATCTCAACTCCTATGAACTTAATGCACAAACAAATGGTTGTATAGTAAGTAAAATACTTTAAATAGAATCAGGGAGGTGAATAATGCTCTAGGGCTTGCCTTTCACGAAGGTGGAGGGAAGGTGGTTTGGGCACTCAGGAAGGTCAGAGTCCTGCTCTCCTTCTCCTGGAGCTTCTGGAGCTTGTATCTCCGGTGGGACTCCTCCTTCTATCTCCCCAAACTCTAGCAACGTCACTCCCTCCGGCGATCCTGGATGCATGTATACATGTATGATGATCCAATATATATGAAAAATCATATACTAGAAATGAGACATGCCTAATGCATATGAATGAATGCTCATGATGAAGGTATTATGCAACATTTTATTTCATTGACCGAATATGTGCAAATCTCCTCGCTTGGAGAGAAGTTACACTTACCCTTCTTTTGCAACCTGTAATAGAGCTTCTCCTCTGAGGTAAGCTCTCTTACACCTGCATTAAACAAGTTTCATGGCTTAAATTAATTGTGTAGTTTCATGGCTTAAATTACTTGCTTAACTTACACAAAGCACACATCACTTGTAACACACACAACATGGCATAAAAACACTTAAAACAACAGCTGAAATAAAACTGTGTAGTTGGAGCTACACACAACCAAAAATTACAAACTTGGACATTCTGGAAAGCTTATGAAATTGTCTACCAAACATTCTAGAAACTCCGCAGCTAAATCCAACATTAAAAAGGTCTAACAGACACACTAAGCAAAGCTGTTTAGAAGAAAACAGGAAAACACAGATTTGAAGTTAAACTTGTAAAATATACCCAGGTTAAACTAAATAGTTTATGGCTGTGAAAATTTAACACCAGATAGATTAACAAGTTAACTACAACAAAGTCTATTATAGCTACTGCTGAAACTAAACATAGATAGCCCAAACAAATCTAACAAGAAAACATGCTCAAGCTGTTTTAACAGATTTCAGATAGCACTTAAAACAGATATAAAGCTTTCACTAGGATTCCAAAAATTGTCATAAAATTAGACAAGCTAGGTTACATAATTAGCTACCACTTCTGTATTCATACCAACAACAGCAAACACATATAAAACAGGGCTAAAATTACTTCTTTGCTGGTGATAAGAAGACAAACATACTTTAAGCATTAAGTACTTAAACAATTTGAATTGTGTGAAACAACAGATTTCATATTTTTCTTAGCTTATACTAAGCATGTAACACATGTATAAAAATTAACAAGCACAGCAAACACATTTAACTTAGCTTACCAGTTTAAACAAGGTTGCATTCAATTAAACCAGCATTTAATCAAAAGAACTATAACATGCAAATAAATTACAGGTTACTGGTACTTTAACATTTTTCATGGGAAATGCATGACGAGACAAGCTCAACACAACAAGACACATGATTTTAGCACCTACCAAACTCCATTTATGAATTAAACAAGGTAAACTAAACATATAAAGCTTGCTGTTCATTTTTATTAAAACAACATAGAAGAGCATTAACAATAGGATACTTAACATTTTTCATACATAGAGAAAAACATAACAAATCTAACAGAACTAGTTTCACATATTTAGCATTTTTCTGGAATTAGTTATGAATTTCTAAAGTTAGCAAACAAAACTGAAAAAGACAAAACAAAGAAACACTTAGAGTCTATGACACATGGGACCCACTGGTCAGGTTCTTCCCCACAGAGCCGACGCACCAAAGGTGCTCGACTGTCGGCCCTTCGCCGGCGGTGAGGTCTCTGGCTAAACCAACCCCACGGTCGTGCTCTCCTTCGCAGCCCGCATCGAACAATGTAGCTGGTTGTACCCCATTCTCAGCGGAGCATGCTCGACGGCGTTCATGGCGGCACGGCGGCGCTGCGGTTCTTGCGCTGGCCGGCGTAAGCTTCCTCCGGCCAAACTAGTGGCAGCTACATCTACACGGAACCCTAGCGGTTCGATCTAGCCCGGATTGGGGCCATGCAAACCCTCCGATGAGCTCGGCCACATGCACAACGGCACGGTGGCGAGCTCACGGCGGTGCGGTGCTGCTGTTCCGGCGATGGAGAGGCACGGTTGCTTCAACCAACTCTGGCTATCTAACCACGAACTAAACAGCTAACCCTAATGCAACTTAGACGAACTCAAACGACACTGCAAAGCCCAGCGCAAACCTCGCCGGTGTTGCGGGTGCCATGCGCTTGCGCGCGGCGGAGTTCCCATTCCGGCGAACCCTAACCCTAATCGCTTCAACTGACTCCTCGACGAGCATCTACAACCTCTAGGCTACCGCGTACAAGAGCTAGAAGAGAGGGAGGGGTGCTGGATTGGGCTGGCCACGCCGGCGCAAAGCTCGGCGGAGCTTAAGTCATCAATGGCACCTCTGCTCTGCACGGTCTGACTCACCTGCTAGGTTAGCGCGGCAACGGAGCGGTGCAAACGATGGAGCAGAGCAAGGCGAAGTTGTGGCTGTGTTTTCGCGGCCAATGCAGCGGTGTGCTTTGCTGGCGAGCTCGGCGACGGTGGTGCTGCGGCAATGGCGTGGTGCTCCGCTTTCTTGCGTGAAGCAAAGAGGAGAGGGGGAGAGTGATGGCGAGTGAGCGTTCGGTCGTGAGGTGGAGTGTGCAGGCATCCAAGGCGCGGCCGACGCGGGCCAAACGCCGACATATGGTCGACACGCGGTGCTCGATTCCTGAAGCGGTCAGCCAATGACCGACGCTCAGCTCTGCTCTGCTCGTTCGAAACTGCCATCAGGCCGACTAACAGAGCAAACTGCAACGCGATTAACTCTCTAACCTCGGCGTCTTAGCTTCAACCAAATGCACACTTTTGTAGAGCTATAGTTGAACTCCAACTTTGGTGTACTTGGTTTAAACTGAAACGATTTAGATTTCAAACAACAAGCATTCAAACAGGGTAACATTCAAACTGGAAACCACTTAGGACTTAGGCAAATTTTAGAAGCTAAACAACCCCCAAATCAGCCTTAATTGACTAATTAGGGTATTTTAGGATCAAAAACACCTGAAGGTAGTTAAACAAGGTTTGTGCAGAATTAAAAATTCTACAACTTTGCTTAAACCAACTTTTTCATACAAGGTTATTTACAAGGTCAATTTGTTAGATCAAGAAAAAGGGTTCCTAGGGTCAATCATTAGAGCTTAAACCCTAGAAGCTTATTTGGACATGATCATCAACATAAACATGGTTCCATTTTCATCCCTAAGCATTTCTAGATGGTCATTAGTGATCAACACATCAAACACTTGGTTAAACAAGCATAACACATACAAAGCTAGGTGTAGGTTAACACATACACATATGAAAACAAGGTGATCACTTAGGGTTATCATTGAGGAGCTTTAGAGGGCCTTTCAAGTGTTGGCCGACCACCCTATGACAGGTGGGCCCTCCTAGGGCTTCTAGAAGGTGTTTCCACTGGTCAGGGTTTCTAGTGGGGGGTGGTAGCCCCCTTAGGGGTATCGGCCGACCCCCGCTAGGTGTCTTGGGCCCACCAGCACCTTCTAGAAGGTGGTCCCACTTGTCATGGAACTTGGATAATTCATTTGAGGTGTTTGTCTTGCTGATTCTCTTGATGTGGGCCCATGGATCCTTGTGCACTTGATCTAGAGCATTGAATCAAAGCACAAGTTGCATCCAAGGGTTAGAATAGCTTTGTCATGGATCATGCTTGCTTGGCTAGCCAGAAGGGTCCAAACCATGATCGGCGACCGTGGTTTGGCTCCTTTGGAGCTAGGCTTTCTTGTGGGAGCTCCTGGACATATCAAGATTCTCATGGTACAGAGGTTCTGGAGTTTGGCTCATATCACACATTGGGAGATGTGCAAAAGAAGCTTCCAGCACCTCTGATTGTCCTGAAATATTATTCCCTAAAAACAAAGGCTATCCAAGTAAATGTAGAACTTATTAGTGATAAATATGTTCAAGAAGTGTTATTCTACCCTTGAAACTGAGGTTGTTGATAGTATTTTAAGTATGTAAAAGTATATCATTCTTAGCGTCAATAGTTAGCAGGGTGCTTATACACTATCTTACCCTTGGTTGTCACTTGTCAAATGGATTGTTTGTGATAGATAGCAGGTGGTGATAGCCCTATCTTGCCTTTGTATTCCACCACATGTGGAAAATACGTTCTTAAAAGATAAGGCTCTTGTAACATGATAGTCTGAATCCAAAATGATTTTATTCCAATTGATTTCGCTATTTCTTAGCATACTTGTTATGAGGTAACAACTTTTATATACAATTGGGTGTCTGAGCTATATGCTCATGGGGTATAGTGTGAAAATTGTGACACCCTATGTCAAGCTTGCATTAGGATCATCATTAGCCTCTAAGCATAAGCATTGCATTGCACTCATGTTTTGCATGTGCCATCATTTCATGTGTAGGTGTTTATATTATGAAAATAGGCTTGAATAGGAGTTGTATGATTTTCCCTTAATTAAACCTTGCTAGTAATTTTATTAAAACTAGAGTATTAAGTAGCGTGTTTTTCTTGTTAACCACCTCATCTTTTCAAAAGCTTAGTTTAAAGTTTAAAAATAAAAGTATTTCTTTTTCCTTTAAGTAATTAAATTGGTTGTAACTAGAACCTTTTGAAATAATGGTTTTCAGATATTGTGCCCCACATGAAAGTGGTAGGGAATAATACTTTGAACAACTTTTGTTAAAACATCAAAGCCTAGTTTTGAGTTTTTGAAACAGTTTTAAATCAAATCAGTTTGAAACAAAATAAAAGAAAATGAAAAAGGGAAATAGACCTGGAATGGGCCTCGTCCACCGAAGCGGCCCAGCGGGCCTTTCACGCGCTCACGCGCCCGACACTGGCCATGCCGTACGCCGGTAGCCGCGCCGCGTGGCGCGTTGCCCCTGACATATGCCGCCGACCAGCCACTAGCAGCGTGCAGCTCGCCTGCCACTCTACGCCGACCACGCCGCTCGCCACTCATCGCCTCTACGTGCGCCGAAAGCCGCGCAGCACGCTGCGACGTCCCATCGCTGCTGCCCCGTGCACGCCAACGCTCTGACCAGATGCCGCCACGTCCCAGTCATGATCGAGTGTGTATCCGCGCTAACGGCGCGAGGACCAAGTGTTGCACTGACCGCACTCACACTCGCCCACTCACCGCGCGCCGCCGCCTAGCACAGCGCCGCTACACCCGCTGCCGCACTGCACGCCGTCGCGTCGAGGCCCCACCGGCCGCGCCGCTCGGCCACGACCGCGCAGAAGGGGACGCCTACACCCCCTCTCCCTTTTGCACTCGCCACCGCACTCACTCACTCGCTCACCTGCCCTGCTTTGCTCTCGCTGCACGCGCCGAGTGTAGAACCACCGCATCGCCCCCTTCTTCACCTCGCCTCCACCCGAGCATCTCTGCTTGATCCAC
The DNA here is from genome assembly GCA_022036555.1 of Microstegium vimineum. Taxonomy (NCBI): domain Eukaryota; kingdom Viridiplantae; phylum Streptophyta; class Magnoliopsida; order Poales; family Poaceae; genus Microstegium; species Microstegium vimineum. The sequence goes on from CM039127.1 coordinate 37,162,271, forward strand.
CTCGCACGAAGCTTCGCCTCCACGTAGCACACGCCGCGCCTGCCCTAGTAGCTCTATCCGAGCACCCCTCTCGCCGGAATGCCAACACTGTTCCTTGGCGCGTCGTCGCCACCTCAAATGCCACGCCGCGTTTGCTCCCCTCCTGACCACCTCCACTACCTTCTTCTCCATGGAAGCAACACCCAAGGTAGTCAAGGTGAGAACACCCCACCGCGTGTTGGGATCAAGAATGATACACTTTTACATAACCAAAATGCTGCCAACAACCTCAGGATCAAGAATAAAACAATCACATCATGAGCATACTTTATCAAATAACAAGTTCCACATGTCCATGAAGTATGTGAATGCAGCAAGGAAGAAATGTAGCAAAGAAGAGCCAGTGGGACCCACATATGGGGTCGGCCGACCTCCCTATGGACCCACCAGCTCTCCCCCTGGCCATGATCCAGGAGAAGCACCTCTGAGTGAATTCCATCCCTTGGATCACTCTGTGCTTTCTCCCAACGGCTCACATGCAAAGCACATGGACGGTTGCCCGACCTCCCAAGTGGCCCACTTGGTCCCAGTGGGGCTACATCTAGAAGACCAAAGGATGGCACACAAGCCATAGGAGGGTTGCCCGACCTCCCCCTAGGTTGGTTAAGACCCTGGTAACCACCATACCTATTTAACACATGCTGAAGATCTCAACCATCCACTCCAAGTCGGTTTAGAGGCAATTGGATCCAAGGGTGGAGATTTGAAGCCTCCTGGATCGATGATGTGGCGATGGAGTAGCCCCTACTCCACCTCCCACTATAAATAGAGGCTCATACCCCCCTCTCTACACATGGTGAAGAAGCATACAAGATCTATTCCTTAGATTATTCTAGTAGATAGTCTAGAGTGGGAGTTAGAGTTGAGTCGAGCTGCGCTCAGGATTTCCGGAATCGTCTTCTGGAAAGTCTGGTATAGCTCTTGTATCTTTCCTTGTTTGTAAGACTTTATCTTATTCAATATATTACTTTTCCTCTACTTTACTTAGTATTTACTTTGAGCATTACTATAGTATTGTTATATGCTTTTGCTTATTACTAGCCTTTATATCAATAGTCTGTGATCCTTGTGGACTTTCCCGTATGTGATCATTGCCTGTCATAGGGTGCTTTGATTATAGATCAGTCAAAGTAGTAAGTTGTGTGTAAGCATGGTGCTTATATATTATCTTACCCTTGGTTACCGCTTGTTGCACGGATTGTTTGTGGTAGCTAGCAAGAGAGTGACAGCCTTGTCTAGTCTTTGTATTCCACCACGTGTTCTTAGGCAAGTTCTTAAAAGGTAAGGCCCCCGTAAGAAGAGGGCGCGGTCCGATAGAAGTTTTGTCCCCTTACTAATCTATCCCCTCACCTAGCATAGTTGTATTGAGGATACAAACCATAGTGTTTAGGCTAATTAATTTTCTAAGTATATTGAAGTAGAGTGAATTACACAAGAGTCCCTTTACTCTCTCGTTGTCCTCCCACCTAGCTATACTATCTAGTTCGTTCTAAGTATCATTTACCTTGGCTTATTCATTCATGAACCCTTCCTATCACATATATCATTTACCTCCTATACTAGTTGGTACTAAGTTGAGGTGCTCTCTAGGATCTCTCTCTGATTATCATTTCTAGTCCAACTTTCCCTTGAAAAAAATATAAATTATGATACCTTGGAATACTCCTAGGTGAAGTGCTACAACGGTATAATCTATGCGCTTGCGGATTTATCCAATAGTCATAAGAAAAACCAACAAGCATTTCTGGCGCTGTTGTCGGGGAAAGCTTAGCCAAGAAATTTTAATTAGATTAAATCCAGAGATTCGCATTAACTTAGTTATCAATTAGTCATAGGGGCTTACCCTTGTCTGTGTCTTCCTTTCTTGTGAAGCTAGATATTGTATGAGCGGTTTCCAACTGCCGAGAAATTATCTAGAAGATCCCGAGCAGCTGCTGAGGAGGACCAGACATCGTCAAGTTCCCCCTCAGAGGTTCATCTCGACCCTGAATCCGTTCGAGGAAGGAGGCTCCGCACCACCACTCAAGGAAGCCATGGCCCAGAAGGCAATCTCTGACTTCTCAGCTCTGTTCGCTACCCACGTAGCTCAGGGTCCTGAGGTCAACTTCAGGGATGCCACCTTCGAGCTGAAGCTCGCCTTGGTCCACATGGTGCAGGCCATTTTGCGGGAAGCCCCATGAGGATGCCAATGCTCATATCCAGCACTTCATGGAGTTGTGTGTCACTTTTACTATCAAGGGAGTGGCATCTGACGCCATTCGCCTTCGTCTTTTTCCATTCTCACTATTGCAGAAGGCGAAGCAGTGGTTCTACGCCCACAAAGAAGAAGCCACTACATGGGAGTGGTGTGCCAACGCATTCCTCAAGAAGTTCTTCCCAACGGGCAAAACCAATGTTCTTTGTGGAAAGATTTCGAGCTTCCAACAACAGTCTGATGAGACGATTCCCGAAGCATGGGAGCGTCTCCAAGAGTACATTCGTGTCTGTCCTCATCATGGGATAGACGATTGGCTCTTGATCCAAGGATTCTACGACGGGCTATCCAGTATGACCCGTAGTCACCTTGATGCTGCCGCTGGAGGGGCATTCCTCCAACACACAGTGAGGAATGCCAAGGACCTCATCCAGAAAATGGTAATCAACCAAGGATGGGGTGAGGAACGTCTCCAGCCAAAGAGGAGAGGTATGCACACCGTCAATGAGGTGGACATGCTCTCTACCAAGATGGACCTCCTGATGAAGAAGATAGAAGAATGTTCCAAGAAGGAACGAGAGGCCATCTACCCCATCGCCGCCACACAAGCTATTGAAGTTGATCCATGGTGCAAGGTGTGCGGATGAAATGATCACTCGGGCAACAATTGCCCTAAAACATCGAAGGATGACATGAACTTCATGAGCAATAACAACAACAACAATGGGTATCGACCCCAACAACAAGGAAATTGGAATTCACGCCCCTTCTACCAATGTAATGGAGGTAATAGCAATTACAATAATTACAATTCTTACAAAAATTAGTCTTCATTGAAAGATCTTGTTCTTGGTCAATCTAAGATTAATGATGGTCTAAATAAAAAGATGATTGCCACTGAGAAAGTTCTTGAAAATCTTGGTGAGAAAATGGATAGCTTTGCTACTGCCATGAAAAATCAATTGAGTTTTAATAAAATGCTAGAAACACAATTAGCTCAATTAGCAGTAGTTATGCCATCTCTAAAACAGGGTAAGATTCCTGGGAAACCAGAGGATCCAATTGAGCATGTTAACATGGTCACAACGAGGTTAGGTAAGCCTCCACTTCGCTCCTATTGGAGCTATCTTCTCGATCCTCCCTTCATCATGAATAAGGAAGATCCAGGCCACCCGACGATCAAATATTCTGTCATCAACATTATGTCCAAGGTAACCTATGATAATCTATTAGGAGGACCCATGGTCCATACATGTGTTCGCTTGCAGATGGCAGAACAAACCATACAGTTTCCCGAGGGACTTGCGAGGGATATCTTGGTGAACACCCAAGATGAGTACATCCCTACCGATTTCATCATCTTGGACATGGCAGCAAATGTGGACGTTCCCGTCATCCTGGGAAGGCCCTTCCTCAACACCACCAACGCGGTCATTTACGTGGGATCAGGCCAGATCCATTTCCTGTTCCCGACTCACAAGGTAAAGTGTGCTTTCAATGGTTATAAACTTAACAAACAAGTTAAAGCACATCCACCAAGAAGAAGAGTTCGAGCTCCACGCTAAAAGAAGCAATACCCAGAGGCCAAGATCAACGAACTCAAGAAGGATGAACCTGCCAATCCAAGGCAGGTATGGAAAGAAAAGGAGGTGCACACACCACAGTCTCCATCTCCGGAGCCATCAAGTGCACCCAAAGAATGAACAAGAAGGAGAGTCCTACTCCAGGGACTTAAAACCAGGGAGCCTTCACCGAAAGGTAAGTCGGTAGTTATCTTTTATTTTCCCTATTTCCATTTTACATTTAGTTAAATTCTTAAATTTCTACCATGCTTAAAATTTAGAAAAAATAAAGTTCAGATAAAATAAAACTCTGAGATTAGCTTAGCTCTAACACATGACAAAGGGTAGCCCCATAAGGTGGGTCGGCCGACCACCCCTATGTACCCTATCCTTGCTTTCTTAAATGGGAACACAATGTGACCTTATAAAAGAAAAAAGAAAAAAAAGAGACCTATAGGGGTCGGCTGACCACCCTAGGTACCCCTTGGTCATATTTGTTTATTCCCCACCTTCCTTTGTCCAAGCATCTCATGATGTGAGTAGTGTGAAATTAAAAATTCAGATTTTGCTTTAGGAGACATCTCTTTTGCCTTGTCATGCTTTAAAGTACATCAATCACTTTTGGTTAAAGCATGACACTCTTGTCTCCCACTACTCCTTGTTCAAAGTGGGGAATCATGACACTTTCACTTTCACTTTGCCATGCTTTGAAAAAGAAAACACATCAATCACCTTTGATCAAAGCATGCATACCTTTTGTCCCCCACTACTGTTTGTTTAAAGAAGAGAATCTTGAGCACTTTAGCTCAGCTTTTTGATCACATCACATAGCATGCCTTACCTTTCACCAAGCACTAGGAAAAGTGTGAGTGGAATCTCCACTGTAGGGGGGTCGGCCGACCTCATGGTGCCCCCTCTTCCTTTCTCTTTTGCTTTGTGTAAGGCATCTCCTAAAGCTAGTACTCATGGCACCCAAGAACATGCCCATGGGGGGTTGGCCAACCACCCCTTGGTGCCATCTCCTTCCCCTATAAAAACCCATCCAAGGAGAGCTCAATTCCTCACACCTCAACCAGAATCCAGTTCTAGCTCAAACCTCTCCTTGCCTTGCTCTCTTCTCTCTACTCTCTAGTGAAGTTCTTAGCTCTCAAGAGAAGTAGTGCTGCTCTCTCAAGTCCACAAGAAGATATCTTGTCTTCATCAAGCTTCTCTTAGCTCAAATCTAGGAAATCCACTCTACACACAACCTTGTCTTAGTCTTGTCCTTGTGTTTCTCTTCCTCTCTAAAGATGAAGAACCCATTGGCATCCGCATTCAAGAGAGCAAAACAAGCCTTTAGTGGGAGCTCATCTCGACGCTCCCACCAATCTGAGGATACTTCCCAAGGAAGAAGAAGGGGAGGTTCTGCCCGATATACTTGGGAGAACGTCCAAACCGAAGAACACCCTCAAGAGCAAGAAGAATCGCCAACGGAGGTACCTCATATTTGGGGCATTCATGGTGCCCCCGATGAGGACCTATGATCAACAAAGTGGTCTCTCATTTGACCAACTAGAGTACCAGAGATATCTCTCTCTTCGGGATCGACCTTTTGAGCATACAAGGATTTTGAATCCAATTCTTCTCTCCAACGCAGGTATGAACACCGAATTTGATACTATCTTTTCTACCATTGGTTGGTCTAACTTTTGGCAAGTAGATGAACTTGGAATTGAGTTTCTCACCATAGAGTTCTTGTGTTCTCTACAAGTCTCTAATGATGGAATATCTTTTCACATGTTTAATCAAAGCTTTAGTCTCACTTGGAGTCATCTAAATGTTGCTCTTGGTTTTGATGATTCATGCTTACTTGATTTAGACCTTGCCATGCGTAGGTTTAACAAAAGAAAATTTTGGTTGTCTATCTCTGCTCTAAATAATTGCTCAAATTCCAAACGTGAGGAAATTCATAATCCAACCCTTCGTTTCATGCATCTTTGGATGAATATGACTTTGTTTCCTGAAAGTAATGCTAGCATGCTAAGTACCACGGAATTAAAATTGCTTTATGCCATGGTCAATAAAATTTGGAAGAATACCTTACAACTGCTCAAATACTAAAAAGAGATCCCATGGGTGAACTCAAAATGATCTATATTGGCCATACAATTGAGGTGCCTCTTCCAAATAGGCAACATCAGTTGTATAGGACCCATAAACTAACCCTTGCTTTAGATCAAGGAATTGGGCAAAGAGGTTTTGTAGGTTCAAATAGGAGAGCTCAGGAGAGGCTATACTTTGTTCACCTTAAGCAAGGTGGTTCTTCCCAAGAAGCGGTTGGCGAGGAGGATGACGATGCATCTTTTGATCCCATGCACACTTCCAATGGCATGCCTCCTCAGCCACCCCGTCCACAAAGACCAAGAGCATCCTTCTCGTGCACACAAGATATGGAGCATCGGGACTGGCGGCAACAATTTGATCATCTCACCAATGCTTTTGGCGAGCTGCACGTTGAGCATGGTGAGACAGCACGCATTGTCTAGCAAACTGCCGAACAAATCCAAGCATTGCAAGAAGAACAAAACCGGCAGTGGACTTTGTGGTGGCAACTACATCCATATCCTCCACCACCATATTGAGCAAAGGATAAGCTTGAGGGAGGTTCCCTCCCCCACTAAGGTAAGTTTTTAATTTCAATATTTATCTTCATGCATTTTCCTGCTTATCTTTGCTTGCATCTAAAAAAAATCAGCATATAATAAAAAGAATAAAAAGACTTCTCTCTACTCTCACATGTTCCTTGAATATTAATATCTCCTATGGAAATGATGAATAGTTGTTTTGCTAAATGTTTCTTTAGTACTTAGTTTACAACTTGATATTTCTCTAAGTATGGATTACTTGGCTTAAAAGAAACCATCATGAACCTCAAACTTTTGTGGGTTGCAAATGCTGTAACTAAGTCTAAGTTGTTGTGAGATATGATATGATATGACAAGATAAGAGCTGCTATAATATTGTTCTAAGCAAGAATGACTATCGGAGTTTTATTTATTAAAATGATAAAACACTTTTTGTGCCCTCAATGGTGAAAATTCCTACCAAAACCATATATGCTCTTTCATGATATAAGCTTTCTACATAAGTTGCTTGCTTTGTGTTGAGTTTGGTCAACTTTTGTGACCCTTGTTGAGAGATTTATCATGCTCCCAAGATCAAGACCATGTACACGCCGCATATACATGTTGCTTCTACACTGGAAGTACACAGAAACATGCCTTACATTTTCCACATAGTTCATACTCCATGTTTTAATAGGAAATTCTCTGTCTAGTATACTTTTAGTAAATGAGACATAGACTATGCAAAATTATGAAAAATATAGGGGCACATCAAAGTCCCAAGTTTTAGAAAAATGATGACCACATCAAACCTCATAAAAAAGAGATAGCTATGTCTCAAATTTATAAGTTAGAAAGAGAGATCATTCAAATACAGGAGTATTGGCCATGTTTCCACACACTTGCACATCTTGATCTAAGAGTATGACATTTCTCTCCTTGGATCCAGAATTTGACTTAACAACATATGCAAGGTAAGTTTGCTACATCTTTCATCCCTACCTATAGCTCCACATAAGCCTTTAGAGTAGGATGAAGAAGAAGGCAAACATTGATTTGTGCCTTGGTGAGGAATCATACACCTTATGAGCGACTCGAGAGTACCATTTGAGGAACACTAAGTCTTTCTTTTACAAAACTTTACAAAACCTCTGATATGAAACTTGTGAAAGAATGAGAAAACTAGTGCTCAAGTCAAGTTGTTCTATCTCTCAACTTCCCAAGACAAAGGATAAAGCTATAAGCCCCATAAAGGACTAAGGTAATATGGGTGAGTCTTTATTGCTAATTTTTCCATTGAAAAGAGAAGTATGATGTTGTAGATTTAGTACTCTTGAAATATGAAGCATAGTAGCAACTCATGATCCATCGAGCTACGTTTGATTGTTTGCTCGGGACGAGCAAAGGTTAAGCTTGGAGGATCTTGTTGGCATCAAGAATGACACACTTTTACATAACCAAAATGCTGCCAACAACCTCAGGATCAAGAATAAAACAATCACATCATGAGCATACTTTATCAAATAACAAGGTCCACATGTCCATGAAGTATGTGAATGCAGGAATGAAGAAATGGAGCAAAGGAGAGCTAGTGGGACCCACATAGGGAGTCGGCCGACCTCCGTATGGGTCCACTAGCTCTCCCCTAGCCATGATCCAGGAGAAGCACCTCAGAGTGAATTCCAACCCTTCGATCACTCTGTGCTTTCTCCCAATGGCTCACATGCAAAGCACATGGATCCATGGGCCCACACCAAATTGACCAACATGACAATTACTTCAGAACAAACAACCAACACCAATGACAATTGGGACCAACATCTGGAAGGCCGAGGTGGGCCAGAGACCCAAGAAGGGGGTCGGCCGACCTCCCAAGTGGCCCTCCTTGCCACCACTTGGTCCCTGACCAGTGGGGCTACATCTAGAAGACCAAAGGATTGCCCACAGGCCATAGGGGGGTCGGCCGACCTCCCCCTAGGTCGGTTCAGACCCTGGTAACCGCCATACCTATTTAACACATGCTGAAGATCACAACCATCCACTCCAAGTCGGTTTAGAGGCAGTTGGATCCAAGGGTGGAGATTTGAAGCCTCCTGGATCGATGACGTGGCGATGGAGTAGCCCCTACTCCACCTCCCACTATAAATAGAGGCTCATACCCCCCTCTCTACACATGGTGAAGAAGCCTACAAGCTCTATTCCTTAGATTATTCTAGTAGTTAGTCTAAAGTGGGAGATAGAGTTGAGTCGAGTTGCGCTCGGGTTTTACGGAGTCGTCTTCTGGAAAGTCTGGTATAGCTCTTGTATCTTTCCTTCTTTGTAAAACTTTATCTTATTTAATATATTACTTTTCCTCTACTTTACTTAGTATTTACTTTGAGCATTACTATAGTATTGTTATATGCTTTTGCTTATTACTAGCCTTTATATCAATAGTCTGTGATCCTTGTGGCCTTTCGCGTATGCGATCATTGTCTGTCATAGGGTGCTTTGATTATAGATCGTAGTCAAAGTAGTAAGTTGTGTTTATGCGTGGTGCTTCTATATCATCTTACCCTTGGTTACCGCTTGTTGCACGGATTATTTGTGGTAGCTAGCAAGAGAGTGACAGCCTTGTCTAGTCTTTGTATTCCACCACGTGTTCTTAGGCAAGTTCTTAAAAGGTAAGGCCCCCGTAAGAAGAGGGCGCGGTCCGGTAGGAGTTTTGTCCTCTTACTATTCTATCCCCTCGCCTAGCATAGTTGTATTGAGGAGACAAACTATAGTGTTTAGGCTAATTAATTGGCTAAGTATATTGAAGCAGGAGTCCCTTTACTCTCTCGTTGTCCTTCCACCTAGCTATACTATCTAGTTCGTTCTAAGTATCATTTACCTTGGCTTATTCATTCATCAACCCTTCCTATCACATATATCGTTTACCCCCTTATACTAGTTGCTACTAAGTTGAGGTGCTCTCTAGGATCTCTCTCTGATTATTATTTCTAGCCTAGCTTTCCCTTGGAAAAATATAAATTACGATATCGTGGAATACTCCTAAGTGAAGTTCTACAACGGTATAATCTGTGCGCTTGCAGATTTATCCAATAATCATAAGAAATACCAACACCGCACACCCTGGATCACCACCGCCGTGTCGCACCATGCGCCATTGCCGCCACTGCGGAGCTCACACATGGCCGGACCTCTTCAGAGCTCCTCCGGTTCCACCAACCCCCTAGGCGCACTCACCACCTCACCACGACACTTGCGCGCACGCTCACCCGACCGCTCACCACCGGGCCACGTTGCACCAACACCACACGCCGTCGGCCCGCTACGCTGATGCGCTGGGTCAACCAACACCCCCAGCCACTTCGTGTTGTCACCGCGAGCATGCCACGGCCAAGCTCGCCGCCGACGAGCTCACCGCCGGCGAGAACGCGCCGGTCAGCGCGTTACTCTGCTCTTTGCTCACTGACGTGTGGACCCGAATTGACCACGGGCCCCGCGTGTCAGCCGCTCACGCTCACTGGGCCGAGCCCACGCACTGTTCACCGTGGGCCTATTTCAGAAATGCATTTCCTTTATTTCATTTTCATTAATTTGTTAATGATTGTTTATTTTATATCTAAAGCTCTGCTAATCCTAATGAGGTGAAATAAATTTTGTTATTCTCTATAAATGGAGATCTTTCTGTTAAAAATATAAAAGTAATTTTTGGAGAACATCTTTAGTACTATTTGTTAAATAGTTCATTTCTGTGTTTAATAAGAGTTAAATGCTTTACTGTATCAAATGACAAAATAAAAATGTGAGATTTTTATGCTAACTCTGTTATCCTATGTAAAATCTAGGAAAAATAGAAGATGCCATGTTTCTGTGTAGAAATTAATTAATATCTATTAAAAGGTGTTTCTGTTGTTTTCTTAGATAAATTCCATTGGTAAATCTGTGCTTAGATAAATCATGAAACTTTTTATGTAATCTCTCTATGTCTTGTTCTGTCCAAGAAAAATATAATCGGGGGTATGTTGTATGACAAAAAAAGATACTTGTAGTTCAAGTGCCCTTTTCTGAGGTTTTCTTTGGAAAATCTTATAGAAAATAATATGGTAGTGTTGATCATGGAACTATCTTGATAAATATGTTCTTAAGGAGGGAACCTGTTAAAAATGCTAAATAGCATGTTTCACTCTGTTAGGCAGCAGGCCTAGTTCAAAGTGCTTTTCCTGCTTTTAATTTCATCTTTTTGTAGCTGCTGATGGGTAGCTTTGTTGTGTGTGATACTTCTGCGATTGTATCCAATGGACTTGCTCTTTCTCCTGTAAATTTTGTAGATTTTCTGAGTAGGCTACAATAGGCTTGCTGTGTAAAGTGGAAACTAGAGTGATTGTTTGTTTAATCTAGCAGTAATGGTGTGGGTGTTTAATTTTTGTTCAAGCATCATCCCTGGACCCATGGTTTAATAATATGCATTGCAAACATTCAGGATATATAGAGGAACCCCAGGTGCCAGTTCCAGAGGAAGGAGCCCAAAAGGTGCAAGAGCTGAACGAGGAGTTCCACGAGCTCGACACTAACCTCCCTGAGTGCCCTGACCACCAGCCCTCTACCTTCACTGAAGGCAAGCCCTGGAGCATCCTTAAGCCTCCCAGCTTTTCAATATTAATTTACTTGAGTATTTTATACTGTGATACATTAGGTGATAGGAGTTGATTGAATCCCACTTGATGCATTACCTTCCTTGATTATTCAATTACCTACCTTGTTAACCTAATAAATAAAAGTAAAAGCAACTGCTTAGCCTGCTTAGAAGAAATGGTTACATTTATATATTTATTCGTATTATCCCAAGGGGGTAGTACAGATCACGGTTGGCTATATCTGCTATCGTGGGAAAGAACCAAAAGTAGTAATGAAATGCAGTCAACTGGAAGGCAAGGGCACCAAGTGGTATAGACTTGGGGGCAGTCCGTTCGTTGGATCGTATAGGTTTGTATACGATGGTGGACCTCGTACATCTTTGAATGCGCCCTTTCACATAGGGGCCGGTGACGATTCCCGACCCCAAAGCCGAGTAAATACTCTCTGGGCCGTTCTCCGTCTGCTGCCGCACCCTCTAGTTTGTAGATACGATCTGCCCCGTGGTGGCCAACTGATTTCTACAATTGGGTGGACCAATCTGAGTTCGCGGCGTTACTACCTGGACAGTGTTGAGCGGTAACCCAATGCATGGACCCGACGGGGAAAGTGTGGGCATGTGTTTAAGGTAATCTTACCAGCTGGTTGTATATTGATTCGAGTCGCCGTCTCCCACCGTATAGTGGGAGATTATGTTGAGCTTCACCACGGTACAACTCCATGTGACATTTGTAATGGTTCTACTAAAATATTGACAATGAAACTAATATGGTATTATTCTATTGTTTTCTTAGATCAAGTGAGTGCTCTAGTATAGGTGCAAAACCTAGCGATAATTAATAGGATGGAAAATGGCTGCTCTCTAATCTTTAAGTTATTTTATCTTGCTCGTGTTTCCGCAAAAGTAAAGCTTAGCCAACTCGATATATAGCCATGCATATCCTTGGAGTCTTTATTTTCAGTTAGACGGGTAAGTCCAGTTGAGTACATTCCCATACTCAGGGTTTATCCCGTTTCTTGCAGATGGCCAAGTATACTTTGACTATTGTAAGCACTGCCTCTATCCTATGGAAGGAGAAGAGGAGTAGGCCTTGGGCAAGGTATTCTACAAGTTCATCTTTTGCTGTTGTTGGACATGGTCTAGTTGGCACCCTTATTTTTAAATGGTGGTTTTAGAGTGGACTAAGACTTTGGAAACCAATTTAAAAACCATGTTTCATTCAGCCATGTGTGTTGTGGCATAAGATGTTTTATTTGGAACCAAGTGTTGTAATAACTTTTATTTCGTACTCTATGTTTTTTTTGTTTTAAGTTACTGATTCGTTTGAATGTGCATACTTGAGTTTGCGTGATCTTGGTCAGATATATGATTGTACGAAATCCTTCAAGATTTCCGGACTACCAGAATTATATGGGCTCAAGTGCTCTAAGTGGCAGTTAATTCGGCTACTTTGGTACTTGATCTCTTATAATTTGGACGGTTCTGCCACAGTTGGTATCGGAGCCGAGTTCAGGTATCCTCATTCATTGGAACAGCTTTCAAACAAAATGGGTATTTTCAAAAACTATTTTTATAAACAGAGTTCAAAAACTTAGGGTGCCAGAGTCCAGTCCTTAGCCCTATACTAGGAAATCAGGTGGCTTAGGAATACTAACTGGGTTCAGGGTTTTGTTCATGCTGGATCTTTATAAAGTGTTGGGGTATCATTCTTTGGAAGAACGATACCAGTTTCGAAAATTGCATTGAAAATATTTGTGAGTTGTGAGAGCACAACCTTCCAACCATCGGTCTAGGGAAGTGATATGGTTACTTAAATGTATGCAAGCTTTATGCAAACATACATGCGAGTATGAAATGCTGGGTGGGTTTTTCGAGCTTGGTGCATAACATTTTGGTACTAACTGATATGTACTTAGTGCATGTCAGGAGGTGCCCGATGATTTTTCCACATTGGGTTTCTCTCTTTTTGGGCCGAAATGAATCTTCTACAGGTACACTAACTATGTATCCAGTGTAGAACGAATAACTGCATATGAGAGATCGTCTTGCCACTGACTAGAACATTAGGACTTACGAGTCATTCTAGTTGAGTGAGAACGTAATTACGATCATGCATCATGTTTACATTCTTGTACCATGTCTCATACCTCCCCTTAATTTTTAAATCGTTCCCCTTTTTGATAAAAGTCACCAACTTAATATCCATCTCACAAGAGTTTGAAACCCCTTTTTCTATAGATGCTTCGCACCCGCCTGACCGCCAGGAAGGCAATAGGAGGAGTTCCTCGTCACCAGTTGGCAACAAGGATGACCAAGGGGAAGTTCTTGACGTACTTTGGGCTGCCGACTATCCTTTGGAGGGTTTTGCACGCCATTGGATATCCAGAGGGGAGGGAGCCCAAGTACTCTTGGCAGAAGCAGCAGTATGGTCAGGATTCTCTGGTCAAGGTTCAGGTCAAGATGCAAGCCTTGGAGGGAAGGTCAGATTGGTCTGGCTGAACAATCATCACCAAGCGAGCTTCTGCTGAGGATGGTGCCAACAGGGCAGCCTATCTAGTGCTAAAGGACATCATCGCTCTCTTTCCCAGGGATCTTGCAGCACCTAGGCCCGGAGTGTTTCCCTGCGGGCAGGCTTTTCCTATGGATTGGACACAGGCTGAGGGGATATCACTGGCAGGAGACAAAGAGGAGTGTTTCTACTATGATACTCCCACCATGAGTGCCACTTGAGCTTTGCTTGGCACTTGTGAGAGTTTGGAGCCTAGTTTCGAGGATGTGACAGAGATCCACGACGCCACTCTTGAGAGTAAGCGCCAACTGCAGCAGGAGTTCGAGACCGCAGTGGCACACCATCAGGCAGAGTTGGCTCAGATGACTCTGGAGACCGACTAGGCTCAGGCCATGGTTGAGGAGGAGATCACTGCTCCTGTGGTTAGTGAGCAGCTAATCCTCGAGGCGACTAACTCAAGGAATGAGGCTTGGACCGAGTCTGACGACTTGAAGGATAGAGTGGCGGAGCTAAAGGGGCACGTCGACTAGGAGTAGGAGTACATCAACAACCTACATGAGGCTTTCCACACTCTTCACCACCAGCAGGCGTCCGCAGCAGCACCTGCACCTGAGGAGCCCGAGCCACAAGACGACGTGATCCTTGGTCCTGACCCCCCCGGAGGAGGACTTGGCTACGAACGAGGCCTTCGCCAACGAGCCCTACCTAGACACGGATGGAGAGCACTCCGACTCCGATGACGATTGAGCGCTAGATTAGAAGTGTGACCTTTTTGCTTGGGGAGCATTTGTATCATGTTTTTTAAGACTATGTTTATTTTGGATCTTCGTTGTTGTGTAAGCCGAATTTGGATTTAAGTCCAGACGTCGATCTGGCAAAGGATATGGAATGTTATTTGTATGCTTATGATGAGTAATTAATTATGTGATGTTGTATGGAAGAATGAGTAATTATATCTGGTTGTGTGCTTAATATTACATTTTGTACAGCACAGTATTTATTCATTATTCAATATAGCATCACCTAATTGTTTCTTGTTAATGGGATATACAGATGTCGGCAAACACTCATCGCTAGAGAAGGAATGAGGGAGAGGCACCAGGGAGGATCTACCAACCCCACCTCCAATCACACCGGAAGCATTCTTTGGCCAGTTCTTGGGCAGCCAAAGAAGTGTGGAGGAGATGCAGCGCAAAATGAATGAGACCTTGCACAACATCGCCGCCAATACGGCTCAGCAGCACAGGCAACAGCAAGGGGCAACACCTAACCAGTACAGCTCCTACAAGGATTTTATGGACACTCGCCCTCTGATATTCAAGGAAGCTACTGAGCCGTTGGAGGCAGATGAATGACTGAACTCCATGACACAGAAGTTTTGACTTATGCGCCTAACAAAAGAGCTAAAGGCAGAGTATGCCGCGCACAAGCTGGAAGGACCAGCGGGGATCTGGTGGTCCAAATACTTTAAGAACCTACCTACCAACACTTTCATCACTTGGGAGCGGTTCTCCACCGCTATGCATCGTCACGACATCCCAGAAGGGGTAATGGAGATGAAGCTCACTAAGTTCATGAGGCTTGCTCAAGGTACCAGGTCAGTGATAGAGTACCTCCACAACTTCAACCGTCTAGCTCATTATGCTCCTGACTTCGTCAACACCGACACCAAGAAGATCGCCAACTTCAAGAGGGGTATGAAAGCGACCCTTCTGTCCAAGATGGGAAATAGTCACCGCCTCACCTTCAGCGACTTCATTAGTGACCGCTTGAATCAAGAGACCAACGACAACTGGTTGCTTGCAGAGACCCATCGCCAAGTTCCAGAGGGAGGATCCCACCAGAATAGGGGTCCCAATGCTTCAAGGCTAGTGTATCGTCCACCATAGGTTGGTGCACGATTCCATCCACCTCAAGGGAAGATGACCAACGCTCGTGCTCGACCAAGCTATCCGAGGCCTTTCACTGCACCCCTGCAACAGAACAAGGACAAAGCTAGAGGATATGGAGCTGGAGGGCAGAAGATGCCCTATGTTGTGGGGTCGTGCTATAACTATGGTCAAGCTGGTCACCTATCTCGCTTTTGTACGAAGCCCAAGAAGCAGTACAATCAACAGAGGACCCGCACAGGGAACGTCCACCACACCACCTTAGAGGAAGTGTCGAAAGGAGAACCCATGACTACTGGTATGTTCCTTGTTAATCAATGTCCTGCAGTTATCTTGTTTGATTCTGGAGCATCGCATTCATTCATTAGTGGGAACTTCGTGTTGTGGAGTCAGCAGAAGGTGATAGAGTTGGAAAAGGAGTATCAGATTAGTGCAGTCGGAGTTGTACTATATACCCATAAAATGGTAAAGGACGTAGAGATTACCATGGGAACGACGTCGGTTAGTGCCAATCTCATCATAATACCTAAGCTAGATCTATATGTCATTCTTGGTATGGAATGGATTAAAACTTGGAAGGTACATTTGGATATTGCCCAGCGTACAGAGTCTATCACCCATCCCTAGAATGGAGCCACTTTTGGAATTCTCTTACCTAAGAATCTGAATCAGTTGGGAGTCTTGTTTGCTATCATTGCAGAGTTGTTGGATAAGATCCATGTAGTCTGTGAGTTTCTGGATGTATTTCCTGGTGATCTTCTGGGTTTACCCCCAGATAGAGATGTCAAGTTTGCTATAGAGTTGGTTCCCGGAATAGCACCTATATCTAGGAGACCCTATAGGATGCCACCTAATGAGTTAGCTGAACTCAAGACCCAACTTCAAGAGTTGTTGGAGAAAGGTTTAATCTGCCCAAGTTGCTCACCTTGGGGATGTCCTCCCATTTTTCTAAAAAAGAAGGATAAGACCTTAAGGATGTGTGTGGACTACCGTCCTCTTAGTGCAGTTACCATCAAAAACAAATATCCATTGCCTCAGATTGATTAGTTGTTTAATCAGTTGTCTAAAGCTAAAGTGTTCTCCAAGATAGAGTGAAGGTCTGGTTATCATCAAATTAAGATAAAAAAGGAGGATATACCCAAGACTGCTTTCTCCACCAGATACGGTCTATATGAATACATAGTGATGTCTTTTGGACTGACAAATGCGCCTGCACATTTCATGTACCTGATGAACTCCATGATCATGCAAGAGTTGGATAAGTTTGTGGTGGTTTTCATTGATGAGATCTTGGTATATTCGGAAAATGAGAAAGATCACGCAGAACACCTGAGAATCATGTTGAATTGGTTATCAGAGCATAAGTTGTATGCTAAGTTTAGCAAGTGTGAGTTTTGGTTGACCAAGGTGCCTTTTCTGGGCCACATCTTGTCAGCTGAGGGTATATCTGTGGATCCCTCAAAAGTGCAAGAAGTTATGGATTGGAAAGCACCCGTTAACGTGCACGGGGTTCGCAACTTTTTAGGATTGGCCGGATACTATCGTCATTTTATCCCAGACTTTTCTAAAATAATGAAACCCATGACAAGGTTGACTCAGAAGAATAAGAAGTTCAAATGGAATCTGGAGTGTGAGACAACGTTCCATACTCTGCGGACACTGTTAACCATTGCACCAGTTTTGGCGCAACCAAATCTGGAGGAACCTTTTGATGTGTTTTGTGACACATCGACCATTGGATTGGGATGTGTGTTGATGCAAAATGGAAGGGTCATTGCTTATGCATCACGTCAACTTTGACCTCATGAAGAGAATTACCCGACTCATGATTTGGAATTAGCAGCAAATGTGCATGCCCTAAAGATTTGGAGGCATTACCTAATGGGTAACCTGTGTCACATCTTCACGGATCATATGAGTTTGAAGTACTTGTTTACCCAAGCTGAATTGAACATGAGATAGAGAAGATGGCTAGATTTAATTAAGTATTATAACCTAGAAGTGCACTACCACCCTAGAAAAGCGAACGTTGTAGCAGATGCTTTGAGCCGCAAGTCTCATTGCAACTTATTGCAACCTCTGTTAGAAGATGGATTTGATCTAATGCATCCTGTTGTGTTAAATAATATTGCTATCCATTGTACATTGGAGAGTGATATTATTGAGGGACAAAGGTCAGACAAAGAGATTGTAATCAAATAGAGGTTGGAAACCAGTGAATCACTGAACTTCATAACGGATGAACAAGGACTCCTATGGTTCAATCAACGGTTGGTAGTTCATAAGGATCAAGTCTTGCGAGATAGAATTCTCAATGAAGCACATAACTCCAAGCTATCAATCCACCCTGGTAGTAGCAAGATGTATCATGACCTCAGAATCCAGTATTGGTGGTCTCAAATGAAACCGGATATTGCTGAGTGTTGGGTATTTTAGACGCACACAGATAAATCCGCAAGCGCACGGATACCGTTGTAGCTTTTACCCGGGACGGGTTTTAAATATCGAGTCCACAGGGAAACGGGGGAATCATTTACGCTCTAACTTAACCAGAAAAGATAAGTGGGTGAAAATAAAGTATATGATAAGAACAAGATAAGGTAAAAACAAGGTTAAAGGTAAGGGGGAACAATCTAATGTAGGGGCGATAATAGGAGAATAGAGAGGATAACTAGGGTTTATCTACTTCGAATCTCAAGGAGATATATCTATATCTGGGGATGTACCACGTGAAAAGAGACACCACAGAGGATGCTTAACCATAGGTTTGCCAGTCCTGCGAGTCCTACAAACGAGATGTGGAATACAAAGGTAATGATGGAACTTTCATTTTCCGTGCTACTACCACGGGTCCGGAATGTTAGGAGACATTCAAAAGTAATCTAGATCTAAGCACCACGCTTACAACTATACTACTCCTTTAACCTATAGGGTCCTATAGATTAAAGTACTCGAAAGAGTTGCAAACCATAATAGTATTTGCTCAATGAAATAAGAAGTAGATTACCAGAGTGATCTCAGGAGCAAGCTTGATTAGAGCTTGATCATGTCGAAGTACAATCGGAGGAGGCACCGACAGGCCGGCATCTTCTCTAATCTTCCCTCGCTCTCCATCTCTCTACTATCTAGATCTATTCTAGTTTAGAGAAGAGAGGATATCCATTGGAGGGACACCTCTCATCTCCAAACCCTAGCATTTGCTCTCTCTATGAATTATGATAATGGGGTCTCTCCCTCAAGGGTCAGGGGCCTTGCTTATATAGCCTCCTCAAATGAACGTGGGTCGTTGGATCAAACCGACCTATATGAAGGGTTTAGATTCATCGTCAAAAGCGGTGGAGCGCGATCCGCGAGGTTGAGCCTGATTGGCTGCCTGGTCAGGGCGAGTGCCCTAGGGGTTAGGGCAGGCGCCCTGGCTCTGGGCCCGTTTTGCCTTCCGTTCGTTCTCGTGTCTTCTGGTACCTTCTAGAGTATAGAAAATTGTGCGGTTGATAATTATCTCTATGTAAACATGACATGTGGGCCTTTCCTTGGTATTTCCTGATAACCCCCTATAGAAATAGACATCCACCAAAACTTGTGGAATTTCATTAGTAAACCCCCCTATATCTAGATGTGAATTGCATATGGATCCTTTTTCATGTTTAGTTGACAGTTAAAATTGGTACTTAAGGACCGTCAACAACTCCCCCAAGCTTACCTTTTGCTCGTCCCTGAGTAAAGATTAACTCAATGATGGATCAGGAGTTGCTAGAATGCTTTCACACCTTAAAGGTACACATGCGTTCAAACAAGAATTCTCCTCTGGATTAGAGTAGACTATTATGACTTTCAAACTTACCCATATTACCTTTAACCATGGGGCTTATAGCCATCACTTGGGTCTTGAGCAAACTAAAAGTAGATAGATCAAGCCAAGCACTATGTCTCAAGCTCTTCACTTTACCTTCATCCTGGAGTGTTGCAAAGTTTTCAAAATAAAACTTAAAGTCTCTTTTGTATGACCCTCTCAAGTCTCTCAATGTGTGGTATTTTTGGATCCTCACCAAGGCAACAATGAAGTTACGCCTTTTCTCAGAATATGTATTATTTTTTGAATAGGCAAAGTAACAAAGAGCCTTCTCTCTCTCGCCCTATAACTAATAGGTAATATATGGAGTTCATAGGTGGGGAGAAACAACGCATACATACTTGCAAAGCATATATTGTAAAGTCAAACAATGGATGCAGAGAAACAGGGCATACAATCAAATCAAGATGTGCATGTGTATGGGATATATGGTGGATGTATGAGGTGTATGACGGATATATGAAGGTGTATGGTGGAAACCTAATTCTATTCTGCTCCTTGAATATATATATGCATCTCTCTTTTTGGAACATGGAATTTTTGAGAGAACTTGGGCTTGCTTGCTTTTTTTATTTTAGAGAGGCAGGCATCTAAGTACCCATTGTTTTGATAGGACACTTGTCCATGTTTAAATCTCTTTATTATATATATATATATATATTCACAACCCTGTTGGTATTTCTTATGACTATTGGATAAATCCGCAAGCGCACAGATTATACCGTTGTAGCACTTCACCAAGGAGTATTCCAAGGTATTGTAATTTATATTATCCCAAGGGAAAGCTGGCCAGAAATGATAATTGGAGAGAGATCCTAGAGAGTACCTAAACTTAGTACCAACTAGTATAAGGGGGGGGGGGTAAATGATAAAAGTGATAGGAAGGGGTTGATGAATGAACAAGCCTAGGTAAATGATACTTAGAACGGACTAGGTAGACTAGCTAGGTGGGAGGACAACGAGAGAGTATGGGAACTCCTATGTACTTCACTCTACTTCAATATACTTAGCTAATTAACTAGTCTAAACACTATAGTTTGCCTCCTCAATACATATATGCTAGGTGAGGGGATAGATCAGTAGGAGGACAAAACTCCTACGGACTGCACCCTCGTTTTACGGGGGCCTTACCTTTTAAGAACTTGCCTAAAAAGACGTGGTGGAATACAAAGACTAGACAAGGTTGTCACCTCTTGCTAGCTACCACAAACAATCTGTGCAGCAAGCGGTAACCAAGGATAAGATGATGTATAAGCACCACGCTTACACACAACTTATTACTTTGACTACGATCTATAATCAAAGCACCCTATAACAGGCAATGATCGCATACAAGAAAGGTCACAAGGATCACAGACTATGAATGTAAAGGCTATTAAAGAGCAAAAGCATATAACAATACTATATCTAGTATAGTAATGCTCAAAGTAAATACTGAGTAAAGTAGAGAGAAAGATATATATTGAAGAAGACAACTCCGGAAATCCCGAGCGCAGCTCGACTGAACTCTAACTCCCACTCTAGACTAACTCCTAGAACAATCTAAGGAATAGAGCTTGTAGGCTTCTTCACCATGTGTAGAGAGGGGGGGGGGGTGTGACCCTCTATTTATAGTGGGGGGTGTAACTCCATTTCCACGTCAGCGATCCAGGGCCTTCCATTCTCCACCCTTGGATCCAACCGAACCTTGAACTGACCAAGGGTGGATGGTGATGATTTCCAGCTTGCCAAGAGGTATGGCGGTTGGAGGGGCCAAATCGACCTAGGGGGGTGGTCGGTCGACCCCCCTATGGCCAGTGGGCCACCTCTTGACCTTCTGAGTGTGGCCCACTGGTCAGGGACTGAGTGAGGGCCAGGTGGTTGTTTGTTGGTTCTGAGGTGGTTGTCATGTTTATCTCCTTGGTGTGGGCCCATGGATCCTTGTGCTATGCTTGTGAGCCGTTGAGAGAAAGCATAGAGTGATCCAAGGGTTGGAAATCACTCTAGGATGCTTCTCTTGGATCATGGTTGAGAGGGGAGAGCTGGTGGGCCCATAGGGTGGTCGGCCGACCCCCTATGTGGGCCCCACTGGCTCTCCTTTGCTTCATTTATTCATTTTTGCACTCAAACACTCATGGACATGTGGAACTGGTTATTTGATAAAATATGCTCATGATGTGTTTGTTTATCCCTGATCCTGAGGTTGGTGGCATCATTTTGGGTATGAAAAAGTGCATCATATTTTATGCCAACAAGATCCCCCAGGCTTAACCTTTGCTCATCCCAAGCAAACAATCAAACTTATCTTGATGGATTAGGAGTTGCTACTATGCTTCATATTTCAAGAGTACTAGATCTACAACAATCATACTTCTCTTTTGAATGGAAAAATTAGCAGTAAAGACTCACCCATATTACCTTAGTCCTTCATGGGGCTTATAGCTTTATCCTTTGTCTTGAGAGGTTGAGAGATAGAACAACTTGACTTGAGCACTAGTTTTCTCATTCTTTCATAACTTTCATATCGGAGGTTTTTTAACGTTTTGTAAAAGAAAACTTAGTGTTCCTCGAATGGTACTCTTGAGTCGCTCATATGGTGTATGATTCCTCACCAAGGCATATATCAAAGTTTGCCTTCTTTCATCCTATCTCTAAAGCTTATGTGGAGCTATAGGTAGGGATCAAAGATGTAGCAAACTTACCTTGCATATATTGTAAAGTCAAATTCTGGATCCAAGGAGTGAAGTGTCATACTCTTAGATCAAGATGTGCAAGTGTGTGGAAACTTGCCAAATGATCAATACTCCTATTAATGATCTCTCTTTTCTAACTTATGAACTTTGAGACATATCTATCTTTATTTTTCTATAAGCTTTGAGAATGCTCATCATTTTTTTTCGTGAACTTTGATGTGCTCATTATTTTTCTAGGGACTTTGAATGCCCCTGAATTTTTCATAATTTTGCATAGTCTATGTCTCATTTACTAGCAACATACTAGAGAGAGATTTTTCTACTAGTGCATGGACTATGAACTATGTGGAAAATGTAAGGCATGTTTTTGCGTACTTCCAGTGTAGAAGCAACACATGTATGTGGCATGTATGTGATCATGATCTTGGGAGCATGATAAATCTCTCAACAAGGGTCACAAAACTTGACCAAACTCAACACAAAGCAAGCAGCTTATGTAGAAAGCTTATATCATGAAAGAGCATGTATGGCTTTGGTAGGAATTTTCACAATGGAGGAACAAAAAGTGTTTTTATCATTTTAATAAATAAAACTTTGATAGTCATTCTTGCTTAGAACAAAATTATAGCAGCTCTTATCTTGTCATATCATGTCTCACAACAACTTAGACTTAGTTAGGCATTTGCAACCCACAAAAGTTTCAGGTTCATGATGGTTTCTTTTAAGCCAAGTAATCCATACTTAGAGAAATATCAAGTTGTAAACTAAGTACTAGAGAAATATTTAGCAGAGCAACTATTCATCATTTCCATAGGAGATATTAATATTCATGGGATATGTGAGAGTGGAGTAGAGAAAGTCTTTTTATTTTATTTATCATATGCACATTTGTTTTTAAATGCAAAGCAAAGATAAGCAAGGTAGTGCATGAATATAAATGCTGAAATTAAAAACTTACCTTAGTGGGGGAGGAAAACTCCCCCAAGCTTGTCCTTTGCGCAATAATGTGGCTGATGTGGATGTAGTTGCCGCCACAAGTCCCACTGCCGGTATTGTTCTTCTTGCATTGCTTGGATGTCTTCGGCAGTTTGCTGGACGATGTGTGTTGTCTCACCGTGCTCAACACGCAGCTCACTAAAGGCGTTGGGGAGATGATCAAATTGTTGCCGCTGTTCACGATGCTCCCTTTCTCGTGTGGACGAAAAGGATGCTCGTGCTCGTTGCGGACGTGAGGGTCGAGGAGGCATGCCACTAGAAGTGTGCATGGGATCGGAAGATGCATCGTCTTCCTCCTCGTCACCAGCTCCTCGGGAAGGACCACCTTGCTCAATATGAACAAAGTATAGCCCCTCCTGAGCTCTCCTGTCTGAACCTGCAAAACCTCTTTGCCCAATGCCTTTATCTAAATCAAGGGTTAACTTATGGGTCCTATACAACTGAAGTTGTCTATTTGGAAGAGGCACCTCAATTGTATGACCACTGTAAATCATTTTAAGTTTACCATTGGCATCTCTTTTTAACATTTGAGCAGTTGTAAGATATTCTTCTGAGATTACAGCTATAGGAGTAGAGATGTAAACAAAGGGTTGAGTGCCATTTAGCAGATTCATGGATTCGGCAAGACGAGTAATAAAAGATGTGAATTGAATAGATTCATTACTCTCAATTGAACTAAGCATTTTACAGGAGAGATTTGAATTTTTTTTACCATGGCATAAAGCAATTTTAATTCCATGTCACTTATCAAGCTATCATTACTTTCAGGAAACAAAGTCATTTTCATCCAAAGGTGCATGAAACGAAGGGTTGGATTTTGAATTTCCTCATGTTTAGGATTTGAGCAATCTTTAAGAGCAGAGATAGAGAACCAAAATTTCCTCTTGTTAAACCTACGCATGGCCAGGTGAAAGGTCCTAGATGGCTAGAGGGGGGGTGAATAGCCTATTAAAAAATCTACAAATCACTAGAGCAAAGGGTTAGATAACACTAAAGCAAAGCTTTTTGCTCTAGCTCTACTAGGGATGCAAAGCCACCTATCCAAGCAATTCTAGTTAACTAAGTGCCTACACAGAATAGCAAGAACCTAAGGCACTTAGCTTGAGCTAGCTAGAACAACTAAACAAAAGAACTAACTATCAAGCTAACTAGGCAAGAAAAGGAAGAAAGTAAATACAAAGATAGAGGTGATTGTTATACCTATGCCTTGTGATCAAAGGATGTCAATATGAAGAATCAATCACAATGGAAGCCAATGAATAGCCGGGAGACAAGATGTACAATGATTTTTCTACCGAGGTTCACTTGGTTACCACCAAGCTAGTCCCCGTTGTGTCGACTACTCCAATGGTGATTCGGTGGCTAATAGGCGATCACAAGCCTAGCCCACTACCCGGGCGCCACAAGAATCCACCCAAATGAGAGTAACTCAATGACACGAGCAATCCACTAGAGTTACCCTTTGGTGCTCCACCGAGGTGGGTACAAGCCCTCTCACAAGTCGATGAAGCCGGACACGAACAATCACCAACACGTGCCGAAGCTTCTCCACAATCGCCAAGTCGTCTAGGTGTTGGCAAACACCAAGAATAACAAGAAATCCCGCGGAGATGACGATGACCAAGTGCCACTAAGATGTAATGCAATGATCAAGCACTTGGTTCACTCAAACTCTCATGAATTAGCAAGCAAAGCAAAGAGAGATGAGTTGTGGGCTATCTCAAGCAAGCACAAAGAGTG
This sequence comes from Microstegium vimineum, assembly GCA_022036555.1. Classification (NCBI taxonomy): domain Eukaryota; kingdom Viridiplantae; phylum Streptophyta; class Magnoliopsida; order Poales; family Poaceae; genus Microstegium; species Microstegium vimineum. The sequence goes on from CM039127.1 coordinate 37,186,946, forward strand.
AGAATGAATGGGAGGTGCAAGAGTGAGCCCTAGGAGCCGGCCAATCCACTTAAATAGTTTACCAAACTGAGCTAGCCACTTTGCCCCTTCACTGCAGCTTCCTGCGTCAGTCTGGATGCAGTCTGTATAGGGAGTCCGGACCATTGATAGCATCCGGACCCTCTATATGTCAAGAGGCCAAGCTTCTATTTGGTAATTGATGACAACCTTTCACAAAGGAATATATATAATGAAATTTTTTCACTTTGGTAGTATTAGCTCCCCCTACATATGTGATATATGAGTTTGGTTCAATTTGATCACATATGCATGAATTGGAATTGTAGGAGACTGAATGCTACCAAATGATGCTGAGGTATAAGAGATGGACCTTTGAAGCGTGATACTAATTGGTGTGTCATATTATACCATCCTTAACACCAAGAATGCCTAGAAACCACTTGAGAGCAAACTTGAAATACCACTTGAAAAGCTTATGCTTACAAGAAGAATTAGGCTAAGACCTAAGCATGCTAGTACTTCAAGCATCAAGTCAATTATGTTTCTAGCTTTCACCACACAAGTATATCATGAATGTAAGTACATATGCAATCAAGAACTTATGAATGCACATAGAAATGCAACAACTTGATTCATAGGCTTGCTCCCCCTACTTGTGTGCTTTCATTTTTCAAAAATTTCAAAATATTTTCTTTGTGTCTTACTTCTCCCCCTTTGTCGTATATTATCATAAAAGATGTGCTCAAAGAGTTGATTATTGGAGAGAAGCTTAGTTGTGGTTTAATCGAGATTACTTGCCCCAAAAATTTAACTCGGTTTAAACCATGGACAAGCTTGTTCACACATCCTAGAATGGTTATCTTGCCCATGTTGAGCTAAACACTTGAAGTTCATAGTCTAGATCAAACACTAGGATTGCAACCCTACAAACATGTCATATGCTACCACTAGATCATATCAAACATAGAAGCAATAGTGGTACCATATAAGAATCAAATTCATTTTATTTTCATGAATGAGCCTAATGAATTGATGTCAAGATGCACTAACAAGTCCTAATATTTGATGGATGACATGTCAATCAACTTTTACCTTGCTTTGCTTGAAGAAGAGGCATGTCATATATGGGGGTGCATCAACACATGTTTGAATAATCAAGAATGTTCAACTCATTCCTTAGCTTGCAAAACCTCTTCTCATCAAGTGGCTTGGTGAATATATCGGCAAGTTGATCATCGGTGCCAACACTTGTAATTGTGATATCACCCTTTTGTTGATGATCTCTTATGAAGTGGTGCCTTATGTCAATGTGCTTGGTTCTTGAATGTTGGACCGGATTGTTGGTTAGCTTCACCGCACTTTCATGGTCACATAGCAATGGCACTTGCTTGAAATTGATTCCATAGTCATTCAAAATTGCCTTCATCCAAAGTAATTGAGCACAACAACTACCTGCACTTATGTATTCGGCTTCGGCGGTAGAGAGTGCAACACTATTTTGCTTCTTTGATGACCAAGATACAAGTGACATGCCTAGCATTTGACATGTGCCCGATGTGCTCTTTCTATCAACCTTGCATCCCGCATAGTCGGAGTCCGAATATCCAAGCAACTCAAAGTTGGACCCCTTGGGATACCACAATCCAACATCTTGTGTATGCTTCAAGTACCTCAATATTCTCTTTGTCGCCTTCAAATGACTTTCTCTTGGAGAGGCTTGGAATCTTGCACACATGCATACACTAAACATGACATCCGGCCTTGAAGCGGACACATAGAGTAGGCTTCCAATCATAGACCAATACAACTTTTGATCCACCATATTGTCACTAGCATCACTATCCAAGTGTCCATTAGTGCCCATAGGACTGCTAATGCCTTTAGAATCTTCTAAGCCAAACTTCTTCATCATATCCTTGATGTACTTGCCTTGACTCACAAAGGTCCCATTCTTAAATTGCTTGATTTGAAGACCAAGGAAGTAGCTAAGTTCACCAATCATTGATATTTTAAACTCATTTGCCATCATCTTGCCAAACTCTTCACAAAATTGTTGATTGGTTGAACCAAATATGATGTCATCCACATAGATTTGGAGCACAAATAGATCCTTGCCAAGCTTCTTGGTGAAGAGAGTAGTATCAACCTTCCCCATGATGAACTTTTGGATAAGAGGAAATCCCTCAATCTTTCATACCATGCTCTAGGTGCTTGGTTCAACCCATATCATGCCTTTCTCAACATGTAGACATGGTTGGGCTTCTTGTCATCTTCAAATCCGGGAGGTTTCTCAACATATACTAGCTCATTGATGTAGCCATTCAAGAAAGCACTCTTCACATCCATTTGGTATAGCTTGATGTTGTGTGCACAAGCATAGGCCAATAGGATTCTAATTGCCTCTAATCTTGCAACCAGTGCATAAGTTTCTCCAAAGTCCAGACCTTCAACTTGTGTGTAACCTTGAGCTACCAATCTTGCTTTGTTTCTCACAACTATACCATCTTGATCTTGCTTGTTTCTAAATACCCATCTTGTGCCAATCACATTGTAGTTCTTGGGTCTTTCAACTAGCTCTCAAACTTGATTTCTTGTGAAATTGTTGAGCTCTTCATGCATTGCATTGACACAATCAACATCTTGTAAGGCCTCTTCAATCTTGGTTGGCTCTATGGATGAGACAAATGAATAGTGTTCACAAAAGGATGCCAATCTTGATCTTGTTTGCACACCACTTGAAATATCACCAACTATTTGATCAATGGGGTGATCTCTTGCAATGTTGGTCAGTTAAAGGATAGGAACTTGATTGCTTGCACTTGGTTGAGATGAACTAGCAACTTGTTGATCTTGCACTTGAGAGCCACTAGCTTGCACATGAGGTGAGTTGAGCACTTGATCTTTGTCATCTTCAATGTCAATCACTTGCTTTGGCCTAATGTCACCAATATCCATGTTTTTCATAGCATTAGCCAATTGAGGTCCACTTACATCTTCTAGATTCTCATTTTCAACTTGTGAGCCATTGGTTTCATCAAATTCAACATCATGAACCTCCTCAAGTATACCACTAGCCGAATTCCACACTCTATAGGCTTTGCTTGTGGTTGAGTAACCAAGTAGGAACCCTTCATCACATTTCTTGTCAAACTTTCCAAGCCTTGTGCCTTTCTTCAAGATGTAGCATTTGCAACCAAACACTCTAAAGTATGCAATGTTGGGCTTTCTTACATTCAATAGCTCATATGGTGTCTTCTCCATCAATGGGTGACAATATAGCCAGTTGCTAGAGTAGCAAGCGGTGTTGATAGCTTCAACCCAAAAGGAGTGACTCACATTGTACTCACTAAGCATAGATCTTGCCATGTCAATCAATGTCCTATTCTTCCTCTCAACAAGGCCATTTGATTGTGGAGTGTACTTGGTCGAGAATTGATGTTTGATTCCAAGCTCATCACATAGCTCTTCAACTCTTGTATTTTTGAATTCTCTTCCATTGTCACTTCTCACTTTCTTGATGGTGGTTTCAAACTCATTGTGACACCTCTTGACAAATGATTTGAATGTGGCAAATGTATCACTCTTGTTATTGAGAAAGAATACCCAAGTGTATCTTGTAAGATCATCAACTATCACAAATCCATACTTGTTCCCACCGATGCTAGTGAATGTTGTTGGTGCAAATAGATCCATGTGCAACAACTCAAATGCTCTACTAGTGCTCATCATGCTCTTCTTTGGATGGGTGTTACCAACTTGTTTGCTGGCTTGACAAGAGCTACAAAGTTTGTCCTTCTCAAACACAACATCTTTCAAGCCTCTTACTAAGTCATGCTTGATCAATCTATTCAATTGCTTCATGCCAACATGACTAAGTCTTCTATGCCATAACCAACCCATACTTGATTTAGTGAGCAAGCAAGTTGACAATTGAGCCTCACTAGCATTGAAATCAACTATGTAGAGATTTTCATATCTAAAGCCCTTGAAGATCAAATTTGAACCATCCACACTAATGATCTCAACATCATCTACCCCAAATATGCATTTGAATCCCAGATCACACAATTGAGCCACGGATAGCAAATTGAAGTTCAAGCTCTCAACTAGCAAGACATTTGATATGCTCAAATCATTGGATATAGAAATCTTTCCAAGACCCTTGACCTTGCCCTTGCCATTATCAACAAAAGTAATACTATCAATATCATTGTTGGTGTTGGAGTTGATTGATTTGAACATTCTAGAATCCCCGGTCATGTGTTGAGTGCATCCACTATCAAGCACCCAATGCCTTCCTCCAGCCTTGTAATTGACCTACAAAACAAATTAGTTCTTAGGTACCCACACTTGTTTGGGTCCTCCAAAGTTAGTGACCAAGGATTTTGGCACCCAAATAGCCTTCTTCTTTGGGCCAACAATGGGTGTGCCAACATACTTAGCCATTATACCATCTCTCCCTTTGGTAAGCATATAACATGAATCAAAATGTATGGAGGTGGCCTTAGCAAACTTGGTTTGGCTCATGTTTAGTTTGCAATATTGGTCAAGATGCCCCACTTGCTTGCAACTATTGCAATACCGACCATTGCTACTCACAAAGCTAGGCTTTGGAGTCACAAAGGCGGCCTTGCCTTTCTTGGGGGTATAGCCCAATCCCTCTTTGTAGTGGGAAAATCTTTGGCTACCCAAGCACTTTAGCAAGCGGGCATCTCCACCATATGCCTTACCCAAAGCATGAGTGAGTTCATTAACATCATTTTTCAATTGTTCATTTTCAATCACTAGTGTAGAATCATCCTTTGAGCTCTCACTAGTAGATGTGCAAGTGGATGTGCTATGTTGGTTGGTGCAACAATGATAGGAGTGAAAAATGATTCATCTAGAATATCTCAAGTAACTCCAATATCACATGATGCAACAATCTTATCCTTGTTTTGCTCAAGGAGGGAGGAGTGAGCCTTTTCAAGCTTGTAGTGAGTCCTCTCAAGCTTCTCATGGTCTTCCATTAGCCTCTCATGAGAGCCATTGAGCTCATCAAAGGATTGTTCAAGAGCCTTAAGCTTCTTGTTCAATTCTTTGCACTACTTCCTCTTTGTCTCAAAGCAAGCATAAGTTTGCTTCATCATATCTATTAGTTCCTCCTTGGAGTACTCCTCCTCATCATCACTACTATCATCATCACTATCACTATCATCATGAGATTGTACCTTGGTTGCCTTAGCCATGAAGCATGATGGAGTGTCGAAGATAGATGGCTTGTTGTTGATAGCAATGCTTGCCAATGCCTTCTTCTTGGACTTCTTCTCATCATCACTAGAATCACCATCGGAAGAATCATCACTATCCCAAGTCACCATGTATGATTCACCTTTCTTCTTCTTGGTGAATGATAGCTTCTTCTCCTTCTTGTCTGTTGACACCGTTTTTTGACACGTGTCAAATGGGCTGAGGCTTGACTGGTCAACGGCCGTTCTTCATCGGTATCAGGAGTCGATAGTGCCGATGGAAGAGTGCTGCGGGAAGACTAAGTGTTTTGCCGATGGAGGCCGGATGATTTTTGCCGATAAAGGTCAATTGGTGAAGTCTTGCTGAAGCTGATTGCCGATGAAGAGTTGTTGTCGATTGCCGATGGAAGATGGTTGCCGATTGCCGATAAGGGCTCATTGCCGATTGCCGATGAAGAGATGCTGCCGATTGCTGATCGGGAAAGTATTGCCGATGCCGATGGGCGCGACTTAGCACTTAGCGGCAGCAGAGGATTACAAATGGCCAAAGAAGGAAGGTGCGGATTGAGGGGGTCTGCCGATGGAAAGTTTCCATCGAGAAGAAGTATAAGGAAACTGGTGTTTTGTGCCACTATTATTATAGTAGTTTGAGTCCGACTCTTGCATGGGTCGCTTATTTTCCTTTAAAATAGGTGTGTTTGTTTAGGAAATAAATATTGTTATCCGGCTCCTACGCGAGTCAGTTTCCTTTAAAGTAGGAGTTTGTTTTAGGAAGGATATGTGTCGTGTCTTTGTACAACTCTCCATGCGAGAGTATAAATATGTGCCCAAGGGCTATGGAAAAAATGAATCCAATTCAAAAACAAACCAATTCTACTTTTATCTTACTTTTTATCGCAATTTACCTTCTACTGCATTAGTTATAGTTTTTCAACGAGTTCTTTCAAGCTTTCGACGGGCTGCATCACCTTGATCTCCGTCAAATTCTTGCTAGTTCCGTGTGGGAGTACCTCTAGGCTTTGGCCATCCGGGCGCATCGCTGTTTGCCTCGTCTAGCTCTGCTCTAGTTACCCTTGATCAATCTGAGCTTTGACGTTCGGGCGCATCGCTGTCATCTCGTTTAGTTTGTTCTAGTTATCATCCTTGTCGATTGATTGGTCAAATCGACTGGCACGCCCTCGACATCGAGCTTTGGGTAATAGCTCGAGGTGTTCACAGATCTGACGCTTTTTGTGTCAACATTGTCATACTTGCTCTTCTTCTTCTCACCATCATCACTATGATTGGGATAATCTGCAATCATGTGATCGGTGCTCTTGCACTTGTAGCATCTCTTCTCATATTCTTTGTTATTGAAGTTATCTCTTCTCTTTCTAGCACCATAGCCCTTCTTCTTCATGAACTTACCAGACTTGCACACAAAGAGGGTCATCATCTCATCATCAATGTCACTAGCCTCTTCATCATCACTTAACTCTTGCTTCTTTGCTTTGCCCTTGTTCTTGGATTATGATGCCTTGAATGCTAAGCTCTTCTTTTCTTTCTTTTCTTTCTTTCCTTCCTTGACCTCTTCTTCTTCACTTTCCTCATTGTATTGTTCTTCGGTCATGATTTCTCCAAGCACTTCATTGGGAGTGATCTTGTCCAAACCATCTCTCCTAATTATTTGCCTCAAGGTTTTGTATTTCTTGGGCAAACAACCAAGAAAGCGGTTTGAGAAGTCTTCATCCTTGACCTTCTCACCCAAGCTCTTGAGATCATTGATGATCATTTGGAGCCTATGGAACATCTCCGGGATAGACTCATCATCCTTCATCTTGAAGTGAGATAGCTTGTCCTTGAGCATGTACAACTTGGCATTCTTCAGAGTTGTTGTGCCCTCATATGTATCCTCAAATCTCTTCCACACTACACTAGCCTTCTCAAGATCTTTGATTTGCTCAAACACTTTTGAGTCAATGCCATTGTAGATCACATTGAGTGCCATGGTGTTGCATTGCCAGTTCTCTTGCTCTCTAGGTGTGGGAGCGGCTTCATCAAGAATGACAAAGTCATGTTCGGTCACAATCCACACCTTCTCATGTATTGAGCCTAGATGCATCTTCATCTTCCTCTTCCAATAATCAAATGATGTGCCATCAAACATTGGTGGTTTGCTTCCAACATGGTTGAATTGTATTTGAGCCATCACTAACACTGAAGGTTGTTAAGCCTTGATAATAGCAGTGACCACGGCTCCGATACCACTTGAAAGGTCCTAGATGGCTAGAGGGGGGGTGAATAGCCTATTAAAAAATCTACAAATCACTAGAGCAAAGGGTTAGATAACACTAAAGCGAAGCTTTTTGCTCTAGCTCTACTAGGGATGCAAAGCCACCTATCCAAGCAATTCTAGTTAACTAAGTGCCTACACACAAGAGCAAGAACCTAAGGCACTTAGCTTAAGCTAGCTAGAACAACTAAACAAAAGAACTAACTAGCAAGCTAACTAGGCAAGAAAAGGAAGAAAGTAAATATAAAGATAGAGGTGATTGTTATACTGATGCCTTGTGATCAAAGGATGTCAATATGAAGAATCAATCACAATGAAAGCCAATGAATAGCCGAGAGACAAGATGACACAATGATTTTTCTCCCGAGGTTCACTTGGTTGCCACCAAGCTAGTCCCCGTTGTGTTGACTACTCAAATGGTGATTCAGTGGCTAATAGGCGATCACAAGCCTAGCCTACTACCCAGGCGCCACAAGAATCCATCCAAATGAGAGTAATTCAATGAAACGAGCAATCCACTAGAGTTACCCTTTGGCGCTCCGCCGAGGTGGGTACAAGCCCTCTCACAAGTCGATGAAGCCAGCCACGAACAATCACCAACACGTGTCGAAGCTTCTCCACAATCGCCAAGCCGTCTAGGTGTTGGTAAACACCAAGAATAACAAGAAATCCCGCGGAGATGATGATGACCAAGTGCCACTAAGATGCAATGCAATGATCAAGCACTTGATTCACTCAAACTCTCATGAATTAGCAAGCAAAGCAAAGAGAGATGAGTTGCGGGCTATCTCAAGCAAGCACAAAGAGTGAGAATGAATGGGAGTTGCAAGAGTGAGCCCTAGGAGCCGGCCAATCCACTTAAATAGCTTCCCAAACCGAGCTAGCCGTTTTTCCCCTTCACTGCAGCTTCCTGCGTCAGTCCGGACGCAGTCTATATAGGGAGTCCGGACCATTGAAAGCGTCCGGACCCTCTATATGCCGAGAGGCCAAGCTTCTGTCTTCATACCTCCGGACGCAGTTGAATGGAGGGTCCGGACCATCGTGTGCACGTCCGGACCCTCTTCTATTTGAATTATGCCGTTCGCGCCTTGACCTGCTACTGCCACGTCGCCTCCGGACGCACTACATAGTGCGGGTCCGGACCACGCGTCGTGCGACCGGAGTCCAGCAGAGAGCTCCCCGAGAGCTCAAAACGCCCGGACGGTTGTCCGGAGTCCATCGTCCGGACGCTGATCGTCGTCCGGATCTTCTGTGCGCCGAGGCTGAGCCTTAGGGTTGGCTTCTGGATGCTACTCCGATTGTCTGGACAGCGCCTTGCACTGCGTCCGGACCTGCGTCCGAAGCCATGTTGAGTGCCAAACCGAGCTGCCTCTTTCTCTCCAAGCTTCCATGTGCTAACACCTTGTGATCCAACACTTGGTCTCCTGTGTTAGCCTTTTCTTTGAAATATCTTGGAATTAATTCTATTTTCATGTCACTTAGGTTCATTTTATATATATGCAAATTCAAACCTAGTGGCACATGATAACCACAATCGACGCGAGTTTTCCCTTCTTGATAGTACAACTATCTATCCTAAAGGTGATCACACTCTCTATAGTGTCTTGATCACTAAACCAAAAATGCCCTATGATATACCTTTGCCTTGAGCTGAATTTTGTTTTTCTCTTTCTTCTTTTCCTTACTCCATGAAGCACTTGATCCATCAATCACCATGATCATGCACATGCTCCATCTTATGTGTTGGATTACCCTATCTTGATCATGCACTTAGTAATAGGGTTAGTCCATAGGTTTCATCAATTAACCAAAACCAAACATGGGCTTTCACAAGGTCTAAATCTATTAGGCATGAATTTTCAAAGCCAAGAGCAACATTTAGATGACTCCAAGTTAAACTATAGCTTTGATTAAACATGTGAAAGGTAATACCAACATTAGAGTCTTGGAGAGAGCATAAGAATTCTATGGTAGGCAACTCAATTCCAAGCTCATTTACTTGCCAAAAGCTAGACCAACCAAGAGTAGAGAAGATAATGTTGAATTCGGTGGTCATACCTGCGTTGGAGAGAAGACTCGGATCCAATATCCTTGTGTGCTCGAAAGATCGATCCCGAAGAGAGAGATACCTTTGGTACTCTAGTTGGTCAAACCAGAGACCACTTTGTTGATCATAGGTCCTCATCGGGGGCACCATGAATGCCTCGATATGAGGTAACTCGGTTTGGAGGTTCTCCCAAGTATATCGGGCAGAACCTCCCCTTCTTCTTCCTTGGGAAGTGTCCTCGGATTGGTGGGAGCGATGAGATGAGATCCTACTTATAGTTTGCTTCATCTTCTTGAATGCGGATGTCAATGGGTTCTTCATCTTTAGAGAGGAAGAAGAACACAAGGGCAAGACTAGGACAAGGTTGTGTGTGGAGAGAGTTTCCTAGTTTTGTCCTGCGGGGATAGGCTTGAGTTAAGAGAAGCTCGATGAAGGCAAGAGATGTTCTTGTGGACTAGTGAGAGTAACACTACTTCTCTTGAGAGCTAAGAACTTCTCTTGAATGAAGAGAGGAGAGAACAAGGCAAGGAGAGGCTTGAGCTAGAACTGGATTCTGGTTGAGGTGTGAGGAATTGAGCTCTCCTTGCTTGGGCTTTTATAGAGGAAAGGAATGGCACCAAGAGGGCACCATGGGGTGGTCAGCTGACCACCCCTTGGGCATGCCCTTGGGTGCCATGATCACTCACTTTAGTGTATGCCTTACGCAAAGCAAAAGAGGGAGAGAAGGTGACCAAAGATGGTCGGCCGACCCCCTAAAGTGGGGATTCCACTCATGCTTTTTTCTAGTGCTTGGTGAAAGGTGAAATATGCTATGTGATGTGATCAAAGGCTGAGCTAAAGTGCTCAAGATTCTCCTCTTTAAACAAAGAGTAGTGGGGGACAAAAGTATGTCATGCTTTGATCAAAAGCGATTGATGTGTTTTCTTTTTCAAAGCATGACAAAGTGAAAGTGAAGTTGATTCCCCACTTTGGAAAATGATTAGTGGGAGACAAGGATGTGTCATGCTTTAATCAAAAGTGATTGATGTACTTTAAAGCATGACAAGACAAAAGAGATGTCCCCTAAAGATAAATCTGATTTTTGAAAGTCTCACTACTCAAATCATGAGATGCTTGGACAAAGGATAATATGGAAGAAAGATGGATGATCATGAGGCACCTAGGGTGGTCGGCCGACCCCCCTAGTCCTCCATTTTTTTTTCTTTTATAAAGATCCCTGAAGTGAAAAGTAATTAAATGAGCCAAGGTACGATGAATAGGGTGGTCGGCCGACCACCCTATGGGTCTACCTTTTGTCAAAATTTTAAACTATTCTAATCCTCAAGTTTTTATTTAATCTAACTTTAGTTTTTTGAATTATAAGCATGAAAGAAATTAAGGAATTGAACTAAATGTAAGAAGGGAAACAAAGATAACTACTGACTTACCTTTCGGCGAAGGCTCCTTGATTTTAAGTCCTCGGAGTAGGACTCTCCTTCTGGTTCATTCCTCAGGTGCACTTGATGGCTCCAGAGATGGAGACCGTGGTGTGTGCACCTCCTTTGCTTTCCAAACCTGCTTTGGATTGGCAGGTTCGTCCTCCTTGAGTTCATTGATCTTGGCCTCCGGGTACTGCTTCTTTTGGCGCAGGTCTCGAACTCTTCTTCTTGGTGGTTGTGCTTTAACCTGTTTGTTAAGTTTATAACCATTGAAGGCACACTTTAACCTTATGACTCGGGAATATGGCCCGATCCCACGTAGATGACCGTGTTGGTTGTGTTGAGGAAGTGCCTTCCCAAGATGACGGGAACTTCCACGTTAGCTCCCATGTCCAGGATGATGAAGTCTGTAGGGATGTATTCATCTTGGATGTTCACCAAGATATCCCTCGCGAGTCCCTTGGGAAACCGTATCGTTTGATTTGCCATCTGCAAGCGAACACATGTAGGGACCAACAGTCCTCCTAACAAGTTATCATAAGTTACCTTAGACATTATGTTGATGCCCGATCTGAGATCGCAGAAGGCGGTGTGGAAGGTTTGTTGTCCGATTGAGCACTTGATCGTCGGGTGGCCTGGATCTTCCTTCTTCATGATGAAGGGAGGATCGAGAAGAAATCTCCCATAGGAGTGAAGTGGAGCCTTATTGAACTTTGTTGTTACCATGTTCACATGCTCAATTGAATCCTCTGGTTTCCCAAGAATTTTACCTTGTTCTAGAGATGGCATAGCTGCTGCTAATTGAGCTAATTGGGTTTCTAGCATTTTATTAAAACTCAATTGATTTTTCATAGCAGTTGTGAAGCTATCCATTTTCTCACCAAAACTTTCAAGAACTTTATCAGTGGCAATCATCTTCTTATTTATACTATCATTAATCTTTGATTGACAAAAAACAAGATCTTTTAATTAAGGTTGGTTATTGTAGGAATTGTAATTATTGTAATTACTATTACCTCCATTACCTTGGTAGAAGGGGCGCGAGTTCCATCCTCCTTGTTATTGGGGTCGATACCCGTTGTTGTTGTTGTTATTGTTGTTGTTGCTGATGAAGTTCACATCCTCCTTTGACGTCTCAGGGCAGTTGTTGCCCAAGTAATCATTTCCTCTGCACACCTTGCACCATGGGTCAGCTTAGATAGCTTGTGCGGCGGTGATGAGGTAGATAGCCTCTCGTTCCTTCTTGGAACTTTCTTCTATCTTCTTCATCAGGAGGTCCATCTTGGTAGAGAGTATATCCACCTCACTGATGGTGTGCATACCTCTCTTCTTTTGCTGGAGACGTTCCTCACCCCATCCTTGGTTGATTACCATCTTCTTGATGAGGTCCTTGGCACTTCTCACTATGTGTTGGAGAAATGCCCCTCCAGCGGCAGCATCAAGGTGACTACGGGCTATGCTAGTCAGCCCTTGGTAGAATCCTTGAATCAGGAGCCAGTCGTCTATCCCATGATGAGGACATGCATGAATGTACTCCTGGAGATGCTCCCATGCTTCGGGAATCGTCTCGTTAGACTGTTGTTGGAAGCTTGAGATCTTTCCACGAAGAGCATTGGTTTTGCCCGTCGGGAAGAACTTCTTGAGGAATGCGTTAGCACACCTCTCCCATGTAGTGGCCTCTTCTTTGTGGGTGTAGAACCATTCCTTTGCCTTTCCCAATAACGAGAATGGGAAAAGACGAAGGCGAATGGCGTCAGACGCCACTCCCTTGATAGTAAATGTGCCACATAACTCCAAGAAGTGTTGGAGATGAGCATTGGCATCCTCATGGGGCTTCTCGCAAAATGGGTTGGCCTGCACCATGTGGATCAAGGCGTGCTTCAGCTCGAAGGTGGCATCCCCGAAGTTGACCTCGGGACCCTGAGCTACGTGGGTAGGTGACGGAGTCGAGAAGCCAAAGATCGCCTTCTGGGCCATAGCTTCCTTGAGTGGTGGTGTAGAGCCTCCTTCCTCGAACGGATTTAGGGTCGAGATGAACCTCTGAGGTGGAACTTGACGACATCTAATTCTCCTCAACACCTGCTCGGGATCTTCTAGGTAGTTTCCCGGCAGTTGGAAACCGCTCATAAACTGTCTGGCTTCACAAGAAAGGAAGACACAAACAGGGGTAAGCCCCTATGACTAATTAATGACTAAGTTAACAAGAATCTCGGGATTCAATCTAATTAAAATTTCTAGGCTATGCTTTCCCCAGCAACGGCGCCAGAAATGCTTGTTGGTATTTCTTCTGACTATTGGATAAATCCGCAAGCACACAGATTATACCGTTGTAGCACTTCACCAAGGAGTATTCCAAGGTATCGTAATTTATTTTATCCCAAGGGAAAGCTGGCTAGAAATCATAATTAGAGAGAGATCCTAGAGAGTACCTCAACTTAGTACCAACTAGTATAAGGGGGTAAATGATAAATGTGATAGGAAGGGGCTGATGAATGAACAAGCCTAGGTAAATGATACTTAGAACGGACTAGGTAGACTAGCTAGGTGGGAGGACAACGAGAGAGTATAGGGACTCCTGTGTACTTCACTCTACTTCAATATACTTAGCTAATTAACTAGTCTAAACACTATAGTTTGCCTCCTCAATACAAGTATGCTAGGCAAGGGGATAGATCAGTAGGAGGACAAAACTCCTACCGGACCGCGCCCTCGTTTTGCGAGGGCCTTACCTTTTAAGAACTTGCCTAAAACATGTGATGGAATACAACGACTAGACAAGGTTGTCACCTCTTGCTAGCTACCACAAACAATCCGTGCAGCAAACGGTAACCAAGGATAAGATGATGTATAAGCACCACGCTTACACACAACTTATTACTTTGACTACAATCTATAATCAAAGCACCCTATAACAGGTAATGATCGCATACAGGAAAGGTCACAAGGATCAAAGACTATGAATGTAAAGGCTATTAAAGAGCAAAAGCATATAACAATACTATATCTAGTATAGTAATGCTCAAAGTAAATGTTGAGTGAAGTAGAGAGAAAGATATATATTGAATAAGATAAAGTCTTACAAAGAAGGAAAGATACAAGAGCTATACCAGACTTTCCAGAAGACAACTCCGGAAATCCCGAGTGCATCTCGACTCAACTCTAACTCCCACTCTAGACTAACTCCTAGAACAATGTAAGGAATAGAGCTTGTAGGCTTCTTCACCATGTGTAGAGAGGGGATGTTACCCTCTATTTATAGTGGGAGGTGGAGTAGGGGCTACTCCATCGCCACGTAAGCGATCTAGGGCCTTCCATTCTCCACCCATGGATCCAACTGACCCTTGAACCGACCAAGGGTGGATGGTGGTGATTTCCAGCATGTGCCAAGAGGTATGGCGGTTGGAGGGGCCAAACCGACCTAGGGGGGTGGTCGGCCGACCCCCCTATGGCCAGTGGGCCACCTCTTGACCTTCTGAGTGTGGCCCCGCTGGTCAGGGACTGAGTGATGGCCAGGTGGGCCCATTGGGCGGTCGGTCGACCCCCCCTGGGGGTCACTGGCCCACCTCTTCCTCCCTAGTGCTAGTCCCACTTGTCATTGAGGTTGTTTGTCAGTTCTGAGGCGGTTGTCACGTTTATCTCCTTGGTGTGGGCCCATGGATCCTTGTGCTATGCTTGTGAGCCGTTGAGAGAAAGCACAGAGTGATCCAAGGGTTGGAAATCACTCTGGGATGCTTCTCTTGGATAATGGCCGAGAGGGGATAGCTGGTGGGCCCATAGGGTGGTCAGCCGACCCCCTATGTGGGCCCCACTGGCTCTCCTTTGCTTCATTTCTTCATTTCTGCACTCAAACACTAATGGACATGTGGAACTGGTTATTTGATAAAATATGCTCATGATGTGTTTGTTTATCCCGGATCCTGAGGTTGGTGGCATCATTTTGGGTATGAAAAACTGCATCATATTTTGTGCCAACAAACCCCAAGCCTCTTTCTATAATAAAGCTTTTGAGAGATGATAACAAGGAATTTTTTTTGGAGCAGTTATAACTGGGGCAATGGAATATATGGATAGGTGGAGAACATAGGATATTTTTGGTTGCTTACTCCCAAGGCAGGAGTAGAGCATTTTTTCTAGTGGGTCTGAATGGCATATATGTGGATGCGTACTTCCAGGATAGAAGTAGCATATATGAGTGGAGTGTACGTGATCTTGATTTTAAAAGCATGACAAGTCTCTAAGGGTCAACAAAGCTTGACAAAACTCAATGCAAATACATGTAGTAAATATGATAGTGAATGTTTTCCGAATCTACCAGGCATGTATATATGGCTGTGGTAGGAATTCAAGCTCTCGTCATACAGAAACTCATCATGTAATATTTTCAATTTTCAAAAGATAAATTCTCCAGAACTCTAGTATTGTTAGGAACAAGATAAATAATAGCTCAACTTTCTCATATCATACCTATCAACTACCTAGACTTAGCTCAAACATTTGCAACCCACAAGTTTTAGGTTTAGAGCAAATCTTATGTCAAAACAGTTATATCTAAAACTCGGGAGAATTCAAGGTTGAAAACTAGGTACTTGAAAGGAATTACGGCATAGCAACTATTCATCATTTCCATAGAGTTATCCCCAGAATTCTTTTTTCTTATTATTAGCAGCTTCTAAAAACAAACAAACTAAACACACCTATTATTATTACTAAATAGAAAACTCTCTTAAGGATAAAGTAGACAATGATAAATCCATAATTATAAAAAGTATCTAAATTGTAACTTTTGTAATTCATAATTATTTAAGTGTGAACCTTCATGTGCTCACATTTTTTTGAAATAATTTATGCAACTAATAAAAGCGAACATGAGAGGATAAAGATACTTACCTGGATAAATCGGGGTGCTCTCCCCCAAGATAGATTTTAACGTATTTTCTTTTGATGTGGCTGGCAGGTAGCAGTGGTGTATTCGTCGGAGTGATTGTTCAGATAGCACTCTGACAGCTGGTAGGGTGACCTCTGTCTGCTAGCCTCCTTTGATCCTTGAATTCTGTGGAGCTCAAATAGACAACAAAGCTTGTGGAACTGATTAAGTGTTAGCCATAAATCTCTAGCTTTGATCTATCGAGCTTCCTCTAATGAATTTCATTTATTTAGCAAGATCATACACTTACTATTTTTATATTTTTATTATAAGATGAAAACATATTTATTAATTTTTTATGCCACCACAATGAATATACCTATGGGTTTTAAGCCACAAGTCTACTTACATGGGGCTTTAGATTTTATGATGCCATGCAGCAAACAAATATTTGCAATGCTAATGCAGAAAAGTAAATATGACAAGGGAAAATGATTATGCAAATGATGGAAAAAGGAAAACTAATGTAAAAAAGATAAATATAGATAACTACCAATTTTACCTACCGATGAGGGTTCAGTGTTTTGAGTCCTCTGCACAAGACTTCTCACCGTGTTCATTCTTTAGGTGCATCATTTGATTCCAGGTGGAGACCTTGATAACTGCACCTCTTGATATGGTGTCACCCATTTTCTCTGTTTGCTCAGTAGTTCAAAGTGAAGCATTAAGTATGGAAGCTGGCAACAACTTGCTCAATGTGTATGTTCTCATAGATCCAGGTCCTTCACTTGGTTGAATTTGGGAGTTGGAAAACTCCTCCATGTTGCTCAGAATGTGTCCTGCTCATAGAGACAAGGTAGAGATCAAGTGCATGGGCCCTGTTGGTGGAAAACACCAACAGAACCAAAAGTCTATTCATTCGTCTCTAACCTTAAGCATAGTGAGCAAGATAAAGTTGATGGGTGATAAAAGCAGAAGATGAGCATGGGTATAGCATTTAAAAACATTTGTTAGATCAGATTGTTCAGCCTATGGAAGGATAGTCTATCTGTGTATATATTCTTATTTATGACTATCATCTTCTAAAGATTGGATGTGTAACATTTTAGCTCATATGGTTAAGACAGTGAGATCAAGAAGGTTGTACTAGGAACAAAGATTTAAGGAATAGACATGTTGAATTAATCAGGTTGGATTAATTGGAGTTGTAACTCATACATGTTTGTCTCTTTATTTATGTGAATGCTAGAATCAAGGAGAAACTTATAAAAGTGATAGTCACTTACCTTGAGATGTTACCTTAATTATTGAGGAGTGATGATACAGTATCACCTTATGGAAGCTTTCCTTTCTTAGTGGTTGTGTATCTTGTTCATGTACTTTTGTCTCCTTGTTGCATTCCTTTATTGTCTTGAATTCCCATGATGTTCTTTGTCTTAAGGGGGCTTGGTGGAATTTTGCCCAATCCTCTTCCATCAAGTGAGTGCTTTTGATTATATCTTGTTGTGGCACTCTTCTTCTTGTTCCATGAATCATCCCTATATGATGAATGAGCTATGTCTTCCTTGTGCACGTCGTTAAACTTCATGTGTCTTTCTCTTTATCTCCAGTGTGAGTTTATCTCAGGACATCCCATTTTGATGTTCAAAGTTTTTCTTACAGGGGTTAGTCCGACAAAATATGCCAATGTCTATACAAGCAGTTTTTAGTTCAATAACCAAACTAGACTCCATGTCTAATCAGATTAAGGAAGGCTATTTAACCTAAGCACCACGCTTAATTTAAAAGCCAATAGAAGTATGTGCAGTACTTCCAAACTAACACTTACTAGGATAGATAAAGGTAGCATGAAGGCACTATAGAGATCTACTCATATGGAGATAATGATTATGTCACACCCGATTTTAAGAACAAAACCAGATATACCCTATATGTGAGCCCAGGAAGTCAAATCTCACATATAGTCACAGAACAAGGTAATATCAAAAGACAATACTTAAATACATAACATATAAGGTCAAAGAAATAACCTTAAGAGAGTAAATAGCGGTAAGACACTCTGATCTTCAGGCGAAGACTCCACTCCACAGGGACCAACTGACTGGTTGATCACAAGCCTAACTGCTCAAGATTCTTGTAATCTAGTACCCATCCGGGATTTTTATCCAAATATTGAAAAGATAACGCAAGCGTGAGTACTTTCATACCCAACAAGTGTACATGGGGTTCATGAGGCTCAAAAAGGTATGACACTAGTTTAACTGCATAAGCTTTTAAGTTATCTCAATTTTAGCATTATAGTAGCATCAATGTTATCAATAGCACAATAACCATATGATCAAGTGAACGAGATGTAATGCTTATATGAACGGTAACAATAATAAATCACAGATAACAACTGATGAGCCATGTCATAAGGACATCACACAATAAGGAGCCCAAGCCACTCTTGACCGTGAGCACGACTATTATAATAGTTTTTAACTCTGCGCAGAGGTGTACATCCTTACCCATAAGTCGTGAATTTCCCTTTCGCCCAAGGTAGCTAATCTCTTAACCCACTTCCAAGGTAGGCCGGCAGGGTTCACTACGAGACCGTTCACAGGTTCCACTAATAGGTAACAACCTGCTACAAGTTCCCTTAACGAAATCATAAGAACTCCCCTCCCAGAAGCCACCGTAGCACACCCTCTGGCAGACCAAGCCCCCACTTTCTCAGAGCCCTTCTTGCGCCGTCTCAGGTAAGTTGCCACAAACTAGCAAAAGCCTAATACTAAGTCAAGCCAGAGCCCATTAGCTTATGGTAGTACTGTTTTCTCGGGGTAATCTCTTACGGAAATATCCCTATGAGTAAGAACACAGGTGTGAGTTCCTGATGTTCCACCTATAGCCCAAGTTGCTAAAAAGTCATCTTCTATTGTCATTTCATATATCATTAATCAAGTTTACATGATCATAGTTATTCTTAAAGAGCACTAGCTTGATCTACCCAAATGCATAAATTCCTAGGGTGACAAGGTATAAGGTACAATACTAGGATAACCTTATAGGGTAGCAAGGAAACACATGCATATGATTAATGAGTGATTATCATGAATAGGACAACAAGGATAATCCCATGTAATACTTGCCTTAAAAGCCTTAGATTCGTTGCTCAACTGGTTCTCAACTTCAGACGACTTCTTGATCACCAACGCAAAACTCACCGATTGGACAATAATTAACACATCACCACACAAGCATCTGATCATACAAAGCATACAAACATGGCTAAATTAGAACAATCCACCAATCAATGAAAAGGATTTAAAAAGAAATCTACGCAACTCTACGATCACACAGTCGCGAAGAACACACTAATCGGAGCTACGATTAGAGAGATACATCTACCAAAAGGTTTGCTTTTACAAAGAGAACTATGAGCTTTGTTAGTTTTAACTATATAAAGGATTGTATAAGGTATTTCAGTGAAACACCTTGGTTTAATTAGGTCAAACTTATATTTGGATTTCGAAAACGAAAGTGGAAACTATCGATATTTAATGTGTAAAACAAGTTGCATATTTGTTAATCAAGTTAGGAGTTAACCATAAAATTGTAGAGATATTAACATGGTATTAAAGATCACTAATGTAAAGGTTACGCCGATACGAAGCCAACGCAACTTGAACGGATCGAAACGGATTTGAAACGGAGAAGATATGAAATTAACATGATTTTCTATACAAGATTAATTCATTAAAAAGGATTAATCTAAACTTTATTTTCAAAAGACTTTAACATAGATGAAAACTGTACCATTAGATAGATCATGAAATTATGGCGCTAACGCAACTTGTTTGGGTCAAAACAGATTTAAAATAAAGAAATTATAAGCATTTGAATTCGGATGGCAGTTCTGTGATTAAGAGAAAGCGTATTTTGAAATAACCGAGAAGATTTCCGTTTTTGATGGAGGAAGGCGTAGACCCGAGAGTGCGCTAAGGAGACTGCGGGTGCTGTGGTGCGGGTCTGACCAGGGCCACGTGTCATGCGGCTATAGGGCGGGTGCACGACGTGGCCGTGGACCGCGTACGGGGGCTCGGTCCACTGGTCCACCGTGGACCGGGGGCGTACCCCTTCGGGGGATCTAATCCCAGCCGTCTACGGCCAAACGGACGGCGCAGAGTGGGCACGAGCCTGAAGGACAACGGGGCGGCGTGTTACCGCGGCGGCGCCATGGCCAGAGAGGTGGAAACTCGCCGGCGATGACTGATACGGCCCTACGGACCACCAAACGGGAAACTGTGGGGGCCGGGAGAGAGAGGAGTGCGAGACGAACTCGCTCCTGCTGTCGGTTGAGCCGATTCGGCGACGAACGCGGCGGTGCCCGCGATTGGGCGGCTCGGTTAAGCCGGCGAGCAGAGACAGAGAGTCAGAAAGGGAGAGATACGAAATTGGAGCTCCCTAAAGCTCTATTACCTGCACGCGGAACTCAGCGAGCAACACAGAAGGGTGGCGGTGCTCGTCTGAGACGGAATGACGACGACAGGGCACCCTCGGCGGCGGTTGCGGGATCTCGGTGGCGGCTGGGGCTAAGAAAGGGCGAGGAGGCAGCTCTGGTGGCTCGGGTGGAGGCGGTAGAAGCTAGGGCTTCGGCTTTTGTAGCCTGAGGGCGGTGTCGTAGAAGGGAAGGGGATCACCCCAGCGGCAATCGCCTCGGCAGGGAAGGAAAGCATCAGCGCGGGGAAGGAAAGGGGAAGGAGGAAGAAGGGAAGGTAGAAGGGGAAGCTGACAGGTGGGGCCTACCTGTCGGCGCGTCTGATTCAGAGGGGGGAATGGGCCGGCCTGCTGGCGTGCGCAGAGGAGGCCAGTGCTGGGCCTGCGCGCGGGGAGGGAAGGAAAGGAGGGGGTGGGCTGGGCCGGTGGGATGGGGGCCAGAGCAGGCCGAGGGGGAGAGAGAGGGCAGAGCTGGGCCGACCTCACCACCGGGCCTCGCGGGCAGAGGAAGGGGAGAGGGCTTGGGCCTCTCGGTCCAGAAACAGAGAGGGGGAGGGAGGGTTTAGTTTTTCTTTTTATTTCCTTTTACTTCAAAGTCAATTTGCAAAACACATTTTGAATTCAAAATTTGAATTTTTAAACTGAGCCACTCAAATAAAAATCCGAAATGCATGGCATGAATGCTCAAACATGTTACTACCTTAAGATGATTTTTATTTCAATAAAAAGTTTTTATTTTCCTATATTCTCATGAACACAAAAATCATAAATAAATCATTTATTACTATTTTTCCAGAAAGCAAAATTTAGGGTGTTACAATTCTACCCCCCTTAAGATGAATCTTGTCCCGAGATTCGAAAGATGGTGATAAAGAGATAAAGGTATTATTCAAGATACAAAGATCACATCTATTCTTTTGGGAACAAAACTTTGATCTAGAAAGCATAGCTGAACTTCATATGTCATCTTGATTGTTGTGACTTTTCTCAGATGGAAAATCCTCATAAGCATGACCATCTATTGTATTGAGCTCTTCCAAAGGCATCTGTTCCTCCATATTGACATCCGAGAACTCATGTTCTACTTCACTATCCTTTGTGTTCCTACTTTCGAGTAGGTCCTCTTCAGGTTCAGGTTGCATTCCTTGATACTCAATTCTTTCTCCCGTCGGAGTTGTTACAGACACAAAAATTTAGGTAGGATTAATAACTCCCTTACAAGCAGCGAACCATCCTCTTCCAAGGACAACATTTTCGGCCATGAAGTCTAAAACAATAAGGTTTACCTTAAAGTTTACTTCCCTTATGTGGAGACTAAATTTTGGGCATATGCGGGTTGCCTTTTCTTCACCTCCAAAGGTATTAACTAGCACCGGTTTCCTCATTGGGAGCATTGTCATCTTTTGTTCTTGCGCAAATGCTTTAGATATAAATGAATGTGTAGTCTTAGGATCAAACATCACTAAGGCAGGAGATGAGTTTACTGAGATGTAACCATACACAACTCCATTGGACGCACTTCTCAACATTCCTTGAATTTATTTTCCCTTCACTTTTACTCTTTGATCATGCTTCTTTTGGTCACTCGATTCTGGTTTCTGTTGTTGTTGGTTTTGGCATTGATTGGAGGGTGGTACTTCATTGCTGGATTGTTGATCTTGATCAGTACTCCCTAGTAGATTCATCAACTGTGACTGATATATTATTTGTGTAGCAAGATGGGGATGGGTGTCTCTTAGCTGGCACCACAGATCACACTTTCTCTTCTTCTTTCTCTTCTTTTGTTGCTTCTTCTCAATTGCAATAGCTCTGTGCATCATTGCATGAAAATCATCATACGCAACGGTCATCAGTTGTTGTTGCAAACTATCATTCAATCCTTTCATAAAGCATTTTTGCTTCTTAGCATCACTATCCACTTCTCTTGGAGCATAACAAGACAACCGAGTGAACCAATCACTATACTCACACACGGACATGGAACCTTGCTTCAAGCTGTGGAACTCCTCACTCTCGGTTGCTACCGAACCATCTGGAACATGGTAAGATCGAAAAGCAGCTTTGAACTCTTTCCAATCCACCTGATTTACATCTCGTTGCCCAAATTCTGCTTCCCACTAGTCTAAAGCAGTTCCTTGAAGTTGACCGAAAGCATAGAGCACCTTCTCATTGTCTTTACACTGAGATATGTCAAGATGTTGCTCTATAGCTCTAAGCAAGTCATCTGCTTCTAGTGGTTCAGTGCCATGAGGGAAAGTTGGTGGATGACCTTTCATAAATTCACCTTGTTTATCCATAGGTGGTGTATGATGCAAGGAAGTTTGAGCAAGAAACTGCAGCGGTTGAGTTTGTGTCATCAAAGCTTGTTCTATAGATGGAGGATCAGGATTGGGAACATTCCTTTTTACATCCTGTGAAGTGTATTTCCGTGCAGCATCCATCTGTTTAGAACATATATGTGCATTAGAAATTGTTCATTCATGGTTTCCTTAGATGCAGCTTCATATGATGTCACGGCATAGCATAGGAATCCAAAGAAAAACTCAATCATGGTGATAAGCAATTCTTTCAAGCAAGGCACTAACATCAATGCAACTCCATGTTGCAACTTCTTTAACTCGGCTACCCCCCTTAAGAAAGATGAACTCGGGGACACCAAGGTAGCTTGCATATTCATTGACTTTGATTAACTGTCCTCATATCTTTTTGTTATTCCAAAGAACCCTTTGTGCCAAAGTATGAATCAACAACACAATTCTCCTTGAGGGCAAGCAAACAGCGACACAAAAGTGTCACCTTGTTATATTCATAACTCCATATCCAAGATAGCAACTAGGGTGGTTCTTGCGGATAGAGAAAAAGATAAGAAGTGTACTATTATCCAAAATTTTCCATAACTCTTATCTTCCAACAAACAGAGATTTTAGATGATAAAGATAGATTGAACTAGAAAGATAAGATAGAGAGACACAGGAGGTAAACGAAACCCAAACTATTTATTGCATTAAACCTTAAGCTTACAAACTAAATGAAATTGTGGGAAGACCCCACAAGATCATTGCACTCATTACAAAGATGCAAATCAAACATAAACATTACGACAAACTAACCAATCACTTAAAGGTTCACAAGACACACAGACTCGACTTTCACTACTAACGTATTTATTACAAGGGACATAAACTCCTAGTTGGGTGACGATCATGAAGAGCTTCCTCCATAAAGCATGCTACTGAATTTGATTGCCTCCAGAGTTCAGCTGCTGGTTCCTCTGTGGACAGGATTTAACATAGTGTCCTTCTTGCTGGCAATGAAAACACTTTCTCTTGGTTGGATCTTTGGTGATGGACTGCTCCATGGAATTACTACTTGGGGAGTTATTAACTGGCAGACTCTAGGGGTTCATCTTCATTTGACCGATCCGCTTTCTAACTCGCTTGACCCTTCGGGGTTGGAACTCCGTACAAGTGATTGTCCATCCACCTATGCATACCTCACCAAAAATAGATTTATCTTGAGGAACTTCTATCTCTTTACCCTTTGGATCTATCTGATTAGGATCCTGAACTAGTTGTGGCAAAGTAGTTGAACTCAAAGGCGGGTTATTCTCTGATAGTGACTCCTGTGAGATAGCCTTCCTCTTCTTATCATCATTGGCTTCATAGTTCAGATCCATCTTGAATTCCCCTTTAGGAGGCTTGTTTTGAAGACAAACAACTCCATAATGCCTACAACACTGGCATTGATTCTGAACTTCATGCTTCTTACTGTTACCACTTTCAAAAGCGGTAGACTCATATTCCTTGGTCAAAGGTTGTATCCCCTCATATTCAATCCTTTCTCCTGACGGTGTGGTTAGCTGTACCAAATGCTGGGCACAATTGATCACTCCTCTACGAGCAGAGAACCATCCCATTCCGAGGATAACATCGATCTCTAAGAGCTTCAAAACAATAAGCTTCGTTGCAAAGTCCACACCTCTTATATTAAGTCTAACCTTTGGGCATATATGGTTTGCCGTCATTTCTCCAATTGGGGACTGAACTATCACGGGTTTCTTCATTGGCAATGGCCCTATCTTTTGTTCCTTTACCATCTTGGTAGAGATGAACGAATGCGTGGCTCTAGGATCAAATAGAACCATGGCATTTGCTGAGCCTACTCGAATCAAACCATACACGACCTTCTTAGCTCCAGGAATTGTAGACATATCCACATGGTACAACTTGCCTTCGCTATAGTTCCACTGTGTTTTACTTCCTTGCGCCTGTTCCCTATGGGACCTTGACACATTGATCTGTCCTGGAGGTAAGTGTTGTTGTTGAGTCGTTTCTTCAGGTACTTGGTTCTTCATGGCTGATAGCTTTTCATTATCAGACGCGATCAAGGATGTCATAGCTTGGTCTCTGAGGCTAGCTGGCATCTCGGTAAGATCCATCTTAAGAGACAGAGAGAGAAATGTTAGAATTGTGACAGTGTTTTTACAATTGAATAGGGATAGAGGGAGCATAACTTTAAACATATATCAAGGTTAGAGAGAAACAAGAACTAGACAAGGTTGAAAGCTTGCTAAAACGACCAGTTCTATCTAGGCTTGCATCCTACAGTCAGCATTGCTTTGATACCAATCTGCCACACCCGGTTTTAAGAACAAAACCAGATATACCCTATATGTGAGCCCAGGAAGTCAAATCTCACATATAGTCACAGAACAAGGTAATATCAAAAGACAATACTTAAATACATAACATATAAGGTCAAAGAAATAACCTTAAGAGAGCAAACAGCGGTAAGACACTCTGATCTTCAGGCGAAGACTCCACTCCACAGGGACCAACTGACTGGTTGATCACAAGCCTAACTGCTCAAGACTCTTGTAATCTGGTACCCATCCGGGATTTTTATCCAAATATTGAAAAGATAACGCAAGCGTGAGTACTTTTGTACCCAACAAGTGTACATGGGGTTCATGAGGCTCAAAAAGGTATGACACTGGTTTAACTGCATAAGTCGTGAATTGCCCTTTCGCCCGAGGTAGCTAATCTCTTAACCCACTTCCAAGGTAGGCCGGCAGGGTTCACTACGAGACCGTTCACAGGTTCCACTAATAGGTAACAACCCGCTACAAGTTCCCTTCATGAGATCGTAAGAACTCCCCTCCCAGAGGCCACCGCAGCACACCTTCTGGCAGACCAAGCCCCCACTTTCTCAGAGCCCTTCTTGCGCCCTCTCAGGTAAGTTGCCACAAACTAGCAAAAGCCTAATACTAAGTCAAGCTAGAGCCCATTAGCTTATGGTAGTACTGTTTTCTCGGGGTAATCTCTTACAAAAATATCCCTATGAGTAAGAACACAGGTGTGAGTTCCTGATGTTCCACCTAAAGCCCACGTTGCTAAAAAGTCATCTTCGATTGTCATTTCATATATCATTAATCAAGTTTACATGATCATAGTTATTCTTAAAGAGCACTAGCTTGATCTACCCAAATGCATAAATTCCTAGGGTGACAAGGTATAAGGTACAATACTAGGATAACCTTATAGGGTAGCAAGGAAACACATGCATATGATTAATGAGTTATTATCATGAATAGGACAACAAGGATAATCCCATGTAATACTTGCCTTAAAAGCCTTAGATTCGTTGCTCAACTGGTTCTCAACTTCAGACGACTTCTTCTTGATCACCAACACAAAACTCACCGATTGGACAATAATTAACAAATCACCACACAAGCATCTGATCATACAAAGCATACAAACATGGCTAAATTAGAACAATACACCAATCAATGAAAAGGATTTAAAAAGAAATCTACGAACTCTACGATCACACAGTCGCGAAGAACACACTAATCGGAGCTACGATTAGAAAGATACATCTACCAAAAGGTTTGCTTTTACAAAAGAGAACTATGAGCTTTGTTAGTTTTAACTATATAAAGGATTGTATAAGGTATTTCAGTGAAACACCTTGGTTTAATTAGGTCAAACTTATATTTGGATTTCGAAAACGAAAGTGGAAACTATCAATATTTTATGTGTAAAACAAGTTGCATATTTGTTAATCAAGTTAGGAGTTAACCATAAAATTGTAGAGCTATTAACATGGTATTAAAGATCACTAATTTAAAGGTTACGCCGATACGAAGCCAACGCAACTTGAACGGATCGAAACGGATTTGAAACGGAGAAGATATAAAATTAACATGATTTTCTATACAAGATTAATTCATTAAAAAGGATTAATCTAAACTTTATTTTCAAAAGACTTTAACATAGATGAAAACTGTACCATTAGATAGATCATGAAATTACGGTGCTAACGCAACCTGTTTGGGTCAAAACGGATTTAAAACAAAGAAATTATAAGCATTTGAATTCGGGTGGCAGTTCTGTGATTAAGGGAAAGCGTATTTTGAAATAACCGATAAGATTTCCATTTTCGATGGAGGAAGGCGTAAACCCGAGAGTGCGCTAAGGAGATTGCGGGTGCTGTGGTGCGGGACTGACCAGGGCCACATGTCACGCGGCTATAGGGCGGGTGCACGACGTGGTCGTGGACCGCGTGCGGGGGCTCGGTCCACTGATCCACCGTGGACCGGGGGCGTACCCCTTCGGGGGATCTAATCCCAGCCGTCTACGGCCAAACGGACGGCGGAGAGAGGGCGCGAGCCTGAAGGACGACGGGGCGGCGTGTTACCGCGGCGGCGCCTTGGCCAGAGAGGCAGAAACTCGCCGGCGATGACTGATACGGCCCTACGGACCACCAAACGGGAAACTGTGGGGGCCGGGAGAGAGAGGAGTGCGAGGCGAACTCGCTCCTGCTGTCGGTTGAGCCGATTCGGCGATGAACGTGGCGGTGCCCGCGATTGGGCGGCTCAGTTAAGCCGACAAGCGGAGACAGAGATCCAGAAAGGGAGAGAGACGAAATTGGAGCTCCCTAAAGCTCTATTACCTGCACGCGGAACTCAGCGAGCAACACGGAAGGGTGGCGGTGCTCGTCTGAGACGGAACGACGATGACGGGGCGCCCTCGGCGGCGGTTGCGGGATCTCGGTGGCGGCTGGGGCCAAGAAAGGGCGAGGAGGTGGCTCTGGTGGCTCGGGTGGAGACGGTAGGAGCTAGGGCTTCGGCTTTTATAGCCTGAGGGCGGTGTCGTAGAAGGGAAGGGGATCACCCCGGCGGCAATCGAGCTCGGAAGGGAAGGAAAGCATCGGCGCGGGGAAGCAAAGGGGAAGGAGGAAGAAGGAAAGGTAGAAGGGGAAGCTGATAGGTGGGGCCTACCTGTCGGCGCGTCCGATTCAGAGCGGGGGAATGGGCCGGCCTGCTGGCGTGCGCAGAGGAGGCCAGTGCTGGGCCTGCGCGCGGGGAGGGAAGGAAAGGAGGGGGTGGGCTGGGCCGGTGGGATGGGAGCCGGAGCAGGCCGAGGGGGAGAGAGAGGGCAGAGCTGGGCCGGCCTCACCACCGGGCCTCGTGGGCAGAGGAAGGGGAGAGGGCTTGGGCCTCTCGGTCCAGAAACAGAGAGGGGGAGGGAGGGTTTAGTTTTTCTTTTTATTTCCTTTTACTTCAACGTCAATTTGCAAAACACATTTTGAATTCAAAATTTGAATTTTGAAACTGAGCCACTCAAACAAAAATCCGAAATGCATGGCATGAATGCTCAAACATGTTACTACCTTAAGATGATTTTTATTTCAATGAAAAGTTTTTATTTTCCTATATTCTCGTGAACACAAAAATCATAAATAAATCATTTAATACTATTTTTCCAGAAAGCAAAATTTAGGGTGTTACAGATTAGTGTTTAACAAATTGAGCATGTCTTTAAAAGGTAGGGACAACCAAGTTAGCAATATGGCAAAGGATGTTTTTATGTAAGTTACTCCCCCAAGCTTGAATTTTGCAAAAATTCAATTTTGGTTGAATTTAATTCAATGTTGCGTGATGATTGGTTGGACATACCTTGTGCTTGTTTTCCCTTCGATCTTTTTGCTCCAATCTTGAAAAGGTTAGTGACAAGAATACCCGAAGGAATATTTTTTACAATTATATTTCTAGGCTCATTACACAAAGCATTATTGCAGACAAGTGGAAACTCATGTTATGATTTGGTAAGTGCTTATTTTAGGACACTAAGCTTGTCCTTGGGAAACCATTAAATTACTATTATGTTGGTGAAGTGGTTTCCCCTCCAACACCAACCTATGTGTACCTATATCAAGATCAACTCAACGAGATTTGCAATATTCATTATAGACATATGCATCGACAACCACCCTTTTAAAGTTTTTATAAATAGAAAGGAAGAGGGGGTTGGAGATCTCGAATGTGGTGAGATTGTAGAGACCAACTGATTGGGGAGATGTTTTATATGAGCATGGAGTTATGAAGTGGTTATGGGATAGATACCATGCTTATTGATGTCATCTTCGTCTCCAATCTGAATGTTCGGAATTTCACCTGGATTGGTCTCATCTAGATTCTCTTCCATAGATGGATGAATCTCATCTTCAAAGGGAGTTAAAGGCTCACCATTTGAAACTGAGCCAAGGTTGGAATCCATTAAGGCTTCTTCCTTGTCCATCCATTCTACACATTCCAACTATTGTTGTAGCATCTCTTGGTCATCCTCGTGGTCTTCATGACTCCTATGCTCCGGTTGTCTTTGTGAATTTCTAGGATCATCATGAGACTGGGAAGGAAGGGGATAGGAGGAATCTACGAGGTCAAGGATGGGTTTAGAGATGGGTTCATGATTTGTGGACATAGCAGGGAAGAAGATATAATTTTCTATATGGCTTAGCTCTCCTTCTATGGCATCACTTGACATGTCATCCTTGACTTCTTTGTAGTAGGAACTAGGACACTCTTTAAGAGAACCCTTCTTACAAGAATTTGAATTATCTCCGCTTGAAGGTCTCTTATGAAACTAGAAGTCTAAACCATCAGCATTTGGAAGATCCAAGGTTGGAATTTCTTCTTCCCTTGGAGAATTTTGGGGTATTGATGGTTTAGGATCGATAGCTAAATCTTGGGATTGGAATGGTTGTGATTTGGCTATCGAAACCTCCTCTTCTTGTCCAGGAACTGATTCCTTTTCTTTCTCAGGGATTGGCTTCTGAATGCTAGGGCAAGGAGTCTTTCCACTCATTAAATCAATCAAATTCATTGCTTTACTAGCAGATAGGTGAAGGAAAGATCATCCAGAGGCTATATTAAGGGATTCCTTATCATACCTACTAAGGCCCATAAAAAAGTGTTGCAGAAGAATAGGTTCTGGAATACGAAGATTTGGGGTAGTGAGAGTAAGATCAATAAAGCGATCCCATGATTCGTCAAGAGATTCTTTGTCTAGTTGTCTAAAAGTAACAATCTCATTCCGAAGATCAACCTCTTTGGTGATTGGAAAATATTTTCTAAGGAAATTATTGGATAGCACCTTCCAATCTCCTTGAACACTTCCTATGTTGATTTTGTACCAATGTTTAGCTCTTCCCGTTAAGGAGTACGGAAAGAGCTTCCATTGAATGGTCTCATCGGACATGCCTTCTATGCGAAGGAGGTCACAGACTCGTCCAAACTCTTCAAGGTGTGTGTATGGGTTTTCCTCATCTTCTCTCGAGAAAGGTTGTTTTTGAAGAAATTCTATGTATTTCGGGCTTATCTCAAAACTAGATGTCATGATAGGCTTTGAAGATTCTGGTGGTTTGAGGTCTGTGCCCGTGAGTCTACCATATTGATAGATAGGAATGTTATCCTCCATGATAGACAAGAGATCAAGAAATATGTAAGAAGAAAGAATAGCACAGATGAGGTGGGGAATAAAAGTAAAGGATAGAGGAAAAGGATAAAGAAAAGGAAAGATAAAGATATATATATATATATATATTATTTTAGAGAATAAATGATTAAGCTAGTTCGTAGTTAACTCAGAAAAAGTTTCCCCGGCAACGGCGCTAGAAAGCTTGTTGGGTATTTTAGACGCACACAGATAAATCTGCAAGCGCACGGATACCGTCGTAGCTTTCACCCGGGACGGGTTTTAAATATCGAATCCACAGGGAAACGGGAGAATCATTTACGCTCTAACTTAACCATAAAAGATAAGTGTGTGAAAATAAAGTATATGGTAAGAACAAGATAAGGTAAAAACAAGGTTAAAGGTAAGGGAGAACAATCTAATGTAGGGGCGATAATAGGAGAATAGAGAGGATAACTAGGGTTTATCTACTTCGAATCTCAAGGAGATATATCTATATCTGGGGCCGTACCACATGAAAAGAGACACCACAGAGGATGCTTAACCATAGGTATGCCAGTCCTGCGAGTCCTACAAACAGGATGTGGAATACAAAGGTAACGACGAAACTATCACTTTCCGCGCTACTACCACGGGTCCAGAATGTTAGGAGACATTCACAAGTAATCTAGATCTAAGCACCGCGTTTACACCTATACTACTCCTTTAACCTATAGGGTCCTATAGATTAAGTACTCGGAAGAGTTGCAAACCATAATAGTAATTGCTCAATGAAATAAGAAGTAGATTACCAGAGTGATCTCAGGAGCAAGCTTGATTAGAGCTTGATCATGTCAAAGTACAACCAGAGGAGGCACCGACAAGCCGGCATCTCCTCTAATCTTCCCTCTCTCTCCATCTCTCTACTATCTAGATCTATTCTAGTTTAGAGAAGAGAGGATATCCATTGGAGGGACACCTCTCATCTCCAAACCCTAGCTTTTGCTCTCTCTATGAATTATGATAATGGGGTCTCTCCCTCACGGGTCAGGGGCCTTTCTTATATAGCCTCCTCAAATGAGCATGGGTCGTTGGATCAAACCGACCTATATGAAGGGTTTAGATTCATCCTCAAAGGCGGTGGAGCGCGATCCGCAAGGTTGAGCCTGATTGGCTGCCTAGTCAGGGCGGGCGCCCTAGGGGTTAGGGCAGGCGCTCTGGCTCCGGGCCCGTTTCGCCTCCCATTCATCCTCGTGTGTTCTGGTACCTTCTATAGTATAGAAAATTGTGTGGTTGATAATTATCTCTATGTAAACATGACATGTGGTATTTCCTGATAACCCCCTGCAGAAACAAACATCCACCAAAACTTGTGGAATTTCATTAGTAAACCCCCCTATATCTAGATGTGAATTGCATATGGATCATTTTTCATGTTTAGTTGACAGTTAAAATTGGTACTTAAGGACCGTCAACACTGAGTATGTTGCAAAGTGTGATACCTATTGTCGCATTAAGGCGATACATATGAAACCTGCAGGTTTGTTACAACCTTTATCAGTACCCGAATGGAAGTGCGAAGATATCAGTATGGATTTCATCACAGGGTTGGCTACCACTCAGAAAGGAAATGACTCAATATGGGTTATCGTGGATTGCTTAACCAAGGTAGCTCACTTTGTACCAGTCAAGGTTACCTACCGACCACAACAATATGCAGAGTTGTATGTTCAAAATATTCTAAGGTTGCATGGTATTCCCAAAACCATCGTATCAGATAGAGGATCTCAGTTTATTGCTCGATTTTGGGAAGAGTTGCATAAGGAGTTGGGGACATAGTTAATTTGGAGTTCTGCATATCATCCCCAAACAGATGGACAAACAGAGAGAGTAAACCAGGTTCTAGAGGACATGCTGAGAGCATGTGTTGTGTTAGCAAAAGGATCATGGGAGAAATGGTTGCCTTTGGTAGAGTTCTCCTATAACAACAATTACCAGGAAAGCATTAAGATGGCCCCATTTGATGCTTTGTATGGACAAAAGTGTAGAACCCCTGTCAATTGGATTGAATCAGGAGACAAGGGATTCTATGGCATGAATTACGTAAAAGAGGCAGAAGAGATTGTTCGAAGTGTTCAACAACATATCCGCGCAGCTCAGTCCCGACAGAAAGGCTATGCGGATCAAAGAAGGAGACCTTTGGAATTCTAGGTGGGTGACTATGTGTATCTTAAGGTATCACCTATAAGAGGCATCCGCCATTTTGGAATCAAGAAGAAGTTAGCACCCCGATATGTTAGACTTTATCGAATCGTTGCCAAGAAAGGCAAGGTGGCTTACCAAGTACAGCTACCTCCTGAGATGAGTGTTATCTTTCCAGTATTTCACGTGTCTTAGTTTAAGAAATGTCTTCGAGTTCCAGAAGAAGAAGTAGTCCAGAGTTCCGACATCGTGATCAAGTCAGACTTGGAGTACTAGAAACCAAAAAAGATCTTGGACACAAAAACCAGATTTACTAGAAACCATGAAGTGAAGACCTTCAAGATTCTCTAGAGTAATCATGGTCTGAATGATGCAACATGGGAAACCAAATCTTACCTCCACGTAAACTAACCCGTCTTTTATAACGAATGGTACGAAACACAAAATCTCGGGATGAGATTTCTGTAAGGGGGGAAGGGCTGTGACACCCTGTGTCAAGCTTGCATTAGGATCATCATTAGCCTCTAAGCATAAGCATTGCATTGCACTCATGTTTTGCATGTGCCATCATTTCATGTGTAGGTGTTTATATTTTGAAAATAGGCGTGAATAGGAGTTGTATGATTTTGCCTTAATTAAACCTTGCTGGTAATTTTATTAAACCTAGAGTATTAAGTAGCATGTTTTTCTTGTTAACCACCTCATCTTTTCAAAAGCTTAGTTTAAAGTTTTTAAAAAAGTATTTCTTTTTCCTTTAAGTAATTAAATTGGTTGTAACTAGAACCTTTTGAAATAATGGTTTTCAAATATTGTGCCCCACATGAAAGTGGTAGGGAATAATACTTTGAACAACTTTTGTTAAAACATCAAAGCCTAGTTTTGAGTTTTTGAAACGGTTTTAAATCAAATCGGTTTAAAACTAAATAAAAGAAAATGAAAAAGGAAATGGGCCTCGTCCAGCAAAGCGGCCCAACCAGCCTTTCACGCGCTCGCGCACCAGCGCACCCGCACCCGTGCTCTCCAGCGCGCGCCCGACACCGGCCGCGTCGTACGTCGGCAGCCGCGCCGCGTGGCGCGTTGCCCCTGCCGTACGCCGTCGACCAGCCACTAGCCACGCGCCGCTCGCCTGCCACTCTGCGCCGACCACGCAGCTCGCCACTCACCACCTCTGTCCGCGCCACGACGTCCCGTCGCCGCTGCCCCGCGCAAGCTAGCACTACGACCGGATGTTGCCCCGTCCCTGTCGCGATCGAGTGCGTATGTGCGCTAACGGCGCGAGGACCAAGTGTTGCACTGGCCGCACTCACACTCGCCCACTCGCCGCGCACCGTAGCCTAGCACAGCGCCGCTGCACCTGCTGCCGCATTGCGCGCCATCACGTTGAAGCCCCACCAGCTGCGCCGCTCGGCCACGACCGTGCAGAAGGGGACGCCTACACCCCCTCTCCCTTTCGCACTCGCCACCGCACTCGCTCACCTGCTCTGCTTCGCTCTCGCCGCACGCGCCGAGCGTAGAACCACCGCATCGCCCCCTTCTTCACCTTGCCTCCACCCGAGTGTCTCTGCTCGATCCACCTCGCATGAAGCTTCGCCTTCACGCAGCACACGCCGCGCTCGCCCTAGCAGCTCCAGCTGAGCACCCCTCTCGCCGGAACGCCAGCAGCGTTCCTCGGTGCATCGTCGCCACCGCAACCGCCATGCCGCATTTGCTGCCCTCCTGACCACCTGCACTGCCTCCATCTTCGCGGAAGCAACGCCCGAGGTAGTCAAGGTGAGAACACCCCGCCGTGCACCCTGGTTCACTCTGGATCACCACCGCCGTGTCGCACCATGCACCATTTCCGCCACCGCGGAGCTCACATGTGGCCGGATCTTTTCAGAGCTCCTCTGGTTCCACCAACCCCCTGGGCGCACTCACCACGACATCCCGACACTCGCGGGCACGCTCACCGGGCCGCTCACCGTCGGTAGTGGCTTCGCCACGTCACATTGCCACGTTGTGCCGCCACCACACGCTGCCGGCCCACTACGCTGACGCGCTGGGTCAACCAACACCCCCAGCCATTTCGCGTTGTCACCCCGAGCATGCCACGGCCAAGCTCGCCATCCACGAGCTCACCCTCGGCGAGAACGCGCCGGTCAGCGCGTTGCTCTGCTCTTTGCTCACTGATGTGTGGACCCGAGTTGACCACGGGCCCCGCATGTCAGCCGCTCATGCTCACTAGGCCGAGCCCATGCACTATTCACCATGGGCCTATTTCAGAAATGCATTTCCTTTATTTTATTTTCAGTAATTTGTTAATGATTGTTTATTTTATATCTAAAACTCTGCTAATTCTAATGAGGTGAAATAAATTTTGTTATTCTCTATAAATGGAGATCTTTCTGTTAAAAATATAAAAGTAATTTTTGGAGAATGTCTTAAGTACTGTTTGTTAAATAGTTCATTTCTATGTTTAACAAGAGTTAAATGCTTTACTATATAAAATAACAAAATAAAAATGTGATATTTTTGTGCTAACTTTGTTATCATATGTAAAACCTAGGAAAAATATAAGATGACATGTTTCTGTGTAGAAATTAATTAATATCTATTAAAAGGTTTTTCTACTGTTTTCATAGATAAATTCCTGTGGTAAATCTGTGCTTAGATAAATCATGAAACTTTTTATGTAATCTCTTTATGTCTTGTTCTGTCTAAGAAAAATATAATAGGTGGTATGTTGTATGACAGAAAAGATACTTGTAGTTCAAGTGCCCTTTTCTAAGGTTTTCTTTGGAAAATCTTATAGAAAATAATCTGGTAGTGTTGATCATGGAACTTTCTTGATAAATATGTTCTTAAGGAGAGAACCTATTAAAAATGCTAAATAGCATGTTTCACTCTGTTAGGCAGTAGGCCTAGTTCAAAGTGCTTTTCCTGCTTTTAATTTCATCTTTTTGTAGCTGCTGATGGGTAGCTTTGTTGTGTGTGATACTTCTGCGATGGTATCCAATAGATTTGCTCTTTCTCCTGTAAATTTTGTAGATTTTCTGAGTAGGCTATAATAGGCTTGCTGTGTAAAGTGGAAACTAGAGTGATTGTTTGTTTAATCTAGCAGTAATGGTGTGGGTGTTTAATTCTTGTTCAAGCATCATCCCTGGACCCATGGTTTAATAATATGCATTGCAAACATTCAGGATCTATAGAGGAACCCCAGGTGCCAGTTCCAGAGGAAGGAACCCAAAAGGTGCAAGAGCTGAACGAGGAGTTCCACGAGCTCGACACTAACCTCCCTGAGTGCCCTGACCACCAGCCCTCTACCTTCACTCAAGGCAAGCCTAGGAGCATCCTTAAGCCTCCCAGCTTTTCAATATTAATTTACTTGAGTATTTTATATTGTGAGGCATTAGGTGATAGGAGTTGATTGAATCCCACTTGATGCATTACCTTCCTTGATTATTCAATTACCTACCTTGTTAACCTAATAAATAAAAGCATCCGCTTAGCCTGCTTAGAAGAAATGGTTACATTTATATATTTATTTGTATTATCCCAAGGGGGTAGTACCGACCACGGTTGGCTATATCTGCTATCGTGGGAAAGAACCAAAAGTAGTAATGAAATGCGGTCAACTGGAAGGCAAGGGCACCAAGTGGTATAGACTTGGGGGCAGTCCGTCCGTTGGATCGTATAGGTTTGTATACGATGGTGGACCTCGTACATCTTTGAATGCGCCCTTTCACATAGGGGCCGGTGACGATTCCCGACCCCGAAGCCGAGTAAATACTCTCTGGGCCGTTCTCCGTCTGCTGCCGCACCCTCTAGTTTGTAGATACGATCTGCCCCGTGGTGGCCAACTGATTTCTACAATTGGGTGGACCAATCTGAGTTCGCGGCGTTACTACCTGGACAGTGTTGAGCGGTAACCCAATGCATGGACCCGACGGGGAAAGTGTGGGCATGTGTTTAAGGTAATCTTGCCAGCTGGTTGTATATTGATTCGAGTCGCCGTCTCCCACCATATAGTGGGAGATTATGTTGAGCTTCACCACGGTACAACTCCATGTGACATTTGTAATGGTTCTACTAAAATATTGACAATGAAACTAATATGGTATTATTCTATTGTTTTCTTAGATCAAGTGAGTGCTCTAGTATAGGTTCAAAACCTAGCGATAATTAATAGGATGGAAAATGGCTGCTCTTTAATCTTTAAGTTATTTTATCTTGCTCCATATATAGCCATGCATATCCTTGGAGTCTTTATTTTTAGTTAGACGGGTAAGTCTAGTTGAGCACATTCCCGTACGTAGGGTTTATCTCGTTTGTTGCAGATGGCCAAGTATACTTTGGCTATTGTAAGCACTGCCTCTATCCTGTGGAAGGAGAAGAGGAGTAGGCCTTGGGCAAGGTCTTGTACGAGCTCAACTTTTGCTGTTGTCGGACATGGTCTAGTTGGCACCCTTATGTTTAAATGGTGGTTTTAGAGTGGAGTAAGACTTTGGAAACCAATTTAAAAACCATGTTTCATTCAGCCATGTGTGTCGTGGCGTAAGATGTTTTATTTGGAACCAAGTGTTGTAATAAATTTTATTTTGTACTCTATGTTTTTTCTTGTTTTAAGTTACTGATTCGTTCGAATGTGCATACCTGAGTTTGCCCGATCTTGGTCGGATATATGATTGTACGAAATCCTTCGAGATTTCCGGACTACCGGAATTATATGGGCTCAAGTGCTCTAAGTGTCAGTTAATTCGACTACTTTGGTACTTGATCTCCTATAATTTGGACGGTTTTGCCACAAAAATTAGGAATCCTTTTACTCAATCATTGTCCTCCCACCTAGCTGTACTTACTAGTTATCTTTTACTTACCATGCTTGAATTGATTGACATCAACCCTTCCTACTATATATATTATCCCCCTATCATTAGTTGATACTAAATTGAGTTAATCACTAGGATCTCTCTTTTATTATCATTCCTAGCTCCCGCTTTCCCTTGGGATAAAAATAAATATGATAACTTGGATACTCCTAGGTGAAGTGCTATAGTGGTATATTCTGTGCGCTTGTGGAATTATCCAATAGACATAAGAATTACCTACAAGCATTTCTGGTGTCGTTGCTGAGGAAAACAAAGTCTAGGAATTTTAATGAAATTGAATCTAGAGTTATCAAATTTAGATATCAATTAGTGTAGAGATTACCCCTATTATTGTTACTCTTCATTGCGAAGCAAGACAGTGGATGAGCAGTTTCCAATTGCCGAGCAATTTCATTAAAGATCCTAAGCAGATACTAAAGAGAATCTAACGATGTCAAGATCTTCAATGAAATTGCTTGATAATTGGAAATAGCTCATACGTTGTCTTGCTTTGCAATAAAGAGAAACAATGAAAGGGGTAAGCCCTACACTAATTGATAACTAAATTGATGATAAATTAATATTCAATTTCATTAAAATTCCATGACTTTGCTTTCCTCGGCAACTACGCCAGAAATGCTTGCTAGTATTTCTTGTGTCTATTGGATACTTCCGCAAGTGCAAATAATATACTGCTACAACACTCCACCTAGGGTTATTCTGAGTTATCGTATTTATTTTATCACAAGGGAAAGTGGGAGCTAGGAATGACAACATTCCATGATTTTGAATTTTATGATGAGTGAATTGCCAACATGAAGCCATTTTAGTTTCAGCGTGTTCATCTAACCTACTATGAATGCAAAACGTGTATGTATCATGGCTTGTGTTGCACAGGTGTTGACCTCGGAGGCGGTAGTCAATGGAGAGGTGAAGGTCAAGTAGAGGTGTGCCATGCTGATGGACTGAGAGGGGTGAAGAGCGGACGTGAGGCTTGGACTGAGGGACCGAAGGGTCAGAGGACTAGTTGAGGTGGCTAACACTTGGGGCATCAACAAGTGTGATAGTACATAGAGGCGACCGTGTTAATCAAGTCAAGACGGCGGGCGAGCAAGTCGAGCGGGAAAGCTCCAAAAGACTTGGCGCACGGGCGGTCAAGGACATAATGACACATGTCGAGGTGCGGGGGACGCGTATGGAGTATGATACTTGTGGAGCAGTTTGGTGGTTTGAACCTCAAAACCACCGACAGATGGTTTTTTGGTTTGGGCCTCAAAACTGAGGGGGAGCTTCTAAGGATGTAGGGATGGCACATGGCAGAGTCTTAGAGGTTGCATTGAGGCGACGACAAGTCCAAGCAGGAAGTGTGACCATCCGATCAAGATGAAGAGAAGGTTTGGGACAGTTGGGTCACAATGTCTTAGGGCTAGGTGATTCTTTCATGTATCAGGGGGCTATTTAGAAATGTCCAATCGCCCCATTAAATAAGGATGAAGAGATGTCCTCATCCTTGCCTCTTGCATTTTTCCTCCCACCTGAATTCCATGTTTTCCCCTCTCTAGTCTTTATTGCTTGAGGTCTGTGAGATCATCGATGTAAACACTTGAATTCGTAATCATGAATGGAGGCCTTTCCCTCCTCGTGTCCTCCAAGATTCGATTCGTGAAGCAATTGTGTCTTTATTCATCATATTTT
Organism: Microstegium vimineum; assembly: GCA_022036555.1. Lineage (NCBI taxonomy): Eukaryota > Viridiplantae > Streptophyta > Magnoliopsida > Poales > Poaceae > Microstegium > Microstegium vimineum. Next base: position 37,225,738 of record CM039127.1, read on the forward strand.
CATTTTTCTCTTATTCTCATTTGTTCTTGATCTCTCTCCATTCTTGATCTTTTCTTTATCCGCTTGTTGAAGAAGATGGTGTGATGCCTTGTGAAGGTATTCACCAAAGGAATCAATCTAGTTTGGGGTGAGCATGCAGATCGGGCGTTTTTCTTATCCCTGGTCATGTTTCTTCCCCCTCTCATTTTTTGACTTATTCCGAATTTTGTGAGGCATCAAAGGCTATGATTTTCATGGATAAGCATCATAGCTACCTCAGGAGCATGCCGACAAAATTTGGGATCAATCCGAGTTGTTTTGCTGGAGTTTGGACTTGAATTAGAAATTTCCAAAAATCTGCTTGTCCATATCGGACGTGTCCAATATTAATACTGGATGTGTTCGGTATTTCAATCTTCTGAGTTGGAGCTGAAATTTTTGGAGAGCTTCTCTTTGGTGTCTCAAACCTATGGTTAAAATTTCATATTTTTGGACACCATTTGATAGGGATTTGTATTTTTTCCCTGAAGCTTCCTGTATTGTTCATCATACTAGAGGTGACTGTTATTCATATCGGATGTGTCCAATATTTTCTGATTATGTCCATAAATACCGGACGTGTGTTGCGTTGGATTTCTACCGTTCTAAGGACCATATCTAGGTACTCTAGTTACTAGTTGACTTGGGTATTATATACCCCAACTCATCCACTTTAAACTCATGTTTATGTGCAAAAGCTTGACTCATGAAAGAATGCGATGAACCGAAATCAAACAACACAATTGCAGGGTGCTGGTTTATGAAAAACTTACCAGCTGTCACCGGTTCTCCTTCTAGGACCTCATCCATGGTGGTGTGGCACACACGAGAAAGGTAGGTGTTCTGCCTCTACAGTTTTGGAGGCGGGCAAGTCTTGGAGAAGTGGCCTTCCTGACCACAGTTATTAAACATTGCCCTCTGACATAGCTATTACTGTTGTTGTTGTTGCCTTTCCCGGTCTGGCCAGCCGTCATTGGTGCCTTATTGGTTTGCACTAGGGCTATGAAATTCCTCTCCTGACCTCTGGCAAACTGGTTGCCTGGATTCCTTTTCTGAGGTGGCCTGAACCTAGCATGAGACATGAGGGGACAATAGGGAGGGCGTCCACCCATGGGTGCTCGAGCTACGATGGACCAAAAGTTAAGTCCCTCTTCCGGTTCTCACCTCTAGCATACCCTAGGTTGTTGCTCTCCTATGTCAAACAGTCACTAACAAAAGCATGGAAAGTGAGCTTACTGTTCGTGCCCAAGAACTTCTTCATCTCAGGGTTTAGTCCCCACTTGAAAGTGGCAATCTTCTTAACATCAGTGTCCACAAACTCATGGCAGTAGCAAGACAGATTGGTAAACTGATGGAGATAGTTCTTCGTGCTCTTGGTACCATAGGAAAGAGCCATGAACTCCTCAACCTTCGGAGCCGTCAGACCTAGTGTAATGTAGTTATTACAGAAGGTGGTAGTGAACCTGTCCCAAGTGATGGGAGCATAGCAGGGAAGGTGGTATGGAAATGTCTCCACCACGTCCCTGCGGGGCCCTGCAGCAGGTGTGCTGCATACTCCACCTTCAGAACCTAAGTCAACCTTAGCAGACAAAACTTTTCCTCGATTGTGTCGATCCATTCTTCAACATCCAGTGGCTCAGCTGCAACCATGAAAACCAGAGGATTGGTTTGTTGGAACTCCTTGAATTGACTGTGTTGATTGACCTCATCCTCTAGTTGGCGGACGTTGTTTCCAAGACAGCGAGAGATGTTGCAGAGTAGCTCCTCCAAATTCCTTTGGGATATCTCCGTGTTACGCTGACTTCTGAGCATGGAGTGCGTGAACATCTCGGGCATCACCGGAGGAGGTGGGGAAGGTGCTTGCTCATAGTTGTCCTGTGGTGCCATTCCTGCACCACTACCACTAGTACCAGGTGGACCGATGGTAACAGTAGCAGCAACAAGGACCCCATCGCAGTTGTTGTTGTTGTTGCGAGTGTTAGCCACCATCTTCACAAAGTGTTTATGAACATGGTCAACTGATTGCTGTGGACGTTGAAGCAAGGTAACAAAACGGCGATAAAGAATTTATAGAGATGATAAACTCTTGCATAGTCAAACATAAGGATCCAACAGAGTGATAAACATGATCGCTTAAATTAATGCAACATGCAGAAATTTTTGTCCATACACCCATAATTGCCAGTATACAAACACTAGACTTTTGGTGTTTAGATCCCACCGACAAACATGACAAGACAAGACAGGCACTCACGCATGAAAGAAACAAACGAGGCGCCCCACCTCCAACGGAACTAAACTAACACTATACTACTCATCAGCACCATCGTCGGCACCAGACGTGCCTCCAACTGAGGGCTCACCCTCCATGTCGACGTCATAGTCGGGGGCGAAGCTATTGTCGATGATGGACTCCTTGCCGTCATCGGCTACCACAAACCCAAGCTCCATCTTGGCCGCTCCAGGGGGCACATAGGGATGCACCCCATGGTACAAGGTGTGAAACTCCTCGAGCAGGTTAACATTGACACTAGGTGGTCTTCCTGAAAATAACGCTCACTCTTAAAGTACACTGGCTCCTGACCCTCGATGTAAACCACATTATGGAGCACCCTCCAAAGCAAGGTGGGCATGCCAAACTCACTCAAAAAGGTGTTCATGGTGCTAAGGTTCCTCAGGGCCACTAGTGATGTGGTGCTCTCCTGGTGGCCTTTCAAGACATGTTCTTTGTACAGGCCATCTATTACAAGGACATATCCGGGTAAGAATGGTGTCATAACTCTTTAATTCAAGGAGGGATATATTTCAATTAATAAGTGAAGATTAGAGCTTATGATATGAGTTGACATGTTTATATAATATGATGCATGCGCGTACTTATGTTCTCACAACCTATCAAAAGAATCCATGGAAACTTTTCTACCGTTAAAGACGGTGGCATACATTGATCACTCATAATACTTTTCTACTTGCAAAACATCCATTTCAGGCCATTCCAACAGTATGAATATCATTCATTGCTGAAATTAAATCTAGATACTACATGGGTGTACACCCAATATACACATAAGTAGTATATGCCCCATCTGAAAAAGTATAACTCCCACACGGTTGGTGCCTCCCTACCTTACACAATGATGTGCAGGCAGTTCGGTACAATAATAGTCTCTCTCCTAGACCGAGGGTTATTCAGTCATGCTCTCACAACTCCCTTTACCTGAGCATAGCGGCAATTGGTCTGAACCATGCTTTGATACCAGCTGTAAGAGAACCGACCAACCCGTACTAGATTAAGTAAGAAAATCACATGCCAAGACAGATGGTTAACCAACTTAACCTAGTAAAAACCTAGTAGTTCGTGAAATCTCAAAGGATTTCAAGCATTTCCACAATATAGCCAAGATCGACATAGCTCAGTAGCACCATTCACACGATCTAAAGTTCAACATAATTGAATAGCATCAGAGTGCGAAGACTCAAAGTTATTATAGACCACAGTTCAAATTGAAAAGTAGCGGAAGTCTTTTCAAACTCATTTCAACTCCAAAGTGGTTCCTTAATAAAGTGTTAGACTAGGATCATATCCAACAACAGTAAAAGACAAGTCTGGAAGTGACCAAGCCCATGGTCTAGAAGTCATCCCTGATGGGGTAGTGGCAGTTAACACAATAACCATGCAAGATTTGACCATCTGCAAAACAACATGGGATAAAACCCTGAGTACGAGAATGTACTTAGCGAGACTTACCTGCCATAAATGGAAATAAAAGACCCCAAGGGGTATGAAGGCATATGGTGGTTTAGCTGACTCTTTTGTGAAAAGCATGCAACTACTTATCCAGTTTTAGTTAAAGATTTAGCAACAAGCTTTTAATCTTCCTAGATTAGCCACTAATCTATGCTAAACACTTAGACTAAAGCATACAATAGATCCCAGTATCAATTCAGGCCTTCCAACAACCGGGTCACCAATATTTTGTTTCATAGTCATGTAAATGTTGTCATTGCCCTAGTCAAGTGCTCTCTAACCAGGAGTGATGGCGATTCAAATTGGATTTCTACTCAGCTGAGGGGGTATTCCCTACACAAACCACACTCACATGCAAAGTGAGTTACAGGTCACCAAAGACACTATTCGGGTAAAGTCGCGGGTTGGACAGGGACCACCAAAAACCAAGGGTAGCCCGAAAGACAGTATGTATGAAGGTCTTACATCGTGCCCCTGTGTCCGAACCTCGACTCGCACCAACAGGATGCGTCGCCATCCAAACCCGGCCCGAATAGTGTACCGGCTTCACGGTCGGAACGACTTATACTTCCAGTTAAGTGTAGGGCATGCGTTGTGACAAAATCTCCTAAGAACAGGACCCACTTGCCAGGATTATCGCACATCTAACTTTAATCCCAACAAATGATCCAAGTTTTAAAAGATTTGTTAGGTGTTGTCGGCCTAAACCGAGTCATCCACCTCTTTCTGAGCAGGATCCACATTAAAAGATATTGCAGAAGTGAACTTGTAATAAAATACATTTCGAAGGTTTACACAGATAGCGGAAGTCTTACAAAGTTATATTACAAACCATAGTTTGGAAACATAACTTAAATGTCATTTCTACATCAAGCCAAGTGGTAAAGACTATAAGGTAATCAAACCAGGTGCGGTCATACAAGGACGATCTTCAACGACAACAACTGCGGTCATACAACACGAAGTTGTAACCACCGCACTAGGAACTTCATCTGCAACAAGGGTTAACAAACCCATAGTACGGGAGTACTCAACAAGTCTTACCCGACAAAATATATGCAAGTCATAGGATTCAAGGTGGGGTTTTACAAGAATCAAGAATTTTGCATAAATGAGCATTTTGTAAAACAATTGAAATTCAGTTATTTCATTTATATAGTTACTCAAGTACCGATCTAAAGTTATGATCGATAACGAGGTAACAAACCATCCATGAAAGGAAACCATCAAGTATTCAGTTTAAGTTTCATTAACTACGATGTAAAAGGTAGGGTTATGTTTCCATATCCGAGGAACACGACGATTCGAACCGGTTAAACCTAGCTGGGGCTTCCCAATCACACGACATATACAACACTAAAGCACGCATATGTCTACCTTTCCCTAGATCCTCCAGCCAAGACCGGGGTTCCGGCACTCGAGAGCATAGTACGCCTCCATCCAGTTCCTCGTACTTGGAGGGTACACACTACTCTCGCCATCTCTCCACTCCCAGTGCAGATTAACCGTTCTTCAGACTAGAATAGACAGAGTCCAGCTTCCCGAAGTATGTGATAAGTACTCCAAAGTCACAACCCTTCTACTTTTTACAACGGCAAGGCCCTAATGACACAGGCGGAGAGAACCCGCTCGCCAGATATCCACACCTGGTGGCTCCCAAACACCGTGTCTGCCCGGTCCCGATTATTACTTCCATCATCCATCATTTCCTTTTTAAGACATAGGCATTTGCCGCAGCAATCCGCTATTTTTCTCAAAACATAAGCATTGCCGAAGCAATCAGGTAACCACCTATTCTCGCAGATGACAGGAAATCATCTGACTCTATCGGTCTAAGCATTGCTAAGCAGCATAAAGTAATATTCGTATTTTAAAACTGTATTAAGGTATAGGAATAAATAACTCAAGGATAAGGCTATGCATCAAGTAGGAATTTGCTTGAATAGTAACCATGCAATACTTAACCATAATGTATTTCAATAAAACTTTTAAAAACAAGGAATGGTTTGAATGCACCGGGGCTTGCCTGGATAAGAACAATAGTCAGTGCTTGTTAGATGATACTCCCTTGGCGAGCATCGATGATTGACATTAGAATTCTGAGATTATCCAACTTTTGGATTTAATCATCAATACATCATTAATAAGATCCACCAATCACCATCTTCGGGTTCGACATTAACCATCACACGGATCTATCGTTCCTTAATGAGATGCAAAGATGCAAATGTATAAATGCAAGGAATTGATAACATAAAGTTGCATCACAAACAAACATTCAATTGAACAAAAGATCATACAAGACATAGACACTTTTAGTTAATTAAGTAATATCATGTAAGAATAAAGGTTGGACATGCTAAGCACTTCAAACATGACACACAAGATGACTTAATTCAAATTATATCAAGTATAGAGCAATCAAGATTAACTAATGAGTTTAGTCAAGCAAAGACAGATTAAAGTACTCATGGCATCACAAGATTATACAAGGCATAGACATCTATAGTTGATTAACTAACCTTACCAAGCATAATATTTGGATAAAATAAGAACCTCAAGCATGACACACAATTGAACTTAGGTAAAGGCTTGCCAAGTATTCATCAACCAAGTGGTAAACATTAGATTAAACAACCAAGATAGAAAAGAACAATTAACTCATGCATATAGTTTTTGGACAGCAAGACAACAATCACCATTTTAATCATATCTAAAATTTTACAAATCCAAATCACTTACAAGAAGACATTCTGGAAAGATTATAAAATTATCTACATTTCATCTAATACCATCACAACATGATTCAGAAGTTAAATAAGTTGAAATTGCAAAGTTACAAAACCTGTTCCTGAAAAATAGAGAGCAACCATCTCTGATCTCCAACTTAAAACATGCATAAATCACAATCTACTTGGCCAAATTCCACCAAATTTTAACAGCAGCTAGATACATGAGTTATCTACATATTTGTTTTGCACAAGATGCTCATAAACATGCTTAACATGGGGTAATTTACATTGCCCCCAAAACTATCCAGAAACTCATAATTGCAATAAATAAAATTAACTTGTGGTGCAAACACACAATTGAACAAGACCATCTTTACCAACATGTCATACATGACTAATGAACACTAGAAAACATAGTGTTCATTTCTAAATAAATTCTTTGAACACATTTTCTTAATTTATTTAGATAACTAGGTGTAATTATGAACAAATATCAAACAAGCACAAACAATTCTACCAAAATTACAGAGGACTACACATGCTTTCATTAGTCTACTGTATAAACTAGTATAATGCCCGTGCTAACGCCACGGGTCTATTTAAAGGATGCACATGAAACAACCAAAGTATTATGCTCGTGCTAACGCTACGGGTCTATTTAAAGGATGCACATGAAACAACCAAACCACAATATTTTTTTCATAGTTGAATCTAGACATTTTCATTTTTGAACAATTACATTACTACTCCATTAATTAACAATATAACTAAATATATAGTTGGAAACATATATTTTAGCTACGTAAAATTCTCTTTGACTAAATTGGAAACTGGGGACTAATCTAACTAACTATTAAAAGAGCTTAAACACTATCAGCAGGTCAATCACCAAGCCACCGTCACCGATCAGAACACCTTATGCCTTCATTGACTTGTATTGCTACTCAAGTGTGTGTTGCTTTGCTGCAAGCTCCATCTGCAGAGCTGAGATGGACCCATCCAATGATCTAACACAATAAACAAATTCCAAGGAAAATTCTTCAGATACAAAAGCTCAAACATAGTTGCATGGTTAAATTGAACCCATATGAAGTTGAAGGAGCTCACTGTATGGCTTCATGAGTCTTGGTTACATCTCCCATTATATGATTGTCTTCCCCATATGCTTCTGCATCCAAAATTTATATAAGACTTTCAGTCAAAAACCAAGTAATAAGAATTTATGGAGAAATCTCACAGGTTAAGATGGAATTATGGAACAACTTCAACCATAGATCCAAGATCTTCGAAATCAGCCTCCAAATAGGTGAAGACCTAGAAAAATTTTGCGAGAGTAAATCCAACTATCATTTCATAAGGATTATAAGTCTACTATATTTTTTTGGTCATTCTATAGTTAATGGTTTATTGCAGTTGAATGAAACATAAATAGCTGCCACCCTTTTTGTAAATTTGGGAACACCTGGGATCGAAAACATGTGATTGACTGATTGATGAGCAAAGTAGAGAAAAGGCGGGGAATGCTAACCTATAGCTTAATAGGGCTTGAATATACTTTGCCCGAACTGAGTTCAGTGAACCTCAAAATTCTTGATCCCAAAAGAGCAAGATAAATTGTTTCTATCAGAATTAGGAAGGAAGATGTCACTGTAACACGTTGAAAATCTTACTCAAGGATTCACGATTCACAGCACCAGAATGCCAAAGGACATAAAATACATCCAAATAGATGTATAAAATACTTACCAAACTTTTCAAACTTTCTGGCCCGTTTTTATCGAGGCCCACAAATTTCTACTCGGATGTAATAAATGGAAATAAAACTTTGGCAACACTTGTATCAATGGTTTCTACAAACTGTACTTCATTGTCTGTGCTTGCTGCCTTCACAAATTCTTCATGTTCTGCTCCCTGACACAAAATGGATATGGATGAACACAAATTGAACTGATGAAAAAGTTTATTTCATAAGTTTTTACATTCGATCAAACCAACCACATTTATTCACTTGATGAAGCATTTATATCACACTACCTCAAAATTCTTGAATAGGTCTGGTCATTTTTAAGAAACTCTCAGTTGAATCCTTAGACTGAAGCCTAATGACTGACACTACAGTATTCTTTTTTTTTAGGAAACACACACCAGTATTCTTTCTTACCCAAGTACTACATGGTCCCTATTAACAGGAGATAGAGATAATTCCAGCAAACAATATAAATCAGTTAAATCAGTAATAATATATAACGAACAGAGACAAGAGAGAAAGCAAAGCAGCCTCCTCACTTGGTGTGCCCTTGAGCCCAACGGCGGTGGCCTGCTTGGGGTAGTACTCCCTGTTGAGCTTTGCGAAGGAAACAACGCTGCCCATGGCACGCAGCGCGGTGGCAGCATCGACGAACCGGGGCATTAGCTGCACGCTGTGCTCGCACCACGGCACGTACCTGAGAAGCAGCAGCTCCGAGTGGTCATCCACGACTGGGGATCGAGAGCAGATCGATCCACGGAAATAGGAGATGGGGGTTGGAAGGTTACCAATGTAGGAGGTGATGCCGACGGAGCCGTGGGAAGAGCTGAGGAGGCCGCCGCAGCCGTTGTGCTTGCGGGTGCAGGCAACGCCCCCGGTGGCTGCGCCCGCGGCCAAAGGAGCCGCACCCTAGCCAGACGGAGGCCCGACCAGCCAGTTCGCCACTCACCGATATGTAACTTGTGCTGCTGTTTCATGCCACTCACCGTGCCAAATTCACCAACAGCCGGCTCAGGATTCTGCAGCCAAAAGAAAAAACAAAAAAAAGTACTACTATATTATCAGTATGACTGTCAAAGCTGGATTCAATTTATCGGGGATCAACAGTTTCAGAGATAAAAATTCACTGAACATGTAACTCGTTGCAAACTCACACATTAGTTTATGGTCGGATGCACCACCCAGCCAGTGCCCGGTAGTTATGGCTTTGACGATAGCAACGGCTTCCCACCCGCCGGTATAAGTCCAGGAGAAGAAATATATAATTTCAATCATCATCTCTCATAAGTTTACACACCATGCACTGGGATCCACCTTAAGGAGGAAAACAGCCTGTGTACAGCTTTCAAGATATCGGCTGCTTTGTCAATATTGATATCCAGCTGACGGCTCCAGAATGAGAAAACAAAAGAAGTAAAGAACCAATTATCAACTTTATAGTTATACAAATAAGACAATTAAAAGAATTTAAAAAACAAGGTTGTGCAGTACACTACTCCTGGGACAGTAGAGAGACATGACCTGCTGCAGCTTAGCCTATCTCAGCACATACTGTCGGTGTTATGACCCAGGGGTCAAGTTCACCGGCTAGTAAATTTGTATATTGCGTGCTCCCTCTCCCAGATGTGATGCAAGAAGGACACAAGATTTATCCTGGTTCGGGCAAAGAAGGCCCTACGTCCAGCGGGGGAGGATATATTGTATTATCTTGCACCGAAGTGCTCGTACAGTGGGTTACAAGCTGGTTTACACGGGGATGCTCAGAGTGAGCTGAGGCCTAAGGCTAGCACGGCTATCCTAGGCGGTCGGTTGGTTGCTTGAGGGGTCGATCAAGTAACGAGGTGTGTGGAGTGTGAGGATCAGAACTGACGTCTGAGTGAGAAGTGTCCGAGCGAATGTGGGTTTGTGCCAGAGTCGCCCAAAAGTAGGGTCCGTCCCTTTCTTCTATATCGGCGTCCCCTTTTATAGACCAAGGGGAGGCCCGAGGGTACAGGGTCCTAAACTGTTGTAGCATGGGAGGCATGTCCGCGGCATAGTGTTGGCGAAGGCACGTCGATCGTTGCGGCGGCGTGGCCTTCCCGCTCTTCCGGTGCTCCGGGGCATGGTGACAGTAGACTAGACGTTGCGGCACGTCGCGGTACCACAGGGTCGTCCTTCCGTAGGCGGGCGCGAGTCCCACAGCTGAAGCGGGACAGGGCGGATGGGACGGGGCCCATACCGGAGTTGTTGGAGGTAGGGGTCGAGCCCCCCGGTCGAGGGGAGGGGTCAAGGCCCGCGTGGCCTTGCCGTATTCTTGAAGATGTCGTCGAGGGCCGTCCTGTTTGTGTCTCGAGGGGTGCCTCTAGGGTCCGTACTCGCGACGTGGTTACAGCGCCAGCACAGTCGACGGAGGTACAGGACATGGCGGTGAGTTGATGGATTTGACTGCGGTCGTGGGCGCCCATGGCGTTAGGCGGATTCCCTTTAACCCATACCGGGAGCAGTTGGGCTGATCGAGCTTCCCGTCCGGGGGTCGTCCGTTCGACCCCTTTCCGTCAGTTAGAGTATAGGCGAAGTCAGAGAGATCGAGGTAGAGGCGGAGGGGTCGTTCGTTCGACCCCTGGTCTATCATTCAGCGTCGAGGTAGAGGCGGAGGGGTCGTTCGTTCGACCCCTGGTCTGTCATCTTTCCAGAAGCAGGCCGGCCCATGACTGGTCGCCATCGCCGGTGCAGGGGGCCTTCGTGTGATGGGCCCTTCTTTACTGACTTGAGCGTTTGGTTGGTTCCTGTCTTAAAAATGGTTGCTATGTTAAGCGTTAAATTATCGAAGGGTTTAGGGTACCCCTTACCTTTGTACCCGACAGTAGCCCCCGAGCCTCTGTGCGGATAAGCAGAATCCGCATAGGGGCTTTTGGCATTGACCTACAGAGTTAGTAAGAGATTTGATTCTCCGTGGGGTGCACGCGAGCGCACCCCGCGGGGGTAGCCCCCGAGGCCCCAGAGGAGTGATTAAGAACTCCTCTGGGGGCTATGATATGTGTTTTCTCGGGGGGAGTAAGGATTACCCGGAGCTTTTGCCCTTGACCTGCAGGGTCAGTAAGAGGTTCGATTCTCCGTGGGGTGCGCGCGAGCGCACCCCACGGGGGTAGCCCCCGAGGCCCCAGAGGAGTGATTAAGAACTCCTCTGGGGGCTATGATGTGTTTTATCGAGGGGATTGAAGGTTACCTAGAGATGTGGCGCCCTACCGAGGGGTCGATTCCGTTTGCCAAGCTATGAGCGTTCCTTTCCCGGCAAAGAGGTGCTAGAGGGCGGCTGTCGAACCCTTCCGAGGGCCAGCCTTTGCTCCATCGAGCGTTACTGGAGACACAGCGCCCCTACCGAGAGGTCAACTCTGTCTGCCAGGTCATGAGTGTTTTCGACCCTCTTTCGTCGAGGGGTGTCGTGCGTAGTCGGGCCCTCGAGCCCTGCGTGGCTGGGCTTTCACTACCTCATAGCGTCCTTCCCAAGGATCCTTGCATTCGGATTGCGGGGCGAAGAGCATCGTGCTATCCCCGTTAGGATGAGCCTCGAAGTCCTCTGTGAGCTGGTGTCGGCAGGTGTCCATACAAATGGTGCCCGGTACGGGTAAAAATCCAAGTGAGAACTCGTGCCCCATTCGATAGGGGTCGATTAGGAGCCCGGAGGCGTTCTTATTAAGCAAGACCGTATGGCCTACCTAGGTGCCAGCTTTGTTCGATGGAAGCTGGTGGCTCGATGCCTCCCGGCGTAGGGATCCTTGGGTATTCCGTGGTTATGCCTCGGATATGTCCTAGGGGACCTCGAGAGTTCGTTCTCGAGCTAGGGGCACGCGCCTGGCCCCCCCGGGTCATCCCTGACTCGCATACTCGAGGGCGGCTGTCGAACCCCGTTCGTGGGGCCAGCCTCCGCCCCCTCGAGATTTTTAGGGGTGGACCGGAGTCCGTAACCATGGGTCCTTCCTGACCTCAGGTACTCAAGGGCGGCTGTCGAACCCTATGCAAGGGCCAGCCTTCGCTCCCCCAAGATTTGACGGATGGTTCGTCATCCGCCGCTAGCCTCCGAAGGTGAAGTCCTACCCTGTGGAATGCGGAGGAGGGGAAGTGGGTAGTTGTATTGAACATGGGGACATACCTGTGCCTTTGTTGGATCTGCGCATTGGGCTCGAGTCCTCGAGGGAGGCTGTCGAACCCTGTGTAAGGGCCAGCCTTTGCCCCCTCGAGACTTGGGAGTGGACTGGAGTTGATAACCCGAGGTCCCCTCAGACCTCAGGTACTCGAGGGCGGCTGTCGAACCCCGTTCGTGGGTTGGCCTTTGTCCCCTCGAGATTTTGGGGGTGGACCGGAGTCCATAACCCGAGGTCATTTCTGTCCTCAGGTACTCGAGGGTGGCTGTCGAACCCCTTTCGAGGGCCAGCCTTCGTTCCCTCGAGATTTTGATGGACTGGCCGCCGTTGGTTGCTTACCTCCGAAGATAACGCTTACCGCCGCGCGCCTTTTTAGGAGATGTCCGTTCGGCCGCAACAGTAGCGGGTACAGGGCGGGGTGCGGTGCGGAGCCCGATGATGCGACAGGTGCGCCTTATCCTGGAGGAATACAAGGAGGCGGTATGCACGTGCATTAAATGCAGAGATTCACTTGCCTGTTTGCTGGATCCGCCTGTTGGCCTCCCGGCATGAGGTCGAAGATCCCTGCAAAACCATACCGTTGGCGCGCTCGACCTGGCCGTTAGTTCGAGGGTGGGCAACTGCAGACCAATTCACCCTGATGTGGTGGTGGTCACAGAAGTCCAGGAATTTTTGGCCGGTGAACTGCGTGCCGTTGTCGGTGATGATGACGTTGGGGACCCCGAAGTGGTGGATGATGTCGGTGAAGAATAGCACGGCTTGTCGAGACTGGATGTTGGGGATGGGTCGAGCTTCGATCCACTTCGAGAACTTGTCTATAGCCACGAGGAGGTGGGTGTGGCCACCTTTGGTTCTCTTCAGGGGGCCAACCATATTGAGCCCCATACTGTGAACGGCCAGGTTATAGGTATCATCTGAAGAGCTTGGGCGGGTAGGTGGGTCTGCCTGGCGTAGAATTGGCATCCCTTGCAAGATCGGACGAGTCTGGTGGCGTCGGTGACGACTGTCGGCCAGTAGAAGCCTTGTCGGAAGGCGCTTCCTACCAGCGTTCTTGGCGCCGCATGGTGGCCGCAAGCCCCCGAGTGTAGATCCTTCAGCAATGCCCTCCCCTCCTCGAGGGTGAGGCAGCGTTGAAGGATCCCGGAAGGGCTACGTCGATATAGCTCGCGGCCGTCCCTATACAATACGTAGGTTTTGGCACGTCGGGCTATACGGCGGGCCTCGGTGCGGTCCTCTGGGAGCTTGCCCCGTGTCAGATACTCGAGGTAGGGTGCGCGCCAATCCGTCGGGGGGGTTGGCGCCGCGGCTGTCCCGTCGATCTTCATGACTTCTTCCCCGTTCGAGGGGGGATCAGTCGAGGGGGGTGGATCGACCCCTTGCTCGAGGGCGGGAGCCCCCGAGCCTAGGTCGACGGATGGCTCGTGAAGGTCCCTCGAAAAGACGTCGGGAGGGACTGTTCCTCGAGTGGACGCGATTTTGGCCAGCTCGTCGGCCGCTTCGTTGTATCGGCGGGCGGTGTGGTTGAGCTCGAGGCCGTAGAATTTATCTTCGAGCTTTCGGACCTCCTTGCAGTAGGCTTCCATCTTGGGGTCGTGACAGCTCGAATCTTTCATCACTTGGTCGATCACCAACTGTGAGTCCCCCCGCACGTCAAGGCGTCGAACCCCGAGCTCGATGGCGATGCGCAGGCCGTTGTCGAGGGCCTCGTACTCGGCTACGTTGTTGGAGGCGGGGAAGTGGATACGGATGACATAGCGCATGTGGACCCCTGAGGGTGATATGAATAGCAGTCCGGCGCCTGCCCCCGTCTTCATCAACGATCCGTCGATGTACATGGTCCAGAGCTCGATCTGAACTTGCGCTGGGGGTAGTTGGGTGTTGGTCCATTCTGCAATGAAATCTGCCAATACCTGAGATTTGATGGCCTTCCGAGGGGCATAGGAGAGGGTTTCCCCCATGAGTTCGACCGACCACTTGGCGATTCTTCTAGATGCCTCCCGGTTCTGGACTATCTCCCCGAGGGGGAAAGATGAGACCACAGTGACTGGGTGGCCCAGAAAATAGTGCTGGATCTTACGCCGAGTGAGGACGATCGTGTACAACAGCTTCTGGATGTGGGGATATCTCGTCTTGGTCTCGGAAAGTACCTCACTCACGAAGTAGACGGGCCTCTGAACTGGCAGGGCGTGTCCTTCCGCCCTCTCGACCACTACGGCAGCGCTGACTACCTGGGTAGTTGCTGCGACATAGAGCAAGAGGGGCTCAGTCGGGCTCGGGGGTACCAAGACAGGTGACGAGGTGAGCAAGGCTTTGAGCTTTGAGAGCGATTCCTCGGCCTCGGCGGTCCACGCGAAGTGTTTTGTTTTCTTCAGGAGGCGGTAAAGGGGTAGTCCTTCTCTCCGAGCCTCGAGATGAACCGGCTGAGGGCGGCGAGGCACCCCGTAACCCTTTGTATGCTTTTAAGGTCGTTGATCGGGCCCATTCTTGTGATTGCGGTTACCTTCTCGGGATTGGCCTCGATCCCGCGTTGGGAAACTATGTACCCTAGGAGCATGCCTCGAGGAACTCCGAAGACACACTTCTCAGGGTTTAGTTTTATGCGATTTGCCCGGAGGCACCCAAACGCGATCTTGAGATCCCCGACCAGGTTTCCGACTGTTTTGGACTTGACCACGATGTCATCGACGTAGGCCTCGACAGTTGGCCCTATGTGTTTCCCAAAGACGTGGAGCACCCATCGCTGATACGTGGCCCCAGCGTTCCGCAGGCCGAAGGGCATAGTGAGGTAGCAAAACATGCCAAAGGGGGTGATGAAGGAAGTCGCGAGCTGATCGGATTCCTTCATCTTTATTTAGTGGTAGCCAGAATACGCGTCAAGGAAGCAGAGAGTTTCACATCCCGCAGTGGAATCTACTATTTGATCGATACGTGGTAATGGAAAAGGAACCTTGGGACATGATTTATTTAAACAGTGTAGTCTACACACATCCTATCCTTCCCATTCTTTTTCTTGACAAGTACAGGATTTGCTAACCATTCGGGATGATGTACCTCCTTGATGAATCCGGCCTTCAAAAGCTTATCGACCTCCTCCCCGATGATCCTGCGCTTCTCCTCGTCGAAACGGCGTAGCCGTTGCTTCACCAATTTGGACCCGGCTCGGATGTCCAAGGAGTGCTCGGCGACCTCCCTCGGAATGCCCGGCATATCCGAGGGGCTCCATGCAAACACGTCGGCATTCGCATGGAGAAAGTCGATGAGCACGGCTTCCTATTTAGGCTCGAGGGTGGCACTGATCGTCAGCACCTTCCCATCCGCGTGGCCGGGGTCGAGCGGGACGGTCTTGGTGTCTTCCGCCGGCTTGAAGTTGCCGGCGTGTCGCTTGGGGTCGGGGATCTCCCTGGACAAGTCGTCGAGGGCCGTGAGGACGGCCTACTCTTCGACGGCTTCGGCGTTTTCCACGCACTCGACGTCGCAGTCGTATGCGTTCTCATAGGAGGTGCCGACGGTGATGACCCCCATGGGCCCTGGCATCTTTAGCTTGAGGTAGGCGTAGTTCGGGATCGCCATGAACTTAGCGTACCCTGGTCGACCGATGATGGCGTGGTAGATGCCACAAAACGCAACCACCTCGAAGGTCAGCTCTTCCTTTTGGAAATTTGAGGGGACGCCGAAACAAACGGGTGTTTGACACGGCCGATCGGGAGTGCCTTCTTTCCTGGGACGACCCCGTGGAACCCTCCCACGCTGGGAAAGAGCTCGGTCCTCGGGATCCCCAGGAGGTAGAGGGTCGCGGCGTAGATGATGTTGAGGCTGCTTCCCCATCCATGAGTACCTTCGTGAGGCGGGTGTTGAGTACGATCGGGTCAACGACGAGCGGGTAGACCCCTGCGTTGGGGACGTGCTCGGGGTGGTCGTCCTGGTCAAAGGTGATCGGCATGTGTGACCAGTCGAGATATCAAGGGGCGTGGGCTCAAATGGAGAAGACCTCTCGACGCTACCTCTTGCGCTGGCGCGTGCTGAGTCGAGTCGAGGGTCCCCCGTAGATCATGTAGCAGTCGTGAATTTCGCGGAAGCCCACGTTCTTGTCGTCATCCCCGTCGTGCGGATCCCCCTTCTTGTCGTCTTTCTTGAAGCTGGGAGGGTTGAAGTGCTTTTTAAGCATGCGACAGTCCTCGAGACGGTGGTTGGCCGGTCCCATATGATAGGGGCAGGGCTCCTTCAGCATCTTGTCGAAGACGCCCCCATCGAGAGAGGGCCCTCGAGGCTTCTTCTTGTCCACCGCAGCGACAAGATCGTCGGGCTCGACTTCGGGCTCGACGTTACGTCGACCCGGCTGGTTCTTCTTTTTCTTCTTCTCGCCGCCGTTGTTGTTGTTGTTCCTTTTGGGCCTATTGTTCTTCTTGGGCCCGTTGTCCGAGCCCTCGGGCTCGTCCGCCTTGCCCTTCCCCTTGTCTGGAGGTATCTGGAAGAATGCGCCAACGGCTTCCTCGCTGGCTGCGTAGTTGGCGATGATGTCCATGAGCTCGTTGGTGGTCTTGGGGGTGTTTCGTCCCAGCTCCCGCACCAACTCCTTGCAGGTCGTTCCGGCGATGAACGCCGTGATGACGTCGTGGTTGGAGATGTGGGTTAGCGCGGTACGCTACCTCGAGAACCGACGGGTGAAGGCGCGGAGGATCTCCCCTGGCTTCTGCTTGCAGCTGCGGAGATCCCAGGAGTTGCCTGGCCGCTCGTAGGTGCCTTTGAAGTTTCCCTCGAAGATCCTGACCAAGTCCGGGCGTAGCTCCTCGAGCCATCTACGAGCGGTGTCGGAGAGAAAGAGTGGGACTTGTCGAATGATGACGTGGTCATTGTCGACTCCTCCTAGCTGACATGCCAGCCTAAAATCGGCAAGCCAGAGCTCCGGCTTGGTTTCGCCGTTGTACTTGACCAGGCTGGTGGGTGGACGGAAATGGACAGGCAAGGCGGTTTGCCGGATGGTTCTGCCAAAGACTCGGGGCCCTGGTGGCTCTGGAGACCGACACCGATCTTCGTCGCTGTCGTAGCACCCACCTCGGTGAGCGCTGTAACCTCGAGCCTCGGCGTCACCATACCGGCGTCGATTGTTCACCCACGGTGGTCGATCGTCGACGATGCGTTCTCGAACTAGTCGTCGCTGTACTTGGCCTTGGGCGCTTTGTCCTGGTGGACGGATACCTCTCGATTTTGTCGAGGGGGTACTTCCTGACGCTCGGAGGCAGCTCCTCGGCGCCTCGAGGCCGAGCTCTCTGCCTACTGTACGACCGCAGTTTGGAGAAGCCCCTGGATTTCATTCCTGAAGCGTCGTGCTTGGGTGTGTCGATGGCGCCGGCATGTCGCGAAGTAGCATTGCGGCCGCTACGACATTTTGGCTAGTGCGGTTGTAGACGCGGGGTTCGTTTGCCCCCTCCTCGATGATTTGTCGATGGACTTCCTAGGCCCGCTCGCGAGCTACTCCACCCTGGGGGCCCCCGCGATCTCGCTCGAGGGCGTGCTCGAGCTGCTGAAGTCGTAGGCGTTCCTCCTCGAGCTTGCTGAGAAGCTCTCGGACTTGCGTGATCTGGACGTCCGGAGGTGGATCGGCTTTGTCAAGACTCGGGGGGTCGGCGTCTCGTGCTGGTGTAGCGTTGCCCCCTCCTCCTTCATCTATGGCTGCGGTGTCGTCGACGTCGTCCTGGGGGTCAGCCTGACCGTCGAGGTGGAAGCATTCCCGGGTGGGATCATAATCCTCGTCGGGGGAGTCCGAGTCGGGGTCGTCGTGGTAGAAGTGGGGGAAAGATCCCCTGCGCTCCTCCGCCAGGCGTCGCCGCAACATGCCCTAGGTCGGGGCTCATCTTGGCTCCGGGCGCTCGTCCGATGGAGGGGTGGTGATGGGGTTGATCGTCGCACGCCGCGGGGTCCCCGGAGACCCGCAACGTGTCTGTATCTGCAAACCTGCGAGGGCAGAACAGAGTCTGGCGCCGTTGTGGAGCCCGTATGGAAACAGGTTACGCGGTGGTGGCGGGGTCGAGTGCGTCAGAGAGGCCACGGGGACCCTCTTGGATGACAATATGGTAGCATGGGAGGCATGTCCGCAGCATAGTGTTGGCGACGGGACGTCGATCGCTGTGGCGGCGTGGCCTTCCCGCTCTTCCGGTGCTCCGGGGCATGGTGACAGTAGACTAGACGTTGCGACACGTCGCGGTACCACAGGGTCGTCCTTCCGTAGCTGGGCGCGAGTCCCACAGCTGAAGCGGGACAGGGCGGATGGGACGGGGCCCATACCGGATTTGTTGGAGGTAGGGGTCGAGCCCCTCGGTCGAGGGGAGGGGTCGAGGCCCGCGTGGCCTTGCCGTATTCTTGAAGATGTCGTTGAGCGCCGTCCTGTTTGCGTCTCGAGGGGTGCCTCTAGGGTCCGTACTCGCGACGTGGTTACGGCGGTAGCACAGTCGACGGAGTTACAAGACATGGCGGTGAGTTGATGGATTTGACTGCGGTCGTGGGCGCCCATGGCGTTAGGCGGATTCCCTTTAACCCATACCGGGAGCAGTTGGGCTGATCGAGCTTCCCGGCCGGGGGTCGTTCGTTCGACCCCTTTCCGTCAGTTAGAGTAGAGGCGGAGTCGGAGAGGTCGAGGTAGAGGCGGAGGGGTCGTTCGTTCGACCTCTGGTCCGTCATTCGGCATCGAGGTAGAGGTGGAGGGGTCGTTTGTTCGACCCCTGGTCCGTCATTCGACGTCGAGGTAGAGGCGGAGAGGTCGTTGGTTCTACCCCTGGTCCATCATCTTTCCAGAAGCAGGCCGGCCCACGACTGGTCGCCATCGCCGGTGCAGGGGGCCTTCGTGTGATGGGCCCTTCTTTACTGACTTGAGCGGTTGGTTGGTTCGTGTCTTAAAAATGGTTGCTATGTTAAGCGTTAAATTATCGAAGAGTTTAGGGTACCCCTTACCTTTGTACCCAACACATACACTCTCTTCTTTGCACCTCACAGAAGATAACTACTGCACAAATCATATATGCACTTAAATCAACAAAGAAAAGAGACCAACTCATCATACTTTGCTTCTTAATCGCTGGACCAGGGCACATGTCTCATTCACCAAGACCATATTCACATTCTTTGTCTCCTTGAAATACAAAACACGACAAAATTTGTAAAAAAATAAAACAAGCAATTGTCCATGTGAATTTCTATCTATTGGATAGGCAATGAATGTGTGTCTGTTGACTGGTCAGCTATTGTTGCTTATTGAAATAGGCATATACATTCAGTCACATGCATGTCATTTTTTTTGGAATATTATGACTGCTGCTATATTAGTTCATTGGAACTTAGAAATTGTATTATCTGCCAAGCAGGAGACAAAAATCAAAGGCTTAACCAGTGCTAGAGAATGTTCAGAAACTGTCATTCTAGTTTATTGTTTTGCCCAACTTTGTGTAAAGAATTACAAAAATAAGAATGTCCCTTACAATAAGAATTTTTGTTATTCCTCTTACAAATAATGAATACTTGAAGGTTGTGGTGTGAAAATGGCAACCGTGCTCATATAGAGCTCCAAGAAAACAACCTATAAATGCATGAAGAAGGAAGCAAAGAAACAAATATTAGTATCATTCCCTACCTTGTATGTTTTTACCAAGAGTGCATTTAGGATACATTCATCCTATATTTGAAAAACTGAAACTAAGATTTGATTTGGCCCCAAATAACAGATTAAATTGATAGAGTAACCAACTAATTTCAGCACAGTAATAAAAAAGTCTACCATGTAGCTAGAATATATCCCTTCCATGTATATTGGTGTGACTGATATATCTCTTCCATTAGGGAAAAAATAATCTCATCATACGCATATGATATATTAGAATTAGAAACTGATCGATGCTAATCAATCAAGTTTACCTTTTCAAAACAATACGTGGAAGAAGATAAAAGTGTTGTTCCATGGCTTTTCACTATAAGATGGCTTCCAGCATATCCACAGCTAGAAGATGACCTGCAAATAAAAAAATCTTGAGTAATTTAAAGTTCATATTTAAAAAGTTATACACCTTTGATGAAGTAGCTTCTAACTACCTATACAGATGAAATGTAGGTTATTAAAATGATAGTATGTATTAACCACAACTCATATGGTCATTCCATCGAGCACATGGGATGCAGAGTTGTTCACATCTTCCTGAAGAAAAAAATATAGTCACAAATCAAATCATAGAACTGAGATCCATGTATATGTAAAATTAGGGAAATTAGAACCCTACACGCAGCACGCGTACATAGGTAGGGAGAAGAGGGGGATACACGCAGAACGCGTACATAGGTAGGGAGAAGAGGTGGGACGTACCATGCTGTATATGTACCGGGGCGGCGTCCGAGCGCAGCTGGGTGGCCCAGGGACACACTCGTACGGGTGGTGCCTCTCGCGCGGTCGGCGACGGTCAGGGAACTCGCACGCCCGGCGCCCCTCGTGCGGCCGGCGACAGGAAACAAAGTCGCCATTGCCGAGCGAGTGGTGGTGCCGGTTGATGAGCTCCGCCGTCGCCCTACCCTAGGGTTCGTCCGTGGGAAAGAGAGGAGAAGTTCACGGGTCAAACATGTGGGAGAGGAAGCGTCGGAGAGATGGGGAGTCACGCGTGTGGGAAGGGAGAAGGAGTTACGAGGGGGACGCGGGTTCCGGTGACGGACGGTCGGGCGCGGGATGGAACTGGGAGGAATGAGTGATGAGGGAAGACCCAAAGAACGTGGATTGTTGGATTTGAGTGAGTAGATCTGAGAAGAGGTTAGAGTAAATATGAGCCCTTTATTTGGAAGGTTTCATTTTGGTGGGGGTAATTTTTGGGGTGCACTTAGGAAAGACATTGACTGTTGGGTACGTTTTACTGTGTAGCTATAGGTAAGTTTTATCGGTGCATTATATATTGGTAGAGATTTCATATCATTTGAGCAAGTATAGAAACCTCTATGAAAAAGACAAAAGTTCTATTGCAAACATCTTAAACAAAAAGGCAGATTCTGCACTCCACTTTAAACAGATATATCCTGAGATGTACAACACCTAAAAATATGAAACTTAACTTTTTGGAAAGCTTATGAAATGTACTTAAATTGTTTTCATAAGCTCAAAGCATGAATCTATATGTAACTAGATCAACCAACTCAATTTTATCAGCTCTGTCCAAAAAGTTAACAGCAACTATGCTCAACTTGTAAAATTCATAACTCCTAAACTACAAGATGTAAAATTATGAAATTTTAAAACAAGATAGAACATAAAATTATCTATCACTTTGGTACTCAACTCATCCACAGAAAACATCATCTTGACCACGAAATAAATTGCTCAAACAAATTTACAGTAGCAGCCTTAACAGTCAAACAGCCATATTGTTATTTTTATAACTCTACAACCATCAATCCTAAAATAATGAAATTTTAACCAGACATCAAGTATAAACTTTTAAACATCCCATAAATGTTTCATATTTATTGATGAATAGAACAGTGTATATGAAAAAGACAAATATTATCTAGCACCCACAAGCAGTCTGCATGAAATGATTTTTACAGCAAAATTAATTTACTAACCCATGACAAAAGATAGATCTACTGAATAGATAATTTCATAAGGATTCCAAAAAGTCCAAAGTCACATTCATACGGTTTTTCTATGAATTATTACGAATTTTCAAAGATCAGCAAAATCATGGGAAAATAATTTCGGGGTTTTTCTTTTGCATCAGGAATCCCAACTTTTCAAGAAAATAACCAAGCCCCTAACTGTAAATTCATGAGTCATGAAATATATGCATAAAAATCCAACAAAAAGCTTCCCTTACTAAACCATACCCTTTCTTCAACCTTACAGAAGATGTTTTATGGGGATCAAGGATTAGAGTGCGGTTCTTATGATCAAATCAATGGAGACATACAAAGGAACAATGGAGACATGCAAAGGAAGGAGGGAGGGAGTAGTAATTAACAGAGAAGGAGGAAGGGAGAGGAGGATTGATGGCCATGGAGCAGCACAAGGAGGAGACGAGCAGAGAGGGAGTCGGCGTCGGCCTCCCTGAGCGCCGCCTCTTGAGCCGAGAGGGCAGAAGAGAGGAAGAGAGAATGAGAGATTGAGAGATTGAGAGAGAGGGAGAGTAGGAGGAGGCCGGTTCCCATTTTTCCCTCGGTGAAGAGACAGCAGCGGGCACGCGTCGAAGGGAGTAGCCCCTCGGCGACCCGCAGCACCGTGCGTGGCAACCGTCCGACCAAGCCCGGCTCAGCCCAAAGAAATTGCCCCAAAGTTTTAAATATATTTACAAGATTGCCATTCACTTTAAAACCTTTTTAAAAATAAACCGAAACTCAATTTGAACAACCGAAAGCACCGACATGCAGAGCAACAAAAGTAGAACAACACTGCCAATAAAAGTTTTGTCAGATTTCAAAAGGTTTAAGAATTATTAACCTCCAAAGTTTGGTATTTAAAACTGAAAATTCGGAATTCATCAATTCCCAGAAAAAGATAATTTTTGTTGTTTTTGAATTCAAAATTAAAGATCCAAATGAGCTTCCAATTCTATGAAACTTGTTTCATTGTTTTCATCACGAAAAGTACTTCAAACATATTAAATAATCCAAAAGAGTTACCATATGAAATTGCACAAGAAAATCATCACAAGAAGGCAACTCACTGCAGTTTTCCAGACTTAGAAATATTTTTAGAATCCAAATTGACATAAGACTTGGGATAACTTTTGAGACACTTAGAGATTGAAATTAGGGTTTGATCCAAAAATGAAGTTTAAAAGAGAACCTAATTTTGATTATCTGGAAATTAACACCTGGGGTGTTACATGCGTTCAACGTGACCAGAGGGATTACAACACAAATAGTCATTAGTTGACACAGTGGAGTCACCCCCATCCAAAGTATAGGGAGTTTCCCATTGATCTTAGTTCGATTAACCATTCCGGCTATCATTCCGAGATAAGCCTTGCCATATGAGTATGGTATCCACCTATATCTCGCGGGTGATGGGAATCACCCGACTTCTACCGAACTATGCCAACTAAGCATGATTGACACGCTATTATTAGGTTAACAAGGATAGTGGTAAAGCAAGATAACAAGGTAATATGCAACAACAGTTTCACCCAACTCCTAAACTTAATGCATTAAGAATAAAGAGATATTTAATAAATGTTAGACTTTTGCAAACCGGAAGAATGCTCTGGGGCATGCCTTGCTGAAAGGTGTTTGGGACATGGTTTGGGCACTCCTGCAACTGCTCCTCTTCACCGGGGTCCTCGAGATGCACCTCCTGCGTGGCTAGCTCCTACTCCTGGGTTACGTTCTTCGGGTTCTCGTCCTGCAATCCTGAATGATGCGGTGCACGAATCGATAGGTGCATATGATGCGAAAGACAATGATATGATGCCATGTATGATGAGTATGGTACGCACAAGTGACTTACTACTTAAACCTCTCTTAAGCACTCAGGTTCAAGTAAACTTTTATTTGTAATGAATCAACATGATGGCTTAATTACTCTTTTATATTCATAAGAGAAAACACTTGAAAATACTTTGTACTATGAAAAGCATCAAACTAGACAGTTTACATTTTTCTCTGCTATCATAAAATATAAGGATATTACAGAAAAATTATCAAGTGTTAATTCCTTATAAAACAATTTATAAAATTAGTTAAAGTAGCCAATTAATACCTTTTTAAACCCTACACAGATTTGATCAATAGAACATAGGGTAAATATTATTTTTTCTAACTCAACAAAACAAGTTTCACATTTTTTGAGCTTTACTTTATTTATTATGCATTTTCCAAGTTTATGTAATTAAAATGATTTAAATAATCTTAACAAAAAAAATTCACAAACTTGACATACAAATATACCAAAATTTAGATCTGGACAATATAAACTTAACAAAACAAGTTTGACATTTTTATGAATTTTCTACGATTTTATATGAATTTCCAAATATTCAAACTAAAATAACAAATTCATTTTCATTTATTTTCCCAAGGTAAACTGCTACGAACACCCGGCTTCGCAAACACACGCGCGGCAGTGATCGATAGGTGGGGCCACAGGCCCACGTGTCAGCCACACTCGTCGGTCAAGTGCCTCTCGCTGGCATAGCTCCCCGCCGGCGAGATCTTCGGCGATGGGGATACCCCTAGTAGCTTCGCCATAACGCGGTGAAGCTACCGGTGGCCTTGGCTGGGCACGAGGGAGCTCGCAGCAAGCTCCCCGTGGACAATGGCAGCGCAGCGGCGGTGGACCGCGGCACGGCGCAGAGAGCCGCGGTTGAAGCTTGAGGAGCTTCCACGAGGATTGGCAAACAAGAAGGAGGGAGGAGGGGGAAGAGAGTGGCACAGAACGTCCTCGGCCATGCGGAGCATAGCTCCGACAAGCCTATGGCAGAGGCCACGTGAAATTGCCGTGGCGAGCGGCCTTACCATGGCAACGGGGCGACATTATGGCTGCGGGGTGCGGTGGCGGAGCTGCGGGCGGCACGGAGGCAGGCAGGGTCGAGCGAGGCGGCAAGAACGACGCGAAGTCGTCGGCTATGGTGACGGTGGCGCGCGAGCGTTGTTGCTGCTGCTGCGAGGGGGAGCGACAGTGGATGAGAGAGCAAGCGCGAGTGGGCGAGTGAGTGTGGATGGGGGGACAGAGCGGGGGCACGGTCGGGGCGGCCATCGTCTCGGCCGGCCGTATGCCGTATGCCAGCGGGCGCGTGGCACGCGCTAGCAGGGCGAGCGGCATCGTGGCATTTTCGCGTGCGGCGCCTGGGAAGCGCGCGTGCGGCGCAGGCGCGCACGGGGGCCGGCTTCGTTGGCTGGGTCGAAAGGGTTGCACCAGCCCAGCTAGCCAGGTAAGCCCTTTTTCTTTTTCTTTTTCTATTTTATTTCTTCCAATTTTTGTTTGAATTGATTTTTGACAATTTAAAAATGCATTTCAGGATTTGGTCAAAATAGGAAAGTTGCTCCATTAATTAAGTTCTATATGTTTGCAAAAAGAAGCAAAGTCAGATTCGTCTTAGTTTTTAAACTATAATGAAGAACTATACATAGAATTCAAACTTGCAACTATACTACCATTCACTCCATAAAAACAACAACTCAACACTTAGCAATTGCATTGGTATAAAAGTTCTATAAAACTTCTTTCTTCTATTATTTACAAATTTTCAAACAATAAATGCAAATATGAGATGAATGCTAAATGACATGCATTGATGCTAATGCAATGAAGGTCAAGCTTAATTAGTGATTGATTATAGAAGCTTAACACTTGAGGTGTTACAATAAATACCACATATTGAGAGACTTGAGAGGGTTATACAAAGCAATCTCTGAGTTTTATTTTGAAAATCTTACAAAACACCAGATTGAAGGTTGATCAAAGAATTTAAGACATAGTCCTTGACTTAATTGTTCTATGATTCAATTTCTCAAGACTTAAGTGAAGGCTGTAAGCCCCATGGTGGAAGGTAATATGGGTAAGTTTGAAAATTAGAATAGTTTACTCTAATCCGGAGGAGAATTTTTTTGAACGCATGTGTACTTTTGAGGCATGAAAGCATTGATGCAACTCTTGATCCATTTAAGAGGTTTGCTAAGGGACTAGCAAAGTTAAGCATGGGGCAGTTTGTTGATGGTAATTAACTCATATTATAAACTATCAACTAAACCATGGAAAAGGGTATAAAAGCAATCACCACCATAGAATAGGCTTTATATTGACAAATTCAACAGGTTTTGGTGAATTGTGATTTTCAAAGAATTAAACAGAAAAAACAACAGTTGTAATCAAGATACAACAACTAAGGAATAGATTAATGCGCAAACGGGATGGAAACCAACACTAGAAGACTCTACAAGACACCAGAGGACACTAGAAAGAGGCAGGAGTAGAGGGACCGCCGGGTGGGGCCGGCCGGCCCCACCCCTAGGCCGACCAGCCTAGCACCTAAGAGATCGAGTCCCTCCTTCACACATTACCTCCTAACCGACCTAGAGTCTGCATCTAAGATGTTGCTTAAGTCAGTTTGATCCAAGAGCCATGGTACATCCCACTAGGGTATAAATAAAGACTGAGACCCACCCGTGAAGACAAATTTCATATCTCAAATAGTTTCTTGATTGTTGAAGACAAGATTAGAAACTATGGTTTCCAAATAGAGGGATTAGAGCTCTACTTCAAGTTTAGAATCAGAACTAGATAGATTCAAGGAGAGTTGGGCGTTGCTCATGATTTTGGATTGCTGTCGGGAGGTCTGGTAATTCCATTGTATCTCGTTATTCGACTTTATGCTACTTTAATATCATTATGTTTCTCTTTATTATATTCTTACTTTATTCTAGTTGTATATTTGATATAGCTATGATTAGTAATGATTTTATGAACATGTTCACAAAGTGCTTAGCTCAATCCTCAAGTGGGCTAAGTGGTAGAAATACTGTAGGCGTGGTGTTTAGGCTATATTTACCTATGAATGTACCCTTTGTTCCAAACCATGTGGTAGATCTCAGTACTGACAGTCCTGTTCAGTCCTTTGTAGTCCACTCCCCGAATATAGGTTGAGTAGACATTATAGTTACGGGGGAGAAATTCCTCTCTTCTTGATTTCCCATAGTAATTGTCCTTATGCGTAGATGAAGTATCAATTATGTTGCGTATGCTATGAAAACCTACTAGCTATGCAAACTACACAAACTCTAATCAAGCACACATGATTCTAATCCGATGGTTTCAGATGGAGATGAGACAATTATTCACTTAAACCCTCCCACTAAAAACTTTCTAATCACTTAAACCCAGCCTGCCCCACTCCGTTACGTCAATCTCTGTCCGCAACTCGTGGACTCTCCTCGGCGCCGCCCCATCCCCTCGGGGAATCTAGATTTAAAGCACCGTGGATCAGAAGACGACACCGTGGATCAGGACCTTGATGACGGAACAGTACGCCGTGCGCCACCTGCAACGCCATCTTTGTAGTCGGAGTAGCCTTGAAGACGGAACAGTCGTAGCCCCTGATCCACGTCCACGGACTGGTGTTGGTGTGGCGGTGAAGGTGGTCCATGTCCAAGGTAATCAGCTTGCTACCCGCCTGTGTTATTCGGCAGATGGCGTCGTCGTCGAACGCGACATCGACGTCGAGGCCCTCGACGACCCGACCGAGCCATGCGCCGGAGCCGGACACGATGCAGTCGCCAAGGCTTAGCTCCCTGACGCGCCGCAGCTCGCCGGGGGACACGATGCTCGCGACCGGCGCTGCGTAGTAGCCGCCGCAGCCGTCATACCGGACCAGATCCACCGCCCTGGTGACGCCCGTGAAGATCCCAAGCTACCCGCCACCATCATAGGACGCCGAGGCGACGACCACGCCTGGGAAGAGGTAGCACCAGTCAAGGAAAAAGATCGACGTAACCATCGGATTTAAGTGATTAGGAAGTTTTTGGTGATTAAGTGATTAGGCATAATGGAGCGGGAGGGTTACTTAAGTGACGAGGGTGGGTTTAAGTGATTAGGAAGTTTTTGGTGGGAGGGTTTAAGTGAATAATTGTCCTACCCCATCTGAAACCATCGGATTAGAATCGTGTGTGTTTTATTAGATTTTGCATAGTTTGCATAGTTCGTAGGTTTTCATAGCATACGTTCCCATAGAAGATAGTGTATATAATAAAGTAAACTTAAGCTTAGTAAATATGAAATGACTTAGGAATCTAATCTCTTAATTTATCTCTTATTTTAGCACTACTTGAATTATGAAGTCTCTCTCTATCTCTGAAATTCCCATATTTTATCTCAATTATATATATCATTTAGTTTTATCATAAGTATGTTTATTTATCAATGTCACTAGCCATTGTTCTCTTATAATTAAACCCTATTACGCTTCCAATGGTAAAGTATAAATAACAATACATGGAACATTTCTAGGTGAAATGCTACAATGGGTGTATTTTATTTATGCGCTTACGGATAACTTTTATTCTATATCTTTTGAGTAAGTGTCATGATTATAAGTACAACCATACCTCTAGTGTTGTGTTAGGGATGACAACTTAACTTAAGTGCTGCTAGTAGATGTGACCCTACATTTCTGGCGTTGTTGCTATGGACCTCTATCCTTGGTGATGATGGTAAGAAATGTCAATAGCAGCCAGTCTTAGTTTAGCACATAGTTGCTATATATTATATATTGATTTTGTTCCCTCATTTGTATGTGATCATTTTCTATCATAGGATGCTCTAGTTGGCCAAAGATCTAGATTAGAGTCGTAAGTTAAATATGGTCTAAGTGTGGTGCTTATACACTATCTTACCCTTGGTTGTCACTTGTCGCACAGATTGTTTGTGGTAGCTAGCAGGTGGTGTTTAGCCTTCATAGTCCATGATGTGTCGAAGACAAGTTCTTAAAAGATAAGGCCACCATAACATGATATGCATCATTAGTATAATTCGGTACATCGACATAGCTAGAAGATGACGGGTCATAAGATTGCTAAACTATTCAAAGACGGGGCCATGTGATTTAAGAAATTCCTTAAACATGGTGTACTAAGAAGTCATACAGGTTTGTCACCAGCTACTAACTACAACAATCATTTGAGGCCTCATCCACAAACATAGTCAATCGATAGCCTAAGCATCACGCTAACACTAAAGATCATTACTTTAATCTATTACTTATAGAAGATGAAATCACTCAATATGAATAGTGAACCCATAAAGAATAGAAAATAATACTTACACAAACCTTACCAACACCATAAAAGAATCCAAAATGATCACTTGAGTAGATATAGGTCGAGGTACAATGGGAAAAGTGGCCATATACCTAGCACTTCCCTAGCTTTCCCACACTCTTTCCATATCTCTACATCACTGTAAAGGTAGAGATTCACCTTGATACTAAACTGTGGACTCCTCTAAGATATGATGTGAAGTGATGTGAGCTCCCTTTTTTATAGTGGTCGAGGAGTGGCCAAGTGGGCCCTTCAATGCATGTGAAAGTATCATGAGGCTCTTGGATCAAAATGATGTCCCACCACCATTTAGGATTGACCAAAATTGTGCTTCCTTGAATGTGGAGAAATCCGAGGAAGTTATGTCAAAATGTGGCATCGAGCAACCTAGGTGGGGTTGGTGGACCTCCCCTCTAGGGTTTGTGTCATCCCCTTGTGTATGGTGTCCCTTCGGGTGTGTAGCTAGGAGTACGCATAAGATAGTTTAGTGTGGAATTGTGCATCGAGGTAGGAATGCTGCGACTATGGATCCTTGTGACACATCATTTGGACCTTTGATGATCATCCAACGTTCAACCAATGGATGGATATAACTTTAGTTGTGTTTGTTCGGCTTAGGATGAATTGGAGACCCAAAAGCCTAGAGGCTAGGTCAGGCAACCACTATGGGGCCTCCAGTGGGCCATGTTGGTTAGTGATTTCCAGGATATATACATTTGGTATTTTATTAAATATTATCAACATGGATTGTGTTATTTCTGAACTCAAAATTGCACTTTGTTGATGGTGAAAAGTAGCATGTAAGGGATTAGGTAGTCAAGGACCTCCTTTGACAAGGTGTTCGGCCTCGAGGATGTGAACTTGAAATTTTTGAACCCTATCTCATATATCCATTTTCCTCATTCCCTTGGCATCGGAAATTTTGTGCCTGGGTGTGAATATTCCACTGTGGAAAGTGTACCTCAATGCGTCCGGTTCACTTGGTTTATGAGCCGCTTTATCAGCCACCGAAACGATGCTTTTCTTTCACAACAAAACAGCCAAAAACACATTTTATCAGCCACTGAAATATTCAGACGAACAAGTCAGCAGCACTTGTGATTTTTTCTTTGAGAGACGCTGGTTATGGTTTTTTTGGAGGGAATATCAGAGTTATTCCATTTAAAATGGTTAGTCGGACACCCTATTGGTCAGGTTGTGGATTAATACTGGCAGCTCCCTACGATAGAGTTTTGATATAACGTGCAATGGACATTGTTGTGTTCCATACAAACTACTCCATCCACATTCTTTATCATCTATATTCATCCTCTAAAATGAATATTACGTCCTAGTTAGCAAGATTTTTTCCTCTATAAATATTTCTTCCGTACTTATCATTCTATATATCTCATACTCTATATCAACTGTCAATAGTGAGATCCATATGTTTATAAATAAAATTTATTTAAAATATCCATGTAAGATCTTGTTTTGAAACAAATTTAATTATGTGATCAGAATTTAATTTGGGTTTTTAGTTTATGAGTTATAACTTGTTTTTGTTAGTTGAACACGTATACCGAGAAAGAAACCCAGGCCAGCGCATGCATGCATTCCGCCCTGTCCATTGGTGAGCGCGTCAAGAGCATCCGCGAGCGCGCCACAAATAGCGAAATGGTTGGATAGCGTGTGCAGTTAGAGTATGCGCAGCATGTTTTTTTCACCTTTAGTGTCATATACAGCATACCAGTGCAGACAGTCTTAGACTGAAAGCATATATTTTTCTCGTCAACTCGTCCTTTCGTGGTTAAGAAAATAGTGAATGTTGCATGTATGTACTTGATCTGAGATAATAATGCTAGATGGAACAATATAACATACAGGGATGAAAACGATCGAACTCAGTCGAAAAGTTTTGAAACGTTTTCTACTTTTACATTTAAATACGAAAACAAAAACAGTAAGTCAAACACAAAAATGAACGTGAACGTCGAAAACGAACCAATTTGAGCGAAATTATGTCAAACACAGTTGATATATGAAAGTTCAATACAGAATACCGACCCATAATGCAGTTACAACTAACGAGGACCATTGTGTCAAATTTTGAGTACAAAAGAGCAGACTTATCAATTTGGTTGTTTTCACAATAGAAAAAAATAAAAACGAAAGAAGAGAAAAATTTGAGATGCTATGGGTAGTAGACTAGAAAGGATAGTAACAAATGTCTGGCCCATCGAACTCTCTTTCTCTTGTTGCCCTATGCAGCATCGTGCGAGGTGATTAGTCTCACCCCGCTGACACAGGGAAGCGCGACGGGATAAGCTACCTATATAATTAGGCTTATGTGCATCAATGCTTCACATTTATCTTTGTCTAGTTCATGAACAGTAATGATTTACAACCAAATTCGGTTTAAATTAAATTTTAAATTTTGGATATTTCAAATTAAAAATAGAAGTGTAGAAAAAGATCAAACTCGGTCAAAAAGTCCTCAACCGCTTTTGACTTTTAATTTAAAATACAAAAATCAAAGCGAAAATGGTAAATTTAGATAAAAAAACGTATTCGATCACATTAAATAAAAAAATGATACGGTTCAGTTGGGGATATTTTGGTTATGTTTTTATCCTTAATAACAATACAAAGGAAAAAGTTTGGACTTCCAAATATAAAAAAAGATGGCAACGGAAAAGATGCGCGAACCACAAAAATCACTAATACCATGCATGATGTGTGATGGGATGCATTGGCTGGCTACTAGATCTCCCGGTTGAGGCGCTTACGTGAGGCACGGCAGAGCACACACTTGGCGGCAGTCCCATGGCCGTGTGGGCTGCACTCTTGTAACTTTTCTTCCGTCCTCACCTCCTCATCACATTCAAACCCTATGCACCATTGATCGCTCTATACTACTCACAAACACACCGCAGCTTGACGTGCCCTCTCACAAAATTTAAACAGTATTTCCACGTTCCCTTGTACATCGGTGTTACTTTACTTGTTTTCATTCCAAGGTCCTCACAATCAATAGTGTTAGAAACACAAGCACACAGATAGGTCATGGATGATAAGGATAAAGAGAATGAGAAGCATGATGGGACTGACATTGAGGAAGAAGAAGAGGATGAAAATGGTCACAAACGCGTTGTCGTTCTTGGGCCCCAAGTACCCCTCAAGGAACAGCTCGAGCTCGATAAGGTATCTTCATCTCTGTTTTGACCATTTAGAGGAAAAAAGTGATATTTTACTTGTTAGTGTAGGATGATGAAAGTCTGAGGAGGTGGAAGGAGCAACTCCTTGGGCAAGTTGACACAGAGCAGCTCGGAGGTGATTTTATCCTCTTCTTTGCTTCGTTTCCTTTTAAATTTATTCATACAGCCTTTGGTGGATTTCTGAACATAAAACAAGTTTTGCTACAGAAACTGCGGAGCCAGAGGTTAAGGTGCTTAACCTGACCATCCTATCACCAGGTCGGCCAGATCTAGTCCTACCAATCCCATTCCAGGCAGACGATAAGGGCTATGCATTTACAATCAAGGATGGCAGTCTCTATAGCTTCCGTTTCTCCTTCACTGTCTCCAACAACATCGTGTCAGGCCTCAAGTACACCAACACCGTATGGAAGACTGGAGTACGAGGTGTGCAACACCAAATATGCCTATGCATGATTACTATTTACTAGTACTGAATACAACTTGATTATATCTTCTTGTTCTGGTCATTCAATTTTCATTGAATGCACCGATCGAGTCATATATTACAGATCACGGAAAGTTTGAATCGCATAGTCTATATGAAATTACTAACAATAGACATGAGTGTGAAACTTGGTTTTTTGTTTGATTAGACAACTTAGTATTTCTTCAGTTCTTGATATACTTAAAATTGCAGTAAGATTTGCAGCATTAGTGACATTTGAAGACAGTTTTTCTAGTTCATAGTAATCCTCACAATGCATGATTCACATTATTATGCCACTATTTTAAGATGTAAAAATAATAGCGTGGTACACAAGTATACTAAAAAACAAAACAAAAAGAATCAGGGAATCAGGTTCATGTTGCAAGTTAAGTCATTGCATTAGTCATCAAGCAAAAAAAATAATGACATGAGTACCTGAAAACATTTTCCATATTGTACAGGAGCAGGATTTGATCCTTCATGGTGTACCTGCTATTTATATATGTCCATCGGGTCGTGCCGGCCCGGCCCGGTGGCACGCCGTGCCGTGCCGTGCCCCGCCCCGTCGTGCCTCGCCGTGCCGTGCCATGGCCGTGCTTCGTGCCAGGGGGTCGGCCCAAGGCACGACACGTGGGCCGTCGGGCCGTGCCGAGAGCACGGCGTGCCGCCGTGCCGCCCGCCATGCCGAGCTCGCCGCTCGCGCGCGAGGAAGCCAGGAAGGGCGAGGAAGAAGGCGCTGCTTGCCGGAAGTGGGAGAGGCGAGAAGGACTTCGAGCCTCGAGGTGGAGCTCCGGGAGGAGAGCCCCTGGCGCCTCCCGCCGGCGAGCGCGCAGAGGAGAGGAACGGCGCGGTGGAGGAGCACTCGCGTGCGGGCGCGGAGGAGCTGGAGCTGCAGCGGCGCGTGTGGAGGAGAACTCGCTCGCGGTCGGCCGGTCGCGGAGGAGCTGCTGCGGCGCGGGCGGCGAGGTGCTGTGCGAGCGCGAGTGCGGGGTGGGCGTCGCGGCGCGACTGGCGAGCGAGGGGCGGGCGCTGCCGCTGCGTGACTGCGTGAGTGCGGGCGGGCGCTGTGTGCCTGCGTGACTGCGGCGGGGGGAGGAGGCAAAAGCTAGGGTTGCGGGATGGGGAATTGGGGATGGGCCTCTTTTGGTTAGCAGGCCGCCACCGGGCTACCGGGCCGTGCCTGTGCCGTGCCACGGGTCAGGGTGGTGGCCCAGGCACGGCCGGGTGCCTCGGGCCGGGCCGGCACGGGCACGCCGGCACCGTGCCGTGCTTCGGGCCGGGCCAAATCCCGTGCCGCGGGCCGTGCCATCGGGCCTCGGGCCACATGGCCAACTATACTGCTATTACACTTTTGATGTTGTTGATATCTCCCCCTTTATTGCAGTGGAGAACCAGAAGATGATGCTGGGGACATTCAGTCCCCAGCTAGAACCGTATGTCTATGAGGGTGAAGAAGAGACCACACCTGTTGGCATTTTTGCAAGGGGTTCCTATTCTGCTAAACTAAAGGTACCTCTCTATCTACCATGTTTATTTTCTCATAAATCATTCATCATTGTTGCTTCACCAATCATTAACATTACGTACTCTTATAGTTCTTTGATGATGATGGCAAGTGCTATTTGGAGACGAGTTACTACTTTGATATTAGAAAAGAGTGGCCAGTAACCCAATGATATGGAGCACTGTTGGCTTCTTTAAATATGTTAGATCTCCTATTAGTTAAGACAAGCAGAAGATCTATTCTATTGCTTCTAGAGAATGATTCACGTATCGTTGTCATTAACCACCATATAATTTTTGTTGATTCCGTTATTTTACGCTCTCTGTTGCGTAATATTGTCAATTCACATTATATAGAATCAATCATGTAAGGAGATTCAAAGTTATGTACCGATGATGACCTTCTCCCAGCTTCGTTCACTACTTCATCAATTGTTTAACATTTCTCTATCCTTTAGTCACTTTGTTATATTTATTTCCATGTACTTATCAATCCTTATTGCATTAATGCGTTTGATCCAGTTGTCAGGTCAAGGTTTTATGTTTGCAAGGCTGCAAGCTAAGCTGTTTATTCAACATACCGTTTTTCTTAAAAGGAGCAAAACTCTTCTTCTTGGAAAGAAATTCAGAGCATATTAAGCTATGATACCAGACTCAATTCTGGGATTACCAGCTTATATACATGAAACAAGAAAATCTTGGCGCTTAACTAATCCTCAAAACTTCACGAACATTAGAATTGTTGATAGTGCTTGGAGAGAAGCTAGTAAGCCAGAACGTCATCATCTTGAGCATGCGTGTCACCTTTTCCTCATCCTTCCTCACTCAGCATGACTAACCATTTATGCATGTAAGATAAGCAAAAAAAACATCACATTCAATGCCCTTAATAGGTGGTCTTTTCCAATGGCCAACCCATTGCTCCACAAATCTTGCACACGGAAGACCTTGTTTAGCTAGATTCATTACTTCTGTATTTGGATCCATGGACTAACAACTAATTGCTAAAGTTTAGCTCTTAAGGCACAAACAAGACGGCTAATTGGTGGGCTAAACTTCTAAAGTTTAGCCAAGGCCTCAGCTAGTTGTTAGTTCTCTAGTTTTTCAAACCTAGCTAACAGGGGCTAAATGTGCTACAGATATTAAAAAGGTAACATCTATATCTAATTGCTAATGTTTAGCTCTTAAGGATTCATACAAGAGGGTTAATGGGTCGGTTGTAGTTTAGCCAAACCCCAACTAGTTGTTAGCTCACTAGTTCGTTAAACCCAGCTAACAGGGGCTAAAAGTGCTACAAGTATCAAAAACTCACCTCTTTATCCCATTCTCTCGTCTCTCTCTCTCTACTTACGTTAGTTGTGGATCCAAATAGGCATGGGCTAACAACTAGTTGGCTAATTTTTAGCTACCTAATGTTTAGGCTCGATTTACATCCCACAGACTAATAATTCATTGCAAATTTAGCCTTTGAAAATCCAAATACGAGGATTAATTGGTTGGCCAAACTTTAACCAAAGTGCCAACTATATGTTAGTTCACTAGTCCATATAACCCAACTACCATGGACTAGAGTTCCACTCGATTGGGTAAATGACACCAAAACACCTCCTGGCTCCCCACGCTACCCTATTTGATACGCTCAGTTCCCCTTCCCTCCTGTGTGCATCCACGCTGCACATGTGCCTCTCGCTAGCTGCCATCGCATTTTCCCCTCTTGCCTCCACCCGCGCCGCATGTGCACATCTCGTGCTGCGACCACCCTTTTCCCTACCTAGCCGCCTGGATTTCCTCTAGCTCGCCACTATCTTCACGAGGTTCATGATAATCTGGTAGTGATAACCCTCGACCATGTTCAGCAGCTAGCGACGAGCATCACCTGGTCATCTATATTGAAGGGCTTTCTCCACTACTACCTCCTAAAGCCCCACACCATCAAGGTACCCCATCTTGCTAGTGACTCGAAGCCAGGACATCACCACCCTTCTCCAACCCCACTCCATATACTTGTACAACACGGCCGCCTACACCAATGAACTTCCCCAATGATGGATCCAAGGACCAGCTTCAATTTCTTATTCACGTCAGACCAAGTGGTGGACCTGCTAGAACTGCATGTACCGTGCACACGAAGTTAAGGTAGTAAATGGAATTTAGGTGTATAAATGACTTTCTATATTGAGATAGTACTACTTATTAACCCTTGGATCCAAACAAGGATGAACTAATCACTAGTTCGCTAACTATCGGCCAACTAATCACTAGTCCTAACTAATCAATATTCCTAGTCCATCCAAACAGGACCTTTTAGCATGCTAGATTTGAGCTATGGCTAATTGTCATACCTGGTTTTTAAGGCAAAACCAGGCTTGCCATATATGTGCCCAAGTAGTCCACACATACAACAGTAGAAAAGGAAAATATTAGAAACAATGTAATATAGTGATAACATAGTGAAATTAACACTTGCATCAGAGTATAGCAGAATGATTACTAATCTTTTCTTCAGGCTCTAACTTCATAGGGATGGTTGAATAGGGGTTACATATGCCTAGCACTCCTCGGAAACTCACTGGATCTACCTTGGGTTGTCCATCTAGGATTTTTATCCAATGTAATGAAAAGTAAAGCAATGGTAAGTACATATTGTACATATCAAGAATAACTTGGACTTATGAAGCTCAAAGGTTTGACACTGGATTACTATAGTTAGCTTTTAATGACACATAATTTTAACATTTCTAGCAACAAGTTTAGCAATGCCCCAATTAATCACATGAAACTGATAACATGAATAATGAACAACATTTAAAAGATCATTGATCACTTGGCATAAATCCATAATTTTCCCATTAATCTATGAGTTTTCCGGGACGCTCGTGACCATGAGCACAACTGATATATCAATTTTACACTTAGTAGAGGTTATACATCTTTACCCATGAGTCATGATTTGACCTTTCTCCTAGGTAGCTAGCCTCTTGACAAACTATTGAGAGTAATTAACTACTATATTCAAAATGTCAATTAAACGTGCAAAAGGGTATGGATGTCATCACCAAAATAGGTTTAGGGATTTAATTGACAATATTCCAAAGTTTTGGTGAATCTATGCTTACAGGGATTAAATAGGAAAACATGAATTAATACAGAGGAGAATCCTATCACAACACGTTAATCTACGCAAACTGGACCAACGGTGACACAGAAGACTCTAGAAGAATATAGAAGACACATGAATAAGTGAGGACATTAGGCATCGCCATGTGGGGCCAGCTGGCCCCATGCTTAAGTTAGCCAGCCTGCCCTAGGCCCAAAGCCCATTCTCCTTCCTGTGGTGGCTTACAACCAACATTACCTTTGCATCTTGGTCATTGTTCCAGGTCAGCTTGATCCGAGGGCTGCGGTTCATCCTTTAGCACTATATAACCAGACCCCAGACTCCCCCTCTAGAGTGTCAATGAATTAGAAAAACAATCAATACAATTCAGAGGTGTCCCTTGAAAGGATAACCATAGAGGTGCACCATATCTAGGGCATAGCTAGAATAGATTAGAATTAGATGCGACCAATATAGCTTAAATTCCGGATCAAGTCGCGAGGAGGCTCGGTAAAGCCTTGTACTTCTCTTGTATAACAATATTATTCATCTAGTTCATCTATTGTTCTTCTAGTTCATCTTTGTTCATCTAGTTCTTATTCTAGTTCTTGTTCTAGTTGATCTTATTGTTCTAGATATGATTACGTTCTTAGTAGTTTACGTGTTCTTAATTATAATTTTCAACATCTACTTTGATTATATGTTTAGCATAGATAGATTATATTCATATTTATACTCATGTTCGTATAGCGCTCATTCATTAGATCAATGGGTGAGTGGTAGACATAGTGTAAGCATGGTGCTTCTACCTTGTTTACTTGCGAATGTAACCTATATTCTGGGCCATGTGGTAGATCGTGGGTGTGACATTCCTATTGAGTCCTCTGTAGTCGTAAGTTGTGTAGCTATTGAAGTAACAGAGAACCTTCTCTTTGTTGGTCTAAATTAACACACACAGAGAAATCCACATGCGCACGGATATTGAAGTAGCTTTCACCTGAGAGTATTCCAGAGTATCGATTTCCACGGGGAACGTGAAGTGTACTAGAGAACTAAGTACATCCAAGGAAAGAATGATAAATGGATAGAGAGAGATTTAAGAGTTTTCTAAGGGGTTCTATCTGATCAAAGGCCCACGATACTCTACTTACTTTGGAACAACAGTACCTTCCCGACTCTCGAATAAGACTAGGAAATAGGTAGTCAGGAGAGGCTGCCAAAAGCTCTATGAAAACCCAACCCGAACGTGGTGGACTACAAAGGTCTAACTGAGCTGCCACCTCTGGGGATACCAAAACTATCCGTGGAATTGGGCGCAAACTTGGGTAAACCCTAGTCTAGATACCATGTCTACACTTATGCTTACTACTCTAATTCAACGTAAAACTAGAGTACTCAATATGAGCGGAGATCCCGTAAATAGAATAAAGTAAGAACTGAAATAAGATACATAGAAATAATAAATGTAGAACTTCGAGATTGCTCAAGAAGAACTAGATGCTACAAAGGTACAATGTTGAGGAAGATCCGACAGATCTGACTCCTCCTAGCTTTCTCCTCCTCTCTCACCTCTAATTACAACTAGATGAACTAGAGCTAGAACTAGAAGGACTAGAGCTAGACAACTAGAGGGACCTCTACTTCTATGTGGATGGAGAATTGAAACCCTGACTTTTGCTCTGTAGGTAGATGATGGTCTTCGGGGGGGGGGGGGTCTGCCCCTCTATTTATAGCCTGGTGGGATCAACCGCAACCCTTGGATCAAACCGACCTTGACATGTGTTAGAGATGCATCATAAGAGGTGGTGGAGGAAGCTTCTAGAAGGAGATCGGGATCCGTTACTATAAAGTGCCGGCTAGCAAGGGGATGGGGTCGACCGGCCCCATCTGGCGGCACCTCAGCTCCCACTTCTTTCCCGCGGTCTCTAGCGTCCTCTAGAGTCTTCTAGTGTTGGTTTCCAATCTGTTTGCTCAAGGAAACATGTCGTGGTGGGATTCTCCCCTTTCCAGATCCTGTTTTAGTCCCTGCAAAATACAGTTTAACCAAAGCTATCAAATTCTATCAGTTTAGCCCTTCAACCATATGATGAGTGAGGGTTCCGGTATGTTCTAGTGTGTTCCCATTTTGAATTCCATAATGGTATTGATATATTCTCATCAGGGCTCCAAATATAGCAAGTGATAGGTCCATTTCGATCGGCTCGACGAGCTCTTCGTAATGGTGTACTCCAATTACTTATTTGAGGTACTTTTATATAGTGAAAACTGGAATATCCTGCAAAACAAGTAAGAACACCACAACTCGTGTAACTCGTTAGAATCAAACCCTACAACTATTCTTTATAATTTATTCCTTATCATTTCATGTAATAGTTGATGGTTATATTTGAAGTTTAGTGGCCGTCAACAAGTTCCCCCAAGCTTAACATTTTCTAGTCCCTAAGCAAAGCTAAACTCAACAATGGATCAAGAGTTGCTACTATGCTTTCACACCTCAAAAGTACAGATGGTTTCAAACGAGATTTCTCCTCCGAATTAGAGTAAACTATTATGACTTTCAAACTTACCCAAATTACCTTCAACCATGGGTCTTATAGCCTTCAGTTGGGTCTTGAGCAATTGAAAAGTAGAATGATCAAGCCAAATAGTATGTCTCAAGCTATTTACTCAACTTTCATCCTGGAGTTTTGCAAAAATTTTGAAATAAAACTCAAAGCTTCTCTTATATGATCCTGTCAAGTCTCTCAATATGTGGTATTTTTGGATCCCCTCCAAGGCAACAATGATATTATGCCTTCTCTCTTCTCTTAGAATATGTATTATTTTTGGAATAGGCAAAGTAACAATGTGCCTTCCCTCTCTCGCCCTATAACTAATAGGTAATATATGGAGTTCATAGGTGGGGAGAAATAGCAAATAAATACTTGTAAAACATATATTGTAAAGTCAAACAATGGATCCAAAGAAACAGGGCAGACAATCAAATGAAGATGCGCATGTGTATGAGATATATGGGGGATGTATGAAGGTGGATATATAATGGTGTATGGTGGAAACCTAATTCTACTCTATTCCTTGAATATATACATCTCTGTTTTGGAACATGGAATTTTTGAGAGAACTTGGGCTTGCTTTTTTTTTCTTTTTTTCTTTAGAGAGGCAGGTATCTATGTACCCATTGTTTTGCTAGGATACTTGTCCATGTTTTACTCTCTTTATTATTATTATTATTATTATTATTATTATTATTATTATTTTCACAACCCCAAACCTCTTTCTATAATAAAGCTTTTGAGAGATGATAACAAGGAAATATTTGGAGCAGTTATTACTATGGTAATGGAATATATGGATAGGTGGAAAATTGGGATATTTTTGGTTGCTTATGTAGGGATATAGTGAAACTATGCTAGCCGGAAAAAAAATTCAACCCCATATACCAAGAACTACTGCTAGTTATAGATCACGGGATTACCACTAGACGTATAGGTGCAACGGAAGCGACTCGATGTAGTTGTGCGCGTCGCAGCAGTACCGTGCAGTTGCAAGGTCGTCCATCACAAGTGTACAAGCAGCAGGAGTACCTTTGTTGTTGCCATCCTTTAAGGATTCCAAGTACAACTTGCAGTTCCTTTTCCAGTGACCTTTCCCCTTATGGTGAAAGCGTGTAGCTTCAGCAGCTGGTCCAGTGGCCTTGTGCGCAGGAGGATTTGGCTTAGAGATCTCATCTTCAGCCTTCCGCTTCTTCTTCTTTCAATCCCTCTTCTTAAAGTTAGGATTATTTTGGACCACCATCACATGGCTACTGTCAGCACCTTTCTTGATATCAGCTTTTGTTGTCTTAAGCATGCCGCACAATTCATTCAAGCCCTTCTCTGCCCCATGCATATGGTTGTTCAAAATGAAGTTCCCGTAGCTGGGCCCAAGAGACGCTAGTATAAAATCAGTGGCCAACTCTGGACCCATTGGGAGGCCTAACTTCTCCGATCTCTGAGTGTGACCAACCATCTTGATCACATGTGGGCCAACTAATGCGCCCATTGCTAGCTTGGTTTTGACAAAACCCTTGGAAACATTGAACCTTTCAG
The DNA here is from genome assembly GCA_022036555.1 of Microstegium vimineum. Taxonomy (NCBI): domain Eukaryota; kingdom Viridiplantae; phylum Streptophyta; class Magnoliopsida; order Poales; family Poaceae; genus Microstegium; species Microstegium vimineum. Next base: position 37,267,225 of record CM039127.1, read on the forward strand.
TCCTAGCTTGAGTCTTGAACATATCATTAAGCACAACGATCATATCGTACGCTACATGGTTATTGTCAAACTGCATCTGCAGATCTGGTTCCATACAAGCAAGCATAAGGCAACTCACTTCAAGATCAGCACCAGATGCTTTCTTGTAAGCAGTTTTCTCTGCAGCAGGTGCATTATCAGCAGGCTCATTTGGTAATGGGGTGTCTAGGATATCTACCTTTTCTCAGCCCTAAGAATAATTCTCAGGCTGCGGATCCAATCCGCATAGTTTGTTCCATTCAACATATCTTTCTCAAGAATTGAACGCAAAGTAAATGGTTGATTGCTGGGAGCCATCTACAACAAAAGTAATGCAAAATACTAACACAATGTATCCAAGACAGAGTAAATCATATTAAACCTTTAATAGAATCTACTCCCACTAAAATCAATATCCCTCAATTGAAACTTATTGATTCAAGACCCATAACTAACAAGTCTACTAGTGAGCTTTAGCATCACCACTAGGAGACATGATAGATTAGTAAGCAACTCCATGATAATCATATCACATATGACTCTTGTTGTTGGGTGGCATCTCCATGCTTGTGTTGCCAACAACTAATGCTCCAAGGTGCCTAACCGTTAGGATGACCTTGTTCAAGTAACCAAACCTTCTGCGGTAAGTATCCGATACGAACCTGTCTAGTCAAGGAAAACCAGTGGCACCCTAATTTCATAGACCCACCACCGATCGTATAGGACATGTGACAATGCAAGGTTTGGAGGAGCATTATAACTTAAACATTACTGAGGGATCGTTCTACTTCACTATCACATATGTAGACAAAAACATTATCGCACGTGACAGTAGAACATCATAAGAACGACATTATCATAATATGGCTTGGTATAGCTCATTGTTCTCTTGGGAATCTCCATCTCCATCGAACTGTTCATCATGATGATCTCCATCTCCATGATCCATGTATGCCATCCATCCATGATGAGTCCACCAAGACTATATATCACTAACGCAATGTAGTGAAATAAACTTATAGTCGCGGATAGGATCATCACAGATTGGCACATAAGCCATTACATATGAATGGACAATATATGTGGCTCCAGCCATATTGCCATACTCATGACGTGTAAGCCATTAATTAATTACATACATGCATCACATACACATAAGGGCTATACTAGTCATGAATTCCTGCAAAACATAGTTAACCGATTCCGATGTCTAAACTTAAAACGCCGAAAACATAATTTTCCAAGCTGTTTTTCATAAATCTGATTTCGCCGAAAGCAGCAAGGCAGCAAACAAATGAATGCGAAATTTTCTGTAGATCAATTTTCATATAAAATTCGTCTCAATCCGAGGTCGTATGCAAAAGTTATGACTGTTTTACCGAACAACACTTTTCATGCAAATTTCCCCTGTGACGGCGGATCCAATCCACTACCGCCGCGCATCGCATGCGCCTGGAACTTGACCTAGGTTCGATTCAATCAATCTTATTGATCTCCAACTCACCGTAATTGGGTTTACATGTATCACTTAACTCGGATGACGGAATTCCGACCGGTACAAGTAGATCGTTACAAGACCAACATGGCAAGATCACAAACCATGATCAGAGACTGATTTACAACCGCGCATATCTTCATATGTACATACCCGAATCTATAACGAGGCATCTACGCCTCTAATACCACTGTAGGCATATGGGGAAGCTACGCTTGCCGGAAAACAAAATTTTTGACCCCATAAACTAGCAACTACTGCTAGTTATAGATCACGGGATTACCACTAAACCCGCAGGTGCAGCGGAAGCGACTCGATGTAGTTGTGCATGTCGCAGCAGTGCCATGCAGTTGCAAGGTCGTCCGTAACAACGTCCCCTTCGTGTGGTTCATACTTGTGCTCCAGATGCAGCACCTCCGAGGTATCCCACACGTGCAGGGAGGAAGCATTGCACCTCCGGACTGCTAGGTCCACGAGGAGCAGTAGGTGCTAGCGTGGGGAGGCGACGACGGCTGCCAAAAGGCATGGATAAATCTCGCCCCGCACCCACCCCTTGCTTATATAGGTGTCCTAACGAGCTCCCATGTTGGAGGTCCATTAGTAACCCTAAACCTAGTCTAATTCGGGTCCAACCTGAATTAGGCTTCCAGCCCCTTAAGTATGCGACCCTATGGGCTCACGCACACATAGACATGGCTCAAGTACTCTTACTCGACCAATAGTTGATAGCGGCCTCTAGCAAGGCATGTAAAATCCTATGCATACGCTATGATCATATCAGACGAACCACGACAAAACCATAAACATGTTATTCCTTTGCCTTATGATATTTGGTCCAACTCGTAGGTTAACACTTAACCCTAGCATGGCCATGGATTTCATGATCTAATCATTCGAGTGGTCCAGTGATATCTCTCTCATATGGAGAGTGGAAAATTCCATCTTGATTGACTATGTCTCACAACATGTTTCCCGACAAACCCAAAAGCCACCTTTATAACAACCTAGTCACGGAGTAGCATTTGGTAGCCCCTGAGTATGTCGTTTCACATCTTGAGTACATACAACAATCTCAGGTCTAAGGACATAGCGTACATGATGTGTATAGAGACATCTCATGTCGGGTCAGCCCAGCCCCATGTCATACATGTGCCCACATTATTAGTTTGACATATCTATGTCCATGACTTGTGAAACATAGCCATCAACTAATAATGTGCTGATCTAATATACATATGTGTCCTCACATGAACTCCGATCAGGGACTACTTTAGAATAACCAGACAAGTAAAAGATTTTCACAAACAATTCACATAATTGCTAATCAATACAAGTTATCTTTAATGAATATTTAGTGAACTCATAACATATCATGGATACAAGTAAATACAATCATCTCTATGATTACCTCTAGGGCATATCCCCAAAAGTCTCCCACTTGAACTAGAGTTAATCTCGAAGATATCTGATACCCATACCTCTCATGTGCGCCTCATGCTTTGTGGAAGGGCCTTTGTCAAAGGATCTGCAACATTCAAATTTGTATGTATCTTGCACATCTTAATCTCATCTCAACCAATGAACTCTCGAATGAGATGGAACTTCCGCAGTACATGTTTGTTCTTTTGGTGATTCCTAGGCTCCTTAGCCTGTGCAATCGCACCATTTTTGTCACAATGTAGATTCAATGGGCTAGATGCATTCAGAAACACACCAAGCTCAATGAGGAACCTCCTCATCCAAACAACTTCCTTTGCAGCACCAGAAGCTGCAATGTACCCAGCTTGTTGTAGAATCGGTCATCATCTCCTGCTTGGAACTTTTCCAACTTACAGCACCACCATTTATTGTGAACACAAAACCTGATTGAGACTGTGAATCATTTGTGTTAGTTTGGAAGCTGGCATCGGTGTAACCATTTACAATGAGCTCGTCCTCACCTCCATAGATTAGGAACACATCTTTAGCCCTTCTCAAGTACTTAAGGATGTTTTTAAAAAGCATCCATTGACTCTCACCTGGATTGGTTTGGTGCCTGCTCGCAACACTTAGAGCATATGAAACATATGGGCGAGTACATATCATGGTGTACATGATGGAACCAACGGCCGAAGCATATCAAACCTTACTCATGCGCTTCCGCTCATCAGCTGTCGAAGGACACTGCTTCTCGTTAAAACGGATACCATGTGACATAGGTAAGAACCCTTTCTTGGATTGTTCCATGTTGAACCGTTTCAACATCTTGTCAATGTACGTATATTGGATTAATCGTATACGCCTCTTTGATCTATCTATATAGATTTTGATGCCCAAAATATATGTTGCTTCTCCTAAATCCTTCATAGAAAAATTATTATTCGGTGAAGTCTTTATGGATTGCAACATAGGAATATTATTCCCAATCAATAGTATGTCATCCACATACAAGATTAGAAATACAACAACGCTCCCACTTTCCTTCTTGTAAACACAAGGTTCTTCTTCATTCTGACGGAAGCCAAACCCTTTGACCACTTCATCAAAACGAACGTTCCAACTCTGAGATGCTTGCCTTAACCCATAAATGGATTTCTGTAGCTTACATATTTTCTAGCATTATTAGAATCAACAAAACCTTCGGGCTGTATCATATGCACGTCCTCTTCCAAATTTCCATATAGAAAGGTTGTTTTAACATCCATCTACCAAATCTCATAATCGAAATAAGGAGCTATTTCTAGAATGATCCAGATAGATTTAAGCATCGCTACCGGCGAGAATGTATCGTCGTAGTCAACTCCTTGAACTTGCCGAAAACCCTTTGCAACAAGTAGAACTTTATAGACGTGAATGTTTCCATCCATATCGTTTTTCTGTTTATAGATCCATTTGCACTCAATAGGTTTAACCCCATTAGGCGGGTCAACCAAGTTCCAAACTTGATCGTCTCCCATGGAATCTATCTCGGATCTCATGGCACTTTGCTAGTTCTTGAAATCTGGGCCCATCATTGGTTCCGCGTATGTCGCAAGTTCATCATCGTCTAACAATAACAGTTCATCACGTGCCTCACGGACTCTTGCTAACCCTTGTGGTTATGGTGGTGTTTCTATTACCACAGGTGTCTCAACTTGTTCTGCTATATTAGCATCGCTCGAAGAGTTCTCCCCTATTGGCTCATCTTGAACTTCTTCAAAATACACATTTTGTCCACTGATCGGTTGTAGGAGTAATACCCTAAAGTTTCCTTTAGATATTCCACGAAAAAGCATTTGTTAGACTTGAGTGTAAGTTTATCTAACATAAGTCGTTTGACATAAACTTCACAACCCCAAATCTTTAGAAAAGACAAACTAGGACTCTTACCGGTCCACATCTCATATGGTGTCTTACTATTCAATGTGAAAGTGGTTGTTTCTAGAGCGTATCCCCAAAACAATAGTGGTAGGTCTGGCTGGCTCATCATACACAGAACCATGTCCAACAAAGTCCGATTACGTCTCTCGGACACGCCGTTTCTCTGAGGCATTCCAGGTGGCGTAAGCTGTGAAACAATTCCGCAATGCTTTAGAGGATTGCTAAACTCGTGGCTCAAATATTCGCCTCCACGATCAGATCGCAAGGCTTTAATTTTCTTGCCACGTTGATTCTCTACATTATGAAATTCTTTGAACATTTCAAATGTCTCAAACTTATGTTTCATTAAGTAGACATATCCATATCTACTAAAATCATCAGTGAATGTTATAAAGTATTGAAATCCGCTTCTAGTTGTCGTACTCATTGGTCCACATACATCAGTATGTACGAGTTCCAACAAGTCTACTGCCCTCTCAGGAAAACCTGTGAAAGACGCCTTGGTCATCTTTCCCAACAAGCAAGCCTCACATGTCTTGTATGATTAAAAATCAAACCAAGTTAGAAGCCCATCAGAATGGAGCCTCTTCATATGATTCTCACTTATATGACCTAAACGACAATGCCACATATAGGTCGGACTTATTAAGCCGAGGCCTTTTAGCATTAATATTCCCAAATAGGTGCACCATCAAGATTTTAAATAAACAACCCATTCACAATGGATGCAAAAGCCACAAAGAGGTCATTCTTTGAGACAATGGTTGTGTGATCTCAAAGAATGACATGTTTGATGACTGGCCAGAGCCATGGGTAGTAGTTGGGGATTTTAATCTGATATATAAGGATGAGGACAAAAATAATGCCAACTATAATAGGGCCTTGATGGGTCGTTTTAGACTCCTTATGAATGATCTTGCTCTTAAGGAAATCCCTCTACATTGTCGCAAGTTTACGTGGTCAAACCAACAGCTCTCTCCTACTCTAGTCAGGCTAGATAGGGTCCTTTGCTGAGTGGATTGGGAGGAAAAATTCCCAAATTGTTTATTGCAGAGTTTGGCTTCCAATGATTCAGATCACTGCCCTCTCTTGCTTGGGCTGCGGGACAACTTGGTTGGTCGCCGAAGATTTCATTTTGAAGCCTTTTGGCCGAAGCTTAAAGGGTTCAAAGAGGCTGTTTCAGTAGCTTGGAATTCTGTTCCAGCTGGGCCATGCCCATTCATTTCTCTGGACCCCAAATTTAAGAAAGTCTATAAAGGGTTGCAATGCTGGAGTGACAAGAAAGTCGGGCATATAAATTCTCAACTTGTCCTTGCCAGGGAAATTCTCCACCAGCTTGAGATTGCACAAGATAGGCGTGTGCTTGCTGCATGAGAAATCTGGTTGAAGAATAATCTGAAGAAACATTGCCTCGCGTTGGCTTCCCTTAAACGCACCATCGCACGACTGCAGTCAAGGATCACTTGGCTAAAGGATGGTGATGCGCCAATACAAAACTTTTTCAGCAGCATGCCCGACATCGGAAGAGGAAAAACATCATTGGGAAGCTAGTTGCTGAAGACCAAGTCTACACAAATCATTCCGACAAAGCTTCCATTATTGATGATTTTTATAACAGCTTGCTAGGAATATGGGTGGACAGGGAACATACGGTGGACCTTACTGAATTGGGGATGAATTCTCATGATCTTACAGAATTTGACCTCCCCTTCACTTCAGAAGAAGTATGGAGAACCATAGAGCAGCTACCCCTGGATAAAGCGCCCGGGCCTGATGGTTTCACGGGTAGGTTCTATAGGTCCTCTTGGTCAATCATAAAACATGTTGTAATGGCTGCAATTTTAGCAATTTGGAGCAGAAAGAAAAAAGCTCGCGAAAGGCTTGAGAACAAACCCAACCAATTGAACTCTGCCAGAGATCATGCCACAGAGAACAGGATGCTCCATAATTCACCAAGACCATGGCCATACCTTTGTATTGAATTTTCATTTTTAAATTATCCCGCCACCAAAAAGAGTCTTGCGCTGCAATCTTGTTTGGGTGGTCGTGCTTCGGATTTTCATGTCAAATTTTTAAGTACGAACCACTTTCGCATCTCGGTTTTCTCCAAGTGTGTTGGGTTTGAGATTTATAAACTCAGAAGGGTGATCACACCTCAGTTTGATCTGTATTTCCATCTCTGGAATAATGGCACCCCTCTTTGGGAGCAGGAGAAACGAGCTTGGGAATTTGAACAGGAAAAGGAATGGAACTTGGTTCTATCAAAAACCTCCATTCGCCAGGCAAAAAAGAATTTGACGGCCTTCAAGAAGGTCCGATTTGCTGACAATCTAGCCCTTTCGCAGCCCCAAAGAAAGACAGTTACCTACTTCACAATCAACTTTGGTTCTTTCGCCACCAACATCAATCCAAATCGGCCTGCGGTGGTTCGTAATCTTTCTTTTTGAAATTTGGGTGTTAGTAAGTCGAACGTTGGATCTTGCTAAAAGGTTCAAAGGCCGATGATCTTGGCAGATTCCGTGGGAGTCCGTTCACAGCTTTCAATTTCAAATTCGTACCCTTTTGATCAGGCCCAGAGGTGTTCCAAATGTCTGGCAATGGGCCATAGCCGCAGTCAGTGCCGCTATCCTGTTTACTACCTCCAATGCCTACAACCAGGACACATTAGGAGCTCCTGCAGATCAAAGGCCCATCGGCCCGTGCTGCTCCCGACGCCAACCTTCAAACAGTTCTGGAGGCCCAAAGCTTCGTCGGAGGCCTCGAGAGGAAGAAATTTTTTGGAAAACCCCAATTGCCTCGATTCTAGCAAAGATACCCTGGTCTCTTCGCCTTCACTATTGGGCGAAATTCCATCCAATCTAGTCTTGCCTTCTGTATCTCACCTTTCCACACCAGAAACCCCCATTGCCAACTCCATTGTTGAAGCTCCTGGTGAAACAGTCGAGGAGGAAGAGCAAGGCACCAGGGCGAACTTCCCGGTCTACCCGGCGCCCTTCCTCCTTGCTGGTATGACGATTAATCATGGTTGGAATTGCCCGGCGAGAGGTCGGCTGGCTCTTGGTGGTGAGCCGCCACGCGAGCATGAGGAGTACGCAATCGTCTCCATCGATCCAATGCCTGTTGAGGTAAACCAGCTCAGGCCCTTCCTCACCATGGTGGTACACTTTTTGGAAGATATACAGCGCGTCCGCATAGTGTCCGATCATCTGTCTCCGCTGGGTCTCGGTCTTATCAAACTTGTAAACGTTCCTCAGAGGGATCAGCTTGTTCGCAATAGCCCGATGAACTTCCATACTCGGATTGTTCGTGTGGTCAATCATGATGGGGGCATAAACTCACGCCAGTGTGCCTACACAAGAGTAGCTTGGATTATGTTTCTTGCTTTTCCATTGGATTTTCAGAATGATGTTTATGTCAAAGCTGCTGTTGCCCCCTTTGGACGTGTCTTGGCATGGTATATAAACAATAACAAGTCAAGGATCCTTGTTCGGGTGCTTCTTCTCAGCCCTAACAGAGTCCCTAGAAGCCTGATTGTATCAAGAGGGTCTGTTATGGGTGGCATTGGCCATTCTTGGGCAGTTCCAGTGTATATTCTTAATGGAGAATTCCCGGATGAGTTCCAGAGAGAGGAGGACCCAGTCCCTTTCGATGGAGAGCCACATCCTGAGTTTGGGCAGCCGGTTATTGGCCCAAATCCCATCTTTCCTGACTAGATGGGCGAAACACATGTAACACAGAGATGTTGGCCCTGCGGCACCTGCTGATAATAATGAACAGGCTCAACAATAGCAGGTGAACCCCTCTCATCATCCTTTGCAACCCCAGGACATCATCAATCTTGACCTCTAGGGACGAACATTGAGTTTCCTACGTGGGGAATGCTCCGATATTGATCTTGATTCTGCTCTGCCAAATGCTACTCTCTTGGGGCTGGATAACTGTTTGGAGGGCTCTGCTGATCCCAGAACCATCCCAGGCTTCACCCTCCAAATCCCGAAGGCAAGAACAGAAAGTGGCAACCTGACCAAGTGTGTTGTCCTCTCTTGCTGTTTACAGATCCATCAACATGAGTTCCTCCCCTCTGTTGATCAGGATTGATGAGCCTTTTGTCCCCAATGGACTGGACATTGTGCCTTGGAGGCCCACAGGAGCAGCCATTGCTCTGCAAGTTTTTGCTGATTGCATTGAGAGGAAAATCATGGAGACACGTAAATTGTCTCTCAATGTCTACAAGCATAGGCCGAAACCGAAGGTGTCTCTTACGGCTCAAGAGCAAATTGATATGGATGTTGATCCAAAGCCAATGTCAGCTGAGGACAGTGAAGTAGTACCAACTATGAAGATGACAGAACTGGGAACAGAGACTATTCAGTCAAATACTTCTACACTCCTTGCTTCTGCTCCCTCTTTGGGCAAGGTGCAAGTGCCTTTGGTGACAAGGACAGATTGTGGCCCATCTTTTGAATTTGAACCTGATCATCTGGTTCAGCCCACAGGGCCCACACAAGGCAAACGTGGGCTCAGTGCTCTCTCACGCTTGGACACTTCTTCTACACCGCTTGTGGAGAGTTCAGTTCGCCGCAGCGCCAGATTGAGCAGTGCCAAGGAAGGTTACCAAGTCAGAACTATCAGACTTGATGCTAAACCTTCGAAGAAAAGAAAGAAACCAGCAGCGGTTCTTATAGATGACGCTACTGGCCTAGCTGGCCCAATCCCCATCGACCTTCTGAGAAGTTGGGGTATAGATTGCGGGGTAGCTCCTGAGGAGCTCTCAGATGACGTCCTGTTGCAGGAGCCTTGCACCAACCAAATCACTAATGATTAGTGTCTTCTTAAGTTATCTTGGAGCTGCGTCTCCTAGTCCTTTGCCTCAGAACTATTTTTTTTCTTGTCAGCCCCCAAGTGGGCTTTTCTTAGTCTTTCAGTTTGGAGACCCTGGTGGTTGGTACTCTTTTGAGAACTTTATGGTTGGTCTTTCCAGATACTTTTGTGTAGCCCCTTGCGGCTGGTCTACTCCTGTTTCCTTAATGGTTGGACACATAAGTTATCTGTTTTTGCTTTATGCTTCCCCTGTCACCTGCTGCCTGTGTATGATAAGTGTCATGGCTGATCAGTCACTGTTGTCCTTGAGCCGTTCAAGTCTACACCTCGAAAGTTACATATTGTACGCTTTGGGAAGATTGTTTCTTTTGTCTCGCTGTCCACCCTGGGGGGGCAGCATGTCATGCTTTATGAGTCAAAAGTTTTCAAATGAATAATCGCGATTGGAACATTTTGTGTTGGAATATCCGAGGCATAAATGCTTCAGGCAAGTGGGATGCAATTAGGAATAAGATAGAGGAAAGTTCTTGTTCAGTACTTTGTCTGCAAGAGACAAAGCGAGATTCTTTTGACTTGGCCTATATTAGAAAATTTGCTCCGAGACGTCCTGATAATTTCGATTTCATCCCCTCCATTGGAGCCTCAGGGGGGATTCTGGTTCTTTGGAATAGCTCCGTCCTCTCAGGGAAAGTTCTTGAGAAACAACAGTACGGCTTAACAATTGATTTCAAATCGAAACATAATAATGAGTGTTGGAAATTGACCAATGTTTATGGACCCTATACTAAACCTGACAGAACTGATTTCATAAACTGGTTCAGAGGTCATTCCGTTGATGGAAATGTCAATTGGCTATTCTTAGGGGATTTTAACTTCTATCGTTCAGCTTCAAACAGAAACAAAGATGGAGGGAATTTGAATGACATGTTGATTTTCAATGATGCAATAGGACACCTGGGTCTCATTGAACTGCCTTTAAAAGGGAGAGAATATATTTGGAGTAACATGCAAAAAAGACCCATTACTTGAGCAGTTGGACTGGTTCTTCACTTCACCTAATTGGACTTTGGGCTATCCAAATACTGAAGTTCTGTCGTTGGGTAAAATTACTTCAGACCATCTGCCATGCAAGATTACAATAGGCACCACAATACCGAAAGCAAATATTTTCAGGTTTGAAAATTTCTGTGCAGAGAGAAGTGGTTTCTTTGAGGTGGTACAACAGGCCTGGTCCCCTATTTCCTTCAGCATAGATGTTACAAAAAAATGTGAGTCACAAGTTCAAACTCCTCAGGTACAAGCTCAAACAGTGGAGTAAGGACTTCTTAAACCTGAAGATTTTAATTGAAAACTGCAATTTAGTTTTAGCAGCCCTAGATAAGTTGGAAGAGCAGAGAATGCTTTATAACCCTGAGGCCAATCTGAGAAACATCATCAAAAATCATCTTAGCAATCTGCTACATTACAAGAAACTATATTGGAAGAATAGATACACTGTTAACAGAATTAAGTTTGGGGATGAATGTACAAAAAAATTTCATGGCATGGCAACAATATCCCATAGAAGAAACAACATTGCTCAACTACAAAATGAACAAGGTGCAGTCATCTTAGACCATGAGGGTAAAGCTGGCCTGGTTTGGTCTTCTTTCAGAAACAGAATGGGTATGACATCCTCCCCAAACAATGCTTTTTGACCTGCCAAGTATGATACAAAGTATAGATGATCTTGAATCCTTGTGTGTTCCCTTTGACACTCATGAAATTGAGTCCATTGTCAAGAAAATGGCACTAGACAAAGCTCCTGGGCCAAATGGCTTCAATGGGCTCTTCCTCAAAAGATGCTGGCAGATTTTGGAAGCAGGACTTCTATAAGCTTTTCTTAGATTTCTACCAAGGAAGGGCCAACCTTGAAAGCATCAACACATCATACATTACCCTCATACTGAAGAAAGATTGCCCAATAACTATGAATGACTTCAGACCCATATCTCTGATGAATATCTCCCTTAAGCTTCTCACCAAGCTCCTAGCTGACAGGTTACAATCAGTCATACTAAGATTAGTTCATCAGAATCAATATGGCTTCATTAAATCAAGGTCGATACAAGATTGTCTTGCGTGGGGGTATGAATATATACATCAGTGCCACCAGTCCAGAAGAGAAGTCATAATTTTAAAGCTTGATTTTGAAAAGGAATTTGACACTGTGGAACATCTTGCTATTATCCAGATGATGACCTCTTTAGGTTTGCCAAACACTTGGATCCAATGGGTAAAGTCTATACTCTCCTCAGCTTCATCAGCAGTCCTGCTCAATGGTGTTCCTTGCAAATTCTTCAAGTGTAGAAGAGGGGTGAGACAAGGTGATCCCCTTTCACCTCTGTTATTTGTTCTAGCAGCTAAACTTCTGCAAATCCTGGTGAATAGAGCAGCAGACATCAACCAATTAAAAAGACCACTGCCCATGGAAGGGGAAGATTTCCCCATTGTTCAGTATGCTGATGACACTTTGCTTTTAGTACAAGTTGATGCAAGGCAGCTGGTGTTCCTCAAGTCAATGCTCAACTCCTTTGCTGAATCAACTGGACTTAAGGTGAACTACAACAAATCCCAAATGTACCCAATCAATATTGCATCAGGAAAAATGCAACAACTAGCAAGCACTTTTGGGTGTGAAGTTGGGTCTATGCCTTTCACTTACTTAGGCCTGCCTATGGGTACTACAAAGCCTAGGATGAAAGATTTGACACCTATGATACACAGAGTTGAAAGAAAGTTGTCAGCTTGCTATACTTGGTTATCCTATAGTGGCAGACTGGAAATGATCAACTCAGCTCTCACCCCTATTACAGCATACACCATGTGCACAATCAAGCTACCCAAGGGAGTCATAGATAATATTGACAGGGTAAGGAAGCAGTGCCTTTGGAGAGGTAATTCAGAAAACAAGAAGGGTGGTAATCTTGTAGCCTGGTCTATGGTCTTATTGCCCAAAGATAAGGGAGGTTGTGGTATCATCAATCTAAGCCTACAAAATGATGCCTTATTGATGAAAAATCTGAGCAAATTTGACAACAAAGAAGACATCCCATGGGTACGGCTCATCTGGAACAAGCACTACACAAATAAAGTAACACATGCTAGTAGAGAGGTAGGCTCCTTTTGGTGGAAGGATGTACTAAGGCTTAACACAATCTTCAGAGGGGTAACTAGGTGCACAATTGGTAGTGGTCGATCGGCATGTTTCTGGGAAGATCTTTGGTTAGAGGAAGTTTTAGCTCACAAGTATCCAAGACTAGCATCTTTTGCTGTATCAGACGGCATTTCAGTCCTAGAAGCTATGCAGGCTGAGGAGCTGGATGCACTCTTCTTCTTGCCTTTGTCTGCCCAAGCTTTGGATGAGCTTGAATCGCTTCAGAACCAGCTATATGAGATAGACCATAATCAAGATAGTGATGATAAATGGAAGCCTATCTGGGGTGACAGATATACTTCCAGCAAGTTCTATAGGCATGTCTTCAAGGGGTTGGAAGCTCACCCAGTTTATAGGATAATATGGAAGTCTAAATGCACCCCCAGAATAAAATTCTTTGCCTGGTTAATGGTTGTTGACAAGCTTAATACCAAAACAATGCTTCATAGAAGACATCTAAATGTGGAAGGAGGGATAAATTGCATCATGTGCAACACTGGAGCCCCGGAAACCATTGATCATTTATTTTTTGATTGTCCCTTTGCCCGAGCTTGCTGGCAGACGATCGGTATATCTTGGGACTCATCAATTGATATCAAGGACAGAGTCATTGAGGGACAAATGTCGCATAACCTTCCCTGTTTCACAGAGACTTTTTTGATTGCGGCATGGGAGCTGTGGAAGCTTCGAAATGATAAAGTTTTCCAGAGGTGAGACCCAACACCAGCATCCTGGTTTTGTATATTTAAAAGTCAATGTTTACTTCTTTCAGTTAGATTTAAAGATGACCTACGGTCATCCTTTTGTTTTTGGTTAGATGCTTTTAGCTAAACTATCGCTCTGTAAGTATCCCTTTACTCCTTGATTTATGAAAATTGGTGGTGCACTGTGGGGATCTCCCCCACAGTCTTTTGTGTCAAAAAAAAGATCCTCTTGGAGTTCTCCCAACATAAGGCAATCTATTTCTTGTGTAATATTGATCCCAAATCTGCTGCACCTAGGGAACATTAGCTCTGTTATAAAATTTGTGTAAATTCTTCAGTAATAAACACTCATTCTGAACTGAGAAGTCTGGAACTCCCAGACCACCTTCTATCTTAGGCAAACAGACCATTGGCCTGGCTGCTTTTGGGGGATTTTTGCTGTTTAAATCATTCCCTCTCCATAAGAAGTGTTTACGAAACTTGTCAATTTGCTTAATGATTGTTTTTGGAAGCAGAAAGGTGCACATTGCATAGGTCCGCAGCGCAGAAAGGACGACATTTGTGAGTTGCAGTCGACCTGCATCACTTATAAAGGAGGAAAAGGCTACCAATCTTCTCTCACACTTGGATACAACCGGCCAAAAATCAGCAACTGAGGGCCTACTTATGCTTAACGGAAGACCCAAATAGGTAAAAGGTAAAGCTCTCTTAGAACAACCCAAAGTGCTTGTTAAAATATCCATCCTTTCTTCAGACACATTGATAGGAACCATAATGATTTGTCAAAATTTACCTTGAGGCCAATAGATTCCCCAAATTCTGCCAAAATATCTTTCAAATGATGTAACTGTGCAACATTAGCCTGCATGAAAATGAGAGTGTCATCTGCATTGTAGGATTGGGAAATCTTCATCAATTGATAGAGGGATGGGAAGCTTCAAGAGATTATTTCTTCTAGTTGAGTTGAGCACTGTATGTAAAAGATCAGTAGCTAGGAAAAAAAGTAGAGGAGATAGAGGATCACCCTGCCTAACACCTCTTTTGCAATGGAAAACTTTCCCAGGAACACCATTTAATAGTACTGCAGATGTGCCAGATCCAAAGATTAGTTTCATCTAGTTCAACCATTTTGGAGGGAATCCTTTTTTCCATGACTTGCAACATTAAAATGTGCTCTACTTTATCAAAGGCCTTTTCAAAATCAAGCTTCAGGATAATTAGGTCTCTCCTTGAGTGATGACACATGTGTAAATATTCTAAAGCCCAAGCTATGCAATCCTGGATTGTTCTGTGTTTAACAAAACCATACTGATTCTTGTGTATCAGAGAGGGAACCAACTGCAGCCTATTTGCCAAGATCTTAGTTAGGAGTTTAACTAAGGTATTCAATAAAGAGATAGGTCTATAATCTGCAACTCTCAGTGCATCATCCTTTTTAGGAACTAGAGTAATGTAAGAGCCATTGATGCTTTGGAGGCAAACTTTTTTAGAGTGGAAAGAATCACATAATCTATAAAAGTCTTCACAAATGACAGGCCAACAGTGCTTGACAAAGTCCGTATTAAAGCCATCTGGGCCTGGCGCTTTGTCTGATGGCAAATTTTTAACTACAGCATCAATCTCACCCCTACTAAAAGAGGTTACCAAGCTGGATAGGTCTATAGAGTTGTCCAAAAGAGAATCAAGTTCATAATTGGTACTTACGAAGTTAGAGGTACCAAGTGTTACGGCTGTGAGCCTTGCTGCGTAGGAAGTAGGGAGGAGAGTGTTGGAACCAAGAATGATACACTTTTATATAACCAAAATGTTGTCAGCAACCTCAGGATCAAGGATAAACAATCACATCATAAGCATACTTTATTAAATAACAAGTTCCACATGTCCATGAAGTATGCGATTGCAAGATTGAACAAATGGAGCAAAGGAGAGCCAGTGGGACCCATATAGGGGGTCGGCCAATCCCCTATAGGGCCCACAAGCTCTCCCCTCTGGCCATGATCCAGGAGAAGCACTCCTGAGTGAATCTCAACCCTCAGATCACACTATGCTCTCTCCCAACGGCTCACATGCAACTCACATGGATCCATGGGCCCACATCAAGGAGATCAACGTGACAAAATAACTCAGAAGAACCAACCTAGCCAGATGACAAGTAGGGACACCTTCTGGAAGGCCGAGATGGGCCCAGACCTCTATAGGGGGGTCGGCCGACCTCCCACTAGGGGCTCCAACCCCCCACTTGGTCCCTGATCAGTGGGACACCTTCTAGAAGACCAAGGCATGGCCCTATAGGCCATAGGTGGGGTCGGCCGACCTCACCCTAGGTCGGTGCTGCACCTGGTGACTCCCTACAAATTAAACACATGTTGAAGATCAAAACCATCCACTCTAAGGCGGTTTAGAGGCGGTGGGTCCAAGGGTGGAGAATTGAAGCCTCCTGGATCGATGACGTGGCGATGGAATACCCCCTACTCAACCTCCCACTATAAATAGAGGCTCATATCCCCCTCTTCATACATGGTGAAGAAGCCTACAAGCTCTATTCCTTAGATTGTTCTAGTAGTTAGTTTAGAGGGGAGTTAGAGTTGAGTCGAGTTGCACTCGGGATTTCTAGAGTCGTCTTCTGGAAAGTCTGGTATACCTCTTGTATCTTTCCTTCTTTGTAAGACTTTATCTTATTCAATATATTACTTTTCCTCTACTTTACTTAGTATTTACTTTGAGCATTACTATACTTGTTATAGTCTTGTTATATGCTTTTGCTTATTACTAGCCTCTACATCAATAGTCTGTGATCCTTGTGGCCTTTCCTGTATGCGATCATTGCCTGTCATAGGGTGCTTCGGTTATAGATCATAGTCAAAGTAGTAAGTTATGTGTAAGCGTGGTGCTTATATATCATCTTACCCTTGGTTACCGCTTGTTGCACGGATTGTTTGTGGTAGCTAGCAAGAGAGTGACAGCCTTGTCTAGTCTTTGTATTCCACCATGTGTTCTTAGGCAAGTTCTTAAAAGGTAAGGCCTCCGTAAAAAGAGGTCGCGGTCCGGTAGGAGTTTTGTCCTCCTACTAATCTATCCCCTCGCCTAGCATACTTGTATTGAGGAGACAAACTATTGGGTTTAGACTAATTAATTGGCTAAGTATATTGAAGTATTGTGAATTACATAGGAGTCCCTATACTCTCTCGTTGTCCTCCCACCTAGCTATACTATCTAGTTATCTCTAAGTCATCTTTTACCTTGGCTTATTCATTCATCACCCTTCCTATTACTTTATTCGATTACCCTCCTATACTAGTTGGTACTAAGTTGAGGTGCTCTCTAGGATCTCTCTCTAATTATCATTTCTACCTCAGCTTTCCCTTGGGAAAATATAAATTACGATACCTTGGAATACTCCTAGGTGAAGTGCTACAACGGTATAATCTGTGCGCTTGCGGATTTATCCATTAGTCATAAGAAATACCAACAAGCATTTCTGGCGCTGTTTTCGGGGAAAGCATAGTCTAGAAATTTTAATTAGATTGAATCCACAAATTCTCGTTAACTTAGTTATCAATTAGTCATAGGGGCTTACCCCTGTCTGTGTCTTCCTTTCTTGTGAAGCTAGATAGTGTATGAGTGGTTTCCAACTGCCGGGAAATTATCTAGAAGATCCCGAGCAGTTGTTGAGGAGGACCAGACGTCGTCAAGTTCCCCTCAAAGGATCATCTCGACCCTGAATCCGTTTGAGGAAGGAGGCTCTACACCACCACTCAAGGAAGCTATGGCCCAAAAGGCGATCTCTGACTTCTTGGCTCCGTCCGCTACCTTCGAGCTGAAGCCCGCCTTGATCCACATGGTGCAGGCCAACCCATTTTGCGGGAAGCCCCATGAGGATGCCAATGCTCATCTCCAGCACTTCATTGAGTTATGTGGCACCTTTACCATCAAGGGAGTGGTGTCTGACGCCATTCGCCTTCGTCTTTTCCCATTCTCATTATTGGGGAAGGCGAAGCAATGGTTCTACACCCACAAAGAAGAAGCCACTACATGGGAGAGGTGTGCTAATGCATTCCTCAAGAAGTTCTTCCTAACGGGCAAAACCAATGCCCTTCGTGGAAAGATCTTGAGCTTCCAACAATAGTCTAACGAGACGATTCCCGAAGCATGGGAGCGTTGCCAAGAGTACATTTGTGCCTATCCTCACCATGGGATAGACGATTGGCTCTTGATTCAAGGATTCTACCACGGGTTGTCTAGCATGGCCCGTAGTCACCTTGATGCTGCCATTGGAGGGGCATTCCTCCAACACACAATGAGAATGCCAAGGACCTCATCGAGAAGATGGTACTCAACCAAGGATGGGGTGAGGAACATCTCCAGCCAAAGAGGAGAGGTATGCACACCGTCAATGAGGTGGACATGCTCTCTGCCAAGATGGACCTCTTAATGAAGAAGATAGAAGAAGGTTCCAAGAAGGAACAAGAGGCCGTCTACCCCACTGCCACCGCACGAGCTATTGAAGTTGATCCATGGTGCGAGGTGTGCGGGGGAAATGATCACTCGGGCAACATTTGTCCTGAAACATCGAAGGAGGACGTGAACTTCATCAAAAACAACAACAACAACAACAACAACAACAACAACAACAACAACAACAACAAACGGTATCGATCCCAACAACAAGGAAATTGGAATTCACGCCCCTTCTACCAAGGTAATAGAGGTAATAGCAATTACAATAATTACAATTCTTATAATAATCAACCTTCATTGAAAGATCTTGTTCTTGGTCAATCTAAAATTAATGATGGTGTTAACAAAAAGATGATTGCCACTGATAAATTTCTTGAAACTCTTGGTGAAAAAATGGATAGCTTTGCCACTGCCATGAAAAATCCATTGAGTTTTAATAAAATGTTAGAAACCCAATTAGCTCAATTAGCAGCAGCTATACCATCTATAGAACAATGTAAGATTCCTGGGAAACCAGAGGATCCAATTGAGCATGTTAATATGGTCACAATGATGTTCGGTAAGCCTCCACTTCGCTCCTATTGGGGCTATCTTTTCAATCCTCCCTTCGTCATGAAGAAGGGCAATCAAGTGCTCAATCGGACAACAAACCTTCCACAACGCCTTCTGCGACCTTGGATCGGGCATCAACATCATGTCCAAGGTAAATTACGATAATCTACTAGGAGGATCTTTGGTCCCCACATGTGTTCGTTTGCAGATGGCAGATCAAACAATGCGGTTTCTCGAAGGACTTGCTAGGGACATCTTGGTGAACATCCAAGATGAGTACATCCCCACCGACTTTATCATCCTGGACATGGGAGCCAACGTGGACGTTCCTATCATCCTAGGAAGGCCCTTCCTCAACACCACCAATGCGGTCATCTACGTGGGATCGGGCCAGATCCACTTCCAGTTCCCAAGTCATAAGGTAAAATGTGCTTTCAATGGTTATAAATTTAACAAACAGGTTAAAGCACATCCACCAAGAAGAAGAGTTCGAGCTCCACGCCAAAAGAAGCAGTACCCGGAGGCCAAGATCAATGAACTCAAGGAGGATGGACTTGCCAATCCAAGGCAGGTTTGGAAAGCAAAGGAGGTGCACACCCCTCAGTCTCCATCTCCGGAGCCATCAAGTGCACCCAAGGAATGAACCAAAAGGAGAAGTCCTGCTCCATGGACTTAAAATTAAGGAGCCTTCGCCAAAAGGTAAGTTGGTAGTTATCTTTTACTTTCCCTTTTACATTTATTTCAATTCTTTAATCTTCATCATGCCTAAAAATTAGAAAAATAAAGTTTAGATAAAATAAAACCTTGAGTTTAGTTTAGCACTAAAATCTGACCAAGGGTAGGTCCTTAGGGGGGTCAGCCAACACCCCTATGTACCCTATCATTACTTTCTTAAATGGGGAACACAATGTTGAAAGTGCAATCAAGCCTTAAGTGGGTTTTGGTGACATGACAACATATTTAGAGGACTAATGAGACTGTTCGAGTATGACAAGCAGGTTGAAAGAAAGGAGGTTGACGAACAGGTTGGCGGACCCCTCCAATTACAAAAGTGCATGACAACAAGCTCAATGGAAGTTTAATTCATTTTATATTTCAACTTTGAGTTAGGTATGTCGTACTATTAAGATGGATTCAACACGCATGCCAACAAGTGAACCAAATGCTATATCTATTCATACATCATACACCTCCACATACATAATGGGCAAAACAGCCAGCTATTCAGTTCCACAATCTTTGTTATTTCTGCCAGGCCGGCAGTGCCGGGCAGTCTGGCACTGCCGCGCCTCTAGGCCGGCACTGCCGCGACTTGAAATTTGCCCGTTGGCAGTGAGGGGGTATAACCTTATCCCCTCACTCCCCAATGGTAACTTTTGCTCATTCACTCAGAAACATTTCGGGAAACAGTTTGAGAAGCTCTCTTCTTGCTCTCTCTTCTCCCTTGGTGCTCCAACTCTCTCATCCATTGATTTCCACTCAAATCTTTGAGAGATTGAGCCTCCAAGCTTGAGAAGAAACTTCTCCCTTGGATCTTCAACTCCTACAAGCATTTGGTTTGCGTGGTGGCCAGCGGTTTGAGTTCTTTACTCTTGGAGCTTTGCTCCTAGCCGGCTAGGCATCGCCCTTGAGCTTGCCTCCTTCGTGTGGCAGCCTAGGGAGGTTTGTAACACCCGATATTGTTAATACTTCCCCTCATCTCAAGAGTTCACTCTCTTGACTTGAGACCGAGGAAAGAGCCAACCTTTGTGGTGAGCTTGAGCCTTGTGTGGTGCACCTCAACAACATGGACGTAGGCAAACCTTTGTGGCGAGCTGAACCACGGGTCAAATCTTGTGCCAACTTGTGATTGTCTCTTTTTGTCGGTGTCTAAAATGGTGGGTCTAGACAACCAACGAGTAAATTTCTAAGCGTGTCAGAGATCGGATGGTTGCGCTAGGAGGACACAAGATGTATACTGGTTCAGGCATGAACGCCCTACGTCCAATTTGTTGTGAGATCATGTTACCCAGCGCGGGCGGTGCTTGTAGAGGGGAGCTACAAGCAGATGGAGAGAGGGAAGCGGGTTCCCAGGTCTCGTGCGTATGAGGTTCTTGTTTCTGGTGTGTGCTCACGTGAATGCGAGTGTGTGTGTGAATCAGAATGTCCGGAGAGAGAGGTTGGGGGTCTATTCTCCCCTTTATATGTAGGGAGACATGGCAGAGTACAATGTGGAGAGAGAGAGAGAACGTGAGCCTAGTATGGGCTGATGACTTGGGAGCGCTTCGGACTTCAGTCTGCCTTCCTTCCCGGGGAAGACTGTGCCTGTAGACACGCCGCGGGGATCCTGTTCGTCCTTAATGGTGTTGTAGCCATGCGTCTTGTAATTAGAGACGTCCCTGTTTCCTGATTAGGGCGTGGGCGAGGGTTGGCAGCACAGGGCCAGGCACCTGCACGTTCCGTCATACAGGGCTGAGAATGCCCTAATTCCTGTTCAAGTGTCCAGTGAATGCATGGCGCGAGCATGGCGAGTGTCAATTGGTGGTTAGGCAGCACAGAAGCTTGTACCGCAGGGACTCAATAGGGATAGGCATGGTGATCGTGCCCAGAAGCCCCATCCCCAAGGACGAGCGGTACTATGGAATTTTTGACTATAGGCCAAGGCACCCTGGGTCGGCCGTGGCGACAAAGCCTTCGAGAGAGGGGGTGATGTTAGGGGTAATGTCATCCTAGCTCAAATGAGGCGGAGAAGCCTCCAAGGGTGATGACATCGCCCTAGCTCGGACAAGACGGAGAGTCTCCGAGGGTAATGACGTCGCCCTAGCTCGGACGAGACGGTGAGCCTCCGAGGGTGTTGATGTTGCCCTCGAACGAGGTGGAGAGCCCTGAGGGTAAATGACATCATAGATGACGTCGCCCTGGCTCGGACGAGACAAAGAGCCTTTTTGAGTTGGGGGGAGGATTATAGGGTGGTTTTGTTTTCGCGAAGTGCGGCGTTAGGGTACCCCATTCTCAAGTATTCGACAGTAGTCCCGAGCCTGCCGTGCAGTAACTGGACTACACCAGAGGCTTCTGAGAGTGCTTATGGTGGTGGTTAAGTTTTTTCGATTCCGGTGGGTGCGCGCGAGCGCACCCGCCGGGTGTAGCCCCCGAGGCCTTAGGAGAATGAATTTTTCTCCTAAGGTCTTATCCGGTTGAGCCTACAGTGTCCAGCTCTTCGTCTCCCTTATGAGACAAGGAGAAAAAGAGGACTGCTCTATACGCACAGAGCCAGAGCTTCGCTCGCACGCCAGCCCTGCCACAAGGTGCACTGTTGAACTTGGGCTGGCATGTTTCGAAGTGACAAATCGGGACTGCGCAACGCAGTCTTCTGGTCAGAGCGCCTGCCTGACCGGTCGATGCCGTATGGTCATGATCAGGGTCTGACTGCGCACCTCGTGGCCGAAAGTGGGCATGCCATGTTTTCCCGTTTGAGGAGCGTTGCGGGCGAGCCGCCCTCTTGCCTTGCCGCACTCTCTCAAAAATACGTACTGACGCACAGTGCGGTCTAGTCGGAGGGCGAGTCGTTGTAGTCTCACAGGTCAGTTGCCGCGTGTGTGCCCCGCGGGCTATAAATAGGGATTCCAGTCTGCGGGAAAACACAACAATCTCACAGCATGACTGTTGACGATAATTACGAGCTATTTTGTCACCATCAAAATACCGTCAACATCCTCATATTCAAAGGAAAACAAGTATCACATGAACATATTTTACCCAATAATTAGTTCCACATGTCCCTTGACTATTTGAGTGTAGGTAATGACAAATGGGGACTTTTGGGAGCTAGTGGGCCCACTTAGGGGGTCCGTCGACCACCCTGTGGGACCACTAGACCTCCCAAGCTCCCATGATCCAAGAACCACCTTCTAGAGCACTTTCTACCCCTTGGATTCAAGTGTGTTTTCTCCCAACAGTTCAGATTCGCATCACGAGGATCCATGGGCTCACATCAAGGAGATTATCGTGACAAATCAACTCAGAACCAACATCCAACGCATATGACAAGTGGGACTAGCACCCAAGAGGCAAAGGTGGGCCAGAGGCCCCACATGGGGGTCGGCTGACCTCAAGGTGGGCCCACCAGGCCAACACTTGGTCCCTGACCAGTGGGCCATCATCCAAAAGGAGCAGAGGGGCCCACAGACCACTATATGTGGTCGGTCGACCGTGGGTATGGGCCCACAGGCCACACACATGCCCCTTGTGCTATGGGGACACCTCCTAGGGGAAAGTGGCAGGGCCCACCTACCATTGGGCGGTCGCCCGACCGTGGCTAGGTACCCAAAAGGTGCACCGACCTCCCCACCGACTTCCTGCATGCCTCCATGCATCCACTTGATCTCCCCCATTGATGCAAGTCGGTTCTAATGACGGTTTGATCCTACGGTGGATGATGGAAGTGACGCGGATCGCTGACGTTGCACTTGGCTCTCCCTCTAGCTATAAATAGACCCCTAGAGCTTCCTATTCATTTCATGCCTCATTGGAGAAACACTACTCCTTAGTCTCTTAGTGGAGCTCTTCAGTAGTGCTATGCTAGTTAGAGGAGAGTGAGGAGAGTTTGAAGGAGAGCCGAGCCTGTCTGGCGTCTTCTCTGTAGTTCTTCCTCGGCAGATGCGAGTCTCTTGTAAGTTTAGCACTTGTAAGTGATACATCCGAGTTCTTTATAGTATTTGATATTCTACTTCTGGTATAGCTGTTATACACCTTTTTCTGCTTGTTCATCGCTTTACTTTAAGTAGAGTGCTTTAACCTTAAAGCTTGGGTTAAAGTTGTAAGAATAGTGTAGACGTGGTGTCTAGGCTAGATCTTACCTTTGTAAACCGCTTATCACGCGGATTGTTTGTGGATGCTAGTAGAAGGTGACAGCTCTATCTAGCCTTTGTATTCCACCACGCGTGTTAGATAAGTTCTTAAAAGGCAGGACCTCAATACAACATAATGGCGCGGTCCGGTTAGATTTTTGCCCTCTTTCTGATCTATCCCATCGCCTCCTGCAAGAGAAGGGCTGATAAAGCCAGTATAACCAGCTACACCTTGTTAGATATCTTTGCTATATCGAACCTCTCAATCCAATTATCATAGTCTACCTTGATCCATCATAGGACATATCCATATTCCTAGTTAACTCACTTCTCATTCCCCGTGGAAAATACGATACCTGGAATACTCCCGGTGAAGTGCTACAACGGTATAGTCTGTGCGCTTGCGGATTTATCCAATAGTCATTAGAAATACCAACAAGCATTTCTGGCGCCGTTGCCGGGGAACGGTAGGTGTTTTAACTAGAACCCTTTGGTCCTATTATCTTTGTTTGATTTAAACCTTTCATTTCACATATACACTTATGGATCAAACACCCCTCTTTGAGTATGGTGCTCCAACGGGTGCTATGTTGGAGCCACCTAGTTCATCTCAGGCCATATTGGCCATTCCTTATGAGCTTCGCCCAAGTCTCATAGCGATGGTTCAGAACAAACTTTTTTCTGGGGACGAAGACGAAAATCCCTACACTCATCTACGTGACTTTGAACAATTATGTTCATGTGTCCACATCCATGGGATGAGGCGAGGTACCATTAAGTGGAAGCTATTTCCATTTTCTTTGACGGGAATAGCCAAACAATGGTACCTTCGCCACGTAGATGATGCAAACGAAGAATGGGAAAATTACAATCCAATTTCTGCCTAGCATTCTTTCCCACCTCTCGTGTTGTTCGTCTTTGAAAAGAGGTCATCAACTTCTCACAAAAGGAGAAAGGACCTCTTGGTGCGGCATGGGCCCATCTCTTAGATCTAGCATCATCTGGCCCTGATCTTGCTATAACCGAGCCAACATTGTTACAACACTTTTATGGCGGTCTTAGCAAAGATTATGCACAAATTCTCGATATGACTTCTAGGGGAGCCTTCCTGTGTTTATCCGTTAGTGAAGGGAAGAGTCTTCTCATGAAGATTCTTGAAAACACCCCTACACTAATGTTTATGATGAAGGACCCATAGAAGAAGAAAAACCAGTCCCTAGAAAGGAAATCTCAATAGCCAAATCACCACCACTTCTGTCCAAAGATTCTACCATCAATCCTGAACCACAAATACCACAAATCTCAAAGGAAGAAGAAATCCAAAATCTAAACCACTCCTTCGAGTTCGAGGCCAACCTCCAATCTAATCTTGCTTGTTTTGGGAATGCCCAAAATGATAAAGAGACCTTCTAAGAAACATCTTTCTAGACCTCTAATGAAGGGATGTCCTCAAAAACCTCCCAAATCAACATCATCTTATGCCTCAACTTCCCACATGGCATATCAGGAAAAGCTTGGGATATTTGATAAAGAAATGTCGAGTGAGCCTATAGAAGAAGAACTAAAGTGTATAGAAGCCAAATCTATCCTCTCCTTCTCTATGCCCACATTTGACTTATCTTACGAACCCATCCTTGATCCTGATGATCCTCCATGTGTTCCTTCATTCAAGTCTTATGATGTCCCACTTAATGACTCTGGTATTCATTAAGACACCCGAGGCATGGAAGCCATAAATCTGACCAAGAGGAGCATAGTCAACGGTTAGAGCCTCTATCTACCGCTGTAAGTCAAGAATGGTTGGATGAGGCCGAATCCTCAAAGGAAGTCATTGAAATGCCCACACACATGAGGAGAATATCCTGTCAAGTGTTGGACATTGATGGTGAAATTTGCTATGATCCTAGCCTCGGGATCAACATCCTTCCTCATTTCCATGTTCCAACACCATCAAAGGATCATCTATCCCAATCACAAAAACACCTTAGACTCCCCAATGGTCAAGTCCTTGATTGTTTAGGTGTCCTTCATGATGTTCTTGTGGTGGTTGATGATCTCAAGATCATCCTAGATTTCCATATCTTTGACCTTCTTGGACTTTCCTTTCATCTCACCTTTCTCGGAAGGCCAATCATGAGAATCTTGGAGAACACAATAGGAAATGAGAAGCTTGGTCATAGAATAGGTGAAGATTGTCCACCCATTTGGTATTCCCGGCCTCTCATCAAAGGGTTAGAATCCAAACCAGTTCTTGATCCAAGGGGTGAGCTTATGTCAATCGTGCCAACAGCCATGACCAACTCAAGTTTTGAGGATGACTTGAAAGGTCATGAGAAAGGAAGTGCTCACCCACTCTTTAAAAGGGAGAATGATGTCAATGAGCATGGAAGTTATTCCCCGATCTTCCAATCAAATCCATGCTCAAATGAGAAATCTCCCAAATCAATCCTTCCCTTTACCATCACTGCACACATGATCTACAACCCCTTCATGCTTTTGGTTTCTAAAATCTTTGCAAGATTGGTTGTAGATGTGTTTGTGTATCACAAATTTTGCAAATCTCGTAGTGGTTTTGGTCTTGAGGATAGGTTCGAAAATGTTGGAGTTAAAGGGGAAATCGCTTCACCAACATGAGTTACTCTTGAAGGTTTCCAAAAGACAAGCTTGTGTCTTAAAAATAAGCACTTTCGGGAGATAACCCAAGCTTTGTTATTTTATTTTAAAGTTTGCTTAAAAAAATATAAAAAATATATATTTCTTTTTAGTTTCCCAAAATTCTAAAATGAATAAAAATGACTTGTAAAATGAGATCAAGGGAACTTTTGTGAAAGTGTTCCTTCGGGTATTTTTGTCACTAACCATTTCAGGTTTGAACAAAAAGAATGACGGAACCAAACACAAGGTATGTCCAACCAAACATCTTTTAATAATGAAGCACATTCAAAAGAAAGTTCCACATCCTAGACTTGGATTTGCTCATTATCAAATGTTGCAAAATCCAAGTATGGGGAAGTGGAGTTCTCTAAGAAATTCATGACATTCTTCATTCTTAATTTTGTTTGGTTGTCTCTACCTTGCTTTCTCTTTATACCTTGCTCATCTTGATAAGTCATAGAAATAAAAAAAATGCAAATGCTCATCTAGTTCACCATCCATACTCTTGTCTCTTTTTAAATGAATCTCTTTGTGTCTTCATGCTTCCTGGTTCTTTTATAAGTATGCTTTGGTTTGGGAGTAGAA
The DNA here is from genome assembly GCA_022036555.1 of Microstegium vimineum. NCBI lineage: Eukaryota > Viridiplantae > Streptophyta > Magnoliopsida > Poales > Poaceae > Microstegium > Microstegium vimineum. The sequence goes on from CM039127.1 coordinate 37,293,874, forward strand.
ATTGTGCTTCCAAAAGCTCTTTAAATTAAGCATGGTGCTTAGGTTGAATAGCCTTCCTTAATCAAATTAGACATGGTGTCAAGTTTGATTATTGAACCAAAAACTACTTGTATAGAATTTGGTTGTACTCTTGGACTAACCAATGTTTGATAACTTCAAAATTTTGGTGGGTAAGTCATGAGATCTTTCAAAGAGACAAATCAAGGTTTGAGAGTAATGAAATAATCTTGTGCATCTTTGACTCAACCTTGCTTAAGTTTAAAAGAATTGGTAATCAATGATGAAACATCTCTTTTTGTGCTAAAATGTTAAAGCCAACTCTTCTATAGCATAGAAGTTGTCCTTCTTTCCTATGACAACATTGCCCTTGCTTCAAAATATTTGTACATTCCTTCGGGTATGTGTTGTCCACTAATCCCTTGCTGGAGAGAAGCAATGAATGGAGAAAAAGGGTCTGAGTACAATGCAATGATTCACAGAAGAAAGACCATTCGTCATCATCAATATCGTGACGCAAAGAATCATCACGCCTCGAGATTTAGGCTGCAACACCTTTAAAGGTAAATGGTCAATGTCTTAAAGTTTTCATAAACATGAATCACCTGAGCCTGAAATTGACATGGTAGATTTTGTCCTTAATCCAATTTAGAACTAAAATCTACATGTTTTAATTTTTTGTTCATTTTTCATGTTTGGCCCTAGAATTATCATGTACCTAGCCTTGTCACCTCCCACACGAAATCTTGGCCCATTTGGCCCCGAAAGGTGGTCGGCCGACCGTGTCTTTGGGCTTTTCAGCCCGAGATTTCACGGCCTGACTCACTTGACTCGTGGGAGTTCCAAACCTGGCTCGGTCGGACCAGACCTTTCAAAAGGCGGTCGGCCGACCATGCTTTGAACCCGTTCAAAGTGCCTGTTGCTCCTAAACTTAGGACCAAAATTCCTATCTTGTTTCCGGCACGATCCAAGTGAAAATAGAGGCGAAGGACGTTGGGTTCTCTCTTCTTAACCTCTCCCTCTCCTTCCTCCTCTTACCTTGTTCTTCTTCACCACCAGTAGAAATTTCATCTCCTCTTGCTTCCCTTCTCACCTTCCTTGACCTCACCATGGTTCCACCAAGAAGAAGAGCGATATGGAAAAGTTTTGCGTGTTTAGAGCATGAAGAGATGCTTGTCATCCCTTATGCAAAGGCCACAGGACTTTCTCTCTCCATCTTCTCCCGTGGATCACCTTAGCCCTTCATAGCAACAAGATACTTAGGCATGATAGTCTATCACTCTTGAATCAATGAACACGTGCCTAAGCTATCAATGATAAAAGAAACTCTTGGTTCTGGTGGTATCTTACCCCAGCAGAACCCCTGCATTTGATCTCTCTCTATCCTGTTTTCAGTATATAGAGAAACAAGTAAGGGGGGTATCGGTTGACACCCCAACACACCATTTCACCAGATCGACCATGGAATCATGATGTACACATCCATAACATGCTCCACAAAAAAGTTGGACCAAATCGGCCACTTTTGTGCATCGTCTGATGCACTTTGGAAGCCAAAATTCAGAACAGACAGAGTGAATCAAGATTCAGAGGTAAGGAATTCTATTGCAGAGATCGAAGTGGCCAATTGGCTCCAAAGGGCGGTCGGCCGACCGTGCCTATAGGCCTCGGGCCCACCAGCCAGCGTCCACTCAACTTCAACATCCTTTCTGGCTGGTTTGCCACGTCTCTCCCCTTTTTCCTTTATGCTTTTATCTATTTACTTATTTTTCCATCTTTAAATAAAAATAATCTCTTCATGAACTTCATCACTAAGTTTATTTTTCTTTTAATATTGAATAAAAACAAGAAGATCGCATTCAAAACTAAAACTTGAAAAGTGACATGATCTATGACGTTCTGAGGGTAAAAGCGTCAGAAAGATGAATCTTGCTTTTTGCTTATGCTAGTGGGAAAATATCTTGATAGGAAACCATATTGACTAAGTTGTTGATTAATGTGATATAGTTCTCGTCTCATGGTTCATACCCTATCTATTTAAAGTACTTGGAGATTAACTTTTGAAACATCATAAAACCATAATGTCACTACTCCTCTATAGTGAGAAAATTCCTACCAAAGCCATCTATGCTCTTTCATGATATAAGCTTTCTACATAAGCTGCTTGCTTTGTGTTGAGTTTGGTCAAGTTTTGTGACCCTTGTTGAGAGACTTATCATGCTCCCAAGATCAAGATCATGTACACGCCACATATACATGCTGCTTCTACACTTGAAGTACGTAGAAACATGCCTTACATTTTCCACATAGTTCATGCTTCATGTTCTAATAGAAATTCTCTCTCTAGTATATGTTGTTGGTCAATGAGACATAGACTATGCAAAATTATGAAAAAATAGGGGCACATGAAGGTCCCAAGTTTTAGAAAAAAATGATGAGCAAATCAAAGCTCATAGAAAAAGAAAATAAATAAATAAAGATAGCTATGTCTCAAAATAATAAGTTAGGAAAGAGAGATCATATAATGGAGTTTTGATCATTTGCCATGTTTCCACACACTTGCACATCTTGATCTAAGAGTATGACATTTCTCTCCTTGGATCCAGAATTTGACTTTATAATATATGCAACGTAAGTATGCTACATTGTTTATCCCTACCTAAGCTCCACATAAGCCTTTTAGAAGTAGGAAGATAAAAAGGAGGCAACCTCATGTTATGCCTTGGTAAGGATTCATACACCTTGAGCGATCTAGAGTGCTATATGAGGAGTAAGTTGACTTATGAGATTTCTTTTGAAAAATTTATCAAAAACTCCAAGTACTAAAATATGAAATGGGAGGATGACTTTGCCTAGAGAGTTGTTCCATTTCTCAACTTCTTAAGGATATATGTTAGCCAGTACCACATATCCCATTGGTATGACAAAATGTCTTGAATGAATCTTTATGCTTGCTTTATACTTTGAATAGCATAGTCTTGTTATCTCTTAACCTTTACTCGAGGACGAGCAAAGAGGTAAGTATGGGGGATCTTGTTGACGGTAATTACGAGCTATTTTTTCACCATCAAAATACCGTCAACATCCTCATATTCAAAGGAAAACAAGTATCACATGAACATATTTTACCCAATAACTAGTTCCACATGTCCCTTGACTATTTGAGTGCAGGTAATGACAAATGGGGACTTTTGGGAGCTAGTGGGCCCACTTAGGGGGTCGACCAACCACCCTGTGGGACCACTAGACCTCCCAAGCCCCCATGATCCAAGAACCACCTTCTAGAGCACTTTCTACCCCTTGGATTCAAGTGTGTTTTCTCCCAACGGTTTAGATTCGCATCACGAGGATCCATGGGCCCACATCAAGGAGATTAGCGTGACAAATCAACTCAGAACCAACATCCAATGCATATGACAAGTGGGACCAGCACCCAAGAGGTAGAGGTTGGCTAGAGGCCCCACATGGGGGTCGGCCGACCTCAAGGTGGGCCCACCAGGCCACCACTTGGTCCCTGACGAGTGGGCCATAATCCAGAAGGAGCAGAGGGTCCCACAGACCACTATATGTGGTCGGCCGATCCTGGGTATGGGCCCACAGGCCACCCACATGCCCCTTGTGCTGCGGGGACACCTCCTGGGAGAAAGTGGCAGGGCCCACCTGCCATTGGCCAGTCGGCCGACCAGGGCCAAGTGCCCAAAAGGTGCACCGACCTCCCCACCGACTTCCTGCGTGCCTCCATGCATCCACTTGAGCTCCCCCATTGATCCAAATCAGTTCTAATGATGGTTTTATCCTACGGTGGATGATGGAAGTGACGCGGATCGCTGACGTGGCACTAGGCTCTCCCTCTAGCTATAAATAGACCCCTAGAGCTTCCTATTCATTTCATGCCTCATTGGAGAAACACTACTCCTTAGTCTCTTAGCGGAGCTCTTCAGTAGTGCTATGCTAGTTGGAGGAGAGTGAGGAGAGTCTGGATGAGAGCCGGGCCTGTCTGGCGTCTTCTCTGGAGTTCTTCCTCGACGGATGCGAGTCTCTTGTAAGTTCAGCACTTGTAAGTGATACATTCGAGTTCTTTATAGTATTTGATATTCTACTTCTGGCATAGCTGTTATACATCTTTTCATGCTTGTTCATCGCTTTACTTTAAGTAGAGTGCTTTAACCTTAAAGCTTGGGTTAAAGTAGTAAGAATTGTGTAGACGTGGTGTCTAGGCTAGATCTTACCTTTGTAAATCGTTTATCGCGCGGATTGTTTGTGGATGCTAGTAGAAGCTGACAGCTCTATCTAGCCTTTTTATTCCACCACGCGTGTTAGATAAGTTCTTAAAAGGTAGGGCCTCAATACAACATGATGGCGCGGTCCGGTTAGAGTTTTGCCCTCTTTCTGATCTATCCCATCGCCTCCTGCAAGAGAAGGGCTGATAAAGCCAGTATAACCAGCTACCCTTTGTTAGATATCTTTGCTATATCGAACCTCTCAATCCAATTATCATAGTCTCCCTTGATCCATCATATGACATATCCATATTCCTAGTTAACTCACTTCTCGTTCCCCGTGGAAAATACGATACCTGGAATACTCCCGGTGAAGTGCTACAACGGCATAATCTATGCGCTTGCGGATTTATCCAATAGTCATAAGAAATACCAACAATGGATTGCCCCATCTTCTTCCTCCGAGGTCTAGTCGGAGGTACCCTTGAGCCACCCTGGCGAGTGGCTTCTCGAGAGAAAACCAAGGTTAGGGGATGTTCTGCGTGAAGGGTGCTGATGTCCCGTCTCACCCAGTGGCAGAAATTAGGGGAAGTTCTGCGAGGCACATAGTACATCCCTTCATCCTAGCCACTGGTAGGACGAGAAGTTGTCACCACCACCTGCATCCGCTGCTCCAAGGGCTAGGAGGCGCAGTGACCATCCTTTGGTTGGATAGGTCCTGCTTTCTATGTCCGAGGAGCTGTGGTGTGCTATCCCTCCCCGTCGGGCAGCCAAGGATGTGTCCACTGGGAAAGTCACAACAGTTCGCTTGCGTGACCCCAGGAGTTGGCTCATCTTTGGCTATTGGTTGATGGCTATGTCGCCGTTGGCGAGATAGGTGGGCTCCGAGATGCCAGTGCATGGCGCGCTCAGAGTCCACCACCGGCGGTGACCTTGATCGTGGGGCAGCTGTGTTCGCACAGCTGCAGAGTGCCTAACCAGATCCGGGGGAGGGAGTAGTGCCATCACGACCCGAGGTCTCATGAAGATGAGGTAGCCGCTGTTCTCCCACAGTCGTATCGTGCCTGGTCAGAGTGGTCAGTGGGTCGTGACGCCGCCGTCTGACACGATCTTGTATGCCAGGCAGGCGTTCCCCAGGCCCTGCGGCTGGGCGGCTTGACCTGGATCCCGGGTGCGTTGGACGGCGGTGCCCTTAGCGCGGGCACTTGTGTAGTGTTTCTAGCTTTTGGCCTTTTTGGCCTGGGATTTCCCTTGAGTCCACCTTGTAACTGTTTTGTGGTTTGGTGTCTGATGATTGGGCTCAGCCCACGAGGCTCTTGTATATCATGTAACACCTGCGAGGATTAGTATATATAAAAAATGAAATTGTATTTGTTTTGCGTTTACCTTTGACGAGTGAGGCTCGACGTGTTTTTCCCCTTATCTGGTTGCGAGAACCAGGGCGGGGTGCGATGGCAGCCCCCGAGTCCTTACTTGGTGTAAGGAATCGTCTCGGGTCCGCATCATCTTTTTTGTACGTTCCCCGCGCATCTCTCCGCGAGAACGGGGAATATGAGCCGAACCCTGCTATCCTCAAGGCGGACGAACCATGGATGCTCGTCGAGCTAATAACGGGCAAATCCGAGTGGGATGTTAGTCCCCATTCGATAGGGTTTCGACTAGTGGCCCATGCAGTGGCTCACCCCAAATCGGTTTCATCTAGTACCTAGGTCCTTTCGATGGATCCCGGGGGCTCGGTGCCTTCCTTCGGAGGAATAACATGCACCAATCATCCGAAAACGGACTCAAATATGAAATCTGGAAATAACCTTAGCATCCGATTGCTAGGCTAATGACCGCTAGTGTGTCTATTTCCTATTCGCCCCTCACTCTGTTCTCTTGAGTCGGCCATTTTGAAGCCCACTGGGTTGGCCTCCGTATCTCTGGACCATAGTGGGCCGTCGGGGCGTCTATAGCCCTTATCCCTTTATCTTACTTGGACCCATAGGCTGTTCCCACTAGATGCGCCATGTGTGCATTCCTCTGACCACGAGTCGGAGATTCTCTCGAGGTGCGCCTGCGCTCGGAGGGCGTGTGCCTTGGTTGAGAACGCACAGGAAAAAATCCATGCATGTGGCGTGGTGGGCCCAAGATGGATCCTGTAATGATGATAGATACGGGTTGCACATATCTGAGCAAGAAAAAAGGCGGCTGGTGTCAGTTACCTGCCATCGTGCGCGCGGCTGCTGGGACTCCTGCGGACAGTGAAGAGGACATAACCGAGTGGCCGCATTTAATGCGACTTGGGCCGTGGGGTCGTGGCACGAAGAGCCGAGGAGGCGCCACTCCGCCTTCCTAGTCCCTATAAATTTCTGCGCGTTGCGTCACCCCTTTGAGCTCGTACTGTTCGCCTTCTTTGCCTTCCAGCTCGCCCTCCCGACCTCCTTTCAGATCTAGGGTTTGCACCGCGCTGTCTCCACCTTAGCCACGCCTTCCGCTGCGCTGTGAGCCGTTCCTTGGGCGCGTCCCCCATGGCTGGAGAGTACCTGCAAAGGAGCTGGGCTCGGTGTTCGCTCACCCATGATCGGGTTCTTGAGCTGGTGGATGCGGGGTTGCTGCGCCCTGAGCTTTCCGATGACGGCAACGTCAAGTGGATCGTCCGCACGAACGTCGATGTTCCAGACCCGCCGCTAGGGTACGTGGTTTCTTTTCTCCCATTCCACGAGCTCGGGTTTGGAACGCCGCCGTCTCGCTTCTTCCGTGGGATCCTCCACCACAATGGGATTGAGCTCTACAATCTCAATCCCAACTCCGTGCTTCACCTCGTGGCCTTCACGTCCATATCGGAGGGGATGCTGGGGACAGAGGCGGACTTCGCCCTGTGGAAGTTCTTCTTAAGGGCGACGGTGTTCTTCATCAACAGTTATGGCGTGAGGTCAGTGGTGCTGTGCGGGGGGTGTGCGCTCAGCCTTCGTCCCTCCAACTTTGAGTTCTACATGCCGGCGCGGGTGATATCATCAAATCGGGGGTGGCATTCACAATGGTTCTACATACGGAACCACCCTGAGGCACCGCTACCGGTTTATATGGTCTGCCGTTTCACCGACGAGCTCCACAGCTAGCACTATGGGCTGAGCCACCAGGAGCACTCTGGGATAGGGCCCTATCTTCGGAGCTTGACGCGGCTCCGGGATCATGGGCTTAGCTTCTCGGGGGTGGTTGCGCAGTTCCTCTAGTGCCGGGTGCTCCCTCTTATGGAGCGAGAGTGCCTTCTGCATGAGAAGGTGCCCGGGGCGTCGCGCGCACTGTCCGCCATGGAGGAGGCGGAGCTAAGCTTCCACCGCACGGTCATCGCCACCCGGAAGTTGCTGGGGAACGCGCTGATCGTCGATGACATCAACCGCTGCCCCTCGATGCGCCCGGACCTTGTTTTCATCGAACTGGTGAGTCCAGACTACGTCGTGCTGACTTTCCCCCATGTTGCCTTTCTTTGGTGATGTTGATCTGTGCGTCTCCTGTTCTTCCTTCGTAGGGGCCCCGATCGATGGCTCGTCACGTGCACGCTCCCCTTCCTGTTCCACCAAAGCAGCGGGCGGCGAACCGGGAGCGGAACGCGCAGCAGCAGGCTGCGGCCGCCGAGAGGAAGAAGAAGAAGGCTGATAAGGCCTTGTAGCGCACAAGGCTAGACATGTTGCTAGGCAAGCAGCGCCGCGAGGGACTGCCAGAGGAGGAGTCCTCCACTAAGTCGGACGAGGACTGGGAGAACCTAAGCGGCAATGACGACGATGATGATGATGACAAGGACACGTCTCCTCTGTCTGAGGTGGTCCCCGCGTTGCGACCAGCGGGGACGTTGCGCCACCCCGCCGGGGCTGCACCGACGGTGGAGGCATCCTCGGTCAGGACGCTCGGCGCACACCTGACCCCCGGGAGTTCTGGGGGTGTCGTTGTTGGTGGCCCCCCGACCGCCCCTCGTTCAGCCCCGTCCGGGGGGAGTGAGGGCGGCGAACGGAGCAGCGACCCGGTAACTGGAGGTCGCGGTGAAGCAGAGCTGAAGCGGAAACATAACCGCATCTTCTCCCCGCGGTAAGCTTGCATTATTTGAGGTATTTCCTCGCTCCTTTAACGAAGAGAGCTCTCTTGTGACTTGACCACGCGCGGTGGTATTGAGGTTCGCTAGGGGCTCCCCGCACGCGGGGTGGAAGAAACTACGCCGGGGTGCGCCGTCCACTAGTTCGAAGAACGACGGTGTGGACCCCATCTCCTGGATCGGCGGGCGCCGCTGTGACCGCGGCGACCGCGGGTGAACCTGCCCCGGCTGGGGGTGCGACGAGCGATGTTGTGGGTGGCAGCATCATCGTGGCATCGTTGTCCCCTGCAGGCGCAGGTCCTGCAACCATCGCGCCGTCCTCTCCCTCAGAGGTGGTAGTTGTCGACGACTCTGGGGAGGAGGGCGGCCTGGGTGACACCATGGTCGTGGACGCCACGGAGGACCATCCGACCGTGGGGTCAGAAAATGTGGCGGTGGTGACCGCAGCGGGCGAGGGCGATCGGGGTGGCCCTGAAGACGTGGGCGCGGCCGTGGGACTCCCGGTGGTGGTGTCCGAGGCCGAGGCGATGGCCACCGGGGCAAGCGAGGAGGGCCCCCTGGATAGCCCCCTTCCACCCAACGTGCTGGTGCGGGATGCGGTGTGCCCCCGGTCGTTCACTGAGGAGGAGCTGGCGGCGGCTCGCGCATGCAGCACGACAGGCTGGGGGTGACTAGTGCTTCCTCGGAGTGCAGCACGACCTCTTTGGGCGAGGTGACTAGTGCTGGGGGAACGCCACCCCTGGGCCCTGCATCGTCTCTGTCTCGACCGGCTTTCCTTCGAGGACGGTGAACGGATTGCCTGGGTTGACCGGGAGAGCCTGGGGACACCGGTGTTCATGCTGGACGACCAACGCGAGCTCCATCATTGGAACCGCGTGGTGGACTCCCGTCGGGAGCATGAGCACCTCGTCGCTCCCGGAGTAGAGCTGATCCAAAGGGCGGTTGCGGCGCTCTCCGACGACCTCTCGCATTACGGCAATGTGGGAAGCTGCTCAATCGTGAGTGTTTGCTTCTCCTTTCTTGTCGATCCTTGATATCTCCCTTCATGCAGATCCTGATGGCGATGAGTGTCGACAAGTCCGAGTTCCTCCGTCGTGAGGCTAGTCGGTGGGATCCTGGGTCGTGGACGTCCGCAGGGGAAACCGCTGTGGCCGAGGAGATTGTCGCGGCTCGCCGTCGCGTGGCGGAATTGGAGGAGCATCTGGGTGCCTCGGAGCTGAAGGCGGAGGGTGCTCTGGCATGGGCGCACCAGAAAACTGCTGAAATCGAGCGGATCGGGCGAGAGCGGAACCAAACGCGCGCCGATGCTGAAGACGCCCACAAGACGCTGGATGCCGAGCATGCGGCGCATCAGGTCGAGGTCGAGCGGCTGACGGCCGAGTGCGACGCGGAGGCGGAAGCACGGCGCCGTGTCATCTCGGCATTGGATTCCATGGAGGAGGAGCGCAACACGATGCGGTTCCAGCGCGAGAACAACCGCCAAGAGCGTGACGAGGCCGTGGTCCGCTTCGAGGACCTGTCCATCAGGGTGCACGATCGTGGCGCCGAAGCTGACCGGAGGATTCTGGATTTCTCCACTCAGGTCGGTGAGTTGACCATGGTCACCTCACAGCTCCGCGCAACGATCGACGGCATGGGGAAGGAGAACGAAGCTATGCTGCCTTTCTTTGCCCATTTGTCTTAGAGCTTTTTTGGCTTCGAGTTCGGAGGTTGAGACCCCCTTTTTGTCGCCCATAACTGCGGGCTGGTGTGCAGGAGTTGCAGGTGTTGTGCGAGGTTGTGCACAGAGTGTGCAGCCTCTTCGGGGTGCCAGGCGCAAGGGACGGACCTGATGCGGACAGGAACCAAGTCGGCCTGCTCTAGAAGCGGGGCCAAGCTTGGATCCAGGAGGCCCTGCGCATCAGGGTCCATCGTACGATGGCAATCACCGCCTTACTCTATGATGCGGTGACTCCTGCGCTCGTCAGCAAAGGTTACCCCCAAGACGCCCCGGAGGACCTGCTCAACTAGGTCGAGGCTGCCGTGGAGGAGCCCACGACGATTTTGTCCACCAAGCTTGACGATGAGATCTTTCCGCCGCCGGAAGAGTGACCCTGCATGGTTAGTGTCGACACAATATGCGTCGCAGTCTACCTAGGGGGTACCCTATGGTAGTAGATTGTAGGCGGAGGTGTGGCGACGGTGATCAAGCGTGAGAGCGTAGACACGGCGATTTAGATAGGTTTGGGCCGGCAAATCACCGTAATACCCTACGTCCTATGTTTTGGTGGCTGGATTGATTTGTGTATTAGGTTACAAGATCCGTAGATGATCTGAGCGAGAGATTTTGGTGGAGGTCTCTGCTCGCCTTATATAGCTGGGGAGCAGGGTTACAATTTCCATATCCTAACAGATTACGACCGGTCCCTTAAGGCAAAGGATCCGAGTCTATCTATCAGGATCTTCCTTGGAGAGCAAGGCTTCTTCGGAGCCCTTGGCGAGCACGACAGGCTGGTCGTGTGCCGCAAGGCCTCGCGGGCTGGGCCCTCTTCTGGTCGGTAGGCCCATAAGGTCCCTGGGGATATGCCGAGGTAATATCCCCAACAAGTCCCCGAGCACGTTGTATTCTTCCGGCGAGCCCGTAGCGTCGTCCTAGGAGGTGTTCAGCTAATCGCCATCATGCGTCGTGGTCGTCGTGAAGTCCCGACCAGGCTGTCTGGTCGAGGTGCTGCTCGGAGAAGCCTCCCAACTAGGTCGGGCTGGTCAAGAGAGTCGTAGCGTGATGTGCGAGCTGGTCGCCTCGTCGGATGCTGCAGCTGCTTGTTGTGAGGATGTGACGTGCTGAAGAAAAAAAACTTTTGAAAAGTCCTTCCCTGGTGAAGTGTACCCACTTAGGCTCTGCAAAACCAACACAAAAAACAGCAGAGCTTTGTCGAGAAGAAAATCAGTACATTCACCATAAGGTGAAGTGCACCCACTTAGTCCTCGAGCATGGTAGCAGGTGAAATATGCACGTGGTGCCATGCTTTTATAAAATGGTGCATAAGGTATGTAAATAAAGGTTGAAGCATGAGTTTTGTATAGAACAACTGTGAATACCCGTAGTCCCCGAGCCTGATGTAAGAAACTGGAAGCTTCTTGTATCAGGATCATATATTTGGAAATTGAAAAACTAAAATATGAGTTTAGTAAGAAACAACTACGAATACCCGTAGTCCCCGAGCCTGATGTGAGGAGCCTAGGAGGTGCTTGCATCGGGGTCATATTGCTTGATTCGCAGTCCCTGGGTGTCAGTCCCCAGGTGTTGTCCTGCTTCGCGCCGCCCTTCTGTGTCAAGGCCGCAGTCCCCGTGCCTTGCTCGGTGTGAAGTTGGACGAAGTCCCCAAGCCTGGTTGGGAATGCGACCAGGTAGCTGAGTCGTGGTTGCTATCGATGGAGTCCCCGAGTATCCTTGTTAGCGGCCAGTTTTGTTGTCCTTGACGACCAGACTACTGTAGCCATGTTACTGTAGCTACATAAAAGAGATTATAGCAAAGTTTCACGTCCAGTCCCCGAGACTATAGCGTTGGTGATATTGCAAAAATCATTAGCCGTAAATTGAGGAATTAACTGGAAGTAAATATTTAAGGAGAACGAAAATGGGTCGAATTAACCGCGCAGTCAGCAGCCCAAGTTGCGACGCGGAAGGTGGGCGTGGCGGTTCCTTATTTAATCGTTGCGGTTCCCCAAAAACCCTAGAAGGGGAAGCGTTGCACCCCTAGGTATAAAAGGAAAGCAGCGGCGGCGGTTTCTATTCTTCTTTTACGGCAGTTTCTGAGGATGATGATGTGCCACTGACGTTTGGCTCTCATTCGAGGAAGAGGCAGAGGCGAGCTTCTATTTTTGAAGACGACTTCGTGGAACTGCCTCGCTCACGGGACAGTTTTGTTGATGACGAAGGTTTTGATTGTGATCAGGACGTCTTGGATAATGTGAAGATGAGTCGTAGACTTCCCTTTTTTCATCAATCGTAGGCTTATCAATAATCCTTCAGGCGGTGCTAAGAATGAGTCGGGAGCGCAAGCTTCAGATCCTGTCTTTGGAGGAGTCTTTGGGGGGATCCCGCACGCGGACGCGCGAGCTGGAGAAGGCCCTTTTGGAGAAAGAACGTGACAACTTGAGTCTGCGCGACCAGCTATCAAGGGCGAAAAAAGGTTGGCTCTGATATCCTTTTCGGTTCCCGGAGTCATTGCCTTGCCCTTGTGTTTATGTTTGACGCTTGTAGAACTGGACGTCGAAGTTGTTGCCGGACGCCGCCGGTTTTGGAGCCTGATTGAAGAGGTTGGGCCGGTGATGGCCTGCGTGGACGATGTTACTTTCCTCTCCACTCCTCCGTCAGACGAGGCCATTGCTAATGTTTTGTCAAGGGCGAGAGGATTCTATGGGCGCTTCGAGTCGTTTGTGTTGTTGGCAGCACAGGAGATGCTCTCCCATGGGCTTGCGATGTTACGGTCGCCTTTCCCACGGATCGATCTGTAGAGGGTGCGGAGTGGTTACATAGCGAGTACTTCAGAGTTGGACATGGGTCGCTTCGAGGCGGAGGCGGACACGTTTGCTAGAGATCTGCTTGCTGACATGGAGTTTTTTTGCTACGAGCTAGCCGTCATTTGTATAAGGTTGGTGTGGACTTGTAAGTGAAATATATCAAAGCTTTGTTTATCCGGGTGGTGAGCTTTTATTTCACTTGTATGTCCTTTTGTGCCAGCTGAGTCATGAGCCGTAGCGATGAATCGTTCGGCCTTGGGTCTCAATTGGTCCAGATCGTAGGGCTAGCGCCACTGCATGCGTAGGATACATAAGGACTCCCAAGGAGGCACGCTGCTGGCAACCCGCGGCGCAGAGGGCGAACAGCTATGCACGCTTAGGGAGATGCCAAGGACAGGGCCTTTTTCCGAGAGGCTCGATCGTGGCATGACCAGGGCCTATGGAGACCGTTCCTGCAGACGCTGGGCGAAAAGCCATGCTGCTTGTAGAGTCGTCGACCGTACCGTGGTCGTATATAGATTCTGGGCTCATAACCTCATGGCTCCGACCCAAATGATATTGCCTGGCTTCTGGGGAAATATCATTTGGGAGGTCTATCAATGTAGTCGTAGCGCTTAGGGTAGCTACTTTTATTCCCTATGACTCATTGGCAGACCAGCTTCGGGTGCTTTTTGGTAATGGCCAGGCTGTTTGGAGAAACACCCTATTGCGTTTTGGAGAGGTCGTTGAACACTGTGGGAGTGTTTTGGAGAGGTCGTCGAACGCCGTATGCGTTTTGCAGAAGTCGTCGAACGCCGTAGGCATTTTGTAGAAGCCGTCGAATCGCCGTAGGCGTTTTGTAGAAGTCGTCGAATCGCCGTGGTCGCTATGTAGATGACATCGAAATGAAGAAGGTATATAGGCAGAATGTCGAACTTTATTGATATGGGTGGGACATATGATACAAGTATTTCAGGCGTAGAAATGGCTAAGATGTTCTATGCTCCATGAGTTAGGTACGTCAACGCCTTCCTGGTCTGCGAGCCGATAGAACCCTGGTCGGGTTACTTCTTTGACGATGTAGGGGCCTTCCCAATGTGAAGAGAGTTTGTGCATGCCTTCGGTCTTGAGTTTCCTTTTGAGGACGAGGTCTCCAACGGTGAATGATCTGCGATTGACATTGCGGTTGTAATATCGGCGAACGCCTTCTAGGTACTTGGCCGTACGTACGCATGAGGTTAGCCTCTATTCTTCGAGACGGTCCGTGTCATCGATCCGAGCCTGGTCAGATGTTTCTTCGCCGTAGTATTCTACCCGCGGAGAACCGAAGGCGACGTCAGTTGGCATTACAGCTTCGGAGCCAAACACCATGAAGTACGGGGAGACGCCGGTGTTACAACTGGGCTAGGTACGTAGTCCCCAAAGCACCGCGAGCAGTTTGTGCAGCCAGCGACCTGCGTTCTTTTCTTCCTCCTGATATAACCTTTTCTTGAGTGCGTCTAGTATCATTCCATTCGCGCATTCGGCCTGGCCATTTACTCTGGGGTGGGCGACGGAGATGTATTTGACTAGTATTTCGTTGTCTTCGCAGAAATCCCAGAAAAGGTTTCTGGTGAAATTTGACCCTAGGTCGGTGATGATTGAATTTGGTACGCCGAATCGGTATATGATTTCGTCAATGAAGGAGACTGCGCTCCCGGCCGAGGCTTTAGTGATCGGATTGACCTCGATCCACTTGGAGAATTTGTCGACGGCTACGTAGATCCACTTGAAGTTGCGGTTGTGTTCGTGTTGGCGATGTAGCAGTTGTCACGTCTGTAATCGTACCTCTGTGGGTAGCGCTCGTAGTTGCCCGGTCAGTGGTCCCGATGCTCGCTGGTCCTTCCTTCGCTACGGTAATCTGGTCGGCGATCGCTATCCCTTGCGCGTTCTGGAGATCGAGAGTAGCGTTGCCTGTTCTCCCTGCTGCGGGTGGCGTCGTCTTGATTGGCGTAAGGATTTGGGATCGCCATGAGCTCTTCTATGGTTGTTATACTCTTCCGTGCCAACTTATTCCGGAGATCGTACGTCCGCAGGCCGTTGGAGAAGATGGCGATGGCTTCTGGGTCGGAGATCTCCGCGATGTTCAACCGCTTGTCATAGAAGCGCCTAATGTACTCTCGGAGGCTCTCGTTGTTTGTCTGGCGGACGCTCTCCAAGTCGTACCTCGTCCCCGGCTGGATACACATAGCCTTGTACGTCTTGATGAAAATTTCCTTAAGTTGCTCCCAGGTGTCGATGGTGCCTTCTAGGATCTTTTGGACCCAGCTGTTGGTGGAGGTTGACAACATCACCGGAAGGTAGTTGGCCATTACGTCTTGATTTCCTTTGGCGGCGTAAACGGCTATCCCATAAGTGGACGCCCATTGCTCTGGGTTTGCCTTGCCGTCATACTTCTCCACCGACGTAACTCTTAAATTCTGGGCCACTGGATGGCACGCAGACGAGCGGAGAAGGGGCGCAGGCCTCCGATGGTTTGAGGTGCTGGTGGTAGTGTGCGACCACGTCGAGGATTGTCATCATCGTATCCTGGGGATCTGCGTCAACGTTCCCTTGGAGGGCTTCAGCGTGCCGGTACCGGTGTTCGATCGCGTTGGGCTCTTGCGTGCTCGCCGTCGTTGTGATGTGGTGATCCTTGCCTCTGCTCTCTCAGAGGGCTTTGGCGCAGCGGTGCGGGTGCTCGATCGCGCCGGGGCCAGTCGAGTTCTTCATCGTCGCGGGGTGGGGATCCCCCTGGGCTCCCTCGGCGGGCTTCATGGGTGGATTCTGCTGTGGGACTGGGCGGAGAAGTTAGGCGGAGGGCCCGCTTTTTTGACCTGGACCACAACAGCCATGATGTGGGCTTCTATCTTCTCGATCTCGGGCGTGGAGGGGAGCTTGGAAAGCTCGCAGGCACGAGATGATGACCTGGACCACCGGAGGGATCGGCAGTTTCGGGCCTCGTGGTGGCAACAGAGTCCGATGAGATCAAGCCATCGAGGGATACCGCCTGGTCGGAGTCGCTGGGGGATGCGAAGATGATGACGGTGTTCACGACGGGTGCCGCAGGGATTAGGTCGGAGATGGATCAAAACACCTGGTGTTGGGGGATTGCCCCCTGGTCGCTGTACTCGCGAATTGTGGTCGAGGGAGGCCTGATACCCCTGGTCGTCGCAATCTCCGTCTTTGCTAGGGCTCGGTGGTGGCGTAGTCGGCGGCCATGGTGACCGGAAAGTCGGCGTCATGCCATCTGGACGAGGTCGATGCAATCAATGATTCCGGTGTTGGAGCGATTGATGGCGTCGACCAGATCATCAATTCTGGTGTTCTTGCGCAGGTGGTACTTTGGTGTGGCAGGATGGCATGCTGGTGGCGGCGCGTCCGCCCCGCGCGGCGTGGATCCGATAGTCCAGGACATAGATCCGATCTGGAGCACAGTGCCGGTCGCCGGGAGGACCATTGAATCCGGGAAGGTGACCGCTTGACAAGCCGTGAAGTCGATGCACACACACCCTACCTGGCGCACCAACTGTCAATGAAATATGCGTCGCAGTCTACCTAGGGGGTACCCTACGGTAGTAGATTGTAGGCGGAGGTGTGGCGACGGTGATCAAGCGTAACACAGAGAGCGTAGACACGGCGATTTAGACAGGTTCTGTCACAGAACCGCCCAACTAATATAAGATCAAGCACGACTGTCCCCGTTTAACATGTTGACACACACATACTCTCACTTATACTAGTTCGGTAGTCCGCCGAGTATCCTGAAGGACCCCGGTAATTGAATAAACCAATCCTAGATCGCTTGATTAAGTAAACACCAATCATTTACACAGAGTTTTGCAGCGGAAATAATATTACAAATAAGCTCAGAAATAATGATACAAGTTTGAGTTCAAAACTGATTATTGAAAACAACATAGCTTTAAAATGATTATAGTAACATAAGTTGAAATACATTGCTAGCTTAAGTGACATCCTCCAACAACAACATATAGATAAGAAGTAACTATAAGATCACCGAGCCCACCGGTGGTTAATCACTCCTTCAGCAGTACGAAGCCCTTCACCTGCAACAGGGTGGGATAAACCCTGAGTACTCGAATGTACTCAGCTAGACTTACCCGACAAGAGATGAATAAAAGACTCCAAGGATATGCAAGGTTTATATGGTGGAGTTGACAGGATAGCATAATTTTTGCATAAAACAACGTTACTACCTTGAGTCCTATCTTTCAATATTTTAATCAATATTTTAGCATCAAGATTTGTGAACCTTACCAAGTCTAGATTTGCACCTGATCTAGAGCAATCACTTAATTAAAGCATCACAATAGTAACCATATCCAGTTTGGCATGTAAACCATATAACCATCTTTTGGTTACTTATTAGGATTCAAGTTTCTACAGTGGGAGGAAGATCTTTCAAGTTTCTCACTGACGGGGAGAGACCGCGATTCAAATCGAATTCCAATCCAGCTAGAGGTTTATTCCTCAATCACACCCAAGCCTTCCCCGTCGGGTTGACTTTGACGGGTCACCTTCACTATCGTTCGGGTAGCCCGCGGGTCCCCAATTACAAGCATGAGTAGCGACTCATGGATAGTCAGGACGTTCAAGCATTGCCTACCCTTGGTGCTAGGCTAGGACATTCAGGATACTTGCCCATGGTCTAGTACGCCACTCGCAGTCTTATGACCCAAGTAGGAGTGGATTCCGGCCTGAACCCACAGAGTTAGGCTTCGTGGTCGAAACGAGTTATTCGGCCAGCTATGAAGGAGGCATGCGTTCAATCTCAGCAGATGTCCAACCACGATCCAGTGCCTAACGACACAGGTAGAGAGAACCTGCTCACAAGACCTCCAAGTCAAGTGATGCACATACACCTTATCCGCCGGTCTCGATTTATTACTTCCACATGGTTATTTTCCACGATAGCAAATATAGCCAATCGTGACCAGTATCAACCTATCATCATGGGGAATAGTAGACCACCCACTGTACCGGTCTAAGCATGGCTAAGCATATGTTTCGATCCTGGGCCTACAAGGTTCTTTAGTTGGACAAGGAAGATATAATGCAGCAAAGGGTTTCATTCAACTCCTACTAACTTAATGCACAAACAAGATTGATATTTGTAAGTGAATACTTTAAAAGAGAGAGAGGAGGCTTATAATGCTCCGAGGCTTGCCTTGGGAACCGACACAAGTCAGCGATGGTTAGATGACACTCGCTTGGCGAGCTCTGTGGATCCACACTTGTACTCCGGCTTGTTCCATCCTTTGGATTCATCCAACAACACCACCTTTAGGTTAGCTCCACCAAACACCGTCTTCGGGTTTGGCTCCAACCATCGCATCTCCACGTAGTGTACCTAGCGTACCTAAATGAGATGCAAGATGCCCATGTATGAATGCGAACAATGGTCACAATAGATACATATACAAGCATCCAACACAAGCACAATATTATGTCATACATACACAAGCACCTTAGAAAGCAAATTATTAACTACTACCACTCAAGTCTAGCATCAAAGATAGCAAGCAATTTATTGAACCAACCTACATAAGTACATGACTATGCCATACATACATCAACACTTGGAATGGTTTAACTAAGTATGATACAAGCATCTCATAGGAGGATAGCAAGCTCATCAGGTATGATATACAAGTTATCTTCATCAAAGCTCAACCATTACAAGCATGCAACAACCATGAACTACTCAACAAATATAGCATACAAGAACTAGGGCTGCTATATGATAACAACCACATAAGCATATAGATTGGTTTGAACTAAAGATCACACATGCATAGCACCAAGGATAGCAAGTATACCAAGCATAACCCATTAACTAACTCAGTCAAGCTATTGGAAGCATTCGACATAGGCACAAGAGATATTTAATTAACCATTCAAGACAAGTATAAGATCATACATGATGTATAGATGCACTTAAATTTAATTACCAAATATAACTAGAGCATAACTTAGGAGATAGAAGCACATTACAGAACATACCTAGTCACTTAGAACTTGTTTAGCTAATTATCACCCAAGCTTAACATAGATGATAAAAAGCACTTCAATCATGATCTACCATTAAATTGAAGTCAAACCATGACAAGTATTCATCCATCAAGTTTACTTAATAGATTAAACTAGCAAGAACATGTTAAAGCATTTAACTTACACATGTAAGTTCGGGCAGCAACATGCAGTCACGGTTTTAATCATAACCGGAGTTATACTAATCCAAAAAACATGATTCTTATACATTTGTAAATATAATTAATCTGCCTACAAATTTCTTATAACTATCTTAGGATGATTCACCACTTAACCAACTTGAAATTAGCAAGGAATGCATCTCTGTCCCAAAGAGGACAGATTTGCTATCCCTTCTTGAAACAGCCATAACTCAAGATATAGAGCTCCTAAAAATATAAACTTGAACAATCTGGAAAGCTTATGAAAAGCACTACAAATGTTTCCACATACAAGACATGATTCCAAGTTTAACTTGGTCAACCAACACAAACATTCAGATCTGTCCAGAGAAATTGCAGAACATGGTAGAGCACTTGATAAATTCATATCTCCTGAACTATCAGAGATATGGCTATGAAAATTTAACACAAGCTTCATCACATTATTATCTACAAATTTGGTATTCACCAAAACCACATAAAACAATATTTTGTTCACGAAAATCATTAATCTTCAGAT
Organism: Microstegium vimineum; assembly: GCA_022036555.1. Taxonomy (NCBI): domain Eukaryota; kingdom Viridiplantae; phylum Streptophyta; class Magnoliopsida; order Poales; family Poaceae; genus Microstegium; species Microstegium vimineum. The sequence goes on from CM039127.1 coordinate 37,313,395, forward strand.
AACCTGCATGCAGTCTAAAACAACAAATATCATCTTTGTTATTTTCATAACTCACAAACTATCCAACATCTAGTCATGAAATTTTAACCAAAGTATTTTAATAGAAATAGGAATACATCATAATTATTTCACAATTTTTGGAGCACTTCTTATCGGCATCAAATATTTAATTCACACAAATCGTATTCTAAACCTAACTGCATAAATGGATTTTTACCGCAATCAAATCAAAGTAACACATGGCATCCAATAGACCTAGTCTTTAGAGAATTTAACAAGGATTCTAACAAGCACAACCACGCATTCATATGATTTTTTCACAAATTTATATGATTTTTAGAACATCGCTGCAGGAATCAGAAAAACTCAAAACGAAGTAGAGAGCGGATCGTCGCCGTTCTCGACGTTTAAGACCATGGGAAGGGCGCAGGGGCTGGTCGTCGTTGTTGTGGTGGCCGGAGGTCACCGGAGTTGGAGTCATGGCCAGCTTGTTGTCTCCCCACTGCAGCAGCAGCCATGGCGATGGGACGACGGCGGCGTCGACGGCGTGCTGCAGGTCGTCGCCGGCGGAGGAGCAGGAGGCCGTGCCGCTGGCCAGCAGCGGCACTGCAGGAGGTGCTGTCCTCAGCCGACGGCCAACCTGCTAGCGCTAGGCAGCGCTAGGGTTTGGGGCTGACCAGCCCGGCAGCAGCTGCGGGGAGGAGGCGCTGGCCCTCCTGGCCATGGCCAGCGGCAGACGGCGGCCACGTAGGGCAGAGCGACGAGGGGGAGGGGCGAGCTGCAGCCGCAGCCCTGGTGCAGGCGAGTAGTAGGCTCGGCAGAGCTCTTCCCTCCTGCCCGGTAGAGACACAGGGAGAGCTGGAAGGGAGAGGAGGTGCTGGTGCAGGGGAGCTCGGCCAAGGCTGCTGGTGAGGGAGGGAGAAGAGCAGCCATGGGAGGAGAGCTTGAGGGAGGGAGGAGCAAGGAGGAAGGAGTGCTGCTCCTGCTCTTGTTCTGGCCGGCAGAAAAAGAGGAGGAAGGGGGCGCGCATGGGGAAGGAGTCGGTCGGGTGGATGATGTCGACATAAAGATGGTTCCCCTTTTTTATTTCCTTTCACTGTCTTCTCCCCCAAATTCATTAATTGCCACTATAATTTAGGGGTATTCACATAATTGCCACTGATAAACCGTAACTTGTTTCGCAATTCCGATTGCACCATTGCGAAGGTCTCGACGAGTAGATTATTTTGCTTCAAGAGCCACAGTCAAACTCCAAACGGTTTGTGAATTATTGATTCCCAAAGAAAACCTTGCGGGTACCGAAAACTGGCATTCCGACGATCTTCGGTCATCTATTTTACCAATTTCGGCTCTGATTCAGGTCTCGACGTTTGAACGAAGTTTGTTCATCTCGATCCGATCTACAACTTTCGTTCAATGTGTGTCGACATGCGAGATTTCCAAATTGTCGGTCAACGACGGTCAAAACATCGTCGGTTGAACTCGGACTGGAGTTTCCAATATTTTCCGGGCATTTTCTGTGTTTCCGGGCAACACAAACTTTTCACGACTTTTGTTGTAGAGTTCGAGTGGAGTCCTTTGGGCAAGGTTGTCAGACTTGGTCGACTCATATAATTATTTCCACCTCACAAATAAATTCCGATAATTATATGAATCATCTGTTCACTTAACTTTTTGGTCCCGAACTTCGTGAAACTTCTCCAATGGTTCATATAGCTGGAAATAAACATAAGGAATATTTAAATCAACACCTTATCATCGCTTTCCAATTTTACGAACTGTAGCCTCTGATGGCCACTTGATCCAGTGTGTTTGGGTCCAGACACCGATTATCTCGTGGCAAACACCAGGGGTGTTACAGCCTTCCCCCCTTAAAAAGAATCTCGTCCCGAGATTCAGAACGAAGAACTTTCAGGGGAGAAAAGCATATTATCCATCTTCCAACATCTGCGAGAGCCTTGGCAACTCAGTTTTGAGTATCATAGTGGCTACTCTGGTGAAGACCACTTCCGGATACTTATTGTTCTTAGGAAATTTTTGTTTGAAGAATTTCCTTCAATTACTTCCATGAAGCATTGTTACTTTGGGAAAAGTCCAAGATAGCACAATACTTTATTCTCGAGGTACCAAGGGTGGTTCAGAGCATATGATCACTTGTAAGTATATCTTCTCCCAAACACGGTAGCACAGCTATATGGCCCTTGTACTAAACTGCAGCTTCTGACGGTTAAACTTTATTCACAAGGTTCACAAAGCAGTCCTCTACCAAGCGGCTTAAGTACCACTTTCTCTATGAACGAGGTGATTAACCGAGTAAACATCCTTGGAGATGATGAGGAACCGATTAACTAACCAACAACATCCATGTTAGTCGCATTTGGCCAATCCCTCATATGTTAACCGATGGAAAGCTACTTAACGTTCCATGTGTGCAATTCTCTGTCTCTGATGCCAACACTGTATTACCTGAGTCCGTTGAGAGAGTAGCGAATGTGATAGCTGACTCTGTCAACTTAGCATGTCTGCTTAAACATCCATTAAGGGAATCGTCACATCCAAAAAGGCAGCAATTATCCCGGTTGTGTTGACACAAAAAGCGTCAGGATCTGCGAACACCTCGGGCTTATACCCGAAATTCGATATCCGGAGGCGTGCCAGTCGATTTGACCAGTTAATCGACAAGGACGATAACTAGAACAAGATTCAATCAAGACAACGGCGATGCGCCCGGTACTCCCACGCGGAACTTACAAGGATTTGACGGAGATCAAGGTGATGCAGCCCGTCGAAGCTTGAAGAACTCATTGATAATCTATAACTAATGCAATAAAGGGTAAATTGCGATAAAAGTAGATTAAGAGTAAATTGATTTGATTGATATTGGATTGATATGATACACGTAGCCCTCGGGCACATATTTATACTCCCGCATGGAGAGTTGTACAGAGATACGACCCCTACCCTTCCTAAAACAAACTCCTACATTTAAGGAAACTGACTCACGCAGGAGTCGGATCTAAAATAACAATATTATTTTCCTAAACAAACACACCTATTTTAAAGGAAAACAAACGACTCATGCAAGAGTCGGACTCAAACTACTATAATAATACTGGCATAAAATCACGAGTTTCCTTATATCTTTCCTTCGATGGAAACTTTCCATCGGCAGATCCCTTCAACCCGCGACTTCCTTCTTCGGCCACCTGTAGTCCTCTGTTGACATCAAGCGCTAAGTCACCCTATACTCATCGGCACCCTATGCCCATCGACATCGGCAACACTTTCCCGATCGGCAACCTTGTACTAGTAACTTGCCTTCACCAATCAATCCCTATCAGCAATCGGCATCGGCAACATCTCCTCATCGGCAATCGGCATTAGCAACTTTGCAGCTCAGACGACTTGACTTCACCGATTAGCCCTTATCGGCAATCATCCAAGACTTCCAGCTTCCATCGGCAACACACTTAGTCACAGCACACTCCCATCGGCAATACTGACTCATGATTTCCCGATGCCGATGGAAAACGGCCGCCGATCAACACAAGTCTTAGCTCATTTGACACGTGCCGAAAAACGGTGTCAACACATGCCCCCCAGTTTCAGAGTGTACAATACTTTACGCGCCAAAATTCTCTCTACTGTAGCCGTTACCTCCGAGATAAATGCACAGTTTCCTCGATCTCCGCACGCAGGACCGCAATTTATTAATAAAATTTCTCGATTATAGCACAAACAGTTGCAAATCTCCTTGATTATCGCACACATCCACCGCAGGCCTCTCCACATTGTTGTACAGTGTGAACCGAAATCCCAAAATACCCCTGAGTAAGCTTATAAAAGTTACCAGGATCCAATCTGCTTTTTACCCCGAGTCCACTTTCACTTTCACATCTTCTTCCTTCGTCTTCAACCTCCGGCAGCACCCCTGAAGAACACTAGTTCAAGCAATAGTGCTTTCTCCAATCAAGGACGAACCGCAAGAACTCCTGCTCCAATGGCGATCCAAGTTGACATCCCCAAGGTAAGATCTACTTTCCTCCTCATCCAACCTCCTGCTAGTTCTTTTCCGTACGAATCCAGAATTTTCCCCGTTCCTTTTCTGATTCTTTCCTTTCCTTTTCTTTTCGAACCCTAGGAACTGTATAATAAGGTAGTGATCCCTCTTGAGCAGTCCAGCTTCACTTGCCTAGGTCCAATGGGGAATCCTGACCCCAGCTACTTGATCAACGCGGAAACCAACCGGATTCCTTTTAATATGAATGCTCCGGTTTAGGATTATGGAAAGATGCTTTCCGGTCATGGCCCAAGCCCACCAAAGGGTGGAAGAACTGGTACCTTAGGGTCGCTAGGACGCAGCAAGTCTATTGGCAAGAGCGCAATTTGGATCAGTGCATCAGGCTTTCCATTGCCGATATGGAAAAGAACGAGAACATGCTGATGGCGGCCTCCTACTTCTGGTCTGACAGCATGAACGCCTTCCTATTTAGGCATGGACCAGCCACTCCTACGCTTGCCGATGTCCATATGTTGACCGGTTTGGACGTCTCTTCTGCCGATACCTTCACTCTGTTCAATAGGAAAGCTAAGTACAAAGTGAACACTTGGAACATCGGTGGCTGGACAGGCTATATCCATGAGTACCAGAAGACAGGGTCGGTAAACCAGAGGGAGCACGCCCTTTCCTGAATATGTGGTTAGAAAAATTCATCTTCTACGGCAGGGCAGTTGGACCCACTACTATGCATCTTCCGGCAGCTGAACTCCTTGCCGATGGAACAAGACTTCCGCTAGGCAGATATCTCCTTGGATCGGTATACCGCCTTTTTCATCAAGTATCCAAGAAGTTACTGCTAGGCGAGTCCATCGGCAACCTTGGGGTCCCTAGTGGTTTATTAACATGTGGCTGAACGCACACATGCACAAGGCCCTCCAGTTTGACTTGTTCGCTCAATGATTCCCAAGGGATATATCGGAGGATTACAAATATAGGGATGATGAATCTGCAACTCGCCCTCCACTCAACTTCGGAGAGGCCATTATAGTGCTGCCAGGGACCGATGCCGATGCAAAACAGTTCGGCTTATTCTTTCAGAGATTTTACAACGGAATCCCTGCTTCAGAACAACTCTGGTGGCCATACGTCGATGAGAACAATCAATTTCCACTACTGTTCAATCTGACCGATGGGAATGTGCCCCAGAATCAAACAATCATGAAGGCCAGTATTGTGCCCCGGGCCATCCCAGTCAATATTTTCGGATCTGGGAAGAATACCCCTCCATCCTACGAATTCTACTACCCATCGGCAGCGGCAAGACAATTGGCATTTGGCCAACTGCCGATCAAGCTTTGCTACTCCAAGGTAGTGAAGCCCAGGCAGACTATCTCCAGTGCTCTAGACTGGAACAACGTCGTCAATCTTCCTCCCAGTGCCGATATGTCAGACATTGATCTGTCTTCCTGGTCACCAACCTCCTTTATCACAAATGAGTATAAGTTTTGGTGGCAAGAATGGAGGTATCAACTGTTTGCCAAGTCGTTGCACTACTATCGGAATATAATCGACGTCGATCACGTCATTCCTGATGATGCGGTAAGTTTCATTCCGATGCATTCCTCAATACTTTATTCTTATCATCGGCATCTGACCCCTTTATACTCAACAGGTTGACGATCCGATTCCCTCGATGAGCAGGAGTGGCAAGCCCTTTAATCTCCGGATGATGAATCCCATCTCACTCATCGGCAATAAGGCCCCCACGCTAGCTGCATTCACCCCTCAGTAGGTACCCACACCGACGCCTGCAAAAACCAAGGCTACATCAGCCACTGCTGCTGCCTTGACGCGGGTTTTTGCAGTAAACTCATCTTCACTCATACCGATTACATACTGTTTCATCGGCAACAAGTTACTTTGTATAATTTATACTAATATTTTCAGGCAATGAGGTCATCGGTAGCCACTTCAAACACTCAAGCATCTCCAAGTCCTGCTGCCGACGCCCCCAGTCCTCATCGAAACGGGCCGGATGTTCCGCTGCCGCGCCAAGGAAGAAAAGGCGTCTGAGCATAATAAGGAGAAGAGTTTAACACCTTGAACCCCATACGAGCAGCAAATTCGTCAAACTCTCCCGATGTGAACATGGTCCCTTGATCGGTAGTAATAGTTTGAGGAATACCGAATTGGTAAACAATGTGTTATTTAACAAAATCCACCATGTTTGCCGATGTCACCTTCTTCAAAGGAATCGCCTCAACCCATTTGGTGAAGTAATCGGTAGCAACAAGTATAAACTTATGCCCTTTACTCGATGGCGGATAAATTTGACCGATGAGATCAATAGCCCATCCTCTGAACGGCCAAGGCTTGATTATAGGATTCATTGCTGATGCAGGTGCCCTCTGTACGTTACCAAACTTCTGACAACCCTGGCACCCTTCGAAGTAATTGAAGCAATCTTCAAGGATCGTCGGCCAATAATATCCATTCCGCCTAATCATCCACTTCATCTTGAATGCTGATTGATGCGCTCCACACACACCTTCATGGATCTCACCCATTAATTCTTTCGATTCCTCTTTGCCAAGGCATCTAAGCAAGACTCCATCAATTGTCCGATAATATAATTCATCGTCAAGGAGCACATACTTGGTGGCTTGGAACCTTAGACGCCTTTCAACCTTCTTAGACGGCTTCCTTAAATAATCGGCAATCTCACTCCTCCAGTCATCGGCAACTGTTACCAATGTCGTGACTTCTTGAATCGGCTGATACCCTGAGACATTATGTGCTAACCGATTGGCCTCTTCATTATGCAATCTAGGAATATGCTCAAGGCGGTATTCTTTGAATTCTTTTAATAATTGCAAACACCTCTCATGGGTTGCAACTAAAGCTTCACTTCGGCATTCATACGTCCCAATCAACTAGTTGATCACCAACATAGAATCGCCGAAGATTTCAACAGCATCGGCATGTACCTCTCTGAGTAATTCCAAATCCTTAAGTAAAGCCTGGTACTCAGCCTGATTGTTTGTTGAAGTAGCAACAATCGGCAATGAAATTTCATACTTCTGTCCTCAGGGTGAAATTAAGAGAATACCGATACCTGCTCCATCCTTGCACGTAGACCCATCAAAGAATAAAATCCAGGGAGCAATCTCTACAGAGCTTACCATATTGCAATGTTGAGTAACAAAATCGGCCATCACTTGACCTTTAACTGCCTTAGCCAATTCATACCTCAGGTCAAACTCTGAAAGTGCCAAAATCCACTTACCGATTCGTCCACTTAATATCGGCATTGACAACATGTACTTAACCACATCATCTTTACAGATAACGGTGCACTCAGCCGACAACAAATAATGCCTTAATTTAATGCAAGAGAAATATAAACATAAGCACAATCTCTCTATGGCCGAATACCTGGTCTCAGCATCGACCAACCTTCTGCTCAGATAATATATTACACGTTCCTTCCCTTCAAATTCTTGAATTAGGGCTGACCCGATAACACCGTCATCGGCAGACAAATATAACCTGAAAGGCTTCCCGTGTTGAGGTGGAACCAAGACTGGAGGGTTCACCAAATATCTCTTGATCTCCTCCAAGGCTAACTGTTGTTCTTCTTTCCATGTAAATTCTTGATCGACTTTCAGCCTTAATAATGGACTAAAAGATTTAATCTTACCCGATAAATTAGATATAAATCTTCTAATGAAATTAATTTTGCCGATCAAAGATTGCAGCTCAATCTTGTTTGTAGGAGCAACCACTTTGTTAATTGCGTCAATAGATTTTCTGCCGATCTCGATGCCCCTTTGATGCACCATGAAGCCAAAAAATTGTCCTGCCGATACACCAAATGCACACTTATTAGGATTCATCTTCAACCCATGCTCCCTTGTGCATTCCAATATTTTTCGCAAATCGGCAAGATGCTTCTCAAAATCTCCGGACTTAACCACCACATCATCAATATAGATTTCAACTATCGTGCCGATGTACTTATGAAAGATGAAATTCATCGCTCTCTGATAAGTAGCACCGGCATTCTTTAAGCCAAAAGTCATGACAACCCACTCAAATAAACCGACGTGACATGGACATCTGAAAGCAGTCTTGGATATGTCTTCTTCAGCCATGAATATCTGATTATACCCAACATTACCATCCATGAAGCTAATGATTTGATGTCCAGCAGCAGCATCGATCAGCAGATCGGCAACGGGCATCGGGTAGCCATCCATCGGCGTAGCCTTGTTAAGATTCCTGAAATCAATACAAACACGAAGTTTTCCATTCTTTTTATACACAGGAACCACATTAGAAATCCAATTGGCATATCGACATTGCCGAATGAATCCAGCCTCGATTAACTTTGTAATTTCAGCCTTGATGTCGGGTAGAATAGAAGGATTGCATCGGCGCGCAGGTTGCCGATGTGGTTGGAAACCAGACTTAATGGGTAACCGATGTTCAACTATCGATCGGTCTAAGCCAGGCATCTCTGTATAATCCCAAGCAAAACAATCTTTATTTTCTTTCAATAAATCAGTTAACTGCTGCTTACACTGGGAATCTAACTTAGCACTAATAAAAGTAGGCCTAGGTTTACTACCATCACCGATATCTATCTCAAGTAAATCATTGGCGGACGTGAAGCCCTGTCCCAGTTTTCTGTCGTCAGCGAACCGATCCATTAAAACTCTTCTTCAGGACCGACTGCTTGGATCGGTTTGATGCGGTAATCGGCAACTTTGAGGAACTCTTTGTCCCAGGCTTCACCAGATATGCAACTGGTCTGCTCATAAGTCTCTGATTCTGCCGATGCAATAGTAGATGGGGCCTCACTTCAGACGACTTCAATTCTATCTCCGATCCACTGTACAAGGCTCTGATGCATGGTGGAAGGAATACAGCAATTGGCGTGGATCCAATCCCTTCCCAGTAGCAGGTTGTAGGTGCCTTTGCCACTGATTACAAAGAACGTCGTCGGCAAAGTTTTACTGCCGATGGTTAAGTCAACACATACGGCTCCCATAGTTGTCGACACATTGCCTTCGAAATCCTTGAGCTTCATGTCGGTCTTGACTAAATCTTGGTCGCCCTTCCCAAGCTTTCTGAACACGACATATGGCATTATGTTTATTGATGCCCCACCATCTACCAGCATCTTTGTCATCGGTTGTCCGTCCACTTTACCCTTAACGAACAGAGCCCTCAGGTGCTGCCTCTCGTCATCGGCAGCCTTCTCGAAGATGGCTACCATCGGATCCAGCACCAACTGCGCCATCTCAGTAGTTCCTTCATCATCGCTGACCGGTGCCATGAACTCCATCGGCAACATGACGACCATATTGATTTTTGCCGATGGATCCCTGTCCTTGCACTTTGGCCTCCACTGCTTCTCCCTCGAGGGTTCTTCATTGTCATACAGGTCATTGCGGTGCTCGCGCTGAATCCTCCTCTTCTGAGTCTTGGTCAGACCCTTAGGGCACCACTGAGGAAGCTTGGTTTTCCAGACAGGCTGGTGCTGCTTTCCACCGCTTGCATCGGCACTTCTTCCGATGTTGGGATCTCTGGAGAATATCTCTTCATCAGGCACTCTTGCACTGGCCATCTCCTCCAGCTCCTCTTGATCAACACGTCTGCCAAGCCTGTTATGGGCACTAAGCTCGCCCCCATGTCGGTCATGCGCCGACCTTTTCTCTCTGAGCGGCTTGGCGTACCTGGGCATCCGATCATCAAAACAAGGTTTCTTACCTGACCGATTGGCGGTGTAGTACCCATTGCATTCGGGACAATTATCGGCAGTAGGCAGCTTGATGCCCTCTTCCCAACAGTGAATGAAGAAGGGACACTTCCAGTGGTCCTTATGCCGAAGCCACTCCCGGTGCTCCTCTTCTTCTTGTCGATATCGTTCTTCACGTGATTGCCGATAGTCTCGCCTTGGCTGCTTATGCGTGATTATAACACCAGGAGCCCTGTTGGCACTGCTACATTCATCGGCAATGTTCTTGCCCTTTCTGTCATCGGCAAATCTTCTTGCGCCGCGCTCAGCTACTTGATGGTTGGGGTCTACCGATGAGTTCTTCCTGGTAGCTTCCGATGTCAGCACTTTGGTTTCCCCGCTAGTTTCCACCATATTGTTAGGAAATGGGTGCCGATCAATCTTCATCGGTTTCTGGACTTTAGAATTTTCAAATTTGATGCGTCCAGATTCAATCTCTGACTGCAACTGCTGCCTGAATACCTTGCAGTCATTGGTACTGTGGGAAGTTGCATTGTGCCACTTGCAGTACCTGATCTTCTTGAGCTCTTCAGCCGATGGAATTACTTGATTAGGCGCCAGCTTGATTCGCCCTTCTTGATGTAGCAAGTCAAACATCCTATCGGCCTTGGTGATATCGAAGGTGAACCTTTCAGCTTCTTTCTGGCCGAACGGACAGGACACAGACTTCTTATCCTTCACCCACTCGGCCGCTCTGATGCTTAGCTCTTCATCTGACCCGGAGTCTTCTTCTTGCCCGATGAAGGTCACCTTCTTGTTCCAAGTCTTCCTGGGTTCAAAGGTTTTGATTTCTTGATCGGTAATCCTTTGCACCAGATGACTTAGGCTTTCAAACTCTTGGGACGCGTACTTGTCCTTGATGTGCGGCAGTAATCCTTGGAAGGCCAAATCTGCCAGTTGTCGATCATCAAGTACCAAACTGTAGCACTTGTTCTTCACATCCCGCATCCTCTGAACAAAGTTCTCTACCGATTCGTCATTGCGTTGCCTCAGTTTGACCAGATCGGTAAGCTTCTTCTCATGTATGCCAGCTAAGAAGTATTTATGAAATTGCCTCTCTAGATCGGCCCATGTGATTACAGAATTTGGAGGCAGCGATATAAACCATGTGAATGCCGATCCAGACAATGATGAAGAGAATAATCTCACCCTTAGTTCCTCACTGCTGGCGGCTTCTCCGCACTAGATAATGAAGCGGTTGATGTGCTCCATTGTTGATGTGTTGTCTTGGCCGGAGAACTTGGTAAAATCAGGCACTTTGTACCGATTTGGGAGAGGAATCAAGTCATATGCCGGAGGATACGGAGTCCGATAACAGTATGCATTGACTTTGGGCTTAATGCCGAATTGTTCTTTCATGACTTCGGCGATCTTACCGACCCAATATGCATCCTGCTCCTGCCGACTCATTGGCTGGTTGTTGACTGGTGGAGCCAGCTGATGCGCCTCTTGAAGATGATGCGGAGTAGTCACGGGCGCAGCACCAGTCATCTGAACACTATGCATCGGTTGATTTACCGATGGATATTTTTGCACACTTAGCAGATTAGGTTGAGTCGTCGTATTCATCGGTTGTTGCACCGATGGTCCGCTCTGAGTGCTCGCTGGGCCTCCATAATGATACATTGACACGCCAGGCTGTTGAGCTGGCGGCTGGTCGCCCCACCCAGGATTATAAATTATCGGCATATGACTTACCGATGGCTGATAGCTGACTGGAGCGTGTGGCTCTTGTATTCTGGAGCAATCAATCATCAGATTACCTTGGGGAACTAGCACTCCAGCTTGAGGACTTGCCACCAGAGGTTGACTGCCAGCTGCTATAATGTGTTGCATCGGCATAGGGTTTGCCGATGGTGGCATCAGAGGTATCTTGGGAATCACTTGGAGATCTTCTGATGGCACTTGGACAGTCGGAGAGGGCGTAGAGTGATGCATCATAAAGGCCACCAGCTGTGATTGCGTTGCCGATGCCATGGAGCCCTTCGAAGCTGAGCTATCTCCCTACACCAGATTAGAACCAACATATAGATTCGGAGGCATACCATATCCCCACCAGTTAGCAGGGGCTGGCTGACTTTGGATAGCAGGTCCTGAAATTGCCGACGCCGCTGGATCTGTGTTGAGCTTGATGACGTTGCCAGGGTTCGGTCTTGGCGATGTGGCCACATCGGCAGACGGTTCCACAGGAGTGGAAGACGCCATTGGGGCTGCCGATGGGCTTATAGATGCCGATCCAGGTTGATGGTACGCTGGACCAACATATTGCGGTGCACGTCCTTCTTTGAATGATTGCATAACAGCATTGTAAACAGTATTGGACAGCACGCTGGAGTGGCTAATTAATGCTTGACTCAGAGCAGAATTAACCATCTCTTGTAACTTACCAGGATTGGCGTCATATGTGACCTGCCGCGGCAACGGCGGATCTTGCTTCTGAATTGCTTCGCCGCTCCTGCTGAGGCTGAAGGATTTCAGATACAATTGCTTGTACTCCTCCATAGCCCGCTCCATGGCCAGCTTCTGATCATCTTTCAGATCGGCCTCAGAGACTTCAATGACGTTCCTCTGGTTAACGTCGGCGTTATCACCCATGATAGATGTATAATCTGTATAATCGAGTCCCACCGGGTGTGCCAAAAGAGGTGTTGACACAAAAAGCGTCAGGATCTGCGAACACCTCGGGCTTATACCCGAAATTTGATATCCAGAGGCGTGCCAGTCATTTGACCAGTTAATCGACAAGGATGATAACTAGAACAAGATTCAATCAAGACAACGGCGATGCGCCCGAATGTCGAGATTGGAAATTGATTAGGATAACTAGAGCAGAGTTGAACGAGACAACAGCGATGCGCCCGGATGTCAAAGCTCAGAGGTACTCCTACGCAGAACTTATAAGGATTTGACGGAGATCAAGGTGATGCCATCTGTCGAAGCTTGAAGAACTCGTTGATAAGCTATAACTAATGCAATAAAGGGTAAATTGCGATAAAAGTAGAATAAGAGTAAATTGATTTGATTGATATTGGATTGATATGATACACGTAGCCCTCGAGCACATATTTATACTCCCGTATGGAGAGTTGTACAGAGATACGACCCATACCCTTCCTAAAACAAACTCCTACATTGAAGGAAACTGACTCACGCAGGAGTCGGATCTAAAATAACAATATTATTTTCCTAAACAAACACACCTATTTTAAAGGAAAACAAACGACTCATGCAAGAGTCGGACTCAAACTACTATAATAATACTGGCATAAAATCACCAGTTTCCTTATATCTTTCCTTCGATGGAAACTTTCCATCTGCAGATCCCTTCAACCCGCGACTTCCTTCTTCGGCCACCTGTAGTCCTCTGTTGACATCAAGCGCTAAGTCACCCTATACTCATCGGCACCCTATGCCCATCGGCATCGGCAACACTTTCCCGATCGGCAACCTTGTACTAGTAACTTGCCTTCACTAATCAATCCCTATCAACAATCGACATCGGCAACATCTCCTCATCGGCAATCGGCATCAGCAACTTTGCAGCTCAGACGACTTGACTTCACCGATTAACCCTTATCGGCAATCATCCAAGACTTCCAGCTTCCATCGGCAACACACTTAGTCACAGCACACTCCATCGGTAATACTGACTCATGATTTCCCGATGCCGATGGAAAACGGCCGCCGATCAACACAAGTCTTAGCTCATTTGATACGTGCCAAAAAACGGTGTCAACAGGTTGGCATTTGATGCAACCTCTTGGGTAGCAACACATAGAGGGTACCAAGAGCAGGTCAGCATCGGAATCCATTATTGAAAAGGATACTAACGAGGCTTGGAGAACAACAAAAGTTGCAAACCTTCACCAAACTTGAGATACATGACACTATCAAGTAGGTGAATGACTTCCCTACATGATGTAGATGTACCGTAAACCATGTTGCATTGCACTGTAGTATACCAGTCTTGTTGGACTACTTTTGACATTGAGTCTTCCTTTCTCGTGTCAATGGACAACTTCTAGAATCTGTTGGTTGACACTTTTCAACTTGTTTTCAACTCGCATAGGCACAGGTTCATTCATAGAAGATCTTGATTGACTAGCCATCATCGCTATGAGGAAGCAACAACAGGGTACACAGGGTCTTCTAGAGAGCACTCGAAAGGATTAACCAATGTCACACATTGACAATGGTACTCAACCTGTCATTACTGCAAACGGACCCTTGCAGAAGGAGGGAGAACAATAGTCTAAAGAGAAATTGCAGATTCTTTATATACTGGTTCTTAGTCCACCTCTCCAGAGATTTGTTCTCAACAGTTAATGAATTTTGGTAGGCACATAAGTCCCAGAGTCCTTTGACTACTGCCAAAAATTCAGTTCCAACAAACACTTGTTCAACTGTCCAAACGAACACCTTCCAACACTGCCCGGTTTGAAACAATAGCGAACCAACTGACAAGACATCTGTCATCTTTGAAGCTTTACTCATCTGAGCCTTAACCCACTTAAGCCATTGAGGTATCCTAAGCTAGAAAAGAGCCCATAGAGTTTTGACAAGCTAACCATGTTCAAGCCTCTAATTGTTAGCTTAAAGGCAACATGAGTAACATTCTGCCATCTGAATAGATTTCTCATCTTTCCTTTTTTTGCTTCACACACATGTGGTGTTTTCTGCATTGCTTAACTCTTCATGTTGTAGTGGCATCTTTTTGTTAGGAGGTTAGGATATTCCCTTACATGTTTCCGAGCAAAAACACCCTTAACCATTGACTTTTGCACCAACTTGATTATGCGCAAGTACTAAACTTGTGAGGTGTTTTGTAGGGCACAAGGCGTAGTCTAAATGGAGAAACATTCCTAGAAAGGCAAGGTACCCCTTCTAGATATGCTCAAGTGCTTCATACCAAAGAGTTCTGAATACTCTCTTCTTGCAGCGTTTGACACATATGTATGTTGACTGATAATAGGAACATGTTTTTCTCTAGCTTTTGACTTAGATGATACAACACCTTGTACCATCTGTGTGATTGTCCATGGTAGAATTGACTTGACAGACAACACATGGTCTAGAGGAAACAACAACGCTCGTATTGCTGACCAACAATGTTGCTTCTTTGTGTAACATTGTTCTATGAGACATAGCCTTCATATCTACCACGGAGTTATTAATTCCCTGAAGATTAACACCCTCACATGTAACTAATCAGTTGCTTCTCAACGCTAAAAAGCTCCAAGGCTTCAGCTCTTGTAGTAGGTAAATTCAGCACACAACTGTATATCAGCAAACACTTTCAACATTACCAAACAAGGGATCCCATCCGAGATGGTTGATTCTGACAGTGGAACCATCTTGCATGAAGATTGAGATCTTGAATTCAAAAAGATCATAAGCACTAGATGACTTAATCTAGCACCTGATATTTCTTAGGAAAGTCTGGTCAGACAGACACTTATCCAAGTTGAAGTGTTGTGTGTCCTTTTGATCCAATAGGGAGGATATAAGTGTTACTCAACATACGGATATCCTCACTTAGGGACACGGTCAAGTATCATCCTTTGTATGCCACTTCTTGTAGTCTCTTAATGTTTATGTCTGTGACCTATTCTTCAAAGGTTACCCTCTTGGTATATTCATAACAAATTCCATTTGCATCTTCAGAAAGAACCTCTGTTGCATTTGGTCCGATGTAGGTATGTTTCGATAAGATATGGGAAGATAACCAAGGAGAAACACACGAGAAGATATGACACCAGTGTATCTTTTGCAATGGATTAGGACTAACCATTCATGATACCAGCGCGTGCCAAGCAACACAACCTTGTGGTCGCGGTCCACAGGATGCCCTCGGTTTCGTCGCGGCACCGTAGAATGCTCATCGTAACACCACTACAAAATGTACACTAACGAGAAATCTCATGCGAAGCAAATTGGATTGCATAGGAGCAAGAACTATGCAAGGGAGGAATAGCAAGTAAAGCTAGTCACAAGGTTTATAGTCAACAAGAAGATCCCAAGGTAAAGACAAGGCACATGAGCAACAAGGATTTTCAAGTGCACACAAGGAGGAGTGGAAGATTATTGATTTAACTCCACATACAACTTTGTCCTTACCAAAGAGATTACTAGACATAGGTTAAGACGAGATCTGATCTTGTCAAGGCGTGGCATGAGATCCAGATAGATCAAAATCTAGCGAGTTTGATAAAGTTAGAGGCAACAAGAAAAGACTCTAGGGACAGAGCCGATCCACTGATTAAGGACTCATTCGGTAAAGCACGATATGATCTTGTGTGAAAAAGGGTTCCAAAACCAGATAGATAGAGATAGACGTTACACTCGATCACTCAAAAGATAAGGAACAAGGAGCTCCGATAAGGGTTTGGATTTGGGATGTCACACACAAGAGCACAAAATTCACATCATAAGCAAACACTCAAGGGAACTAAGCTTTAGTTTATTAGACAAACCAAAGTATAGTTATACAACCAACTCAAAGGCTAACAACCACGTCTATCGGTTCCGGATTCTAAGAGAGAGAACACGATTGGAGCTGATAGCCAGGAGATTATGTAACTTGAGAGCTGATCCAGAGAAAGCTATTCGACACTTGAATGCTCACCGAGGACACGAGAGGTGATAGCTATGGTACCAACTAGGTAACAAAACAACCACACACATATATCATGAGCTCAAGCAAGCATTTGAGAAAACAATCACACTAGCTTAAGCATGCGTATCAAGCACCAAAACTTCATACATTACAAACATTCAGCTATACCAACATGTCAATACAGAAACATGCAAAACATGGTGGTAGGATGTTCTATGCTCTAACACTTAATTTCTATTACCATGTAAATGCATATCTCTTCACTAGTAGATGATCTACTATACCAAATCAATCCTTCCCTCTACCATCACTACACACATGATCTACAACCCCTTCATGCTTCTGGTTTCTAAAATCTTTGCAAGGTTGGTTGTAGATGTGTTTGTGTATCACAAATTTTGCAAATCTCGTAGTGGTTTTCATCTTGAGGATAGGTTCGAAAATGTTAGAGTTAAAGGGGAAACCGCTTCACCAACATGAGTTACTCTTGAAGGTTTCCCAAAGACAAGTTTGTGTCTCAAAAATAAGCACTTTCAGGAGATAACCCAAGCTTTGTTCTTTTCTTTTAAAGTTTGCTTAAAAAATATATATTTCTTTTTAGTTTCCCAAAATTCTAAAATGAATAAAAATGACTTGTAAAATGAGATCAAGGGAACTTTTGTGAAAGTGTTCCTTCGGGTATTTTTGTCACTAACCATTTCAGGTTTGAACAAAAAGAATGACGGAACAAAACACAAGGTATGTCCAACCAAACATCTTTTAATAATGAAGCACATTCAAAAGAAAGTTCCACATCCTAGACTTGGATTTGCTCATTATCAAATGTTGCAAAATCCAAGTATGGGGAAGTGGAGTTCTCTAAGAAATTCATGACATTCTTCATTCTTAATTTTGTTTGGTTGTCTCTACCTTGCTTTCTCTTTATACCTTGCTCATCTTGATAAGTCATAGAAATAAAAAAAATGCAAATGCTCATCTGGTTCACCATCCATACTCTTGTCTCTTTTTAAATGAATCTCTTTGTGTCTTCATGCTTCCTGGTTCTTTTATAAGTATGCTTTGGTTTGGGAGTAGAAATTGTGCTTCCAAAAGCTCTTTAAATTAAGCATGGTGCCTAGGTTGAATAGCCTTCCTTAATCAAATTAGACATGGTGTCAAGTTTGATTATTGAACCAAAAACTACTTGTATAGAATTTGGTTGTACTCTTGGACTAACCAATGTTTGATAACTTCAAAATTTTGGTGGGTAAGTCATGAGATCTTTCATAGAGACAAATCAATGTTTGAGAGTAATGAAATAATCTTGTGCATCTTTGCCTCAACCTTGCTTAACTTTTAAAGAATTGGTAATCAATGCTGAAACATCTCTTTCTGTGCTAAAATGTTAAAGCCAACTCTTCTATAGCATAGAAGTTGTCCTTCTTTCCTATGACAACATTGCCCTTGCTTCAAAATATTTGTACATTCCTTCGGGTATGTGTTGTCCACTAATCCTTTGCAGGAGAGAAGCAATGAATGGAGAAAAAGGGTCTGAGTACAATGCAATGATTCACAGAAGAAAGACCATTCGTCATCATCAATATCGTGACGCAAAGAATCATCACGCCTTGAGATTACGGCTGCAACACCTTTAAAGGTAAATGGTCAATGTCTTAAAGTTTTCATAAACATGAATCACCTGAGCCTGAAATTGACATGGTAGATTTTGTCCTTAATCCAATTTAGAACTAAAATCTACATGTTTTAATTTTTTGTTCATTTTTCATGTTTGGCCCTAGAATTAGCATGTACCTAGCCTTGTCACCTCCCACACGAAATCTTGGCCCATTTGGCCCCGAAAGGTGGTCGGCCGACCGTGTCTTTGGGCTTTTCAGCCCGAGATTTCACGGCCTGACTCACTTGACTCGTGGGAGTTCCAAACCTGGCTCGGTCGGACCAGACCTTTCAAAAGGCGGTCGGCCGACCATGCTTTGAACCCATTCAAAGTGCCTGTTGCTCCTAAACTTAGGACCAAAATTCCTATCTTGTTTCCGGCACGATCCAAGTGAAAATAGAGGCGAAGGACGTTGGGTTCTCTCTTCTTAACCTCTCCCTCTCCTTCCTCCTCTTACCTTGTTCTTCTTCACCACCAGTAGAAATTTCATCTCCTCTTGCTTCCCTTCTCACCTTCCTTGACCTCACCATGGTTCCACCAAGAAGAAGAGCGATATGGAAAAGTTTTGCGTGTTTAGAGCATGAAGAGATGCTTGTCATCCCTTATGCAAAGGCCACAGGACTTTCTCTCTCCATCTTCTCCCGTGGATCACCTTAGCCCTTCATAGCAACAAGATACTTAGGCATGATAGTCTATCACTCTTGAATCAATGAACATGTGCCTAAGCTATCAATGATAAAAGAAACTCTTGGTTCTGGTGGTATCTTACCCTAGCAGAACCCCTGCATTTGATCTCTCTCTATCCTGTTTTCAGTATATAGAGAAACAAGTAAGGGGGGTATCGGTTGACACCCCAACACACCATTTCACCAGATCGACCATGGAATCATGATGTACACATCCATAACATGCTCCACAAAAAAGTTGGACCAAATCGGCCACTTTTGTGCATCGTCTGATGCACTTTGGAAGCCAAAATTCAGAACAGACAGAGTGAATCAAGATTCAGAGGTAAGGAATTCTATTGCAGAGATCGAAGTGGCCAATTGGCTCCAAAGGGCGGTCGGCCGACCGTGCCTATAGGCCTCGGGCCCACCAGCCAGCGTCCACTCAACTTCAACATCCTTTCTGGCTGGTTTGCCACGTCTCTCCCCTTTTTCCTTTATGCTTTTATCTATTTACTTATTTTTCCATCTTTAAATAAAAATAATCTCTTCATGAACTTCATCACTAAGTTTATTTTTCTTTTAATATTGAATAAAAACAAGAAGATCGCATTCGAAACTAAAACTTGAAAAGTGACATGATCTATGACGTTCTGAGGTTAAAAGCGTCAGAAAGATGAATCTTGCTTTTTGCTTATGCTAGTGGGAAAATATCTTGATAGGAAACCATATTGACTAAGTTGTTGATTAATGTGATATAGTTCTCGTCTCATGGTTCATACCCTATCTATTTAAAGTACTTGGAGATTAACTTTTGAAACATCATAAAACCATAATGTCACTACTCCTCTATAGTGAGAAAATTCCTACCAAAGCCATCTATGCTCTTTCATGATATAAGCTTTCTACATAAGCTGCTTGCTTTGTGTTGAGTTTGGTCAAGTTTTGTGACCCTTGTTGAGAGACTTATCATGCTCCCAAGATCAAGATCATGTACACGCCACATATACATGCTGCTTCTACACTTGAAGTACGTAGAAACATGCCTTACATTTTCCACATAGTTCATGCTTCATGTTCTAATAGAAATTCTCTCTCTAGTATATGTTGTTGGTCAATGAGACATAGACTATGCAAAATTATGAAAAAATAGGGGCACATGAAGGTCCCAAGTTTTAGAAAAAAATGATGAGCAAATCAAAGCTCATAGAAAAAGAAAATAAATAAATAAAGATAGCTATGTCTCAAAATAATAAGTTAGGAAAGAGAGATCATATAATGGAGTTTTGATCATTTGCCATGTTTCCACACACTTGCACATCTTGATCTAAGAGTATGACATTTCTCTCCTTGGATCCAGAATTTGACTTTATAATATATGCAACGTAAGTATGCTACATTGTTTATCCCTACCTAAGCTCCACATAAGCCTTTTAGAAGTAGGAAGATAAAAAGGAGGCAACCTCATGTTATGCCTTGGTAAGGATTCATACACCTTGAGCGATCTAGAGTGCTATATGAGGAGTAAGTTGACTTATGAGATTTCTTTTGAAAAATTTATCAAAAACTCCAAGTACTAAAATATGAAATGGGAGGATGACTTTGCCTAGAGAGTTGTTCCATTTCTCAACTTCTTAAGGATATATGTTAGCCAGTACCACATATCCCATTGGTATGACAAAATGTCTTGAATGAATCTTTATGCTTGCTTTATACTTTGAATAGCATAGTCTTGTTATCTCTTAACCTTTACTCGAGGACGAGCAAAGAGGTAAGTATGGGGGATCTTGTTGACGGTAATTACGAGCTATTTTTTCACCATCAAAATACTGTCAACATCCTCATATTCAAAGGAAAACAAGTATCACATGAACATATTTTACCCAATAACTAGTTCCACATGTCCCTTGACTATTTGAGTGCAGGTAATGACAAATGGGGACTTTTGGGAGCTAGTGGGCCCACACTTAACCCAAGCATGGCCATGCATTTCATGATCTAATCATTTGAGTGGTCCAGTGATATATCTCTCATATGAAGAGTGGAAAATTCCATATTGATTGACTATGTCTCAAAGCATGTTTCCCGACAGACCCGAAAGCTACCTTTATAACTACCCAGTCAAGGAGTAGCGTTTGGTAGTCCCTAAGTAGGTCATTTCACATCTTGAGTACATACGACAATCTTAGGTCTAAGGACATAACGTACACGATGTGTATAGAGACAATCTTAAGTCGGGTCTATCCAGCCCCATGTCATACATGTGCCCACATTATTAGTTTGACATCTCTATGTCCATGACTTGTGAAACATAGTCATCAACTAATAATTTGTTGATCTAATATTCATGCGCGTTCTTGCACGAACTCTGATCAGGGACAACTTAAGAATAACCATACAAGTAAAAGAGTTTCACAAACAATTCACATAATTGCTAATCAATATAAGTTGTCTTTAATGGATATTCATTGAACTCATAACATGTCATGGATATAAGGAAATACAATCATCTCTATGATTACCTCTAGGGCAGACTCCCAACAGTCTCGCACTTGCACTAGAGTTAATCTCGAAGATATCTAATACCCATAGCTCTCATGTGCGCCTCATGCTTAGGTTGTAGAACAACCTTTGTCAAAGGATCTGCAACATTCAAATCCGTATGTCTCTTGCACATCTTGATCTCATCTCGACCGACGAACTCTCGAATGAGATGAAACTTCCGCACTACATGTTTGTTCTTTTGGTGATTCCTAGGCTCCTTAGCCTACGCAATCGCCCCATTGTTGTCACAATGTAGATTCAATGGGCTGGACGCATTTGGAAACACACCAAGCTCAATGAGGAACCTCCTCATCCAAACACCTTCCTTTGCAGTGGCAGAAGCTGCAATGTACTCGGCTTCTGCTGTAGAATCGGTCACCGTCTCCTACTTGGAACTTTTCCAACTTACAGCACCACTATTTATTGTGAACACAAAACCTGATTGAGACTGTGAATCATCTATGTCAGTTTGGAAGCTAGCATCGGTGTAACCATTTACAATGAGCTCCTCCTCACCTCCATAGATTAGGAACACATCTTTAGTCCTTCTCAAGTACTTAAGGATGTTTTTAATAAGCGTGCAGTGACTCTCACCTGGATTGGCTTGGTACCTGCTCGCAACACTTAGAACATATGAGACATCTGGGCGAATACATATCATGGTGTACATGATGGAACCAACCGCCAAAATGTATGGAACCTTACTCATGCGCTTCCGCTCATCAGCTGTCGAAGGACACTACTTCTCGCTAAAACGCATACCATGTGACATAGGCAAGAACCCTTTCATGGATTGGTCCATGTTGAACCGTTTCAACACCTTGTCAATGTACGTATCTTGGCTTAATCCTATAAGCCTCTTTGATCTATCTCTATAGTGCCCAAAATGTATGTTGCTTCTCCTAAATCCTTCATAGAAAAACTATTATTCAGTGAAGTCTTTATGGATTGCAACATAGGAATGTCATTCCCAATCAATAGTATGTCATCCACATACAAGATTAGAAATACAACAGCGCTCCCAGTTTCCTTCTTGTAAACACAAGGTTCTTCTTCATTCTGATGAAAGCCAAACCCTTTGATCACTTCATCAAAATGAATGTTCCAACTCTGAGATGCTTGCTTCAACCCATAAATGGATTTTTGTAGCTTGCATATTTTTCCAGCATTATTAGGATCAACAAAACCTTTGGGTTGTATCATATACACGTCCTCTTCCAAATTTCCATTTAGAAAGGCTGTTTTAACATCCATCTGCCAAATCTCATAATCGAAATAAGCAACAATTGCTAGAATGATCCGCATAGATTTAAGCATCGCTACCGGCGAGAATGTCTCGTCATAGTCAACTCCTTGAACTTGCTGAAAACCCTTTGCAACAAGTCGAGCTTTATAGACATGAATGCATATCCTTTTTCTTTTTATAGATCCACTCAATAGGTTTAACCCCATTAGGTGGGTCAACCAAGTTCCAAACTTGATTGTCTCCCATGGAATCTATCTCGGATCTCATGGCACTTTGCCATTTCTCGAAATCTGGGTCCATCATTGCTTCCGCGTATGTCGCAGGTTCGTCATCGTCTAACAATAACACTTCCCCACGTGCCTCATGGATTCTTGCTGACCTTCGTGGTTGTGGTGGTGTTTCTCTTGCCACAGGTATCTCAACTTGTTCTACTACATTAGCATCACTCATAGAGTTATCCCCTATTGGTTCATCTTGAACTTCTTCAAGATACACCTTTTGTCCACCTTTCTCTTTATTGAGAAACTCTTTCTCTAAGAAAACACCATTTTGAGCAACAAACACTTTGCCCTCTGATCGGTTGTAGAAGTAATACCCTAAAGTTTCCTTTGGATATCCCATGAAAAAGCATTTGTCCGACTTGGGTGTAAGTTTATCTAACATAAGTCGTTTGACATAAACTTCACAACCCCAAATCTTTAGAAAAGACAAACTGGGACTCTTACCAGTCCACATCTCATATGGTGTCTGAACTACGGACTTAGACGATACCCTATTTAATGTGAAAGCGGTTGTTTCTAGAGCATATCCCCAAAACGAGAGTGGTAGGTCTGACTGGCTCATCATAGACCAAACCATGTCCAACAAAGTCCGATTATGTCACTCGGACACGCCATTTCTCTGAGGCGTTCCAGGTGGAGTAAGCTGTGGAACAATTCCGCAACTCTTTAGATGATTGCTAAACTCATGGCTCAAATATTCGCCTCCACGATCAGATCGCAAGGCTTTAATTTTCTTGCCACGTTATTCTCTACTTCATTCTGAAATTCTTTGAACTTTTCAAATGTCTCAGACTTATGTTTAATTAAGTAGACATGTCCATATCTACTAAAGTCATCAGTGAAGGTTATGAAGTATTGGAATCCGCCTCTAGTTGCCGTACTCATTGGTCCACATACATCAGTATGTACAAGTTCCAACAAGTCTGCCGCTCTCTCAGGAAAACATGTGAAAGGCGACTTGGTCATCTTTCCCAACAAGCAAGCTTCACATGTCTCGTATGATTCAAAATCAAACGAAGTTAGAAGCCCATCAGAATGGAGCCTCTTCATATGATTCTCACTTATATGACCTAAACGACAATGCCACATATAAGTGGGACTTAACTCATTAAGCTGAGGCCTTTTAGCATTAACATTACAGATAGGTGCATCATCAAGATTTAAAATAAACAACCCATTCACAATAGATGCAAAAGCCACAAACATGTCATTCTTTGAGATCACACAACCATTGTCTTTACTCGTAAATGAATAACCATCCTTCATCAAACATGAAGGTGACACAATGTTTCGACTTAAACTAGGAAAAAAATAACAATTATTCAACTCCATGATAAATCCTGACGGGAGGTGAAGTTGTATCATCCCAACGTTCAATGCAACAACTCTTGCATTATTGCCCACGTGAAAATCAACTTCTCCTCTTTTCATGCTTCTACTTCTTATCATTCCCTGCATCGTATTGCAAATATGAGCAACCGATCTGGTATCAAATACCCAAGAATTAATATAAGAATCAGTGAGAAAAATGTCTGTAACATAAACGACAAGTCTACAAGTGGCCCAAGTACTCTTACTCGACCAATAGTTGATATCGGCCTCTAGCAAGACGTGTCAACTCCTATGCATACTGTAACACCCTAGTGTTAAGCATTGCATAATCCACATGATCATTGCAAATCATTCATTGCATAAGCATCATCATGAAGCATCATGGCATTTCATTTTAAAAATCAAGTTAAGTTAACATTGCTTAGAATGATGAAGTAAGATGGATTCATAAAAATTGGTGGTGTTTGAATCAAGTCTTAAAAACAATGCACTTAATTAATCTTGCTTTTAAAACCCTAGGTTTAATATGAGAAATAAAATTTAAAAGCCATTTTGGAATCATTATCTTTTATTAAAAGAAAGGCTTCACATTTGATTTTAAATTCTAATTAAAAAGATAGTTTAAATCTTTTGAACAACTTTGGTATTCACACCAAAGCTTGGTTTTGAATTTTTAAACCTGTTTGAAAAAGAAACAAATCAAAACAAGAAATGAAATTAGAAAAGAAAAAGAAAAAGGAATTTCCTTACCTTACTGGGCCGGCGCCGACGAAACGGCCCAGCAGCGCAAGCCAGCCCGGCCTGCCCACGCGTGCAACAGAACCGCCCAAATTACAAAAACTTAAGTCCAAAAACTCACCGCTGATGCGATAAATTTTCGTTCTTTGGCTTTTATAACCCCGGTAGTCCGTGAAACCCCGACGGATTTTATTCCTTGCTCATTCTTAGCCAAGAATCGCTTTAGTTCAACAGACCATCCATACGTTGCATAAAGTTCAAATACGAATACATCAGAGTACGAAGTTTAAAAGTTATTACAGAACCCAATCTCTTGCAGCGGAAATAGTTTTGAAACCAACTCACACACACTTAGTTCATTACAGTGCCAGTAATAAGTCGTTTCTCACAAAAGCATAGATGAGACTTTAGAAGTGACCATCACCCATGGTCCTAGTTGTCGCCCATAGTTGGGTAGAGACAGTTGATGCAGTACCGTTAGTACATCTGTCCATCTGCAACAACATTGGGAATAGAGCCCTGAGTACTCGAGTGTACTCAACTAGACTTACCCGTCTTAAACTAAAATAAAGACACCAAGGATAATGCAGGCTTTTATGATGGTACAAGGTCGAACTCTCTTTTGCGGAAAAGCATCTACTATTGAATACTTAGAAATGAAGCCATGTTTTATAATCGTTACCTGTCTTCTAGGTTAGCACCTGTACTAAACAATACACTTGATTAAACAGAGAATGACCAGTTTGCCCTTCTGGTCTTATCATATCATTCCATCGGAACCATTCAAGTAATTAATTGTTCCCACGCCAGTGTAGCAATTGTCAAGATCTCACTAACGGGGAGAGACCGTGATTCGAATCGAATTCCTATCCAGCTGGAGGGTTTATTCCTCACCCAAACCTCGCAGCCCTTGAACGGGGGCGCGGCAGTCGCCTATTCTACCATTCAAACCAAGATCGATTCATAACCCCCACGAACAAGCCCGAGGACCGTCCGGCAATTTGACCGGTAATATCCCGATGCCGATAAGGAACGACAACTAGCCTTTTACCGATCAGCACAATCCTCAGATCATATTGACATGTGTCAAAAAACGGTGTCAACACATGCCCCCCAATTTCGGAGTATAAGATATTTTATACACCGAAATTTCTTTTACTGCATCTCTGGAATCATCGGTTGTGCTGTTCCCAGTGCGCAAACTCTTCACACTCACCCTACCGATGCCCCCAAGTGCAACAGTTGAAACATCAAGGCTCATCAAGTGCTGCTCCCAAGCCAAAATGTTCAAGGTCATCGACCCTAGTTAATCTATCGGCAACATATCGATATCTGTCGATGGACTCTCATCTTTGCGCCTTGGCCTTCATTGCTTGCCCTAAGATTCCCCTCTGGAAGGGTTTCCATTGTGACACAACTCTTCTTGGCGCTCGTGTTGCATCCTCCTTCTTTGAGTCTTTGTAAGACCCTTGGGACACCATCGAGGGAGCTTAGTTTTCCAAACAGGTTGGTGTTGTTTCTCATTGCTTGTATCCGCACCACTTCTTACGTTTGGATCTCTGGAGAATACTTCCTCATCGGGCACCCTTGTATTGGCCGCCTCCTCAAGATCTTCTCGACAAATACGCTTGCCAAGCCTATCGTGTATGCTGAGCTTGCCCCCCAGCCGATTATGTGCTGACCCCTTTCCTTTGATCGGTCTGCCATAGTTTGATGCTTGATCGTCAAAACAAGGTTTCTTTTTTAACCGATCAGCAAGGTAATACCCATTGCACTCAAGGAAATTATCAGCAGTAGGTAGTTTGATGCCTTCTTCCCAACAGTGAACAAAGAAGGGACACCTCCAATGATTTTTATGCCGATGCCACTCTTGGCGCCTTTCTTCCTGCTGCCGATGTTGATCTTCATGCCAACGCCAATCTTGTTGTGGCCGTCTATGTGTGATCACAGTGTCATAAGACCTTCCGGACTACTGCTATCATCGGCAAACTTTCTCCCTGTTACTTCATGTACAGCTATTTGATGCTCAGGGTCTACCGATGCATTTTTCTTGGCAGCTTCCGATGTTAGCACCTTAGTTTTTTCACTGGTCTCCACCATATTATTGGGAAACGGGTGCTGATTGATCTTCATCGGCTTCTGGGCTTTGTAATTTTCAAACTTAATCCACCCAGACTCAATTCCTGACTGCAACTGTTGCCTAAAGACTTTGCAGTCATTGGTATTGTGCGAAGTTGCATTGTGCCACTTGCAATAACTGATTTTCTTGAGCTCTTTGGCCGATGGAATTACCTGGTGAGGTGCCAGCTTAATCTTCCCTTCTTGAAGCAATAGGTCAAACATCCTATCGGCCTTGGTGATATCCAAAGTGCATCTCTTAGCTTCTTCCTGATCGAACGGACAAGATATCGGCTTTTTGTTCTCTACCGATTCAACTAAACCGATACTTGCTTTTTCGTTTGAATCTGTCTTCTTAGTTAAAGACACCTCCTCATCCCAATTTTCTCTAGGCTCAAAAACTTCGGTGTCTTGATCGGCAACCCTTTGCATAAGATGGCTCAAGCTTTCGAACTCTTGAGACGCGTAGTTATCCCTGATGTGCGGTAGCAACCCCTAGAAAGCCAAATCCGCCAATTGCCGATCATCAAGTACCAAGCTATAGCACTTGTTCTTCATGCCTCACAGTCTTTGGACGAAGCTATCTACCAATTCATCATCACACTGCTTCAGCTTGACTAAATCGTTAAGCTTCTTCTCATGTGTGCCAGCAAAGAAGTACTTGTGAAACTGTTTTTCTAGATCGGCCTAAGTGATCACAGAATTTGGAGATAGTGAAACAAGCCACATAAATGCCGATCCAGATAACGATGACGAGAACAATCTTACCCTCAGTTCATCCTTGCTGGCTGCCTCCCCACACTGGATAATGAAGCGGTTGATCTGCTCCATCGTTGACGTGTCATCTTGGCCAGAGAACTTGTTAAAATCCAGCACCTTGTACCAATTTGGAAGAGGGATTAAATCGTATTCCGGAGGGTATGGCGTCCGATAAGAGTATGTGTTAACCTTAGGTTTAATGCCAAATTGTCCTTTTGCCACTTCGGCAATCTTATCGGCCCAGCACGCATCCTGCTCTTGCCGACTCATTGGTTGAACGTCGATTGGCGGAGCCGGCTGACGCGCCCCTTCGGGTCTTGGTGGCAAAACGCTTGAAGTAATTGGTGCATGCGCAGTACCAGTCATCTGACTATTATGTGTCAGCTGATTGGCCGATGGGTAGCTTTGCATACTCACTAGATTATGCTGTGGCATTACATTCATCGGTTGTTGTACCGATGTTTCATTGTGTACGCTCACTTGTGAGTACTGCGGCGAAGTAGTACTTATCGGCTGATGTACCGATATTTCATTCTGAAGACTCGCTGACAGATGATACTGTGGAGCTCTTGCCACTTGGTATCCAGATTGCACAACTTGCTGCTGGATCGGTAATTGACCGATCCAACTTACATTAGATGTCATCGGCATATGACTTGCCGATGACTGATAACCAGTTGGCGCCCGCTGCTCCTGTACCGTTGGATGATCGCCTTGATTTGCAGGTACTACAGCTTGAGGAGCTATTGCCGATACAGGCTGACTAACAGTTGTCATAACTTGTTGCATCGGTAAATAACCTACCGATGGTTGTGTATAAAGCACTCTGGGTATCGCCATCTGATATCCAGGCTGCGCAACTTGCCGCTAAATTGGTAACTGACCAGTCCAACCTAGATTAGAAGTCATCGGCATGTAACTTGCCGATGGCTGATAACCGGCTGACGCCTACCGTTCTTGTGGCCCTGGGTAATTAACAAAATAACTACCTTGGTTAGTAGGTACTCCAGTTTGAGGAACCATTGCCGTCATGGGTTGACTTGCAGCTGCTGGGCCTTGTAGTATCGGCAAAGGACTTACCGATGGTGGCATATAAGGAACTCTGGGAATCACCATCTGAAGGTCTTCTGACGGCAACTGCACCGTTGGAGAGGATGTAGCATAATGCATTACCGGAATCATCGGCCGTGCAGGTATTGCTGATGCTACGGGAATCTTCCACCCTGCATTGTAATCTTGGACCAATTTGGATTCAGCAGATGGACTTGGAGGCATACCGTATCCCCACTGACTCTGGGCCACAGGTCCAGACATTGTTGACGCCCCCATATTTGCATTCAACTGAGTAATGTTTGTTGGGCTCGATCTTGGCAACATGATCGCATCGGCAGATTGGTTCATAATCGGTGAAGACACCCTTGGAACCGCCGATGGGATCGTAACAGATGCCGATCCGAGTTGATGATACGCCGGATCAACGTAATATGGTGCTTGTCCTTCCTTGAAAGTTTGCTTGATAGCATTGTATACAGTATTGGACAGCACATTGGATTGGCTAATTAATACATGATTTAATGCAGAATTAACCATCTCTTGTAATTTATCAGGATTGGCGTCGAAGGTGACCTGCCGTGGATCTTGCTTCTGGATAGCTTCGCCGATCCCGTTTAGGCTGAAGTACTTCAGATACAACTGTTTGTACTCCTCCATAGCCCGCTCCATAGCTTGCTTCTGATCATCTCTCAGATTTGCTTCGGAGACTTCAATGACACTCCTTGGATTGATTCCAGCAGTATTGTCCATTAAGTTGTAATGGACTTAAACCATGGTCAAAGATGTGAGGTCCCACCGGGTGTGCCAAAAGAGGTGTTGACACAAAAAGCGTCAGGATCTGTGAACACCTCGGGCTTATACCCGAATTCGATTTCCGAGGGTGTGCCAGTCGATTTGACCAGTTAATCGACAAAGACGATAACTAGAACAAGATCTGAACGAGACAACGGCGATGCGCCCAGATGTCAAGGCTCAAACCTAATCAGGATAACTAGAACAATAGCAGAACGAGACGACAGCGATGCGCCCGGACGTCAAAGCTCTGATTGCTCAAAACACGGAACTTGCATGGGTTGACGGAGGTCGATGAGATGCAACCCGTCGAAAACTTGAAGAACTCGTAGATAATTACACCTAATGCGGTAAAGGTAAATTGCTGGAAAAGTAGATAAAAAAGTAATTCATTTGTATTGATATGTTTGGATATGATCGTTTACAGCACCCCTGGGTACCTATTTATACTACGGCAGAGGGAGTTGTAGATAGATACGACTCGTACCTTTCCTAAATAAAACAAACTTCTATTTTATAGGAAATAACTGACTCGCGCAGGAGTCGGACTCAAACAATAATATTTTCCTAAACAAACTCTTTTATTTTAAGGGAAATAAATGACTTGTGCAAGAGCCGGACTCAAACTTCTATAACAATACTGGTATAAGATCACCAGTTTTCTTATGTCTCCTCCCCGATGAAACTTTCCATTAACACATCCTTCCGATCCGCAATTTCCTTTTAACGTCATCGGCAACCGTATGCTCACATTAGCCATGTCATCTTTCATCGGCAACATCCGATAACACCTTCCATCGGCAGACTTCTTCCAATCTGCAACCTTCTATCGCCATCGGCAGCTCTCTGCTGACACTAGCCACTTCATCCTGCTTCTATCGGCATCATCATTCATCGGCAACTTTCCGTCCTCATCGGCAATATTCCTCCTATCAACAACATTCTTGTCTTTATCGGCAATTTGACCGGTAATATCCCGATGCTGATAAGGAATGGCAACTAGCCTTTTGCCGATCAGTACAATCCTCAGATCATATTGACATGTGTCAAAAAACGGTGTCAACAGTATGGTATTAGCTGAGCTGTTGTTACAACTGAAGCTCTAATAAAGACTCGGATCCCAACAGCATGTGATTCCTATGCTAGCTTGGTCATGAGTTGGATGTAACGTGCATCTGCTCTAGTGACAGAGATTTGATCTATAAGCATTAGTACGAATTTGTGCCATGCTATGGTTATGATCCTTGAATAATATTAGTCAATCTCTTTTGAGATGACCTCAAGCACCATCACCTTGTGCTCAAGGGACTCCACGAGAAAGAAAATTATCAAGTCGTCATGCATATTTGACTACTTGGTATAAACAATATTTCTTAGCAATAATCAAGAAATAAAAGGATATACTAGTATATGCCTATTACAAAATATAGCACTATGTAAAGAGTCAACTTTTACAAAAGAGAAGAGAGTTCATAATACTTATGACTCAGAACTCGATATGAAGAAATCAAACAAAGAGCGGACATGCTCTGAGATGCCCATCTCATCTTGTTTGGTGAAGCTGGCAATCATTTTCTCAAGGTTCTGTAATCGAACCTGGTCTTGAGAGCACATCTGCTCTAGTTCAGATTTTAATGAATTTGCCTCCATTGATCGATCTGTGTGGGAAGATGAAATGAGCACTGTGCTCTTGTAGATGCATCGCTTGATCATGAGCATCCTCAACTTGCCTAAGATTGGCAGTATAACCTTATGATCGACACATCTTAACTTCTTCTTTTTCAGGCCCAAGACTCCCTAGGCAGCTTGTTTTCCTTCGGCGTCAACCTCCAGGACGAGGACGAAAACCAAGAAGACTCTGCTCCAGCAGACAGCTTGTTCTCTTTCGCCATTAACATTCCCGATGAGGACGAGGACGAAGAAAGCTCTGCTCCAACTTTATCGGCAGAAGTCAAAGTCAAGCTGGAAACGTTACTATCTCTACTGCAACAAGATATGCCCAATCTTGTTCAAGACTCCACCGCAGCAAAGATAGCCTTTAAGGACATCCAAGGCCACTTATCTACCGATACAGAGGAAATACTCTTCCAGGCGGCATTCCTTGAAAGCAAGCAACTCCAGTATCAAAGACTTTCCCGTCACATAGCTGATAGGACTGCTCGATCCAAGACTGAGGAAGAGATGCTCAAGTTCAAACAAATTGCCGACGAGAAGCACAAGAGCATCGGCCAAGCAGAAGCCTCCGGCACCAATCCCGAGCAAGAAATCACTCAGTTATCGGCAAGGAAAGAAGAGCTGCTGACTGAATTGAAAAGGGTTGAAGAAGCCCTGAACACAGCCAATCAAAAGAATGCTCAACTGCCCGATATCATCAAGGCTCTGCGACAAGAAAGTGATAAAAACGCCCGACAAGCCATCTTGTTGAAGAAGAAGATCAAGCCAGTCGAAGGGTCTGCCAACGCCGATGCCAAGGAGATGGAGGAAATAGAACAAATTCGCCTGCGTGCGATATCATTCATCTAATCCTTGTTGTAATTTATTACAATTTATCGTATCGGCAAATGTAACATTGATACTTGATTTTGCTCTGTAATGTAATGTCAGTACAACTTTTACCGATGCTTATATAACTTTTCTTTCCATCGGCACTCAATTGAGCATTTTATGCATCTACCCAAATACTAGGCTAATATTTTTTCAAGTATTTACCGTTGATTGCTCTGGAGAATGCAACCCCTTCGAGAGTTTCTAAAATATAAGCATTGCCAGGAGCAGACTATTTTATCCGATAAGGACCTTCCTAATTAGGATACCATTTTCCAAACTTAGGAGTCTTAGTCCCAATCGGTAAAATCAATTTCCACACCAGATCACCATCGGCAAATTCCTTTACCTTTACTTTCTTGTCATACCATCTGGAAACTCTTTTCTTGTTTTCTTCAATGCTGATTAGAGCCCTCAACCGATGACTTGCTAAATCTTCCAACTCATCCTTCATAAGAGTACCATACTCATCGGCTGTCAATTGATCCTGAGAAAACAATCGCCTAGAACCAGTTTTAATTTCCCAAGGCAGTACAACATCGTGTCCATAGACTAACTGATAAGGCGAAACTTTGGTTGCACCATGACAAGCCATCCGATACGACCATAGGGCTTCATTTAACACTACATGCCACCTTCTAGGGTTTTCTTCAATTTTGCGCTTGATAAGTTTAATAACTCCTTTATTAGTCGCTTCAACCTGACCGTTAGCTTGGGCATAATAAGGAGAAGAATTCAATACCTTAAACCCATACTAGCAGCAAATTCATCAAATTCTCCCGATGTGAACATGGTTCCTTGATTGGTAGTAATGGTTTGAGGAATACCAAATCGGTAAACAATATGTTATTTTACAAAATCGATCATGTTTGCCGATGTCACCTTCTTCAAAGGAATCACTTCAAGCTTTGAGAGAGGCAAGGAGGTGGAAGAGACTCCGACCTTTGTGGTCACCTCAACAACGGTGACGTAGGTGCTCCTTGTGTGGAGACCGAACCTCGGATTAAATCCTGTGTCTCGCATGCTTGCTCTTGTTTCATATTCTTTGTGCTATCACTTGTTCTTGGTGTTCTTTGTGTTCTTCCTTTCTCTCTCTTGTTCTTAGGGTTGGAGAGGCCGATCTACGATTTGGTGAAGAAGCAAGGCAAGCGGAGTACTTCTACTACCTCTACATCACCTAAGGATAGTAAGGAATTAGCAGATCTGAAATCTAAGTTGAATTCCATTGAGTTTTCATAGTTCTCATAGCATTCTAGTGCAACCGGCAGTAGCACCAATAGTACCGGTCTCCCACCAGTAGTACCCGTAGTACTAATTTCTGCATCAAGTTTTTGAGTTTCAGGTTTTTAGAATTGCCTATTCACCCCCTCTAGGCCAATTATGTCCTTTCAATTGGTATCAGAGCAAGGTTCTTCTCTCATATGCTTCACCACATGAGGAAACAAAATTGGTCAAGATAGATGAAGCCGCAATAAATCAACTAGTTGAGCAACTCACTGCCAAGATCACCATCAAGTTGCAAGAACAACAACAAGCGCAAATGAACAAGATGCAAGAAGAACTTGACAAGATGAAGGAGGTCTTGAGCAAGAAAGTTGAAGATGCGGCAAGTATGAATGAGAAATGGAGAAAAGTCACCCAAGGGATTTGCTAGAATTCCATTCGATTATTCATCATCAAGCAAAGGCCCCAACACACATCTACCTATCATCAACCCCGGCAAGCCTCCTATGTTTGATGGAGTTAGATACACCGATTGGTCTCATAGGATGAAGCTACATCTTATTGCCGCAAGATGTTGGGAAGTTGTGGATGTTGGTGTGAGGATTCCGGAAGAAGGAAGTGAGATGACACCGGAGGACTACATGGAGTTGCAATTCAATGCTACGGCTGCAACCTTGATATTGCAATGTCTAACTCCGGAAGATAACAACAAGGTCAATGGGTTAGAGAGTGCAAAGCTTATTTGGGACACTTTGAAGATTTCATATGAAGGAGACAAAAGTGTGGGAGTGGGAAACATTGAACTATTGCAAGGCAAAATTGAGAACTTCAATTGGAATGATGGAGAAACCACCCAAGAGATGTTTGATAGATTCATGACAATGGTCAATAGAATAAGAGCTCTTGGCTCCAACCGATGGGATGACAATTCCGCCGCAAGAAAGTTGTGTAGAGTGTATAGAACGAAGAATTCTATACTTGCTTCCGTCATAATGGAGAGACAACTATGATACAATAACTCAAGTGATGCTTGCAAAGTTGAAGCATCATGAAGTGTTATATGATGAAGCTAAGGAAGTTGTGGGACAAAAGAAGAGTGTTGCACTCTAGGCTTCTCAAGATAGTGGATCTAACCGATGCAACAAAAAACATGACAATGAAGATAGTAGTGACAATGAGGAAGATGAAGAACTTGATGAAGATCAAGCTCTATTAGTGAGAAATTTCAAGAAGTTCCTATTGAGGAAGAAAGAGAAGATGAGAAGTGGTGGTGGAAGCAAGCCTTACAAGAAGAGATTTTGCTATGGTTGTGGGGATGATAACCACTTCATTGTAGATTGTCCAAAAGAGAAGAAGAAGAAGCAATGGAGCAACAATGACAAAGATAGAAGGTACAAGGGCAAGAAAAGAGGTGAGGCTCATCTTGGTGAAGAGTGGGACTCAAGTGATGAAAGTGATGATGACAACAAAGAGAAGAAGAAGGGTGTTGCCAATATTGCATTACAAGAATCTTCTTCATCCATCATCAACAACAAGGCTTCATCGACTTCACTCTTCTCGACTTGTCTTCTCCACCAAGACTCTTTGCCAACCTCATCGACAATGATCATCACACTCCTACTTGCCTCATGGAAAAGGGAGATAAGGTACCACCTAACTCTCCCACCCACTCTAGTGATGAAGAAGATAGTGATGATGAATATGATGAGGATTATGCCATGAAAATCATTAAAACCTATGGAAAGGCCACGACCACTAAAATCTTGAAATTAGTCTACACCATTGAGAAGCGTGAGGCATGCATAGAGTCGCAAGGTGAATTGCTCCTAGCGAAAAGGGAGAAGAACCAAGGACTTGAAGCATGCCTTGCAAAGGAAAAGAGGGAAGTTGAAAAGTTGGGTGTAGAGCTATCTTTGGCCAAGGACTCTTATGAGCGCTTGACTAGGGAGCACTCCTCACTTAACGACTCTTTAGCTAGTCTCAAGAATGAACATAGTTTGGTTCAAGAAAGCCTTACAAGCTTGACAAGTAAATATCATGAGCTTGAGCTAAACTATGGCACTCTTTGGAATAGCACTTCCTCCTCTTCTAAGGAGTCCGATGATTCCAAAGCTTCAACTAGTAATGATTGTAAAAGGTGTTATAAAGTTGATATAAATGCTTGTGCAACTAACCTTGTTGAGCTAGAGAATAAGGACAAGGAGATTCATAGGTTGAACACGATTGTGAAGAATGGTTGCAAATGCAAGGATAAGCAACCATCAACCATCTACAAGGGTTCAAGACACCCCTCCATCAAGGATGGCATTGTCTACAATAGGTATGCTGGAAAGGTCAATGGAAGGCAAATGATCAATGGAGTGTCTTGTGTCAAGTACAACAAGAGTGTTCCACTCTACGACCTTCTCAACAAGGTCAACAATGTTGTCACTCCACCTACTCCACAAGCCACCAACAAGAAGAAGCAAGTGGAGGTGCCCAAGCAATAAGTGCCTATTTCACGAAGCTATGCTAGTGATTATATGTGTTGTTGGG
The DNA here is from genome assembly GCA_022036555.1 of Microstegium vimineum. NCBI lineage: Eukaryota > Viridiplantae > Streptophyta > Magnoliopsida > Poales > Poaceae > Microstegium > Microstegium vimineum. The sequence goes on from CM039127.1 coordinate 37,349,299, forward strand.
GCAAAGATGGCAATATTGTCGTGAAGTATGTGGGTGCCCTCAAGAAGAAGCAAATCATGAGGAGTGTTTGGGTGCCCAAATCTTATGTGACTAACCCCCAAGGACCCAATTCTATTTGGGCACCTAAAACAAAGGCTTAATTTGTCTTGTAGGAATACCTCTCCGGTGGAAAGAGTTGGGTGCTTGATAGTGGATGCACAAATCACATGACCAGAGAGAAGAACATGTTCACCTCCTTTCAACCAAGTCAAGATCCAAGTGAAAGGATTGTGTTTGGTGACAATGGAACAGGTCAAATACTTGGGTTCAGTAAAATCGCTATCTCAAATGATAATTCTATTTCCAATGTATTACTTGTGGATTCGTTGGGATACAATTTGTTGTCCGTGTCACAACTTTGTGAAATGGGCTACAATTGTCTCTTTACGGATAAGGGTGTGGAAGTCCTTAGAAGTAAGGATTCCTCTATTGCTTTTATGGGTCAATTAAAGGGAAAGCTCTATTTAGTTGATTTTTCATCTAATAGAGTGGAGTCTGAGACTTGTTTAGTGGCAAAATCTAGCATGGGTTGGTTATGGCATCGCCAACTTGCCATGTTGGGATGAGGAACTTGGCCAACCTTCAAAAGGGTGAACACATTCTTGGACTAACAAATGTTTCTTTTGACAAAAATCGAATTTGTAGTGCATGTGAAGCGGGCAAGCAAGTTGGAGCTAAGCATCCTGCCAAGAACGTTGTGTTAACAATTCGACCTCTAGAGTTACTCCACATGGACTTATTCAGACCCAATGCTTACATAAGCATTGGAGGTAACAAATATGGCTTTGTAATTGTTGATGATTATTCTCGCTTCACTTGGGTGTTTTTCTTGAGAGATAAAGGTGAAACCCAAGGAATCTTCAAGAAGTTTGCACGAAGAGCTCAAAATTAGTTTGATGTAAAGATCAAGAAAGTGAGAAGCGACAATGGAACGGAGTTCAAGAACACCAACATAGAAGAGGTCCTTGATAATGAAGGGATCAAGCATGAGTTTTCGGTTCCCTACACTCCCCAACAAAATGGGGTTGTAGAGAGAAAGAACCGGACCCTCATAGAAGCCGCAAGAGCAATGTTGGATGAATACAAAACTCCAGAGAAAGACTATTGGGCGGAGGCGGTCAACACGGCGTGTCATGCTATCAATCATCTATATCTTCACAAGATTTTGAAGAAGACCACCTATGAGCTCCTCACCGGTAACAAGCCTAAGGTGCATTACTTTTGGGTCTTTGGATGCAAGTGTTTCATACTTAACAAGAAATCCAAAAGCTGAAAGTTTGCACCAAAGGTAGATGAAGGTTTCTTACTTGGTTATGGTACTAACGAACATGGATATTGTGTTTTCAACAAGACCTCCAGTCAAGTTGAAATAGCGATAGACGTGACTTTTGATGAAACCGACGGCTCTCAAAAGGAGCAAGTCAATGTTGATATATTAGGCAAAGAAGAACCTTCTCATCAAGCTATAAAGAAACTTGCTACCGGTGAAGTAAGACCCGTTGAAGATGATGATGAAGATGCACAAGTACAAGTCACTCATGACCCAAAATGCATCATGGGTCAACCAATGCCCATGGTGATGACTCTATAACAAATAGTGGGTATGAAGCAAGAGATCATTCAACTCAAGATCCACCACAAGTTGATGATGGAAATCAAGACAATGATCAAGATAGAAGCCCAAGACAAGATCATAATTCACCAATAAATCCAAATGAATATAGTGAAGATGATGGTCCAATACAAAGAAGAACTCAAGTGCCTCATCCAAGAGTACCCCAATCCATTCAACGGGACCACCCCGTTGATAACATTCTTGGAAGCATTCAAAGAGGAGTTACTACAAGATCAAGGCTAGCAACCTTTTGTGAGCACTATTCTTTTGTGTCTCCAAAAGAGCCTCAATGAATTGAAGAAGCACTTGATGATGAAGATTGGATGATGGATATGCAAGAGGAGTTGAACAACTTCACACGGAATGAAGTCTAGTCCTTAGTGGAAAGACCCAAGCAAAATGTGATTGGAACCAAATGGGTCTTCCGCAACAAGCAAGATGAGCATGGTGTGGTCACAAGAAACAAGGCACGGTTGGTGGCTCAAGGATTCACTCAAATTGAAGGTTTGGATTTTGGGGAAACTTGTGCACCGGTGACAAGGCTAGAATCAATAAGGATCATGTTAGCCTTTGCCACTCATCATGACTTCAAGTTGTATCAAATGGATGTCAAGAGTGCATTCCTCAATGGCCCCCTATCCGAATAAGTGTATGTGGAGCAACCACCGGGTTTTGAAGATCCCAAGTATCCTAACCACGTCTACAAGCTCAAAAAAGCACTCTATGGGCTCAAGCAAGCCCCTAGAGCTTGGTATGATTGTCTAAGGGATTTCCTCCTCAAATAAGGGTTTGAGATAGGAAAGGCCGATCTCACTTTATTTACTCGCAAAGTCCATAATGATATCTTTATTTGCCAAATATATGTCGATGACATAATATTTGGTAGTACTAATGTGACTTTTTGTGAGGAATTTAGTAGGATTATGACCAATAGGTTCGAGATGTCCATGATGGGGGAGTTGAAGTTCTTTCTTGGATTCCAAATCAAGCAACTCAAGGAAGGCACCTTCATTTGTCAAACAAAGTACACCTACGACATGTTGAAGAAGTTTGACATGGAGAAAGCCAAACCCATCAAGACTCCAATGCCAACAACCGGACACCTTGACCTTGACCAAAATGGTAAGGCCGTCAATCAAAAGGTATATCACTCCATGATTGGATCCCTCCTTTACCTTTGTGCATCTAGGCCCGATATTATGCTTAGTGTGTGCATGTGTGCAAGATTTCAAGCTAATCCGAAAGAATGTCATTTGATGGCCGTTAATAGAATTTTGAGATACTTAGTACACACTCCTAATCTTGGCTTGTGGTATCCTAAGGGCTCCACTTTTGATTTACTTGGCTATACCGATTTGGACTATGCCGGTTGCAAGGTATCTCGAAAGAGCACTACCGGGACTTGCCAATTTCTTGGTAGGTCTTTGGTGTCTTGGAGCTCTAAAAAGAAAAATAGTGTTTCCTTGTCCACCGCGGAAGCCGAGTATGTGGCGGCAGGCTCTTGTTGTGCCCAACTACTTTGGATGAAGCAGACCCTAAAAGACTTTGGTTGTGAGCTAAACAATATTCCCCTTTTGTGTGACAATGAAAGTGCCATTAAGTTGGCAAACAACCCCATACACCATTCTCGCATAAAGCACATAGACATCCAGCATCACTTTTTGAGAGACCACGAAGCCAAAGGAGATATCGCTTTGCATCATGTGAGCACCGAAAATCAACTAGCCGATATCTTCATAAAGCCTCTCGATGAGTCAAGACTTTGTGCTTTGAGGAGTGAACTAAATATCATTGATTATCGTAATGTGGTTTGATGTCTTGCACACACCTTTGTTTGATCTAGATTGGATAAAATGGTTGTGAAATTTTGTGTGAAGATTTCAAAATCTATTTTCTACATCTCAAGTTTGTCCATAGTTATGTATTGTTGATCGAACTGAAATCTGGACAAACATGGGTTGGTTGAAGCTCTTCACATAGGTCATTTCTCTGCTTGGCTGGGATCTCTGTCCCACCGGTAGTACCGGTTGTGGACCGGTAGTACCGAGCGTATGTCGATACTACCGGTCGGCTGGCGGGGGGCCGCAGGACTTGTTTTACCGCGTGGTGTGGTGGCTTGGGACTTTTCCCTTTTCACCCGTCCCTCCTACCCGTGAACCCCAGGCCCACAACCCCTAGCCCGACCCCTCCCTCCCGCCTGCTCCCGCCGCTCCCTTGCAAGAAACGCCGGCGGCGGCTCCCTCCCTCCCCACCCCAATTTCCTTCCTCTCTCCATCCCCTTCAAATCCCTTTGGTGGAGAGATTCCCCTGGCTGTGGTGATCCTTTTGGTGGTGGTGGTGTTTTCATGGAGGCTTCCCATTGCTTGGATTTGGTCTCTTCTCCTCGAGTAGCAAGGTATATGGTGCTCATTGCCCGATCTCTCAATGTACTTTGCTCTAGGCCAATCTCTTGCTCTTGCTCAGTCCCATAGGGGTTCTAATGCTAGTAGAGTGGTTCTTGTGCTTTTGGTTTGCTCGATTTGGCCATGTATGGGGGGATTGTGCTCATGCACAGTGGATCGGTACTACCGGTCCCTGACCAGTACTACCGGTCCCTACGCAGGGTCCCCTCCCCCTCTGTCTCGCCATCTCGAGCAAGCCTCGCCGCTTCTCTACATGTTCTAGCAACTTATTTTCCCCTCTTTTGTTGGTTCTATAGCATGGAAGGTCACCGAAGAAATCCTTCTCGTCGTGCTCGTTCATCCTCCGGTGATGCCGGTGATGGCCGCGCTGTTCGTGGCCGTGGCAGTAGCACTGCACGTGGTGCTACTATTCCTACCGATCTGACGGCTCATGAGGCCGCTCGGTCCGCAGCTACGGCCAATCCTCGCGGGACTTGTGAGTGTCCTCCTCTTCGGCATCGGGAACATGTTCACAACAAGGTTCCTACCTCAGATGTTCTGATTGAGGGTCGTGCCATTGATCCTTGAGTGGTTGCTCGGTCACCCCTTCATATTGGAGTTCTGCCTTGACAGCTTCCTTATCATGACAAACCAAATCTTCGACTTAAGCATCCTGGAACTGCTCCTGGCTTTACTCCCTCCTTTTCAGTTGATTATAGGAAGAGGACTCCCCATCTGAGGACAATGCGTGCAGATAATCCATATGAATATGTGAAGTGTGAAGGGCTTGAGGAAAGATTTTGGTCACAATTTCACTTCGACTACTACAACTTTGTTCTCTATCATGATGGTCAGCGCCACTATCCTCCTCTCTTTATGCACGAGGCCATGTTGCTTGATTCTCTGCAGAAGCACAACCATCTTGAGATTGATGCTTTGATCACACAGCTTGATGAGTGGCGGCTTCTCCCTTTGATGACTTTTGTCAAGGACTGGAACACTGAGGTGATCTATCAGTTTTGGGCCACTCTGTTTGTTGATCGCCCCAATGATGTGCTTCACTGGATGACCCAAGGTATTCACTACCACTGTGACTTTGTCACTTTCTCTCGACTCTTGGGGTTTGATAAGCTTGATCGTGAGGCTCCGGATATTCATGACATTTATGCTAGTGGCATTACCACCAAGGATCTTGTGGCAGCAGACATGTACACAACGGCTAAGCATGCCAACTTCAAGTCTGCACATCTGAGGCCATATTTCTATGTGTTGAACAATATGATTCGCCTCACCATTGATCCCAAGATTGGAGATTCAGCTCATATCCAGACTGATGCTCCGAAGATCTTGGTTCGCTTTGGTTCCCGTGGTGGGCGGTTTAGTGTGTCTCGCTTTATGTGGGGCAAAATCATTGAGGCTTCAGCTGATACCCACAAGTCCCTATCGTATGCTCCTTATCTCATGCATATCATTGAGCAGGTAGTTGGCCGTCAGTTCAACTATGATATTAAGCATGCCACCTACAGTGTAAGGAACCTGATAGTCAAGACTAGTGGCTCACATAGTGATGATGATGAGGAAGCTGAGGAAGAAGAGGCTGCTTTTGATGTTCCACCGGCTACTTCACCCCCTTGCCGCTCCTCTTCGGCGCATTGTGGGCCTGGTGAAGGACGTGGTGGCGGTTCTCGATCCGTCCTCAAGAAGTTCTTTGCATATTCCTGTTACACAGCTGAGAAGGAGGATCGCCGTCTCCGCCGGATTGAGGAGAGTCTCAACATACCACCATCTTCTCCTTTGCGTCCTTTTGAGGATCCTTTTGAAGAGGACGTGGCTCCTACTGCTCCTTCTTCTCCTGATGTTGATCTTGGTGGAGCTGCTCATGGTGTGCCCCCTCTTGGTGAAAAAGGCTATGGCGGATTTTCTCATGGTGAGCAGGGCTATGGAGGCCCCTCTTCTTATGGTGGTGTTGCTGCTTATGGCTTTGAAGCCATCTTTGGTGAGCCTTACTCTAGTCAGGGTATCTATCCTGGCCAGGGTAGCTCTTCTCACCCCTTTCCTGGTGCTACTTGTTCCGATCGTCCGCATGGCAAGGGTGTGAGCGCTGGGAATGATGATGATGTCCATGATGATGGTGGAAACAATGATGATGATGACGACAAAGACTATGAGGAGTACTAGATCATCACTACCCTTGTTCTTCATGTGGCCTACCCTTTTTGGCACTTGATGTCAAAGGGGGAGTGTTAGGCTTTTATGTAATAGGGTAGCTCCTTATCTTTGATGAACTTGGTGTTGGATGGTGCCTTATCTATCTATTCGTGTTAAACTATGTGTTGAGCTAAAACTATTTATGTAATATGGATGATGTTTGATTGTAGAACTATATTTATCTTATATCGTTCATCTTGTGTTGTTATCCATATGCTTGTGTGTTGATTGTGTATCTTCTTTAGTAAATGTGTGGTTGATATATTGTCATATGCATCACGCTTATTTGTTCTTCACACACACTTATAGGCACCCCACGGATTGCAAAAGTTAGGGGGAGTTTGCTCTAAATTTTATGCTATCTTGATTATGATCAAGACATGGAATTCAAATCCAATGCATAAATTTAGGGGAAGCTTCTCCCTAAAATTTGCAATTCAAAAGCTTCAATTCTTCCCATTATATGTAAGCCTAAGTTGATTGTCATCAATTACCAAAAAGGGGGAGTTTGTAAGTGCATTCGCCCCCTAAGTGTGGGTTTTGGATAATTGATAACAATCAACCTAGGAACTAACACGCTTATTCTAAGCATATTCACAGGTGTTGGTTTATTGACAAGCTTAAACGATGACATATGGTGATTGAAGCACCCCCCCCCAATTTTCTCTCTATGGAAAGCGGACTAGCTCAAGTGCCAAATAGATTTATTCTTTGAATTGAGTCATAGGAAAAGCCGCACTACCAAGAGGGATACATGTTTGGCTAGCTTGAAGAGGGTAAAGGTGCTCAAGTTAATAGTCTAGAGGCGTTTGAGAGAAGCGGTGCAAAACGGGGACTTAGAAAAGTGCTTTAGTGGCTATCTGCTAAGCCATCGGTACTACTAGTCTCCCACCGGTAGTACCAATAGACATCGGTAGTACCGGTCAGCTCCCGTGGGGGTTTCTCGAATGCGAGGGCATCACACAAAATTGCACTACCGGTGGTACCGGTCCCTCACTGGTAGTACCGGTAGTACACATCTCGCCCAAATCTGCTCTATCTCCTCAATGGTAACTTTTCACCGGTAGTACCGATGTTCCATCGGTAGTACCGGTACCGCTTCGGGACAGCAGACTTTAAGTCTATCTCTTCCCCTCTCTCACTCTATTCACTCATTCATTCACTCCTCACCCACCTCAAGACGAATAGAGCACTCCAAGCTTTGACTCACCCCGTTCTCTCTCCCTCTTGCTCTAGAACTTCGAATCTTGCTAGCTTAGAGCGAGCTAAGCGAGATTAGAGAGCGGGGAACTTCGATCTACGACTTGAGCACTTGGATCTCTCTTCTAGCCGGTTGGATTTGTGTATTTTACTCTTGGGTTCTTGGAACCCTAGCCGGCTAGGCGTTCTTCGTGGTTGCCTGTGTTGCTCCATTTGTGAGGGCACCCCGAAAGTTTTGTATTATCCTTTGATTCTTAGTGGAAATCTCGGGCTAACCTTTGTGGTTGCTTTGAGAGAGGCAAGGAGATGGAAGAGACTCCGACCTTTGTGGTCACCTCAACAACGGGGACGTAGGTGCTCCTTGTGTGGAGACCGAACCTCGGATTAAATCCTGTGTCTCGCGTGCTTGCTCTTGTTTCATATTCTTTGTGCTATCACTTGTTCTTGGTGTTCTTCGTGTTCTTCCTCTCTCTCTCTTGTTCTTAGGGTTGGAGAGCTCGATCTACGATTTGGTGAAGAAGCAAGGCAAGCGGAGTACTTCTACTACCTCTATATCACCTAAGGATAGTAAGGAATTAGCAGATCTGAAATCTAAGTTGAATTCCATTGAGTTTTCATAGTTCTCGTAGGATTCTAGTGCAACCAGCAGTAGCACCGGTAGTACCGGTCTACCACCGGTAGTACTAATTTCTGCATCAATTTTTTGAGTTTCAGGTTTTTAGAATTGTCTATTTACCCCCCCCCCCCTCTATACCAATTAGGTCCTTTCAGTTTCGGTACATGACGAGGGCTTTCAGGACCATCCCATAAAGGTCACAAAGCACAAACAAATCCAGCAGTCTTGTACAGGTTCTTCCATGGGATTCTTTTGTAAACCAAGAGGAACCTTCTCAAGTGTTGCTGACAAATATTTGCCAGGCGTCGGTACTCAGCATTGGGTGGTCGATCTTTCTTCCTTCCCAATAATTTCATATTCAGGCTCAAGGATAAACCTCAAGCCGCAACCAAGGCCCAAGCAGTCGGCCACTTGAGTTATGAATTAATCTAAACCCTCAAGCTCTAACCCCTCGATCGTGGCATCATCCTTGCAAGGAGCTTCTGGTTCTGCATCTTTGAAAAAATCAAAATCTTCTCTCCAAAGGTACACCTCTCCATTTTTTTTCTTGTGGGGCTTGATTGGCAGGTCCACTGTATAAGGTGTAAAAGGTGTGCGCAGAATTATGAGCACCCTTTACCTAAAAAAAAAACAGGGAGAGAAGATTCAAAAAAAAAGGAGGAAGTAAAAGAAAAAAAAAATAAGACATGCACTCTGTCAAAGGTTTACCTTATGTTGTGCAGTATTGGTGCCTCGTCTGCTCTTGTGCGAAGAATCATGCTGTTGTTGTGAGCCGGCTGAACTAGTCTTTTTTAATTCTCTGTAGTCGAAGCTTGTTCCGGTGTTGCAAGGCCCTTTCATCCTTACTCCAAGGAAGCTAAAACAAACAGAGAAAATAAGAACGACATTGATTTATAAAATGTGAAGCCTTCCTATGGTACAGAAGCACTACTGCCGCGGCATGCTTACTTTCTGAGTTTGGCCGTGTGCAAAGCTCTCTAGAAGATTCACTTCTAATTTCGCGACTTGTTGTGAAGCTAGAAGAATCAAATCAAATCAACTATTGCTGCAATGTTTGTGTTGTGAACAAGCGGCGCCGATGGTGTTTATTTATATGGTGAAAGTTCACCGTTTCCTAGTCTGGTTCGACCAGCATGTTACCTCATCTGAAGCCATTGCTCTGATCGAGTCTCTGACTTCTAATTTGTCTTTTGGTAAAAAAAAAAGTGGATGTCACCTGTGTATTACCATACTTTGGCTGCACGAAGAAGAATTTTACACCGAGTCAAATCTCTGCTTCTTTGCGCATAGACTCGACTCGGCGGGTGACATTTGTTTAATGAATATTTTTACTAAATATCATCAAAATAAAATAGCCTATTTTTTATGACATTATTATTACTACATAAATTGTGGTAGAGTCTATGACGTATGGACCCCACATCTTCAAATAATAATGATGTTCACTATATATATATTTGGCGTGAGATATATTAGTGAACAGTCAGATCTGGATGTTCCTTTTCTCTCAAGGAAATAATCATACATGGAAACTATACTGAGCCAAATGTGGTAAATTTGAATACCAAGTCAGGCACGTACTGATAGTGTGCTCCTATGTGAATTTACATCTATATACATATACGTATGCCAAACATATATGGAAGAGGAAACAACTAAATAAGGAAGTTCATTTTGACGTGATGAATTTCAACATCAGGTGATGCACGGACAAGGGTTAGTTTTCTAAAAGTGTGTCTTCTCCATATTAGTTAAGCAAAGCTTGCTCCTTCCATAAACATGTATGGAAGATCTATAAGTTGAAACTTGAAAGCTAGCTTACATGATGAAAAGATGATCTTGTCTTTTCCTTAATTAAGTCATGCTTAATCCTATATATAAAGAGGAGTTCCATGTGCCAGGAAAGAGGCACATACAAAGAGGCACATACTTATACACCTAGAGCAGGTCACGCACACAGGCATTCAAGCCAAGCTCACGCATGCAGCTAGAGATGTAAGCCTTCAAGCTATACACGTCTACGCATGCAAGGCGACACAAAGAGCCCTTGGGCATACATATCGAGACCATGCTGTGCTCCTCTTCAGATCACGACGACGTCGCCCTGTTGCTGCGAACTTGCTTTTAAGCCCCTGCCAATTCCCGGCCACCATGCTGTGACTGACAGCTTGACAACGTCAGAATCCTCGTCGCGCGAGGTCGTTGTCAAGTTACTAATGATGAAATCAGGCTACGAAAAGCTATTTCATTTTGTTCTTGTTCTATTTTAATACGGAACCAGGTTATCGTTCCATAGAGGACGAAACGACCGCTCCATTGATCACGTGGAACCAGGTTATCGTCTCATAGAAGACAAGACGACTGCTCCCGTTGACATGTTTACTATCGACGATGACAATTTCAACACTTGCCTAAGCGAGGCAATTACATACCTTTCTCACGGGAAGCGAGGTTGATGCTGAAAAGCACAAGACCGGAAACCCCTGCTCGCTGTCGTTGTTGCCGTCATCGTTGTCATCGTAATACCGAAAGAGACGTAAAAACCTCTGATCATCGTCGTCGTCATTGTTGCTTGGCATCGACGAGGCAAAAGCAACTCTTATATGTTCGTGTTAATGAAGGCTAGCATATACAACTGGGCACCGACGAGGCGAAAATCATCCCCTTCACTATCATCTTATTTCATTACTTTGACATGACAATGGCGATGCGTGACCGAGCTTCGGTGACATAAAGCCATATATATTGTTGTTACTATGTCATATATTGCATATGGCTAACGACGAGCAATGATATTTGACGACCATGAAGCGCAGCTTAATCGGAGGATTTCTGCAAACTCGTCTTGCGGATGTAATTAACCGGACGCGCCCGATAGGCCCCGGGAATCGGCGAACTACGCAATTTTCTACAAGTCAGACCCCTCCTTTAGCATGACGTTGAAGACGGAAGAAGACATTTTTTTCGTTGATCATGTATTTTGTATATTCAAGAAAGACTTAATGAAATATGTGGTTCTCGAATGTGTGGATGTGTCTCTTTGCATCTATGTATTTTATTTACATGTCTTTATTTTGTTTTCATCTAAACACCTGCAATCACATACTTCATGGACATGTGGAACTTGTTATTTAATAAAGTATGCTCATGATGTGATTGTTTATCCTTGATCCTGAGGTTGTTGACATCATTTCTGTTATATAAAAGTGTATCATTTTTAGTTCCAACAAGATCCCCCAAGCTTAACCTTTGCACGTCCCGAGCAAACAATCAAACTTAGCCTCGGTGGATCAGGAGTTGCTACTATGCTTCATATTTCAAGAATACTAAATCTACAACAATCATACTTCTCTTTTGAATGGAAAAATTAGCAATAAAGACTCACCCATATTACCTTAGTCCTTCATGGGGCTTATGGCTTTATCCTTTGTCTTGGACGGTTGAGAGATAGAACAACTTGATTTGAGCATTAGTTTTCTTATTCTTTCACAAGTTTCATATCGGAGGTTTTGTAAAGTTTTGTAAAAGAAAAACTTAGTGTTCCTCAAATGGTACTCTCGAGTTGCTCATATGGTGTATGATTCCTTACCAAGGCACATATCAAAGTTTGTCTTCCTTTCATCCTATCTCTAAAGGCTTATGGGGAGCTATAGGGTAGGATACAGAATGTAGCAAACTCACTTTGCATATGTTGTAAAGTCAAATTCCCGATCCAAGGAGAGAAATGGCATACTCTTAGATCAAGATGTGCAAGTGTGTGGAACATGGGAAATGATCAATACTCCTCTATTTGATATGATCTCTCTTTCTAACTTATAAATTTGAGGCATAGCTATCTTTATTTATTTTTCTATGAGCTTTGATTTGCTCATCATTTTTTTCTAAGACTTGGGACCTTCATGTGCCCCTATATATTTTTTTCTATTTTTTAATAATTTTGCATAGTCTATGTCTCATTTACTAGCAATATACTAGAGAGAGAATTTCTATTAGATCATGGAGCATGAACTATGTGGAAAATGTAAGGCATGTTTCTGCGTACTTTCAGTGTAGAAGCAGCATATATATGTGGTGTGTACGTGATCTTGATCTTGGGAGTATGATAAATCTCTCAACAAGGGTCACAAAACTTGACCAAACTCAACACAAAGCAAGCAGCTTATGTAGAAAGCTTATATCATGAAAGAACATATATGACTTTGGTAGGAATTTTCACCATTGAGGAATAAAAAGTGTTTTTATCATTTTAATAAATAAAACTCCGATAGTCATTCTTGCTTAGAACAATATTATAGCAGCTCTTATCTTGTTATATCATGTCTCACAACAACTTAGACTTAGTTACAGCATTTGCAACCCACAAATGTTTTAGGTTTATGATGGTTTCTTTTAAGCCAAGTAATCCAAACTTAGAGAAATATCAAGTTGTAAACTAAGTACTAGAGAAATATTTAGTAGAGCAACTATGATGAGGAAATCTCAACCATGATGCTACTTCAAGTACTAAGCAGCCATCATCAAACATAAATGATACAATTCAAGGTCCACTTACAAGAAGTCGCGCTAAGAAACTCCAAGAGCAGGTGAATTCATTCCTTATTGATTTTAATCTTGATAATTTTAAGAATTTTATACTACCTAAGTGTTCTACTTTGGTTGTACTTAGGTATACACATCAAGAGGAGGATGTTACTCTACATGAAGAAAAGCTACAGACAAAAAAACATACCAATTGAAGAAGATTGGACCAGTCCAGTCAAAAAACGGATAAGTTCAAGAAATGATCATATCTCTCTACTCCGAGAAGCTTTTGAGGCCAATGAGGATATTTTGGAAAGATCTTCAAGTCTACTTTCCAATGCAATAAACCTCACCACTTTTGGACGTGCCAATATTGAGATATGAACAGATTAGTGAACACTTCTCACAAGGTTGACAGTCAGACTGATGGTCAACTTTCTATGCGAAACTGTACCATTCTATAATGACTCGTGCTGCATGGTATACATGGTTGGAAAGATGGTCAAGTTAACTTTCCAACGCATTTAACGGTGTGTCATTTAGACTTCCCAAGATGGAGATATTGTCAATTTACTGAAGACTGCACAGAAGACCAACAGCCTCGCGAAGCCACTTCAGAAACCCATTTCATGGAGGCCTTTTCACATTCTTAGTCTTTTCATTTCCATCTCGTGTTTACACCTATCTAGCAGGGCTGTTGCTAGTATATATACTCCATTGCATCCTAGCAAACGCAGACTTTTGATAATCGAAATATAGAACCTTTGTTCGGCTGTGTGCTAATAAACCCCAGAGAGATATTCTCTACCCCTTTACTCTTGTGTTTTCCTTCGCGGAGATTACAGAAGTGGCCGTGTCATCGACACCCAATCCGTGCTCCTGATCTTCGAGTTCAGGTTGCGTAGGTTGGTTTCTTTGAGAGTGTGGTTGGGCGAATCCTTGGTTCAGGCTGTCGTATAGAGACGGTGGTTGGCTCCTTGTGCGTGTCGTCAGGTTGCACTAGTTATCGCTGCTTGTAGCAAGTTATCGGCCAATCTTTGGCTAGTTATCAAGATCAAGATCCTACGTCATGAAGATCGGGACCGTCCCTCATCAAACTATTCATCATTTCCATAAGGGATAAGCATTCATGGAACATGTGAGAGTAGAGAGAAGTCTTTTTGTTCTTTTTATCATATTCAGAGATTTTTTTAGATGCAAACAAAGATAAGCAAGAAAGTGCATGAATATAAATGCTGGAATTAAACACTTACCTTAGTGGGGGAGGGAACCTCCCCCAAACTTATCCTTTGCTCAATAGGGTGGTGGCTGATATGGATGTTGTTGCCACCACAATGTCCACTACTAGTTTTGTTCTTCTTGCAGTGCTTGGATTTGTTCGGCAGTTTGCTGGATTATGCCTGCTCTCACACCATGCTCAACGCGAAGCTCGCCTAAAGCATTGGTGAGATGATCCATTTGTTGTCGTCGGTCCCGATGCTCCCTATCTCGTGGGGACGAGAAGGATGCTCTTGGTCCTTGGGGACGTGGTGGCCGAGGAGGAATGCCACTGGAAGTGTCCATGGCATCGGAAGATGCATCATCTTCCTCCTCGCCAACAACTCTGTGGGAAGGACCACCTTGCTCAATGTGAACAAAGTATAGTCCCTCCTGAGCTCTCCTGTCTGAACCTGCAAAACCTCTTTGCCCATTTCCTTGATTCAAATCAAGGGTTAGCTTACGGGTCCTATACAAATGGTGTTGCCTATTTGGAATAGGAACTTCAGTTGTATGGCCACTATAGATCATTTTGAGTCCACCCTTGGGATCTCTTTTTAGCATTTGGGCAAGTGTAAGATATTCATCTGAAATTACTGCTCTAGGTGAAGAGATGTATTCAAAAGGGTAAGCTCCATCTAGCAAGTACATGGATTCAGCAAGACGAGTGATTAAAGATGTGAATTGTATGGGTTCATTACTTTCAATCGAACTTTGCCAAAATGCTACTAAACATTTCACATGAGAGATTTGAATTTTATTGACCATGGTATAAAGAAATTTTAATTCTGTCAACGAAATATGCGTCGCAGTCTACCTAGGGGTACCCTATGGTAGTAGATTGTAGGCGGAGGTGTGGCGATGGCGATCAAGCGTAACATAGAGAGCGTAGACACGGCGATTTATACAGGTTCACGCCGGCAAATCGTCGTAATACCCTACGTCCTGTGTTCTGGTGGCTGGATTGATGTGAGTATTAGGTTACACGAGGTGTAGATGAGATCTAAGAGAGAGTTTTGAAGGGGGTCCCTGCTCGCCTTATATAGCCGGGGAGCAGGGTTACAGTTGCCATATCCTAACAGATTACGATCGGTCCCTTAAGGTAAGGGATCCGAATCTATCTACTAAGATCTTCCTTGGCGAGCAAGGCTTCTTCGGAGTTCTTGGCGAGCACGATGGGCTGGTCGCGTGTCGCAGGGCCTCGTGGGCTGGGCCGTCTTTTGGTCAATAGGCCCATAAGGTCCCTGGGGATATGCCGAGGTAATATCCCCAACAAGTCCCCAAGCACGTTATATTCTTCTGGCGAGCCCGCAACGTCGTCCTTGGAGGTGTTCGGCTGGTCTCCATCATGCGAATGGTCGTGGTGGAGTCCCGACCAGGCTGCCTGGTCGAGGCGCTGCTCGGAGAACCCTCTCGACCAGGTCAGGCTGGTCGAGAGCGTCATAGCTTGATGTGCCAGCTGGTCACCTCGTCGGATGTTGCGGCAGCTCGTTGGAAAGATGTGACGTGCTGAAGAAGAAAAAACTTTTGAAAGGTCCTTTCCTGGTGAAGTGTACCCACTTAGGCTCTGCAAAAACAAAAACAGCAGAGCCTTGTCGAGAAGATAGTCAGTACATTCACCGCAAGGTGAAGTGTACCCACTTAGTCCCCGAGCATGGTAGCAGATGAAGTATGCACGTGGTGCCAGGCTTTATAAAAAGATGCATAAGGTATTGAACTAAAGAATGAAGCATAAGTTTAGTTAGAAATGACTATGAATACCCATAGTCCTCGAGCCTTATGTAAGAAACTGAAAGCTTCTTATATCAGGATCATGTTGCTTGACTCGCAGTCCCCGGGTGTTAGTCCCCGGGTGTTGTCCTGCTTTGCACCGCCCTTCTGTGCTGTGGCCGCAGTCCCCAAGCCTCGCTTGGTGTGATGTTGGACGAAGTCCCCGAGTATCGTTGTTGGCGGCCAATTTTGTGTTGCTTGCCGACCAAACTACTATAGCCATGCTACTGTAGCTGCAGAAAAGAAATTGTAACAAGGTTGCACGTCCAGTCCCTGAGACTGTAGTGTTAGTGGCATTTTAGAAATCATTACTCGTAAATTGGGGAAGTTCAACTAGAAGTAAATAAGTGAAGAGAATGAAGAGGAAGTAAATGGGCCGAATTAACCGCACAGTCATTGGTCCGTGTTTGAGGCGCAAGAAGTGGACGGCGTGGCGGTTCCGTATTTGATCGTTGCGGTTTCCAAAAAACCCTGGAAGGCAAAGCGCCGCGCCGCTCGGTATAAAGGACAACTCCGATGGTTGGCGAAACGGGAAGGGTCACGTCTCCTTGCCTTACCGGGTACACCGAGGATACAAAGAGCCGGCGATTCCGTACTATATATTCTGGTGAACTAAGGGGATACCCGTCCACCTTGTTCAATAATCTCCACGCTTGCTGGCCGCAAAGGATAAGCAAAGAGTAAGAGGGATTCGTCGGCGCTAGGGTTTGGTCGGTGAAGATGGAAGGTGACGGTATGGGCGTTGCGGTTGGTTTCGCCCCTTTGTTGATGCTGCCGGAGGACTTGCTCTTCCGAATCCTTCTTCGTGTTATCGATGATGGCGACAATGTGCGCGAGTATGTGAAGGCTCGTCAGGTATGCCACATCTTCTGAAGGGTTTGTGATGATGCTTTAACGATTTGGCTCTTGTCTCTCGGCAGATTCAAGACTATTGTCGTCCTTATTTCCAATCGCTGGAGTCTTCTTTTGAGTGTCGCTTTCTTGAGGCCAATCATCCCGAGGTGTTGTTCTTTTGTGGTGTGGAGAGATTGATGCTGTGGGGGAGAGATCCTGATGGGCAGTCGCTTGTTAAGCGGGCGGTGGCTGCTGGAGATAGTGTCACCATGTACTTCCGGGCCATGATGCTATATTATTCAGATTCGGCGAATATGGAGGCACTTGCTATCGTTGATCAACTCGGTGGCGGTGGCCTACCTAGCGGTCGGTGGGGTAACCCTGGCTTGAAGCGTCTTCGCCTTCAATCCTGTGATGATCTTCAGTTATCTGGCGACGCTGGTGGATCCGCGCCCCGGAAGATGTGCCTAAGTTAATCGTCGCCAATCCTCATGTGTGCGTCCGAGGGGAATGTCGTCATTTTGGTCCACCGGGTAACAATATGCCTGGCATCGTTATGTACTGTAGCCGGCAATGCCGAATTCGACATGAATTCGAGCTCTGGACTAGGAACATTAGTGAGGTTGTCGCTTATCGCATTCGTAAGATGAAGTTGTAATCGTTGGAATGACTGATCTGAAGTATGGATTCTTCTGTAGGCGGAGTTTCAACTTTATTGTCATGCTCTATTTTTCTACGAGACAGCGGTAATTTGTATCCCGAATACAAGTGGTCGGACGTGTAAGTGAAAACTACAAAGCTGTAATATACGGGGCGGTGAGCTTTTTGTTTCACTTGTATGTCCTGTCGTGCCTGCTAAGTCATGAGCCGTAGCGATGAATCGTTCGGCCTTGGGTATCAAATGGTCCATATCGTAGGGCTAGCGCCACTTCACGCGTAGGATACATAAGGACTCCCAAGGAGGCACGCTGCTAACAACCCGTGGCACAGAGGGCGAGCAGCTCATGCACGCTTAGGGAGATGCCAGTGACAGGGCCTTTTTCCAAGAGGCTCGATCGTGACGTGACTAGGGCCTGTGGAGACCATTCCTGCAGACGCTAGACGAAAAGTCATGCTCCTTGTAGAGTCGTCGACCGTACCGTGGTCATATACAAATTCTGGGCACATAACCTCATGGCTCCCGACCCAAGTGACATCGCCCGACTTCTGGGGAAATGCCACTTGGGAGGCCTATCAATGAAGTCATAGCGCTTAGGGTAGCTACTTCTATTCGCTATGGTTCATTGGCGGGCCAGCTTCGGGTGCTTTCTGGTTATGGCCATGCTGTTTGGAGAAAACGCCTTATTTGCGTTGTGGAGAGGTCGTCGAACACTATGGGAGTGTTTTGGAGAGTTCGTCGAATGTTAGTAGTTGCATTGTCGTGGTCACCATATGTTATCGGTGTTGTTGGAGTCATTGTTGTATGCCATGAGCGTTTTGCAGAGGTCGTTGTACGCCGTGAGCGTTTTACAGAGATCGTCGTACGTCGTGAGCGTTTTGCAGAGGTCGTCGTATGTCGTGAGTGTTTTGCTTGCTTAACAGGTTCGGTTAGATAAAATATAAGTAAAACGAGGCACCTTTATTCATTATTGGAAGAGTACACAATATAAATTTTATTGGACTATTAGGACATCTTGTTGCGCCGCTCGGGGCTGGCGGTCTCTACACTTGTTCACAGGAGAGGTCGGCAGTGGTCGCTGCTTGTTCTGCTTTCTTTTGCTTCTTTGCGGCGGGGTTGTCACTGGCTTCAGAGTTTTACGTATCCTGGATACGGGGCCTCTCGGCGGCGTTTATTGTATGTTGCTCGCATTCGTATGCGATCTTTAGGTTGGTACGGAGGTTGAGAATGCCTTATAGCGTCGGGATCTTGAGCACCATGTAGGTATAGTGTGGGACTGCCATGAGCTTGGCGAGTGCTGGTCGACCGAGTATTGCATGGTAGGCTGTCTCAAAGTCGGCGACGATGAAGTTAATGTTCTCCACCCTGAAGTGGTCTTGGTCGCCAAACTGTACGGGGAAGGTGATCCGGCCTACCGGTGTCGACGCCTTATTTGGGATGATCCCCCAGAAGGAGAAGTTTGTGGGCAGGAGGTCCTTCTTGGAGTAGTCGAGTTGGCGGAATGCATCGGCGAATATAATATTGAGGGCACTACCGCCGTCGACCAGCACCTTCCTAAAACAGCACATGGCGATGGTTGGATCGAAGATGAGTGGGAAGCGGTCGGGGTATCTATAATCCATCCATTCATCTTCTCCGGAGAAGCTAATGGTTTGTTCTGACCAATCGAGGTAGCAGTGTTGGCTGAATCATCTCCTGTTGCTGCGACTGAGTAGATATCCTTGCGAACATGACGACGTCGCCTCTCTCCTTCAACGACCACGGTGCCCCCGAAGGTGGAGTATGCCATTGAAGGAGGTCAGAACTCCGGCGCTGGTGGTTCTTGGTCTTTACCCTTGTCGAAGTCATCTTTCTTTGCTCTCTTGTCGCTTCTTCCCCGTACTGCTGACTCAAGTAGCTCACAATCGCGCATGGAATGTTTGGAGTTTTTGTGAATGAGGCACGGGCCATCGAGAATCTTCTCGTAGCCGGCGTCGTAGTTCCTCCTTGGGTGGGTATTCGCGTTGGCGACGTAGCGGTTGTCACGCCTGTAATCGTACCTCTGCGTATAGCGCTCGAAGTTGCCTGACCGGAAGTCCCAGTGGTCGCCGGCCCTTCCTTCGCTGTCGTAATCTGGTCAGCAGTCCCTATCCCTTGCACGTTCTGGGGAACGAGAGTGGCATCGCCTGTTCTCCCTGCTGCGGGTGGTGTTGTCTTGGTTGGCGTAAGGATTCGCGATCGTCATGAGCTCTTCTATGGTTGTTATGCTCTTCCGTGCCAACTTGTTCTGGAGATCGTTCGTCCGTAGGCTGTTGGAGAAGATGGCAGTGGCCTCTGGGTCGGAGATCTCTGCGATGCTCAGCCATTTATTGGAGAAGCGCCTGATGTACTCGCGGAGGCTCTCGTTGCTCCTCTGATGGACGCTCTCCAAGTCGTACCTCGTCCCAGGTTGGACACACGTAGCCTTGTATGTCTTGATGAAGATTTCCTTGAGTTGTTCCCAGGTCTCGATGGTGCCTTCTCGGATCTTCTAGAGCCAGCTGTTGGTGGAGGTTGACAACATTACCGGAAGGTAGTTAGCCATCACATCTTGATTTCCTCCGGTGGCATAGACGACGATCTCGTAGGTTGACGCCCATTGCTCTGGGTTTGCCTTGCCATCATACTTCTCCACCGATGTAACTCTGAAATTCTAGGGCCACCAGGTGGCGCGTAGATGGGTGGAGAAGGGGCGCAGGCCTCCAATGACCTAGGGTGCTAGTGGTGGTGTGTGGCCGCGTCGGGGATTGTCATCATCATACCGTGGGGATCTGCGTCGATGCTCCCTTGGAGGACTTCGATGCGCCGGTGCAGATGCTAGATCGCGCCGGGGTCTTTCGTGCTCGCCGTCGTTGTGAGGTGGGGACCCTCGCCTCTGCTCCCTCGGAGGGCTTTGGCGCGGTGGCGCAGGTGCTCGATCGCGCCGGGGCCCGTCGAGCTCTTCATCGTTGTGGGTCGGGGATCCTCGCCTGGGCTCCCTCGGCGGGCTTCGGGGGTGGTTTCTGCTGTGGGACTGGGCGGAGAATTCAGGCGGAGGACCCGCTTTGTTGACCTAGACCACAGCTGCCATGATGTGGACTTCTATCTTCTCGTTTCTCGGGTGTGGAGGGGAGCTTGGAAAGCTCGCAGGCGGCTACCGCGAGATTGGCGCTAGGGGTCGGGTACACTGGAACATTACCCACCTTGTCGAAATCTTGCTGGAGGTTGCACCGTGGCGGGCGGTCACGATTCCTCTGCTCCTGCTCACGCTGTTCTCGTGTGAGTCGCTCCTGCT
Source organism: Microstegium vimineum (assembly GCA_022036555.1). NCBI lineage: Eukaryota > Viridiplantae > Streptophyta > Magnoliopsida > Poales > Poaceae > Microstegium > Microstegium vimineum. The sequence goes on from CM039127.1 coordinate 37,369,690, forward strand.
TGCGGTGCTCCTCATCCCACCTCTGCGCGCGCTCGGCTTTGTGTTGTTCTCTCGCGACGCGCTCGGCGTCCGTCTCATTGTCGCGGGCGACGCTATCAGCGGAGACTTGGAAGACCATTCCTCCGAAGCCCAGAGGGAATTCCGGGAAGTTGTTAGTCGATCCGGAAGAGTCGGCGACCTCTGTCCCTGCGGCGGTAGCTGAACCTGATGAGATCATGCCATCGAGGGAGACACTGCCTAGTCGAAGTCACTGGGAATCGTGGAGATGACGACAGTGTTTATGATGGGGGCCGCTGGGATCTGGTTGGAGACCGATCGGTACATTTGGCGCTGGAAGACTGCCGTCTTATTGCTGAGTCCATGAGGCATCGTCGGAGGAGGGCAGGCGCCCCTGGTCATCACAGCCGTCGTCTTTGTCGGGGTTCGATGATAGCGTAGTCGGCGGCCTTGGTGGCCAGAGAGTTGGTGTCGTGCCATCTGCACGAGGTCGAGGCAGTCCATGATACCGGCGTTGGAGCGATCGATGGCGTCGACCAGATCGTCGATGTCGATCTTCTTTCGCGGGTGGTACATTGGCGTGGCGGGACGACGTACGGGCGGCGGCGCGTCTGCCCGCATGGAGTAGATCCGATGGTCCAGGACATAGATCTGATCTGGAGCATGGTGTCGGCCGTCGGGAGGACCATCGAATCCGGGAAGGTGACCGCTTAATGAGCCATGAAGTCGATGCACACACTCCCTACCTGGCGCGCCAACTGTCGACGAAATATGCATCGCAGTTTACCTAGGGGGTACCCTACGGTAGTATATTGTAGGCGGAGGTGTGGCGACGTCAATCAAGTGTAACACAAAGAGCGTAGACACGGCGATTTATACAGGTTCAGGCCGGCAAATCGCCGTAATACCCTACGTCCTGGGTTCTGGTGGCTGGATTGATGTGAGTATTAGGTTACACGAGGTGTAGATGAGATCTAAGAGAGAGTTTTGGAGGGGGTCCCTGCTCGCCTTATATAGCCAGGGAGCATGGTTACAGTTTCCATAACTTAACAGATTACGATCGGTCCCTTAAGGCAAGGGATCTGAATCTATCTACTACGATCTTCCTTGGCGAGCAAGGCTTCTTTGGAGTCCTTGGCGAGCACGACGGGCTGGTGGCGTGCCGCAAGGCCTCGCGGGCTGGGCCGTCTTCATGTCGGTAGGCCCATAAGGTCCTAGGGGATATGCCGAGGTAATATCCCCAACAAATTCTGTGGTACTTAGCATGCTAGCATTGCTTTCAGGGAACAAAGTCATGTTCATCTAAAGGTGAATAAAACGAAGAGTTGGATTATGCATTTCCTTAGGTTTAGGGTTTGAGCAATCATTCAAGGTAGAGATGGATAACCAAAATTTCCTTCTGTTAAATCTACGCATGGCAAGATCTAAATCAAGCAAGCATGAATCATCAAAACCAAGAGTAACATTTAGATGACTCCAAGTGAGATTAAAACTTTGATTAAACATGTGGAAAGGTATTTCATCATTAGAGACTTGTAAAGAGCACAAGAACTCTATGGTGAGCAATTTGATTCCAACTTCATCTACTTGCCAAAAGCTAGACCAACCAATGGTAGAAAAGATATTATTGAATTCGGTGTTCATACCTGCGTTGGAGAGAAGAGTTGGATTCAATATCCGCGTATGCTCGAAGGATTGATCCCGAAGAGAGAGATGCCTCTGGTACTCTAATTGGTCAAACCAGAGACCACTTTATTGATCATAGGTTCTCATCGGGGGCACCATGAATGCCCCAATATGAGGTACCTCCATCGGCGATTCTTCCTCCCCCTGAGGTTGTTCTTCAGTTTGGATGTTTTTCCAAGTATATCGGGCAGAACCTCCCCTTCTTCTTCCTTGGGAGGTATCCTCGGATTGGTGGGATCGTCGAGATGAGCTCCCAGTTAGAACTTTCTTTGCTGTCTTGAGTACGGATTTCAAAGGGTTCTTCATCTTCTAGAGAGGAAGAGAGACACAAGGACAAGACTAGGACAAGGTTTTTCGTAGAGTGGGTTTCCTAGTTTTCCTTGTGGGAGAGGCTCGAACTAAGAGAAGCTTGATCCAGACAAGAATATTCTTCTGGAGTTGAGAGAGAGTAGCACTACTTCTCTTGAGAGCTAAGAACTTCACTTGAAAGAAGAGAGGAGAGAGCAAGGCAAAGGCAAGGAATGGTTTGAGCTAGAACTGGATTCTAGTTGAGGTGTGAAGATTTGAGCTCTCCTTGCATGGCCTTTTATAGGGGAAGAGGATGGCACCAAGGAGGCACCAAGGGGTGGTCGGCCGACCCCCTATGGGCATGCCCTTGGGTGCCATGAGCACTAGCTTTAAGAGATGTCTTACACAAAGCAAAAAGGGAAAGGAGGAGGTGACAACATGTGGTCGGCCGACCCCCTATGACAACTCCAAAGTGGAGATTCCACTCACACTTTTCCTAGTGCTTGGTGAAAGGTAAGGCATGCTATGTGATGTGATCAAAGGTTGAGCTAAAGTGCTCAAGATTCTCCTCTTTAAACAAAGAGTAGTGGTGACAAAAGTATGTCATGCTTTAACCAAAGGTGATTGATGTGTTTTCTTGTTAAAGCATGACAAAGCAAAAGTGAAAGTGTTCATGATTCCCCACTTTGAACAAGGAGTAGTGGGAGACAAGAGTGTGTCATGCTTTACCCAAAAGGTGATTGATGTGTTTTCTTTTTAAAGCATGACAAAGCAAAAGAGATGTCTCCTAAAGCAAAATCTGAATTTTGAACTTCACACTACTCAAATCATGAGATTCTTAGACAAAAGTAGATGGGGAAGAGAGAGGTGACCAAGGGACCCTAGGGGTGTTGGCCGACCCTTATAGGTCTCCATTTTTTTTCTTTTTCTTCCACTAAGGTCACATTGTGTTCCCCTTTTAAGAAAAGCAAGGTTAGGGCTCCTAGGGGTGTCGGCCGACCCCCTTAAGGACCTATCCTGGGTCAGGTTTTAGTGCTAAACTAATCTCAAGTTTTATTTAATCTAAACTTTATTTTTCTAAATTTTTAAGCAAGATGCAAATTAAAGAAGGAAATAAATGTAAAGGAAAATAAATAAAAGATAACTACCGTCTTACCTTTCGGCGAGGGCTCCTTGGTTTTAAGTTCATGGAGCAGGACTTCTCCGTCTGGTTCATTCTTCAAGTGCACTTGATGGCTCCGGAGATGGAGACCGTGGTGTGTGTACCTCCTTTGTTTTCCAAACCTGCCTTGGATTGGTGGGTTTGTCCTCCTTGAGTTCATTGATCTTGGCCTCCAGGTACTGCTTCTTTTGGCACGGAGCTCGAACTTTTCTTCTTGGTGGATGTGCCTTAACCTATTTGTTAAGTTTATAACCATTGAAAGCACATTTTACCTTGTGACTTGGGAACTAGAAATAGATCTGGCCCGATCCCACGTAGATGACCACGTTGGTGGTGTTGAGGAAAGGTCTTCCCAAGATGACGGGAACGTCCACATTGGCTCCCATGTTCAAGATGAAATCGGTGGGGATGTATTCATCTTGGATGTTCACCAAGATATCCCTCGCAAGTTCCTCAGGAAACCGCATCCTTTGATCCGCCATCTGCAAACGAACACATGTAGGGAGGAAGGGTCCCCCTAATAGATTATCATATGTTACGTTGGACATGATCTAAGGTCGCAGAAGGAGTTTGAAAGCATCTAGGCCCCCAGTGTTTCGGTGATTAACAACAATGCAAGATTACTATGACTAACGTGTGTTTTGCAGAGGCAATGAGAAAGTTAGGTCATGGTAATGTATGGTTGATTGGACTATCATGGTATTCGTGCCCCTTATTGGAATCGTTTTGGCTTTCAAAGGTTTGGTGACAAGGTTGAAGATTAGACTAGGTCTAAGTGTCGTTTGGAGTTGAGAGACACTTAGACTAGTTTAGCACCTTTATTTTTCCTTTGGCCGTACTATTAAGGGGGGTACTATCTAGTAGCTTGACCTAGTGATTAGGTGTGGTGCACACTTGTGTAAACTAGCTCTAGGAAGCTTTAGAAATAGTCCTTGGACCTTGTAGAGCAACTTCCATTTTGGGAGTGTGCTGTTCTGGCCTGAAAAAGAGCTCCAGACGCTAGCACTTTCCCTGGGTCCAGACCATTGGTTGTGCGTTCGGACCCTAGGGTTTGCCCGACTGAGAGAAGGCATCCGGATGATATGAACAGTACATGGGTCCGGACGCGCCATAGCGTCCGGACCTATGCACAGAGCTCTCGAGAGTGAAGTTTGAATCCGGACGCTAACCGGAGTGCTGAGTCCGGACCTTTGGTAGCGTCCGGAGTCCAGCAGAGAGTTCCAGAGAGCTTAAAACCAATCCGGACGCTGTCCGGATGCTTGTGACCGGATAGGAAAGAGAGTCCGGACAGCCTGTGTTCTGTGCTGAATGCAGTGATCTGAGGGGGTCCGGACGCATGTGCAATGGTCCGGACCCCAGCCTATTCCTAACGTCCGGAGAGACGCAGACAAGTGGTTTTTGTCCCAAACAGATAGGAAATTGGTTGGGGGTATTTATACTTCCCCATCAGCCCCTTGGCCGCTCTCTTGCTCATTCCAATTGCTGACCAACCCTTGTGAGAGTGCAAGAAGTGCAAGAGCCCTAGTGAGAGTGTGAATTGCAATTCCATGAGTTGATTCTCACTAGTTGCTTAGAGATAGCAAGTGTGCATCCATTCAATCACTAGACTAGCCTTGGTCAAGTGAGAGTTAGTGCTTATTACTCTTGGTGATCGACATCACCTAGATGGCTTCGTGAAGGTTTGCTTCGTGATCATCTGGTGGAGTTCATTGTGGATGACCCAAGCTTCGTTGTGATCCATTGTGGGCTATTCACCGAGCCAGAGTGGCGAAGAATCAGCCCGTAGAGAGCACTTAGTCCTTGCGCGGACTAAGGGGGAGTGGTACCGTGCGCGGTGCCCCAATGAGGACTAGGGGGAGTGTCGACTCCTCGATACCTCGGCAAAATGTCATTGTGTCAACTTGCTTACTCCTTTCTCCTTACTTATTGCAATTACTTTCAAGCATTACTTTCCGCATTACCTTTGTGTTGCTTGACTAGAATTGCATAGGGCTTTACCGCTTTCATTGCCATGTCTTGCTTGTGTAGCTAGGACACACTTGGGAAAAGCACTAGGGGGTTAATTGGCTCTTGCTAGGTTTAATTCTTGTTTCGAAATTTAAAAGAGCCCAATTCACCCCCCCCCCCCTTGGGCATCTTGATCCTTTCAGCGTTGTGGAAGGTTTGTTGTCCGATTGAGCACTTGATCGTCGGATGGCCTGGATCTTCCTTCTTCATGATGAAGGGAGGATCGAGAAGGTAGCTCCAATAGGAGCGAAGTGGAGGCTTACTGAACCTCGTTGTGACCATGTTAACATGCTCAACTTGATCCTCTGGTTTCCCAGGAACCTTACCCTGTTCTATAGATGGCATAGCTGTAGCTAATTGAGCTAATTGGGTTTCTAGCATTTTGTTAAAGCTCAATTGATTTTTCATGGTAGTGGCAAAGCTATCCATTTTCTCACCAAGATTTTTAAGAACTTTATCTGTGGCAATCATCTTTTTATTAATACCATCATTAATTTTAGATTGACCAAGAACAAGATCTTTCAATGAAGGTTGGTTATTATAAGAATTGTAATTATTGTAATTGCTATTACCTCCATTACCTTAGTAGAAGGGGCATGAATTCCAATTTCCTTGTTGGGGTCGATACCCATTGTTGTTGTTGTTGTTGATGATGATGATGAAGTTCACATCCTCCTTCGATGTCTCGGGGTAGTTATTGCCCGAGTGATCATTTCCCCCGCACACCTCGCACCATGGATCGGCTTCTATAGCTCGTGCGGTGGCAGTTGGGTAGATGGTCTCCTGTTCCTTCTTGGAACCTTCCTCTATCTTCTTCATTAAGAGGTCCATCTTGGTAGAGAGCATGTCCACCTCATTGACGGTGTGCATACCTCTCCTCTTCGGCTGGAGACGTTCCTCACCCCATCCTTGGTTGATCACCATTTTCTCGATGAGGTCCTTGGCATTCCTCACGGTGTGTTGGAGGAATGCCCCTCTAGCGGTAGCATCAAGGTGACTACGGGCCATACTGGACAACCCGTGGTAGAATCCTTGGATCAAGAGCCAATCGTCTATCCCATGATGAGGACAGGCACGAATGTACTCTTGGAGACGCTCCCATGCTTCGGGGATTATCTCGTCAGACTGTTGTTGGAAGCTCTAAATCTTTCCACGAAGGGCTTTGGTTTTGCCTGTCGGGAAGAACTTCTTGAAGAATGTGTTGGCACACCTCTCCCATGTAGTGGCTTCTTCTTTATGGGCGTAGAACCATTGCTTCACCTTTCCCAACAATGAGAACGGGAAAAGACGAAGGCGAATGGCGTCAGACGCCACTCCCTTGATAGTAAAGGTGCCACACAACTCCATGAAGTGCTGGAGATGGGCATTCGCATCCTCATGGGGCTTCCCGCAAAATGGGTTGGCCTGCACCATGTGGATCAAGCCGGGCTTCAGCTCGAAGGTGGCATCCCCGAAGTTGACCTCGGGACCCTGAGCTACGTGGGTAGCGGACGGAGCCGAGAAGTTAGAGATCGCCTTCTGGGCCATAGCTTCCTTGAGTGGTTGTGTAGAGACTCCTTCCCTGAATGGATTCAGGGTCGAGATGATCCTCTGAGGGGGAACTTGACGATGTCTAGTCCTCCTCAATAGCTACTCGGGATCTTCTAGATAATTTTCCGGCAGTTGAAAACCGCTCATACACTGTCTGGCTTCACAACAAAGGAAGACATAGACAGGGGTAAGCCCCTATGACTAATTGATAACTAAATTGATGAGAATCTCTGGATTCAATCTAATTAAAATTTCTAGGCTAAGCTTTCCCCGGCAACGGCGCCAGAAATGCTTGTTGGTATTTCTTATGACTATTGGATAAATACGCAAGCGCACAGATTATACCGTTGTAGCACTTCACCCAGGAGTATTCCGGGTATCATAATTTATATTTTCCCAAGGGAAATCTAGGCTAGAAATGATAATTAGAAAGAGATCCTAAATGGTACCTCAACTTAGTACCAACTAGTATAGGGGGGTAAACGATAAATGTGATAGAAAGGGTTGATGAATGAATAAGCCAAGGTAAAAGATAACTTAGAGATAACTAGATAGTATAGCTGTTGACACAAAAAGCGTCAGGATCTGCGAACACCTCGGGCTTATACCCAAAATTCGATATTCGGAGGCGTGCCAGTCGATTGACCAGTTAATTGACAAGGATGATAACTAGAACAAGATTCAATCAAGACAACGGCGATACGCCCGGATGTCAAGATTGGAACTTGATCTGGATAACTAGAGCAGAGTTGAACGAGACAACAACGATGCGCCCGGATGTCAAAGCTCAGAGGTACTCCCACGCGGAACTTACAAGGATTTGACGGAGATCAAGGTGATGCAACCCGTCGAAGCTTGAAGAACTCGTTGATAAGCTATAACTAATGCAATAAAGGGTAAATTGCGATGAAAGTAGAATAAGAGTAAATTGATTTGATTGATATTGGATTGATATGATACACGTAGCCCTCGGGCACATATTTATACTCCCACATGGAGAGTTGTACAGAGATACGACCCGTACCCTTCCTAAAACAAACTCCTACATTTAAGGAAACTGACTCACGCAGGAGTCGGATCTAAAATAACAATATTATTTTCCTAAACAAACACACCTATTTTAAAGGAAAACAAACGACTCATGCAAGAGTCGGACTCAAACTACTATAATAATACTGTCATAAAATCACCAGTTTCCTTATATCTTTCCTTCGATGGAAACTTTCCATCGGCAGATCCCTTCAACCCGCGACTTCCTTCTTCGGCCACCTATAGTCCTCTGTTGACATCAAGCGCTAAGTCACCCTGTACTCATCGGCACCCTATGCCCATCGGCATCGGCAACACTTTCCCGATCGGCAACCTTGTACTAGTAACTTGCCTTCACCAATCAATCCCTATCAGCAAACGGCATCGGCAATCGGCATCAGCAACTTTGCAGCTCAGACGACTTGACTTCACCGATTAACCCTTATCGGCAATCATCCAAGACTTCCAGCTTCCATCGGCAACACACTTAGCCACAGCACACTCCCATCGGCAATACTGACTCATGATTTCCCGATGCTGATGGAAAACGGTCGCCGATCAACACAAGTCTTAGTTCATTTGATACGTGCCGAAAAACGGTGTCAACACATGCCCCCCAGTTTCGGAGTGTACAATACTTTACGTGCCGAAATTCTCTCTACTGTAGTCGTTACCTCCGAGATAAATGCACAGTTTCCTCGATCTCCGCGCGCAGGACCGCAATTTATTAATAAAATTCCTCGATTATAGCACAAACAGTTGCAAATCTCCTTGATTATTGCACACATCCACCGCAGGCCTCTCCACATTCCTGTACAGTGTGAACCGAAATCCCAAAATACCCCTGAGTAAGCTTATAAAAGTTACCAGGGTCCAATCTGCTTTTTACCCCGAGTCCACTTTCACTTTCACATCTTCTGCCTTCGTCTTCAACCTCCGGCAGCACCTCTGAAGAACACGAGTTCAAGCAACCGTGCTTTCTCCAATCAAGGACGAACCGCAAGAACTCCTTCTGCTCCAATGGCGATCCAAGTTGACATCCCCAAGGTAAGATCTACTTTCCTCCTCATCCAACCTCCTACTAGTTCTTTTCCGTACGAATCCAGAATTTTCCCCGTTCCTTTTCTGATTCTTTCCTTTCCTTTTCTTTTCGAACCCTAGGAACTGTATAATAAGGTAGTGGTCCCTCTTGAGCAGTCCAGCTTCACTTGCCTAGGTCCAATGGGGAATCCTGACCCCAGCTACTTGATCAACGCGGAAACCAACCGGATTCCTTTTAGATCTGAATGCTTCGGTTTAGGATTATGGAAAGATGCTTTCCGGTCATGGCCCAAGCCCACCAAAGGGTGGAAGAACTGGTACCTTAGGGTCGCTAGGACGCAGCAAGTCTATTGGCAAGAGCACAATTTGGATCAGTGCATCAGGCTTTCCATTGTCGATATGGAAAAGAACGAGAACATGCTGATGGTGGCCTCCTACTTCTGGTCTGACAGCATGAACGCCTTCCTATTTAGGCATGGACCAGCCACTCCTACGCTTGCCGATGTCCATATGTTGACCGGTTTGGACGTCTCTTCTGCCGATACCTTCACTCTGTTCAACAGGAAAGCTAAGTACAAAGTGAACACTCGGAACATTGGCGGCTGGACAGGCTATATCCATGAGTACCAGAAGACAGGGTCGGTAAACCAGAGGGAGCACGCCACTTTCCTGAATAAGTGGTTAGAAAAAATTCATCTTCTGCGGCAGGGCAGTTGGACCCACTACTATGCATCTTCCGGCAGCCGAACTCCTTGCCGATGGAACAAGACTTCCGCTAGGCAGATATCTCCTTGGATCGGTATACCGCCTTCTTCATCAAGTATCCAAGAAGTTACTGCTAGGCGAGTCCATCGACAACCTTGGGGGTCCCTGGTGGTTTATTAACATGTGGCTGAACGCACACATGCACAAGGCCCTCCAGTTTGACTTGTTCGCTCAACGATTCCCAAGGGATATATCGGAGGATTACAAATATAGGGATGATGAATCGGCAACTCGCCCTCCACTCAACTTCGGAGAGGCCATTATAGTGCTGCCAGGGACCGATGCCGATGCAGAACAGTTCGGCTTATTCTTTCAGAGATTTTACAACGGAATCCCTGCATCAGAACGGCTCTGGTGGTCATACGTCGATGAGAACAATCAATTTCCACTGCTGTTCAATCTGACCGATGGGAATGTGCCCCAGAATCAAACAATCATGAAGGCCAGTATTGTGCCCCAGGCCATCCCAATCAATATTTTCGGATCTGGGAAGAATACCCCTCCATCCTACGAATTCTACTACCCATCGGCAGCGGCAAGACAACTGGCATTTGGCCAACTGCCGATCAAGCTTTGCTACTCCAAGGTGGTGAAGCCTAGGCAGACTATCTCCAGTGCTCTAGACTGGAACAAGGTCATCAATCTTCCTCCCAGTGCCGATATGTCAGACATTGATCTGTCTTCCTGGTCACCAACCTCCTTTATCACAAATGAGTATAAGTCTTGGTGGCAAGAATGGAGGTATCAACTGTTTGCCAAGTCATCGCACTACTATCAGAATATAATCGACGTCGATCACGTCATTCCCGATGATGCGGTAAGTTTCATTCCGATGCATTCCTCAATACTTTATTCTTATCATCGACATCTGACCCCTTTATACTCAACAGGTTGACGATCCGATTCCCCCGATGAGCAGGAGTGGCAAGCCCTTTAATCTCCGGATGATGAATCCCATCTCACTCATCGGCAATAAGGCCCCCACGCTAGTTGCCTTCACCCCTCAGCAGGTACCCACACACCGACGCCTGCAAAAACCAAGGCTACATCGGCCGCTGCTGCTGCCCTGATGCGGGTTTTTGCAGTAAAATCATCTTCACTCATACTGATTACATACTGTTTCATCGGCAACAAGTTACTTTGTATAATTTATAGTAATATTTTCAAGCAATGAGGTCATCGGTAGACGCTTCAAACACTCAAGCATCTCCAAGTCCTGCTACCGATGCCCCCTAGTCCTCATCGAAACGAGCCAGATCTCCCGCTGCCGCGCCAAGGAAGAAAAGGCGTCTGAGACTGGCTACCCCATCTTTGCCACCGACTCCAGATGCATCACCGACTGTCGATGCGCCAACAGCAGAACCATCCTCGGCTCCTACTCCTGATCACCCATTGGATGACATCCCTGATCAGGAGGTAACACCACCCGCTGCAACAGCGGAGGCGACATCGGCATCGGCACCACCAGCCGAAATCCCCGATGAAGGAACGGTGTCGCCACCACAGGAGCCAGCCACTACATCGAAAGCGACGCCAGCAACAACGCCACCAGCACCAACGGCGTCAACTGCTCCCCTAGCAGAGGCTCAGTCATCGGCAACTGCTGCCGATCTCCAGGACGAAGCCGGACCATCCAACATACCAAGTCCTCGGCAAGAGATTCACTTTAAGATGGTAAGTCGGCTACCTAAAAATCCATAGTATAACCTTATGATCGGCACATTTTAACTTCTTTTTCAGGCCCAAGATTCTCCAGATAGCCTCTTTTCCTTCGGCATCAACCCCTAGGATGAGGAGGAGCACCAAGAAGGCCCCGTTCGAGCAGACAGCTTATTCTCCTTCGCCATCGACATTCCCGATGAGGATGAGGAGGAAGAAAGCTCTGTTCTAGCTCTATCGGCAGAGGTCAAGTCCAAGCTCGAAGCACTGCTTTCCTTGCTGCAACAAGACACATCCCAGCTCATCCAGGACTCAACCGCAGCCAGGATAGCTTTCAAGGATATCCATGGCCACCTCCCTGCCGATACGGAAGAAACTCTTTTCTAGGCAACCTTTCTCGATAGCAAGCAGATCCAATACCAGAGGCTCTCCCGTCGCATTGCCGATAGGGCTGCCCAATCTCAGACCGAGGAAGAGAAGCTCAAATTTAAAAGTATTGCCGATGAAAAGCACAAGAGCATCGGCCAGGCAGAAGTCTCCAGCACCAACCTTGATCAAGAAATGACTCAGCTATCGGCAAAGAAGGAAGAGCTATTGGCTGAGTTAAAAAGGGTTGAGGAGGCCCTGAACACAGCCAATCAGCAGAAAGCCCAATTGTCCGACACCATCAGGGTCCTACGGCAAGAAAGAGACCAGAATGCCCGACAAGTCATCCTACTGAAGAAGAAGATCAAGCCAGTCGAGGGTTCTGCCGATGCCGACGCCAAGGAGATGGATGACATAGAGCAAATTCGCCTGCGTGCGATATCAACCATCCAAACCCTGCTGTAATTTATTCACTGTATCGGCAAATGTAATATTGATACTTGACTCGACTTTGTAATATAACGTCAGTACATTTTCACCGATGCTTATATAACTTTTTCTTTCATCGGCATTCAACTGAGCACTATGCATCTACCCATATGCTAGGGTAATATTTCTTTAAGTATTTATCGTTGATTGCCCTAGAGAATGCAACTCCTTCGAGAGTCTCCAAAATGTAAGCATTGCCAGGAGCAGACTGTTTTATCCGATAAGGACCTTCCCAATTAGGAGACCATTTTCCAAACTTAGAACTCTTAGTCCCAATCGGTAAAATCAACTTCCAAACCAAATCACCATCGGCAAATTCCTTTACCTTCACTTTCTTGTCATACCATCTGGCAACCCTCTTCTTATTCTCCTCAATGCTGACCAATGCCCTCAACCGATGGCCTGCCAAATCCTCTAACTCATCTTTCATCAGAGTGGCATAATCATCGGTCGCCAATTGATCTTGAAAAGATAGTCGCCTAGAACCAATTTTAATTTCCCAGGGCAGGACGACATCGTGTCCATAGACCAACTGATACGGCGAGACCTTGGTTGCACCATGACAAGCCATCCGATATGACCATAAGGTTTCACTTAACACCACATGCCACTTTCTAGGGTTTTCTTCAATTTTGCGCTTTATAAGCTTAATAACTCCCTTATTAGTTGCTTCAGCTTGACCGTTGGCTTGAGCATAATAAGGAGAAGAGTTTAACACCTTGAACCCCATACTAGCAGCAAATTCGTCAAACTCTCCCGATGTGAACATGGTCCCTTGATCGGTAGTAATAGTTTGAGGAATACCGAATTGGTAAACAATGTGTTCTTTAACAAAATCCACCATGTTTGCCGATGTCACCTTCTTCAAAGGAATCGCCTCAACCCATTTGGTGAAGTAATCGGTAGCAACAAGTATAAACTTATGCCCTTTACTCGATGGCGGATAAATTTGACCGATGGGATCAATAGCCCATCCTCTGAACGGCCAAGGCTTGATTATAGGATTCATTGCTGATGTAGGTGCCCTCTGTACGTTACCAAACTTCTGACAACCCTGGCACCCTTTGAAGTAATTGAAGCAATCTTCAAGGATCGTCGGCCAATAATATTCATTCCACCTAATCATCCACTTCATCTTGAATGCTGATTGATGCGCTCCACACACACCTTCATGGATCTCACCCATTAATTCTTTCGATTCCTCTTTGCCATGGCATCTAAGCAAGACTCCATCAATTGTCCGATAATATAATTCATCGTCAAGGAGCACATACTTGGTGGCTTGGAACCTTAGACACCTTTCAACCTTCTTAGACGGGTTCCTTAAATAATCGGCAATCTCACTCCTCCAGTCATCAGCAACTGTTACCGATGTCGTGACTTCTTGAATCGGCTGATACCCTGAGGCATTCTGTGCTAACCGATTGGCCTCTTCATTATGCAATCTAGGAATATGCTCAAGGCAGTATTCTTTGAATTCTTTTAATAATTGCAAACACCTCTCATGGGTTGCAATTAAAGCTTCACTTCGGCATTCATACGTCCCAATCAACTGGTTGATCACAAACATAGAATCGCCGAAGATTTCAACAGCATCGGCATGTACCTCTCTGAGTAATTCCAAACCCTTAAGTAAAGCCTGGTACTCAGCCTGATTGTTTGTTGAAGTAGTAACAATCGGCAATGAAATTTCATACTTCCGTCCTCGAGGTGAAATTAAGAGAATACCGATACCTGCTCCATCCTTGCACGTAGACCCATCAAAGAAAAAAATCCAGGGAGCAATCTCTACATAGCTTACCATATTGCAATGTTTAGTAACAAAATCGGCCATCACTTGACCTTTAACTGCCTTAGCCGATTCATACCTCAGGCCAAACTCTGAAAGTGCCAAAATCCACTTACCGATTCGTCCACTTAATATCGGCATTGACAACATGTACTTAACCACATCATCTTTACATATAACAGTGCAATCAGCCGACAACAAATAATGCCTCAATTTAATGCAAGAGAAATATAAACATAAGCACAATCTCTCTATGGCCAAATACCTGGTCTTAGCATCCACCAACCTTCTGCTCAGATAATATATTACACGTTCCTTCCCTTCAAATTCTTGAATTAGGGCTGACCCGATAACACCGTCATCGGCAGACAAATATAACCTGAAAGGCTTCCCGTGTTGAGGTGGAACCAAGACTGGAGGGTTCACCAAATATCTCTTGATCTCCTCCAAGGCTAACTGTTGTTCTTCTTTCCATGTAAATTCTTGATTGGCTTTCAGCCTTAATAATGGACTAAAATATTTAATCTTACCCGATAAGTTAGATATAAATCTTCTAATGAAATTAATTTTGCCGATCAAAGATTGCAGCTCAATCTTGTTTGTAGGAGCAACCACTTTGTTAATTGCGTCAATAGATTTTCTGCTGATCTCGATGCCTCTTTGATGCACCATGAAGCCCAGATACTGTCCTGCCGATACACCAAATGCACACTTGTTAGGATTCATCTTCAACCCATGTTCCCTTGTGCATTCCAATATTTTTCGCAAATCGGCAAGATGCTTCTCAAAATCTCCGGACTTAACCACCACATCATCAATATAGATTTCAACTATCGTGCTGATGTACTTATGAAAGATAAAATTCATCACTCTCTGATAAGTAGCACCGGCATTCTTTAAGCCAAAAGTCATGACAACCCACTCAAATAAACCGACGTGACCTAGACATCTGAAAGCAGTCTTGGATATGTCTTCTTCAGCCATGAATATCTGATTAGACCCAGCATTACCATCCATGAAGCTAATGATTTGATGTCCAGCAGCAGCATCGATCAGCAGATCGGCAACGGGCATCGGGTAGCCATCCATCGGCGTAGCCTTGTTCAGATTCCTGAAATCAATACAAACATGAAGTTTTCTATTCTTTTTATACACAGGAACCACATTAGAAATCCAATTGGCATATCGACATTGCCAAATGAATCCGGCCTCGATTAACTTTGTAATTTCACCCTTGATGTCGGGTAGAATAGAAGGATTGCATCGGCGCGCAGGTTGCCGATGTGGTTGGAAACCAGACTTAATGGGTAACCGATGTTCAACTATCGATTGGTCTAAGCCAGACATCTCTGTATAATCCCAAGCAAAACAATCTTTATTTTCTTTCAATAAATCAGTTAACTACTGCTTACACTAGGAATCTAACTTAGTACTAATAAAAGTAGGCCTAGGTTTACTACCATCACCGATATCTATCTCGAGTAAATCATCGGCGGACGTGAAGCCTTGTCCCAGTTTTCCGTCATCAGCGAACCGATCCATTAAAACTCTTCTTCAGGACCGACTGCTTGGATCGGTTTGATGCGGTAATCGGCAACTTTGAGGAACTCTTTGTCCCAGGCTTCACCAGATATGCACCTGGTCTGCTCATAAGTCTCCGATTCTGCCGATGCAACAGTAGATGGGGCCTCACTTCGGACGACTTCAGATCTGTCCCCGATCCACTGTACAAGGCTCGGATGCATGGTGGAAGGAATACAACAATTGGTGTGGATCCAATCCCTTCCCAGTAGCAGGTTGTAGGTGCCTTTGCCACTGATTACAAAGAACATCGTCAGCAAAGTTTTACTGTCGATGGTTAAGTCAACACATACAGCTCCCATAGCTGTCGACACATTGCCTTCGAAATCCTTGAGCTTCATGTCGGTCTTGACTAAATCTTGGTCGCCCTTCCCAAGCTTTCTGAACACTACATATGGCATTATGTTTATTGATGCCCCACCATCTACCAGCATCTTTGTCATCGGTTGTCCGTCCACTTTACCCTTAACGAACAGAGCCCTCAGGTGCTGCCTCTCGTCATCGGCAGGCTTCTCGAAGATGGCTGCCATCAGATCCAGCACCAACTGCGCCATCTCAGCAGTTCCTTCATCATCGCTGACCGGTGCCATGAACTCCATCGGCAACATGACGACCATATTGATTTCTGTCGATGGATCCCTGTCCTTGCGCTTTGGCCTCCACTGCTTCTCCCTTGAGGGTTCTTCATTGCCATACAGGTCATTGCGGCGCTCGCACTGAATCCTCCTCTTCTGAGTCTTGGTCAGACCCTTAGGGCACCACTGAGGAAGCTTGGTTTTCCAGACAGGCTGGTGCTGCTTTCCACCGCTTGCATCGGCACTTCTTCCGATGTTGGGATCTCTGGAGAATATCTCTTCATCAAGCACTCTTGCACTGGCCATCTCCTCCAGCTCCTCTTGATCAACACATCTGCCAAGCCTGTTATGGGCACTAAGCTCGCCCCCAAGTCGGTCATGCGCCGACCTTTTCTCTCTGACCGGCTTGGCGTACCTGGGCATCCGATCATCAAAACAAGGTTTCTTACTTGACCGATCGGCGGCGTAGTACCCATTGCATTCGGGACAATTATCGGCAGTAGGCAGCTTGATGCCCTCTTCCCAACAGTGAACGAAGAAGGGACACTTCCAGTGGTCCTTATGCCGAAGCCACTCCCGGTGCTCCTCTTCTTCTTGCCGATATCGTTCTTCACGTGATTGTCGATAGTCTCGCCTTGGCTGCTTATGCGTGATTATAACACCAGGAGCCCTGTTGGCACTGCTACCTTCATCGGCAACCTTCTTGCCCTTTCTGTCATCGGCAAATCTTCTTGCGTCGCGCTCAGCTACTTGATGGTTGGGGTCTACCGATGAGTTCTTCCTGGCAGCTTCCGATGTCAGCACTTTGGTTTTCCCGCTAGTTTCCACCATATTGTTAGGAAACGGGTGTTGATCAATCTTCATCGATTTCTAGACTTTAGAATTTTCAAATTTGATGCGTCCAGATTCAATCTCTGACTGCAACTACTGCCTGAATACCTTGTAGTCATTGGTACTGTGGGAAGTTGCATTGTGCCACTTGCAGTACCTGATCTTCTTGAGCTCTTCAGCCAATGGAATTACTCGATTAGGCGCCAGCTTGATTCGCCCTTCTTGAAGTAGCAAGTCAAACATCCTATCGCCCTTGGTGATATCGAAGGTGAACCTTTCAGCTTCTTTCTGGCCGAACGGACAAGACACAGACTTCTTATCCTTCACCCACTCGGCCGCTACGATGCTTATCTCTTCATCTGACCCAGAGTCTTCTTCTTGCCCGATGAAGGTCACCTTCTTGTTCCAAGTCTTCCTGGGTTCAAAGGTTTTGATTTCTTGATCGGCAATCCTTTACACCAGATGACTTAGGCTTTCAAACTCTTGGAACGTGTACTTGTCCTTGATGTGCGGCAGTAATCCTTGGAAGGCCAAATCTGCCAGTTGCCGATCATCAAGTACCAAACTGTAGCACTTGTTCTTCACGTCCCGCATCCTCTGAACAAAGTTCTCTACCGATTCGTCATTGCGTTGCCTCAGTTTGACCAGATCAGTAAGCTTCTTCTCATGTATGCCAGCGAAGAAGTATTTATGAAATTGCCTCTCTAGATCGGCCCATGTGATTACAGAATTTGGAGGCAGCGATATAAACCATGTGAATGCCGATCCAGACAATGATGAAGAGAACAATCTCACCCTTAATTCCTCCCTGCTGGCGGCTTCTCCGCACTAGATAATGAAGCGGTTGATGTGCTCCATTGTTGATGTGTCGTCTTGGCCGGAGAACTTGGTAAAATCAGGCACTTTGTACCGATTTGGGAGAGGAATCAAGTCATATGCCAGAGGATACGGAGTCCGATAAGAGTATGTATTGACTTTGGGCTTAATGCCGAATTGTTCTTTCATGACTTCGGCAATCTTACCGACCCAATATGCATCCTGCTCCTGCCGACTCATTGGCTAGTTGTTGACTGGTGTAGCCGGCTGATGCGCCTCTTGAAGATGATGCGGAGTAGTCACGGGCGCAGCACCAGTCATCTGAACACTATGCATCGGTTGATTTACCGATGGATATTTTTGCACACTTAGCAGATTAGGTTGAGTCGTCGTATTCATCAGTTGCTGCACCGATGGTCCGCTCTGAGTGCTCGCTAGGCCTCCACAATGATACATGGACACGCCAGGCTGTTGAGCTGGCGGCTGGTCGGCCCACCCAGGATTATAAATTATCGGCATATGACTTACCGATGGCTGATAGCTGACTGGAGCGTGTGGCTCTTGTATTCTGGAGCAATCAATCATCAAATTACCTTGGGGAACTAGCACTCCAGCTTGAGGACTTGCCACCAGAGGTTGACTGCGAGCTCCTATAATGTGTTGCATCAGCATAGGGTTTGCCGATGGTGGCATCAAAGGTATCTTGGGAATCACTTGGAGATCTTCTGATGGCACTTGGACAGTCGGAGAGGGCGTAGAGTGATGCATCATAGAGGCCACCGGCTGTGATTGCGTTGCCGATGCCATGGAGCCCTTCGAAGCTGAGCTATCTCCCTGCACCAGATTAGAACCAACATATAGATTCGGAGGCATACCATATCCCCACCAGTTAGCAGGGCTGGCTAACTTTGGATAGCAGGTCCTGAAATTGCCGACGCCGCTGGATCTGTGTTGAGCTTGATGACGTTGCCAGGGTTCGGTCTTTGCGATGTGGCCACATCGGCAGACGGTTCCACAGGAGTGGAAGACGCCATTGGGGCTGCCGATGGGCTTATAGATGCCGATCCAGGTTGATGGTACGCTGGACCAACATATTGCGGTGCACGTCCTTCTTTGAATGATTGCATAACAGCATTGTAAACAGTATTGGACAGCACGCTGGAGTGGCTAATTAATGCTTGACTCAGAGCATAATTAACCATCTCTTGTAACTTACCAGGATTGACGTCATATGTGACCTGCCGCGGCAACGGCGGATCTTGCTTCTGAATTGCTTCACCGCTCCTGCTGAGGCTGAAGGATTTCAGATACAATTGCTTGTACTCCTCCATAGCCCGCTCCATGGCCAGCTTCTGATCATCTTTCAGATCGGCCTCAGAGACTTCAATGACATTCCTCTGGTTAACGTCGGCGTTATCACCCATGATAGATGTATAATTTGTGTAATCGAGTCCCACTGGGCGTGCCAAAAGAGGTGTTGACACAAAAAGCATCAGGATCTGTGAACCTCGGGCTTATACCCGAAATTCAATATCCGGAGGCGTGCCAGTCAATTTGACCAGTTAATCAACAAGGACGATAACTAGAACAAGATTCAATCAAGACAACGGCGATACGCCCAGATGTCAAGATTGGAACTTGATCTGAATAACTAGAGCAGAGCTGAACGAGACAACAGCGATGCGCCCGGATGTCAAAGCTCAGAGGTACTCCCACGCGGAACTTACAAGGATTTGACGGAGATCAAGGTGATGCAACCCGTCGAAGCTTGAAGAACTCGTTGATAAGCTATAACTAATGCAATAAAGGGTAAATTGCGATGAAAGTAGAATAAGAGTAAATTGATTTGATTGATATTGGATTGATATGATACACGTAGCCCTCGGGCACATATTTATACTCCCACATGGAGAGTTGTACAGAGATACGACCCGTACCCTTCCTAAAACAAACTCCTACATTTAAGGAAACTGACTCACGCAGGAGTCGGATCTAAAATAACAATATTATTTTCCTAAACAAACACACCTATTTTAAAGGAAAACAAACGACTCATGCAAGAGTCGGACTCAAACTACTATAATAATACTGGCATAAAATCACCAGTTTCCTTATATCTTTCCTTCGATGGAAACTTTCCATCGGCAGATCCCTTCAACCTGCGACTTCCTTCTTCGACCACCTGTAGTCCTCTGTTGACATCAAGCGCTAAGTCACCCTGTACTCATCGGCACCCTATGCCCATCGGCATCGGCAACACTTTCCCGATCGGCAACCTTGTACTAGTAACTTGCCTTCACCAATCAATCCCTATCAGCAATCGGCATCGGCAACATCTCCTCATCGGCAATCGGCATCAGCAACTTTGCAGCTCAGACGACTTGACTTCACCGATTAACCCTTATCGGCAATCATCCAAGACTTCCAACTTCCATCGGCAACACACTTAGTCACAGCACACTCCCATCGGCAATACTGACTCATGATTTCCCGATGCCGATGGAAAACGGCCGCCGATCAACACAAGTCTTAGCTCATTTGATACGTGCCGAAAAAACGGTGTCAACAATAGCTAGGTGGGAGGACAACGAGAGAGTATAGGGACTCCTTTGTAATTCACTCTACTTCAATATACTTAGTCAATTAATTAGTCTAAACACTATAGTTTGTCTCCTCAATACAAGTATGCTAGGCGAGGGGATAGATCAGTAGGAGGACAAAACTCCTACCGGACTGCGCCCTCTTTTTACGGGGGCCTTACCTTTTAACTTGCCTAAGAACACGTGGTGGAATACAAAGACTAGACAAGGTTGTCACTCTCTTGCTAGCTACCACAAACAATACGTGCAACAAGCGGTAACCAAGGGTAAGATCACTAGTACAGAACATGGCTTTTGTCCCGGTTGGGAATGGGCTTTAGTCCCGGTTTGCCACAAACCAGGACTAAAGATCCTCTCAGCGTAAAAAAAATAAATCATCCGACCACTGCGCCTCGTGAGAATCAAACCCAAGACCTCCAGCACAGTCTCGCATGCAGCTTACCACTCCAACTACCCAACACATGTGACAATGAATAAGACATTTTCCTTTTGAACCAATTCAGCAAGAGACCTTTAGTCCCAGTTCATAACACCAACCGGGATTAAAGGTACCTTTAGTCCTGGTTCGTAAAACCAACTGGGACTAAAGGGTCTACCTTTAGTCCGGGTTGGTATTACCAACCGGGACTAAAGGTCCGAGTATATTTAGTCCTAGTTTTTAACACCAACCGAGACTAAATGTGGGAATAAAGAGCCCCACCTGCAAAAGGCTGTTGTACTAGGCATTGAGCAAGGGACTTTAGTCCCGGTTGGTATTACCAACCGGGACTAAAGGTCTCTTTAGTCCCGGCCGCAAAAAATACCGAGACTAAAGCCAAATTGACATATCATTCAAAGGTCTATTCTCTACTAGTGGATGATGTATAAGCACCACGCTTACACAGGCAATGATCGCATACGGGAAAGGCCACAAGGATAACAGACTATTGATGTAAAGGCTAGTAATAAGCAAAAGCATATAACAAGACTATAACAAGTATAGTAATGCTCAAAGTAAATACTAAGTAAAGTAGAGGAAAAGTAATATATTGAATAAGATAAAGTCTTACAAAGAAGGAAAGATACAAGAGCTATACCAGACCTTCCAGAAGACGACTTCGGAAATCCCGAGCGTAGCTCGACTTAACTCTAACTCTCACTCTAGACTAACTACTAGAACAATCTAAGGAATAGAGCTTGTAGGCTTCTTCACCATGTATGAAGAGGGGGGAGTGAGCCTCTATTTATAGTGGGAGGTGGAGTAGGGGCTACTCCATCGCCATGTCATCGATCCAGGAAGCTTCAATCCTCCACCCTTAGATCCACCACCTCTAAACCGACTTAGAGTGGATGGTCTTGATCTTCAACATGTGTTAATTGAGTGTGGCGGTTACCAGGTGCTGCACCGACTTAGGGTGAGGTCGGCCGACCCCCCTATGGCCTGTGGGTCTAGCCTTGTCCTTCTAGAGCATGCCCCACTGGTCAGGGACCAAGTGGAGGGTTGGAGCCCCTGGTGGGAGGTCGGCCGACGCCCTCTTGGGGTCTCTGGCCCACCTTGGCCTTCTAGATGCTGGTCCCACTTGTCATGTGAGTTGGTTGTTTGTTCTGAAATAATTGTCACATTGATCTCCTTGATGTGGGTCCATGGATCCATGTGAGTTGCATTTGAGTCGTTGGGAGAAAGCACAGTGTGATCTGAGGGTTGAGATTCACTTAGAGGTGCTTCTCCTGGATCATGGCCAGAGGGGAGAGCTGGTGGGCCCTACAGAAGGTCGGTCGACCCCCTATGTGGGTCCCACTGGCTCTCCTTTGCTCCATTTGTTCAATCCTGCAATCACATACTTCATGGACATGTGGAACTTATTATTTAATAAAGTATGCTCATGATGTGATTGTTTATCCTTGATCCTGAGGTTGTTGACATCATTTTGGTTATATAAAAGTATATCATTCTTAGTACCAACACACATCAAGCAATAATTTTAGTAAATTGATAACAAGGGGATGAGAAGGAACCTCTTATTTTGTGTAGCTGCTACAACTTCTCCATCTTCTCCTTGCTTCGACAGCTTGCAAGTTTTGGCAAAGTGGCAAAAATTGACACATCTTTTGCATTTGACCTTTTTCTTGCTTGCTTTTGTCTCTAGGCATCCTCTCTGTCTCTATACCTTGGGTCTACCAGGAGCTCTACCCATCATTGGTGGACAAACTTTGAAGACAAGATCAACTACTGGCCATTGTGATCTATTTGGCATGGGCTCTACTCTAGCAGCATATGTAGCCCTAAATCTAGCAACTAAATAATACTCATGCACAAAATCAGCAATTTTGATCCCTCTGTTGGATAGTGTCCATGCCAAGGCATGTTTGCAAGGCTTGCCAGTGACCTGCCATTCCCTACATCCACATGAGTGGTTCTGGAGGTCCACTGAATGCCTCTTTTGGTTGTTGTAGTTATCAAGCAATGTAACTTCAGCTATGTGCTCATCACTCCGTGTAACTTTCACAACTTTAAGGTTTTTGCTGATTGTATTTAGCTCCTTGATGACACTTGGAAGGATACCATCCTACATATCTCTCCCTATCTTCCTTCTTATGTACCTCTTCTCCATGATCAACTCTTTAATTCCATCAAGCAATTCATGCAACAACAAGCCTTTTGAATTCTTGATCTGAGCATTGAAACTCTCAGACACATTATTCGTTAAATAATCACATTTACTTTTCTCTGAAAATCCACATCTATACCACAACCTGCCATGATATTGTTGCAAGTATTCTATAGCATCAGGAGCAAACTCATAAATTTTTTGCATATGCCACTTGAAAAGACCCTCTATGTAGCTTCTTACAGCAGGATATAAGTGATCAGTGAATACATCCCCATGGTAGTGCTTCATGAAGTTGGAATACAAGTGCCTCATACACTCTCTATTCTCTGCTTCTAGGAATACCTTGCCCACTGCAGTTTCCAACCATTTACAAGCGTCTGTACTGATTACAAGGCCTCCTAGTGAGCCTATAGCTGTATGCAACTGTTGTAGAAACCATTTTCAGTTGTCCTCTATCTCTGAGTGAAAAACAGTAAAGGCTAGTTCCTGAAGCCAACTGTCCAGTGTACTGCTCATTCAAGGCCGAGGCATCTATGCCCACAAAGGGTCGACAACCATCCAAAAATCCATCTACATGGCTTCAGAGCTACAAAAATCCTCTTAAAGCGATTCTTCTTTGTACCTTCTAGTTCAATCTCTACAATGCTACCAGGGAGCTCATCTCAATTTGAGCTTTCCAATTAAATAGAAGTTGAAAAGATTCCTCATATGTACCATGAATCTGCTCTATGGCCAGCTTCAGACCAGACCATGATTTTGAATATTTCAAGTTAATCCCATAATCACCCTCTAACTTGTGCTTTGCATCTTTGGGGCATTTGTTAGGGTTCTTCTTTAGCCAATCGGTCAGTCTATCTGCACACCACTCTTGAGAAGCCATCTTCCCTTCTCTCAGCTTGGTTGTGGGACAATTATGATCAGCAGGAAGTACTTTGATCTACACAGCATGAACAATAAATATAGACAGTTATGATCAACAGGAAGACTAAAATAATCAATAGACAAAGCATGTAAACTAACAACTAAATGAAGCATGAACTCCCTTACCTCTATTGTTTTGCCATCAAAAATCCTAGAAGCATGTATCCTCCATGGACAACCCTCTGCTTTACACTTAGCAATGAATCTTGTCTTGTCGGTTTTGATGTCAGTAACCTCAAAACCCCTTGTCACAGCATAATGCCGCACAACCTTCCTGAATGAAACTATGTTTAGGAAATAAGGCTCCCTTCACTATGTTGGGATTTTCTGGATCATGCACGACATGTATCTCCTGAGGATCTACATCATTGACTTGTGCCTCTAGAGGAACTCCTCCTTCGCCATTAACATCATCAGCAACATCATCATCAACAGCTGCTATATTATCAACAAAGTTTGTCTGTGTACATGGGACTGAAGTGTAAATATGCTCGTCATCAACGCCAACATACTGCTCCTCGTTGTCAAATATATCTGGCTCCCTTTCACCCTCAAGGTCTGCATCATTTCCTATGGGCTGGGTACTTGCATCATTAGACGTTGTGCTTTGGTTGGGTGCAATGGGGTTTTCATGCACACTAATCATAGGATCATCAAGTGGAATCATACACAGAGGCTCTAGATCATCAAATTCATGCTCATTACACACATCTTTGTCAAACACTCCAACTAAAAATTGGCAACACATTTCTTGCTTATACATGGCAAATAGTTTTGTTATCTGCCCCTTATGGAATAGTCTGACATCTTCACACAATTTTTTATCAAAAAAACCACACGCACACAGATTGGTTAGAAACCCATTTCAATTCATTCCACAAGCTGGTCATCAACATCTCTAGCGTAAAATAGACTATCTCCACATTCCACTTAATAGTTGCACCTTTTTTGTAAGATTTTCTACCGAAGGCATCTGTTATACAGAAACCTTCCACTTTCAGTTCTAGTGCGAAGAACTCGGGCCTATCACTATAGAAATTGAAACGTAAAAATACCAAATGTGGCACACCTACTGCGTTATAGGATGACTCTACTCGTTCTTAGGCCTCCTCATCTTGGGTCAGGTAGGTGGAGGGATTCAGAGGCGTATCTGTCATCGCCGCCTTCCATCGTCGACGTGGCGCACCTAGGGACGAGCGGCATGGATGTCATCCAGCCACCATTGCCGTCGTGGCTAAGGCCGCACCAAGCCTCCACCACCAGCAGCTCTCCCTCGAACAACTTGGGTCCGCCACCGCCGCCGTGGACTCGCCTGCGCCGCCGCCGCGGACTTGCCGAACTAGCCTGCATCGCCGCCACGGACTCGTCGATCTAGGGTTTGTGGAGAAGGGGACGGGGATGGAGACGGAATGGAGATGGCGTTCCACGCATTGGTCGTAGCTGGATGGAATAACATCAATACAAGCTCCATGTATGCGAGTACAACCTGCAGGTGGCCCCAAGCTACGGCCAAACATACAAACTGGCAGAAATCGGCAATTGCAATGGCAAATTTCAAAATTGAGGAATTGTAATGGTAAGTCTCACAAACTCTATTTTTTTAATGGCATGAATCCAATTAACCCTAAAATATAATAAGTACTTCCACAAATTTTGAAATATATAGTTCTTGCTATTCTAAATATATAGTAAAATAATATATCTAGAAAATCAAAATATTTTACAAATTAAAATGGAGAGAGTAAAAGTTAATGGAAGGTTAAACTGCGTTATTTGTCTTCAAAACCTTGTATCATTGTATGAAGTGAGGAGCAGGAGACACACTCCCTTGCGGCTGGATACGTCACCCACGTGGCCACGTTGCGACGAGCGCCGAAAACATAGTCAACGTTTCTTTCCATTGGCATTGTAGTTCTTCCTCGCATCGCAAGAAGAGAGAAGGCAAGAGGCTTTAACAGCTCTCCGACCCCCTGCGGCCCAGCATCGAGATCCAGTCGCTGCCTGTGGCGTTGACCCCTCCTCTCCTTTGTTCTTCCTCCCGTTGGCCTGCCTTGCCTTGCCCACTATCTCGCTCGTGGCCTTCGTTTCCTGTCGGCGACGACTGGGCGGAGCGAGTGGCGCCGCCCTCTGCCAGGTCTTCATCAGTCCTTCGCCGGCGACTAGCACCTACCAGGTATGTCCGTCCCTAACCTTCCCTTACTGCTGTATGGAACCGAGTACCCCAAACCCTAATGTAAGCTATTTCTCTTTCTCTTCGGATCTGGCCCATGCAGCTCCTTTTTTTTTTTAAAAAAAAGTATTGGGTTTACATATGCACACCCCTGCTCCCGAATCCTGAGCATGAGCGACTAGTCTGGAATTTCTAATTTTTTTTTTTTTGCATATGTAGTTAGTATTTTTCGCTTCTTAGTTTGGGCATCTGCTACTGTCATTTTATTGAGTTTTCCGTACTTGGGCATAAATTGACCAAACTACCACAGTTTAAAAAGCTAAAGTTTAAGGGCTCTATCAAAATTGCAAGTTTAAAGAGAAATTAGTGTTAAGCTACAAACTCAAGGGTTCTGGCAGTATGTCCAAGAACTTTGCAGAAGTTTTAGTTCCCGTTCTTTAGTTTACGCTAGGCATAATATGACAGCTGTCCAAATGGGCCCCAAATGCTGTGGAAGAGTACCAGGAAGCAGGACCTTCAAAAATCTGTGGCCCTGTTCTTTCAAACTTATCACCTGGCTCGGCTTATGAGCCGTACTTCAACTTATTCTCTCACAGGACACTATTGAATCAGCCAAAATCAATTGGCTTGTAATTCCAGACAGATTCCTTGCTAAAGTCTACTTAAAAATATATTTGCAACAATTTGATATATCTTTTTATAGTTTTTTTTTGTTTATTCCTAGCATCTACGCAAACTGCTTGAGATGTATGATTAATGTAGTCCATCTCTAGTCTTTCTTTGTGAAATGAACTCAAATCCATGATGATTACTTGAATTCTAAAGTGGTCTACAACTAAATTAAGTGGATTCTTGTGCACCCTTGATTCACACTGCAAAGTTCGTATTGATGCAGACTTAATCATAAATATAGATTGGCATGTAACATTAGTAGGTGTATAACAAATTTTATGAGCTAGAGTTTTTGTTATTCATGGTACGATTGTGTTAGGGCGTGTTTGGCATAGCTCGGAAACAAATAAGGGGCTGGGAGCTGAAAAACTACCTTTTCCTGATTCAGTTCCCATAAAGAACGAGTTCCTCCATAGAGTTTATCCTCGAAGACTATAGAGCATTACTTTTACCCACAAAATACCTCTCAGAATCCGACACAGGACAAGCTCTACCAAACTGTCCCTAAGATTACCTATTGATTCCCTTGAATATGAACTGTTTTTCAGTAGATACAGGTGTAATTGAGATAAACTACAATGTTTCAAATTGGAACTTTAAACAAGCACCTAAACTGTTTGGACTTTTGGCGGTCTAGAGTAGTTTCTTTAATTTGTTTTACTTTGTTTTGACACAAGATAATTGGATTCACACTCAGGATTTGAACCTGTGAATTGGGTTTTAGAAACCCGTGTGCTACCAAGAGTGCTTTCAAAAGAAAAGGAAAATTCTTTATCTGTTGGTCTGGCATATAGTGTCCACAAATTCAAGTAATACCCACTTTATCATTTGAGCTGTAGGTGGTTAATAAAGTGCACTTCTTGTGGCCAAGAAAAAGGAAGTTCATTCTTGCTGCAGGGCTAAATTTGTTTTGACAATGTTAGTTTAGCCAATCATTGTCGGAGTTTATTATGATTTTCTTGTCTGTTGATCTGACTCATAGCACTGTTGAGCAGGCTATGCGCTCATGAAGACAGAGATCGAGGAGGTAAGCATTGGACAGTTCTGGACTGAGGAAGACAAAGCCCTCTGTTCTTCTATGCTGGGCTCAGATGCCTTCACATATCTAACAAAATGTGGTGGTGCCATATCTGAAGGTCTTGTAGCAGCATCTGTGTTGGCAGATTTGCAAAATAAACTCCAGAACCTAGTTGAGGCTGATGATCAGAGCATTTGTTGGGACTATGCCATCTTCTGGCAGCTCTCCCGCACAAAATCTGGTGCTATAGTCCTTGGCTGGGGTGATGGATCTTGCCGTGAACCCCATGATAGTGAGATTGGCTTTGCTACGTCTACAAGTGTTGGTGATGCATCTTTGGTGACCAGACAGAAGATGCGAAAGCGGGTGCTGCAGAGGTTGCACACAGCATTTGCTGGGGCTGACGAGGAGGATTATGCTCCTGGAATTGACCAGGTCACTAACACTGAAATATTCTTTTTAGCATCTATGTATTTTGCATTTCCACGTCACGTTGGTGGTCCTGGGAAAGTTTTTGGTGCAGGGGCACCCCTTTGGATTCCAAACAATAAGCACAATGTTGCCCCTGCAAATTACTGTTACCGGGGATTCCTTGCAAATGCAGCGGGATTGAAGACCATTGTGCTAGTGCCATTCAAAGCTGGTGTGCTTGAGGTAGGTTCAATGCAGAATGTACCTGAGAGTGCTGAAGTTCTGCAAACTATAAGGTCAATGTTTCTTGGGACATGCAGTAACAGGATAGCAATTGAGAAGCATGAAGGGAATAGTTCCCTTCAGATATCGCCAGGTTTGACGAAGATTTTTGGGAAGGATTTGAGTATCTGCCAACCTTCAGACAGTAAAGGAGCTGACCCATCAAAGGTGGATGAAAGTTCAATGATTGCACATAAGAGTGGTGGTGGTGAGAGCAGGTTGCTACCTAATCTCCGGAAAGGTTTGCAGAATTTCTCATGGAGTCAGTCTCGAGGCCCGAATTCTGATCAGCAGAAGTTTGGCAATAGTATCTTAGTTGAGACAAGCGAGACTGCAAATTGCAGCAATGGAGCTTCTCATAGCACCACAGTGAGGCCATTTCAGCTTCAGAATCCACAGCAGATCTTGGCCCAACAAGCTTCTCAGCCTCGAGGGCCAATGCAAATAGATTTTCGTGTAGGGTCCAGTTCCAAGTTTGGTGTTTCGATTTCTCAAAAAGCCATGTTGGATGTGGAGAAGGGCAATGCCAATGCCTTGTTCAATGAGGAAAGGGGGGGTCGACAGCCAAGGAAGAGGGAAAGGAAACCAACAAACGGGAGGGAGGAACCACCGCTTAGCCATGTTGAGGCTGAGCGTCAGAGAAGGGAAAAGCTGAACAAGCGATTCTGTGCTCTGAGAGCTATTGTGCCGAACATCTCAAAAATGGACAAGGCATCCATTCTGGAAGATGCTGTAATGCATATCAGTGATCTCAAGAAGAAACTGGAAAAGTTAGAGGCAGAGCGGGATCGACTTCCAGAGCCACCTGGGCCAGAAGTGGACATCCAGGTAGTGCAAGGCGAGATTCTTGTTCGAGCGGTATCTCAGATTGAAAACCATCCAATACAAAAGGTGCTCCAAGCATTTGAAGATGCAGAGGTCAAAGTAGGTGAGTCGAAGGTCACAGCCAACAATGGGACAGTGGTACATTCCTTTGTTATCAAGTCGCCTGGTTCTGAACAGCATACCCGAAAGAAATTGCTTGCCTCTATTTCTAATGCAACTAGCTCTATGTAGAATTGGGTGACTACTTGTTATATTAGACAGATTATTTTTGGTAGCAATCAACTGGTAACAACTGTTGACATTTGTCGGTATTGGGATTGTCGGTACACATGGTATATCCACATATATAACTCAGATCCTTACATAGAAACAACAAGCTGTAAGTACAGATCACCATTGTAAAATTTGTAACCGTATGTCCTGTTATTCATCAATTGGTTATGTCCTATGGGAGACTGGTGACAGTGCAGTTGAAATGGTAAAGGGTGCAGAGCATTTCCAATAGTATCCTAAATCAACTTGCCTTTTCTCATTTTTTTGGTAAAACATGAAAAATACCTCTCCAATGGTTTGACAAATTTACTTGGCAAAATTAGCAACTTGTCATCCCTCCCCTCCCCACAAGATACGCGTGCCTGCTCATACTCTAAAAGTTTGTTATATTTTACTTGATAAATCTTGTGTTTTGTCAACTCTCAAAACAATATGTTAACGTTGACGTTTTTCCAAAAGTCTTCGTAGACCTCTTTCCGATGAAAAATCTTTTTTGTGTAATTCTAAATGTGAAGCAAGTCTCTGTATCTTATTGGTGAAACTGGAATAAATTACAGGTAACCCAATCATCATCTTCCTAGGTTTCCACCTTCGAGATTTCAAATTAGTCATCACAGGATCCTAAAAAATTTAAATGGTGCATTCGAAATCCATTCCTTGGTACTCAATGTAGAACTAAGCAAATTGAGCCCGATCCAGCTCAAGGCAAGGCCTGAATATTGATCGCGCCGCCCAAAAAACTTTCTTGATCCGAGTCTAGTCTGAAATATTTATTTTACCTCTGCACAGGTGGTTCGCCCATGTCTGGGCCTAGCAAAAAAAAAAAAAAAAAAAAAGACCCAACTCATCCAGTGGGACAATCATGACTAGAATTATTTTGGTCCAAAACGGCCAACATTTTTGCGGCCTAGACCGAACTCAATCCAGCCCGCAAAATGCTTAGGTTGAACTAAATGATTTAGTCCAACAGAACCAAAATGTTTCCTTAGAAAAATGAGTACATTATTGTAGCAGTACCATGAAGAATAAATACAAATTAGAAGCAAATGGAATAAACATAAATTAGAGGACGACCTAGAATGGTTTTGTCTAAGAAGGGATAAGGCAAAAGTTTCCAGGCATCTAATATTAAAGTTTATATGACATAATAAATGCTAAACTTTACACTTGAACCACAAAACCAAAAACTATTTGAGCATCATGGCCAAGGGCAAAGAGGTTGATGAGGCATATTCCAGGGCAAAGGAGGGCATGATTTGTACTACTAGTAATCAGCAGCAACACCATCTGTGGTTTCTCCTTGCAAAATAAAAGAACAATAATTAAACATAATGCCAATGGACGTGTATGGTTTAAAGAAAGGGTCTGATACTTTAAAATATTATTGTCAAAAGTAGAGAACAAGTCTAATCTCATCCATAAGGCCCCTTTGAATTGGAGGAGTTTTTCCGATAAATTTGAACTGAAATTGTTATAAGATTTATATATTTTTTTTAGAATAGATTTCTGTAAAATTTCTGCCTACCAAAGGAGCCTAAAAAAGAACAACCATGGGTTACACATCTATTTTCTTCCATCTCAAATACACAGATGCTATTTTTTTTAATATAAGCAAGTTGATAATTCCTTCAAAGTTAGTTCCAACACTATCTAATTAGAGAGAGAGGGAGGGAGGGAGGGAAGGCAACCACATTAGAAGAACACTGAACTGATGCAAGAAGAGATGGAGTACGTGCGGAGTGGCCTACATATGTCCAGCGCTTAGTAGCTATGTTCTCATTGAGTAACGGGAACGTAGAACGGGAATGAAAATTTGGGTGCTATTTTATAATGTGAAAATAGGAACCTTCGCGATCCTGGGACATGGACGTTCCCGAAACGTGGAACATGCTTCTAAGGTCAGCGGTGCTAAAAAAGTAAAAAAAAGTGAGCGGTTCTCGACGTTCTTGTTGGGCCAAGGCCCAGCGCGTGGAGGGCCGGAGAGGGAGGGGTAACGAACGTGTCCAGAGCCTGGTGAGTCCAAAAAAAAAAGAAAACTATAGAGCCTGGTGGGAACTGCGAGCGGAAGCGCGGACGTTCGATCCGTCTGCTGAGACCTGACACCTGACTGCTCTCTCTGAGGCGTCGTCCAGGGCGAGGATCCCGTTCACCCCTGTCGCGCTCTCTTACCGACGACCGGGCGACCGCCGCCGCCGTAGGTGCCCAGGTGTTCGTCGGCGACTCGTATCCATCAGGTATGCCCACCCTTTTATCTTCCCCTGCTGCTGTCTGAAACCGATTGAAACCCTAACTTGAGCTATTTATATTCGGATCTGATCTGATTACAATTGTATACTATTATTTCTACTAACTTCGACTTTCATGCTAAATTATCAGTGTGTAGCTGTGTACACCCATACTCTTTACTTCTATATACATCAATTGGCTTCTGTGGGTTGAGCTGTAGTCAGTTAAGCTTGGAATTACTACACTGTCTTGGTGGCTTTTAGGTAAGGATTAACACTATTTAGTCTTAACTCCCTGACTAAATAAAGCTACAAGATTTGACTGCATCTCCATTTTTTTTTTGTTTGTCACTGATTTTTCATTTATCTTGTTACCTTGAGCAACATATTGTTTCTGTGGACCAATGTGCAGGTCAGCAGGAGTCACGACAACAATTATGGATACTGTGATGTACAAACATGATGACATGTCCCAAGAAAGAACCCTGCTATTTGGAGAGACAGTGAACATGAGAGGAAGCAATGTAGAAATTCTTACAAGAATAGAGCTTGATATTGCATTTACCTCCGAGAAATTGTTAAATTTGGAGATGCTGGTTATGGAAATAGCTCGTCAGGCTACTGACTTTGAGCCTGCTACGCTTGAAGATGAATCTATTTCTTCTGAGACTGCAGAAAATGCTTTTGAATTGGACATCTTGTATGGTATTCTTGATGCAGAAGTCAAGGAGCTACATAATTTGATTACTTCTCTTCAAGCTGATATTAAAAGTATAGAGCATCAGGTTTATGAAGAAGAGTCTGGAGGTAAGGTAAAAGCTAGAATGGATGCAGCTAAATTGTCCTTGAAGCAGATGCAAGAGCTAATTGCTGATATTAGGAATGAGTCTGCAAAGTTTGAGAAAGTTATTGTATTTTCCCACGACAAGGAAGGTAAATAAAATTACTTCCCCATAGATTATGTACTGATTACCTTTGTCCTTCCCTAACTGCATGTGTACAGGGACCATTGAAGCTGTTGGATGTGATGATGACCATCTTTCATATCAAACTGGTACACAGACAGAAGATCAACACAGAAGTGTTTTACATATGTTAGAAAAATCCATAGCAGGTGAGCTAGATCTTGAAAAGAAGCTATCTGATTCGATGTCTGTCATAGAAGACCTCAGGCTGAAGCTCCATCATCAGGAAGAGGAAATCTATTTCCTTGAGGAATCAACTGAAACAGTTTCAGTTAGAATGTTTGAAGCAGAAAATGCTTCAGAGCTACTTTTCGAAACCTCAAAGGAACTTATAAATAGGCTTAATAACATGCAGTTTCATGTAAGTGCGTTCAAATGTACAGACGATGACTTTCTAGAAAATAGCCCAGAAAAGGTGGAAAACGAGAGTAACAAAGTTGGAGCTGGATCACCATCATTGCAGGATAAAATACAGGAGTTAGAAAAACAGTTGAACGAATCCAATTTGCAACTCCAATTGGCACTAGCTTCAGAAGAAACAAGGCAGGAGGAGCAAAATGCATTGCAATCTGAGCTGAGCACAATGGAAAATACAATTAAGAATATCAAAGATGATGTCTCACGAGCAGAAAGTAGAGCACAAAATGCAGAAATAAGGTGTATGGAGCTAACTGTAGCTAATGTAGAGCTTAATGGGGAACTAAATTCCCTTAAAAGCGAGAAGTCAGATAAGGCCAATCTTTTGGAGAAGAAACTTACAGAGTCAAATACCCAATTAGAGCATGCAAAGGCAGCAGTTGATGCCATTGTTGAACAGCAAGGCATGCTGAAATGTACAATGTCTGATATGGAACATATTATCGAAGATCTGAAGGGCAAAGTTTCAAAAGCTGAAACCAGAGCTGAGAGTGCTGAATCAAAGTGCACACTGTTAACAGACACAAATTTAGAACTTAGTGAAGAGCTAGCATTTCTAAGAGGTCGAGTAGAAAGTCTAGAGAACTCGGTACGTGAAGCCAACCATGTGAAAGTGTCCACTGCCAAGGACATTGGTGTGAGAACTAAAATTATTACTAATTTGGTCAGAAAATTGGCACCAGAAAGAGAACGACTTCATCTTCAGGTATATGCATACACATATTGTTAGCCGCTGAACTCGAACTCTAGGAATCAGTAGGAGTTGAACTCTCATAGAGAGGATGACAATTGGGAGTTGGGGCAAATTTTCTTTTATTTTTTCTCACACCATACTGTCATGCCAACCTGAGGGTTGGGGATACAAATATATAGGACTGCTAACCAGCCAAGCACAAACTAGATGTTGTCCTAGATGCTAGTCAAGATGCTGTCCTACAGATGCTGTCCTAAAGATGCTAACAGCCCAGTCAAGGGTGATGTTACAGATGTTGTCCTAAAGATGCTAACAGCCCAGTCAAGGGTGATGTTCTTGATGCTGTCCTTGAGAGGCAGCTGCTGTCCTGAACAGGCAGCAACAGCACCATGTGTTGCAGCCTCCCCCCACACACCAGACTTATCCATCAATCTCCCCCTAAGTCTTGTGTGGCTCCTTGTGGGGAATCTGAGTCATCCCGATCATGGTGCGGAACTCCTGGAACTTGATCCGCCCAAGTGACTTGGTCAGGAAGTCGGCGAGCTAGTCTTGGGTGTTGATGTAGTTGGCCCGGACACTCCCTTCATCCAGGCAGCTTCTGATGAAGTGGTACCTCACCCGGATCTGCTTGCTGTGCTCATGGAAGACAGGGTTATTCGCCAATGCCAAGGCAGACTTGCTGTCCACCCTGAGCTCCACTGCCTCCACGTCTCTGCCAAGGAGATCGCCGAGTAGTCGAGCCAGCCACAGAGCCTGAGTAGAAGCGGTAGTGGCTGCAATGTACTCTGCCTCGCAGCTGGACAGAGCCACTACCTGCTGCTTGACTGACTGCCAGCTGATCAGACACTTGCCGAGGAAGAACAGCGTCCCGCTGGTGCTCTTGCTCGTGTCGATGTCGCCGGCGTGGTCACTGTCGCTGTACCCGATGAAATGCGCCGCGCCGGGGCACCTCGGGTAGTGCAAGCCGCAGTCGGAGGTGCCCGCGACGTAGCGGAGGATCCTCTTCACGGCCTGCTGGTGCTCCGTCGTTGGTCTCTGCATGAACCGACTGACGTAGCCGAAGGCGAACGTCAAGTCCGGTCGCGTGTGGACAAGGTAGCAAAGGCTGCCCACAATGCGTCGGTACTGCGTCGCGTCCACCTCCTCCGCCGTACTCTCACGACTCGGCTTCAGCCTCTCCATAGGAGTGTAGGCTGGGTTGCAGTCGGTGAGGCCGCCCAGCTCCACGATGCGCTTGGCGTAGGCAGTCTGGCGAAGAGAGATGCCGGAGCTGTCCTGGTGAACCTCGATCCCGAGGTAGAAAGAGAGGCCCAAGGTCGCTCATCTGGAAGGTGGCCTTCATCTCCATCTTGAATGGCTCGATCTCCTCCTTCTTGGTACCGGTGATCACAAGGTCGTCGACGTAGACGCCTACCAGCAGGGCATTGCCTCCCTTGCCCCGCCGGTAGACCGCGGCCTCGTGAGCAGTCTGCTGGAATCCCATTTGCTTGAGGGTGGAGTCCAGCTTGGCGTTCCAAGCTCGCGGTGCCTGCCGCAAGCCGTAGAGGGCCTTGCGCAGGTGGAGAACCTTACTCTCTTTGCCGGGGATAATGAATCTCGGCGGCTGGTGGACGTAGACCTCCTCCTTCAAGTCGTCGTTGAGAAAGGCAGACTTGACGTCCATGTGGTGGACGCGCCAACCCTCCTGGGCTGCGAGAGCGAGGAGGAGACGCACGGACTCCATCCGTGCAACAGGCGCGAAGGCGTCGTCGAAGTCGACTCCCTCCTGCTGGACGAAGCCACGTGCCACGAGACGCGCCTTGTGCTTGATCACTTCTCCAGCCTCGTCTTTCTTGAGCTTGAAGACCCACTTGAGAGAGATGGCATGGTGGCCGGCTGGAAGGTCAGCCAGCTCCCACGTCTTGTTCCGCTCGACAACGTCCATCTCCTCCTGCATCGCGGCACGCCATGCCGCGTTTCTCTCCGCCTCGGCGAAGGAACAAGGCTCTTCGTCGTCCTGTGCGAGGTGCAGCTCCGCCTCGAAGTCGCGCTGTGCCGGTTCAGGGACCGGCTGTTCACCGAGGAGGTCGTCCATGGTACGGTAACGTAGAGGCTCGCCGTCGTGGTAGGCGTTGATGCGATCCTTGTCGTTGGACAGCAGAGTGGCGAACTCCACCGTGCGCTGTTCGTCGTGGGCCGAAGCTGCCGGTGCCGGTGTAGGAGAACAAGGCGTGGCCGGCGGTGGACTCGCCGGAGCCTGTGGACTTGCCGGAGCTGGTGGTGGAGGTGGTGGCGGCAAACGAGGTGGTGAGGTAGGTGAGCTCGGTGAAGACGAGCTGCTAGCTCCCTCCGCTCCCTTGAAGTGGACGTAGTCGACGACGAAGTCGCTGGTCGTCGGAGTCGAGCCGTCGTTCACCATCTTACCCCACGTCCAGCTTCGCCCTTCGTCGAGCACGACATCGCGTGTGATGCGCACTCGCTGTGTCACAGGGTCGAGGACGCGGTGGGCCTTGGCACCCTCCGCGTAACAGATGAAGACCCCTGGCGTACTCCGTTCGTCGAGCTTGCTGACGTGGCTGAGCTCCTTGACGAAGACCAGGCAGCCGAAGACGCGAAGGCGGCTCACCGAGGGCTTGCGCCCGTGCCAGGCCTCGTATGGCGTCTTGCCGTCTAGGGCCTTGGTGGGGGAGCGGTTGAGCAAGTGAACGGCAGTCATCACCGCCTCACTCCAGTAGATCGCTGGCATCCCTCTCTGCTTGAGGGCACGGGCGGTGGCCACCACTGTCTGGTTGCGGCGCTCAACAACGCCGTTCTGCTGCGGAGTGTATGGCGCGGAGAAGTGGCGGTGGATCCCCTCATCGGCGCAGTACGCCGCGAACTCGGCCGCCGTGAACTCGCCGCCGTTGTCCGTGCGTAGGACCCGAAGCTTGCGTCCGCACTCTGCCTCTGCAGCAGCTTGAAGGCGCTTGATGGAGTCCACCGCGGCTGCCTTGACGTCGAGCAGGATAGCCCACATGTAGCGGGACATGTCGTCGACGAGTAGGAGGAAGTAGCGCCGACCTCCAGGTGTAGCCGGTGTCACGGGGCCACAGAGATCACCGTGTACGAGCTCCAGCTTCTCCTTGGCGCGGAAGCTCGCCTGGCGAGGGAAAGGGAGCCGCCGCTGCTTGGTGAGGACGCAGGTGTCGCAGAACTGCTCCACATGGTCGACGTGCGGCATGCCCCTCACCATCGCCATGCTGCCGAGCTGCCTCAGGGCCTCAAAGTTGAGGTGCCCAAAGCGCTCGTGCCACCTCCAAGCATCGTCGTCGCGGCGGGCTGCAAGACAGAGGTTGCGCCACCTGTGCGTGAAGGACGTAGAGGCGGTTGCTCCTGTTGACCTTGACAAGGAGTCGGTGTCGATGATCCCAGATGCGCAGCACCCCGTGCTCGATCTCCATGCGCGATCCGTTCTCATCCAGCTGTCCCAAGCTGATGATGGAGTTCCTCAATGCGGGGATGTAGTAGACACCGTGAGCAGCCTGTGCTCACCAGTCTTGGCGACGAAGACGACGGAGCCGACGCCTTTGATCTCCACAGCGGAGGCGTCCCCGAACTTGACGGTGCCTCGGGCGCCTGAGTCGAGCTCGGAGAAGAACTCCCGCCGCCCGGTCATGTGGTGGGTGGCGCCGGTGTCGAGGCACCACCCATCGGTCTTGTCGTTGCCAGAACTGTCACCGAGGAGGGCATGTGCTTTTGGCTCGTCAAGGTGGAGGAGAGTTGTTGCGGTTGGAGCCGCTGGAGGTAGCTCGATGCTCGCATGAGCAATGAACAAAGCCAGCTGCTCCTCCGCCTGCGCGATGTGGGCTTGGCCGCGTCGTGGCTGTCGGCACTCCTTGGTCCAATGACCAAGCTTGCCGCAGTTGTAGCAAGGCTCGTCTCGTGGCGGCTTTTGCTTGCCAGCGGCA
This sequence comes from Microstegium vimineum, assembly GCA_022036555.1. NCBI lineage: Eukaryota > Viridiplantae > Streptophyta > Magnoliopsida > Poales > Poaceae > Microstegium > Microstegium vimineum. Next base: position 37,407,291 of record CM039127.1, read on the forward strand.
CCGCCCTGGGCGCCTCCACGGTCGTCGCCCTCGGCACGTCCTCGCGCCCCTGCCTGGGCGGCTTTGCGCGGCTTGCCACGCTTGCGGCCGTCCGTCGTGGATGAAGGCTCCCCCTTCTTCCTGTCACCTTGGCCGGCAGCCCACTGCTCCCGAGTGAGAAGGAGCTTCCCGCCAATGGTGACGGGTCCCGAGGAGCGCTGTGGCTCATCGCTGTCAACGACCTTGAGGCGACCCAACGCCTCCTCGATCGTCATTGTGGAGAGGTCCAACAGAGACTCGATCGAGCGAGCCATCTGCTTGTACTTCTCGGGGACGCAGCGGAAGAGCTTCTCTACAGCTCTCTCTTCGCCGTAGGTGTCGTCGCCGAACTGGACCATCTTCTGCAACAGAGTGTTGAGACGGAGAGCAAAGTCATCGATGTCCTCACCTGGCTTGAAGGCCAGGTTCTCCCACTCCTTGCTTAGTGCCTGCAAGGTAGACTTGCGGCCACGGTCGCTGCCGATGCGTGCTGCAGCGATGGCATCCCAAGCCTGCTTGGCAGTCCGCTTGTTGGTAAGCGAGAACTGCATCTCGGGCGGGACTGCAGCGATGAGAGCATCCAACGCCCGTCGATCTTGGTCGTAGTCGACGTCGCCGTACCGGACTGCATCCCACATGTGTCGCACCTGGAGCCTTACCCTCATCACCGCAGCCCACTCGACGTAGTTGGTCTTGGTGAGGGTAGGCCACCCTCCGCCGGGGCCGAAGTCCCTGACAACAGCCTGGTATTCGCGGTGACCACGATACCGAACCGGGGAGAGAGAGCCGCGTCGCCTGTGAAGGTCGCCTGTGAAGGCCGCGCTCTCTGTCGACCCGTATGTCGCCGTCGTGCGCTCCTCCTCCAGGAGCGTCACCGCCGTGGTTGCCTCCTCCAGGAGCGCCACAAGCGTGCCCGCGCCTGTCTGGGCTGCCACCACGCTCATGGGCGTGTGCGGCTGCCCACTGCGCAGCTCGTCCTCGCGCTGCCTCCCTCTCCAGCAGCTCGAGGTCCGCGTCGGCGCTGTCATCGACAGCGATGGAACTGCCGTTGTTGCTGCGCAGAGCCTCGACCTCTGCTGCTGCTGCACGCGCTACAGCTGCTGCTTCCGCCTCCGCTTTGGCTGCTACCAGCTCTGCCGCTGCCAGCCTCGACGCTATTGCCGCCGCAGCAGCAGTCTCCTTCGCCGCTCGTTCGCGTTCCTCTGCCGCAGCGAGCTCGGCCGCCTACCGACGCTGCGTGCTCGAGGTGATCGAGCGCTGAGACTGTCCTGCAGACATGGCACACCAACGAGGGGCTTCTGCGTGGAGAGAGAACAGCTTGTGACGAGCTGCTGCTCATCTGAACAGAGGGAGAAGCGTGAACAGGGACAGCCGGAGCTGCTGCTGCTCCTAGCTGTGGCTGCTGCAAGGTTGGGAGTGAGGTTGGAGAAGGAGTTGAGCAGGAGATGCTCAGGCTACAGGAAATTACGGCTCTGATACCACTTGTTAGCCGCTGAACTCGAACTCTAGGAATCAGTAGGAGTTGAACTCTCATGGAGAGGATGACAATTCGGAGTTGGGGCAAATTTTCTTTTATTTTTTCTCACACCATACTGCCATGCCAACCTGAGGGTTGGGGATACAAATATATAGGGCTGCAAACCAGCCAAGCACAAACTAGATGTTGTCCTAGATGCTAGTCAAGGGTGATGTTACAGATGCTGTCCTAAAGATGCTAACAGCCCAGTCAAGGGTGATGTTACAGATGCTGTCTTAAAGATGCTAACAGCCCAGTCAAGGGTGATGTCCTTGATGTTGTCCTTGAGAGGCAGTTGCTGTCCTGAACAGGCAGCAACAGCACCATGTGTTGCAGCCTCCCCCCACACACCAGACTTATCCATCACATATTTCCAGGGAAAAAAAATACCGTTACCATTTTTATTCTTGTTTCTATATACACACCTATATATTGTGTTACTATTGTTTAGAATCCTAAATAAGTGTACATGATTCGAAATAATTCTTGTGCTGAAGCATTTAACTTCTATGTGCTGTATGTTGTATGGATTTATCTTCTGGATTCCTAATTTAGAGGCTAGTCTCTGGCAGATGTAGAAACAATAGGTTCAGTAGGAAGGCAAGAATGTTTTTCAGAACTGCATTGGGACAGGTCTGTGAATATTTGGAGTGTTTGATTCTCTTAGTAGCACTTAGCCAATGATATGGGTTCAAGATAAGATTATAGATTACACTAGTGTGACTTGGACATTGGTTGGTAAATGCTGCCCAAACTGCTGCATGTAAACAACTCATGATCTCGAAATTATCAATTTTTTATCACTTCATAAACATTTTGCTGAAGAATCATCAGATGTGGGCTAGTAATGTTATTGTATAACATGTTTTGAGGGGCACTATTTTTTAACACAAGTTTCTGAGTCTATGTTTTACATTAATTTACTTCATTTAACACATAGAAAAATTATATTCTGACAGGTGTCATAAGCATCATTTATTCAAGTGGTTAAATTGAAAAGTGAACTTTCTAGCAATAGTGTGACAGTTCTCCATATTCTATTGAATGTGTTCTATTATATAATTTGTTATGAGCTTATGATACATTAAGCACCATATGCCAATACTGTTTTTCGGCCATAGCTATTTGAAATGGGTTTTGTGATCTAGATTGAATCCATGAGTATGTATTTTGAAACTATTTTGTGTGATTATTTGAATCTTATATTATTGTTGGGGTAACATACTGTTTTTGCTCTTCCTGATGGTTGCAGATTGCTATGTTAACAAAGAAGAACAAGATGTTGGTTAAAAAATGTAAAGAGGATATTAATGGTAGCATACAAATGAGCAAAAAGGCTACTTCCAATCGCACTGAATTTCAGTCAACTCAAAACACTGAGGAAATATGTCCAGATTCTTTGCCATCAAAAACTGTGGTAACGTCTTGTCATGAGTACCTCCTTCCAAGTAGAATACAAGAGATTATAAAGTGTTGTGACTGTAGTCATTGGATTGTCAAATTATTTGCATATACCATTGCTTGAGTTTGAGTTGGTTCAAGCAAAGTTGGGCTTTGGATAACTAGATTATGCTCCCTTAGTACTTTGTCTAAACAAAACCACAGTTACTTGCAAAATGCTGGTAATTAAATTTATTTCTACCCTTGCTTAAGTATTGGTTTAAATATATACTTACTGCACGTATGGAAATTGAGAAGTTCTTTAACAGTTACTCTGTCGCCAACCAACACATAGGCTTACTGAACTTTTTTCGGGCATATTTTTTTTCCCAATGCACGAATCACTGTAGCTCAACAACCTTTTCTTTTTCTTTTTGAGACCTCAGCAACTGCAATCAGAGTGGTTAATTGTTTTAATTTGTCTACATATGCATGCATGCTTGTTGCTCCATCCATTATATTTCTAATGTAAAAACATTAAACATATTCATGGGAAAGAGATACTTGTGACTTGTGAGTGTATATGTAGATTTGACTTTCTAACGCACGTGCGTCTTGGATACCTGTTGCTAAGAAACTCTTTGTGCATTTGAATTCATCGCATGTGCTTCTGCACTTAGCCGGATTTCGGAGTTATTTAAACTCTTCGCACATCTGAACATAACGTTTTACATTTCTATGTAGGTGGAGAAACTGTCAGATTCTATTGTTAATGATGAAGTTAACGCTCAGAGTCCATCACAGGATGTTTCCACTTCGGAGGATGATTCCACATCAGATGACATTCACGAGACAGTGCGCACCATAGAGCCATCACTGCTAAACCGGAAATATACTTTTGTGGCATTTCTAGTGTTGTTGGCTGCTGTCGTTGTATTCTTGTTACATGAAGATGGCAGCCTAGCATGATAGTCTAATTTTGCTGATGCGGTCACCCGTGTACAACTATTTGCATCCATCTTTGCTCCCACTTCTTTATCTGTCAGTTGATGAGCAATTTTGTGTGTTGTATTGTAGATTTGTGCTAGATTGCCACCTGGGTTCTGTGATGATTCTCATCACAGTGGCATTTTTACTGTTTCTTTGTGGAGGAAATAATGTTAGGTCACGAAATGTTTTGTAACTGTATACTTGTCAGAGTGGAATAATCTGCATCAATCATTTTTCTTGTTGTGTATTTTTACTGTTAGTACTAGTGGAATTTACTGGAACAATGTTGATTATTTTCAATGGCCCAAATTTATAGAACCAAACATGCCCTATAATCCATTGTAGAAGGCATTTTCGTTGTCCCAATTGAAACGCACTCATGATGATTGCCCTAAAGCACAGTTTTAAGCTCTGCTGCGATTGTAATTCATGTCTATAAACGCTAACAGCCTTAAAATAGCAAAGTGTATAAACAAAATTGCGGTTATGCAAAGTTCGTTGGTAAAACTCCACTGTTGTGATTGTCTCGAAAAATTCAGTCTATTTTTTTGTGAGATTTCTCTACAGATTTTTTAAAAAAAACCACGGGCAAGTTCATTTTTTTTTAAAAAAAAACTAATACAGCTAGGTCACTGAAATGTTGAGTGCAAGGAGAAATTGGAGCCCAGCAAAACCTGTGTGGTCTATGTGGTTGGAGTCAGAAACAGTTCCGGCAGCAAAACATGTGTGGTCTAGTGTATGTGGTTGGAGTCAGAAACAGTTCCGGCAAGATTGATTTTTCTTTTTGAAAGCCCGGTTCCAGCAAGATTTGAACTTCCGCTAGATCGGAGAATTATGGTGGGAAATTTATGGGGATATTATTTCAACTCCAATTTAGTTATTTATTGTAGAATTTCTATCCCTAGGTGTACCTTCCTTACTTCTAAATTACTCCATCCAAAATTTCAAAAATCTTGGAGAGTTAAAGCTCTCAAGTTGACCAATACTTATAGAAAAATTTATAAAAATTTATGACATCAAATAGGCATATTATGATAAGTTTAGTCAAATTTGAGATATTTTGAGAGATTCTTTGAATATATTATAATTTGGGATGAAGGAGTAGATCTTTACTTGTTCCGGCAGGAAAAAAAAAACTCTTTGAAAGGTGCAACGTGACCGTTCCAATAATACGAGTATAACTGGAAACTTAATTATAAAATGACAAAAGGAGAAAAAATATATAAATAAAAAGGTCCCACCGAGAATTGAACTCGGGTTACTAGATTCAGAGTCTAATGTCCTAACCGCTAGACCATGGGACCAGTTTGTGACTAGGAACCTCCAAAGTTTTATAAATTATGTGATCCTCAGTTTCTGAGGCACAGTCGCACAGACGCTATGTAAACAAACCAGAAATACTGCTACTTAATTTGTAGTCTTGAATTGACGTGGCGAGCATGGTTGCCGTTCCAGTGATGCCACGCTTGACGACTTGGCAGGTCACTTTCTATAATCGTTTGGTTCTCCCGCAAATTTTGTAGATTTCTACTTCCTCCGTTCTAGAAAGACCGTCATTTTCGCTTCCCGAAAAACATTTTTGACTAATTATATATTATAAAAATTATTAATAGTTATAATATATAATTAGTATCATTGGCAAGATCTTTGAAAATAATTTTTTATTAAATTTATTTGGAGATCCAAATGTTGCACGTATTTTCTATAAATCAAGTCAAATTTGTAGTACGAACATACAAAACAACACTCTTTTAGGAGGGAGTACGTTTCTATCAAACTCTAAAGATTGTCAATTACACGAAAAGAAATCAAGTAAACAGTGTAATCCTTATGGTTCTCCACTGGTATTTCCGCTACAGCCAAAGCACGATGTTGTGTGGAGAAGGACCAGTGGTTTTGCAATCTGTCATTTTGCGATTTTTTTCCTTTTGTGAATCATGAACAATCAGATCTGAAGAGTAAAAGGGGATCGTTAGTTGTCTGCGATTTTTGTTCAGGAAGACAATGCGAGCACAATGGGATTATAAACATGATTTATCACCGACATATATTATAACTCTGACTGATGTAGATACATATTGTAGTACTGTGTATTAGCTAGACACTGAAGTAGGAGTACACATCTAATAATAAAATAAAAAATATATATAAAAGACTTGTTTGGTTCTATCTATTGCATGCGTAGGCCGGCAGGCGTCCAATTGTGTCTAGGATCGTCTAATCTAAACACAGCTAAACTGCATGTCCTGAACACGCAAGTAGCGTGGCGGCCTGTAATTTCTTCCTGGATATGATGCTTAAGAGTAGAGCTTGTAATTCTTGGCGTCAAGGATGATTTGCCGGAGTCCTCCGATGGTGGCGATAATCGTCAGCAGTACGCCGATCACGATACAGATCTGACAAACACAGCAATAGATAGATAGAGAACAGTAATTAATTAAGATCATGGGCAGTTTATTTTTGTGTACCGTATCCACGTACGTAATTTAATTAGTGTCATGCAATGCAATACAATGCAAGGGAATTGAAGAATCAACAGATCGAATGAAGCACCAGTGGGCGATGACCGAAACTTACAATGTTAATGAACCATGACAGGCCGTACTTCTTGGGCTTGCGCAGTATCATCCACATTATGCAAGGAATCTGCATGCAGGCCATGGAACGGAACAGATATGTTAAATATAAAATAATAAGCAAACTTAATTTAATTGAACGACTAATTAAGGTTGCATGTTGTTTGTGTGTGTAATAATTACTTAATTATACTTCCTCAAATTCATAGCTTTTGCTAAGTTGTTCTCTTATGTCTAAATACATAGTTAAAACTATTAATAAATCTAGAAAAGCCAAAACATGTATTGTGTTATAATTTTGAACAACGGATGAACTACGTACGTAGTACTTAGCAATAATCAAGAAAAGAAATAAACAAGATGGAAAGTCGTCTTACGAAGTATGTGGTTGGCGCGAAGCCGAAGCCTCCGAAGAATCCGAGCAGGCCGTCGAAGAAGGGGAAGGTCAAGCCGATGAACATTGTAGCGGCGACATAAACTGAGCGGGATACGAAGCGGAGCCCGAAGCTGGGCGCGAACTGGTGCTTCTTGACGAGCACGGTCTCGATCATGTCGAACATGGGCATGGCGAAGACCTGGTAGCCTCCGATGACATGGATGACGACCATGAGGTTGGCGGTGGCGATGAGCCACCGCGGTTTGTCGAGGGTGATGAGCACGTTGGGGTCGACGGAGCTGCCGAAGGCGTAGTAGCCAGCGAAGGCGACGGAGAAGTAGCAGAGGGCGACGATGGCGTAGGCCACGACGACGCCGCGCCACATGGGCTTTTTGGACGGCTTCTCCGGGGTGGACGGGATGGTGGCCTGGATCTCCAGCACCACGTTGTGCGCCGCGTACGCGAACGACACGGTGCCAAGCGCGCTGAGCATGCCGAACACCTGCCCCGACGTCGTGGTGGCCCTGAGGCCGTAGTCCACGGCCGGGCCGGCGGCGCCCTTGATCGCCGACGTGCAGAAGGCGATCATGGAGTAGGCGAGGGACATGACGGCGGCGGCGCCGGACACGGCGGAGATGGAGTTGAAGTTGGGGAGCTGGGAGAGGACCAAGTGCGGGCTGGCGAAGATCATGATCCAGAAGGTGAGGCGGATGTCGGTGCAGCCGCCGCGGCTAGCAGAGCCCTGACACACGAGGTCGTGGAACTTCCTCAGCGACTGCCCGCCGGTGACCATGTACACGATGTCGGTGCCGGCCATGACGATGATCTGCAGGGGCAGGATGATCCAGAGACCCAGGCGCTCCCCGAACACGTGCTGCCCGAGCTCGTGGTACCGGTCGAAGCGCTTGCCGGGCACCATCTCGTGCATCTCCACCAGCTGCCACAGCGTGTACAGCGTGATCACGAACGACATGACCACCGCCACCGTCCCGAGACCCCATCCCAGCTGTGACATGGCGAAGGGGAGACCGAGCACGCCGGCGCCGACCATGGCCGTCACGTTGTGGAACGCCGAGTAGTACCACTTGGCCGTGCGTGACGATGTGATGGGCAGCCAGTCGTCGAGGTTCAAGTTCTTGAGCTTCTCCTCCTGCTTCACCACGTACCCCTCCTCCATCTTCTTCATCTTCTTTCTTGTTGTTTTTTTTTTTTTTTTTTTTTTTTTGCCAACTAACGAGTTGCAGCTGCGGATGCGGAACGGTTTGATAATCGGGGAGGTCTCTTTTCCTGTTCGTGGCGCGTATATTTATAGGTAAAAGTGTGTAGGGATTGGCAGAGAGACTAGGTTTCAGACGACTCCTCATGCATCAAGACTTTTGCTGGGATCTTCCCTATCCACTAAGAATCTGGGTTTCAAACGACTTGACAACAAAAGCCCGTGACCGTCCCGTTAACAATCAAACATATAACATTGTCTCTCGTATCCCCTTCGGCCTCAGTCCACCGCTCAAGTCCACCGATTATCTATATATCTTATATCTATATATTGTTGTTTTTCCGTCCAAACTTACTCGTACTCATACATATTACAGATTAGAATACATCATACGAGTTTATAATAGCTCGCGACTTATGTTACTATATCGATCAGGAGACCGATCCGTTTAAACCTTTTAATTTTTTATTACCTACAATTCTCTGACTCTAGATAAAATCTAAAAAGAAATATAAACAAGCTCGGCGTCCTGTGCGTCGCTGTTGGGAGTCCGACACACCTACTCTTCTTGTTGTTACATCCGAAAATCAGCACCTTTCCGTCCATCTCCGAAAGACAAAAGTACGTGATTTCTAGATATATATCTCCTCCTTCATGGCTGATTCCAGCACCGAGACTTGCTAACTTCGATTATAATTGTTGACCATGTGTACAAGATCCCAGCACGTAATTCATGACCAAAAGTTCTGCATCTCATGTACCAATGCATGTTTTTAATAAAGAATCTCTAACCATACTAATATAATACCCGTGCTAACGCTACGTTTTTTTCTAGGAAATACTATAAAAAAAATTTAACCAATTTGTTTTTGCAGAGTTTAACTTTTTACAGGTTGCTCGGTCCCCACACGGTGACAGATCAATTTGTTTTGGGATTCGACCTTCTTTCTTTCTTGGTACCGACGCTGGTACTCGTTTTGTTTCCTCTTCGCCTCCTCCCTTTGTTCGTCGGACATCTCAGCTTGACGAATCCGTTGCCGCGGGGTTCATTGTTCCCTCATCCGTCGACCGTCATTTTATAGTAGAAAATAAATAAGACACCCAAAGTCCTACATATATATATATATATATATATATATATATATATATATATATATATATATATACCCATTTCGAAATCATACATGCGATGTCAGTGATGTCACTTAGTGCATTAGGTGTATCTCTCGGTGTAGACATTGGGTAAGTGATGAGCCCACAACTTTAATTTTTTTCAAAGGATAGTGGCTGGTGATGTATCCAAAAATTAGTATAAAAACAGCATGAAGCGATTAGCAGATAAGCAGATAATATTAAAAAGTGCTTATATCTGGTCCTGATACATGGATCATAGGATGCTCGCAAAATTACCCAACCATATGAACCGATAAGAAAAAGATCCAAGAAAAGCTGATGCACTAAGGTTTTAGTATTTTTTTTATAAAAGAACTACTAAGCTTCTACCAGCTCAGTTAAACAAAAAGCAAAGACAGAAGCTAAAAGAATGAAGCACGATAGCCACGAAGATTGCTACTACCAGCTTCACGTTGAGGGCCATGGAGACGACCACAGCGTCTCATCAAGGCCCTAATGCGCTCCTCAAAATCTTGTCCAGGCCCGCCTGCACGCGAGGCCGAACCTCTACGTGGTCTGCATGATGGAGCACGATGGAGCGGCGTTGGTACAACGTGATGGAGCCGGAGCCCTCGATCGGTGTCGTTGATGCGAAACACCTGAACGCCCTGAGCAGTCGCCGTGGCGGCCATGGCCGGAGCCCCGGTTGCTGCGGCGATGCGTCGAGGGAGGCTATGACGTCGTCCTCGTCGCTGTGGCGGCATGTCAAGGGAGTCTACGACGTTGCCCCGGTCGCTGCGGCGGCGATCTCCCTGCGCTCGGTCGCTGCGTCGGCATGTCGAGGGGAGGCTATGACGTTGCCCCGGTCGCTGTGGCGGCGATTTCCCTGCGCTCGTCACGTTGCCCAGGCGCTGCTAGAGGAAGGGACGCGAAGATCGGCGTGTTGAGGGGAGGCTATGACGTCGCCCCAGTCGTTGCAGCGGCGATCTCCGTGCGCTCGTTGCGTTGCCCAGGCGCTGAGAGTGGAAGGGACGCGGAGATCGTAGCGGCAAGCGGGGTAGATTTTAAATTGATTTCAATAGTGTTTGACCTAGGTGACTGGAATTTTTCTTCGGTGCACGACAGGCTCGAACCCTTGGCGTCGTGAGAACGGCATGAGCATGGATCTGGCAACAACATGTATACAATCCAATTGAGTGGTCAAGGTAGTAGCTGAGATCCTGACAACTAAATTTCACTCTTGCACACATTCAGTTAGCATACTACACTAAAAATGTTCCACCGACCAAAATGAGGACCCTAACAAAACAACAGCAATTACTTGAAGCAGACAATAGGAGCTATCAACAAATCATGCCAACAGAAAACCATATCCATCTGACCATCTCATTACTCGCACTTCTGATTTTGTTAAAAAAAAAACAAATTCCATTTTTTCCGTAGGGCGTAGCCTCACCTAGTCACCTGTGCCGCGAGACTGTGTGAGCTTGTGGGGAAGAGCTTGGTGATGCACGCGGTGTTGAAGCCGTGCTCAGAGAGGCCGATCACTGCCCGGAGCCCGCGCCGCCGGCCCCACCACCACGGCATCGTAGGTGTGATCCACCACCATGTAGGACGACTGCAGGCGGGCAAATCCCAAGAACAAATGGAATCAATCCTTACATTCTCGGAACTAACCCATATTCCGCCGCATCACACTACAGACCAAATTACTCCGAAAATAGGCAAGTTTTTTTTCCCGTCCCAAACAATCCATCCGTTCGAACAACTGCAAATCACCGAATCCACGGTCAACGAACCTGAGTAAAGTGCGAAAAATCCTGAAGGATCGAGAGAGAGCACGCAGTGAGGTGGATCAGGCGTACCGATGCCGTGAAGAAGAGCCTCGAGGCGAAGGCCTTGGTCCGGGAAAGGCCCGGCGAGACGCAGCTGCGCCACATCGCGTCGCGTGGTATTATGGGTTCTCGCGTGGTATTCTTCTCTTAATATTTAATAATTAATTGTATATATTTATTTACGAAAATTTCAACGCCAAGGATTATGTATACAGTATAAAGTAAGTATAATAGTTACTATACGTGATCATTTCGTTATTCTCTACATCTATCGACTCGGCGCTAATTTTCATGGTCCGTAGATCCCGGTCGCCTCCCCTGCGGGCGACGCGGGAGATCCCCGACAGACTAGCGCCGTCCCCTTCCCTCCTCATCTCCGGCCGTGCCGCCGCCTGAGCTGGCCGCCGGCATGGCCGGCCGGGCGGCCGGGAAGGTGGCGGCGAGGCGCTTGGCGGTGGGTCGGCCCCCTTCTTCCCCGAGCGGCTGGGAAGCTCGACGTGGGTGGGGGGGGGGGTCCGGCGGCGGTGGCCGGTCCGTGGCTCGTTCGCCCGGATCTTGGGCATTGGCGTCCGGATCCGGCCACTAGCCGACCGGATCGGGCGGTCTGGCGGGGGACCGACAGTGAGCGGCGTTTTGGTGGTCGGCGGCGTCGGGTGGGTGGTGGTGTGGTGATGGAAGTGGTGGAGTCTCTGTTCGTCGTCTATCCGGATGCGGAGGTGGTTGCCGTGGTGGTCGTTGGCCGGCCCGTCTGGGGCGGCCGTCGGCTACACGGTGGCCGGCTTTGTCCGGCGGCGTGGTAAGGGAGGGTTGGCGCTGCTGCGGCAGATCCGCTATCCCCCATGATCGGCGACTCCGGGCTTGGAGAGGTTGGCGGCAGTGGCTCCCTGATATCTTGCCGGACGCCGACTGTCTGTGTGTCGGGGGCCACCGCCGGCGGTGCTCCCTGCGGTGAGGCGTCAGTGGCGCTGCTGGCGTGGCAGCTGACCTAGCAAAACTGCCGCCAGGAGCAGCTCGGCGGCAAGACAAGAAGAGTGGTACCTCCCCGGATCTGTTTTGCGAGCGGTTGATGGTGTCCTTCCGGTGATGGTGGCCTTCCACGCTGACCGGCTGCAGAGTTGGTGGTGATAGTGGTTTGGGTGAAAACCTTGTCTGGCGTGGTGCGTCAGGCCGGCGGCGGTGGAACTAGCTGTGCCACACTCCTTCATGAAGGCGTCGCTCAAGACATTGCTCCCCCACTGCATCCGTGGGCGTTCAATATCTGGGTGAAAACCTAGTCTGGTTTCTTTGGGCCGACGGCGATAGCTCTGGCGCGTCGTCGAAGATTTTGTTAGCCAAGGCCGGACAGATCCTCCGTGTGGTCACCTGCTCGCTGTGCAGTTCAAGCCGGAGGTGATAATCGATGGCGTAACAGCTCGGCGCTTGGTGGCTTCTGCACCGAATGCTTCGTGTTATTGCCCAGGAAAAACATCCAATCTTCAATGGTGGTCGGTGTCCATCGTTTCAATACCTTTAGAGCATCTCCAACAATTTGGTAAAATTAACTTGCTAAATGTTGTGTTTTAACAAATTGCTAAAAGAATATACCAAGGTAAAAACAAGATGTGTCCAACAATTCCCTATTTTCAACTTGCCAAAACACAAAAAGGTCGTGACGGGTACAGGTAGAGCACTTTGTAGATTAGCCCCTAGACTTTCTCAGAATTAACCAAGCCTATATTAGTAAACTTCTGAGTCTAGGCATTTTTGCATAAATATCCAGAAAGAGTAATAAAATTAGATTAGCACCCTTGTGCTATGGACGGCAGTACGAAACAGAGGGGCTCGTTCCTTCGCCGGCAGCAGGCCTCGCGACGGCCAGCGGACGGACGACGGACGGCCTCGTGGGCAGACGACATGTGTACGTACGACCTCGCGGGTGGATGGCCTCACAGCGGATGGCGAACGGCCTTCGCCGGCAGCCGGCCTCGCGACAGACGGCCTCGCGGACAGACGGCGGACGGCTTTCGCCGGCAGCAGGCGCACGGCGAATGGCGTGACGGCCTCGCGGCGGACCGACAGCAGTCGCACGGCGAACGGCGGGCCGGACGGATGGCCTCGCGACCGACTGCGGGACGCACGGCCTCGCGACGGACTGGCAGCAGGCGTACGGCGAACGGCGGGACGGACGGATGGCCTCGCGACGGACTGCGGGGCGCACGGCCTCGCGATGGACTTCGCACGGGAAGAAGGGTTCGCGCGCGCAGGAAGTCGGCGCCACCGCGGGAAAGGACCCGGCGCGCGATTTACCAAGTTGTTAACAAGTGCGGAGATTTACCAAGTCCGGAGCGATGTTTACCAAGTTGGTAAATATACCAAGTAGATTTAAGGAGTTGTTGAAAAGGTGTTTTCGTGTTTTTTTTCAAAAAAAATAAGAATACAAAGTGGATTTGAGGAGTTGTTGGAGATGCTCTTTGTTGACACTGTTTTTCAGCACTTGTCAAATGAGCTATGGTTTGACTGGTCAGTGGCCGTTCGCTATCGACATCGGTAAAGTATGAACCAATATTGCCAATGGGAATGTCGCGGGAAGGCTAAGTTGTAGAATCATGGACCGTTGTGTTTAGGCGATTAACGACAATACTAGATCACTATGACTAACGTGTGTTTTGCAGAGTCAAAGTCATTTATGTTAGGTCATGAGTGATGCATTTTGAATGGGCTTAATGGATATTCATGCCCCCAAGATGGAAATCGTTTCGGTTGCAAAGGATGGAGATACATGACGAAGACTAGGCTAGTTCTTAGTGCCATAAGGTTGAGAAGGGAACTAAGTATAGCTAGGCCTTTTTGTTTTTCCTTTGACCGTACTATAAAGAGGGGTATGAGGTTAGTAGCTTGATCTAGGAGAGTTTAGGAAAGTGGGTATATGCACACTTGTCACAACTAGTCCTAGAGACCTTGCTTTCAGCCCTTGACAAACCCTAGAAATGGTAGGAGCAAAATCCCTTGAGAAACCTCAGCGAAAACGGTTGAAAGAGAGGGAGAAAGAGGCTCCGGACCACTCTGCTAAGTGGGCACCGGACCAAGGAGAGTAGTCCGGTGGTCACTGACTTAGGCAGTTTTCCAGCTCGAGGAGCTCCGGACCACCTGTCTGGAAAGCACCGGACCACAGGAGAGTGGTCCGGTGGCTTGGTTCAGAGAGTCAGAAGGCTCCGGACTAGTCCGACGGTGTGTCCGACGGCTAGTCCGGTGGCTACGCAGAGAGAAGAAAAAGTGAAAAACGGCTAGTTTTGGAGGTGGGGACTATTTATGGTTGCCCCCTTGGTCCTTAGAAGTCTACTTGGCCATTGTTTCAGGTGGTGACACCTTGAGAAATCTTTTGGAGAGCCAAGAGTCTAGTGAGGGAGAGATTGGAGAGAGTTCATCTTGTTCTTCCCTCCTAGAGTGATTAGGAGTGACTTGTGTGCATCCATCCACCTTCCTAGCCTTGAGTGGGTCAAGTGAAGGTCTTGTGCTTGTTACTCTTGGTGTTCGACAGCACCTAGACGGTTTGTGGTGTGTCGGAGGAAGTGACCGTCGGAAGATTGTTGGTGGCTTTTCTCCAAGCTCTTGTGATCGGTTGTGGGCGATTCACCGAGCCGGAGTGGTGAAGAATCAGCCCGTAGAGAGCACTCTACCCTTGCGCGGGTAGAGGGGGAGCGATACCTTGCGAGGTGCTCCAACGAGGACTAGGGGGTGTGTCGACACCTCGATACCTCGGGAAAAAATCGCTGCGTCCATGAGATTTTCTTTTCCCTAGCTCTTTACTTTTCCGTATTGTTTTTACTTTTCCTACTAGAATTGCTTAGGTTGTTTTTAATTCCTATGAACTGCTACCGCTTTCTAGTTAGGACACACGGACGGTAGGCACTAGGGGGTGATTGGCATTTGATAGGTTTTTATATTTGCTTTAGAAATTTAAATCAAGCCCAATTCACCCCCCCTCTTGGGCATCTTGATCCTTTCAATTGGTATCAGAGCCAAGTTGCTCTAAATTAGGCTTCACCGTCTAGAGCAAGATGTCCCATGGGGATGGACCGCCACCCATGTTCGATGGGGATGACTTTCCGTATTGGAAAGTGCGGATGGAGGCCTACCTTGAGGCCGTGGATGTCGGCGTTCACAAAGCCGCCACCCAAGGTGGATCGGTGTTCGCCGAGGACCCATACTTTGAGAAGAACAATGCCAAGGCAAAGAATATTCTTTTCCGTGGCATTTGCAAGGATGTGTTCAACCGTGTGCGGAATTGCAAAACCGCGCATGAGATTTGGATAAACATTTGTGCTCTACACGAGGGCACTAAATGTGAAAGAGAAGAGCGCTATCACCTTATCATTGCTAAGTTAAATGCTTTCACCATGCTATCTCATGAAAATGCTAATGAAATGTATTCTCGCTTGAATGTGCTCGAAGAAAAAGGGACGAATCAGAAAAAGAATGAGGATAAATCCAGATTTTTACGAGGAGAAGAACCGTACAGGAGGTTGGATTAGGCGGGGAATAAGCCTTACCTTTGGAATGTCGACTTGGATCGCCATTGGAGTCAAAGGAATGCTTGCAGTTCGTCCTTGGATTGCGGAGAAGTACTGTTGCTCGAGCTTGTGTTCTTCAGAGCGGCTGGAGGTTGAAGACGAAGGCAGGAAGGTGAAAGTGAAAATGGGCTCGGGTAAAAAGCCGGTGTGGATCCCAGTAACTTTTATAATCTTACTCAGGGAAATTTTGGGGTTCCGTTTCACACTGTGCAGGAATGTGGAGAGGCCCGCGGTAGATACGCGCGGTGATCGAGGTGGTCTGCAACTGTTTGTGCTACAATCGAGGGATTTTATTATTAAATTGCGGTTCCACATGCGAAGATCGAGGAAACCGTGCATCCATCTCGGAAGTAACGGCTACAACAATGGCTATAATGGAGAGAATTTCGGCACGTAAAGTATTATACATCTCGAAACTGGGGGCATGTGTTGACACTGTTTTTCAACACGTGTCAAATGAGCTAAGGTTTGACTGTTCAGTGGCCGTTCGCTATCGGCATCGGTAAAGTATGAACCAATATTGCCGATGGGAATGTCGCGGGAAGGCTAAGTGTGTTGCCGATGAAGAGTCCTTTCCGATTGCCGATGAGGGATCATTGCCAACCGCCGATGAAAGGTCATTGCCGATTGCCGATGAAGGGTGGTTGCCGATTGCTGATCGGGAAAGTATTGTCGATGCCGATGCCGATGAGCATGGAATTGTTGATGGGCATAACTTAGCGTTTGATGTCAGCAGGAGACTCCATGTGGCCAAAGAAGGAAGTCGCAGATTGGAGGGATCTGCCGATGGAAAGTTTTCATCGAAGAGGAATATAAGGAAACTGGTGTTTTGTACCAGTATTATTATAGTAGTTTGAGTCTGACTCTTGCATGAGTCGTTTATTTTCCTTTAAAATAGGTGTGTTTGTTTAGGGAAATAAATATTATTGTTTTAAATCCGACTCTTGCGTGAGTCAGTTTCCTTAAAAATAGGAGTTTGTTTTAGGAAGGATATGAGTCGTGTCCTTGTACAACTCTCCATGCGGGAGTATAAATACATGCCCGAGGGCCATGGAAAACAATCAATCCAATCAAAAACAAACCAATTTTATCTTATTCTACTTTTTATCGCAATTTCCCTTTTACTGCATTAGCTGTAGTTATCAACGAGTTCTTTCAAGCTTCGACGGGCTGCATCACCTTGATCTCCGTCAAACCCTTCCAAGTTGCGCGTGGGAGTACCTCTGAGCTTTGGCATTCCGGGCGCATCGTTGTTTGCCTCATTTAGCTCTGCTCTAGTTATCCTTGATCAATCTGAGCCTTGACGTCCGGGCGCATCGATGTCGTCTCGTTCAGTTTTGTTCTAGTTATCATCCTTGTCGATTGATTGGTCAGATCGACTGGCACGCCTCCGGAATACCGAGCTTTGGGTAATAGCCCGAGGTGTTCGCAAATCCTGACGCTTTTTTGTGTCAACACCTCTTTTGGCACGCTCGGTGGGACACGATTATACAAATTTACACATCTATCATGGGTGATCACGCCGACGTCAACCAGAGGAATGTCATTGAAGTCTCTGAGGCCGATCTGAAAGATGATCAGAAGCAGGCCATGGAGCGGGCTATGGAGGAATACAAGCAGCTATATCTCAAGTCCTTCAGCCTCAGCAGGAGCGGCGAAGCGATCCAGAAGCAAGATCCGCCGTTGCCACGGCAGGTCACGTACGACGCCAATCCTGGTAAGCTACAGGAGATGGTTAATGTTGCTGTAAATCAAGCATTAATTAGCCACTCCAGCGTGCTGTCCAATACTGTCTACAACGCTGTTACGCAATCATTCAAAGAAGGGCATGCACCACGATATGTCGGTCCAGCGTACCATCAACCTGGATTGGCATCTACGAGCCCATCGGCAGCCCCAACGGCGTCTTCCACCCCTGTGGAACCGTCTGCCGATGTGGCTACATCACCAAGACGAACAAGTGCTTCAGTCTGGTGCTTGATGATCGGCAACTAGCAGATTTGGCCTTCCAAGGATTACTGCCGCACATCAAGGACAAGTATGCGTCCCAAGAATTTGACAGCCTAAGTCACCTGGTGCAGAGAATTGCCGATCAAGATATCAAAGCTTTTGAGCCCAGGAAGACTTGGAACAAGAAGGTGACCTTCATCGGGAAAGAAGAAGACTCTGGGTCGGATGAAGAGCTGAACGTCGATGCGGCCGAATGGGTGAAGGATAAGAAGCCTGTGTCTTGTCTGTTCGGTCAAAAGGAGACTGAAAGGTTCACCGTCGACATCACCAAGGCCGATAGGATGTTTGACCTATTACTGCAAGAGGGGCGAATCAAGTTGGCGCCCAACCAAGTAATTCCATCGGCCGAAGAACTCAAGAAGATTAGGTACTGCAAGTGGCATAATGCAACTTCACACAGTACCAACGACTGCAAAGTATTTAGGCAGCAGTTGCAGTCGGAGATCGAATCTAGACATATTAAGTTTGAAAATTCTAAAGTCCAGAAACCGATGAAGATAGATCAGCACCCGTTCCCAAACAATATGGTGGAAATCAGTGAAAAAACTAGAGTGCTGACATCGGAAGCTGCCAGGAGGAACTCGTCGGTAGACCCTAGCCACCGAGTACCTGAGCATGACGCGAGAAGGTTCACCGATGACAGAAGGGGTAAAAAGATTGTCGATGAAGGCAGCAGCACCAACAGGGCTTCTGGAATTGTGATCACACACAACCGGCCAAGGCGAGATCATCGGCAGTCACGTGAAGAACGGTATTGGCAAGAAGAAGAGGAGCATCGGGAATGGCTTCGACACAAGGACCACTGGAGGTGTCCCTTCTTCGTCCACTGCTGGGAAGAGGGCATCAAACTGCCCACTGCCGATAACTGTCCGGAGTGCAATGGGTACTACGCTGCCAATCGGTCAGGTAAGAGACCTTATTTTGATGATCAAGAACCCAAGTACGCCAAGCCGCTCAGAGAAAACAGATCGGCACATGACCGACTGGGGGGCAAGCTCAGTGCCCATGATCGGCTTGGCAGACGTGTTGATCAGGAGGAACTGGAGGAGATGGCCAATGCAAGAGTACCCAATGAAGAGATATTCTCCAGAGATCCCAACATCGGAAGAAGTGCCGATGTAATCGGTGGAAGGCAGCATCAGCCAGTCTGGAAGACCAAGCTTCCTCCATGGTGCCCTAAGGGTCTGACCAAGACCCAGAAGAGAAGGATCCAGCGCCAACGCCACGATGACCTGCACGACGATGCAGAACCCTCGGGGAGAAGCAATGGAGGCCGAAGCGCAGGGACAGGGATCCATCGGCAGACATAAACATGGTTCTCATGTTGCCGATGGAGTTCATGGCACCCATCAGTAATGATGAAGAAACTGCCGATATGGCACAATTGGTGCTAGATCCGATGATGGCGGTCTTTGAAAAGCCTGCCGATGATGAGAGGCAGCATCTGAGGGCTCTCTTCGTTAAGGGCAAAGTAGATGGTCAACCGATGACCAAGATGCTGGTGGATGGTGGCGCGTCGATCAATATAATGCCATATGTCATGTTCAGAAAGCTTGGCAAAGGTGACTAGGACTTAGTCAAGACCGATATGAAACTCAAGGACTTCGAAGGCAACATGTCAACAGCCATGGGGGCCGTATGTGTTGACTTAACCATCGGCAGTAAGACTTTGCCGACAACGTTCTTTGTGATCAGCGCCAAAGGTACTTACAACTTGCTCCTCGGAAGGGACTGGATCCACGCCAATTGTTGTGTTCCTTCTACTATGCATCAAAGTCTGGTACAGTGGATCGGGGACAGAATTGAAGTTGTACGAAGTGAAGCCCCATCTGTTGTCGCATCGGCAGAATTAGAAATGTACGAGCAGACCAGGTGCATATCTGGCGAAGCCTGGGACATAGACTTCCTCAAGGTTGTTGATTACCGTATCAAACCAATCCAAGCAGTCGGTCCCAAGGAGGAGTTTTAATGGATCAGTTCGCCGATGACGGAAAATTGGGGCAGAGCTTTACATCCGTCGATGACTTGCTCGAGATCGACATCGGCGATGGTAGTAAACCTAGGCCTACTTTTATTAGTGCTAAGTTAGATTCCCAATGTAAACAGCAGTTGACTGATTTATTAAAAGAGAATAAAGATTGTTTTGCTTGGGACTATACAGAGATGCCTGGTTTAGACCGATCGATAGTTGAACATCGGTTACCCATCAAATCCGGTTTCCAACCACATCGGCAGCCGGCGCGCCGATGCAATCCTACTATCTTACCCGACATTAAGGCTGAGATTACTAAGTTAATCGAAACTGGATTTATTCGGCAATGCCGATATGCCGATTGGATCTCTAATGTGGTTCCTGTGTATAAAAAGAATGGAAAACTTCATGTTTGCATTGATTTCAGGAATCTGAACAAGGCTACGCCGATGGATGGCTACCCGATGCCCATTGCCGATCTGCTGATTGATGTTGCTGCTAGACATCAGATTATTAGCTTCATGGATGGTAATGCTGGGTACAATCAAATAATCATGGCTGAAGAAGACATATCCAAGACTGCTTTCCGATGTCCAGGTCACGTTGGCTTATTTGAGTGGGTGGTCATGACTTTTGGCTTGAAAAATGCCGGTGCTACTTATCAGAGGGCGATGAATTTTATCTTTCATAAGTATATCGGCACAATAGTTGAAATCTACATTGACGACGTGGTGGTTAAGTCTGGAGACTTCAAGAAGCATCTTGCCGATTTGCGAAAGATATTGGAGTGCACAAGGGAGCATGGGTTAAAGATGAATCCTAACAAGTGTGCATTTGGCGTATCGGCAGGGCAGTTTCTGGGTTTCATGGTGCATCAGAGAGGGATTGAAATTGGCAGAAAGTCTATCGATGCAATTAACAAGGTAGTTGCTCCTACGAACAAGACTGAGTTGCAGTCTTTGATCGGCAAGATCAATTTCATCAAAAGGTTTATATCCAATCTATCTGGTAAGATTAAATCCTTTAGCCCCCTGTTAAAGTTGAAAGCCGATCAAGAGTTTGTATGGGAAGAGGAGCAGCAGTCAGCCTTAGAGGAGATTAAGAAATACTTGGTGAATCCTCCAGTCTTGGTTCCACCTCAACACGGGAAGCCTTTCAGGTTATATTTGTCTGCCGATGACGGCGTTATCGGATCGGCCTTAATTCAAGAGTTTGAAGGGAAGGAACGTGTGATATATTACCTAAGCAGAAGGTTGGTGGATGCTGAAACTAGGTATTCGGCCATAGAGAGATTGTGCTTGTGTTTATATTTCTCTTGCATTAAATTGAGACATTATTTACTGTCGGTTGAATGCACTGTTATCTGCAAAGATGATGTGGTCAAGTACATGCTGTCAATGCCGATTTTGAGTGGACGAATCGGTAAGTGGATCTTAGCACTGTCTGAGTTTGACCTGAGGTATGAACCGGCTAAGGCTGTTAAGGGTCAGGTGATGGCCGACCTTGTTACTCAGCATTGCAATATGGTGAGCTTTGTTGAGATCGCTCCTTGGGCTTTATTCTTTGATGGGTCTACATGCAAGGATGGAGCAGGTATCGGTATTCTCTTAATTTCACCCCAAGGATAGAAGTATGAGATCTCGTTGCCGATTGTTGCTACTTCAACAAACAATCAGGCTGAGTACCAGGCTTTACTTAAGGGGTTGGAGTTACTCAGGGAAGTGCGTGCCGATGCTGTTGAAATCTTCGGTGATTCTATGTTGGTGATTAACCAATTGATCGGGACGTATGAGTGCCGAAGTGAAGTTTTGATTGCTGCCCATGAACGGTGTTTGCAGTTGTTAAGGGAGTTCAGAGAGTATCGCCTTGAGCACATCCCCAGGTTGCACAATGAAGAGGCCAATCGGTTAGCACAAAATGCCTCAGGGTATCAACCGATTCAAGAAGTCACGACATCGGTAATAGTTGTCGATGACTGGAAAAAAGAGATTGCCGATTACTTGAGGGATCCATCTAGGAAAGTTGAGAGGCGTCTAAGGTTCCAAGCTACTAAGTATGTGCTCCTCGACGATGAGTTGTATTATCGGACGATTGATGGAGTTTTGCTTAGATGTCTTGGCAAAGAGGAATCAAAAGAGTTGATGGGTGAGATCCATGAAGGTGTATGTGGAGCGCATCAATCGGCATTCAAAATGAAGTGGATGATCAGGCGGAATGGATATTATTGGCCGACAATCCTTGAAGATTGCTTCAATTATTTTAAAGGGTGCCAGAACTGTCAGAAGTTTGGTAATGTGCAAAGGGCACCTGCATCGGCAATGAATCCTATAATTAAGCCTTGGCCGTTCAGAGGATGGGCTATTGATCTCATCGGCCAAATTTATCCGCCATCGAGCAAGGGGCACAAGTTCATACTTGTTGCTACCGATTACTTTACTAAGTGGGTCGAAGAAATTCCTTTGAAGAAGGTGACATCGGCAAACATGGTGGATTTTGTTAAAGAGCACATCGTTTACCGATTTGGTATTCCTCAGACCATTACTACCGATCAGGGAACTATGTTCACATCGGGAGAGTTTGATGAGTTTGCTGCTAGCATGGGTTTCAAGGTGTTAAACTCTTCTCCTTATTATGCCCAGGCTAATGGTCAGGCTGAAGCTACTAATAAGGGGGTTATCAAGCTTATTAAGCGCAAGATTGAAGAAAACCCTAGAAGGTGGCATGTGGTGCTAAACGAGGCTTTATGGTCATATCGGATGGCTTGTCATGGTGCAACCAAGGTTTCGCCGTATCAGTTGGTCTATGGATACGATGCTGTCCTGCCTTGGGAAATCAAAACTGGTTCTAGGCGATTATCTTTTCAGGATCAACTGACGACCGATGATTATACTACTCTGATGAAAGATGAGTTAGAAGATTTGGCAGGACATCGGTTGAGGGCATTGATTAGCATTGAAGAGAATAAGAAGAGGGTTGTCAGATGGTATGACAAGAAAGTAAAGGCAAAAGAGTTTGCCAATGGCGATTTGGTGTGGAAGTTGATCTTACCGATTGGGACTAAGAGCTCTAAATTTGGAAAGTGGTCCCCTAATTGGGAAGGTCCTTATCGGATAAAACAGTCTGCTCCTGGCAATGCTTATATTTTGGAAACTCTCGAAGGAGTGGCGTTCTCTAGAGCGATTAATGGCAAATACTTAAAGAGGTACTACCCTAGTATATGGGTGGACGCGTAGTGCTCAGTTGAATGCCGACGCACGAAAAGTTATATAAACATCGGTAAAAACAAACTGGCATTATATTACAAGTAAAAATCAAGTATCAAAGTTACATTCTTGCCGATACAACAGACAAATTACAGTAAGGAGTGGATGGCTGATATTACATGCAGGCGAATTTGCTCTATTTCGTCCATCTCCTTGGCGTCGGCATCGGCAGAACCCTCGACCGGCTTGATTTTCTTCTTCCACAGTATAGCTTGTCGCGCATTCTGGTCCCTTTCTTGCCGCAGGACCCTGATGGAGTCGGATAGTTGGGTTTTCTGCTGGTTGGCTACGGTCAGATCCCCCTCGACCTTCTGTAACTCCGCCAGTAGCTCCTCCTTCTTTGCCGATAGTCGGGAGATTTCTTGATCAAGGTTACCGATGGAGACTTCTGCTTGACCGATGCCTTTGTGCTTCTCATCGGCAATGGCTTTGAACTTAAGCTTTTCTTCCTCGCTCTTGGATTGAGCGGCCCTATCGGCAATGCGACGGGTAAGCTTCTGATACTGGATCTGCTTAATGTCGAGGAAGGTTGCCTGGAGAAGGACTTCTGCTATATCGGCGGGGAGGTGGCTTTGGATGTCCTTGAACGCGATCCTTGCTGCCGATGAATCTTGGATGAGCTGAGACATGTCTTGCAGCAGCAAGGAAAGCAACTCTTCCAGTTTAGATTTGATCTCTGCCGATAAGGGTGGCACCAAACTCTCCTCTTCGTTGTCATCAGGGATGTCGACCGCAAAAGAGAATAGGTTGTCTGCTTGGATGAGGCCTTGGCGTTCGTCTTCATTCTGAGGATTCAAGCTATAGGAGAAGAGACTGTCCGGAGAGTCCTGAGCCTGAAAGCAGAAGTTAAAATATGCCGATTGTAAAATTATACTATGAATTTTGAGATAATCGAATTACCGTCCTGAAGTGGATCTCCTGCCTGGGACTTGGCATACTGGATGGTCTAGCTTCATCCTGGACATCGGTAGCAGATGCCGATGACTGGGCCCTTGTTGGAGAAGCAGCCGACGCCGCTGGTGCTGGCATAGTTGTTGCCGGCGTCGCTTCCGATATGGTGGCCGGTTCTTGTGGCGGCGATCCCACTCTATCATCGGGGACTTCGGTCGATGGTGCCGATGCCGACGTTGCCTCTGCTGCCACGACGGGTGGAGTTGTCTCTTCGCCGGGGAGTCTGGCCGATGGTGCCGATGACGATGCCTCCGCCAGTGTAACGGGTGTTGTCTCTCAATATGGGACATCATTCATCGGTTGATCAGGCACAGAAGCCGATGGAGGGTCTGCCGATGACCTGCCGGCGGTTGGTGCAACCGAGGCCGATGAGGGTTCCGTCGATGGCGCGTCGGCAGTTGGTGGTGCAAGTTGAGCCGGTGGTGAAGGAGAAGCCAGCCTCAGACGCCTCTTTTTCGTCGGCGCAGCAGCAGGGGAGCCAACCCGCTTGGACAAAGACCGGGGGGCATCGACAACCGGGCTGGAAGGTGTTTGCCTGCTGGAAGCAGATGCCGATGACCATAGTGCTTGAAAATACAAAGCAAGTTATACAAGATAAATGTTGCCGATTAAACAGTATGTAATCGGTACGGGTAAAAGCGAGTTTACTGCATAAACCCGTGTCAGGGTAACAGCAGCGGCCGATGTAGCCTGGGCTTTTGTGGGTGTCGGCGTAGGTACCTGTTGAGTTGTGAAGGCGGCCAGCGTCAGAGCTTTGTTGCCGATGATCGATATGGGGCCCATTATCCGAAGATTAAAGGGCCTACCACTGTTACTCGTTGTGGGGACTGGATCATCGGCTTGTCAGGCGCAAAGAAGTTAGGTGTTGATACCGATGACAAAAATAAAGTAATAAAAATACATCGAATGGTAGACTTACTGCGTCGTCAGGGATGATGTAATCGGCGTCAATCAAGTGTCGATAGTAGTGCGAAGACTTGGCGAGTAGCTGGCACTTCCACTCTTGCCACCAGGACTTGTACTCGTTGGTGATGAAGGAGGTTGGTGACCAGGAGGACAAGTCGAGGTCTGACATATCGTCATCGGCAGGAAGATTGACGACTTTGTTCCAGTCTAGATTACTGGAGATTATCTGCCTGGGTCTTACTACCTTAGAGTAGGAGAGTTTGATCGGCAGTTGGCCAAATGCCAGTTGTCTCGCTGTTGCCGATGGATAGTAGAACTCGTAGGATGGTGGGGCATTCTTCCCAGACCCAAAGATATTTACTGGGATAGCTCGGGGAGTAATGCTGGTCCTCATGATTGCTTGGTTCTCGGGCAGGTTCACATCGGTCAAGTTGAACAGCAGCGGGAACTGGTTATATTCATCAATATATGGCCACCAGGTCCGTTCCGAGGAGGGAAGTCCGTTGTAGAACTTCTGAAAGAAGTAACCGAGGTGCTCTATATCGGCATCGGTACCTGGTAGCACTATGATGGTCTCTCCAAAATTAAGTGGAGGGCGAGTTGCCGATTCGTCGTCCCCATATCGGTAATCTTCCGATATGTCCCTTGGGAATTGTTGGGCAAACAAATCAAACTGGAGGGCCTTGTGCATGTGTGCATTCAACCACAGATTGACAAACCACCAGGGGCCTCCGAGATTCCCGATGGGTTCTCCTAGAAGTAGCTTCTGGGACACTTGATGCAGCAATCGGTATACTGATCCAAGAAGATACCTGCCTAAGGGGAGCCTTGTTCCATCGGCAAGTAGTTCAGCCGCTGGAAGGTGCATGGTGGTCGGACCGATGGTTTTGCCACAGAAGACGAACTTTTCCAACCACATGTTTAAGAAAATGGCGTGCTCCCGTTGGGTTACCGATCCGGTTTTCTGGTTCTCTTTGATGTAGCCTGTCCAACCACCGATATTCCGGATGTTCACCTTATACTCGGATTTCTTGTTGAAAAGGCTGAACGTATCGGTAGAGGTGATGTCCAAGCTGGTCAGCATGTAGACATCGGCAAGGGTTGGAGTAGCTGGTCCATGCCTGAAGAGGAAAGCGTTCATGCTATCAGACCAGAAGTATGAGGCTGCCATCATTAAGTTTTCGTTCTTCTCCATATCGGCAATTGAAAGCCTAATACACTGATCCAGGTTACGTTCTTGCGAGTACACTTGCTGTGATCTGACTACTCTCAGGTACTAGTTCTTCCATCCCTTAGTAGGCTTGGGCCATGAGCGGAATGTGTCCTTCCACAGTCCTAGACCAAAACACTCAGATCTGAACGGTACCCGGTTGGTTTCTGCATTGATGATGAAGGTGGGGTCTGGATTGCCCATTGGGCCTAGGCAGCTGAGGTTGGAACCGACGAGTGGAATCACTACCTAATTGTACAGTTCCTAGGGTTCGAAGAAAAAGGGACGAATCAGAAAAAGAATGAGGATAAATCCAGATTTTTACAAGGAGAAGAACCGTACAGGAGGTTAGATTAGGCGGGGAATAAGCCTTACCTTTGGAATGTCGACTTGGATCGCCATTGGAGTCAGAGGAATGCTTGCAGTTCGTCCTTGGATTGCGGAGAAGTACTGTTGCTCGAGCTTGTGTTCTTCAGAGCGGCTGGAGGTTGAAGACGAAGGCAGGAAGGTGAAAGTGAAAATGGGCTCGGGAGAAAAGGCGGTGTGGATCCCGGTAACTTTTATAATCTTACTCAGGGAAATTTTGGGGTTCCGTTTCACACTGTGCAGGAATGTGGAGAGGCCCGCGGTAGATACGCGCGGTGATCGAGGTGGTCTGCAACTGTTTGTGCTACAATCGAGGGATTTTATTATTAAATTGCGGTTCCACACGCGAAGATCGAGGAAACCGTGCATCCATCTCGGAAGTAACGGCTACAGCAACGGCTATAATGGAGAGAATTTTGGCACATAAAGTATTATACATCTCGAAACTGGGGGCATGTGTTGACACTGTTTTTCAGCATGTGTCAAATGAGCTAAGGTTTGACTGTTCAGTGGCCGTTCACTATCGGCATCGGTAAAGTATGAACCAATATTGCCGATGGGAATGTCGCGGGAAGGCTAAGTGTGTTGCCGATGAAGAGTCCTTTCCGATTGCCGATGAGGGATCATTGCCAACTGCCGATGAAAGGTCATTGCCGATTGCCGATGAAGGGTGGTTGCCGATTGCTGATCGGGAAAGTATTGCCGATGCTGATGCCGATGAGCATGGAATTGCTGATGGGCATAACTTAGCGTTTGATATCAGCAGGAGACTGCATGTGGCCAAAGAAGGAAGTCGCGGATTGGAGGGATCTGTCGATGGAAAGTTTTCATCGAAGAGGAATATAAGGAAACTGGTGTTTTGTACCAGTATTATTATAGTAGTTTGAGTCTGACTCTTGCATGAGTCGTTTATTTTCCTTTAAAATAGGTGTGTTTGTTTAGGGAAATAAATATTATTGTTTTAAATCCGACTCCTGCGTGAGTCAGTTTCCTTAAAAATAGGAGTTTGTTTTAGGAAGGACATGAGTCGTGTCCTTGTACAACTCTCCATGCGGGAATATAAATACATGCCCGAGGGCCATGGAAAACAATCAATCCAATCAAAAACAAACCAATTTTATCTTATTCTACTTTTTATCGCAATTTCCCTTTTACTGCATTAGCTGTAGTTATCAACGAGTTCTTTCAAGCTTCGACGGGCTACATCACCTTGATCTCCGTCAAACCCTTGCAAGTTCCGCGTGGGAGTACCTCTGAGCTTTGGCATTCCGGGCGCATCGCTGTTTGCCTCGTTTAGCTCTGCTCTAGTTATCCTTGATCAATCTGAGCCTTGACGTCCGGGCGCATCGTTGTCGTCACGTTCAGTTTTGTTCTAGTTATCATCCTTGTCGATTGATTGGTCAAATCGACTAGCACGCCTCCGAAATACCGAGCTTTGGGTAATAGTCCGAGATGTTCGCAAATCCTGACGCTTTTTTGTGTCAACACTCTTATTAGGCCTGACAAGAGTGTTTGACTTCATCTTGACGTTCTAGTGGAGTATTTATTCTAAGAGTTGATATCACGGTACAAGTGAGACGAGTAGGACTACCTGAGCTCCTTATTGGGGATGTATTTTTCTTTGTTTTTTCTTTTCTTTTATTTTTTGTTTTTGTAAACAATTGGCCTGATTCTACCTGTTGGTAGATGAAGCCGGGTATGAAATATATCCTTTATCTAAAAAAATATAATGGTTACATATTGTGGATTGATGGCCAGTCGATTCTTTCTAAATTTATTCATATGTGCTGAGATATATGTAATTTCCATTCATTATTTTTCTCATGCTCTGAACCAATTTGCATTGTTAGAAATCCTAAATTAGTAAGATATTTCAAGAATCTTGGAGAGTCAAAGCATCTTAATTTTGACTAAAATTTTAGAGAAAATTATAATATTTACAATATCAAATATGTATACTATGAAAGCATAATTGATGAAGAAGCCAATGATATTTATTAGTTGATATCATAAATGTTATTATATTATCATATATGTTTGGACAAACTTGAGATACTTTGACTCTTCAAGATTCTTAAAAGGTCTTATAATTTCGGATGGAGGGAGTATTAATTAATATATTATGATTTTTCTAAATTTTGTAAGTATTGTTATGGATCTTTCCCATGTTTTGACTCGATTCTCATGTTTCATCTAAATTATGGAGCATGGTTACTAATTTGTAGTCCCTACAATTTGGTCTTTCTTGTCCGTTCAAATTATATTTGCTCTGATGAATAGAGCATGGTGATTTAAGGAATCCAGAATTGATGTCGAGATTAATTTATTTATTATCATTCGACATGCATTTGTAATCAATTTTTCTTTTTTTTCTTTTTATTAAACTAACGAGGTTGTTGGGTACCAAAATTTTTAAAATGCACAAGAATGCTCAATCAAAATTAGCAATATATTTACTTAGTCTCACAACAATCATGTTTCACTTCATTACCATGAGCCTGGTGATGCTGACTACGTTTATTCCTGCCAGTCTGCCGAGCTGACTCATCATGGAACCAAGTGCAACACTTACATGATAATGATTTACATGTTTCTAATATGAATCTACGTTACTAATTTATCATCTTTTTCTTTATTAAACCCACCCATAAAAAATCCTCCACTGAGAAGTCCCTCATCCATTTACTCAGAAAAATATACCCAGAAAAACGACGTCTTTAATATCTACCGTCATGATTTATTCCTAGTTTTCTCTCTCTTTACTCACTCAAATCGAAGGACCGAGATCGTGTGTGTCATCCTCCTCCCTCAGCAATCCTCCTTATCCCACGCGCAGCCAGGCAGCCGGCAAAACTGTGGGCTATTCACGCACGCCAAAACGACGTCCCTGGTTCGCTAGCGAACGCCCGCTCCCCGCTAGGCCACCTGAGATCCGATCGTCAACTCAGTCGGCCCGTGGTCACCGGCAGCAGGATCCCATCGAGAAGCCAGATCTTGTGAATGACAAGCTCTGCTCAGATTTGCTTCTCGCTCCAGGCGTTCCCAGCAGATTACTACTTGTTTTTTTTTAGGTCAACGATGTTTTATGTGCTTGTGCGATCAAATGATGCATGGAATTGTTTATGGATTTTTGTGCGGAAATTACTACTATAATGATATAATGATGTACGTACACCTGATGCAGATCGCATAGAGGTATTAATTAGGCTAAAGTTCAAATAATATTATTGTTGCGGCTAAAGTTCAAATAATATTATCTACCTGGGTTTAGAACAATTAGCAATACCTGAATTAAAAAATATACTACATGATTTCAAAGAATTACTATTACTAAAAAAATAATCATGGTCTATACGGACATGATAAGTGAGCTCGAGTACATGATGTCATCATCACATCACCATGACATATTTTCCTCTATAAAAAAAATGGTGAAATACATACACCCTCCGTCCCAAAAAAATTACAATTCTAACTATGAATCTGGACACGTGTATGTCCAGATTTATAGCTAGAATTACGATTTTTTTGGGGCGGAGGGAGTACCATATATATTTTATATATAATAAAAATAAATTTTGAAATACGTACGCGAGTGCGCATATATGTGTAGCGATTAGCTTCGGAAAAAAACAGGCATATATAGCTACCTAAACATCGCCATTTTTTAGAAAAAAAAACGGCAATCCGAAACCACCCCAGCTGCATTGCTTGATTGACGCCAAGACTGCATGCAAGATACATCTACTAATTCCTTTTTCTTCTTCTTCTCACTATAAACATCCGTGAGGCAAGGTTCCTTTTTGTCCTTTCTTGATTTCTTGATTGCTTGCCTTTCTATTTGGACATGATGGTTCGTGGGTATTGATCGCAGACATGATGGTTCTCACTATACATATTGATTGTGGGCTACGGGTTATTAATTTTTTGGAGTATTGGACTGGAACTACTTTATCTGACCACGTTTTATGGATGATTAATAGGAAGGCTTTCTTGTATACCATTTCATGAAGTCGTGAGATGGCGTAAGATTGTCACCAATCAATATTGTAAGCATATATTTTTCTATGTTTAATCCGTACAATACATATTAATTACTTAATTAACTTATTATTAAATTTGTCATGCAAAGCTATCAACTTCACGGAGAACAGAATTTTTGGCGGATATCCTGAAGAGCCATGCAAATGAATGTTTAGACAGCTTCCCTGACGGAATCCAAGACATGGTTAACGACTTAGGTAGATTTTAACTTAAGTAGTTAATGCAATAAATAACTTTATTATGTCTTCTCACGATATATCCTCAAATATAGCTCAGTCAAAATACTATGAAAAAAACATTATCAGTTAATTATTTTTATGTACATCCCTAAATTAAAATCGTGACGTTAGCATGGGCATTATACTAGTAGGTAATAGACAATGAATGAGAATTAAAGTTTACAGCCTGACGAGCCTGATTTGCACCCGGTAAATCATCTTTATTATTAAATACACAAATGAAAAGTCATCGTATCGTTAGCACATGCATACTACTAGTTAGTAAAAGGATTGTCATGGTAGTGTGGAAATATGATGTAAAGTCAAATATAATTGGAGCCCAATGTGCTCCTTAGATAAATCGCCAAATCTTTTATGTCCATACGAGTTAGAACAATTGTACGTTCAAATTGGTACAGTCCTAGGTCATCCAAGTGCTCAGGCAACAAGTTGCATGTCCCCGTTTTAACACAGTGCATAAATGTTTACTAGTATACCTAAAACAAAGAGAGAAGGGATCCTTCAAACCCTCTTTTTTTTTTACTCCCTGCAGTGTCTCACGCTTCTCTTTGATGCATATTTGAACCAAACTCACGATCTGTGTCCATGATGTCTCACATCTCTCCCTGTCCTGTATGTAAGAAGCACGCGACGTTCAGGTGTTCGTTGGCAATATAGAGTCTGACTCCAAGATATATTGGAACGCATGACACGATGGGTGAAGAAATTTTTGGGTCGCAAAACATTGAGGGGACGACGTAACAAGTTGTATGTTCTGTTATGATCCACATGTATGTTTGCTAGTTATGGACAAAATTAGATATAATAGTTCTAGATGCACGGATTTGTTTGAGTTATATCAGACGATGACATAATAATACTGAAAACTTGAAATTAATAGATTGTGTCTCATCATCAGATAAAACGAAAGCTGAGACAAAAGTAGGCTCTCTTCTCTCTTTCCTAAGTTCTGGATGCTTGGATGCTCAAGAGTACAGCTTAAAGCTCTTTGCGTCAAGAATGATCTGCCTTAGGCCTCCAATGGGGGAGATGAGCGTCAGCAGCACCCCGATCACGATGCAGATCTGCCCAAATTAACAAACAAATAAACAGCCGTCGACCATCATATCGTAAGAACATGCATGACAACACATCTGAAGAAATGGGCAATCAGTGAACCGAACTTACAATGTTGATGAACCATGAATGGCTGTACTTCTTGGGCTTGCGCAGCATGAGCCAGATGATGCAAGGGATCTGCACATCATGAAATCAGATCAGTAAAACATCTAGATCACGTCGATCGATCCCCGCACGTCATGTACTCCAGCTAACAATCAAGTGACTCGTACATACATAGTATGTCGTTGGCGCGAACCCGAAGCCGCCGAAGAAGCCGAGAAGGCCGTCGAAGAACGGGAAGGTCATGCCCACAAACATGGTCGCCGCTGCATATATACACGTGGAAGGCAGACGAACAATGGAATCACTGATGCATGCATGTGGCGTCGTGGATCGGTTCAACAACGCAACTAACTCACCGACATAGGCGGAGCGTGCGATCAAGCGCAGGCGGATCCCCGGGGTGAACCTGTACTTCTTGACGAGCACAGTCTCGATCATGTCGAACACCGGCATGGCGTACACCTGGTAGCTGCCGACGACGTGGACGACGACCATGAGGTTGGCGGCGGCGATGAGCCACCGCGGCTTCTCGAGGGAGATGAGCACGTTGGGCTCCACGGAGTTCCCGAAGGCGTGTAGTACCCGGCGAAGGCGACGCAGAAGTAGCAGAGCGCAACGATGGCGTAGGCCACCACGACGCCGAGCCACATGGGCTTCTTGGACGGCTTCTCCGGGGTGGACGGGATGGTGGCCTGGATCTCCAGCACCACGTTGTGACCGACGTACGCGAACGCCACGGCTCCCAGCGCGTTGAGCACGCCGAACACGCTGCCCGACGCCGTGGTCGCCCTGAGCCCGTAGTCGACGGCGTCGACGGCGCCGGCCGTGGCCTCTTCGACGCCCTTGACCACCGACGTGACGAAGGCGATCATGGAGTAGGTGAGCGACATGACCGCCGCGGCGGCGGACACGGCGGAGATGGAGTTGAAGTTGGGGAACTGGGAGAGGGGGAAGTGGACGGAGCCGAAGATGATGATCCAGTAGGTGAGGCGGATGTCCTTGCAGCGGTCCCTGCAGACGAGGTCGTGGAACTTGCGCAGGCACTGCCCGCCGGTGACCATGTACACGATGTCGGTGCCGACCTCGACGATGAGCTGCTGCGGCACGATGATCCAGAGCCCCAGCCGCTCCCCGAACGCGTGCTGCCCGAGCTCGTGGTAGCGGTCGAAGCGCTTGCCGGGGATCATCTCGTGCATCTCCACCATCTGCCACAGTGTGTAGAGTGTGATCACGAACGACATCACGATCACCACCGTGCCCAAGCCCCTGCATCCATATCACGGAATCAGATCATATATACCCATGACTGCATACATTACATAGGATTGGAGTAAATGCCTTTGAACGCACGTAAAGTACGTACCATCCGAGCTGCGACATGGCGAAGGGGAGACCGAGCACGCCAGCGCCGACCATGGCCGTGACGTTGTGGAAGGCCGAGTAGTACCATTTGGCGGTGCGGGACGAAGTGATCGGGAGCCAGTTGTCGATGTTGGTGTTCCTCATCTTGTCCTCCTCCTGCGTGCTCTCTCTGGCCGCGGCCGTCTCCGCGTACTGCTCCATGGCGGCCGCGCGGCGCCGCCGGTGCGTGCGTCGACGATGTTCGCCGTGCTTGACTCGGCGCGCGTGCAACCACTCTGTGTGTGCGGTGCGAACTACCCGCCTCTGTTTGAGGGAGACGAGAGTGTTCCTGGTCGGGCACCGCCCGTTTTTACAGGGTCTCAACTGAAATCCAGTTCTCAGATAAGAGTTGCAGAGGATGTGGTTATCGTTATCCGATCCGTGGGCGAATCACTTTGATTTTCTATTAGCTCAGTTATAGAAAGTCATCCTACGAAATACAAGACAAAAAATAAAGAAATTTACGTTAGCAGATACTGTCCAGCTTGTTATTAGCCATGTTGGGCTTAAATAAAATCTACCATTTATTATGGTATAAATCATACCACGTAATAACAATACTAAAACTGCATGAAAGACATTTATACACAATGAAAATGATCATAGGGTCGAACATTAGTAACAATTTGTATAACATGAGGCGTGAATTCATATTTCACAAGTCGGTAACTCTACACTGAGAAGCCAAAAAGTAGAGTTTGCTCATAACACAGAGCACCACATTTCAAAATCATAAATATCAACATGCAAGAAGTGTACATCTTTTCCCACACACCAGCACAAGGCTACCACCCACTCTAACTACAAGGGTAACTAGCTTATTGCCCTCACGCACATTCTCATATTTGGCCAAATCGACCAATGAACGGTCGTAATGTCGTACATGAGTATTAGCTTCTTAAAATTACAAGGCACATCGAATCTTATCAGATTACACGGTCATAACATACTACTCAGCTTATCACACTCATACATGACACATGGCAAGTATAAAAGGGTTCTCAGATTTGATGCAATAAAAATTGCTTCTCAAGTGACTTTACTGTCACCCAAGACCCCATCTTGGTGTGACGTTAATACCCTTTGTCGAGCCTTGGTCAACATTCAACATCTTGTTCAAATTTTAGCTCTTTCCTCCTCTACAAGTTTATTATCACACAATTCCAGAATTCCTACACGGTCACAAAAAGTAGTAAGTCGTGACCTTGCCATGCACTCAACTTTTAGCATCATAAGGGTACAGATCGCCATAAGACCTATGGTCTGACCCAGAATCGGCACGACACGATGGCCATCATGCGTGTGCTTGGGCTGCTGCAATGGCATAGGGTGCCAGCCCAGCTCGGCCTGAATAGCAGGCCTACTACAACCATCATCCCTTGTCATATAAATATGCACATTCAAACCCTAGCCCCTAACAAGTCCTGAGGCTCAGCCACCGCTCATTCCCTCCGTATATAGATTCACATTTATTCTTCCACTAGGCGACTTTATGACTGTGTCCTCCCATCAACACCTGAGCCCCCATCCAGACTTTGTTTCTTCTCGAGAGCTAGAGCCTACTTCCTATCTTGTCACCGGTGCCCAAATTAATCCCGTCATCGGTGCCAAGCTAGATCCTGACGCCCCACTCTCTTCCCATCCCCAGGTCAGCACCAATGGCGGCTTCTCCACTATAGTGGGTGGCAACGACTCTATGCGCATCTGTGATAGCATGATCGACATTAGAGAAGTGCGCGTGAGTGGTAGCCAACGTGCAGCAGTGGTGCAGTAGTCTCTGGCGGCATCAGGCACCACTGCCTTGTCGTGCCAATGGGTCGTCCCGGCATGACCTAAGCTTCAATGGGTCGTGCTTGGGCCATAAGTTGAACCTGTGGGCAGGTACGGCACAGGTCGATGAGCTAGCTATGCCATCCCATGCTGCCCACTCCCCTTCCCTTCGGGTCGTGCCTCAACTAGGTCTATGTTGTGGCGAGTAAGGCAACTTGTTTGGCCATCTATAGATCAGGGACCAAGCTAGAACTTAAATAGGGTAGTGATATCGTCCGATGGGGTGGTGGCCAGTTTACACGTTGGCCACCATCCTACATGCAGGCTCACTGGCTTTCGCTTTACCCACGACCCACTTGCTTCGCTCTAGCATGTTGTGGCTCAGTCGCTTTGCGCTATTGTTCCATGAATTTGCACCCACTTCTACGTGAATGTTGTTATGTGCACCTAGGCCCTAAATGATGAATTAAATGGTTAGGTTGTTTAAATTGTTTAAGTTATTACAAACTATCTAAATGGATTAAATAGATTCAAGTTAAACATTATATATTAGATGATCTAGATGACCATTTAATTCACCATTTAGTCAATAGGGGATTACAACTATCACATTTGGCATCCATCTAACTAATATTGTAAGTATATGAGGTGGAGTGAGATTAGTTTTATTTCAAAAATTATTTGGTAGAGAACTTATTTTTTAATGTGTGAATATGCATAGTTTCTAGCATATTTGGTTTTTACATACATAAATAGGAGCATTTTAACAAAACTATTTAGGATGTTGAAGTTTGTTTAAGCATGCTAAACTTTAAACAAATGGTGCCTAACTATTTAGCATTTATGATAACAAATTCAAGGTGACCTCATATGATAATGTGGTCTTTTGGATATATAGAAATGAGGCGTGTGGATTTGTGAAATAAGAGATGGGATGAAACATTTCACATATTTGGTTCATAGGTTTGGAAAAAGAGTATGCATTGGGTATGGGGTATAAATACATCATGGGATATGTGTGTGCTAGAGATGAGAATCATATGAATTCTATATTGAGCCTCTATTAGGCTGGACCTTGTTGGTAGTTCCTTTGCTCTAAAAAAGCATTTTAGTCATTTTAAATCATTTCCCGCTTCTTACCCTACTACCAATGGCCAAATATATATTTATCCTCTCTTATGTTGTTAGAGCTTATTGGTACTTGCTTTGCTTTGAAAGGACATTTTGGTCATTTTAACTCATTTCTCTCTCCCTACCCTACATCAAGCCAAACAAAAAAATTATGGATATTTAGTCTCTATTATGTTAGAGCTTATTGTTAGTTGCTTTGGTTTGAAAGAATATTTTGTCATTTTAACTTATTTCCCTCTCCTATCCTACATGAAGCCAAACAAAAAGATTATAGATCTTATCACATATCCACTTGTTCGCCTCATTTTATTGAACTTTATTTATTTTTTCCCTTCCAAACCACGTCGAAAGGCCACCTACGAGGATAACTTTGGTAGCCATATACCGCGACATAGAACAATATAATCCTAAGTCCATTTTTAGTTAGTGTGTTTAAAGGTTGATCAAATATATATAAAAAAGTATTAATGGTTATGACACCAAATAAGTATATGTCCTAATAAATTTAATAATATCTCTGTAATATTATAAATATTGATACATTTTATTTATATAGTTAGTCAAACTTATATTTTAATTTGGCACCGCTCTAGAATTTCTTTATCTATGGAGGCACCTTCTTCTCTTCTCAGTTGTTTTCATTTTTTGAGAAGTCGAATTTATTCAACTTTTGGATAATATATATTAAACATATTAATAATTATGGATAATTAGTATTTTTTGATAGATCTTTAAATATATTTTATAATAAATTTAATTACAAATATATAAATTTAATAAATTTCTTTTGTTTTTTTAAATCTAATTATTTTTTAAAAAAATTACTAAAACGATACTTAATCAAATAGATCAGAAGGAAGTACTACATTCATACAATCCAATCCCCACTTCTATTTAAAGATGAGTATGTAGCCTACAACCTGGTAACTCATCTAGAGGCATAATTTTTTTTGGCCTGGCTCAAACATCACCTGGCCTGATGTTATGTGGGCTCGGTCCGATCTGGCCCGATGCACAGGCCATGCCTTACGGCACGACCTTGCCTGGTAATAGTCTAAGGCTGGTAATAGTCTAAGGCCCAATAAAGGTCCGTTATATATAGAGAGAAAGCCATTATTTCTATATTATATTTCCTATTTGCTTGTCTGCTCTCATCCACCGCCACCAGGTCACGCTCGTACCTCTTTTGGGGGCATGCTAGCTGCCCACCCTGGTGGCAGCCAGCCCTCCGCCGACCAGAGTAATTTTTTTCCGCCCCCGCATGTTTCAGCATACTGGGTCGAAACTACTTACGTTGTTGGGCCGATGATGACGCTTCCTGGCTTTTTGCGTTTCTAGCCCACTTTCTGCACGGACCATTTCCTGCGCGTGGCGTGCACCAGTCCTCACGGCTCAGCTTTTCCGCGTTGCTGGTTGATTCTGACATGCTGTGCTGTTTGTACACACCCACCGCTATCACGTTGGTTTCTCTAGAAAATTTAGAAATACTATAAGTAATAATAATGAGCGTGGCCGATATCAAACACTACTAGCATATACGTGTGACCCTATGAACTTGTAATGTCATCTACCTACTAGCATACAGTTGTTTCGTGTATATACATAAAGTAATTTTTTATTATATAATGACAAAGTAATTTTAGTCCTAGTAGAATATTCCACTAGAATAATATTTTAAATAAAAATTATTACTATAGGACAATCTCATGAAATATGTGAAAAATTACGCAACGGGAAACAAACAAGGAAAAAAGACATGTAATAGTGAAAATAAAATAAAAATCTAAACTAAAAGAGAATAGGAATCAAATATAAATAAATGGAAGAAAAATATATAATGTAATACGACACAAAGCATAAGGAACATATAGAATATCACATGAATACTATCATAAACAACCTAAAATATAGGTAGAACATGTCACGAGTATATTTTAATACGTAAGGATAACCGTGCAGTATCCTATTTATATTAAGTGAACATTACAAAGTATATCATAGAACACATATATACTACGTAGACATCACAAAAAATATACAAAGATAGAAATAATGAAAATA
Source organism: Microstegium vimineum (assembly GCA_022036555.1). Classification (NCBI taxonomy): domain Eukaryota; kingdom Viridiplantae; phylum Streptophyta; class Magnoliopsida; order Poales; family Poaceae; genus Microstegium; species Microstegium vimineum. The sequence goes on from CM039127.1 coordinate 37,445,349, forward strand.
GAAAACATGTAATAAAATGAGATACTTACTCTTATAACCTACCAGATTAGTTAAGTAAAAAAAGTAGTCCACCCTAACAAAAAAATAATGTTCTAAACAAAAACAAATCATGACGTATCATGGAATATGGAAAAACTATGGACTCATGACGTATCATGGAATATGGAAAAACTATGGACTATATAAAACAAAATAAACAAATATTTTAAAAGAGAAAGTAATCAAAAGTAATAGAGAAAAAGGAAAACAACCTAAAATACATCATACAACACATGTACACTACGTGAACATCACAAATTTCATCCTAGAACATCATATACATTACGTGAACATCTCAAATATATCATAGAACATTACATATCTACTTCGTCAACGTCATAACATATATCATAGAACATTACATAAATACTACATGAACATATCTGTAACACCCTAAAAATGTGCATTCTTTAAAATAGATTAAAAGTGTTTTTAAAAATATTTTTGGTGGACATTAAAACCTAGGAAAAATAAATAAGAGTTCATAAAATAAAAACTATCACAATAGGAGAAACATTTTTGTTGCATTCATGCTGATGCATAGAGTTTTGTATTGCCTGGCATTTTCAAAATTCAAATTTGAATTCAATTTGTGCTTTGTTTTGGTTTGGAATTTCAGAAAATAAAAGAAAAATGCAATTCTTTCTCTCTCTCTCTCCTTCTCTCATTCTGGCCTGAGGCCTCCTTTCTCAGCCTTTCTTCACTCCCGCACCGGCCCGGTTCCCTTTCCCCGCGCCGAGGCCCAGCAGGCCGGCCCAATCCACCCTCTCCCGCCCGCACGCGCTTCAGCGCCGTTCGGCCACCGACAGACGGGACCCACCTGGCAGTTACCCGCACCACCTTCCTTCTTCCTCCTCCCTCCCCTTTCCTTTTCTGCTCGTCGACGCCTTCCTTCTTCGCCGAGCACGAATCGGAGCGGATTTGATCCGCCTTTCCTTACCTTGTCGCACCTGGGGCTATATAAGGCCGGGCACCGCACCCTACCGGCCTCACCTCGCCATCGCGGAGCACCCCAGAACCCCCAGAGCCGCCGCCGCCCTAGCACCGCGCCGCCTTCGCTGCTCCGCCGTTGGGGAGTACTGCTGCCGCCTCCATCCGTTCCCCGAGCCTCGCATTGGGGTAAGAGAGCCCCCAGGAGCTCGCTCTCCCTCTCCATCCCCTCTGTCTCGTCCGCATGGACCCTGCCCGCATCCGCCGGCAGTGCAGAGCCGCTGCACCGCGTGGACACCTCGCCCTCGCGCGCAATCGGGGCAACCGAACCCGCAGTCGTGTTCGCCATCGCTCTCTCTCTCTCTCTCCCGGTCCAATCCGCGTCGAGTTTTGTGCACCAAATCGTCGGATTGTGTTGCGCCGCCGCTGTCCGGCCATGGCGCTGCCGTTTGCCCCGCTTCCGGCAACCGCGCGCCACCACTCTCCCCCCCCCCCCATTCTAATCTCGGTCGTCCGTTCTGAATCGGATGGATCACAGAGGCCGATACCCTTTTGGCCGGCTGTTTTGCAAAAGAAACCCCGCCCTTTTTAAGTCTGAACCCGCAGTCCTAAAGGGTCTTCTCTCTGTACGCTTTTAGTTCTGGAAAGCGTATTCCCTTTCTATTTTGTTTATTTTCGAAAATAAAAAGAAAACCCTATTTACAGTTTTGCCACTCAATTTCCAATGCTTATAAAATGCTCATTTTAACTCCGTTTTCATCCGTTCAAATTGCGTTAGACTCGTATCGTCGTAATCTACGTGTTAGTTAGTTCATAGTTCATGTTAGACAACTTTTAAAAACAGTTAATCACTTAACCTCTTTTAATCTCTAGTTTAATTTATGAAACTTGATTAGTTCATATCTTCTTCGTTATAGCTCCGTTTTTCGTGTTTCGAACGTCTATTTGATCGTAGTGAGACGTAGATTTGTTTTATAAACTTTTAATCTTGTTTTATTATGGTTGGTGTACTGTTCTAATCTATAGCCTTTGTTTGCTTGCATGTGATGTCTCGGTATGATTGTATGTTGATGTGGTGATCGAGTATAGACAGTGAGCAGTACGTGGGTGACCAGGAGTTTTTCTTTGAGCAGGAGCAGCAGGAACCTTTTGAGCAAGGCAAGTATTCATGGGATCATCCTTGTTGTCCTAATCACTTTAATCATTAATTCATGATTGCATGTGTTTCCTTGACATCCTATTTAGTTTCACCATAGCTTTGTACCTTATACCTTGTTACCCTAGGAATTATGCATTGGGTAGATCAAGCTAGTGCTCTTGAAAAATAACTATGATCATGTAACCTTGACTAATGACTTATGCAACAACGGTAAAACATGCTTTTTAGCAACATGGATTAAGGTGATTTAGAGCATAATTTTTGAGATGCTCTAGAACCTATGTAAGCGATCACCCGGGATTTATAGTACAACCATGAGAGCTACATGGCTCTGGCTTTAGTTAAGTAAGGGGTTTACTTTCTCGCATGTGATGGTTCATGAAAGTTGCCATTGCCGAGCGGTTGCGGGTACGGTCGGAGTGGCTACCGCTGCGCGTGTGTACCATCTCGGGGTCCCTATATACCCCTTGCTCGTGGATCCGTAGTGTCTGTTGTATGTCAACGAGCCCCTCTGAAAGACTTCATAGTGTACCTTGCCTGCTCACCTTGACAGTGTTTTGGGAGTAATTAACCCGGGCATATGGGCAACACGACTCATGGGTAAAGTTATACAACCTCTGCAGAGTGTCTTAAAACTAATATATTAGCCGTGCTCACGGATACGAGCGGCCTGGAATTCTTATGGAACAGAATGACTTTAATCTACCATTTACTAGTTTGCTATTCATTGTTCATGTGTACTTGATCATATGGTTATTGGGCTGTTGATATTATTGATGTTATTCATATGCTAAAATTGTGACAACATAAAAGCTGATGCAGTTTAATCAGTGTTATACTTTTTGAGCCTCATGAACATCATGTTTACTTGTTAAGTATTAGAAGTACTTATGCTTGTTTATTTTCATATTTGGATAAAAATCCCGGATGAGTACCAGATTATCAGAGTTATGGGGAGTATCCAGAGGACTACTAGGTTTGGGGTCAACCAGTTGACGTCCCTGTGCGATGGAGCTTCGCGAGAGTTATCTTTTATTTCCGTTGTTATGTAATAGACATTAATAGATACTTATTCGCTATGTAATAAACACCTGTGATGGTACATTTTTGATAATTTGTCGGCTTATGTGTATGACTGATCTCTGGGTACACATAAGGTTTATGCATCCTGTTTTCTCTTTAAAACTGGGTGTGACAATATCAAAATATATCATAGAACATCAAATATATACCACTGAACACCTCAAAATACATCGTGGAATATCACATATGCACAACATGGACATGTCAAAATACATCATATAACATCACATGTATACTATTGAACATCACATAAAACAAATACGAAAATAGAAATAACAAATTTATATATAATAGAGTAAAATAATTAAAGAACATGACATAGGCATTAATTGAGAACAACCTAAAATATATCCTTAATTTTTTATTTATTTTAATGAATATTTATCTCATGATAAACTTATAGTTAAATATAATTGTCGAACATTACACTAATATCACACGAACATCATAGAAAAATAGCATAGAACTTCATATGTATATTACGTGAATATTATATATATAATGAAATGTAAAAAATATAAGTAAAAATAAAACACAAATATAACATAGAACATCATACTAAGACTACACGAACATAGCTAAATATAACATAGAACATACTATGTATACTACATGAACATCACAAATAATATAAAAATATAAAATAAAATAATTAAATTAAAGAAGTAATTAATTAGAGTCAAATAAAAAAAGAAAAAAATAATACTGAACATAAAAAAATATCCTAGAACATCAATGTATGCTTACTGAACATCACACTCCTCATGAGGTTCCAAAAACTACATCATAAAAACATTACATATATATTGTATGAATAACGCATGTACCTATAAATAAAAAAAGTAAAACATAAATTCTAGATAGAAAAAGAAAAGAAGAAAGTAAAAAATCTAAGGAATGAAAAAAGATTAAAACTAACAATAAAAATAAAAAAGAAAAGGGGAAATAGAAAATAATAATAATAAGACCACAAAAAATAAAATGAAAAAAATAAAGAAAACAAATAATAAATAGAATAAAAGAAAAGAATTTTTTAAAAGAATAAAGAAGGAAAGAGGAAAAGAAAATAAATAAATGAAAGAAAACAAAAGAAAAAGAAAATAAATGCAAAAAATAAAATGATAATATAAAAAGGGAAATAAAAAGAATAATAAAAATACCACAAAAGTGAAAATGGAAAAAGTAAACAAAAAATAAATAGAAGAAAAGAAAAGAATAAAAGGATAAAAGGGGAAAACAAAAAAGAATAAAAGAGGAAAATAAAAAAGAATAAAGGATAACACGAATAGTAGACATAACAAAAAGAAATAAAAAAAATAAAATATAAGAAGAAACAAGGATAAGAAAAGAAATGAATACGATAAGAATGAAAATAAAAAGATGGAAAAAGTAACAGCGCCGGCATTTATGTGTCCTGCTCGGCAACAAAAAAAAAAGGAAAAAGTATGCTACCTATGCCAATATCGTGCACGGTCCAGTCTGGTGGGCCGCGTACTCGTGTCGTTCCGGGCCGGATGGCCGCGCTGACTTCTCCAGGCCGCGCGCTCGCGCTTTGCGGGAGGGAGGGGGTCGGCGGACGGTTGCTGTCCGGCTGGTCGGCAGCCATGAGCGATGAATTCCGCCTCTTTTGCCCGATTGTTCCGTAGAACCCCTTCCCCTGCCCTCCTCGTGCAGCCGCTAAGCTCACGGACGCCACCACGTCGTTGCCATTCTCCCCGACCCTCCCACAGCGCCCTTGGCCCTTGCCATCTCTGCTCCTCGCATAGCCGCTTTCGTCTCTCCGCTAGGCTCACGGACGCCAGCCGCTCCGTTGCCATAACCACCTCTAGCTCATTCTCAACCCGCGACACACATCTCCTACTCCCCGACGCACGCTTCCCTTTCGTCGGCTTTATCACCGCCGCCCCTACGCGGCCTACCGACCTCCTCCCTTGTGCTAGTGAGGCCATGGCCACGGAAGCAGCTGCGGCGCGGGCCTCGATTCGATCCGGCCTGCTAGATTAGCCGTGCTCATCGGGCAAACCCAGCACGGAAAGTAGGCCATAGTACCGTGTCTGGGCTGACGAAGAGGCACGAAAGACCGATGCGGAATATCGGGCCCGGCCAGGCCGTGCCTGGCACGGGCGTGGGCCGTGCCGGGCGGCCGTTTGCTCCTCCATACTCCCATTTCTATTCCCGGGAGGAGACGGCGTCGTCTCTAGCTGTCTCCGCGTTCGTGCCAATCAAAGCGAAACAAACGGCGTGACGTGAGCTGAGAGCGGCAGAGCGCCCCCCCGCGGCCACCGCACCGCGTCGTCGTCGTCCCCAGCCAACCCAACCCAGCGCACCCCCAAACGAATCCAGCCCCACCTCACCCGCGGCGCGGACCTCCGAATCCCAGCGCCGGTGCGCGCACGGCACCACAGGGCGGGGCGCGGCCATGGACATGGACAGCGTGGAGTGCCTCTCCCTCCCGGACGCTGCCATGGACGTGGACGACGTCGACGGCCACCCACACCACGGCCACCACGGCCATCTCGGCCTCCCGCTCCACCCCGCCCACCTCTCATCCTCGGGTGCCGGCCGCGCGTTCCCCAAGGTGAATGCCGGGGGCGGTGGGGCGGGCCCGGCGGGAGCGGTAGCGTCTGTGGCAGCGGGCGCAGCCGGGGGGCCGCCGGCGACCAGCGTGCACGAGCTGCTCGAGTGCCCCGTCTGCACCAACTCCATGTTCCCGCCCATCCATCAGGTTGGTGCCTTGCTCCCGGTCCTTCGATTTTAGATGAGGTTGCGTGCGGATTTGGGGATCTCGGTGGGGAAAGCCGGGATCTTTTCAGAGGAACCGAATCAAATTGACCTATTCTTGGCGGATTTCCCTCCTAGGAATGGGTACTTTGCTCCCTGTTGACCGGGTTATTTAGCTTCGTATTAATTGCGATTAGAATGTCTAAATTGGGTGCGTTTACTCGACTGTAAAGCCATCTGCGAATTGGGCCTTCTTTGTCAGATGATTTGGTCAGTTTTGCGTTAGATTTCAGATGAATCGTGTATTCCGCTATGGATCTGAGTTGGACGCGTTATGGTACACGGAGTCTCCAGTCCTAGCCAAGCTGGTCTATTTGGATTTTTCGAGGATACAAACATTGCATTTGTTCTGCTCCCTAGCGGAAAATGCTTTGGAATAGTGAAAAACAAAAATGTCAAGACGCTTATTTGTTTCTTCTCAGTCTCATTTTATCCTTTTAGTAACCCTCGACGTACCTAAAAGGTACTGGCATGCTGGTGCTTTATCTAGTCTACCAGGAAATGCAATACTAATTCTGAACCTAAATGTTCTCGATCATGATCCACTGCCTTATAATTGTTGAAAACATAGACTGCTCACTTTGATGGAGAACGAGATGAACTGAAAGAGAAGAGTATACTTCTCACAGAGAACCCAAATGTCATGACAATCCTTTTATCATGTGTTCATGCTTGATTCACCTCATATGGTCTGAGTCTCTGAGATGAACTTACCTTCGAGTTTTGTTTACTAGGCTCACTTGTTGATGTGCTCGGCCTTGATTTTATTTAATATTCTCTTGTTAATCTGCTTTTGTTTTCCTTTAGACTGATTATTTCATTGTCTATAGTAGGAATTTGTGCACAGGGTTTATATCTTCTTATGACATAGAACTCTGATTAATTGAAGAAAGCTCATAGGTGTTTCAAAATCCATAGCTGCTTTGTTTGAGATGGGGTTGGAGTAATAATTGTTTTAGGGCTTGTTTGGATGCCCATGTATTTACCTCAATTCATGTATTGAGGTGGATTAGGGTGGAAACTATACTAATTTCCACACCAATCCACCTCAATACATGTGGATTGACGTGAATACATGGGCACCCAAACAAAACCTTAATGTATGTGCTAGAATGTTGACCCATGATGGTCCTTTTATTTATTTTCGTTTATTCCCATTGCTTGTTGCTTCTGGACTGTATTTAATCTGACTATTTCTTTTTTTGTGTGTTTGGTTGGGTTTTGTCTCTCGTTTTTGTAAGGTGGATTGATCTTTATTCGTTCCTTGTATAATGATGGACAGCTCTCCTGTGAAAATTTGAAGTAAGAAAAGGTATTCATGGCAAGTCAAGAAGTGAACTATCAGCCTAAATGCAAACATAGGCATGTTTAAACTCTTCAACCATTGCAAGAATTACCCTATTGCACTTGACAACCATGATTTGATTTGCATGCCGTCCTAGCGGGCAGTACAGTCTTGATGTGGGCATCCTAATCATGGAAAATCTCAAAAAAAAAATGTACCATGGGATCATACATGAATGATGGCAGATTGGAAAAGGGGAAGCAGGTGGTTTGGCCTTTCCTGCATCGCAGTTCATATGAGAATACTAAACTTATAATTCTAAATCGAATGCCACATTATGAGGTATTTTGCACAGTTTTTAGAAATTGAGGGAGCCAAGTAGCTGTTTTGAAGTCAAGGCTCGATGTAACAAACTTCTTCTGAAGATAGGGTGGCTTGAGATCTTGGATTAGCCTATTCCTGCATGGAAAAAAAGGTGGAACCCTTTTCGAATCAAGAGAAAGTTATCTCTCCACCTCAGCCCTTTATCCTCCCCTTGTTGATTTTTTTTTTTTTTGCTTTCCTTTTCTTTTTCAAATAAATCTGGGGCCAGGAATCACTAATCAGTTCCCTCTGTGTGCTAAACTTAATAATCCTTAGTTATGCGCTCATAAGTGTTAATGACACATAAACAATGTGGATTTGGTAATCAAACCGAGTGCTAGTTAGCAAGCCAGGCAGTGGGGTGGCACCAGGGCATGTTTGGATGGCAGCCTCCCAGGCAAATGATTCTGGCCACAGGCAGATGAAATCGGATGCCTGGGCCAGGCAAGAATGTGACACCACCATCCATACAAGCCAGCGCCTCCTAGGCAGGCTGGGAGGTGATTAAGTTCCACCCAGGCAGTCATTTCTAGAGCAGTTTTCCTATTACTTTGATCTGTGCAGTTTCTTTCAGGATTATCCACATTTTTTTTTGTAATGCTAGAAGCATATATACTACAGTAGACAAATGGATATGGTTCCATTTTGTGGTTCTGTAAAGCTTATTCATCTACTATGCCCCTTTCAGTAGAATACTTCCATCGTTGATTGCTGAATTTATTTGCTTTTTAACAGTGTCAAAATGGACATACTTTGTGTTCGACATGCAAGGCCAGAGTGCACAACCGGTGCCCTACATGCAGACAAGAGCTTGGTGATATCAGGTGCTTAGCATTGGAAAAAGTAGCAGAGTCACTTGAGCTTCCCTGTAAGTACTGCTCTTTAGGTTGCCCAGAGATCTTCCCATACTACAGCAAGATAAAGCATGAAGCGCAGTGCAGCTTCAGGCCATATAACTGCCCCTACGCTGGCTCTGAATGTGCTGTGGCTGGTGATATTCCATTCCTTGTTGCACATTTGAGGGATGATCATAAAGTTGATATGCACAGTGGCTGCACATTCAACCATAGATACGTCAAATCCAACCCGCGAGAGGTTGAAAATGCCACCTGGATGCTAACAGTAAGATTAAATTAAACTAGCTCTGAACTATTCATTATCTGTTACTCCATCTATTTTTAGATGTATGATGTATGAACTAATTACTTGTCCTAAACATCATATATTTAAAAGATCAGGGATTATCTATTTTCAATTGCTGGTCTTATGATCTTAACAAGTAAAATATGTATACTCAAGTAATTTGACTGGCTGAATGTTTGTTTCGGTTCAGGTATTCCATTGTTTTGGGCAGTACTTCTGTCTGCACTTTGAGGCATTCCAGCTCGGAATGGCTCCAGTGTATATGGCTTTCCTCCGATTTATGGGTGATGAGAATGAAGCAAGGAACTATACATATAGCCTAGAGGTTGGTGGTAATGGGAGGAAAATGGTATGGGAAGGTACTCCTAGAAGCATCCGTGACAGCCACCGCAAGGTCCGTGACAGCCATGATGGCCTCATCATCCAGAGGAATATGGCGCTGTTCTTCTCGGGCGGTGACAGGAAGGAGCTGAAGCTGAGGGTGACTGGGCGGATCTGGAAAGAGCAGACCAACCCGGATGGAGCCTGCATTCCTAACCTTTGCAGCTGAGCAAGGGAGACGATTGAAAAGGAAAAAGAAAGAAAATATTGTGCTATTTGGCTGGCGTGTTTCAAAATTGTCTTGTTATGTTCTCATTATAGTCTCTGCCGTTGCAATGTTGTACCAGTAAAATTGTAGGGTGTAAAATGTTCTTGTAAAGTAATTGTGTATAACGAATTCATGAAATCTTACAAGTTGGCCCATAAATGCCTGTGTTACGTTCTTGTGTCGTTTGAGTTCTATAATGAAGGTAATGGGCTCAAGAAGTGCTCAATGTTTGTTTATTTCATATAGTATGAATGTTATAGCGAAGAAAATGGGACTAACCAATTAACTGGATGCATTTTTATTAACTGTTTAGTAACAGATCTAGTAACAAGTTTGGAAGGCTAGATCTGTTTAGTTCAGCTGTGAATTGTGGAAAACTACTAGTTATTTGGTCAAAAACTATGAAACATATTCCTCTCTCTCGAAGCTATGAAACATCTCTCTATCTTTTTTTTGAATCAGGGATTTCATTACTCAGACGGAAACATATTCCTTTTTTTGAATCAGGGATTTCTTTAGTCATTAGACGGAAACATATTCCTCTCTCTCTCGAAGCTATGAAACATCTCTCTATTTTTTTTAATCAGGGATTTCATTACTCATTAGATGCAGCCAAATCGTTGGTCACCAAATCCTCGACAAAAGGAGGTACATCTCCCCAGGTGATTTGATATCACTGGGACATTTACACCCAAAGGCCGCCAGAGCATAAACCACTTTATTACATGATATAGGACATAGAAAAACAGAAAGTCTAAAATAGGATCTAAGATGCTATAAACATTGTATTATATGAAAACAGCAGCTTCTAAAAAAATTTAAAAAGCAACTTCCACCCCACCCATTAGGTTCGTGTTCTACGATCTGGCAGCGGAAGTGCTTTTTAGAAGCTGAACCAAATACGTCTATGTAATGTACTTTGGCCACTGGTATTTTTGTTAACGAATATTCAAAATCGAACATATCTGATATTGCAAAAGTGTTTTCAAAGGTGTATCTGCATATGAATGTCTTGCATATCATGCAGAAAGCGGAAAAAACACAATGTCATCACTGTCTGCAGTTGGGTCAGGATCCTATGTGCTGTTGCTAGTTTTGACTGTGAAGCACTGCTATCAAGTTTCATTGTTGTTTTTGTAGCGTACTCCCTCCGTACCTCTAAAGCAAGTCATTTAGTCATATGGTTTTTAAAATATAACTTTTAACGCTTATTTTTTTAAAATAATATTTATTAAAATATACTATATGTATATTTTTATGAAAGTAATTTTTTAAGATAAATCTATTGATATGATTTTGACATTTCTAAACTCAATAACTTAAAAATTATTCATAATTTATATCTCCAATGTTTAATTCAAAACTTATCCTAAACGACTTGTTGTACATGTATAGAGGGAGTAATTTTTAGAATCCAAAGCTTGGAAACCCTATCTGGATCATATGAGACTCCCATTGTAAAAACTAGGCATGTTGTACGCTTCTGTAGCTCACTGCATTGGACCTGTTTTGAACACAGGAATTTCGTAGTAATTACACACAGGAATCAGTTCCACAGGAAAAACACAGGAACATGAAAAAATTCTCGCGTTCCAAATAGGGCCAAGCATCTAAAATTGGATGCCTGGTGGCAGGCAACTTTGTCAAACATGAGTTCAATGCCAAACATGATCTTCCTGTAACTTTGGGCGTACGGGTTACCCGAATTTTTTGGGTCAGGTAATTCGGGTAATGAAAACTGCTACCCGATATTTGTCTCAAAAAACTACTACCCGCAAATTCGGGTATTTCCCAGTCTATCTGAAATTCACCAAACTCATCAACGTGTACAAAATTTCAGCATCTTTGTGAATTATTGGACATATTTTTTATGAAGCATTTCATAGAGAAAAATATACAAGGAAAACTTTAGCTAGCAAAAATTACTTTTCAGGATTCACTTCCGGCTACGCCGTCTTCCTAGGCGATAACCTGGTGTCTTGGTCGTCCAAGCGTCAGTCGGTGGTCTCCCGTTCCAGTGCCGAGGCGGAGTACCGCGCTGTGGCTAACGGCGTGGCCGAGGCCTCTTGGCTCCGACAGCTTCTTGCTGAGCTCCACAGCACCCTCTCCCGGAGCACGCTTGTCTACTGCGACAACGTCAGTGCGGTCTACCTTTCCACCAACCCTGTTCAGCACCAACGAACCAAGCATGTGGAGATCGACCTCCACTTTGTTCGGGATCGGGTCGCTATCGGCGATGTTCGGGTCCTCCATGTCCCGACCACCTCGCAGTTCGCCGACATCTTCACCAAGGGTTTCCCGTCTTCCACCTTAGTTTCGCTCCAACCTCAACATCACTAGTGGCTAGTTGCGTCTGTGGGGGGCTCGTGTGTGTGCTCTTGTTTCTTTCTTGTCCAGTCTGCAACTCCGTTGCGCCGGTAGTTGAGACTGTGGGGGGTGTTGGAATGTGTTGTGTACAGGCCTATGTATACCTAGACTATACAGCTACCCTTCTAGGTTAGCCCAAGTAATGCAATGACACTATTCAGCACCAATACGACAAACATACATGTTTCAAGAATAATTAAAAATAATAATCCAATATGGTTGGTCTGTAAGACCTCATGAACTTGCCTAGCTTCGTGTCATCCATGTTCTGTACCTTTTCAAAGAGCAGTAGTAAGCTAAATATTCCAAAATCAATATTAAAAATTAGATGCCCATATGAATTTAGTATGGGCAACAGATAGATCAGGAATCCCCTGGTGCTGTAACGCGACAAATAATGGTCGTGGCATCGATGAAGTGAAGCCAAGCGGCGGCTGCAAGAATTTTTTTTTTTGACATTGCTTCGAGCAGCTGAGACCTAATAATTATTTAAATGGAACAGAAAATTAAAGGGAACACAGATACCTTGATGTAGCAATGGTTAGGCCATAGAAGCCAGAAAATTGTAGCCATCTCCATCACCAAATCGATCTATTCTCCCCTGCTGTGTCCTGGAAATACCCAGAGAGAAGGAAGGAAACCATAAGCAAATATTATAAAGAAAAATTCCCTGCTCAAATCCTGGACCTAGGCACCCGTAGCTGGCATGCTGTAGCAGAAGGACGAGGTGTGTCTGCAGCGCGACAAAGCCATGGAGCCTCTCTTGCCAGGGTTTCTTGAAGCAAAGGAGCGCACGTGGAATGGCGTGAGACAACACCGGAGGCCGACACTCCGGCGGCCACCTGCATGACCCGGGCGTGGCATGCCGTGGCCAGGGACGGTCACCGCCGGGGCCGACGCGCTGCGGTGCGCCGCAGGCCGGGGGTGTTGTAGCGCCGTCAACGCGCAGCGCGCCTTTGTTGGTACTAACATAATAAAAAACAACTTATATGTTACTACAATTGTTTAGAATCTACAAAGATAATATACGATAAATTTATATCAACAAATAGATTAAACGAAGCACTGGTAACAAAGTGAAACTAAATAATTTAGTTGAAAAATCTATCATTCACCTCTAGTAACAAATCCAAAGAAATCAATCTTTAACCAAATTCCATTACCAATTAAATGAAGTTAAGAAAGGAAACAAACTAAATAATTAGCTGTAAAATATATCACTTACCTCTTGTAACAAATTCAAAGAAATCAATCTTTAAATCTAGAGAAATTAGAAAACTAATCACTATAGACGAAACACAAATGGAGCAGGGGAAGTGCTAATGGCAAGGCTTCTGTACATGAGGTGAGAGCCGAGGTGAGGGTGGAAAGAGGGAAAGTGCACATAGTCATCCAGATCCGCTCACATCCTGCCGAGTTGAGATTGGCACGACCGCTGGAGAGAAAGAAGCCATGCATAGTGGAGGTCCTCACCTAGGGTTTCGTCGAGAAGAGGAATAGAGGCAGAGCGGCTGAAGGAGGCCGCACTGGTGGTCGGCACCCGGGCCGGCGCCCTTCAGCAGTCCCGCGCGCGACGCTTCGTGGCCGAGGAAGACCTCCGCCGGGGTGGATAGGCGAAGCTCCGACGCAGGTCGGGGATGGCGTGCCCGCGCCTCACGTGGTGCTGAAGTGACATCGCTGGCCTGACCACACGGTGCGTCGCCTAGAGGGAGAGGAAGGAAGGGAAGCGGGGACGGAGGTGGTGGAGGCGGCGCCGTAGGAGGAGAGGCGTTGGGGTCGGGAGAAGAGGAGACGGCGGCGTGGGAGGAGAGGCATCGGGTTGCATCGGGTTGGGAGAGGAGGATGCCGATGTAATTTGTAAAACCAATCGAGAGCGACAAGAAGCTGCAAGAAATAAATTCTAACGGAAGCGGCTATAAACAATCTGGACCACACGATGCAAAATCAAACGGTTGTGACTATTTGGGGTGACGTGGCCATATCCACCGGTCAAGAAGCTACCGATAGATATAGGGTTAAATAAGTAGAAGTTATTGTTTATATTTGGTTCCTCGAATTCGAAAGAGAAGCAGAAGAAGCTGGTAAAATCAATCGAGAGCGACAAGAAGCTGCAAGAAGTAAATTCTAATGGAAGCGGCTATAAACAATCTGGACCACACGATGCAAAATCAAAAGGTTGTGACTATTTGGGGTGATGTGGCCATATCCACCGGTCAAGAAGCTACCGGTAGATATAGGGTTAAATACGGGTGGTAGTAAAGTATCTGCGTACCATGACGGGTGCAATAACGGGTCCGACCCACATCCACGATGGAACGCCGTCGTCGGCCGATTAGCTTGGTCCGCGTGTGGGACTGGCTCGACGTTTCCATGATTATACTATTATTAGATATGAGTAGATACACGTATGAGTAAAAAGGAATTACCCTAATTTGATCCAATCGCAAGGGGAAGTTTTACAAAGATATAAGAAAATTAATTCACAACCATAGTGATGAAGATTAGAATTAGATGTAATCCTAAGGACAATACAATTTTTTGTTAGCTTATTATGTATATATAGTTTCATACATTTCAATTAGTTATGTATGTATAATGCTCAAAGGAAAACTTATACATTTATGAATGGACATATATTAGTAGCCTAGAATACGATGTATGAAAATGAAACAAAAATAATAGAATTGGAAAAATTATAAAAGAAAATTAATAAAATACCTTTAGTACAAGTTAGCAACACTAAACGAGACTAAATGTGCTAACCTAGGATTAAGTTCTAAAACCCTATTTAATCCCTATTAGTATTAATGACCGAGACTAAAGGTCTCCTTTTAGTCCTGATTGCCTGACTTACGACTAAAGGAGGAGGAGGGGGGTGGCTTTAGTCCTGGATTCACAGTCTTGGCTGGAAAATTGGGCTGCAATCCATATCTGTACTAGTGACTATCTCGTTCCATCCACCAATTAAGTTCGATTATTCAACTTAAGGGCAATAATTACATCATTAAGGGTAGTTACAATATATAGTTTCTATAGTTAGTTTTACTAGGAGAGTGTAATTTAGGACCTTTTGGCAACCTAGAAATGTTCCTGATCATTGTCAAATGGGTCAGATAAGAAATTATGTTTCACTCGAGAATCACTAGCAACATTTCTCATTTTTATACCTAGCAATTTTTAGTTAACTCTTTTTAAGGGATATAAGTCTGGACACGACTAACGCACACAACTCTCCTCCGACCATCTTCCTCCACGCCGGCAGCCGCGCCCTCGCCCCCGCCGACACCCACAGCCCCGCCGCGGCGAGCTAGGGTTTCGCCGGAGCTCCGCGGAGCTCCAGCGAAACCCTAGCTCGCCCGCAGCGCCGCCTTCTTCCCCTCCCCGCCACCGCCGCCGCCGCCATGGCCGGAGCTCCCCCGCCCCGACTTGGCCCGACCGCCTCTACCGCGGCTAGCTCCCCTAAACCGCCCTTCGACCTTCCCCACCGCCTAGCCTACCTCCCTCCCCCAGCCGACCGACCACTATATCCCAACTGAGTTGGAGAAGAAGAGGAGAAAGATCACCGGAACCCTAGAAAGTAGATCTAGAGGAGGGGAAGGAGGAGGGGGGGGGGGAGGAGGAGAGTGGTGGTGGTGGAGGCCTACCTCGCCTGGCCTCCACCGCCGCCGGCACTGCCGCCATCAATCCCCGCCGCCGCCACCGGAGCCGAGAGAGGAAGAGAGAGCGAGCACGTGGAGAGGTACGTGCGTGCGGTGTGTGAGTAGTGGGTCGGTGTTAGTGGGCCAGTGTGCGTGCGTTTCTATTAGGAAACGCACAGTTGGAATAAAGTCATTACGTATAAGTTTATATAGGTTGTATTTTAGTTGTTCTTCCCTCCCAAAAAAGTTATAGTTTCTTTTAAGAATATTATTATTTATATGCTTTTTTAAAAATATATTTTTTAATCAGAATCTAACTTACCAACCAAACGGTTTCATCAATTCTGATTAATGTTTCTTGAGAGAATCTAAATCCAAAATATCTTTGCGAATTTAGATCCTTTGCCAACCCACTCTTAGGCCCTGTTTGGTTCCAAATAAGTCACCTACTTATAAATCCAAAAGTGAAAAAGTGACTTATTTTGCTAAACACTCCTACCTTATAAGTCATAAGTTGCTCATAAGTCACCCCTTTTCACATGGAGCCACACCTTTTTTTACTCGGGGGCCACACTCTAACCCTATCATGCAAGACTTAGGCCTCCTTTGGTTCATAGGAAAAATGGAGGAAAAACATAGGATTGAGAATTCTATAGGAATTGTTACTATTCATGCCTTTGGTTCATAGGAATGGAGCATAGGAATAGTGTAGGAACTTTTCCTTTGCAGGCTGTTTTGGAGGAAAACTACAGGAACTTTAGCGTCCACTCAAACTTCGTGGAAAAATTCCTATACATAAGGACCAAGGCAAACAATGATTTTGTGAGATCACCTATTGTCTAATCATGGGATTAGAATAGAATAAATTAGGTTGATTAAGAAAACAATCACTATTTGCTCTTAAGAATCCTTTAAGATTCCTGTGTTTCTCCTTTGCATATCGAAACATCCATTCATGGAAAATTCCTATGTTTTCAATTCCTATAATTTGGACTTGCATTCCTATCATATTCCTGTATTTTTTCTTTCCCTATGTTCTCATTCCTATAATCCAAAGAAGGTCTTATAAGAGCATCTCCAAGAGATTAGCTAAAAAGACTAGCTAAATTTAATGATTTTGTTACTCTCTAAAATAGATAATATTAGAGTACTCCAACTGTCTCTGTAAAAGATAGCTAGTGAGGTAGGCTATCTAAAAGTAGAGAGCGAATGAGGTGGAATGGAGAAATTCTAAATTTGGAGAGTCATTTACAGAGTCTGCTGGACATGTTTTTCCTTTAACAATAGCCAAATTTAATTTTAGAAAACAATTTAGCTAGTCTCTTGAAGGTGCTCTAAGTCATTGAAAACCAAACAGACATGACTTATAAGTCACTTGTTTTAAGACATCTGACTTATGGAAACCAAACAGAGCTACTCAACCATTCCTGCCCAACAGACCCTTCCTCGTCCTCATGAAGAAGACGAACGTCAGTGCTGCGCAGGACTTCGCCAGAAATTGCCATGCGTTATCGCCGGAGTATCCGGAGTACCAAAAATCTCTAAAAAAAATTGCATATAGAGCATGAGCAGCCATTAAGCTCGCCTCCGGCCCTCCGCCTCGCTATGATGGGGCTGGCGACGGAGCGGGATAGGCATAGCGCCATAGCGGTGCGCACGTTGGGCGCATGAGCTTCTTTTTTCTTTTTTTTTTTTGATCTCAACGGCGCATGAGCTTCTCGTTTCATCTTCGGGCACAGCAGCGAAGGTATTGGCCTAGAGAGGTGTGAAGAGTTAGGAATGTCAAACACCATTGTTTAACCCTTTTCAAGAGATTTGTTTTTGTTCCTACCAGAAAAACAAAAAGAAATTAACTTTTGCTGACGGCCGGAAAACCCCGAAACGTCGGCAGCACATGCTTCATAGTGAGTAACCACTGCCGTCCTCATCTACTACCATGATGGTAATCTAACAACCACACTCAGCAAACACTGAAAAGTTACAACAACTGCCCGGATGGATAGGCTGGTACTTGCCCAATTATGATGCTTCGTACAATAGCAACTTGAGCTCAGAATATGCTCTACCTAATCACCCCCAAAGAGAGCATCTCAACTTGAATTTTGCAAGAACAATCTCAGCTCCATCTTGGAATAGCATCTCAACTTGCATTCTGGAGTGCACCGCAGGAGCATTTTCCACTAGCATAAGACGAACATTTGCAAATAGTTCGTTTGCATTAGCAAAGTTTCTGATGCCACTGACGACAAAGCTAGCTTATTTAGCTGCAAGAATGAAAACGGGAAGCATTGCAAACTCTGATATTATTAAGTTCCCCTCACTATTTATGTTTGGTTGACATATAGACAACCAATATTCCGACTGGAACAAGAACCACCATCTCAAGAACCAAATCTTTGTTTGGTCTGGACTCTGACTATGACCACCTGACAGTCTATACCCGTAATAATAATCTACAACAACAAGAACACGTCGGCCGCCAAAATCTAGTATGTAAATCAGACAAGCACAAAGAAAGAAGTACAACAAATCTTGAGAACCGTAGACATTAATCTAATTTACAAATCGAACAACCTTATCTTACAATTTCACTGATGGCTGAACTGAAGTCTGAATCGAAGAGGCTACTTTGATGTGGAGAGCAGGGCCTACCGACCAGGCTGAAGGGGTGATGAGATTGTCAGATCTTGGCCGGGCCGGGGCGGCCAGCATTAGCGAGCTCGGCCGACGGTCAGCACCGGAAGCCGAGCACGCGGCCGTCGGCCGGCGAGACGCCAATGCGGCACACCTTGGTGGCCTCGACGTGGTGGGTGAACACCTTGAGAACGGTGACCTTGCCCCTGACCCGCAGCAGCGAGTCCACCTCCATCACCGGCGCCTGCACTAGGGCCGCAGTGACGTGCGGGGACGGGCCCGACGCGGGGACGGAGATGGTGGTCGGCTGCCCGGCGGCAGCGGCGGCTGAGGTGCCCGTGACCGAGACGGAGAAGGCGGGGACGGTGAAGCTGGTGGCCATGTACTGCGTGCGGCCGCCGTCGATCTGGCCGGCCGGGATGTACATGGAGCCGACCTCGCCGCCGGCGTAGGCGACATGGAGGGAGCTGTCGTAGTGAGCGAGCGGGGACCGGTTGGGGTTGCGCACGGAGGCCAGCTGCTGGAAGGTGAATGCGACGGTTCCGTTGGCCACGGCGAAGGCGGGGAGCTGCACGGCCGTCACGGCGATGGCCGGCGCGCGCGGGCGGAAGAGCACGAACAGCGCCGCCGCCGCGCCGCCGGCGGCCAGGAGGAGGAAGAGGACCGCCACGATGCAGGACGCCGCGGGCGAGGAGGAGGAGCGGTGGCCGGAGCCCGCGGCCGCGTAGTACTGCGGCGGCGGCCCCGGCGCCGATCTGGCCATGGCGGCCGGCCGGGCGAGCGAATCTTGAGGCTCTTGGTGGGGGAGCCGAGGAGAGCAGGGTGGGAGGATGGTCACTGGTTCACTGTACTGCACACACGCGCGCTCGCTCGAAAGTGACAGGGGCCGAGGCAAGGGTGACCTGTGTCTTTCGTGAGTCGCCGCAACACGGACAAAAATGGGAATTTCAGGGCGTGTTTGGCAGCAGTCCGGAAGGTGGATCTCTAGAAAATAATGTTTGTTTCTCTGGTCTAGTATCCGAGTCCGCGCTAACAGGATCGAAAGCAGATTGGATCAGGCTCTTCACCGAAGCTCGTCCCCACCGTTTTTCAGATCCCGGCTCGCGTGGGCGTATGTGGGCTCACGTGGAGACTCACCTCTCTCTCATCATCAGATCCAGATGCCATTTGAGCCGGCAAACAAACACGACCTCTATTGGGTCTGTCTTGCCACCAAACAAGGGATGGTGCACCGGGTTAGCCTGGCTATGGCTAGCTTAGGCCTGGCTGCCTTCGTGCAACGCTCTAAACACGCCCTTAACTTTTTATCATCATTATAGCGATTAGAGCGAGTGATGCCTGATCTCACTCTAGCAACTGTTAATATAACTTTTCAATGAAATAGAGAGAAATGATACGAAAATGCCATATTTGCTGATGTGGCATGTCAGCCCTCGTGCCAGCGCAGATCCATGTCAGCAGGGACCTACGTGGCACTGTGAAAGGACAAAGCAGCCCCTGCCTTTTGTACCTCTTCCTCTCCGATAGTCAGCTTCATCTTCCACCTCCAGCGATGCTGAGGCTAGCCAAGTCCAGCGCCGCCGGGCGGAGGGAGGTGCTGGAGTCCGGCACCGCGGCCGTGCTGTTGCGCCATGCGCCGGATCGATTTCTAGAGCAACGCGACGTCTGACCGCCGCCGCCGCGACTCGTCCTCCTCGGAGGCGTCCACCGCGTCGTCGCGGTCCTCCGGGTGTGCGTCGCCCCCGCAGCCGGCGCGAAGCCAGGCGGTCCAGGAATCCGCACTGGGTCAACAACTACCTTGATCGGCTGGGCCACTTGATGAGACTGGGCGGGTGGAAGGACACGGAGGTGACAAAGATGGTTGAGGTGGCGGCCTCCGGGGTGTTTGACAGCGAGGAGGCGGCTTCCTCCGTGGTGTTCGTCAGCGAGGAGGCAACGATGGTAGTGGTCCCCGCGGTGGACTCAGATGTGGTGCTTGACGCGCTGCTGCTCAAGGCTGACCGCTGCTCCGACTCGTTCCGGCGCGCCGGCTGGAGCTCCGAGGACGTGTTGGACGTGCCCGAGATGGACCTCCGTCGGTGCAAGGAGCTGGACCTCTGTCGGTTGGGGAGAGGAGAGGGAGCTCGTCGGGCCAGAGGATAGATTCGTTGGAGGTGGAAGATGAAGCTGACGAGCAGGACCCAGCTGTCAGAGAGGGAGAGGTAGAAGCAAGGTAAGTGACAACTTTGTCTTTTCACAGTGCCACGTAGGTCCCTGCTGACATGGATCTGCGCTGGCACGAGAGTTGACATGCCACATTTGCAAATATGGTATTTTCGTATCATTTCTATCTCATGACAAACTCGTATTGACAGCTGTTAGAGTGAGATATGAGGAGGTGTCACTCGCTATAAGGGTAAAAAGTTAAATTTCCCCAAAAAAAGGGCATATAGTTATAAAATACATAAATAGTACAGGATTTAGTATAGCTAGCATACTGAGGGCATATAGTCTCCTGGAAAATGATATTTTTCTCCTTCTTGGGTTTTTCTCTTTCTCTGTTTTCTTACTCAAGCTCGTTCTCCAATGATAGGAGAATAGGCTTGCCCTTTACTAATCCACCCCACCCATCTATTGTACCATCGGCCAATTCAACGACACATATTATCATTGACTCCCCTCAGCATAGTAAGGGTCTGTCTGGATAGAGCAGCAAATGTTTTGTCGTGTCACATCGAATTTTTCGGCACTAGTTTAGTGTATTAAAAATAGATTACTTATAAAACTAATTATATGCCTCTGCGGGACTTAACAAGACGATTTTATTAAGTTAAGTTAATCTATAATTAACAAATATTTACTGTAGCACAACATTATCAAAACATGAACTAAATAGACTCAAAAGATTCGTCTCACGAATTTGCTTTCGGCTGACAAATTACTTTTTTACTTAGTACATTTTAAATAGACGAAATTAGGGACGGGAGATTCGATGTGACGGAGGCAAAAGTTTTGCCCCCTAATCCAAACAGACCATAAGGTATCACTGGTCATGCCCATATAGCTTGGTACGGTACATCGTTTTCGCATGGTTGTGTGCACACATAAAGGACTGAGGCTATGGGCCTATCAATGTGTGTGTTGCGGCTCAATGAGCTAACGCCACTAGAGCCGCTAACAGTGGCACAATAGTGACTGCGCATGGTAGGGAAAATCACGAATCGGTCATGGCTAGCTACATCCAAAGAATGTGAAACATCACCCGCGACCGCAAGGAGGCTAATCTAAGGGTGTTCCTGACCGAATTGAAGGAGCAATTGAAATTGTTGTTAATGGTGGGGTCGAGCAACAACGCACCGGGAATGAAGGAGATGGCTAGAAGATAAGGAAGATAAGCTCAAGTGAGAGAAGGTGACGTGCATCAGTTGCCCAACTATAGTAGGGAGAGGCAAAAATAGAGGGGAAACAGGCTGTGAGCATGGGCTCCATGAGAGGAAGAAAATGACTATAGAGGAAGATAGTGAAGAGGAGTAACTTTGATCATTTTTTTCACATTGGCATAAGAAGTTGGCAAACTATGCCAATAAAAGTGGAAAGAACGTAGCAACATCTTCTCTCGTGACTAAGTGTTATTTTACAACTAATATTTATAGAGCACTATTTTTTTGCGATGAAAGAAAAAATTATATTATATGAAACCTAGGTACATCAATACGTTACAAGCACTCTGTATTACAAAATAGAAACTAATCACGTTGTGAATAGCACAACTTAAAATATAACATGTTAACTATTTTGTAGTATAAATACCATAGAGGTAAATACTCGGCAAATCGTCTGAGAATATATGTCCAAGGAACGATGGCCAACATTCTTATAGGTGGAATTGAGGATCTTTTTTCTTCTTTCTGGTGTCTTCTTTTTTTTTCACCAAAGAATAAGAAAGACTTATCTAAAAATTACTCTCTAGTCTTTCATCGTGGTCAAATCTAACCACAACAAAACGGAGAAAAGGCTAGAGAAAATTATTCTATGGTGACGACATCATCTCCGCCTTGATGCCACCGTCCAAAACAAAAATGTACATATCGTTATGTCGATGAAGATGGTGACGCCGAAGTTGTCGTCGTTGTCTTCAATGGATCCGCCATGGAGAAGACGATTCCAACTTTCTCCTTCAGTATTGCCGGATAGGAGGAGAAAGAGAAGATAAAACTCCAATACTAAGAACTTTGACATGGAGACACTAATCCTAATGACTCGATTTACTTAAGAAACTTATTAAAATCAATAGAACCCCACTTCCTTCATCCTCTAACGAGATGTCAGAATGAAAAAGAGGGGGACGAGCGATGGTGGACGGCAGTGGTGATGGCCTCTCTCCCGCGTGTACGTTGTTGTCTTTCGTATCCCGCACCGCGAACTATTCCGCTCTCAACTAAAGTGTAGTATACGTAAGAGTGACTATAGAGGAGAGAGGATGAATTATTTAGGTACTCCTTGAGTTTCAAATTGTAAGTTGTTCTAATTTTTCTAGATACATAGTTTATCTATAGATCTATATATCTAGGTTCATAGCAAAAATATTATATTAAAAAAGTTAGAAAAACTTCTAATTTGAATTGTAGAGAGCAGTTTGAAGATATTCGTGTTGTTATCAAAGTTTGTTTCTTGCTTCCCTTTCTTTGCATTGAATTTGTCAAATTTATCTCATATTTTGGTACTCCAAATCTCAGCACAAATCCATTTCTTTCTGAAGAAAAAAATGTACTCCCTCCGTTTCAATTTATAATTCGTTTCACTTTTTTTACTCCAACTTTGACCACCCATCTTATTCAAAAAATTTATGCAAACATAGTCAAATTTAAGTAATTCATGTAGACTATTTATTAAATAAGTAAGCCTCACCAAAAGAAATGATATTTTGCACAAAAATTTGAATAAGATGAGTAGTCAAACTTAGGATTGAAAAAGTCAAACAAACTATAATGTGAACGGATTAAGTACGTATTTTTCAGACTGATTTAAGTTCGCTGAGAATTTTTTTTATTTTAACACTTTTTTAAAACTATATTTAAATCTAACATCGTTGACTTTTTTTATTTCTAACACTTTTGGTCGCTCCACCATCCAAGGAGCGGCATTTCACCGTTGCCGCTCCATGCATAGTGGAGTGGCAAGCTTGCTGATGTGGCGGTGACCAGTCAACGCACCAAGGTGGGCCCAGCGTTGCCGCTCCATGATCTGCGGAGCAGCAGACTTGCCGCTCCCCCAGTCATGGAGCGGTAACCCTGCCGCTCCGTAGATCATGGAGCGGCAGTGGGCACCCCGTGAACCGGTATTTCTTTGCCTTTTTCCCTCTCTCGCCCACCCTCGCATTTGCTGCTGCTGCCCGACGTCGAGCCGCCCTCCCCAGCCCCCCCGCCCAGCCGCCCGCCCCAGCCCCTCCCCCGGCCGCCCCAGCCCTCGGCCCCCCTGCCCAGCCGCCCCGCCTCGGCCACCCAACGCCAACGACCCTGCGCCGCCCCACGCCAACACCGCCGCCTGGGCCGTGCACGCTCCACCCCGTTGCCCACGCCCCACCTCCTTCTTGACTGAGACTGAGTGTAAGCGAGGTGTTGACACCAGAAGTGGCAAACGGAAAAAGACCGTAAACGTACGACTGTCAAGTGTAGCTTTCACCGGGAGTATTCCAGGTATCGTATTTTCCACAGAGAACGAGAAGTGAGTTAACTAGAATTATGGATATGTCCTATGATGGATCAAGGGAGACTATGATAACTGGGTTGAGAGATTCGATATAGCAAAGATATCTAACAAGGTATAGCTGGTTATACTGGCTTTATCAGCCCTTCTCTTGTAGGAGGCGATGTGATAGATCATAAAGAGGACAAAACTCTAACCGGACCGCGCCATCATGTTATATTGAGGCCCTACCTTTTAAGAACTTATCTTACACACGTGGTGGAATACAAAGGCTAGATAGGGCTGTCACTACCTACTAGCTACCACAAACAATTCGTGCGATAAGCGGTTTACAAAGGCAAGATCTAGTCTAGACACCACGTCTACACTATTCTTACTACTCTAACCCCACGTTAAGGCTAAAGCACTATACTTAAAGTAAAGCGATGAACAAGCGCGAAAAGATGTATAACAACTAAACTTGATTTAGAATATTGAATGCTATAAAGAACTCGGAGGAATCACTTACAAGTGCTGAACTTACAAGAGAATCGCATCCGCTGAGGTACAACTCGGAGAAGACACCAGACAAGCCCGGCTCTCCTCCAGGCTCTCCTCACTCTCTTCCAACTAGCATAACACTACTACAGAGCGCCGCTAAGATACTAAGGAGTAGTTTCTCCAATGAGGCATGAGTGAGAGTGAAGGCCTAGGGGGGTATTTATAGCTAGAGGTGGAGTAGGGGCTACTTCGGTGCCACGCCAGCGATCTGTGCCACCTCCATCAGCCACCGTAGGATGAAACCGTCATTGTAACCGACTTAAATCAATGGTGGAGATCAAGTGGATGCATGGAGGCATGCAAGAAGGCGATGGAGAGCTCGGGGAATCTTTTGGGCACCTGGGCATGGTCGGCCGACCACCCCCTGACAGGTGGGCCCTACCCATTTCTTCTAGAAGCTGACCCCACTGGTCAGGGGGCCTGTGGGTGCTCTCAGTGCCCACCTAGATGGTCGGCCGACCGTGAGTTGCGGCCTTTGGCCTCCATCTTTCGTGTGCAGCATGGCCCACATGTCATAGACACCTTGGCAATAGTTTGGTATTTTTCCGAGATAGTTTGTGGGCCCATGTATCCTCGTGCTTTGATCTAGAGCTGTTGAGAAGAAGCACAGAGAAGATCCAAGGGTGAATCTTCACTCTAGGAGGTCTCTTATGGATCATGGGGGCTTGGGAGGCCTAAGTGGGCCCACTAGCTCCTAAAAGTCCCCATTTGTCATTACCTACACTCAAATAGTGAAGGGACATGTGGAACTAGTTATTGGGTAAAATATGTTCATGTTATGCTTGTCTTTCTTTGATTTCGAGGATGTTGACGGTATTTTGATAGTGTAAAAACATGGTGAAATTACTGTCAACATGAGGTGAAAAGGTATAGTTTGTTATAATTATTTCTACTTTATTATTTGTAGTTAGTTTAATATATTTATTTGAAATGTAAAGCTTATAAATTAGTTAGGATAGTATTGTTATTGACCTTGTAAATTAGTATTATAGAGTTTAGTTAGCTTATAAATTGGTTTAGATATACTATTGTTAGTGACCTTGTATAGATTAGTTACGATAATAATAGTTAGTTTGACAATTTATATATACTATTGTTAGTTTAGTAAGTTAGTATATTTATATAGATTGAAGTTATCTAGGATTTTCTATTAGTTAGCTAGTAATTCTAGACGCTACAAAATCGGTCATTTGATAAGCTTTGGTGGAATGGTTTTGTAGATGGATTGTTCTGTTCAAGTTTTCTATGGTGGAAGTGTTAGGAAACAAGATGGTATGTTTGAGGATATGGAAGAGGAATTAGAATGATTTGATGAACCACCTAGCTTCATTGACCTTTGTGCTCGCTTGAGTTCGAAGTTTGGTGGTGATTTCACAATTAGGGGCAGATTTGATAGTGGGACAAAATTTTTAAGCTATGGGTTGATGCCCTTGTCTGCCCCTGTTCACTGGTCTCGCTATATTAGGATCCTCCAAAGTTGTAATGCACACATGGCTGAGGTGTTTGTTGAGAATGGGTATAGGTTGGAGGATGTAGATGACGATGTTGGAGGCAGTGATGAAAAATATGGTGTAGAAGGAGATGAAACTCAGGATAACATGGATATGGATGGTCAGTTGACGCAGGAGCAGTGTAATACACATCCAGTCGGTTGTATAAACAACGACTATGATGTGAGGGAGTTTGAACGGGAAGAGAAGGAGCAGGTGGAAGAGGAGAGGATCCCTGATGTCGTTAGCAGTGATTCTGAGTCTAAGGATGAAGATGCTGACCAAGGGCGTACATTTTCTCAGAGGACACAAGTGCTTCCTATTGCAGTACCGGCTCATGCTAGCCCTCATATGTTCCTGTTTTGGTACTTCATGCAATGCCGACTCAAGGCGCGCTAGTCCATGATTTACTAGAGGGTGGTACATCAGTATGTTCCACCTCCCCCTTAGACACAGACAGAACTTATGCAGCTGAGTGAGGGTGGTGTACCTTTTACCGACATTCCAAACTATAGAGATTTCAGCATGACAGATATGGCAGTTTGTGACACGGGTTTGCAGATGTGTAGGGAGTCACTGTATAACCCTCAGGTCGAAATCCTTAGTAAGGGCATGGTCTTCAATACAATGTCAGAAATGAAGCTTTTTCTTCTGGACTATGCTATGTTTCACCACAGGCCTTTCTTCGTCACTCATTCTGAGAAGGAGTTGAGGTACCACATTACCTGCAAGCAGGTTTCCCATGCATGTGGAGGCTGAAATGTCCTAATCCAAGGCTAGAGGGGGGGGGGGGGTAAATAGCCTAATCTGAAATACTAAAACAAAACTCAACAACAAGTTAGACTACAATGAGGCGAAGATAGGATTTCACTAGCCTACTAGGGGATGCCAAGCCTCCTAACCACAAATGCTAACCTACCAGCTCTAGTTCACCCAACTCCTACACAAGCTAAAAAGACAAGGAGCTACCAACTAACACAAACTAAGCACAACCTAATATACTACTTGCAAGGAAGAATAAGGTAATGCAAGAGATGAGTAGGGTGATTATACCGCCGTGTAGAGGATTGATCCAATCAAATAGAGAACTCTGAGATAGTCAATCAATCACAAGACAGAGAAAAGGTTGACACTTGATTTTTCTCCCGAGGTTCACTAGTTTGCCAACTAGCTACGTCCTCGTTGTGTCGGCTCACTCACTTGGAGGTTCACGAGCTAATTGGCATCACACGCCAAACCCGTCTGAAGGAACAAGAACGGCGACCAGAGGGGGGGGGGGTGAATGGGAGCCTCAAATTTCTCTCGAAATATTCGGGCCACTCTTCCCAAAAACCAAACCCAGTTGTTGGGTGCTCAACCTCCCCCGAGCAACGCGAGCGGGGATTCAGACGAAATCGGAGAAATGAGAGCTCACCGGCAGTGGAGGAAAACTCACCGGAAACCCCAAAGACCAAGTTCTCAACCTCTATGGAAAAGAGGCAAGAACCTAGGCAAAACGGGCGAAAACAGCAAACCAACAGAGGCTCCGGACCAGTTCAGACTGGACCACCGGACCAATGACGAGTGGTCCGGTGACTGGTCCGACGCTCTCACCAGCCGAGACCAAAATGAGCAGGGAGCACCCGACCTCCGGACAACCTGCTCCGGACTAGTCCGACGCTGCTCCAGACCAAGGAGCAGAGGTTCGACGCTTTCCCTCACCCAGCCAAAAAGCACGCAGGAAGCAACCCACCTCCGGACTACCCGTCGGACTACCACCGTCGGACTAAGGCAGGTGGTCCGACGAGTGGTCCGACGAGTGGTCCGACGCCCCTTTGCTGCTTGACACGAGGAAAGTCAAGACCACCGGACCACTTGCTATGGTCCGAAGCTAGGGGTAAGTGGTCCGACGCTCACGAGCAGAAAACTGAATTTCGCGAAAACCGATTTCACTCCGATAAATCTTCCCAAAACTCAACCAAATGAACTCCAACCACAACCAAACTTTGTAGGCATGATCCTTGTGCAGTTGGGGAGCTATCCCGAAGAAATCATGGCTCAATTTGGAGAGAATAACCAGGAACACTCAGATTTGGGGGAGAAAAAGGCAAAACGAAGAACGCCACAAAGAAATCGCCCGATCTACGCACTAGTGAGGTTTGAGGAGAATTCCTTCGGTGCATAGATGCTCCTCACGAATACGAACAACTTGGTTCAAACGGATTTTGCAAAGCTACTCCCTACAAAGAGAAATCATCTCGAGAAAAAGAGAGAGCAAAAGCAAAACACGAAGAACACAAGCAAAACGGGGACACGATCAAGAAATCGAAGCCACCATGGCTTACAGAGGTTACGACCTCCGATTCCTCGCAACAAACTCAAGTTCTTATAGAGGTTGGTGAAATCAACCTAGGGATCTCATGAACTAGAGAGAGGGTAGAGAGAGATAGAGTTGGGGCAAATGATTAGGGTTCAAGAGATGGGATGAGGATACCCCTTCATCCTCTATTTATCAGGGCTTTGGATATTTCCCAAAGCCCCCCTAGATACATGACCGAATTACCTAGCCCTAAGACATTGTAATCCAAGTCGATAACTCTCAGCCACTCGTTTGAATGGACGGCCCCACTTCCTGCCAGGAGTTGCCGTCGCCTCGACGCAACCTCCAGGATTCCGCCACGTGCCATCCCCGCTTCCTCGGAAGCTCCGTCCGGGTTTTGAGGCCCAAACCCGCAAAACCCACCACCGGTAGCTTTCGGCTCAACTACCGAACCTCGAGTTTTGAGGCCCAAACTCGGAAACCGTCCTCCGATGGTTTTGAGGCCCAAACCACCAAACCGCTCGACTCGAGCCACCTTGTCCTCGCCCGGTCAGACTCCGAGTCCCATGAGCCTCCGCTCGACCTACTCGTCCGCCGTCTTGACTTGGTCAACTAGGTCTACCTCCATGTCTTCTCGCACTGCCGGTGCCAAGTACTAGCCACCATAGCTAGTCCGCCGGCGCCCATGGTCCCTCAGTCCGAGCCCCGCTTCCTCCCTTCACCGCTCTCAGTCCATCGACATGGCAAGCCTCTACTCGACCTTCTCCACGCCATTGACCACTGTCACTAGGCATAGTACCTGCACACCACAAGCCAATAGACAGGCACACATTTGCTTTCGCAAAGATTAGTAGTAAGCCACTCAAACTGAAACGGTCAAGTGTTGGGCAATCACCCTTCACAAAACTGAACATACATGGGTACTTATCCACCATGTGTTCACAATCTCCCCCTTGATGAGTGCATTGTCAACACAAGTGCATTTCAGATTTGAGCCACAAGGTAAAGCTCTCCAAATGACCAAAAGCTAAGAAAGCCAAAACAGGGTCACTTGAGAGAAGCAAAACGCATCCAAAACTTGGTTCCCAAAGACATGGGCAACGGCTCAACGCAACCAAGCAAAGCAAAGCTAGCCCTCAAGAAGAGGCAGAAACGGGCTCAACACCGCTAGCAAGCCAAAGATACCAAATGCCTTAAGGCAAGAAATTCTTCAAGATACCAATTAACGCACATGAAACTCAAAATGCCAATCGAAACCTGTCGAAGTGAACAACACAAGCTAGACCCTCCAGGAGAGGCAAAGGCTCAACAGATCTAGCAAAACTTCCCCTGGGCAAAAGCATACTCAAGATACCAAGAAAGGGTGAAAAGAGTCAAAAATGCAAGATTTTCACAAAATGCACATTTTCTCCCCTTGATCACATATTCTCTCCCCATGCTTTCTTCCCATAATGCACAACTCTCCCCCTTAAGTGTAGATGGAGAGAAATGCACATCTCTCCCCCTTGTTGACACATGAATCTCATCAAAGCTCAAAACTCAAGAACCGACCACAAAAGTCATGAAATACAAAATGAGTGCAACAAGCTTCATACATAGAGCTAAGACAATGAAAGGATGCTCTAAGTGATGTGATCCTGTGAGAATAGGAAAAACTCTATGTGCCCAACTAAGACTCAGGTTGAGCTAAAGATCACTTTAGAAGCTATTTTAGAGAGCATTACATATGTGAGCAAGAAATGGGTATCACCTCCTAGAGACAACTAGACATGGCAAACAAGATAGGACCTATATCAAAGCAATCTCATGTATAGAAAGTAAAACTATCCCTAGCAAAGTTCATACAACAAGCCAATGACCCAACTGAATGAATTTTTCAAATTTTAGAGTTTTGCAGCCAAATTTCAGTTTTAGGCACATTTAAGTTGTATGCGAGTGGTTGTAAGCAAAGTGATGCCACTGCTTACCAACCGGGCGAAGTCAAAGGACTTAACACACCGGTTTTGGTCATACACAACACCGCTCAAGTATCAACCCATATGGGAAGCAGTCTCGAACACACGGTGAAGTGCTCACAATGCAAACCCAACTCGATCTTTCCAATTCACAAAACAGAGAGAAATTTCATTTTATATCAAATTTAAGCATGGTGCTCAATGGAAGTGAATGAAACAGTGAAGAGCCATAGTTACAAGCTATATATAAGGCAGCCAAGAAGGATCTTCAAAAGCCTACACATGCTAGTGCCATTTCAGAGGTGACATGGGGAATTAAATTCAGTTTTAAATCTTTTCTAACTTAGATCTATTGCATATCAAGAGATCAAAGAGAGTCTAAGTTAGGCAACACCATAGACACATAAAGCACCTCAAACAGAGCATAGCTTCATTATATCGGCTATAGGTATGAAGCTTAAAATGAACTATGTTACAAATGCAAATGAGATGCAAAATGCAATGACACCTATTAACAAATAAAAAGCCACCAATTAAAAGAAAGAGAAAGAAGAGGCAAATAAGAACCAAAATAACTATGATACACAAAGCTTTCCTCCTCTAAAAAGGAAAGCAAACACCCAACTCGCCCCGAAGGCGAGAAAACGCAGCTTGATCGAGAAGTTTTGTGAGAATATCCGAGGGCTGGTTTTGGGTCTCGACATGCCGGAGGTCAATGTCGCCCTTCTCATAGTGGTCTCTCAGAAAATGAAATCGAACATCAATGTGCTTGGTCTTAGAATGGAGCACAGGGTTTTTGGCCACACTAATGGCACTCGTGCTATCACACAGCAGAGGCACTTTAGTAAGCTCAAGACCAAAGTCCTTCAAAGTTGCAATCATCCAAAGCAACTGAGAGCAACAGCTAGCCGCGGCAACGTACTCAGCTTCGCACGTCGACTGTGCCATGCTAGACTGTTTGCGAGAAGACCAAGACACAAGAGAAGACCCGAGAAACTGGCAAGTCCCAGAAGTGGACTTCTGATCAAGACGACAACCGGCAAAGTCGGCATCAGAATAACCACAAAGCTCAAGAGAGGAGGAGGAAGAAAACCAAAGACAAAATTTGGGAGTCAAGTGCAAGTACCTCATGATGCATTTCACCGCCTGCTTGTGCGAAGTTCGTGGGGACGCCTGAAAATGCGCACACAAGCAGACGGCGAACTGAATGTCCGGCCAAGTCGCTGTCAAGTATAGAAGCGACCCGATCATGCTACGGTACTCCATCTGATCCACCGCCTCTCCTTCCTCGTCCGCATCCAAGGCAGTCGTGGTTGACATGGGCGTCGAGAGGGGCTTTGCCTCGCCCATGTCAAACTTCTTCAGGATGTCCTTCATGTACTTGCCTTGGTGCACAAACGTCCCTTCCCGGGTTTGCTTGATTTGCAACCCGAGAAAGAAGGTCAGCTCTCCCATCATGCTCATCTCAAATTCCCTGCTCATAAGATCTGCAAACTTGGCAACAAGAGCATGAGAAGAACCACCAAAGATGATATCATCCACGTAAATCTGGACTAGGAGAGTGTCTTTGCCTTGCTTGAGGAGAAAAAGCGTCTTATCTACCGATCCCATTTTAAAACCCTTAGCAAGCAAAAACGTTTTCAACCTATCATACCATGCTCTAGGGGCTTGTTTCAAACCATACAAGGCTTTGTGGAGTTTAAAAACATGGTTTGGAAACTTGGGATTTTCGAAACCGGGAGGTTGTCTAACATACACTTCCTCCTCTATGTAGCCGTTTAGGAAAGCACTTTTAACATCCATTTGAAAAAGTTAAAAACCCTTAGAAGCCACAAAAGCTAGAAGGATTCTAATGGCTTCTAAATGAGCTACAGGAGCAAAGGTTTCCTCATAATCTATTCCCTCCCTTTGACAAAAACCTTGCGCTAGCAACCTAGCCTTGTTACGCACTACCACCCCATCCTCACTTTGTTTGTTCTTGAAAACCCACTTGGTTCCTATAGGGTGGCAACTTGGTGGTGGTGGTGGCACTAAGACCCAAACGCGGTTTTGCTCAAAGTTCTCTAACTCCTCATGCGTGGCATTAACCCAATCCGGATCCATCAAAGCGTGTCCAACATCTCGGGGCTCAAAAGATGCGACAAAAGCCGAATGAGCAAAGTGGGAGCTACGATACGACCTGGAGCGTGTGGTACGCTCGTTGATGTCGCCGATCATAGTATGAGGAAGGTGGCGATGCTGAATATGTAGTGGCGCCACACATGAAGAAGTCGCCTCCCCCTCGACAGCAGCTGGAGCTCCCTTAGGTGCAACGGGCATCGACTGAGGAAGCTGCTCGAACGGCCCCCATGTCGAAGAAGTAGAAGGGTCAGGGCCGTGAGTCGAAGTAGATGTCACAGAGTCGACTGGGGCAGCCGGTGGAGTCGGCTCGGGATCACCCCAATCGACGTCGTCCTCCTCCTCCTCCACAAAGATGCTGGTGTTCACCTCATCATCACCTGCAAGCTCAAAAGCAGTGGAACTACAAGGCATGGTCTCATCGAAAGTAATCTCACAAGTCTCCATCACTCGGTTAGTTTCAAGGTTAAGAGCATGATAAGTACGAGAGTGAGTAGAATAACCAAGAAAGATACCGTCAGAAGACCGTGATTCAAATTTGTCCAACTTACCGCCCTTTTTGAGGATGAAAAACTTGCACCCAAACACCCGTAGGTGACTTACCTTGGGTGGTCTCCCAAATCGCAACTCATAAGAAGTCTTCTTCTTGAAAGCTCGGAGAAAAATGCGATTGGAAACATAGCAAGCAAAATTAATCGCTTTGGCCCAATACCTCCTAGGAGTCCTATGCTCATCGAGCATCGTCCTAGCCATCTCAACAAGGTTCCGATTCTTACGCTCAACAACACCATTCTGCTAGGGAGTGTAAGGAGAGGAAAATTGGTGATCCAAACCCAAAGAAGAGCAAAGAGATACAAATTGAGCATTCTTGAATTCTGTGCCATTGTCACTACGAATAGCTCTCATGGCATGCTTAGGTAGCTCATTTTGCAATCTCAAAATCAGATCATGCACATGCATAAAAGCCTCATCCTTACTCTCCAAAAAGAACACCCAAGAGTACCTTAAGTAGTCATCAACGACTACAACCACATACCACTTCCCTCCTTCCGACCTAACCCGAGCTGGACCAACTGTGTCCATGTGTAAGAGCTCGCCGGGTTGTGAGGTCATAATTTGAGTTACGAGAGGATGGGAAGCAGCAACCATCTTGCCATGTCTGCAAGGATGGCAAACCAAATCTTTCTCGAACTTCAGCTTTGGCAATCCTTGGATAAGGTCCATTGAACTAAGCCTTGCAAGCAAGTCAAAACTCAAATGTCCCAATCTCCTATGCCACTTCCAAAGCTCGGAAGAAGAACCGGTAAGAAGACAATGAGAAGGTCCGGAGATAGAAAAATCCACACGAAAAACCTTCCCGAAGGGTAAAATCCGGCAAACAAGCTCACCACGAGAGTCCAAAATCCGAGACAAGTTTGGCTTAAAGCTCACTTCAAAACCGTCTTCAAGGAGTTGCGAAACCGAGAGAAGGTTAAAATGCAAATTCGCAACCAAAGCAACATCCTTGAGGACAAAAGACGAATTGACTCGGATGGACCCCCGGGAGACAACCTTACCTTTACTCTTGTCCCCGAATGTGATGTACTCGGTGTGGCGCACGGGGTCGAGGCTAGAGAACTACTTGGCACTTCCGGTCATATGGC
The DNA here is from genome assembly GCA_022036555.1 of Microstegium vimineum. Taxonomy (NCBI): domain Eukaryota; kingdom Viridiplantae; phylum Streptophyta; class Magnoliopsida; order Poales; family Poaceae; genus Microstegium; species Microstegium vimineum. Next base: position 37,479,090 of record CM039127.1, read on the forward strand.
GTGAACATCCGGAATCCACAAGCCAAGTCTCCTCCAGTCCTCCTTCCTACATCAATAAAAAGACATAGGGTGAGCAAACGGACCAACACTGGGGTTAGTAAACTGTGAAGGATACCAGTGTTGTCCCATTTGCCCAAAGAATGGGTTAGGAGAAAAACCAAACATCTCCTGCCCCACGGGGGAATAGCGATCACCACGATAGGGAAAACGTGGTCCGCTAACGAAGGGAGGAGTAAATCCACCGCCACGAGGCCCGTAGTCGTATGGATCACGACTGGTACCCCGCCGGGCACGACCACCGCGTGGTCTCGCCTCCTGAGGCCTAGCACCTTGAGGCATTGTACCTCTAGGCCTAGAAGTGCGCCTCTGAACTTCTGGTTCACGCACGCCAACTCGTGGGTGGTACATGTCCCGATTGTTCAACTCAACCTGTCTCCGATCATCTCTCTTCCTCGTATAGCAAAACTCAGCCAAGTGCCCATCCTGCTCACAATACTCACAATGGTACCTCACCACACTCTTGGTAGGCACTCTCTTGTTGGGTTGGGTGGCTCTAGCTTTCTTAGTAAGGGGATCACTAGAGATGTCTGGCAGTGTGTCAAGTAGGTTGCGAAGATGGTTCGGTTTGGCAATCCACACTTGCTTCTGTGGAGTGGTTTTGGGTGGCTCTTCAAACACACCATCTCCAGGAAACTTAGAGGGATTGGTAGGCTTAGGTGGAGTGATCTTGGTAAGCTTGGGAGTTGTGGTGGGTTTCTCACTCTCGCTCAAACCACTGCACTCACCGATCTTACCGAACAAGCTATCGTCCTTCCCACCTATAGCAAAGCCTACTCCCGTGCTACTAGCCCTTTTGCATTGGCTAAGCATCATCCCCAACTGCGGCTCTCGGCAAGACACCTAGCTCAAGATGGACCGAAGATATGTGTTTTCTTCCTCGGTACACATCTTGTCGTGTCTGCACGACGCAATCTCAAGCTCCAAAGCCTCAAAGCGATCCGACTCTCTAGTGCTATCTGAGCTGACCTTCTCTAACACAGCGATCCTAGCATCCTTCTATGCCCGCTCAGAACGCAAGCCTAAGCAAGACTTGCACGCACCAAGTAAGCTAGGCCTAGCCTTCAGCTCACTGACCTCCTCAAGTAGAGTGCCATACTTGTCCTGGAGAGTGACAAGATCAGACATGTGAATGGAGCAAGCATCACACTCCACCTCCTCGGTAACCACCACTTGTGCCTTAGCAAACTCTAGCTCATGAAGTGTGCTAAGGTACTTCACCTTGAAATCCTTCCTCTCACAAGCGGCACGCTTGATTAAAGCATCTTGATTAAGCAAGGTATCGTTTAGAGACTCAAGCTCGAGAGAGGGATTCGATGGTGGGTGATACCTCGGGTGTGTTGGAGTCGTAGTCATAGTCGGGGCCATCCTTGCGCTTCCCGACCTTGCCTTCTTCAATCGCCATGGTGCAAAAGCCACCGTGCTTGACGTCGACGTAGAAGCAGAGGCCGTTGAGCTTGTCCTCAACCTTTCCCTTCGACTCATCGTCGCTCAAGGAAGAACCCTCGTCGGAGGAGGCATCGATGTCGCTGAGGGAGGCGAGGAAGGCTCGGTGCTTGGCCTTCACCTTGTCAATCACCTTCTTTGAGGATCTCCTGTTGTAGCCGCCCTTGGCCTTGTGCTTGTCCTTGAAGCGGTGGTCGCGCTTGTCCTTGCGCTTGGTGAAGTCACCCGCAGCTTTCTTGGGGCAGTTTGCGATGAAGTGATCCTCATCACTGCAACGGTAGAACCCCTTGGCCAAGCCACCACGTCGTCGGTTCAAACGGTTGTTGTGAAACCGTGAGAACTTAGTGATGACCAAGGCCAGCTCATCATCTCCAAGCGCCTCCACTTGTTCCTCTGTCACAAACATTAAAGACAAAGCGAACGAAGAGTGTGAAGGGTTAGAGGAAGAAGAAGAAGACACACCGCCGGGGCCGGAAACCAACGCCATGGATGGGTTCGACGGGTTCTCAAGCTTGGCCTGGGTCTGGTGGTCAATCTCCGAGGACTTGAGCATGCTGAACAGCTCGTCCACGGTCAGGGCATCATAGCCCGGTGACTCCTAATTGGCAGCCACCTTCATCTCCCACACCTTCCGATCAAGAGCATGCAAAAGATTGATAGCCATCTCATGATCATCATAAGGCAAGTTGGCTCGATTAGCACACATCTTGTTGACGATAGATTGGAAGCGAGTGAACATCGCGTCAACAGATTCGCCGGCCAACTGAACGAAGTTCTCGTACTCCCTACGGTACATGTCAAAGAGTCTGGACTTGATCTGAGGGTTGCCCTCATGATATCGCACAAGTGTTTGCCAGATCTCTCGTGCCGTAGTGAGACTCGAAACCCGCTCAAACTCAGGAAGAGACAAACTTGAGAAGAGGATGCTACAGGCTCTTGCGTTCGACGCATGTTGCGTGATTTGTAGCTCATTGATCCGAGCACCAATAACCACATAGTCCACATTCTCACAAATATCCCAATTTTTCGAATCAAGCCCTTGAAGGTAAGAAGACATGCGCACCTTCCAATAGGCGAAATTCGTTCCATCGAAAAGCGGAGGTTTGCCAACACCTCGCTCCATGTCGCCTTCGCGGATCAAGAACCGTGTAAGGTGGAATGATCTTTAACCGGCTCTGATACCAATTGAAGGACCGAGAATGGCGACCAGAGGGGGGGGTGAATGGGAGCCTCAAATTTCTCTCGAAATATTCGGGCCACTCTTCCCAAAAACCAAACCCAGTTGTTGGGTGCTCAACCTCCCCCGAGCAACGCGAGCGGGGATTCAGACGAAATCGGAGAAATGAGAGCTCACCGGCAGTGGAGGAAAACTCACCGGAAACCCCAAAGACCAAGTTCTCAACCTCTATGGAAAAGAGGCAAGAACCTAGGCAAAACGGGCGAAAACAGCAAACCAACAGAGGCTCCGGACCAGTTCAGACTGGACCACCGGACCAATGACGAGTGGTCCGGTGACTGGTCCGACGCTCTCACCAGCCGAGACCAAAATGAGCAGGGAGCACCCGACCTCCGGACGACCTGCTTCGGACTAGGCCGACGCTGCTCCGGACCAAGGAGCAGAGGTTCGACGCTTTCCCTCACCCAGCCAAAAAGCACGCACGAAGCAACCCACCTCCGGACTACCCGTCAGACTACCACCGTCGGACTAAGCCAGGTGGTCCGATGAGTGGTCCGATGCCCCTTTGCTGCTTGACACGAGGAAAGTCAAGACCACCAAACCACTTGCTGTGGTTCGGAGCTAGGGGTAAGTGGTCCGACGCTCACGAGCAGAAAACTGAACTCCGCGAAAACCGATTTCACTCCGCCAAATCTTCCCAAAACTCAACCAAATGAACTCCAACCGCAACCAAACTTTGTAGGAATGATCCTTGTGGAGTTGGGGAGCTATCCCGAAGAAATCATCGCTCAATTTGGAGAGAATAACCGGGAACACTCAGATTTGGGGGAGAAAAAGGCAAAACGAAGAACGCCGCAAAGAAATCGCCCGATCTACGCACTCGTGAGGTTTGAGGAGAATTCCTTCGGTGCAAAGATGCTCCTCACGAATACGAACAACTTGGTTCAAACGGATTTTGCAAAGCTACTCCCTACAAAGAGAAATCATCTCGGGAAAAAGAGAGAGCAAAAGCAAAACGCGAAGAACACAAGCAAAACGGGGACACGATCAAGAAATCGAAGCCACCATGGCTTGCGGAGGTTACGACCTCTGATTCCTCGCAACAAACTCAAGTTCTTATAGAGGTTGGTGAAATCAACCTAGGGATCTCATGAACTAGAGAGAGGGTAGAGAGAGAGAGAGTTGGGCAAATGATTAGGGTTCAAGAGATGGGATGAGGATACCCCTTCATCCTCTACTTATCAGGGCTTTGGCTATTTCCCAAAGACCCCCCTAGATACATGACAGAATTACCTAGCCCTAAGATATTGTAATCCAAGTCGATAACTCTCAGCCACTCGTTTGAATGGACGACCCCACTTCCTGCCAGGAGTTGCCGTCGCCTCGACGCAACCTCCAGGATTCCGCCACGTGCCATCCCTGCTTCCTCGGAAGCTCCACCCGGGTTTTGAGGCCCAAACCCGCAAAACCCGCCACCGGTAGCTTTCGGCTCAACTACCGAACCCCGAGTTTTGAGGCCCAAACTCGGAAACCGTCCTCCGATGGTTTTGAGGCCCAAACCACAAAACCGCTCGACTCGAGCCACCTTGTCCTTGCCCGGTCAGACTCCGAGTCCCATGAGCCTCCGCTCGACCTACTCGTCCGCCGTCTTGACTTGGTCAACTCGGTCTACCTCCATGTCTTCTCGCACTGCCGGTGCCAAGTACTAGCCACCATAGCTAGTCCACCGGCGCCCATGGTCCCTCAGTTCGAGCCCCGCTTCCTCGCTTGACTGCTCTCAGTCCATCGGCATGGCAAGCCTCTACTCGACCTTCTCCACGCCATTGACCACTGTCACTAGGCATAGGACCTGCACACCACAAGCCAATAGACAGGCACACATTTGCTTTTGCAAAGATTAGTAGTAAGCCACTCAAACTGAAACGCTCAAGTGTTGGGCAATCACTCATCACAAAACTGAACGTACAAGGGTACTTATCCACCATGTGTTCGCACCATCACCGGGTGCCGCACAACCAACACAAGATGAGGGAACTCAAAGACATGAGCAATCCACTAGAGTTACCTTTGCGATCTCCCATGGGGAAGGCACAAGAACCCCTCACAATCACCACTTGTGGTCGACGAAGCACAATCACCAAGCTTCTCAAATCCACACTGCTGCTCCAACCGTCTAGGTGATGGCAATCACCAAGAGTAACAAGAAAACCGCAGCGGTATCAACTCCCAAGTGCCACTAGATGAACTCACTTCATGAAATGCACTTGAACACTCAAATCTCTCAAATGGATGATCAATCAATGATGAGGTGAGTGGGAGTGTGTGTCACAAGCTCACAAGAGTATGCAATAGCCAAAATGTGCAAGAGAAAACTGCTTGAACCTACAACACACCCTTACATAGCCCCCTCAAAGGAACTAGCCATTATGCACTTGGGCTTCTGAAATCATGACCATCGGACCACTTTTCAGCATCGTCGGATCATAGCGTCTGGTCTGACGCTTTGGTCTGACGCCTTCCGCGTCTGCCACGTGTCGCGTCCAGTTTGAAAAGAGCCGTTGGCGCGCAGCTCTAGGCACCGTCAGACCACCTCCATTGTTCCAGAGGCCTGGTCTGACGCCTCCACCAGGCTTCCATCAAACGAGTACAGTAAGCACCCATGCTCCGGACACTTCGTCCAGAGGACACCGTCGGACCAATCTGCTTGGTCTGGAGCCTAGCACTGGACCATTACTCCTGGTCCGGAGCCTTCTCTTTCCTGTTGACCACCTTGACTGAGCCACCAGACCTTTGGCCAATGGTCCAGAGTACCGCCTAACCACTTGTTCGGAGCTTCTCAGTGAACCAACTAGTGCTGGGAGCAGGCCGTCGGACCACCTCCTATGGTCCGGAGCTCCTATGCAAACTAGTCCGGAGGTCCTTTCTCAGTGAGAATTCACTTCTATTTTCTTCCCTTGATCTTGTCGATGTTTTACCACCGATAGCCTGCCATGAGGTTACCTGAGACAGTTGTTCGTGCCTTGGCGAATAGTGAAATCTTAGTGGTTGGACACGTAGGAACACACAATTTTGTATTGGTTCGGGCCCTCGACACCGTCGAGTAATAACCCTACGTCTAGTTGGGTCGCTTCTTATTGCTCTGATCTCGTAATATAAGGTGTTGTGTGTCGCTCTACGTATCATGTGTTACGTAGTATGTTCAGGTGTTTTTTGGGTGGTATCCTCACCAACCCTTTATACTCTAGGATCTGGCTGAGGGTTGCTCTAGCCCTACTCAGTTACAAACTCCGAGTCCTAAGCTACGCTTCGGTCTTGTCGTCGTTACCGAGTAGAATCCGACTCTGTGTGTTCGTCTTCCTTCGTGGGCCGAGTGAAAGAGGCCCAAAGCTCCAGTAAGTCGGCCTATAGGTACCCTATGGGATATCCCATCGACAAGCCCCCGAGCATCTCATGATCTTTCTTCAAAGTGTCAGATAGTTTTGAAAGTAAGCCGAGTTCTTTTTGAAGTAAAATTATGGGATGATCTTCTGTGTCTTCATCTTGCTGTCTTTCTGCACTTTTTATATTTTGGACAAGAAGTGCACTCATTGAGTGTAGCCCCGAGCCTCCGGTTACTTGACTCAAGTATCTGCAGGTTCTAGAAAAAGTTTTATTGGGTAGGTATTTCCAGCCCGTGAGCCTTCTCTGAGTTCTTTTGAGCGAAAGAGCTCGGCAGAAGGGTCTCAAATACTTTGCTTCTGTCTGCTTTTGTTCATGGGTGGGTACTGTGCTTTCATGGGTGTGCAAAATCTTGCTTTCACTGTTTGCTTTGGTCAGCTTTTGTCGTTTTCTTGCTTCTCTTTCTCGTGACTTTTGGCTTTTGGTGGTCCTTCCTTGCTATATATATGTGGTGCCTGACTATGTGGTGCACTGGTAATTGAGCTTGAGAGTTTTATTCTTTCTTTTCGATGGTCATCCTGTGTAGTGAAACTGAGCAGCCCCCGGGCTTTTACGTCCGACTTCTAGTAGTTGAGTGGGTAGAAGAATTCTTATAAAAGGAGTTAGAGGTAGACTAACTGCTCGGTTAGATTTTGTTGGGAAGTTTGGTGCAACAGGTAGAAGAAGTCTTGTGATGTGGCTTCCATGCCTTCTCTATCTATTAACTGAACTCCAAGTTGTAACCGCTGCCGCTCCTGAATTGATTGATGTGGTGTGTTCCATCTTCCTGGTCGTGCATGCTTGCACCGAACTCCTGCTGGAAAGGCTAGAGTTAGAGCTGGCCGATCTCATTTGTTGGGAGTGGCTTTCTGCTTGTGAACCTAGACTTTCTTCAGGCTTTGAGGAAGTTCTGGGTTGTTTCGTTCTCCAAGGTCTTGACCAAGTGCTGAGTCTTCTTTGGTGGTAGACCTGATGTAACCTTGGCTCCAGCCTTTATATTTTGTCACTTGTGGTCTTTTGTTGTAGATGAGGCTTATATTGGCCTTGCATTTGTAGCTCCTAGGTTGTTATATCTTTGTAAGATCCTTGGTCGAGTTATTTTTCGGCATGCTCTTTCTGCTGTAGGGTTGTTTGTTGATTGTTATTGCCTGTATGATTGTCCTTGGAATATTCTTTTGAATATTCTGTGTGGTACACCAATGTACTGCCTTTACTGTAGCCGTTTGTATCTGATCAATATAGTCCTTGTAGAATCTTTTGCCTTTACTGCCTTCTTTACGTGCTATTGTTGCTATCCTCCTTTTCTTCCTAGACCTGGTGTATGTGCGCCCATTGTTTCTCTATAAGTAGCTATAGTTTTGTTGCCTTGTCACGCATCTTCCTGCCTCCTTCTTGTAGAATCCTTATTTTTGATCTTATTGTAGCATGGATATTGTAGTTGGCGAGCTTGATGAGCCCCCAGGCTTCTTTTTCCTTTCTTGGGTTGTAATCTGGTGAATGGTGTAAGTCTTGTGATAGAAACTAGTAGTAGGTTAGTTTCAAGGTAGTATCGAGCTGTGGACAGCTTTGAGGAAAATGGTGTAGGTCTTGTGATGAGGCTATCACATGTAGTGCTGCCTCATCTTCCAGCATCCTACTTCCCTGCTTCTGGCTGATCTCACAGTCTTGGTTGAAGAAGCGTTCCTTGATCAGTCCTGTGCTGTGTCATTTTGGTGCGTGCTGATGCTGATCCATCTTCTTTTCTCGAGGACCTGGCGGAACTGTCAATCTTGAATGGCTTCCGGGTTCTGCTTCTACTACCTTTGGCGAACAGGGTGTGTATAACTCCATTGGGTGTCCAGCACATCTGAGTTATTTGGCTCTGTTTGCCAATATTGGATCTTGGTTCTCGCGGTTTTAACCTCGAATTCGACTGGGTTCCTTGCTACTGATTAGTGCTAGTTCCTTTCATGTATTGGCTTATTGTAACTTCATATCTTTGTTGTAATCACACTTTGTATCAAAAATGGATGATCAATCAACTGTTGTCTCATTCTCCCAAGTTCTTTGTACTTTTGTCTATCTTGATTGTGATGTCCGAGTTCTTTACTCCACGAGCTGTCTGTGTACTTTGTGAAAGATGTACTCTGACTGATTACTTTACTTTGGCGTCCGTTCCGTAATTCCTAGTGGCTTTTTGTGACCATTGTGTTTTCTTTTCATTGTAGTAAAAAAGACTTGAGGTTTTCACCCCTTTATAAATCTGTCTTTCCCTCTTCCTTTCTTTTTTATCTTACGGTAAAAAACTCTTTCCTTTGCTTGCAAACCCTAACAAGAACAAGGTTGAATTTGTTGACGAAGATACTGTTTTTGATTCCATTGACAATCCTGAGTTCATTGAAATGTCTCGTCAGATGAAGCAGTCCCCCCAAGCCAGCAACCCAGCAACTCATGGGTTTCTTCAAGCGCAGATTTATTCAGGTTACTCCGTTCCTGGTGAGCATGTAATTCCCAGTCCTTCCCTGATCAATATGTTCTCTTTGTTCCCTTTGTCCGTGCTGGACTTTGTTTTCCTCCGTCCGATTTCTTGATGGAATTCCTTCGTTTCTATGCAATCCAACTTCATCATCTGTCCCCCAATGGGATTCTTTTTCTTGCTTCATTCGCGCACTTGTGTGAGGCATTCATTGGTATCCCTCCTTGTCTTCTTCTCCTTCAGCATTTCTTTCATCTTTGCTTTCATGAGAGTAAGCCAACTCGCTCCTTTGGCTGTTGCGCCTTCCAATTTCGCCAAGGGATGAAGAATAGTTACTTCCCTTTCACTCTTTATGATTCCGTTAAGGATTGGGCGGATAAGTGGTTCTACATCTCAAAGCCCGATGCTTATTTTTCTTCTGCTCTTGCTGCCAAACTGACCTCTCTTCCTAGTTGGAATGAGGCTCTATCTTCTTATGAATCCTTGGCTATTAAGCCTTTGCTGATTCATATAAGTTTTCTAAAATAATCCGGGTTGACCGACAATAGGTTGGTTGCTAGTTTCTATCGTCATCGGGTTCAACCCCTTATGTAGAGGGACCCTCTCGGCTTTGAATACACTGGTTCTTCTGACCCTTCTCGAATTATTCCTGATTCTAAGTTGTCTGAGGAAGAGATCTTTGAGCGCTTGGGGAGAGTTCTTAGTGGTGTATCTGCTATGCCTCCCCGTGTTCCTGAATATGACACTAATCATCCTCTTCCTCAGGTTAGTGGTTTATATGTTTGTCCGAATTCTTTTCTGTTGATGTTATTTCTACTGATCTCTGACTTGTGCCTTGTTAGGAATATGGTCGCTCTTTCAAGCTTGTTGTGCTTGTTGAGACTGCTGCTTCTGTACCTGCTGAGGTTGCTGCTGAGGTCTCTTTAGCCTCGGGTTCTTCTTCCAGGTTGATTCTTGGTTTTTGCAATACTGATGGGTATGTACCATATACTCCTGATCCTCAGATTTCTTACCTATTGTTGAATTCTAGGAAAAGGAAGGCTGAATCTTCCGCTCCTCTTGATCAACCTCCCCCTGCCACTCGCCGTCGTTCTCCTCGACCGTCTACTCCCATAGGTAACATTATTGTAGGTGAGCCTTTTTTATTTCGTCCGAGTTGTTTTGCTTGCTATCTTTCCTTAATCTTGTCTCTTTTCCTGTTAGGTGGTCAATCTGTTCTTCTAGTTGAGGAGCACTCTGATGATGAACCTCCTCTTGCTCGCTTCTCGTAAGTTTCTTTTTTCTTGATGTCTTTGTAATTTCTTTCTGGAATTCTTCTTTATTGTAGAGCTTGTCTCAGTCGTAGGTCATCTATTAATCAGTCCTCTGGTGATGCTACCCCAATTCCTTCGGCTATTCCGATCTCTTCTTCTGCATTGCTTGATGATGACTTTTCTTTTGATATTCCCAAGCTTTCGTTTGCTCAAGTTGCTGCTTCTTTTAGCAAGTCAGTCAAGTAAGTCTGATTTTCTGCGTAATGTTTGGATCTTAGTTGTCTTTGCCTAATATCCTTGTTCTCACTTTTCTTAGGCCTTCTTCTGATGCTCCCGCTTTATCTCATGGTGGTAGGGTTCTTTTGCCTTGTTGATGGTTATTTTTTTTGTCTTTTTGTTTTCTTCTCATTTTTCCTGTCTTGTAGGATTTTCTATTCGTGAAGACGTTGTTGCTACTTCTGAGTTGGTTGGTGCCTCCCCTCCTGCTGGTGCACACCTTCTTGAGATTCCTGAATTGAATGTCTTGGGTAAAGCTCCAACTTCTTCTCTGGTTGAACCTTTACTGCTTCAAGGACCAGGTGATGAAGCTCAACTTAGCCAAATTGAGCGGATTCAAAATCTTGTTTCTTCTTGGGAGAAATTGTCCACTTCTTTTGGAGGTGAATTGAAGGTAAAATTCTTTGCTTCTCTTCTTCTTTTATTTGTTGTCAGAGTTCTATTTTTAAATCTTGATCTTTTTGTAGGAGTTTCATCAGAGCTTGGTAGCCGCCTCTTCTTCTTTAGAGGATCAATCGACTACCTCTCTTCAAGCTGACCTTGATAAGGTTAAGTTCGAGTTATCTCAGACTCGCTCCACCTTGGAGCAAGAAAAGGGTCTTCGGGAAACTGCTGAGGCCTCTTCGTCTGCAGTCCTTGCTGATTTGAAAGCGAAATTGGCTGGTAGCTCCTTCTGTACTTTCCCTTGTTTCTATAGTACTCTTCTTGCCAATTCCTGTTTGATTTTTTATCCAATTTGTAGATGTTGATCGTGCTTCGATGACTTGGAGCGAAGAGAAGAAAGACTTGTCTGTTCATCTTGAATCTTCAGAGAAGAAAGCTGAAACTGTAAGTTTAGTGACTGCTTGTTGTCTTTTGGCTTTCTTGTTGTTTTCATTCTTAGTTTTCTAAGTTCTTTGTCTTTTTCAGTCATTGAAATCGGAGCAGGCTTTACAAGCTCAGCTTTTGGAAGTTCATGGCCAATATAAGTCTTTGTATGCTGCTGTGAAGCCTGTCATGGCTGTTGTCTGACATGAAGGGGATGCTAGTGAAGGCCTGAAGAGCTTAGTTCCTGCATTGCCTCTTCGGTTTCGAGAGTTTGCGGAGATTGGGTTTGAGATTTGTATAAACAATGTTGTTTCTTTTGCTCGTGCTCTTGCTCTGAGGTGCCTTTGGACCAAATTCTTGAAGATCTAATGGATGCTGATCTCTTGGCAAAGTGGGAGCAATCAAAGCCCGAAGTCAAGGAACTTTGTAGGAAGATATTTGGTCAGATGAAAGTGTTACCCTCTTCTCCTTGACAAAAAAATATTTTATTTGTTCTTGGAAGGTCTTGTAATATGCACTCTGGATGATATTTTGTTTAAATATCTTATTAGGCTTCATCCTGATATTTTAATTTCTTGATTTTGAGATATGTACTTGTCTTGTCTGCAGATGCCGTGTAGGTTGCCTTCTGATCGACTTATTTGTCACTCTAATGAATACTTTGTTTTCCAGATCTTGTGAGCCGTGTCGAGTTCTTCTGACTTATATATGATATTTGTAGTATTGTGCCTCTGTATTAGGCGATCTTATGATTCGTCTGTACTTCCCGAGTTCTTTCTGAATAGCGTTATCGACCTTCGAGAAGTAGTATTCTGGCTCATATAATGCTTTGTATCTTTATGCCTCTGAATTAGGCTTCATCTTTGCGTTTTATTTGTCTCTTGTATAATGACCTCCGAGTTGTTTCGGGGTAGTATTGTTGACTTGTTCTTTGTCGAGTGGTTGCTTATGTCAGGGTAATCAATGCCACTTAATGACGTAGGAGTATTTGGCTTGTAGTCGTTGTTGAACCGAGTTGTTCTGCTCTTCAAGCAGTCAACTATATGTGTCATGCCACTTTGTATAGTGGTTGACTTTGATGTCATCGAGGTAGACTGAGCTTTTCGTTGTACTGGGCTGTTTATCATGCTGTCTCATGAAATGGTTGTCTTGAAGATATGAACTAGACTATGTCGCTCATGGTGCAAAGTAGTCGGTTAGTTCATCATGTTGCTTCACGAAGAAATTGACTTAAAATGCCAGACAGTGTCGCTCATGGTGCAAAGCTGTCGTCTTGTCATGCCGTCTCACTAAACGGTTGACTTGTAGATATGAACCGGACTGTGCCGCTTATGGTGCAAAGCAGTCGGTTAGTTCGTCATGTTGCTTCACGAAGCAATTGACTTAAAATGCCAGATAGTGCCGCTCATGGTGCAAAGCTGTCGGCTTGTCATGCCGTCTCACGAAACGGTTGACTTGTAGATATATGAACCAGACTGTGCCACTCATGGTGCAAAGCAGTCGGTTAGTTCGTCATGTTGCTTCACGAAGCAATTTACTTGTAGACCCTTTGTTCTTGAAGTCTTGTATCACTTTTGTGTCTTTAGTTGTAGAATTTCTTGAGTTGGTTGATATGCCAAGTGTTGCTTAATTGAATTCCGTCTTCTGTCATTAGCTCGTATGTTCCGGGTTGTATTGCTGTCTTGATGATAAAAGGGCCCTCCCACGGGCTGAGTAGTTTGTGCCGTCCTTCTTTCTTTTGGATTAGTCGTAGTATCAAGTCTCCTAGTTTTAATGTTCTTGGATGTGTGTTCCTATCATAGTGTCTTCGCAGACCTTGTAGGTATCTTGCATTTTGGATTACCGAGTTGTCTCTTATCTCTTCAATTGTGTCAATCTCTAGCCGTCTTGTTTCTTCGGCTTCTCCTTCATCGTATTGTTCTATCCTTGGTGATTGCCATATTAAGTCGACCGGTAATACGGCTTCTGATCCGTATACCAGGAAGAAAGGTGAGTATCCTGTTGCTCTGCTGATTTGGGTTCTTAAGTCCCATACTACTTTCGGTAACTCTTCTATCCATTTTCCTCCATAGTCTTTTGGGTCTTCATATAGTCTTGGTTTTAAGCCTTGTAGTAGTAGTCCGTTGGCTCTTTCGACTTGTCCATAATCTCTTGCCCAATACTAGAATTCCTTTGCTGTAAACGAAGAACCTAGGTCCGTGATTATTCTATTTGGCATCCCAAATCTGTGCATGATGTCTTGTATGAATTCTGTTGCCTTTTTCGCGCTGTATTTGATCAAGGGTTTGCACTCGATCCATTTGGTGAACTTATCCATTGCCGCAAATATATATATTCAAATCCTCCTTTTGTTTTTTTGAGAGGTCCGACTTGATCTAGCCCCCAGCATGAGAAAGGCCAGGCTGGTGGTATGCAAATTAGATTATGTGTTGGGACGTGTAACTGTCTTGCGAACATCTGACAATTTTTGCATGTCTTTACTAATTGTTCTGCATCTGTGAGTGCTGTTGGCCAGTAAAATCCGCTTATGAATGCTTTCCTAATTAGTGTTCTAGGTGCTGCGTGGTTTTCACAGCATCCTGAGTGGATTTCTTCTAATATCTCCTTTCCTTCTTGTGTTGATACACATTTGAGTAATACTCCCGAGGATTCTGCTCTTTTGTATAATTTGTCCTTTATGAGCATGTAGGCTTTGCTTTTTTTATAATTCTTGTTGCTTCTACTTTATCTCTTGGTAGTTTGCTTTCACTTTTATAATCGATGTATACTTGTCTCCAATCACTTTCTATGTTGAGGATCTGTCTTGAAGTGTCGGGTTCTTCTGTCTTGTCTATGTCCATTGAGTCTTCCTTTTGTTTGCTAATTTCTTGGATTGATTGTTTTGTGAGTTCTTCTATAAATATTCCAGGTGGTACTTTTGCTCTATCTGATCCCAATTTTGATAGGATATCTACTGCCACATTTGAGTCCCTTAAAACTTGATGGATTTCTAATCCTTCAAAGTTCTTCTCGAGTTTTCTTATTTCTACACAGTATGCGTCCATGTTGTTCTTTGTGCAATCCCATTCTTTGTTCACTTGGTTGATTACTACCGCTGAATCTTCGTAGGCGAGTACTCTTTTTATTCCCAGAGTAGTTGCTATTTTTAATCCATGTATGAGTGTTTCGTATTCTGCTACATTGTTCGTTGCTTGCCATAATATTTGTAATACGTATTTTAATTGTCTTCCTTCTGGAAAGATTAGTAGCATATCTGCTCCTGCCCCTCCAAGCTTTAGAGAACCATCAAAGTACATTTTCCAATGGTCTCGTATTGGTTTGGGTTCTTTTTGTGTGATTTCTGTCTATTATGCGATGAAGTCGGGTAGTATCTGCGACTTGATTGTTGTTCTTGGTTTGAAGTCTAGGTTGAGGGCCCCGAGTTCTACTGCCCATTTTGATATTCGACCTATGGCATCCTTGTTTCTTAGTATGTCTTGTAATGGGAAGTTGGTCACGACTGTTACCTTATGCTCATGGAAATAGTGCCTCAACTTTCTTGATGATATTAGTACTGCGTAGAGTAGTTTTTGTACGTGCGGGTATCTGACTTTTGATTCCGTGAGTACTTCACTGATGTAGTATACTGGTCTTTGTACTTTGTAGGTATACTCGGATTCTTCTCTTTCTACTATGACTGCTGTACTTATCACATTCTTTGTTGCGTTGATATATAACATCATATCTTCCTTGTTTTTTGGTGGGGTCATTACTGGAGATGATGATAAATATTCTTTTAACTTGATGAAAGCTTGGTTGGCCTTCTCTGTCCATTCGAAGTTCTCTTTCTTTTTTAGGAGTTTGAAGAAGGGTAGTCCTTTTTCTCCCAATTTTGAGATGAATCTGTTAAGAGCTGCCATACATCCTGTCAGTTTTGGTATGTCCTTGATCTTTTTTGGTGGCTTCATATCCATAATTGCTTTGACTTGTTTTGTGCTTGCTTTGATCCCTCTATTGCTGACTAAGAAACTGAGTTGTTGTCCTGATGGTACGTGTTGACACTTCTTAGCGTCGCACCACAAATAGAGATAAATCCCTATCCCCGGTACGGCGCCTGAAATGCTTATGGGTATTTCTTATGACTATTGGATAAATCCGCAAGCGCACAGATTATATCGCTGTAGCACTTCACCTAGGAGTATTCCAAGGTATCGTAATTTATTTTATCCCAAGGGAAAGCTGAGCTAGAAATGATAATTAGAGAGATATCCTAGAGAGTACCTCAACTTAGTATCGACTAGTATGGGGGGGGGGGGTAAATGATAAATGTGATAGGAAGGGGATTGATGAATGAAAGAGCCTAGGTAAATGATACTTAGAATGGACTAGACATATTAGCTAGGTGGGAGGACAACGAGAGAGTACAAGGGACTCCTAAGCAATTCACTCTACTTTAATATACTTAGCTAATTAACTAGACTAAACACTATAGTTTGCCTCCTCAATACAAGTATGCTAGGCGAGGGGATAGATCAGTAGGAGGACAAAACTCCTACCGGACCGTGCCCTCCTGTTGTCTTGAAGCCCTACCTTTTAATAACTTATCTGACACGCGTGGTGGAATACTAAGGCTAGATAGAGCTGTCACCTTCTACTAGCATCCACGAACAATCCACGCAATAAGCGGTAATCAAGGATAAGCTAATATATAAGCACCACACTTACACACAACTTATTACTTTGACTACGATCAATAATCAAAGCACCCTATGACAGGCAATGATCGCATACAAGAAAGGTCACAAGGATCACAGACTATAAATGTAAAGGCTATTAAAGAGCAAAAGCATATAACAATACTATATCTAGTATAATAATGTTCAAAGTAAATACTAAGTAAAGTAAAGTGAAAGGATAATATATTGATAAAGATAAAGTCTTACAGATAAGAAAAGATACAAGAGCTATACCAGACTTCCCAGAAGACAACTCCGGAAATCCCGAGCAAGCTCGACTTAACTCTAACTCCCACTCTAGACTAACTACTAGAACAATTCTAAGGAATGGAGCTTGTAGGCTTCTTCACCATCTGTAGAGAGGGGGAAGTGAGCCTCTATTTATAGTAGAGGAGTGGAGTAGGGGCTACTCCATCGCCACGTTAGCGATCCAGGGGGCTTCAATCCTCCACCCTTGGATTAACCGACCTTGGAACCGTCCTTGGGTGTGTGGTGTGGATTTCCACCATGTGTCCTTGCATATGGCGGTTGGAGGGAGGCCCACCGACCTAGGGGTGGTTCGTCCGAACCCCCTAATGGCCAGTGGGCCCTCCTCTGTCCTCCTGAAGGTGGCCCCACTGATCAGGGACCAAGTGGGGGCCTGGTGGACCCAAAGGTGGTTCAGCCGACCCCTCCTTGGGGTGTCTGGCCCACCTCGGTCTCCCAGGTGCTGGTCCCACTTGTCATGGATGTTGAATGTTGGTTCTGTGGTGGTTGTCACGTTAATCTCCTTTGTGTGGGCCCATGAATCCTTATGCTTTGCTTATGAGCCGTTGAGAGAAAGCACAGAGTGATCCAATGGATGGATTGCACTCTAGAGTGCCTCTCTTAGATCATGGCCGAGGGGGAGAGCCAGGTGGGCCCATAGGGTGGTCGGCCGACCCCCTATGTGGGTCCCACTGGCTCTCACTTGCTTCATTTCTTCATCCCTGCACTCAAACACTCATGTACATGTGGAACTAGTTATTTGATAAACTATGTTCATGATGTGTTTGTTTTATCCCCGGGTCCAGACGTTGGTGGCACAATTTTAAGTATAGAAAAGTTAATCATAACTTGTGCCAACAGTACGCCAAAAACACATTTGGTAGGGTTGAGTTTCCACTTCCATGCTTTTAGATTTTTGAAGGTCTCTTCTAAGTCTTCTAATAATGATTCGGGTTCCTTTGTTTTGATTATTACGTCATCAATGTAGGCTTCAGCGTTTCTTCCGATTTGATCTCCAAGGCAGGTTTGTATTGCTCTTTGATACGTTGCTCCTGCATTCTTTAGTCCAAACGGCATTGACTTGTAGCAATATGCTCCGAAGGGTGTTATAAAAGATGTTTTGCTTTGATCCTCTTCTCTCAGCGATATTTGTTTCACCATTTTCGGAGCTGATTCGTGTCTTGCTGATTGAACGAAGTTTCTTCGTCTCGATCTAATCTACAACTTTTGTTGAAGGTGCGTCGCCATGCGAGATCTCCAAACTGTCGGTCAACGACGGTCAAAATCGTTGTCGGTTGAGCTCGGACTGGGGTTTGGAATATTTTCCGGGCATTTTCCGTGTTTCCGGTCAACACAAACCTTTCACGACTTTTGTTGTAGAGTTCAACTGGAGTATTTTGGGTGAGGTCATGAGACTTGGTCGACTCATATAATTATTTCCACTTCATAAATGAATTCCGATAATTATATGAATCATCTATCCAATTAACTTTTTGGTTCCGAACTTCGTGAAACTTCTCCAATGGTTCATATAGATGGAAATAGAGATGAGGCACACCGAATCAATATCTTATCATATATTCTTGATATATGAACTATAGTCTCCGATTATCATTTGGTCTGATAACTTTGGGTTCAGTCATTGATTAACTCGTGGCAAACACCTGAGGTGTTACAACCTTCCCCCCTTAAAAATAATCTCGTCCCGAGATTCGTAACGAAGAACTTTCAAGGGAGAGAAGAAGTTTACCCATTTTCCAACATTAGCTAGAGCATTGGCAACTTAGCTTTGAGCATCAGAGTGACTGCTCTGGTCTAGACCACTTCTTGATACTCACTATTCTTAGGAAATTTTCATTTGAAGAATTTCCTTCATCGACTTCCATAAAACATTGTCACTTTGTGAAGAATCCAAGATAGTACAATTCTTTATCCTCGAGATACCATGAATGGTTTAGAGCATAATGACCACTCACTAGAATTTCTTCTTCCAGCAACTGTAGCATAACTATATGACAATTGTACTGAACTGCAGCTTCTAAAGGTTAAACTTTATTCACAAGGTTCACAAAGCAGTCCTCTACCAAGCGGCTTGAGTACCACTTTCTCTATGAAGGAGGTGATTAACCGAGTAAACATCCTTGGAGATGATGAGGAACCGATTAACTAACCAACAACATTTCCAGACAAGGGATTTCATCCAAGATGGTTGATTCTGACTGTATGATCAGCTTGCATGAAGATTGAGATCTTGAATCCAAAAGATCATAAGCACTACATGACTCAATCTAGCACCAGATATTTCTTAGGGAAGTCTGGCCTAACTGACACTTATCCAAGTTTAAGTGTTGTGTGTCCTTTTGATCCAACATGGAGGATATAAGTGTTGTTCAGCTTATGGGTATCCTCACTTATGGAGATGGTCAAGTATTATCCTTTGTATGCTTTTTTTGTAGTCTCTTAATGTTTATGTCTGTGACCTATTCTCTTTGCAGCTTCCAAAGGAACTCCATTCGCATCTTCAGAAAGAAGCTCTATTGCAAATGGTCCAATGTAGAGATGTTCCGATAAGATATGGGAAGATAACCAAGGAGAAACACATGAGAAGATATCACACCAATGTATCTTTTGCAATGGATTATGACTAACCATTTCACGATACCAGCGCGTGCCGAGGAACCCCACCTTGTGTCTGCAGCCACAGGAGGCTCTCGGTTTTGTCGCGGCACCGTAGAATGCTCATCGTAACACCATTACCAAACATACACCAATGAGAAATCCCACGTGAAGCAAATTGGATTGCAGAGAAGCAAGAACTATGCAAGGGGGAAATAACAAGTAAAGCTAGTTACAAGGTTTATAGTTAACAAGGAGATCCCAGGTTAAAGACATGGCACATGATCAACAAGGATTTTCAAGTGCACACAAGGATGAGTGGAAGATTATTGATTTAGTTCCACGTACAACTTGTCCTTACCAAAGAGATTACCAGACATAGATTAAAGTGAGATCTGTTCTTGTCAAGGAGAGGCATGAGATCCAGATAGATCAACATCCAACGAGTTTGATAAAGTTAGAGAAAACAAGAAAGACTCAAGGGACAGAGTCGATACACTGATTAGGGACTCAGTCGATAAAGCGAGATATGATCTTGTGTGAAAAAGGTTCCAAACCAGATGGATAGAAAGAGACGTTTCATTTGATCACCCAAAAGATAAGGAACAAGAAGGTCCGATAAGGGTCATTGGTTTAGGACGTTTACACAGAAGAGCACAACATCCACAACATAAGCAAGCATTCAAAGAAGCTAAGCTTTAGTTCAAGAGACAAACCAAAGCATAGTTACAAAACCAACTCAAAGGCTAACAACCACGTCTACCGGTTCTGGATTCTAAGAGATGGGAGATGATAGCCATGAGATTAACAAAACTTGAGAGCTGATCCAGATAAAGCTATTCGACACTCGAATGCTCACCGAGGACACGAGAGGTTACAACTATGGTACCAACGAGGTAACAACATAACAACACATAAAAACATGAGCTCAAGCAAGCACTTGAGAAATTTAATCACACTAGATTAAGCACGGTTACTAAGCACAAAACTTCATACATAACAACATTCAGATATACCAACCCATCAATACATAAACATGCAAAACAAGGTGGTAAGATGTTCTATGCTCTAGTACTTAATTTCTTTTACCAGGTAGATGCATATCTCTTCATTAGTATAGGGAACAAGTTTTAACTTAACTCTGGCAAACTTGTTTTTAGTCATGCATCACATAGCAGTAGGTTTACTTCTACAGGCTATACATCAGCAAAATATATGAACATAACAGGCTTAGTGCAGCTACTACATGGATAACATGAAAAGGATGGATGAACTGCATTTAAATAGAAACATGCACTTCTAATTAAATAATGATAGTACGATACATCCTAAACATGCTAGAAGGGTTATTGAGCAGCCTTACACTAGTTGACATGTACTTATCAATTTTCTCATTCAGCAGGATAAAATTAATAACTACTCTTTATAGTGCACATCAAACTTCTAGATGAGTATAGCAGGTTAAGCACACACTAAAAGTTCGCTATAAAAGCCCATGATTTTAAACATGTGTATCAAACTACTAAACCTTATCAAGCATGTTACTGGTAAGCTATGGAAATTTATTTTACACCCACGTGATACATATAGTTCTCATATTCAATTATTTATTTTTACATGAGACTAAATGCTGTCACAGGTTAAAATACAACTATCCAGTAAGACACTTACATAGCAGGTTTAAAAGTATTTAACTGAAGCATGATATGACGATCTTAACAGAAATTAAACCATGTATCATTTAGTAGGTTAACTTCAAGTTTGTAAATTTCAAAGTTAGAGAGCACCTAGCAAGGATAAAAGACATTGTATGAAAAACATTTTTACACAACAAGATTTTACTATCTTACTCATAAAAGGCACTCTAACATAGAGCAAACCATGCAACATACAACACAATATTCAACAATAAGTTTTATAGTTGCTTTAGGTAGAGTGTTGCAAGACACAGCTAAACAAATTAGTTTCACCCAATTTGGATATCCCTAGCTCATGTTAAAACATTTCATAGATCTAAAATTATTTCTTAACACAAGCAAGGTAACATCACATAGAACATTCTAGCAAGGCTATTCGAACAACAAGGATGCAGGCACCCTTATCTAGTTTCTTAACAAGAAAGCTAGCACAACACCTTGATCATAGATTAATTATCATTAGAAGCAAGGATGAGAGAAGTACAGTCATACATGATGCAACAAAACATTATGATGTATGCTCGTCCTATTCGTCCTCACGAGATTGTTAGCCTCAGGCTTCAATCACGTTCTATGGCGGTGGCATAACACGCACTCTCGTATATAGCTAGTCGTGACTAGTTCATATGTATTCGTGGTTAGTGTACCTGCAGAAGATTTCATTTCAGCCCATCCCAACAGTATGAATATCATGCACTGCTGAAATTAAATCCAGTACTCTCATACCTACACCGCCGAGTATAGATATGAAGCACCTGTAGCCAGTTCTTCGTCCTAATGACGACATCGTCTCAACAGACGACAACACCCACACATGGATGGCTTCTCATAATCTTGTGTAAAACAGGATTATGGTCTAGTCATCATATAAGCATTCCCCTAGATCGGCAGTGTATCTGATCATGCTCTCACAACTCACCTTACGTTAGGCGTAGCGGCAAAATTGATCCATACAACACCATTCAAGTGAATGGCCCCCATACTATTCCAACCTATATGGACAGGAAAATAGAAACATGATGCAATCCCCCAAGTCAGTACTTAAATAAGCCACCTGATGATCCTAAGTTGGGCTTAACTGGAGGTTGTCGCTAGCATAGTTTTTCAAATTAGTTTTGACAAAGATTATAACTAAAGTTTTAGTCCAAAATGACATTTTGAAAAAAAACTATGTTTTTAAAATCCATGTAAATGACAGTATTATACTTAATCTTGCTCCGATACCAGCTATCACGGAACTGCCCAACTAATATAAGATCAAGCATGTCTGTCCCCGTTTAACACGTTCACACACACATACTCTCACTTATACCAGTTCGGTAGTCCGCCGAGTATCCCGAAGGACCCTGGTAAATGAACAACCCAACCGGGACCGCTTGATTAAGTAAACACCAACCATTTACACAGAGTTTTACAGCGGAAATAATATTACAATTAAGCTCAAAAATAATAATACAAGTCTGAGTTCAAAAACTGTTTAATGGAACAACATAGCTTTGAAATGATTATAGTAACATAAGTGGAAATACATTGCTAGCTTGAAGTGATTTCGTCCAACAATAGCATATAGATAACAAGTAACTATAGAATCACCGAGCCCACCGGTGGTTAACCACTCCTTCAGCAGGACGAAACCCTTCACCTGCAACAGGATGAGATAAACCCTGAGTACTCGAATGTACTCAGCTAGACATACCCGACATCAGGTAAATAAAAGACTCCCAAGGATATGCAAGGCTCATATAGTGGAGTTGACAGGATAGCATAAATTTTGCATAAAAGAGCATTACTACCTTGAGTCCTATCTTTCAAGATTTTAGTCAATATTTTGGCATCAAGATTAGTGAAGCTTACCAAGTCTAGATTTGCACCTGATCTAGAGCAATCACTTAATTAAAGCATCACAATAGTAACCATATCCAGTTTGGCATGTAAACCATATAATCATCTTTTGTTTACTTATTAGGGTTCAAGTTTCTTTAGTGGGAGGAAGATCTTTCAAGTTTCTCACTGACGGGGAGAGTGAAAGGTCCTAGACGGCTAGAGGGGGTTGAATGGCCTATAAAAATTCTACAAACCACTAGAGCAAAGGTTAGAAAACACTTAAGCGAAGCTTTTTGCTCTAGCTCTACTAGGGGAGCGAAGCCACCTATCCAAGCAATTCTAGTTAACTAAGTGCCTACACACAATAGCAAGAACCTAAGGCACTTATCTCAAACAAGCTAGAGCAACTAAACAAGAACTAACTAGCAAGCTAACTAGGAAAAATATGAAGAGGTAAATACAAGAGAGGTGAGGATTG
Source organism: Microstegium vimineum (assembly GCA_022036555.1). NCBI lineage: Eukaryota > Viridiplantae > Streptophyta > Magnoliopsida > Poales > Poaceae > Microstegium > Microstegium vimineum. The sequence goes on from CM039127.1 coordinate 37,501,554, forward strand.
TTATACCGATGCCTTGTGATGTATGGATGTCAATGTAGAGAACCAATCACAAGAATACCAATGAGTAGCCAGGAGACAAGATGACAATCGATTTTTCTCCCGAGGTCACTTGGTTGCCACCAAGCTAGTCCCCATTTTGTCGACTACTCAAATGGTGTTTTGGTGGCTAATTGGCAATTCACAAGCCAAGCCCACTACCCGGGCGCCACAAGAAACCACCCAAATGAGAGTAACTCAATGACACGAGAAATCCACTAGAGTTACCCTTTGGCGCTCCGCCGAGTAGGGTACAAGCCCTCTCACAAGTCGATGAAGCCGGCCGTGAAAAATCACCAACACGCGCCAAAGCTTCTCCACAATCGCCAAGCCGTCTAGGTGTTGGAAAACACCAAGAATAACAAGAAATCCCGCGGCGATGACGATGACCAAGTGCCACTATGATGCAATGCAATGATCAAAGCACTTGGATCACTCAAACTCTCACAAGTATGGAGCAAGGTAGGTACATACCATGTGATGGAGCAAGGTGGATCAAGTGGATGGCACAAGCTCTAGCATGGTGGTGGAAAGGAAAATGGTGTGAAGGCAAAGGTGAAAGCTAGGACCATTTTCGGTTTGGTGATCAAGACATCATAGAGGATGTGATCACTTTTAGGATAGATAGCCATACTATCAAGGAGGGAGCTCTCATGTCTGATTACGGTTATCATGTGCCACTAGGTTCATTGCATTGCATTTAAAATCAATTGAACCAAGTGAAACAACCAACTAATTCCAAGATAATTGTGAACTAAAAGCTAACACACGTGCACAAGTGTTGAGATCACTTAGTGTTGGCTCTTGGAAGCTTGGAAGAAGTTGGAGTGAAGTTTGAGTAGTGCTTGGGCGGAAGAAGAGATTTAGATAGAGGTTCGGACGCTAGGGTTTCGGTGTGTCCGGACCATCGCGTGTGCGTCCGGACACACACCCTAGGTGGCTCGGCTGAGAAGGAGAGTCCGGACGCCCTATGTGGTCCGGACGCAGGGCTCCGGATGCACGTCTGGAGTCTCGGTGCTCTCTGTTGGTTTCTATGAAGGTGATCCGGGCGTGTGTGTTAGTCCGGACAGGGGCTCCAGTCGTACGTCCGGCGGTGCTCGCTGCTCTCGGGCGCTCTCGGGTGTTCTGGAATTTATTTCCAGACGCTTGGTGCAGTGCGTCCGGACGCAGGCTACAGTCGCGTCCGGAGACGCGTGGCAGTCTCTGGTGAAGGCGCGAAGTGAGCCGTTTGAATCGGCAGGTGATCGGATGCTGTTGGGTTTGTTCGGACGGCGAGGCACGCGCGTCCGGAGGAAGAACGGAGGTAGTTTTTGAGCTGTGGAGGGGAGTCCGGACCCTCCGCTATTGCTAGCGTCCGGACGGCGCGCAGGAAGTGTTTTGAGGGGGCTAAAACGGCCAGTTGTGTGTGTGGGCTATATAAGGTGATATGGCCAGCCCTTGGGGGTCTCTCTTGCACAATTTCATCACTCACACCCTAGTGCTCATTTGTCAGAGCCTCCACCACTCATCTCTTTGTTACACTTGACTTTTTCATGAGAGATTGAGTGAATCCAAGTGCATTGCTCATTGATTGCATTCTAGTGGCACTTGGTGATCGTCGTCTTCGTGGAAGCTCTTGTTATTCTTGGAGGTTGCCACCTTCTAGACGGCTTGAAGCGACGAGGATCGTTGAGCGGAGGAAGGTGATTGTCTCCGGCTCCGATCGGTGGATTGTGAGGGGTTCTTGAACCTTCCCCGTGGGAGTTCGCGAAAGGTATCTCTAGTGGATTGCTCGTAGCTTGTGGATCCCTATCTTGTGTTGGTTTTGCGGCACTCGGTGACGGGTTTGGCGTGTGATGCCAATTAGCGCGTGAACCTCCAAGTAGGTGAATCGCTACAACGAGGAGTAGCTTGTTGGCAAACAAGTGAGCCTCGGTAAAAAATCTTTGTGTCATCTTGTCTCTACCGAGGATTCATATTGTGATTGCTTCCATATTGGATATCTCTTGATTGCTACTCTCCACGTCGGTATAACCTCTCTAACTCTAGCTTTGCACTTACATTCTTACATTCTTGCAAAGTAGAGATTCTAGCTTGCCTTGTGTAGCTTAGTGTGTTGATCTAGTTCTCTAGCTCTTGTGTGTGACATAGGTTATCTTGCTAGTGACTAGAATTGGTAGGTGGCTTGCCTAACCGTAGTGCTAGCGCAAACTTGCTTTACGCCATGTTTTATTCTAACAAGTTTGCTTAAGTGTTGTTGTAGAATTTTAATAGGCTATTCACCCCCCCTCTAACCATATCTAGACCTTTCAAGTGGTATCAGAGCCGGTACACCGTTTCTTGTGAGGCTTAACATCCCACGGTGTTAAAATGGCTCTTATCAACAACACCAAGAGGCCACCCAAGTTTGATGGCACCGATTATAGCTATTGGAAGGCATTGATGACCACCCATATCAAATCAATCAACCGGAAGGTATGGTTGGTGGTCGACAAGAAGTTTGAGGTGGTAGATGAGGAGGCACCCACCGTGGCCGAGGAGGAGAAGCTCCAAAACAATGATATTGCATTAAGTGCCATCCATGATGCAATCTCTAAGGAGGTCTTTGAGCAAATCAAGAACATAGAGAGTGCTCATGATGCATGGAAGAAGCTTGAGGAGTCCTATGAGGGAACTCAATCCATGAAGGGGGCCAAGGCATATATCTTGAAGGAGAGGTTTGCTAGCTTCAAGATGAAGGATGATAAGAATGTGCCGGAAATGTTCAATAGGCTTGAGGTGCTTGTCAATGACCTCAAGTCAATTGGAGAGAAGGTGGAGAACAAGGATTTCTCATTCAAATTCTTGAGAAGTCTCCCACCAAGATTTGAGATGCTAGTCACTCTATTGGTGAGAAGTGGATTGGACACAATGACACCAAACCAAGTTCTTGGTGAGGTGATTACCGATGACACCTTTAGAGAAAACAAGGACAAGATAAAAAGAGAATAAGGAGAAGAAGGATGAAAAGAAGGATGAGAAGAAGAAGAGTGTGGCATTCAAAGACACATCATCATCAAGGGGCAAAGCAAAGTGTGATGAATCAAGCTATGATGAGTGCTCAAGTGATAGTGATGATGATGAAGAGAAGATGCCTCTATTTGTCAAGAAATTTGGCAAGTTCATGAATAAGAAGGGCTATAAAGCAAGAAGGAAGAAGAACTCACACAAGTTAAATGAGAAGGATAGAAGATGCTTCAAGTGCAATAGCAAGGATCATCTCATTGCGGATTGTCCTCTTCATAGTGACAATGAAGATGAGAAGAAGGGAAAGAAGAAAGAAAAGAAAGAGAGCAAGATGACTCTCAAGAAGAGCAAGAAGGGAGGCTCATATGTTGTCACTTGGGATAGTGATTCTTCAAGTGATGATGATGACTCAAGTGATGATGAGAAGAGATCAAGCAAGAAGAAGGCTCTTGCAAGCATTGCTATGAAGGACAAGATCTCTCTCTTCGACACTCCATCTACATGCTTCATGACTCGGTCCACTAAGGTACTATCCGATGATGAGAGTGATTCTAGTGATGATGATGATGATGAACCCACTAAAGATGAATTAATTGAAATGTTGGAAGATGCTAAGACTCACTTTGATCTCAAGAGAAAGGAGTGCAAAGCATTGCGGAAAGAGCTTCAAGCTCTCAAGCAATCCTTTGATGAGCTCAATCTTACTCATGAGAGGCTAGAGGATGCCCATGAGAAGCTTGGCAAGGCTCACTCTAAGCTTGAAAAGGCTCACTCATCTCTTGTTGAGCAAAAGGAGAAAGAGCATATTCAAACAAGTAACATTGGAATAACTTGTGACATAATCAATGAATCTTTCTATGAAACCATCATCATCACTCCAACTAACCCTTCTTGTAGCACTTCTAACTCTACCTCTTCTACTAGTGATGGTTTCACTTGTGATGCTTCACTAATGGTTGAGAATGAGACCCTTAATAAGAAGGTTGGTAAGCTCACTCTAGCCTTAGGCAATGCCTATGGTAGCCAAAGGTTCTCCCTTTGCAAAGAGGGATTGAGCTATACCCCCAAGAAAGGCAAAGCGGCCTTTGTGACTCCAAAGCCTCACTTTGTGAAGTGCAATGGCCGGTTTTGCTCTAGTTGCAAGCAGGTAGGGCATGATGAGCAATATTGCAAACTAAATCTAAGCAAGATAAAATTTACAAGTGCATCTATTTGCTTTGATTCTAGTTATGTGCTTACCAAGGGTAAGAAAGGTGTGATAGCTAAGTACATGGGTACTCCCAATGAGAGCTCAAAGAAGAAAGCTATTTGGGTACCTAAGTCCTTAGTCACTAACTTTGGAGGGCCCAAACAACAATGGGTACCTAAGAAGAATTGAATCTTTTGTAGGTCAATTATAAAGCCGGAGGGAAGCATTGGGTGCTTGATAGTGGGTGCACTCAACATATGACCGGAGATTCAAGAATGTTCAACTCTATCAAGCAAAATGATTGCAATGGGGTTGATTCTATCACATTTGGTGACAATGGCAAAGGCAAGGTCAAGGGGCTTGGTAAGATTGCAATATCCAATGACATGAGCATATCCAATGTGTTGCTAGTAGAGAGCTTGAACTTCAACTTGCTATCCGTAGCTCAACTTTGTGATCTTGGTTTCAAGTGCATCTTTGGAGTTGATGATGTAGAGATCATAAGTGTAGATGGATCTAACTTGATATTCAAAGGCTTTAGATATGAGAATCTATACTTGGTTGATTTCAATGCTAGTGAAACCCAATTGTCAACTTGCTTGCTATCCAAATCTAGCATGGGTTGGTTATGGCATAGAAGGCTTGGTCATGTGGGGATGAGGCAATTGAACAAACTTGTCAAGCATGATCTAGTTAGAGGCTTGAAAGATGTGGTCTTTGAGAAAGATAAGCTATGTAGCTCTTGTCAAGTCGGCAAACAAGTTGGAAACACTCACCCTAGCAAGGGTATGATGAGTACATGCAAACCTTTTGAGTTCTTGCACATGGACTTGTTTGGACCAACCGCATACACAAGTATTGGTGGAAACAAATATGGTTTTGTGATAGTTGATGACTTCACTAGATATACATGGGTATTTTCTTCAGTGACAAGAGTGACACATTTGATACATTCAAGATCTTTGTCAAGAGATGCCAAAATGAATTTGAAACAACTATCAAGAAAGTGAGAAGTGACAATGGTAGTGAGTTCAAGAATACAAGAGTTGATGAGCTATGTGATGAATATGGAATCAAACATCAATTCCCGGCCAAGTATACACCTCAATCAAATGGGCTTGTTGAGAGGAAGAATAGGACACTCATTGATATGGCAAGATCTATGCTTAGTGAATACAATGTGAGTGATTCTTTTTGGGCCGAAGCTATCAACACGGCTTGCTACTATAGCAACCGACTCTATTGCCACAAGATGCTTGAGAAGACACCTTATGAGCTATTAAATGGAAGAAAGTCAAATATTGCATACTTTAGAGTGTTTGGTTGCAAGTGCTATATCTTGAAGAAAGGTGCAAGATTGAGCAAATTTGAGAAGAAATGTGATGAAAGCTTCCTACTTGGTTACTCAACTACAAGCAAAGCATATATATTATGGAATCTTACTCATGCATAGTTGAGGAGGTGCATGATGTGGAGTTTGATGAAACACAAGGCTCTCAAGATGAAAGTGACAATCATGATGATGTGAGAGGTGAACCATTGGCCAATGCAATGAAGAACATGGATATTTGGGACATTAGGCCAAGGCAAGTGGATGAAGAACAAGACAATGACTATCAAGTGCATGCTCCATCCAATGAGCAATCCAATGACAATCAAGCTAGTTCATCCTCTCCCACTCAAGATCAACAAGAAGCTAGTTCTTCATCTCAATCCAATGACCAACCAAGTACAAGCAATCATCTTCCAACACTCCAACCTACATCTATTGCAAGAGATCATCCTATTGATCATATTATTGGAGATATCACTAGTGGTGTACAAACAAGATCAAGATTGGCTTTATTTTGTGAACATTACTCATTTGTATCATCCATTGAGCCAACCAAGATTGAAGAAGCTTTGCAAGATATTGATTGGGTGAATGCTATGCATGAAGAACTCAACAACTTCACTAGAAATCAAGTTTGGGAGCTAGTTGAAAGACCAAAGAATCACAATGTTATTGGCACAAAATGGGTCTTTCGCAACAAACAAGATCAAGATGGCACAGTGGTGAAAAACAAAGCAAGACTAGTTGCACAAGGGTACACTCAAGTAGAGGGTCTTGACTTTGGAGAAACATATGCACCGGTGACAAGGCTAGAAGCAATAAGGATTCTATTGGCTTATGCTTGTGCCCACAACATCAAGCTGTATCAAATGAATGTGAAGAGTGCATTTCTCAATGGGTACATCAATGAATTGGTATATGTTGAGCAACCACCCGGTTTTGAAGATGACATGAAACCCAACCATGTGTACAAGCTTAGAAAGGCATTGTATGGTTTGAAGCAAGCACCTAGAGCATGCTATGAGAGGTTGAGGGACTTTCTCCTCTCTAAGGGATTCATTATGGGCAAGGTTGACACTACCCTCTTCACCAAGAAGATTGGAAAGGACTTGTTTGTGTTGCAAATCTATGTTGATGACATTATCTTTGGATCAACCAATCAAGAATTTTGTGAAGAATTTGGCAACATGATGGCTAATGAGTTTGAGATGTCTATGCTTGGAGAGCTTAGCTACTTCCTTGGTCTTCAAGTCAAACAAATGAAGAATGGGACTTTTGTTAGTCAAGGCAAGTACATCAAGGACATGCTCAAGAAATTCAATCTAGATGAAGCAAAGACTATTAGCACACCAATGGGAACAAATGGAAACTTGGATGGTGATGCTAGTGGCAACATGGTAGATCAAAAGCTATATAGGTCAATGATTGGTAGCTTTCTCTATGTGACCGCATCAAGACCGGATGTCATGTTTAGTGTATGCATGTGTGCAAGGTTGCAAGCTTCTCCAAGAGAGAGTCATTTGAAGGCCACAAAGAGGATATTGAGATACTCGAAGCATACACCTAATGTTGGGTTGTGGTATCCTAAAGGACCAAACTTTGAGTTAATTGGATACTCTGACTCGGACTATGCGGGTTGCAAGATAGAAAGGAAGAGCACATCGGGCACTTGTCAATTGCTTGGAAGATCACTTGTCTCATGGTCATCAAAGAAGCAAAATAGTGTGGCACTCTCTACCGCCGAAGCCAAATATATTAGTGTGGGGAGTTGTTGTGCACAAATACTTTGGATGAAAGCTACTTTGAATGATTTTGGAGTCAAATTCAAGAAGGTACCATTGCTATGTGACAATGAAAGTGCAATCAAGCTAACCAACAACCCGGTTCAACACTCAAGAACAAAGCATATTGATGTCCGCCACCATTTCATTAGAGATCATCAATTGAAAGGGGACATTTCAATAGAGAGTGTGGGCACCGATGATCAATTGGCCGATATCTTCACCAAACCACTAGATGAGAAAAGGTTTTGCAAGCTAAGGAATGAGTTGAACATACTTGATTTCTCCAACATGAGTTGATGCACCCCCACTTATATGTCATGCCTCTACTCCAACAAAGCAAGGTACAAGTTGATTGAAAGCATTCATGCATACTTTGCTAGGACTTGTGTAGAGCATACAGACATCACTCATGATTCTAGGCTCATTCATGAAAACCAAAATGATTTTGATGCTCATATGGTACCACTATAGCTTCCATGACTCGATATGATCTAGTGGTAGCATATGACATGTTGATGGGCTTGCAATCCTAGTGTTTGATCTATGTCTATGAACTTAAGTGTTTAATTCAACATAGGCAAGATAACCATCTTAGCATGTGTGAACAAGCTTGTCTATGGTTTAAACCGAATTAAATATCTTGGGCAAGTAGCTTAGTTCAAACAAAGTTGAAAATCTTTCACCCTATCTCACACTAAGGGGGAGTAAAACTTGAATATCTATAATTGGTCCCACCTTTTGTGTCAATTGGACGACAAAGGGGGAGAAATTATGGAAAAGATATAAAATTGACCAAAGAGGGGTGATATATGACATAGGGGGAGAAAATGAAAGATAAAGGGGAGAAAATGAAAAATCAATTTTGAAAGAGAACACACAAGTAGGGGGAGCAAGCTCATGAACACTTTGTTGCATTTTGAATGTTTGCATCCTCATATGTATTGTTGCACAAGTACTTAAATTCAATACTTATGCTTGTGTGGTGTTTGCTAGTGATGTAAATTGAATGATGATTGATCAACTAGCATGCATAGGTTTTTAGCTTAGACTCACATGTGTTCTTCAAGTTGTTGTATTTTAAAGTGGTGTCGAGCTAATTATGGTGCTAAGGGTGATTCAAATTCCGCACTCCGATGGTATTACGCTTCAAAGGTCTACTCTTAAACCTTAGCATAATTTGGTAGATATTTACTCTCCCACATTGTCTATCTATGCATATGTGCCAACTTGAACCAAACTCTAAGATGCACATATGTAGGGGGAGCTAATAACTACCAAACCGAATTTGTGTGACTTGTCCAAAATTTAAAATCTTTGATCAAAATGCTTGGACAAGCAACTCAAGTTCAAAATGATTATATTTCATATCTTTATGGAAGGGTTGTCATCAATTACCAAAAAGGGGGAGATTGAGAGCCCCATGTGTTTGGTTTTGAGTAATTGATGAAACCTACCTAAGTACTAACCTTGATCTCTAAGTGTGAATCATGAGATAGGTTGGTACATACCATGTGATGGAGCAAGGTGGATCAAGTGGATGGCACAAGCTCTAGCATGGTGGTGGAAAGGAAAATGGTGTGAAGGCAAAGGTGAAAGCTAGGACCATTTTCGGTTTGGTGATCAAGACATCATAGAGGATGTGATCACTTTTAGGATAGATAGCCGTACTATCAAGGAGGGAGCTCTCATGTTTGATTACGGTTATCATGTGCCACTAGGTTCATTGCATTGCATTTAAAATCAATTGAACCAAGTGAAACAACCAACTAATTCCAAGATAATTGTGAACTAAAAGCTAACACACGTGCACAAGTGTTGAGATCACTTAGTGTTGGCTCTTGGAAGCTTGGAAGAAGTTGGAGTGAAGTTTGAGTAGTGCTTGGGCTGAAGAAGAGGTTCGGACAGAGGTCCGGACGCTAGGGTTTCGGTGTGTCCAGACCATCGCGTTTGCGTCCGGACACACACCCTAGGTGGCTTGGCTGAGAAGGAGAGTCCGGGCGCTCTTTGTGGTCCGGACTCAGGGCTCCGGACAAGCGTCCGGAGTCTCAGTGCTCTCTGTTGGTTTCTGTGAAGGTGATCCGGACGCGTGTGTTAGTCCGGACAGGGGCTCCGGTCGTGCATCCGGCGGTGCTCGCTGCTCTCAGGAACTCTCGGGTGTTCTGGAATTTATTTCTGGACGCTCGGTGCAGTGCGTCCGGACGCAGGCTACAGTCGCGTCTGGAGACGCGTGGCAGTCTCTGGTGAAGGCGCGAAGTGAGCCGTTTGAATCGGCAGGTGATCGGATGCTGTTGGGTTTGTCCGGACGGCGAGGCACGCGCGTCCGGAGGTCCGCGTCCAGAGGAAGAACGGAGGTAGTTTTTGAGCTGTGGAGGGGAGTCCGGACGCAACTTTTAGTCCGGGCCCTCCACTGTTGCTAGCGTCCGGACGACGCGCAGGAAGTGTTTTGAGGGGGCTAAAATGGCCAGTTGTGTGTGTGGGCTATATAAGGTGATATGGCCAGCCCTTCGGGGTCTCTCTTGCACAATTTCATCACTCACACCCTAGTGCTCATTTGTGAGAGCCTCCACCACTCATCTCTTTGTTACACTTGACTTTTTCATGAGAGATTGAGTGAATCCAAGTGCATTGCTCATTGATTGCATTCTAGTGGCACTTGGTGATCGTCGTCTTCGTGGAAGCTCTTGTTATTCTTGGAGGTTGCCACCTCCTAGACGGCTTGAAGCGACGAGGATCATTGAGCGGAGGAAGGTGATTGTCTCCAGCTCCGATCGGTGGATTGTGAGGGGTTCTTAAACCTTCCCCGCGGGAGTTCGCGAAAGGTATCTCTAGTGGATTGCTCGTAGCTTGTGGATCCCTATCTTGTGTTGATTTTGCGGCACCCGTTGACGGGTTTGGCGTGTGATGCCAATTAGCGCGTGAACCTCCAAGTAGGTGAATCACTACAACAAGGAGTAGCTTGTTGGCAAACAAGTGAGCCTTGGTAAAAAATCTTTGTGTCATCTTGTCTCTACCGAGGATTCATATTGTGATTGGTTCCATATTGGATATCTCTTGATTGCTACTCTCTACGTCGGTATAACCTCTCTAACTCTAGCTTTGCACTTACATTCTTACATTCTTGCAAAGTAGAGATTCTAGCTTGCCTTGTGTAGCTTAGTGTGTTGATCTAGTTCTCTAGCTCTTGTGTGTGACATAGGTTATCTTGCTAGTGACTAGAATTGGTAGGTGGCTTGCCTAACCGTAGTGCTAGCGCAAACTTACTTTACGCCGTGTTTTATTCTAACAAGTTTTCTTAAGTGTTGTTATAGAATTTTAAGAGGCTATTCACCCCCCCTCTAGCCATATCTGGACCTTTCAGGTGCAAGAGAGAGCCCTAGGAGCTGGTCAAAACATATAAATAGCCACCACCAAAAGACTAGCCGTTTTCTCCTCTTTTCTCCACTGTTTGCGCCAGTCTGGACGCACTTTGCATGGGGGGTCCGGACCATTTGTAGCGTCCGGACCCTCCATCAGCCGAGTGTTTGAGCCACTGTCTTCAAGTCCGGACGCTGCCTCCGGACGTGCACGGAGCGCCGTCCGGACCAATGCGCCTGCGTCCGGTCGACCTGCAGTTTGAAATCTGCCGTTCGCGCCTTCACTGAGAGCCGCCACGTCGCCTCCAGACGCGAGAAACAAGGCGCATTCAGACCATCGGCGCCTACGTTCGAACCTCAGGAGAGAGTATCCAGAGAGCACAAAACATCCGGACGCGCGTCCGCTGTCCTGCGTCCGGACGCTAAACACAGTATGGATCACCTGTACGCCGAGACCGAGAGTAAGGGTGTGCCTCCAGTCGCGTGCCAATTGTCCGGTCAGAGCAAACCGAGCGTCCGGACCTTGCGTCCAGACCTCCTTTCTTGGTCCAACTGATTTGCTTCTTCTTCTCCAAGCTTCCAGTGCTAACACCATGTGATCCAGCACTTGATTTCCTGTGTTAGCCTTTTCTTTGAATTATCTTGGATTTGTTTCACAATTTTAGTGTCAATTAGGTTCATTTTATTTGTATGCAATGCAAACCTAGTGGCACATGATAACCGCAATTGAAACGAGTTTTCCCTTTGATAGTACGGCTATCTATCCTAAATGTGATCACACTCTCTATAGTGTCTTGATCACTAAACCAAAAATGCCCCTATAGATATACCTTTTCCTTAAGCCCATTTTTGTTTTTCTCTTTCTTCTTTTCCTTAGTCATGGAGCACTTGATCTATCATGATCCTTCATCTAGCTCCACTTGTTAATTTGGTTCACCCTATCTTGATCATTCACTTAACAATAGGGTTAGTCCAGAGGTTTCATCAATTAACCGAAACCAAACTTGGGCTTTCAGAGAGACCGCGATTCGAATCGAATTCCTATCTAGCTGGAGGTTTATTCCTCAATCACACCCAAGTCTTCCCCGTCGGGTTGACTTTGATGGGTCACCTACAATATAGCTCGGGTAGCCGTGGGTCCCCAATTACAGGCATGAGTAGCGACTCACGGATAGTCAGGTCGATCAGGTAGATCCTGCCCATGGTCCCGGCCAGGTAGCTCAGGTCCCATGCCCACGACTAGTATGCCGCTCGCGGTCTTCATGACCCAACTAGGTGGGGATTCTGGCCCGAACATACAGAGTTAGGCTTTGCGGTCGAAACGAGTTATTCGGCCAGCTATGAAGGAGGCATGCGTTCAATCTGGGCAGATGTCCAACCACGATCCAGTGCCTAGCGACACAGGCGGAGAAAACCCGCTCACAAGACCTCCAAGTCAAGTGGCTCACATACACCTTGTCCGCCCGGTCTCGATTTATTACTTCCACATGGTTATTTTCTACGATAGCAAATATAGCCAAACGTGACCAGTATCACCTATCATTGTGGGGTATAGTAAACCACCCACGCTACCGATCTAAGCAAGGCTAAGCATTTGTTTTGATCCTGGGCCTACAAGGTTCTTTTTAGTGAACAAGGAAGGTAATGCATCAAAGGTTTCATTCAACTCCTATAACTTAATGCACAAGCAATATTGTGAATTGAAAGTGAATACTTTAAAAATAGAGGGAGGAGGCTTGTAATGCTCCGAGGCTTGCCTTGGGAACCGACACAAAGTCAGCGATGGTTAGATGACACTCGCTTGGTGAGATCTTCATATCCATGCTCGTACTCTTGGTTGTTCCGTCTTTTGGATTCATCCAGCAACACCATCTTTGGGTTGGCTCCAACCATTGCATCTCCACGTAGGGTACCTATCGTACCTAAATGAGATGCAAGATGCAAGTATATGAATGCAATGAAAGCAACACAAGACATATATACAAGCATTAAAGACAAGCACAAGACTAAGCCATACATATATAAGTACTTGGAATTATTTAACTAATTATGATACAAGCATATCATAGGAGGGTAGCAAGCTCATCAAGTACGACATATAAATTAACTTCATTCAAGCTCAGCCATTACAAACATGCAACAACCAAGAATTACTTAACAAAGATAGCATACAAGAAGTAGGGCTGCTATAAGATAACAACCACATAAACATATAGATTTGTTTGAACTAAAAATCACACATGCATAGCACCAAGGATAACAAGTATACCAAGCATAACCCATTAACTAACTCAATCAAGCTATTGGAAGAATTTGACATAAGCACAAGAGATTTTTAATTAAACATTCAAGACAAGTATAAGATCATGCATGATATATATATGCACTTCGATTTAATTATCAATTATAACTAGAGCATAACTTAAGAGATAGAAGCACATTATAGAACATACCTAGTCACTTAGAACTTGTTTAGCTAATTATCACCCAAGATTAACATAGAAGATAAAAAGCACTTCAAGCATGATCTACTATTAAAATCAAGTCAAACCATGATAAGTATTTATCCATTAAGTTTACTTAACAGATCAAACTAGTAATAACACATGCAAGTTCGGGACAGCAACATGCAGTCACGGTTTTAATCATAACCGGAGATATAAGCATCCAAAAGAGATGAACCTAGATTTTCTGGAAAGGTAAAGAAATTATCTATAACATTATTAATACCACCAAAAGCTAATTCAAAGGTTAAACAAGTCAAACATGTCAATGTTTCAGATCTGCTCTAACTAGGACAGAATAGTAACACTTCATTCCAACATGCATAACTTGAGTTGCAAACATCCAAAGACCATGAATATTAAATTAATAGAAAGCTTAGGAAGTTATATAAAACATGCTTATTATCATAACAAGGTGATTCTATAATTAACAAGGTCAATCAAACATAAGAGAGCAACTATGTCCGTACTTTGTCAGATTTGACATATAACTCGAAATATTCATAACTTGAGTTTTAGAAGTGATAAAAGGATGATTCTAGACATTTTAGAAAGCTTAGAACATTATACTTAACTTTGTTATTCATGTCAACCACAACAAACAACAATCAGATCATGAAAACACTTATATATGCAACACTGTATATTCAGTCCACATAGCAGCGACAAAATAAAGACATACCACTGAACTGAAATTTAGAGAAGCATAAATAAAGTTCTATTTATCCAACACATATGGTTCTTGATTATTTGGAAAGGTACTCAAGTTCTTTACAAGTTTCTTATAACCATATTAACATGATTCAAAACTTAACAAACTCTAAACAAGCAAGGAATGCATCTCTGTCAAAAAAGGGGACAGATTTGCTAACCCTTCTTGAAACAGCCATAACTCAAGATCTAGTGCTCCTAAAAATATGAACTTAGACAATCTAGAAAGCTTAAGAAAAACACTACAAATGTTTCCACAGTAGCAAGACATGATTCCAAGTTTAACTTGGTCAAACAACCCAAACATCTAGGTCTGTCCAGAAAATGACAGTTTTCAATCATGAACTTGATAAATTCATATCTCCTAAACTATCAGAGATATGGCCATGAAAATTTAACACAAGCTTCACCATATCATAAGCTACCACTTTGGTATTCATCATACCAACAGAAAACACCATTTTATATACGAACAATATTAATCTTCAGATAACATGCATGCAGTCCAAAACAATGAATATGACATTAGTTAATTTCATAACTCACAAACTATCCAACCTGTAGTTATGAAAATTGAACCATATACTTGTCATAGTACTAGGAATACATTATAATTATTGCACAATTTTTGGAGCACTCCTCATCGGCGACAAATATTTAATTTCGCACAATGAGCCATCAAACCCTAACTGTATAAATCCATCTTTGAGCAATCAAATGAACATAAAACACATCATCCAATAGACCTACTGCATAGAGAATTTAACAAGCTTTCCAACAAGTCCTACCACACATGCATGCGATTTTTCTATGAATTTATACAATTTTTCGAAGTTGCTGCAGGAAATCTAAAACCTGAAAACGAAAAGGGAAGAGGGGGGGGGGGGGGGGGTCCTGTTCTTGCAGTGTATTCGACGAAGGGGATGCAGGAAGGGAGGGGATGCTCGTCGTCGTTGCCGTAGGGGGAGCTGGTCGGCAGGGCTGTGGCCGTCCCTACCTGCAGCAGCAGCAGCGAAGAACCACCACCACCAGCAAGCCGGCAATGGCAGGGAAAGGAGGGGCGAGCAGCAGCAGTAGCCAGAGAGGAGGAGGCACTGCAGCGACAGGAGAGTTGCTGGAGAGGGGCGAGCCGAGCAGGGAGGAGTGGGAGGCGAGCTGCAGGGCAGGGCTGCAGCCATGAGAGGAGGAGAGAGCTCCTAACCCTAGGGGAGGGAGAGGGAGCAGGAGGAAGAAGAGAGGAGTGCTGCTCCTGCTCTGGTCGGCAGAAAAGAAAAAGGGAGGAGGGGCGTGAGGAAGCCGGCCGAGAGAGGGCTCGGCCCTTTTTATTTCTTTCCTTTTTCTCCCTTCCCCACCAAATTCATTAATTGCCATTTTAATTTGGGGTATTCTCAAAAATTGCCACAGACAATCCGTAACTCGTTTCGCAAATCCGATTGCGTCGTTGCAAAGATCTCGTCGAATAGATCACTTTGCTTCAAGAACCACAGTCAAACTCCAAACGGTTTGCGAATGATTGATTCCCGAAGAAAACCTCGCGGGTACCAAAAAGTTGCATTCCGACGATCTTCGGTCATCTGTTTCACCATTTTCGGAGTTGATTCGTGTCTTGCTGATTGAACGAAGTTTCTTCGTCTCGATCCGATCTACAACTTTCGTTGAAGGTGCGTCGCCATGCGAGATCTCCAAATTGTCGGTCAATGACGGTCAAAATCGTTGTCGGTTGAGCTCGGACTGGGGTTTGGAATATTTTCCGAGCATTTTCCGTGTTTTCGGTCAACACAAACCTTTCACGACTTTTGTTGTAGAGTTCAACTGGTGTATTTTGGGTGAGGTCATTAGACTTGGTCGACTCATATAATTATTTCCACTTCATAAATGAATTCCGATAATTATATGAATCATCTATCCACTTAACTTTTTGGTTCCGAACTTCGTGAAACTTCTCCAATGGTTCATATAGATGGAAATAGAGATGAGGCACACCAAATAAATATCTTATCATATATTCCCGATATATGAACTATAGTCTCCGGTTATCATTTGGTCTGATAACTTTGGGTTTAGTCATTGATTAACTCGTGGCAAACACCTGAGGTGTTATAGATTATTTCTCTGATGAATTCTGCTGCCAATAGATTTGTGATTTCCTTTTTGATTGTTGCTTTCCTGTCTGGAGCGAATCTGCGTAGTTTCTGTTTTACTGGTCTTGATCCTTTGTTTATGTCAATTTTGTGCTCAACCAACTCCTTTGGGACTCCTGGCATGTCTACAGGTTTCCATGCAAATATGTCTTTGTTGTCCTTTAAAAAGTTGGTGAGCGTGAGTTCCTATTTGGGGTCTAGATTTGCGCTGATTATTGCCGTCTTTTCTGTATCTCCGGTCAATAAGTCAATTGTCTTTGTGGCGGCTTCTTTTGGAGGTGTAAAGTTGTTTGGCTTCTTTGCCGGTATTTGAATTTCATCCGGATTCATTTCCTCGACCTTCTTCGCAATGTCTTCCTTTTCTTTGTAGTCTTATAGCTTTTCTAATATTTGTATGGCTTGCACATCACAGTCATAAGCCTTCTTTAGATCTCCCTTTAGTGATAGAACTCCTTTTTTATCGGCATTTGGAGCAATAGGTACGGGTAGTGGGGTACTGCCATGTATCTTGTGAGTGCTGGTCTTCCGAGAATTGCATGGTAGCATGATTCAAAGTCGGCTACTTCGAATTTAATGAACTTTGTTCGATATTTGTCAGGTGTTCCGAAAGTGACTGGTAAGGTTATCTGTCCCAATGGTATTGAAGCTCTTCCGGGTACGATCCTATAGAAGGGAATACTTGTTGGTGTGATCATGCCTTCATAGTCTAAATTCATCTTCCTTAGGGTGTCCGTGAAGATTATGTTTAGTCCTGCTCCTCCATCAATGAGCACTTTGGATACTGCCACTCCTGCTATTGTTGGTCCCATTACTAGGGGATAGTAGCCAGCATTTGTTGCACTTGTCCATTGGTCTTCTCTTGTGAACTGAATTGGGTATTCTGGCCAATCTAAATATCTTGGAGTAGATGGCTCAGCTGCCATGATGGTTTTGTGGGCTAGCTTTCTTTGTCTTTTACTTCTTGTATATGGTGCTCCAGAAAAGATTACGGCTATTTGTCGTTGGGGTTCTTGATAACTTCCTTCGGCCTTCTTTGTATCTTTTCCGGGTTCATCTGTTCTCTATTCCGAGTTGTTTGTCTGCATTTCTTCCTTCTTTGTGAATCTTCGTTGAAATATGTCGCATTCGACTAGCTTGTGTCCTGCATAAGGATGTATATGGCAGGATAGGTTTTCTATCCTCTCCGCTGGCTTTCTTCCGTAGTTGTTTCCCTGATAGTTGTTGTTTGAGTATCTATTATTCCAGTTTGCATCTCGGCTGTTGTTGTTGTGATTGTTGTTATACCCTCCTTTATCATTGTCATTGTATCTTCTTTTGTTATCTGTTGCTGCTACCATGTTATCTTGTCTTGGTCTTTTGTCCTTTGGTCTAAAATCTGGTCTTCTATTTTTGTGAAAATCTCGGGTGAATCTGTGTCGTGTTCTTTCTTTTGACAATATCATTTTCTCGACAGCTCTTTTGAAATCTTCATTGGATCTTGGATTTTCATTGAAGTAATCCTTGAATTGCCAATTTGCTAGAATTCCATCAGCGAATGTCTCTATTACTTCTCTGTCGGTGATGTCGTGTATCTGAGCTCTGAGTTCTCCGAACCTTCGATAATATTCTCTTAAGGTCTCTCCTTTTCTTTGCTTTACGTTTTTCAATTCCGCCGCTATCATGGGATGTGTTATTATCCCTGCAAAGTTGTTGCAGAAAGCTTCTTGTAGATCTTCCCAATATTTGATTGATCGTGGCCTCAGTTTGTCAAACCATTGTAGAGGCATGGCTTCAAGTGCCATCGGAAAATATAGGGCTTTGATGTCGTTGTCTCCTCCCACGAGTTCAATGGATTGGGAATAGACTCTTATCCATTGTCTAGGTTCCACTTTGCCGTTGTACTTGGAGTGATTTGCTGGTTTGAATTTGTGCGGTAATTTCAACGTTTGCAGTCTACCTGCAAAACATGGGAATTTGTCGTATTATTCTATTCTGTTGAAGTCTGGTGACCAATCTCTCCTGTAATAATCCATGTTTCCTCTGTATTCGGATTCTCCGTAGTCTTCCGGGTAGCGCTGGCCCCAGTCTGGGCCATTTTGTTTTACTAACCCGAGATGTCGTTCATGTTTTTCCGATGGTTGGGGTACCTCTATTTTTTCCTAGTCTGTGGAATATTGACTTCTTGAGGGGTTGTTTGTCTTGTTGTTCTCCTTGTTGTTCTTGGGGTGTAACACCGTAGAGTTGTTTATTGGGGTCTCCGTCTTCTTTATTCTGCTCATCTGTGATTCTTTCTTCTTTAGTGAGGATATTTAGCTCTTTTGTTAGTTCTTCGATTCTTTCCCTCTTTGTATTTTTCATTGATTCTCTTTCCGCCTTCTTCCTGTTATATTCTATTAATTCTGCTTTGTATTTGTTCCAGATTTGCTTTCTCTGAACGACTCGATTTCTTCTTCCTGCCCTGGCCTTGTTCTTCTTTAGCCTTGTAGCTTTGTGGTCGTTGGTTTCATGGTCATTGCCTTCTTCATCTTCCGAGATATCTCCTTCTGATTCATCTGATGATTTCAAATCGGGTATCTGTGGTGGTTCTAGGTAGGGTTCTAGCTCCGCCATGTATATAGTGTGCGCTCTCCGAGTTCTTTTTCCTTGCTAGTTTTTCTTTCTTAACTGGTATGATAATTCTTGATAAGTTCTATCAGTGTTATGACCCGGGGGTCAAGACCACCAACTAGTAAATTTGTATATTGCGTGCTCCCTCTCCCAGATGTGATGCAAGGACACAAGATTTATCCTGGTTCGGGCAAAGAAGGCCCTACGTCCAGCGGGGGAGGATGACTTGTATTATCTCGCACCCAAAGTGCTCGTACAGGGGGGGGTACAAGCTGAGTTACACGGGGTTGCTCAGAGTGAGCTGATGCCTAAGGCTAGCGGGGCTACCCTAGGCGGTTGGTTTGTTGCTCGAGGGGTCGATCAAGCAACGGGGTGTGTGAGGTGTGGAGATCAGAGCTGAAGTCTGAGTCCGTAGTGTCTGAAAGAAGGATCGGATGTCGGATGTCCAAAAAAAGGATCCCCTTCTTCTATCTCGGCGTCCCCTTTTATAGACCAAGGGGAGGCCCGAGGGTACAGGGTCCTAAACTGTTATAGCATGGCCTTCCCGTCCTTCCGGCGCTCCGGGGCGTGGTGATAGTAGACTGGATGTCACGGCACAGCGGAGTCATCCTTCCGAAGACGGGCGCGAGTCCCACAGTTGAAGTGGGACGGGGCGGATGGGACGAGCCCCATACCGGAGTGGTCGGAGGTAGGGGTCGGGCCCCCCGATCGAGGGGTGAGGTCGAGACCGGGGTAGCCTTGTCGTATTCCCGAAGGCGTCGTCGAGAGCTGTAGTGTTCACGTCTCGAGGGGCGCTTCTGGAGTCCGTACTTGCGACGTGGCGACAGTGGCAGCACAGTTGACGGAGGTCCGGGACATGGCGGTGAGTTGGTGGATTTGACAGCGGTCGTGGGCGCCCATGGCGTTAGGCGGATTTACTTTAACCCATACCGGGAGTAGTTGGGCTGATCGAGCTTCCTGTCCAGTGGCCGTTCGTTCGACCCCTGGTCCGTCACTCGGCGTCGAGGCAGGGCCGGAGGGGTCGTTCTCGACCTCTGGTCCGTCACTCGGCGTCGAGGTAGGGTCAGAGCAGAGAGATCGAGGTAGGGGCCGAGGCGCCGTTCATTCGACCCCCGGTCCGTCATTCTGCGTCGAAGTGGAGGCGGAGGGTCCTTCGTTCGACCCCCGGTCCATCTCTTTCCGTCGAGGTGGAGGCGGGTCATTCGATCGACCCCTGGTCCGTCTCTTTCCGTTGAGGTGGGCTGGCCCACGACTGGTCGCTACGGCCGGTGCAGGGGGCCTTTGTGTGATGGGTCATTGCTTACCGGTTTGAGCGGTTGGTTGATTCCTGTCTTAAAAATGGTTGCTATGTTTAGCGTTGAATTATCGAAGGGTTTAGGGTACCCCTTACCTTGGTACCCGACAGTAGCCCCCGAGGCCCCAGAGGAGTGATTTAGAACTCCTCTGGGGGCTATGATATATGTTTTCTTGGGGGGAGTAAGGATTACCCGGAGCTTCTGTCCTTAGCCTACAGGGTTAGTGAGAGGTTCGATTCTCCGTGGGGTGCGCGTGAGGCCCCAGAGGAGTGATTTAAGAACTCCTCTGGGGGATATGATCTGTTTTATCGTGGGGTTTTGAGGTTACCTGGAGACGTGACGCCCTACCGAGGGGTCGATTCCGTTTGCCAGGTTATGAGCGTCCCTTTCCCTGAAAAGAGAGGCGCTCGAGGGTGGCTGTCGAACCCTATCGAGGGCCAGCCTTCGCTCCCTTGAGCGTTACTGGAGTCACAGCGCCCCTCCCGAGAGGTCAACTCTGTCTGCCAGGTCACGAGTGTTTTCGACCCTCTTTCGTCGAGGGGTGCCGTGCGTAGTCGGGCCCTCGAGCCCTCGAATGGATAGGCCTTCACTACCTCATAGCGTCCTTCCCATGGATCCTTGCATTCGGATTGTGGGGTGAAGAGCATCGTGCTATCCTCGTTAGGACGAGCCTCGAAGTCCTCGGTGAGCTGGTGTCGGGCATGAGTCCATTAAAAATGGTGCCCAGTACGGGTAAAAATCTGAGTGAGAACTCGTGCCCCATTTGATAGGGGTCGATTAGCAGCCCGGAGGCGTTCTCATTAAGTAAGACCATATGGCTTACTAAGCAAGACCGTATGGCTTACTAAGGTGCCAACTCCGTTCGATGGGAGTTGGTGGCTCGATGCCTCCCAGCGTAGGGATCCTTAGGTATTCCTTGGTTATGCCTCGGATATGTCCCAGGGGACCTCGAGAGTTTGTTCTCGAGCTAGAGGCACACGCCTGGCCCCCCCGGGTCATCCCTGACTCGCATACTCGAGGGCGGCTGTTGAACCCCGTTCGTGGGGCCAGCCTCCGCTCCCTCAAGATTTAGGGGTGGACCGGAGTACGGTAACCATGGGTCCTTCCTGACCTCAGGTACTCGAGGGCGGCTGTCGAACCCTATGTAAGGGCCAGCCTTCGCTCCCTCAAGATTTGACGGATGGTTCGTCATCCGACGCTAGCCTCCGAAGGAGGAGTCCTTCCCTGTGGAATGCGGAGGGGGAAAAGTGGGTAATTGTATTGAACTTGGGGACATACCTATGTCTTTGCCCGTTGGGCTCGAGTCCTCGAGGGAGGCTGTCGAACCCTATTGAAAGGGCCAGCCTTTATCCCTTCGAGACTTGGGAGTAGACCTGAGTCGATAACCCGAGGTCCCCTCAGACCTCGGGTACTCGAGGGGGGCTATCGAGCCCGTTCGTGGGCCGGCCTTCGTCCCCTCGAGATTTTGGGGGTGGACCGAAGTCCATAACCCGAGGTCATTTCTGCCCTCGGGTACTCGAGGGTGGCTGTCGAATCCTCTTTCGAGGGCCAGCCTTCGCTGCCTTAAGATTCCTTACCTCCGAAGATAACGCTTCCTACCGCGCGCCTTTTTAGGAGATATCCGTTCGGCCGCAACAGTTGCAGGCGCAGGGCGGAGTGCGGTGCGGAGCCCGATGATGGGACAGAACGCCTTACCCTGGAGGAAAACGAGGAGGTGGTGTACAGGCGCATTAAATGCGGAGATTCACTTGCCTGTTTATCGGATCCGCCCGTTGGCCTCCCGGTTATAAATAGCGGAGGTGAGGAGTCGGCTGCTTTTTTCTTGCACTTGCCTTCCCTGTCTCCTCGTCATCGCCTTCCCAGCCTCCTTCTCCCCGCCGTTGCCTTAGACACCCTGCGAGCCGGACTTCTGCGCACGCGAGAGAAAAAAGAGGCAAGATTGGAAACGTACCTTCCGCCCCCACACCCGAGCGCGTCAACCTCCTTGCCCCCATGGCCAAGTACAACTTGCTCTGACCCGATGACTGGCTCTCGTCTTCAGTGACCGCCGCACGCCTGGGGGATCTAGTGGAGAGCGGCCTCCTCCGGCCTGTTACCTCCGTCGACCGGCCAGAGTGGATGGTACCGCCGTCGGAGCACGCCGAGCCCAATCCACTGGAGGGCTATGTGGTGAGCTTCTAGGTCTTCCATCGGGCGGGGCTAGGCGCCCCTCCCAGCTTCTTCTGCGCGGGATCCTCCACCACTACGGCGTGGACCTTCAGCACCTCACCCCAACGGCATCTGTCACGCGGCGGTCTTCGCCGCCGTGTGTGAAGGCTACCTCGGGATCGAGCCGCACTGGGAGTTGTGGCTGCATCTGTTCGAGGCGAGCATCTTCCACGCGTCGGTCGGCCATGGAACCCGCAAGATGGTTAAGGCCGGGTGCTACAGCATCGCCCTCAAGCGGTCGGATAGCTGGATCCCGACGAAGCTTTCATCGAGCAACTCCGGATGGCATTCCAGGTGGTTTTACTTGAGGAACGACGACGACCTGCTCCCTGCCTACACCGGGAGGACGATCGATGCGAAGCCCGACTGCTAGAGGTACGGCGTCATGAAGAGGAAGCAGCATCGCCTCACCCACCTGCTGGGCGCGGTCGAGCGCCTGAAGAAGGAGGGACTCACGGCGGCGATCGTCGCGTCGGCTTTCCATCAGCGGCGGGTCGTCCCGCTGATGGCTCGTCCTCTACGCCTCGACGAGATGTGCCCGGACGTCGACCTCTCTGGGTGTCGCCTCCTGGGGGACGAGCTACCTTCTGGGCGTTCGTGTCTTCTTCGCGGGCGGGTTCGAGGTCAAGAGTGTCGCCAGCGTCCCCATGAGGCCGGACCAAGGATACGTCCAGCTGGCAAAGCTCCCTTCCTTTGTTAGTGTTCTCGTGTTTGCCTTGTTCACCTTCCCCGCTTGCGTTCTAAGTGCCTTGTGTTCCTCAGGGGAACGCTTCCTTCTGGAAGTCGCTGCCGCCAGTGAAGGAGGAGCAGGGCGACGCCCAGGCGAGGTGCCTCCAAGCTGAGAAGGACGAGAAGGCCAAGGACAAGGCCAAGAAGGACAAGGGCAAGAGGGCTCGAGAGAAGCAGGAGAGGAGGAAGCACCGGGCCCGATAGAGGCGGGCTGGCCTTCCCGAGGAGGAGGAAGAGGAGGAGAGCAGTGACAGTGAGGTCGAGGAGGAGTGAAGTGAGGAGGAACAAACGGCGCCCGAATAGCAGAGGGCGGCCGTCCGAACCGGAGGAGGAGAGGGGTCGACGTCGAGGTTGGCCCCTACTAGCGAGGTCGAGCCGCGAGGGGAGCGCGCCGTGGCTCCTCAAGATGAAGTTCCGTGGCAGACGCGCGGGCAATCGTCGCGATCCCTTTTGGGGGGTCGATTGGTCACGCCCCCAGCGCCTGCCCGTTCGAGCGTGCGGGTGCCGGGCCCGTCGGTGCAGGAGGAAGTCAGCAGGGGGACGACGGGAGCGTCTTCGGCCCCTGCCCAGGAGACGGCGCCGAGGGTGGCATCGACCCCCGCCACGGACCGCGGGAAGAGTGGCCCCCGGCGCGTTGCGTTCGGGCCCTCGAGCGGCTCGAAGTCCGTCGACCGGAAACCCGTGGCCCCGAAGGGGTAAGTTACTTTTCTGCTGATCGAGGGTACTTACTGTATTTTTCTTTTTGTTGCTCACGACTCATGCTTACCGTTGCGCGTGGGTCTCTTTTTCAGGTCGAAGCACATGTCGGAGGATGCGTCCCTCGCTCCGGCCAAGAGGCTGAGGATGGGGGCTGCAGTCGAGGCGGCCGTTGAGGCTAGTCCCGCTGCTCCGTCCCCTTCGACACTCACCCCCGAGGCGGCGTGGGCGGCCAGGGCCCGGGAGGCAATGGAGCGAGGGGCAGCGCAGGTTGCCTCGGCGCTGGCCCAAGCGGGAGAGGATACGGACTTGCCCGCCACGCCAACGAGGTCCGCCGAAGCGGCGGGTGAAGCCGCGCCCGCCCACTTGTCGGAGGGAGGCGCACCCGGCGCCTCGGAAGGTGCGAGGCCTACGTCGACGGCGCTCGTGCCTGAGGAGGTCGAGCCTCAAGCCGCCGCAGAGGTGGAGATGGTGGGCGTAGCCTGCGTGGACGAGGAGGAGACCCTGGCTCGCCCGACGTAGGGACGGTGGCCCGAGAGCCTCTCTTCGTTGGAGGCGCGTCTGCGGCTCGAGCGCGAGGGCACGGCCGCTGCCGCGTCTGAGGGCCCGTTGCCGACGCCGGAGTTCGAGGAGGGGGTCGGGCCAAGCAACCTGAGGTGACACACACGGCGGAGAAGGCGGGGATGTTGATGGCGTCCACTGCTAAAGAGGTGGCCGAGATGGTGGCCGAGCTGGTGGGCTCGGCGGAGACGGCCGCTGTCTCAGCCCCTCGGGCGGAACCGGAGGTGGCTCGGCCCTGTCTCGAGGTCGGGGGGTCGTCGTCTCGAGGTAATTTTCCTCCGACTTAGTCAACCCGTAGTGGATCTGCGGCGCCGGGTACTAATCGCATGGTTTCTTTCACCGTGCAGGGCTGTTCTCCCGGCCGGGACTTCCCCTGCCCGGTGGTGATGGCTCGGCGGGACCGTCGACGTCCTCGCAGGGTGGCCCCGAGGCCGGGAGAGCCCAGCTCGAGGGGGCTTCCCCATTTTTTGGTTGGGTGGAGAAGGTGGAACGCCACGGGGGTAGCGCTGAAGTGCGCCGGGGCGTCATGCGGGAGGTCCAAGAGAGGATCGACCATCGCAGCGCGTTCTGTGGACAGGAGGTCCTCGAGCTGGCCGACCCTCGGGACCCCGGGCAAACCCTCCTCAAGCTCGACGACCAGGCCGAGCTCAGTACGTGGGAGCACCTGGAGGAATTCCGGGCTTGGATTGAGCACTCGGTGCGCCTGTTCGCGGAAGTTGCTGCCGTGGACATGTGCCGGGGGATGCAGGTGAGTCTCGTCCTCCCTTCAATTTTGCTTGGATTGCCTGACTGTTCTTTTTTGATGGTCTTCCTTTTCATCCCTGTCAGGAGCTGAGGGCGAGGTCCTATGACAAGTCCCAGTTCATCCTCCAAGCACCGGAGCAGCTCCCCGCCCTCCGTAGTTCACTGGAGAAGGCGGAGGCTGAGGCCGCCCAGGCGAGAGCCGAGGCGGCAACCGCGCGAGAGGACGCCGAGTCCAAGATCGCCCACGCGAGGGCCGGGGTGATGGCCATGCAGGAAGCAGCCTGGGCTGCCCAGGAGACGACGCAATGGAGGATCGACGAGGCCCTCCAGTCGGTCATCAATGTCGGGCAAGAGCAGGATGCTGCCCTGGAGGCTCAGCGCAGGGCAGAGGAGGCGGCCACCCGGCTAAAGGAGGAGCTGGCCCGGGCAGCAGAGAGCATCCGGGGCCTCTGGGGGGACCTCGACGCCGTCTCCCGCGAACGCGATACGCTGGCCGCTGCGGAGGAGAAGGCTCGGGCCCGCGTGGCCTCTCTGGGGGTGGTGGCGACCAACCAGAAGAGAGCCCTCAAAGACGCTGGCAAGGTCATCGAGGGCCTCGAGGCTAAAGTCGGCGACCAGGCCACCGAGCTCGTCGACGTCCGCCGCCAACTCGACGAGACCGAGCGGGGCTACGCCACCCTGGAGGCGCATGCCGAAGGTAAGTTTTTTGGAAGTGTTGCTGAATCTGCCCGGCCTCGACCCCTTTTCTTGTTTTTTGGTTTTGACCGAGTTAGGTGCTTGTTTTGGCAGAGCTCGCAGTAGACAAGGCCCGAGCCCACGAGGACCTGACCAGTCTTCAGAGCCTCCTCACGGCGGAGGTGGGTCTTAATGAGAAGCTCGAGGGCGCTATCTCCTCCTTCTACGATGACCTCATGGTCGAGCCAAAGCCGACGGTCGAGGGCGACACTCGAGGAGACTCCCTGCTGTGCCGCTTCTATTCCATGACGCAGGACGTGACGGAGCACGTCCGTGCTGCCCTGCATGTGGGCGTGAAGCGGGCGCTCGTGGTCGTCAACTCGGGCTACAACTACGACCTCAATGTCGTCGCCAACGGGTTCGTCACCGACCCGAGGCTGACTGACGAAGAGAACAACGCGAGGTGCTACAAGCTGATCGAGCTTGCGGAGGTGCCCGGAGGCGAGCTGGCGAAGCTCTTCGAGCCTGAAGTGCTCCCCTCGGCGGACGGAGATGGCGCCTAGTAGCCCTCAGATGTTGTCGATGAGCTTCTACAAACTCTTCACCTTCCGATGTGGCCAACACGTGATGCCCAGCTTCCTGCATTGCTTCTTGAGGACGGTGATAGTTAGGCTTTTGTAACAGTTAGGCTTTTGTAATGATACAATGCCGAGCCCCCGAGGGCTTCTTATATCTAATTCATTTTGTTCGAGATGCATATTGTTATTTTTACTCCTCGAGCTATCTCTGCTTTTCTTTGCCTGAGTCGTTGCTTGTGGACTAAGTGTTCGACGCACGCTCGTGTATCCCTGGAAGGGGGGAGAGAGCGGGGATACCATAGCCCTGGGGCGTAGGAGAGTCCCTGGCTCGACGGCCCGCGACCCTTAGGGAGTTCGAGGCGTCTTTTCTTAGTCATGAAGCGTACTCGAGGGAAAGAAAGAGAGGGAAAGCCGAGTTTCGAAAAAAACGTTCGAGTTTTTCGGGGACTTAGGAGGGGGGTCCCCCCCCTGTCAGCCCTCGAGGGAGGCTTGACTTTGCTGGGGCAAAGTCGAGGCTACCTCAGAGTTACGAACGAATGTGAAATGTTTTTCGAGAACATTTTATCCATTCATAATGCGATAAGCGTACATAATGCGGGAAATGTACGAGGCGTCGAGGCCTTAGGGATAGAAAAGACGTAGCTGTTCGATGTTCCATGCGTTGGTGAGGATCTCTCCCTTTTCGTTCTTCAGTTTGTAAGTATCGGGCTTCAGCACCTCTGCCACGATGAAGGGTCCCTCCCAAGGTGGCGTCAGCTTGTGACACCCCTTGTTGCTTTGTCAACGGCGCAGAACGAGGTCGCCGATGTCGAGGTCCCTTCTGCGTACGTTTTTGTCGTGGTAGCGCCGCAAAGTTTGCTGGTACTTCGCCGACTTGAAGAGGGCCACATCTCGGGCTTCCTCGAGCTGGTCGAGGGAGTCCTCTCGGGCTGCTGTGTTGGCTTGCTCGTTGTAGGCCTTTAGTCGAGGGGACCCGTACTCGAGGTCGGTGGGGAGGACGGCCTCGGACCCATAAACCAAGAAGAACGGGGAGAACCCTGTAGCTCGACTTGGTGTCGTTCAGAGTCTCCATAGGACAGCGGTCAGCTCATCGACCCCATCTCCTTCCATGTCTGTTCAGCCGATCGAAGATCCTTGGCTTGAGGCCCTACAAAACCATGCCATTGGCGCGCTCGACCTAACCGTTAGTTCGAGGGTGGGCGACTGCAGACCAATTCACCTTGATGTGGTGGTGGTCACAGAAGTCCAAGAACTTTTGGCCGGTGAACTGCGTGCCGTTGTCGGTGATGATGACGTTGGGGACCCCAAAGCGGTGGATGATGTCGGTGAAGAATAGCACGGCTTGTCGAGACTGGATGTTGGCGATGGGTCGAGCCTCGATCCACTTCGAGAACTTGTCTATAGCCACGAGGAGGTGGGTGTGGCCACCCTTGGTTCTTTTCAGGGGGCCGACCATGTCGAGCCCCCATACTGCGAACGACTAGGTTATAGGTATCATCTGAAGAGCTTGGGCGGGTAGGTGGGTCTGCCTGGCGTAGAATTGGCATCCCTTGCAAGATCGGACGAGTTTGGTGGTGTCGGTGAAGGCTGTCGGCTAGTAGAAGCCTTGTCGGAAGGCGCTTCCTACAAGCATTCTTGGCGCTGCGTGGTGGCCGCAAGCCCCCGAGTGTAGATCCTTCAGCAATGCCCTCCCCTCCTCGAGGGTGAGGCAGCGTTGAAGTACCCCGGAAGGGCTACGTCGATATAGCTCGTGGCCATCCCCGTACAAGACATAGGTTTTGGCGCATTGGGCTATACGATGGGCCTCCGTGCGGTCCTCTGGGAGCTCGCCCCGCGCCAGATACTCAAGGTAGGGTGCGCGCCAATCCATCAGAGGGGTTGGCGCCGCGGCAGTCCCGTCGATCTCCATGACTTCTTCCCCGTTCGAGGGGGGATCAGTCGAGGGGGTGGATCGACCCCTTGCTCGAGGGCGGGAGCCCCCGAGCCTAGGTCGATGGATGGCTCGTGAAGGTCCCTCGAGAAGACGTCGGGAGGAACCGTACCTCGAGTAGACGCGATTTTGGCTAGCTCATCGGCAACTTCGTTGTACCGGCGAGCGGTGTGGTTGAGCTCGAGACCGTAGAACTTGTGTTCGAGCTTTCGGACCTCCTTGCAGTAGGCTTCCATCTTGGGGTCATGGCAGCTTGAATCTTTCATCACTTGGTCGATCACCAACTGTGAGTCCCCCCGCACGTCGAGGCATCGAACCCCGAGCTCGATGGCGATGCGCAGGCCGTTGACGAGGGCCTCGTACTCGGCTACGTTGTTGGAGGCAGGGAAGTGGAGGCGGATGACGTAGCGCATGTGAACCCCTGAGGGTGATATGAACAGCAATCCGGCACCTACCCCCGTCTTCATCAACGATCCGTCGATGTACATGGTCCAAAGCTCGGTCTGAACTTGCGTTGGGGGTAGTTGGGTGTCGGTCCATTCTGCAACGAAATCTGCCAATACCTGACACTTGATGGCCTTCCGAGGGGCGTAGGAGAGGGTTTCCCCATGAGCTCGACCGACCACGTGGCGATTCTTCCAGACGCCTCCCGGTTCTAGATTATCTCTCCGAGGGGGAAAGATGAGACCACAGTAACCGGGTGGCCCAGGAAATAGTGTTGGAGCTTGCGCCGAGTGAGGACGATTGCGTACAACAGCTTCTGGATGTGGGGGTACCTCGTCTTGGTCTCGGAAAGCACCTCGCTCACGAAGTAGACAGGCCTCTGAATCGGCAGGGCGTGTCCTTCTTCCGATCTCTCGACCACTACGGCGGCGCTGTACCTGGGTAGTTGCTGCGACATAGAGCAAGAGGGGCTCGGCCGGACTCGGGGGTACCAAGACAGGCGACGAGGTGAGCAAGGCTTTAAGCTTCGAGAGCGACTCCTCGGCCTCGGTAGTCCACGCGAAGTGTTCCGTCTTCTTCAGGAGGCGGTAAAGGGGTAGTGCCTTCTCTCCGAGCCTCGAGATGAATCGGCTGAGGGTGGCGAGGCACCCCATGACCCTTTGTATGCTCTTGAGGTCGTTGATCGGGCCCATCCTTGTGATTGTGGTTACCTTTTCGGGATTGGCCTCGATCCCGCGTTGGGAAACTATATACCCTAGGAGCATGCCTCGGGGAACTCCGAAGACACACTTCTCAGGGTTTAGTTTTATGTGGTTCGCCCGGAGGCACCCAAACGCAATCTCGAGATCTCCGACCAGGTTTCCGACTGTCTTGGACTTGACCACGATGTCATCGACGTAGGCTTCGACGGTTGGCTTTTGTTGAGGTGGAGGGGTCGTTCGTTTGACCCCTGGTCCGTCTCTTTCCGTTGAGGTGGAGGCAGAGGGGTCGTTCGATCGACCCCTGGTCCGTCTCTTTCCGTCGAGGTGGGCCGGCCCACGACTGGTCGCTACGGCCGGTGCAGGGGGCCTTTGTGTGATGGGCCATTGCTTACCGGTTTGAGCGGTTGGTTGATTCCTGTCTTAAAAATGGTTGCTATGTTTAGCGTTGAATTATCGAAGGGTTTAGGGTACCCCTTACCTTGGTACCCGACAAGTTTCGAGTTCTTTTCCTTCTTGGAATGGTAGTTCTCCATCTTGGGTTTACATTTTTGTAGAGTGGTTTGGCCAATGTACGATGCATCCTTCTGGAGTTGTTGACATTATCATCCCTTCTTGAGCACCTTTCAGACTTACGCTCCTTGTCATCATCTTCCGAAGAAATCTTCCGTGCGTATATGCGGAGTTGTGTAATTCGTACGGAACCGCGTACTTGAGTGTTTCCGAGTTGTGTCCAATTGAGGTTCAGCTACATACTTTGACTCGGGTTGTGTTTAGTCTTTTCGTGTTCGATTTGGAGTCGGTATGTGGTGGAGTCTCCTTCTCCGAGTCAGTTTCGTATCCATCTTCTTCTGTTGTCCTGGTCGGTTTCAAAATTGTGAGATTTTTGGTCTTTCAGTTTAATCCTTGAATATCTTGTTCAGTCTTTTCGTCGAATTCTTCTTCTTCTCGGAGTCGGCTTCTAAGTTTTCCATCATCATCAATCTCGTAGATCCATGATCCGGAGAAAAAAGTTGATTTCGTCGATTCCATAATCTTGAGGTTGTGGTCCACCAAGCTTTCAAGAAGAAATTCACCGAAAGCCCCTACTTGGCATGCCAGCTGTCGATGTTTTACTACCGATAGCCTGCCACGGGGTTACCCGAGACAGTTGTACGTGCCTCGGCGAATAGTGAAATCTTGGTGGTTTGACATGTAGGAACACACAATTTTATACTGGTTTGGGCCCTTGACACCGTCGAGTAATAACCCTACGTCCAGTTGGGTCGCTTCTTATTGCTCTGATCTCGTAATACAAGGTGTTGTGTGTCGCTCTACGTATCGAGTGTTACGTAGTATATTCAGGTGTTTTTGGGTGGTACCCTCACCAGCCCTTTATAGTCCAGAATCTGGCTGAGGGTTGCTCTAGCCCTACTCGGTTACAAACTCCGAGTCCTAAGCTATGCTTCGGTCTTATCGTCGTTACCGAGTAGAATCCGGTTCTATGCGTTCGTCTTCCTCCGTGGGCCGAGTGAAAGAGGCCCAAAGATCCAGTAAGCCGGTCTATAGGTACCCTATGGGATATCCCATCGACAGATCTCATGTGCCACCACCAAGTGTTTCACTGACTTGTGCTCATGTGTTGGCATAGTTTAACAAGTTTTACAAGGGTTACACATTAGGTTTAGATGCAATGCAATTCATGATCAACCTAATGGCACTTGATAGTTGTAACCACATACTATTTTCCCCTCTTAATAGTACGGTTACCTATCCTAAATGTGATCACACCCACTTGGTGTCTTGATCACCAAAATAAAAGCCCTAGCCTTTTATACCTTTGCCTTGATTTGCTTAGGAACTCCTCCTTCTCTTCTTCTCCAAGTGTGAGCTCTTATTGGCTTTCTTCTTAGCCTTCATCCTTGCTCCACCACTTGTCATCCTCACTTCACCTTAGTGTACTAAACCTACTCAACACTTTAGAGCTAGGTTAGTACTTAGGTTTCATCAATTACCCAAAACACTAGAGATCTCTCAATCTCCCCCTTTTTGGTAATTGATGACAACCCAATATAAAGATATGAAAATATGATTTTGATTCAACATGAAATGCTTGTCCAATCAAGATATCATGAAAAGAAGTGGACAATCATTTCAAAGTTGGTT
The DNA here is from genome assembly GCA_022036555.1 of Microstegium vimineum. Lineage (NCBI taxonomy): Eukaryota > Viridiplantae > Streptophyta > Magnoliopsida > Poales > Poaceae > Microstegium > Microstegium vimineum. The sequence goes on from CM039127.1 coordinate 37,532,879, forward strand.
TGATAGTATTTACTCCCCCTACACATGTGCACTTCTATGAATATAAATCAAAGCTTTGCACATATGCTTAGATAGAACTTTTGGGGGTGAACAACTAGCAAACTATGACATGATGCTAAGGTATAAGAGATGGACCTTTGAAGCGTGATACCAAATGGAGTGCGTCTTTCATACATCCCTTAGCAACATGGTTAGCTCGATACCAATTGGAATACTAATAAACTCTAGAAGGTTATCTAGCTAACTTCTATGCATGCTAAGATGGCTAGAGAGTTGCAAACATCATCCAAGGTTACCACTTAGCATACACCACACAAGCATATTACTGAGAATTGAAATATAATGCAAGCAAGCATATGTGTGAATGCACAATCAAATGCAACAACTTGTTCATAGGCTTGCCCCCCTACTTGTGTGCTCAAATTTTAATTTTTCACTTTCAAATATCTTCTCCCCCTTTATCCTTTGTCCTATCATTTCATATTTTATATCGCTTTCTCTCCCCCTTTGTCACAAATTACCACAAAGGGACTACTTGTTAAAGTGTCATCAAGTCAATTTAGAAAATGATGTGTGATTATCAAATTAAGTTCACTCTAGAGCACTTGTCCTACATATTTAACATAGTTTAAACCATGGACAAGCTTGTTCACACATCTTGCAATGGTTATCTTATCCATGTTAGTTAAATATAAGAACAAATATTCTAGACTAAACATGTGAGGTTGCAAGCTTATCAACATGCCATATGCTACCACTAGATCAATCAAGACATAGAAATAATAGTGGTACCATATGTACATACAAATCATTTCTTTTTCATGAGTGAGCCTAAGTGAGTGGTGTTTATATGCTCTACAGAAGTCTAGCAAAGGATGAATGCATATGTCACCCAATTGTACCTTGCTTTCTTGGAGTAGAGGCATGTAATATAATTGGGGGTGAATCAACTCATGTTGGAGAAATCCAAGATATTCAACTCATTCCTTAACTTGCAAAACCTCTTCTCATCAAGTGGCTTGGTGAATATATCGGCTAATTGATCATCAGTGCCCACATTGTCAATGTAAATGTCACCCTTTTGTTGATGATCTCTTATGAAATGGTGTCTCACATCTATGTGCTTTGTTCTAGAGTGTTGGATGGGGTTGTTTGTAAGCTTCACCGCACTTTCATTGTCACAAAGCAATGGGACTTTCTTGAAATGTATTCCATAGTCCTCCAAAGTGGCTTTCATCCACAATAGTTGTGCACAACAACTACCCGCACTAACATATTCGGCTGCGGCGGTAGAGAGTTCCACACTATTTTGCTTCTTGGATGACCATGAGACTAGTGATCTTCCCAATAGTTTACATGTTCCACTAGTGCTCTTCCTATCAACCTTGCATCCCGCATAATCGGAATCCGAATATCCAATCAATTCAAACCTTGATCCCTTGGGATACCACAATCCAACATCTTGTGTATGCTTCAAATATCTCAATATCCTCTTTGTGGCTTTCAAATGACTCTCTCTAGGAGATGCTTGAAATCTAGCACACATACATACACTAAACATGAGATCCGGTCTTGATGCGGTCACATAGAGTAGGCTTCCAATCATTGACCGATATAGTGTTTGATCCACCATTATGCCACTTGTGTCATTATCCAAATGTCCATTAGTCCCCATGGGAGTACTAATGCCTTTAGCCTCTTCTAACCCAAACTTCTTGATCATATCCTTGATGTACTTTCCTTGACTTACAAAGGTACCATTCTTCATTTGCTTGATTTGAAGTCCAAGGAAGTAACTAAGTTCACCAATCATTGACATTTCAAATTCATTTGCCATCATCTCCCCAAACTCTTCACAAAAATCTTGATTTGTAGATCCAAAGATAATGTCATCCACATAGATTTGCAAGACAAACAAGTCACTTCCAATCTTCTTGGTGAATAGGGTGGTGTCAACCAAACCAATCTTGAATCCCTTAGAGAGGAGAAAGCTTCTCAATCTCTCATACCATGCTCTAGGTGCTTGTTTCAACCATAAAGAGCCTTCTTGAGCTTGTAAACATGGTTGGGCTTCTTTGTATCTTCAAATCCGGGTGGTTGCTCAAAATACACTTCCTCATTGATGTACCCATTGAGAAAAGCACTCTTCACATCCATTTGATAGAGCTTGATGTTGTGAGCACAAGCATAGGCCAATAAGATTCTAATTGCCTCTAATCTTGCCACCGGAGCATATGTTTCACCAAAGTCAAGGCCTTCAACTTGAGAGTAACCTTGTGCCACTAGTCTTGCTTTGTTCCTCACCACTATTCCATCTTGATCTTGCTTGTTCTTGAATACCCATTTTGTTCCAATGACATTGTGATTTCTTGGTCTTTCAACTAGTTCACAAACTTGATTTTTGTGAAGTTGTTTAGTTCTTCATGCATAGCATTGATCCAATCCACATCCTTCAACGCTTCATCAATCTTGGTTAGCTCAAATGATGAGACAAAAGAATAATGCTCACAAAATGAAGCCAATCTTGATCTTGTTTGCACACCCCTTCGAATGCCACCAATTACTTGATCTAGAGGATGATCTCTTGCAATATTGGTAGGTTGAAGCACTTGCATGTGAGAATCTTGAGCAATCGGTTGAGATGATGAACTAGCTTGATTTTTATCTTGTATTTGAGCTTCACTAGCAATTGCTTGATCTTGAGTTGGAGATCTACTAGCTTCTTCATTTGGAATGATCACTTGATCTTCATATTCATCTTATACTTGTCTTGGTCTAATGTCACAAATATCCATATCTTTCATTGCATTGACCAACTTGTCACCTCTCACATCATCCAAGTTTTCTTGTTCATCTTAAGAGCCTTGTGTTTCATCAAATTCCACATCATGTACTTCCTCAAGAATTCAACTAGGCAAGTTCCAAACTCTATAAGACTTGCTTGATGTAGAGTAACCAAGTAGGAAACCTTCATCACATTTCTTCTCAAACTTGCTTAGCCTTGTACTCTTCTTCAAGATATAGCACTTGCATCCAAAAACTCTAAAGTATGCAATATTTGGATTTCTTCCATTCAAGAGCTCATATGGGGTCTTCTCAAGCATTCCATGACAATAGAGACGGTTGCTAGAATAGCAAGCCGTATTGATAGCTTTGGCCCAAAAGGAATGAGTAGCATTGTACTCACTTAGCATTTATCTTGCCATGTCAATCAAGGTTATATTCTTCCTTTCAACTATCCCATTGGATTGAGGAGTGTACTTTGGAGAGAATTGATGGTTGATTCAAAAGTCATCACAAAGTTCATGAATTCTTGTGTTCTTGAACTCACTCCCATTGTCACTTCTAACTCTCTTGATAGTTGTTTCAAACTCATTTTGGCACCTCTTGACAAATGACTTGAAGATATCAAATGTGTCACTCTTGTCACTCAAGAAGAATACCCATGTCTATCTTGTGAAGTCATCCACTATCACAAATCCATACTTGTTTCCACCAATGCTTGTATATGTTGTTGGTCCAAAAAGATCCATGTGCAATAACTCAAAAGCTTTGCTTGTACTCATAATGCTCTTCTTTCGATGAGTGTTTCCAACTTGCTTTCCGGCTTGACATGAAATACATAGCTTGTCCTTCTCAAATGTGACATCCTTCAAGCCTCTCATTAGATCATGCTTGACTAGCTTGTTCAATTGATTCATGCCAACATGACCAAGCCTTCTATGCCATAGCCAACCCATGCTAGACCTTGAGATGAGACATGTTGAGAGTTGTGTCTCACTAGCATTGAAATCCACTAGGTAGAGGTTCTCATACTGAAATCCCTTGAAGATCATGTTTGAACCATCCACACTAATGATTTTGACATCCTCCACTCCAAAGATGCACTTGAAATCGAGATCACACAATTGGGAAACCGACAATAGATTGAACTCAAGCCTTTCCAATAGAAGCACAGTGCTAATGCTAAGATCATTGGAGATAGCAATCTTTCCAAGCCCTTCCACCTTTCCTTTGCCATTGTCACCAAATGTGATACTATTAAAGCCATGATCGCTATCTTGGTTGATTGACTTGAACATCCTTCCATCACCGGTTGTGTGTTGAGTGCACCCACTATCAAGCACTCAATGCCTCCCTCCGGCTTTGTAATTGACCTACAAGAGAGATTAATTCTTTTTAGGTACCCAAATTTCTTGGGTCCTCCAAGGTTAGTTACCAAGGTCTTTGGAACCCACATAGTCTTCTTGGAAAACATCCATGGAGCACCAACAAACTTGGCATGAACACCATTAGTATCCTTGGAAAGAACATAGAATGGATCAACTCTAATGGAGGATACACTTCCTTGTGGTGTCTTGTTCTTGCATTCATTCTCATTGTGACCAACTTGCTTGCAATTCTTGCAATAGCTACCGGTGTTCTTCACAAAACGAGTCTTGTGAGGAACAAAAGCGGCCTTACCTTTCTTGAGGGTATAGCCCAATCCCTCTTTGTAGAGATATGCTCTTTGTCTACCCAAGCACATAAGCAAGCGGTCCTCACCTCCATAAGCCTTAGCTAAGGAGTGATTGAGCTTTGTAACCTCCTTCTTGAGGGTTTCATTTTCCACCACTAGTGAGGCATCACAAGTGAAACCATTACTAGTAGATGAAGTAGTAGTAGAAGTGCTACAAGAGGGGTTAGTGGGAGCAACAACAATAGGAGTATAGAAAGATTCATCAAGAATATCACAAGTAACTCCCATGTCACATGTTTGAACAATATCCTTCTTACTTTGGTCAAGGAGGGATGAATGAGCTCTTTCAAGCTTAGCGTGAGACTTCACTAGCTTCTCATGGGCTTCCATTAGCCTCTCATGAGATGCTACAGACTCATCAAGGTTTTGATCAAGAGCCTCATTGGCCTTGCGCAATTCCTTGCATTCCTTCCTCTTCTTGTCAATGTATTCCTTAGCTTGTTCAAGCATGTCCATGAGTTCCTCCCTTGAGGGATCCTCACTATCACTATCGCTCTCATTCTCACTCTCATCATGAGAAAGTACCTTAGTGGACTTAGCCATGAAGCATGATGATGGAGTGCCAAATAGAGAGATCTTGTCCCTCATTGCAATGCTTGCAAAAGCCTTCTTCTTGGTAGTGGTCTTCTTTTCTTGATCATCATCATCACATGAAGAAGAATCACTATCCCAAGTCACTATGTGAGAGTAGCCCTTCTTCTTCTTCTTGTCAAAGGTGGGCTTCTTTTCCTTCTTGCCTCTCTTCTTGTGATCATCATCATCCTTGTAACTATTGTATGGATAATGAGCAATGAGATGATCAAAGCTTCCACACTTGAAGCATTTTCTTTGTTCATCATGGTTCTTGGATGAAGTCCTCTTTCTTCTTGCACCATAGCCCTTTTTCTTCATGAATCTTCCAAATCTCTTCACAAAGAGAGCCATTTCTTCCTCATCAACATCACTAGCACTTTGGTCTTCACTTTCACTAGATTCTTCAATCTTGCTCTTGCTCTTGTGTGATGAGGTAGCTTTAAATGCTACACTCTTCTTCTTCTCATCCTTCTTGTCTTCTTTCTTTACATCTTCCTCTTTGTTGTCTCAGTAAGCATCTTCGGTCATCACATCTCCCAAGACTTGATTAGGGGTCACGGTGTTCAATCCACCTCTCACAATCAAGGTCACTAGAGTGTCAAAACGAGGAGGAAGACACTTCAAGAACTTGTGAGAGAAGTCCTTGTCCTCAACCTTCTCACCAAGAGCCGTGAGATCATTGACTAGCACTTGGAGCCTATGGAACATCTCCGGCACATTTTCATCATCCTTCATCTTGAAGCTCGCAAACTTCTCCTTGAGAATGTATGCCTTGGCCCCCTTGACGGCTTGTGTGCCCTCAAATGATTCTTCAAGCTTCTTCCAAGCCTCATGAGCACTCTCTAGATTCTTTATTTTCTCAAACACCTTCTCATCAAGAGCCTCATGAATAGCATTAAGAGCCATGTCATTGTGTTGCAACTTCTCTTCTTCGACGGCAGTGGGATTCTCCTCATTCACCACCTCAAACTTCTTGTCCACCACAAGCCACACCTTCCGGCTAATTGACTTGATGTGAGCGGTCATCTTGACTTCCCAATAGCCATAGTTGGTGCCATCAAACTTGTGTGGTGTTGGTATTTCTTAACGCAAATAGATAAATCCGCAAGTGCACGGCTACCGCTGTAGCTTTCACCCGTGAGTATTCCAATGGTATCGATTTCCACGGGGAACGTGAAGTACACTAGAGAAGAACCAAGAACATCCAAGGATAGATAAGATAAATGGGTAGAGAGATTTTAGAGTTTTCTAAGGGAGTTATCTAATCAAAGGTCCACAATAATCTACTTACTTTGGAGCAACAGTACCTTCCCGACTCTTGACAAAGACTGGGAAAAAGGTAGTCGGGAGGAGGCTGCCAAAAGCTCTATGAAAACACTAACCCAAACGTGGTGGACTACAAAGGTCTTACAGAGCTGTCACCCCTGGGGCTACCACAACTATCCGTAGGATTGGGCGCAAACTCAGGTAAACTCTAGTCTAGACACCACGTCTACACTATCTCTTACTACTCTAATCCCATATGAAAACTAGAGCACTCAATACGAGTGGAGATCCCATAAATAGAATAAAGTAAGAACTAAAATAAGATACATAGAAATAATAAATGAAGAACCTGGAGATTGCTCTGAACTAGATGCTGCAAAAGTACAATGTTGAGGAAGATCCACAGATCTGGCTCCTCCTAGCTCTCTCCTCCTCTCTCTCACCTCTATTACAACTAGATGAACTAGAACTAGAAGAACTAGATCTAGACAACTAGAGGGACCCCTCTCCTTCTCTACATCTAATTGAAACCCTAGCTTTTGCTCTGGAGAAGAATAATGAGATGAGATGGATCCTTAGGGGGTCAGGGGCCTTGCTTATATAGCCTCCTCAAATGAACGTGGGCCGTTGGATCAAACCGACCTATATGAAGGGTTTAGATTCATCCTCAAAGGAGGTGGAGCACGATCCGCAAAGCAGAGCCTAATTGGCTGCAGGGGTAGGGTGGGTGCCCTAGGGGCTAGGGCGAGCGCCCTGGCTCCGGGCCCGTTTCGCCTCCCGTTCGTTCTAGTGTCTCTTGGAACCTTCTAGAGTACAGAAAATTATGCAGTTGATAAATATCTCTATGTAAACATGACATGTGGGCCTTTCCTTGGTATTTCCTGATAACCCCCTGCAGAAATAGACATTCACCAAAACTTGTGGAATTCTGTTAGTATAAACCCTAATTCTAGCTATTGGTTTCATTTAGATCTTTTTCCTTGTTTAGTTGACGGTTAAAATTGGTACTTAAGGACCGTCAACAACTCCCCCAAGCTTACCTTTTGCTCGTCCCTGAGCAAAGATGAACTCGATGATGGATCAGGAGTTGCTACAATGCTTTCACGCCTTAAAGGTACACATGCGTTCAAACAAGAATTCTCCTCTGGATAAGAGTAAACTATTCTGACTTTCAAACTTACCCATATTACCTTTAACCATGGGGATTATAGCCATCCTTGGGTCTTGAGTAAATGAAAAGTAGAATGATCAAGCCAAATACTATGTCTCAAGCTCTTCACTTTACCTTCATCCTGGAGTTTTGCAAAGTTTTCAAAATAAAACTCAAAGTCGCTTTTGTATGACCCTCTCAAGTCTCTCTATATGTGGTATTTGTGGATCCTCACCAAGGCAACAATGATGTTATGCCTTCTCTCAGAATATTATTTGGAACAGGCAAAGTAACAATGTGCCTTCTCTCTCTCACCCTATAACTAATAGGCAATATATGGAGTTCATAGGTGGGGGAGAAACAACGCATACATACTTGCAAAGCATATATTGTAATGTCAAACAATGGATCCAGAGAAATAGGTCATACAATCAAATCAAGATGTGCATGTGTATGGGATATATGGTGGATGTATGAGGGTGGATATGTGGTGGATAATGGTATTTGGTGGATATATGAGGGTGTATGGTGGAAACCTAATTCTACTCTGCTCCTTAAATATATATATATATATATATATATATATATATATATATATATATATATCTTTTTTGGAACTTGGAATTTTTGAGAGAACTTGGGCTTGCTTGCTTTTTTTTAGAGAGAGGCGGACATCTAAGTACCCATTGTTTTGATAGGACACTTGTCCCTGTTTTACTTTCTTTATTTTTTTATTTATTTTTATTTTTTCACAACCCCCAGTCTCTTTCTATAAAAAAACTTTTGAGAGATGATGACAAGGAAATCTTTGGAGCAGTTACATATGTGATAATGGAATATATGGATAGGGAAGAACTGGGATATTTTTGGTTGCTTTCTCCCAAGGTAGGAGTAGAGCATTTTTTGGCGGATCTGAATGGCATATATGTGGATGCGTACCTCCACAATAGAAGTAGCATATATGAGTGGAGTGTACGTGATCTTGATTTTAAAAGCATGACAAGTCTCTAAAGGTCAACAAAGCTTGACAAAACTCAATGCAAATACAAGCAGTAAATATGATAGTGAATGTTTTCTTAATCTATCAGGCATGTATATATGGTTGTGGTAGGAATTCAAGCTCTCGTCATACAGAGACTCATCATGTAAAATTTTTAATTGTCAAAAGTAAATTCTCCAGAACTCCAGTATTGCTAGGAACAAGATAAATAGCAGCTCAAACTTTTTCATATCATACCTATCAACTACCTAGACTTAGCTCAAGCATTCGCAACCCACAAATTTCAGGTTCAGAGCAAATCTTTATGTCAAAATAGTTATATCTAAAACTCGGGAGAATTCAAGGCTGAAAACTAGGTACTTGAAAGGAATTACGGCAGAGCAACTATTCATCATTTCCATCGAGTTATCTTCAGAGTTCTTCATTTTACTATTAACAACTTCTAAACACACTTATTATTATTACTAAATAGGAAACTCTATTAAGGATAAAGTAGACAACGAAAAGTATCTAAGTTGTAACTCTTGTGATTAAGTGTGAACCTTCATGTGCTCACATTTTTTTTGAATTTATTTATGTAACTAATATCTAAGTAAACCTAAGTGAATAAGGATACTTACCTGGGTACATGGGGGTGCTCTCCCCCAAGCTGGATGTTGACATAGTCATTCGTTTAGACAGTGTAGACTTACTTCACTTCTCTGAGACTTCAAAGATGATAGTTGATGTAGTTGTACTTCTCAAAGTAGATGAAGTTATCTAATCCTATCTAGTCTTTCCAAATCCTGCTAAACTCAAATAGACAACAAAGCTTGTGGAACAGATTAAGCGTTAGCGGTAAACCATTTATGTCTTAATTGCCTAGAGCTTTGCAAAATTTGAATATTCAAATATATTTTTTAGATTTTCGATTTTATATGCAAATGACTAATGCGATGATTTTTTATGCCTCCACAGTAAATAGTTAGAAGACTTATTCACATGGGGCTTAAAGGGTTTTTTTTTCTTTTTATGATGCAATGTTGTGCAATAATATAGATATGCTATAATTAATATGATTATGCAATGGATTATACTAAGGATTATATAGTAGTACAAATATTTATGGAAAGTAAATATTCTAGAGTGCAATGCAAAGGAAAATAAATATGCAGATAACTTACCGAGTTTACCTTCCGGCTAAGGTTCGGAGATTTAGGTACGTCGAACCGGACCTCTCTTCTGGTTCAAATGTCTTAAGGAGCATGGTCCACTCCTGATGGATGTTTGCTCTTCTTGTGTTGGTGTTTCCGATGAAGTCTCTTTCCTCTTCCCCACTTCCTTAGTCTGAGGTTCTGCTTTCTCTTTCCTCTGTAGCAAGTGATACATCCTCTGTTGGTGGTACGACTTCTTTCTGAGGAGAACTCTTATCTTTATTATTGAATTGATCTTCATATCTTGTTAATTCTCCCAGATAGTTTGTCCATCCATCCTTGGTGACTTGTTTCTTCTCTTCAAGAAATTGGAAGTGGATCTCTCATGATTTCATGGAGATGATTGTGCTAGTGGTGTTGAGGAAAGATCTTCCTCGAATGAGGTGGACTTCATCTTCACCTCCCATATCTTGAATCATGAAGTCTGTGGGAACATAGTGATCTCTGATCATGATGTCTTTTGTTATCCCCTCTAGAAATCAGAATGATTGGTCTGCTAGCTATAGCTGCACATATGTCTAGTATAGTGGTCTACTGTTATATAAATGTTGGTAGGCCACCTTAAACACCATGTCACTGCTTGATCCAATAATGCAGAATATCTTGTAGAATGTACTTTCCTTGATCTTGCAATCAATGGTAGGTACTCCTGGATCTTCTATCTTAGTGAGGTAATGGTGATAGAAGGAGGTGATCAAACCCTAAATCGATAGTGTTGATCATCCACACAGAGTCTCCTCTTGATTGTTGAGATTTATTCTTCCTCTTCTATTGTTGATGTTGTTCTTCCTTGTAGTTGTATCCTCGTAGGTTTACAACGTTTGAGGATGAGTAGGAACCTTGAGTGTAAGCTTCTTGGAAGTGAACTTCTCCTTCTCATCCTTGATAGTGAAACAGATCTTGGCGTTATCCGTGTAGACGATGACATTATCTGTTCTTACGAATGAGCATCCCAAGATAATGAGTGCTTTCGCATCTCCGCTTGTTTCTTCAATCACAAGGTTTTACCCATATGAACGAGTGTCCAACTCGTATGCTGACATATTAAGGAATTCCTTGGGATAGCATAGTGTCTGATCTACAAGCTTCGCATGATGTTGACACTTGCTCCAAGGTCACATACCACTTCTTCAAAAGTGTAAGCTCCAATGGAGATTGGAATGACAAGTCTCCCTGGATCTCCTTTCTTCATTGGTAGGGTGTCATCCACCCATGCTCTTGATGGCATGGTGAAGAAGTGTCCTGCTCATAGAAACAAGGCAGAGATCAAGTGCATGGGCTTTTCTAGTGGAAAAACACCAACAGAACCAAAAGTTTATTCGTTCTTCTCTAGCCTAAACATAGTGAGCAAAATCGAATATTTTATTTAGCCATGACATGAGTGATGTGATCAGAAGATGAGCATGAATGTAGCAATTCAAAAACACTTAGTAAATCAGATTGTTATAACACATGAAAGGATTGTCTATGGATAATCTATCAATTGATTGTGATTATCTTCCAAGGTCTGGATATGCAACATTTTAGCGCATATGGTTAAGACTATGAGATCAAGAAGTGATACTAGGATCAAACTTTAAAGAACAAACATGTTGAGTTTATCAGGTTGGATCATGTAAAGTTGCAGCTTCAAACATGTTTAGATCTTATTTATGTGAATACTAGAATCAAAAAAACTTTTAAAGTGATGATTACTTACCTTTACCTTTGTTATTAAAGAATGATGGCATCATCACCCTCATGGAAGCTTCCCTTGATCAACTGGTTGTGCATTAATGACTTGTCTTCTTATTCCACTCCTCTTTCATCCTTGTTCTTCTGATCTTGAAATTTGTGTTGATCTTGTCTTGAAGTTTTGTTCACCCTCTTCCATGGATTGAGTGGCTTGATTGTAGATTTCTTTTTTCTTGCTCCATGGAATTCATCATGATGAATTAGCTGCATCTCCCTTGTGAAAATTGTTGAAGTTCATGTATCTCTCTTCATCTATGGTATGAGTTTATCTCAGGACTTTCCAATTTGATATTGAATGTTTTCCTACAGGGGTTAGTCCAACAAAATATCCAATATCTACTCTAGTATACTATCGGTTCAAAAATCAACCTAGACATGTCTAGTTTAATTTAGGAAGACATTTTAACCTAAGCACCACGCTTAATTTTAAAAGCCTTTAGAAGTAAAATCAAAATACCTTTATTTTAATCTAAGCACCATGCATAATTTAAAAGGTATATGAAAATACTTCAAAACCTAAACATATACTATAGCAAACAAAGGTAGCATGAAAGTATTATGGAGATTTACTCAAGTGAAGATGAAGAAATATGATGATTTTTTTTATAGTTGAGCATGCCATAAAGGTAGGTACAATTAAGATGATGTAGCAACATGGCAAAAGTTTTTTTTTATGATGGGTTATCACCCAAGCTTGAATTTTGTAAAAATCAAGATTGGATGAATGAAATTCAATGTTGTATGATGATTGGTTGGACATACCTTATGCTTGTTATTCCTTCATTCTTTCTGCTCTATACCTGGAAAGGTTAGTGACACAAATACCCGAAGGAATATAATCATATATTTCTATGCTCAATTTACAAGGTGTTGACACAAAATGTGACACACTATGCCCAACACACAGCAAGCCGGAGAGCGTAGCTTCAATCGGGTGGCCGGGTGTTTCGGAGTCCGGAAACGTGCCAGTCAGTTTGACCTGAAACTAACAAGGGATGAAAATTATAAGATATAAAACTGGAACATGCCGGATGAAACCAGACAGTTCCATATATACGGCCCTGAAGCCACTTACGATGACATATAGCTATAGAAGCTATCTGCCAACAAGTTTTATAGATCATTCGGCTAAAACAAACAAGAAGCATGTGAAAAAGTTGATAGCCGAACGTGCATTGCATGAAAAAGTATGTATGGACGAATCATAATTAAATTATGAGTTAAAGCATAACCAAGCTCGGCAAATCCAACCGAGTTGGGGTCCATGATGAAGGAACATATAAGAAAACACGATTAAACTAATCTTAAGTCTGCGCCTGCCGCACGACACCCAACATTATCAAAGCTTAAACGTGGTTAACATGTATGAACCCGCAGCACGTAACAATCTAGATCTAAACTAATTTGGCTACTATGACCATGAGATCTATTCGTATGAACAATATGATTAACTATTAAAACAAGAATAGATCTATAAGAAAAGATAAAGCCGAACCGTATCAATCTAGGTTGGGCAAAAGAGTGTTACAAATATATAACAAATATAAAACATGCAACACATAGTAACTTGATGAATCTACTAGATCTTGCCAAATCTAATAGAGCCGATAACTATCTTGCTTTTGCTAAGCATATCGAGCAAGCACCTGCCGCACGGTGTGTACTCATAAACGAAACATCAGCGAAGACTTCTTGATTGTCAAGCAAAGATCCGCCACACGATCATTGAAAACAAACAAGACTACTTGCATCAACATATAAATCCACCGCATGATACTAGACATGATAGCAAGGTTGTCGGGACTTACGGAGGTCGACGGATCGATGATTCCTCTCGAAGAACTCGACGACACGACAAATGACTCGAAGTTGGCACGAGGTCGGTTGTATTGTATTGGTTGTGAACAGTTTTTACAATGGCCAAGGGCTTATATTTATACCCTGGTCATAACATGAGTCCTAAAAGGACACGATTACAAAACATTAAAGGAAAAACACGACATCTAACCCTAGCCTTTCCTTCGGGATCTTTATTTCCTTAATCATCGCGAAGTCTGTTGCCCGATTCGGTTCTCGCTTGCCGTCTTTATTGCTTCCTCAACGAAAACCTTCCTTTCTAGAATAGCCGACCGCATGATTATTTAGCCGAACCTTTGGCAACTAGCCGATTGCTTGGATTTTTGCTGACTCCTTTGGAGACTAACCAACCGCACACGCGTTTGCCGAATACTCTGAGTTTTGTACTGGCCTACCTGTCATTCTATCGAGCATACCAAAATCCAGTGTTAACACAAGGGTAGGCAACATAAAGGTGAACACTTATGTTAGGATCTGTGATAGGCTTGTTTTAGGACACTATGCTTGTCCCAGGGAAACCTTTTAAGATGTGTTTTTAGCTACATGGTTTCTCTATATTACCTATCTCAAGATTTACACAATGAGATCTATAATATTTATGATAAACATATGCATCGACAACCACCCTTTAGAAGTATTTGTAAACAAAAAGTGTTAGGGTGTTGGAGATGTCATAAATGGTAATGATAAAGAGACCAATGGGTATGGGAGATGTCTCATATGAGCATGGATTTAAAGAGATAGATAGGGAATAGATTCTATGCTCATTGATATCATCTTCCTCTCCAATCTCTATGGTTAATTCTAGATGGATGTTCAAAATTCCACTTGGATTGGTAACTCTCAAATTGATCTTGTTTGGGGCCTCCTCTATACTTGGATGATTCATATTTTCAACTGGATTTAAAACTAAACCAATACTAGAGAAAGATTTATCCCAAACCATGGCTATACAAGAAGGGCGAAGCTCATAGCCATTTGTAAGAATGGGGTGTGAAGATGGTGGAGTATCCAACAAGTCGCCCTTTGGAGTAGAGTATTTATAGTTTTGGTAAGATGAATATGGTGAGGTGAGAAAGATGGTAATAAGGAAAAAGGGTAAATGGATGAACTCGGTTCGAAACTAGAACAGCTACCGTTCCCCGACAACGGCGCCAGAAAGCTTGTTGGTATATCTTAACACAAACAGATAAATCCGCAAGCGCACGGATACCGCTGTAGCTTTCACCCATGAGTATTCCAAGGGTATCGATTTCCACGGGGAACGTGAAGTGCACTAGAGAAGAACTAAGAACATCCAAGGATAGATAAGATAAATGGGTAGAGAGATTTTAGAGTTTTCTAAGGGAGTTATCTAATCAAAGGTCCACGATACTCTACTTACTTTGGAGCAACATTATCTTCCCGACTCTCGACAAAGACTGGGAAAACGTAGTCGGGGGGAGGCTGCCAAAAGCTCTATGAAAACACCAACCCGAACGTGGTGGACTACAAAGGCCTTACAGAGTTGTCACCCCTGGGGCTACCACAACTATCCGTAGGATTGGGCGCAAACTTAGGTAAACTCTAGTCTAGACACCATGTCTACACTATCGCTTACTACTCTAATCCCATATGAAAACTAGAGCACTCAATACGAGTGAAGATCCAGTAAATAGAATAAAGTAAGAACTAAAATAAGATACTTAGAAATAATAAATGAAGAACCTGGAGATTGCTCCGAACCAGATCCTGCAAAAGTACAATGTTGAGGAAGATCCACAGATCTGGCTCCTCTTAGCTCTCTCCTCCTCTCTCTCACCTCTATTACATCTAGATGAACTAGAACTAGAAGAACTAGATCTAGACAACTAGAGGACCTCTCTCCTTCTCTACATCTAATTGAAACCCTATCTTTTGCTCTGGAGAAGAATAATGAGATGGTATGGATCCTCAGGGGGTCAGGGGCCTTGCTTATATAGCCTCCTCAAATGAACGTGGGCCGTTGGATCACACCGACCTATATGAAGGGTTTAGATTGATCCTCAAAGGCGGTGGAGCACGATCCGCAAAGTAGAGCCTGATTGACTGCAGGGGCAGGGCGGGCGCCCTGGCTCCGGGCCCGTTTCGCCTCCTGTTCGTTCTGGTGTCTCCTAGAACCTTCTAGAGTACAGAAAATTATGCGGTTGATAAATATCTCTATGTAAACATGATATGTGGGCCTTTCCTTGGTATTTCCTGATAACCCCCTGCAGAAACAGACATTCACCAAAATTTGTGGAATTCTATTAGTATAAACCCTAATTCTAGCTATTGGTTTCATTTAGATCCTTTTCCTTGTTTAGTTGACGGTTAAAATTGGTACTTAAGGACCGTCAACAGGTGGTTTCTTCATGTTGTTGATATGAGTCATCTTCTCACCGTAGGTTGTTAAGCCTCAAATCAACGGTGTTAGGCTCCGATACCACTTGAAAGGTCCTAATCCAAGGCTACAGGGGGTGAATAGCCTAATCTAAAATTATAAAACAAAACTCAACAACAAGTTAGAAAACAATGAGGCAAAGCTAGGATTGCACTAGCCTACTAGGGGATGTGAAGCCTCCTAACCACAAATGCTAACCTAACAACTCTAGTTCACCCAACTCCTACACAAGCTAAAAAGACAAGGAGCTACCAACTAACACAAACTAAGCACAACCTAATATACTACTTGCAAGGAAGTATAAGGTAATGCAAGAGATGAGTAGGGTGATTATACCGCCATGTAGAGGATTGATCCAATCAAATAGAGAACTCTGAGATAGTCAATCAATCACAAGACGAAGACAAGGTTGACACTTGATTTTTCTCCCGAGGTTCACTAGTTTGCCAACTAGCTATGTCCTCGTTGTGTCGGGTCACTCACTTGGAGGTTCACGAGCTAATTGGCATCACACGCCAAACCTGTCACCAGGTGCCGCACAACCAACACAAGATGAGGGAACTCAAAGACACGAGCAATCCACTAGAGTTACCTTTGCGATCTCCCACGGGGAAGGCACAAGAACCCCTCACAATCACCACTTGTGGTCGACGAAGCACAATCACCAAGCTTCTCAAATCCACACCGCTGCTCCAACCGTCTAGGTGATGGCAATCACCAAGAGTAACAAGAAAACCGCAGCGGTATCAACTCCCAAGTGCCACTAGATGAACTCACTTCATGAAATGCACTTGAACACTCAAATCTCTCAAATGGATGATCAATCAATGATGAGGTGAGTGGGAGTGTGTGTCACAAGCTCACAAGAGTATGCAATAGCCAAAATGTGCAAGAGAAAACTGCTTGAACCTGCAACACACCCTTAAATAGCCCCCTCAAAGGAACTAGCCATTATGCACTTGGGCCTGCTGAAATCGTGACCATCGGACCACTTTTCAGCATCGTCGGACCATAGCGTCTGGTCCGACGCTTTGATCTGACGCCTTCCGCGTCTGCCACGTGTCGCGTCCAGTTTGAAAAGAGTCGTTGGCGCGCAGCTTTGGGCACCGTCGGACCACCTCCATTGGTCCAGAGGCCTGGTCCGACGCCTCCACCAGGCTTCCATCAAACGAGTACAGTAAGCACCCATGCTCCGGACACTTCGTCCGGAGGACACCGTCAGACCAATCCGCTTGGTGCGGACCCTTGTCAGACCTTCGACCAAGTTAACACAGTAAGCTCCAGGCCTCCGGACTTCTGGTCCGGAGCCTAGCACCGGACCATTACTCCTGGTCCGGAGCCTTCTCTTTCCTGTTGACCACCTTGACTGAGCCACCGGCCTTTGGCCAATGGTCCGGAGTACCGCCTGACCACTTGTCCGGAGCTTCTCAGTGAACCAACCAGTGTTGGGAGCAGGCCGTTGGACCACCTCCTATGGTCCGGAGCTCCTATGCAAACTAGTCGGGAGGTCCTTTCTCAGTGAGAATTCACTTCTCTTTTCTTCCCTTGATCTCATGTGCAACCACCAAGTGTTTCACTGACTTGTGCTCGTGTGTTGGCATATTTAAACAATTTTTACAAGGGTTACACATTGGGTTTAGATGCAATGCAATTCATGATCAACCTAATGGCACTTGATAGTTGTAACCACATACTATTTTCCCCTCTTAATAGTACGGTTACCTATCCTAAATGTGATCACACCCACTTGGTGTCTTGATCACCAAAAGAAGAGCCCTAGCCTTTTATACCTTTGCCTTGATTTGCTTAGGAACTCCTCCTTCTCTTCTTCTCCAAGTGTGAGCTCTTGTTGGCTTTCTTCTTAGCCTTCATCCTTGCTCCACCACTTGTCATCCTCACTTCACCTTAGTGTACTAAACCTACTCAACACTTTAGAGCTAGGTTAGTACTTAGGTTTCATCAATTACCCAAAACACTAGAGATATCTCAGAGGCTTACTGTAGGGAAGAAGGGTGATGGCAAGTGGAGGATTTCTAAAGTGGTCTAACCCCACACATGCTTGGATAACGATGGGAAGGCTTATCATCTGCAGCTCACATCACATTACCTTGCTCGTCGTATTTTGCCTATGGTTGACAAGGACAACGATATCTCAGTGTCATTGTTACAGGTGCACATATTTTCCCTTGTTAAGTATCATGTGAAGTATGGGAAGACTTGGCGTGCTAAGCAGATTGCACTTGCGATCCGATGGGGTAGTTGGGAGGAGGCATAGAACCGGATACCCCAAATATTAAGTGCAATGCAAACCCAAGCAAGAAATGTTTTTTGGATCAGACGTGTTTGAGGTGTCTGCAGAACCCGGTGAGGCATGTACTAGACCGGGTTTTTTGGTCGTTTGCACAGACGGAGTATGCTTTCCAGTTTTGTAGGCCAGTGGTACTTATTGATGGCACTTTCCTCATCAGAAAGTACAGGGGCACTTTAATGATGGTGGCTGCTGTTGATCCTGAGAATCAAATAGTACCCCTGTCCTTTGCTTTGGCGGAGGGAGAGAATAATCCGTCGTTGTCATGGTTCATGAGGCTTCTACGTACCCAGATCCTTGGGGTATCTTGCACCATATGTGTGATCTCGGACCGACGGCATGTATTCTTCATGCTGCTAATGAAAATATCGAAAGATTCCCGCCTATAGTGCATAGATGGTGCATGCGTCATTTTGGCGCTAATTATTGGTGGCGACAGAGGAAGGAGGTATGTGACAAGGTGAAGGCACTATGTAATGTACGTACAAAGTATCGGTTCGAGGAGACATTGAAAGAGCTAGACAAGGTAATGAACAAAGCCGCTAAGGCATGGTTATATGACTAGATGCAACAGAAGGAAAAGTGGGCATTAGCATTTGACGAGGGTGGAATTAGGTATGGCATCATGACCACCAACGCGTCCGAGTATTTCAACTATGTGTTTCGTGGAGTACGAGGGTTGCCAGAATCTAGGATTGTTGAGTTCTCGTTTCTCAAGTGCAACGAATATTTTGTCAAGGGGTGGGAGCTTGCACAAAGAGATATACTTGAGGCTGGGGTGTGGGGAAAGGCAGTCGCTGAATATATTAAGGAGGAAGAGGAATTTTCCCAGGAGCCGACCGGTGAGGGTTATGGAAATAACAGGTATATCTATAATGTCTGAGGGATTGGTGGCACAACCATGGGCGGGGAATGTTATGGTGGACGGAACTACCGGGTCGATTTAGACAAAGTTGAGTGCAGTTGTAACGTCCCTCAGATCATGCACGCCCCTTGCTCTCACATGATAACAGCATGTAAGATTCGCGGATATGACTATTTAGCTTCGAGATATATGTCTCCATTGTACCTCCGTTCAAACACCATATAGGTGTAGGAGAAGAGTTTTGAGCCATATCTTGACCCTTCACAGTGGTCCCTATATCATGGACCTGAGTATGCCCCTAATCCAGACCTTAAGAAGTTAGGGAAGGGTAGAAGAAAGAAGAAGCGTCTAAAGGGAGACATGGACGCTATGAGGGGGTACGGTGCTGACATGTATGGAAGGGGAGACTTCAACAAGACACGTGGTCAAAATTTGTGCTCGATTTGCAAAGAACCGGGTCATAAGGCTAGCAGGCATAGAAGACCTAGGCAACAGGTCCATTTATATTACTTTTTTCAGATAATGTATGTTGTTTACTTGAATTTGTACTTAGCCAACATATTTGTTTATATTATGTTTTGATATTTGTTATTGTGTTATTAATGTTCATATTACATTCATTCATTAGTATCATTTGCACTAACTTGTTTTATATTGATGGCAAACAGGATGGCTCCAGTACAGCACCCGGTCCACGCACTCCTTGAGTACGAGTATGACAAGGAGCACCGGGGTGCTTACCATGAGTGCAGCGCCACGAACAAGCCCATGCCGCTTCTGAGGCCACGCACTCACACTCGGCAGCTTTGGTGTGACGAGCGTTTCATGCCTTACATACGGCATGCCGGCTTCATCGAGATAGTACGTGTGCTACTACACGGACTTCCGCCCCTGATCCCCTCACTTCTTTCAGTAGCTATGGACAGGTAACAATATCGTCTCTTGTTCTTTTACATCAAAAACTATAATTGGCGCAGTTAACTTAGTTTTATTTTTGGTGCATAGATGGAGGCCCGAGACTCACACGTTCCACCTTCCTTGCGGGGAGATGACCGTCACACTAGAGGATGTGAAGGCAATAATGTGCCTACGTATTGGTGGCCTTTGTGTCACTAGGGTCGTGGACAACGACAACTAGAGGGAGAAGGTGGCCGACTTCTGTGGCTACCTTCCCGCAGACGACGAGCAAGCAAAGAAGCATAAGTAAACAGCTAAATTGTCCTTATTTGTCTTATTTGCAACAGTTGTTTTAGATTGGTATCCTCTAATTGCCTTCCAAATTTGTAGGAAAACTTCGGGTGTCACCTCACAATGGCTCATCGAAAGGTTCAACGATCCACTTGACGAAGATGCTGGGGAGGATACCATGGAAAGGTATGCTCGGGTGTGGCTATGACACTTCCTTGGTACTTTTTTGGTTTCTGACGCGTCGGGTAACGTGGTTAGCTAGATTTTCTGGGATATACTACGCCAACCATGGGAGAACATTATCGGCTACAGTTGGGGTAGCGTTGTTCTTGCATGGATGTACAGGCAGTTCTGTAATGTCTGTCGTCGCACGACCAATAACCCCTCATTAGGTGGTTGCTCCTACCTCCTCCAAGTCTGGTTATGGGAGCGGTTTCCCATGGGGCGGCCCAAAATACCTGAACGTCCTGTAAGTAATTTAAGATATTATGTAACTTGTAATTCCTTTTTTTTAACATGATGACTAACACTGGAATGTAATGCAGGGTTGGGATGCCCAGGATGCAATGCCCATAGCTTTGTGGGTTTGGAGTGAAATAGAGTTGGTCACAGGAAATGCAGAACACAAGTACAGGGAGTACACCGACCTGTTTGAAACCATAACACACCTACAGGTTTGTTGAATAATTTAATTTGTATGATTTCTATTATTTGCATAATATTTTAATTCTATCTGAGTTTTTGATATTATGTGTAGATCACCTGGGAACCTTGGGAAAATGACGAGTATCATGAGTTGCTCAGTCCACAGTGTTGGGAAGAGAAGGACAAGTTTCGGTGCGACGTCCCGCTTATTTTCTTCCATTTGGTTGAGATGCACTATCCCATCAGGGTTTGTAGGCAGTTTGGCAGGCTTACAGGCGTCCCACCACCGTTGTACTCCACTAGCCAGCAGCTGCATAGGTGATCTATGTATATTTAATTAGAATGTTGCCTAATTAAATTTTGTCAGCTCTAACTAATCATACATTTACTGCAGTCTTGATCGCAGGTTGAGGAAAAAGGAAAAGGATTGGCGTGTGATACACGTAGAATACATCCAGAGGTGGGATAGGTAGGAAGGAGTACCGTTTGAACAAGGCTCGCCACACAACCCACACGTCTTCAACGAGTACCTCAAGTAGCTTCACAGGTCCACACATACCAATTTGAAGCAGGCTTACAAGGAGCGCGCCCTTCGTGAAGACTCTGATGGCGACATCATCGAAGATGCGTACGATCGAGCCACTAGAGACGAGACGTAGCCATAGAGAGCCCCCTTCATAGATATGTGGTAAGTTTTACTAGAATTCGTTCATTGTTATTATTATAAATTCAAAACTTGCAACAATCAGTTGATAATCTCGTTTTTGTAAATAGGCTACACAGTTGGCGAAGTTGTCTAATGAAGCGGAGAAGGCTCTATACGAGAACCGGAACCGGAAGCATCGGTGAGGGGTGCGCTTGAGACATTTGTGCATGTAAGCATAACATTCTAATTCTCTGCTTGTTTTTCTTGTACTCACAAATGTAGATAAATATATCTTAACTAAAAATATGTACGTGCAGAAAATGAGTAGGAGCTTGAAGAAATTGTCTCAGAAGTAGAGTTGCATGGACACTGAGTGGGTGCCTCTGGATATGCCTCCTCGTCCTTCTCGTGCCTCAGCTTCAGAGTCTCTGAGGACGTCAGGTGCTTCTTCGGACCCCGTCACTGGGTCCACTTTGAGCATGCGCATACCGTCACAAAAATCCGGCAAGGCAGCAGTACAAGAGGAGGAGGAGGACTCATATGAGGCCTCAGACTCAGAGTCAGATGAGGACCATGCACCGGGTTTTCGTATACACCAGCATGGGCCTTCGCACCAAGGACCTTTCTAGCAAGGTTTGTTTCAGCAGGGTTGGGCTGAGCAGGGTACGTCTCAACATTGTGTGTTTTATTCAGAGTCATATCAGTAGGGTCCATCTCAACAGAGTCCGTACGGGCCGTACCAGCAGGGCATTTTCTAGTCGGGGCCATATCAGCAAGGGTCTTCGCAGCTCAGGCCTTTCCAGCAGGGCAACTTCCAGCAGGTTCCTTTGTAGCCCAGCTTGTACCAGCCTAGCCCCTACAACCAGAGCCCGTACCAGCAGAGCGCGTCCCAGCATATCCCTTATCAGCAGGAAATTGGCATGTCCCAGCTATTTGATGCACCTTTCAAGACCCAAGAAGAGGAACAAAAATAATTTCCTAAGTTCTTGTATGTAACACTTTTCTAATAATGCAAAACTTGACCGTATATTTATCTTGAGTTCTTGCAAAGACCGATGAACATGCAGGGGATGAGTCATGCCGAGGGACAAAGGCGACAGCAATGTCAGCGGAACCACAGTGATGTTGGGATGCCCAACGTGTTGCCTACACATCCGAAGAGACGGAGGCGACCAAGGAACCCTTATAATCCAGGGGCATAGAGTGCACATAAGTATACAAATGCTACCAGTAGTGTTTTATTCATGTATGCATATGTGATCTATGTATTTGACAATGCCAATGCTAATGTAGGTTGGTAGGCCACTAAGTGTTGAACCAAGTCTTGCATGGTAGGCTAGGACGAACATCAACTGTTGCATGGAAGACAAGGATGAACAACATTTATCGTTTTATCGTTGTAATAGGACAAAACGTATCTTTGCATTGAACTTTTGTATTTCTCAGTGCAACACGTATGACACCTTATGTATCTTTGCATTTAACGTATCAAGTGTGTTGAATGATGGATTATATTGAAACTTAGCTTCAGCAATGACGTCATTCAACTATTTGTATTGAACAAACAATGATTCTAGTTGGCCTGAGCAAGGAACATGCAATTATAGACATACAAGCGCGTCTGGTTGGCCTGAGCAAGGAAGTAAGCCGTAGTTGGATTGCACATCACATTCGCACAACACTACAGGTTTAGTAGGGTCGTCCTCCGGCTCCACATGCTTCTGTTTTTCCTTCTCTTTTTCCTTTGGCTTCTCTGGCCACAGATCCTTAGGACCATAGAGTCATTCGTTGAATCTACACCTAGGCATAGAATAATTCTAAAAAAATAGGTAAATAGGTATTAGTACATGAAAACAAAAAGATGAGACTGATATGAGAGTTTATCACCATAGAGTCACTTACTTCATGCTGGAGAGCACAAATGAACTCATTCGAATTGTTAGGGTTGATAACTACTCTCTCTCCGCAATGGCACCGAGGAAGCGACTCCAGACGTCTAGCTGCGGCATAGGTCTTCTTTTCATTCGTCATTGGAGGAGGGTTAGGCGGAGGTGGAACCCACCGTTTGAAGCGCTCGGGCTTGTTATGAAAGTTCCAAGTAGAGAAAAGAAGGATCCGAGGATCAAACTTTTCAGGACCATCAATTCACTGAAAGAAAAAACACCCCGTATAGTCCTACAAAATAAAATTATATGAAATAAAATTTTAACTGAAGAATAAATAAATGATGAACTAGAGGTAACGTAACAATTACTTACGCAAATGCGGCTGCATGTGTAGAAGTAACGAGACCTAGTGTTCGGATGCCTCGACTGTTGTATGTTGGCTGGAATATCACAATCACAATTAGGGACTGGGAGCCATCCTTGCTAGAACTGTCAATGTACAATTCCCTAGGTCGACCACATTTTTTCCAATATTCCGTACGATACAGGTCTTCCATCTAACAACATCAAATAAAACAACGATATGTATGTATTAACAAAATAACATATAATGCAAATATAATAACTAACTACACTAACTAAGCTAAACAAAGTTTACTGACGAGTTCACTCCCTTTATTAATGAAAAAAACTCAACTACAAATACCTATGAAACTAACCTTATTAATCAACTAACTCAACTACATATTTAACCAATTATTCTAACTACAACTAAAGTAAACTATACTACTCACTTTACTAATTCAACTAACTAAACTAACTATGCTACTAACCTTTAGAGCACTTGGGGCGGCTGGGGAGGGCGGGGCAGCTGGGGAGGGCGGATGGCCGGCCAGGGGGCGGCAGCGGCGTGAGAGGGGCGCTCGGCGGGCGGCTTGGGCGAGCAGCAGCAGCAACAACAACAAAGCGAAAGAGGGGGCGAGAGAGAGGGAAAGAAGGACTTACCGGTTAAAAGGGTTTCTCCTTGCCGCTCCATGATCTGCGGAGCGACATGGCTGCCGCTCCGTGGCTGGGGGAGCGACAGACCTGCCGCTCCGCAGATCATGGAGCGGCAAGGGAGGGCCCAATTCATGCCCGTTGATCGGTCGTGCCATATCGACAAGCTTGTCGCTCCACCATGCATGGAGTGGCAAAGTTGAAATGCCGCTCCGTGAATGGTGAAACGGCCAAAAGTGTTAGAAATAATAAAAAAGTCAACGATGTTAGATTTAAAGATAGTTTTAAAAAAGTGTTAAAATTAAACAAAAATTGTGTCTAACGGGTTAAGCGTACGAAGACGAAGTGCAGGAGAACAGTCTCGTACACCGACAGTCCGGTCCAACGTTGTGACATGGGCACATGGCGGCGGCGGCGGCGGGTTGCGGTGCCAGCACCGTGACCTAGATCTCGCGGCTCGTGCTCAGCGGTCCACCTGCCTGGGGGGCATATCTGGGAACGGAGAGCGCTGGGTGACCGCCGCCGCCCGCTCCATATCTGCCACTGATAGGGGGCATTGCTGGCTGCGAACGTCGTCAGACCCTTACCGTGTGTTTGGTTGGGGTGATGAGGTGGGATGGGATGGGATGGGATGGGATGGCCCCGGGACCAACGTTGTTTGGTTGGGAGAAGTAGTGGAGCGAGGACGCCCCCCACGGGAATATTCGCTCGAGATGCGGGGTGACCCCGTCCCCCAAATTTTCACGGACGGGGTCCGTCCCAGGTGGGACAACGTGGACGAGGGCTCTCGCGGTCGCGTAGAGGAGCCGGACGCGGAGGTGACGCAGAGACGAGAGAGAGGAGCCGCGCAGTACACCGCCATGGGGAGCTCCGGCCGTCCGTCGTCGCGGCCAAGCTCCGCCCCGCCCTGTCTCCTCGCGAGCAAGCGTACAGCGAGCTCCGCCCCGTCACCTCGCCGGGGACCTCCATCCCGCCACCTGCAGGCGAGCTGTGCCCCGCCACCGCTGCGACGAGGTCGCCGGAGAAGGAGCTGGAGAAGTCCGGCCGTCTGCCGCCGCGCGGGCGCGGCCGAGATCCGGTCCATCGCTGCCGCCTCCGCCCGGCCCCGTCTCCTCGCGGCGAGCGCTCCCTGAGGTCCGCCCGAACTCCATCCCGCTCTGCCCCGTCGCCGCTGCGACGAGCTCGCCGGGGAAGGACGCGGAGGGCGAGCGGGCGGGTCATGCGCGGCTGGGCTCTCGTGCGGTTGGGGGAAAAAAGAGACACAGGGAGAAAAAGAAAAAGAAAAAAATGATAAGTGGGCCCCACCTGTCAGTTGTTTATCCCAATTTTGTTGCCTCTGAACCAAACAGAAAACAGGATGGTCCAAGCCCAACCAAACAAAAAATGGAATCATCTCATTCCATAAAACAAAGTCATGACCGTCTCATTCCACCTTGATTCCCAACCAAACACAGCAGCAGCAATACGAGGAGAAGATCACTATTCTTCCTTGTCTTCTACTCTTCTTAGTTGGTAAGCAGTTAAGGACATTATTATCCATATTTATTACTGATTCCATGTAATTTTTTCACATTCGTGAGACCACACACAAGGTGTATTCAGAATTTCAGATAAGGAAGCACACCTAGGTACGGTTTTTTCACTACTGGTAAGTTGAAGATGATTACATCTAAGTGTACAAGTACAATTACATGCTACAACTCATATCATATAGTGACACGTTCAAATGCACACCATTTACAGATAATTTACATCAGTATAAACACCCAAAACTGTACTTCGTACCAGCCACATATCAACTGATACGAGGGCCTGGAGTGTTGGTCTTTTGCTTCATTTTTCCATCAAGAAGTAAATTGTCAACTGAATGAAGTTGTTGTAGCATATGTTTTATTTGACCATTCAGTCATCGGCTGACAGGAGGGTCTGGACTGCATATTCCATTGTTGGTCTTTTGCTTCTGTCTTCCTCCAAGCAGGAAACTGCCAATTTGATTAGTGCTCTTGCTTGGAGATAGTTGACCGGACGATTCAATTTCGAATCCACGAACCCATCAATCCACGATTCTTCCTCCCCTACAAGGTTAGCAGAAAGCATCCTGACAAGCTTTCTAAGCATATTATGCACCTCATCTGGACCTTCCACCGACTCCGAAACTCTAGTGCCTGTCAATAACTCAAGAAGCACAACCCCGTAACTGTATACATCAACTTTTGCTGTGATTGGGAGACTGGAAACCCACTCAGGTGCAATGTAACCTAGTGTTCCTCTTACATGGGATACATTCTGGGTGGACCCTCCTCTGTTTAGTAACTTGGCCAACCCAAAGTCAGTGATCTTGGGCTCAAAAGATTGGTCTAACAGTATGTTCTCAGGTTTCACATCACAGTGGATAACCCACTCTAAGCACTCATGGTGAAGATAGGCTAACCCTTTTGCAACACCTAACGCAATATTGAACCTTCCCTTCCAGTCCAATAAGATATCACTTTTTTCATTGAACAAAATGTTAGCCAGTGATCCATTCTCAACATATTCAGAGACCAACAACCTATGAGATCCTTCTGAACAAAAGCCCCATATCCTCACAAGGTTCATGTGGTTGATCCTCCCAATTACACTTAGCTCAGCTTGAAACACTTCCTTGCCTTGCCTTACATTTTCCAGCTTCTTCACAGCCACTTGCCTATCATCTTCTAGGACACCTTTGTACACTGTGCCAGATTCTCCCCTTCCTATCTCAACTTTAAATTTTCTGGTCGCCTTCGCAAGTTCTCTGTAACTATATCTTCTAAAATTACTAGTCATTACTTTGTAACCTTCCTCAGCTGCCCATAATTCTGATGGCCTAAGCTCTCTTCTCAAAACAAAGAACCATGCAAATGAAATAAAGGAAACTTCAACAGCAAAAAAAGCAGCTATGAACCCATAGAAGTAAAACCATTTTGATTCTCCTCCACTGGTCTTATGCACATCTGGAAATGGTTCTCTGATGCTTTTGTTCATCTGATCACAGTCAAGGCGATGGGGCACAGAATTGAACACATCAGAATGTGGAATAATGACATTTGAAACATTAACCCTTGTTGGAAGCTTGAGATATATTGTTCGTACATCAGATGTTGGGTAGGTTCTTCCGCTGAAAAGATAAGCTTTTGGATAGCATGATCCTGTACCTTCCTGATATTGAAAGCCTTTACAGGTGCAGTCACTGATGCAAATATTCCTACAAGTTTGAAGAGAAACTGAGAGAAGATGTTGCTGATCTGACCCCCAAAAATCCGTATTGGGAAGTTTCACAAATTTCATAGATTTGTTGTCATAGTGATCACAGGTTATGTTGACAATGGCCATACAACCTTCAGTCCAATTACCTGGGTTTCTCATCACATAACCTGGTGGGCATGAACATGAAGGTTTAGGTGAGTAATGGCAGATTCCATTAGGACCACATAAACCATGAATATTGCAAGGTTGGGACATTGCTACCATTGAAACTGACCATGACCCATCTGTATTATTCAGGCTATACAGACGGAGATTACCATCAGGGTCAAGAGTTAGCCTTCTCTTAATGTCTGGTCCTGCATCAGAGGCCACAAGTGGTTGACCATCAGCAAAGTCGCTCGATGCAAGCACCCCACTATCACTAAGGATCCCTAGCCTTGTACTGTTATACTGGTTTCGACCATCCTGGTAGAGATTTTGATCAGGGTCTGGCCAGTATATGTCTGAAACTTCAGGCACATCGTATATAAGTGATAGTACTGAAAGATCACTGAAACGGAAGATATAGTTACCAGTGCTATGCGATTGAGTTGTAGGGACTAATTTGGTTGTAGCAGTGATGAGCTGTGTTGGTAGGAAAGTGTCTGTTGGTGAATCAAAACTTTGCCAGATAGTGTTACCTCTTGAGTCCTCAATGATGAGATTCCCAGTGTTCAAGAGCCGAGCATGCTGAACATTTGTGAAGTTGCCATCAGCTTGCCACATGACTGCGCCATCATAATCCGTAAGTACCATGTTGCCATCCTTATGCAAGGTTATAGCCGACCTCCTGGCGTGGACAGGATGGTCAGGGTTTGCACTCCAGACAATGGTCTTGTTGGCTGCCTTTGAGTACCATATTGAGAATGTGAAGGCATCAGTATAGACTTCGTAGAAGCCACAGGAGAAGGTCCCATCTGATGATTGTAAGATGCTGGTTTCGTAGGATTCAACTCTCAGAGAGGAACCCAGTGATAGAGTGTCACGGGATGCAACTCTTGGGAATAGAGCAATGAAAGAGAGGAGGGAAGCAGTAGAGAGGAGGAGAGTTGCAAGAGAATGAGGCATCGTTGCAGAGATGGTTTTTCGACAATGAATGCACAACTACTTATATTATATCCATCCTGAGAGCGAAACATCATTCCTGGTCAAATTTAGAGTGCTGTGGAGTTCAAATTGTTTAAGTTTTCTTATGTGCATTCATGGTGAACTATACGGGAGTCTCTAACTGACAGTTGTAGTCAACCTTTGCTACTAGAGCTCAAGAAAAGTCCATACGGAGAGCGACATTCCTTGGACAGTTCATGCAACCTAAGTGGATCCCTCGTGCCACTTTACAGCTAAGAGATGATGGCTTCTATGCGATTGAACATTCAAATGAATTGACCATAGTTTGTCTCGCACACTTCGGGAGTGAGGATAAGGTCAGCATGGCAGCTTTCATTTCAAGCGGCGATGTCGACACTTTGGTGAGTAAATAACCAGCATAGATGTAGTTGGATTCACATCAATCTACATATGTTAAAGTAGATTAGATTGAAACTTGAATTAAATTTTATCTTAATTATGGAGGATTGAGCTGTATAAAATAGTGGTGTGGAGACAGTCGAAGATAATATTGTCGATTTTTTAGATTGACCGAATCTTTATAGATGGTATAAATAAAATACTTCATTGCTTTTTCTCTCTCACTGTCTCACATGACGTGTTAGGATAGAAGGAATGAGACATACCAAATGTTGACAGAGGTGTTCGGCAAACAGCTAGTGAATGAACGCGGTCGTGGCAAGTGGCTGCCTAGTTTGTCCGCATCTACAGACCTATGGAAGTAAGGTTGGAAAATAAAATGGACGTCCCAATTATTCGGCTTAGACATTTTCTCTACCCCTCCTTACCCTAAAAAAAATATGGACACCTTGCTCTCTTCGTTTGAACTACTCTTATCATATTTCAATTTATTCTCTCATAGAATACTATTCAATCAGTCAGAATCAGCCGACTTTTGTATCAACTGAACACTTATGTCTTTAAATTTCAGCGACGGTCCTCAAACTTGTCTCAGGTTCTCATATAGGTCTCGTATATTCAAATTGTATATTCAGCCTCCTAAACTTGTCCTGAATTACTTTTAAATTACACATTTACCTCTCAAAACTTGTCCTAAGTTCTCATTCTAGTAAAATATTGCAAAGCACATACTCAACTTCTTAAACTTGTATTACTGTATCATCCCAGACCATACTCTTGCCTCACATTACATTACATGTGTCCACCACTCTCATACAGCCACACCGCCATACATAGTGTTCTTTCATCCATAGTGGTGTATTGCATGATGGCTGGGACGTTTTTTTTTTGAGGAAACAGGAGGGGCTGGAAAGCCCCTACTGAAGAAATTTATTAAGCAATTAGGAAGATTGCCACAAGAGTTACAAAGAAACAAACAAGAGAAGGGTCGGACCCAACTAAGAAGGGTCTAAGAAACAAAGAAACAAACAAAAAAGATCAAGAAAATTAAACAACTTGCTCTAGCCATAATTGAATAGCCGGAAAGTATTTCTTTTTTGCTCTCCAGAGGAGTTGGCCAAATGAGAACTTGAACAATTCTAAGCAGCGTAGGCAGTCCACTTGTATCCCTCTGAAGATTGCATCGTTTCTAACAGACCAGATGCTCCAGCATATGAGAATGATGATTTCCATAGAACATGACATTGAGCTGTTGCTTTAAGCTTTCAAATCTTTGGGTAATGTCAGGGGTGCTAATGATTGTTAGTCCAATGAGACTCCAACAATCTCTGGAAAAGGTACACTTTGAAAAAAGATGGTCAACTGTTTCTTCTATACCATGAGTGCAAAGAACACAACTGAGAGAAGGTATCTGCGTATGTCTTCGACTCAAGATGTTACGAGTACTCAACCTGTCCCTAATTAGAAGCCAGAAGAACACCTTGTACTTGTGCTGACACGAAGATCTCCAAATCAGGTGAGCATCAGACCGACCCATCAATATTCTGTAGGCCTTTCTAGAGGAGTAAAAATTGCTTCCCCAAAGATAGGACCAGATATCATTTCCCTGAAGATGCTGCTGCTCCTGAACTGATACTGCAACCTGCTAAAACTGATCAAAAGCTTCCATAGAGAAAGGAAGGCTGAAGAGTTCAGAAAAGTTACTGGTGCGCATTGCACCGCTCAGGGAAATAGAAGGCTTCCTAGCAAAAGAGTACAACTCAGGGAAGGTTAGCTTGAGTGGTTGACCAGCCCAACAGTCATCCCAGAGAAGACAAGAAACACCATTTTTAGCAATGACAGAGGCCAGACCCTTGGGAGCTTGTGACTTATGCAAAAACCTAGCTTCCTAAGGTCTGCTATGCCATTTGATTGTGCTTGCCCTACTGCACATCCCAGTTGGTCCTTCGTCGTTGTGGTCTTCCTAAGTTTCGCTTGACTTGCTCCCGCTCCACCTTAATGTGGCGTTGGCTCCTGCTTTGTGGTAATCGTATATTCAATGCCACTACCACATTTCTTCCTCCTCCCTATCTTGTAGGAGCTCATATTCATTCTTTTCATCTCCTCGCACTCATTTCCCTACTCTCCCAGCCTTCTCACCTCCCTCAGCAACAACAGTGCCGTCATTATAGCATAGTAGGGTGAGTGTAGCACGCGGCGTAGCGGCACGAGCAGGCATGGCATGACCTGTGTCAGCGTGGGTATGGCACCACACTAATGATTCAAGATAGGCAGGCACGAGGTAGTAGGGAAGGCATGGTGCAACACTACATGGCTATGTTGGTAAGGAGCGCATGTGTGGCATGATGGAGGTGAGGACTGTGGTGCGAGGCTAGATTGGCTATAATAGTATAATAATACAACTTTAGAGATATGAGTGTGCAATTTAATAATTAGAGGACCGGGATGAGAACTTAAGATAAGTTTAGAGAGTTGAATGTGCAATTTAAAAATATTTCCTGGATGAACTTAGGACAAATTTAGGGAGCTAAATGTGTCATTTGAAAGTACTAGGACCTAGATAAGAACTCAGGACAAGTTTGAGGACTCTTTATATATTTTTATATGTTCACGGCATAATATTTATTTTTTAAGATAAAACATAATCATATTGTGTGAAATGATAAGGACTTTTAAAATAGATGGTCAAAGATAGCAATATTTGACTTGGAATAGAAGTATAGAACTAATGTGACATTTAAAAAAAGAAAGGAGGGGATATTATTTTTAACATGTAAGTATATAACAAATGGAGTATAGTGCTGTGAATGAAACCATGTATTGCTTTACAAGATCTAGCAAGTAGTAAATAACAGATATACGAAGGCAACCTAGTTTTTCACAGAAAAAGAAAATACTGCACGTGCCCAGAAGCTTTGCGCGTCGCGCCCGCTGATTAGCAGCACATGGGTTGAAATGAAAAAAAAAAATAGTGGGGATGGTCTCTATGGAGCAACCCGGGCATCTACTGCAGCCTAATCTTGTTCTAGGGCACACAAAAAAAAAGTAATTAATACCTTTAAGCAAGGCTATATCATCTTAGCATTCGATCTACCCTAAGGCACCTCAATCTACCTTAAATAGTCAGTAAAGCACTTAGCGAAATACATGCATGATTTCATTAGCGAACACTTTCTTAAAGGATATTATTGACTATTAAATTACCACCTTAGTATGTAAGTAAATGCTAAATGTAAGGTATAAGCTATAAGACACCACCAACTTTGTTTGTTGGTGATGTCTATGCTTTATAATTGTAACTTGCAATGGTTTTCAATTAACTTAATGATTAATAAAAAGGTGTGTGTACCTCCACGATACTTGAGTAATAATTATTCACACAAAAAATAATAAGCCAGACCCCATTTTTCTTTATGAAGAATAAAATAAGGTTAAGTCAAGTTAACTAAATTATATAAAACCTAAATTAAATTTTTTTTTCGTGACCATGCTTAGCATGTATATTATTAAGGAGTTTTACAAAGGTTATCACTGATTAGCCTTGCATGCGAGCGGCACACCAAGGCTCTCCAGAGACCCTGCAAATAAACTGAAAATACAAATCACAACCGCAACTCTCAAAAGGGTCTATTACATGATACTAACTAGTGGCCTGTTCGTTTGGCAGGATTATCCACTGTTCTGGAAGGATTATGCACTGTTGGCTGATTTCTTGTGAGAGAAAAACATTGTTCCGACTGGATTTAAGCCGGCTGAAAAGTCAAGCGAACAGGCTGGGTGAGTGCCCGGGCGTTGCAACGGGACAAAAAACTATACGATTCAAAAACTTATACAAACTCTTATATTTACAAGCTTCACGTCAAAGAAACAAACTCTTACATTTATTTACAGCTATAGTATTGCGTATCCGACTCATACTAAATACAAAGGCAATCAGTTAACTATGACATTGCCTATCAAGGGGCTCACATCTAAACAATTACCAGTAGAAGGATGCCTTAGCTCATCACAAACTTTGAATTCTGTAATCTACACTTACTTTGAACAAGGCCAATCTGGCATGACAGCTCAAGTGCCTGAGCAGTTTCATTGAATCATTTTTCTGAAACTACTAAAATTGATGCAAATCTGTACTGATCAGTTTCATGTTTGTAAAAGGATATTAAGTTTTCCGTTACTAAGCATAGAACTTTTCACCGAAATATCCAGAAAAGAAACACCATATAGTGATGCCATCGGAGAAATTATCTCTAACACCACAAGATTTCCAGGTTAAAAAAAGATTATATCAGTTTTCCAAATGTTTGCTTTTAAACCAGACACATTGTTTGATGTAGAGGACAACAAAGCGGATAAACACCATGGATGGCTGCCAGGAAACAGCACTGGCCAATAATATTGCAGCCAGGAAACACTTAGCGCTAAAGAGAGACACACAGATCGCAGAGGTGCATGGTGAAGTGCCAAAGAAACCTTATATGTCAAAATATATGACATACATGCATGTCCAGAATTCCCTACAAGGCCAAAGAAATACAGTAAATAGATTCGACAAATCGGATACCAAATATACAAGCTAAAAAAGGGCAACCCTCGCAAATCAGGATACACCAAAATATCAGTACATGTTTTCTACAGCAAAATCCACCTGGCAAACTGATATATTGCACAGTAGTCCTGTCTCGATAAATATGAGGACCCAATAATTTATGGGAATGGGGAAACAGAATTAGAGGAATATACATGCCATGCTTTCAAGAATAGAATCTCATGCTTTCATGAATAGAATGTCATGCTTTCCATTAGAAGAACTAATAATAAGATTAAAAAAGGGAGATAGAAAAGATTAACAAAGCCTAACACTGAGGCAACAAAGAAACCATCCATTTCACATCAGACATGTAACAACTATTTGATAAATCCAAGATGTCGCTTTACATACAGAATCATAAGTAATTGTAGCATTTACTTATCATATCATATCCAGTAAATGAAAAGGAAAAGGTATATATATCAACCCAATGGTGTCCATATGTGATTTCCTTAGTAAGTTTTTTTCTCTCCTATTGTAGAATATGGGATGATATTGCAGGATTATATATGGTCCCACCTGATCTCAGACCTGTCCCTACCATACAATGTTCAGTTCGGTTGCTATACCAGATCATGGATTTGACTGGAGTTTCACGAACAAACAAACAGTCATCTAAGCTGCTTACATGATGTGAAGATAGTTTAAATGTGATGCAGTGCACTCTAAGCCCATGGTCATGTAGTGTGAAAGCCACATCTCTTCGATCTTACAGACACTAACATCCACACTCTTTGCAGTGGCAGCAATAGAAAACAAGTAGTTGTATTTCTTTGTCAAATTCAGATTGAACGAACTACAGCCATGTTCTCCAGAAGCTGAACTGTATTTACCTCCTAACTGTAGTGCATGTGCTTCCATCTGCAGAGCCAACCCACAGATGCTCCTGATGTTCTCTGAGATGTTGTCTAACCACTGTTTTTTATTATTTATTTTTTGGCAAATGTCAGCAAAATGTTGAGGCATAAAGTCCAGACAAATCATGAGTGCTCAAAGAACTTCTGCATACTGCACATTTGTGTTCAAAGAGGCCGACATCAAAGGGAACACCTCTGCCTACAAATATCTTGCAACTAATTAATATAATCATCTGCATATACCCTTGCTGCATGTACATACCAGTTTTCCTGAGTCTGAAGAGAACTGCGAGTGAAGTCACAGTTGGTGAAGCAAATACTCCAATCCACTGACACCTTTTAGTTTGCACTGCTTTCATCCTGCATCATTTTGACAATGTTTAAACAAAAAGAGAAAGTAGCAAACTACTGTATCAGATAAGAGAGTCAATCGACATTAACCATCGTGGTTACCAAAAAAAAAAATAGTATGGTGACCTTGACATGAAAATAATTAACCCCATCAACATTCTGTTATAGTAAAAAGTAAAAATACCAATTGTCAGATCAAATAGTAAGCAATGCACCAATAATGGTCAATTATATACCAGTTGTCAGATAAGAGATGGAGTTCACTGTCTTTTCATACACATATGGACACACTGCTATTCTTTCAGTTCAATAAATATTTTATATGGCAATGTGTACTGTTTAAAGTCAAAGATTAAATTTACCAACATGATCCACAAAAGGCTTCATACACACAACTGATACAGAGACAACTGCACATCACACTACATTCCATTTTTCTTTGAAAATAGAAATTTCCTGTTAATCAGAAACATATGTAGAGTAGCTAGAGTAAACCACTGAAGGTTTCATACCAAGTTTTACTTCAGATCATTTTAAAGCATTTGTCCAAGAGAGTGCTTGGATCACATACAAGATGTATCATCCCATGTTTTTATTAATCATCAAATGGTCTATTAGAGATTGCACAATACCTGATTGTAGTAGATAATGGATGAGAACGTCTACATAACATGAAAGAAAATTTGACAATTATTGCACACAACTGAACTTCTACTGCATGTCCATCTAGATAATTCAACAATGGTTATTAAGTTTATAAATGCACACATTTCACAGATTCAGTGCTAGTTCCAATCCTATTAAACCACAAGCTTGCAAGTACAACATTCAGCTAACACGAGGGAAGCATCACAACTATAGCTAAGTTGTTTACAAAATTTGCAGTCAAAGTAAGAGATCAGGAGTAAGTAAGTAACAGATACGTATGAAGATTGGGGGCGCCTCCACTGACTCGTCATCGTTCCAGAACTTTACTTTCAAAAAGAATATTTACTTTCTAGAAATTGCAATGACGAGATCTGCAGCCATCCCACAAATGCCCACCCAATTTTTCAACCGAATCAGCTCACGATTGCAATGGTAAATGAAAAAGAAATTCAGCCCAGATCGGGTGGCAGGGGACGGGATCCAGATGTGGTCGCCGTGCTGCGACATCATGAAGAACGGTGAGATCAATCATCCACGCCGGCGCTTCTGCTGCCATGTCTTCTCGGTGCCGCATGTCACCACCTCTGCTGTTGATCCCCCTGATCAAGACATGGCGAGCTCTGAAAGGAGGCAAGGCAAGGGAGTAAGGCTTAAGAAGGTGAACACTAGAGTTGTTGGGCCTGAATGGGGTAATTGAGTAGTGGGCTTTTACCTAAGGCCTAGAAGTGGCCCTGTGCGGTCCAACGCGAAGGCAGCCACGCGGCTCCTTCTTGTATCGGAAGAGAGAGGAAGAGAAAGGGGGACTTGGTCATTTTCGGAAACCGAGCCTTGTTGCTGCGGCGGCGGCGAGCCCGGTGATTGCTGGTGTTCGAGACCTTGTTCTAATTACCTATCTATACAATTCAGTCGCTACTACTAGTAATCTGGTAACATCTGGTATCAGATCGCTGCGATCCTTAGCCACAAATTTTTCTCCAACTTGTTCCTTGAGTCTGATCTGGCGCTGTGATCCCTGACGGCTGGCTCTCTTCGCTTTCCGCTCCAGCAGCGTTGATCGCGAAGATCCGTAGGTCCGTGCTGAGGTTTGTGTGATCTTTCTCATTGATCAATCGGAGATTCTGGCAACCCATCAGTACCTCACACGGCGGCAGATGGCTATGGCGACGCCGGAAGAACAGCTGGGGCAAATCGTCGCCCTGCTGACCGAGAATACCAAAGGAATCACCGAGATGCGGTCCAAGATGAGGTCCATGAAGACGGACCTACTCACCTGGAAGCCCGACGTCAACAGCCACATCCATGAGCTCGAGCATGTGGTGCTGGACTTGGGGGAACGCATCGACAAAGTACTACTACTTCCGCATGCCATCCCCGTCGAGCCGGCGGACCGTGAGCAGAGGTGGTCGTCACGGCCTCCCCCTCTCTCACCAAGCCACTCCGCGAGGACCACTTCGCCTCGCAGGAGGGCAAGGTGTCGAGCTCCGCCCATCTAGAGCTTCACCGTCCTCGAGCGGCATCTGGGTCGTTAGACCGCGACAAGGGTTCTCCTTACCGGGGTGACGGCTTTGGGGCAGTGTACACTGTTGCCCCGAGCCATGCCCCGGTCACAGGTGCGATGCAATTCCAGAGCTCTGTTTTAGCTAATTTGGATGATCCAGTGCACCGTGATCGGTTTATGTACCACCCTGTCCACCCCCCCGATACCCAATGTTGAGTTTCCTAGTTTTGATGGCTCTAATCCTAGGTTATGGGTCAAGCGTTGTGAAGTCTTCTTTGATGTTTATAGCACTGATCTGGCTAAGTGGGTTCGCTATGTCACTATAAGTTTAGTTGGCTCTGCAGCCCTGTGGTTTCAGACGGTAGAACATGTTGTCAAGTTCATGCCATGGGATACTTTTGTTATTACTGTCTGCAATAGGTTTGATAAGGATGAACACAATCATTTGATTAGACAGTTCTTTCATATCTACCAAACCACCAGTGTCACTGACTATATTGAGCAGTTTAGTGACATTGTTCACCAGCTTTTGGCCCATGACCCCTCTTTTTCACCTACTGCTATCACCAACCGATTTATAGATGGTCTCACAAAAGATATTCGAAGAGTTATCATGGTTCATAGGCCACAAGACCTCGATACTGCTAGCTCTTTGGCTCTATTGCAGGAGGAAGCAGCTTTGGACCAAGTTGCAAAACGACCAGAAGCTGGATTTCATTCTAAGAAGCCTACCTCTGATTTCTCCAAGTCTTCTACATATCATCGTCACCTTTCCAGGCAAGCTGACGAGAAGAAGAATGTTGATTCTCATCAACACAAGACCGCTGATGACAAGGTATCAGCATTGAAGAAATTCAGACGGTCCAAAGGCTTATGTTTCAAATGTGGTGAAAAGTGGAGTCCTCAACATACTTGCCCAGCTACTGTGTCTCTGAATGCTATGGAGGAATTATGGAAATGTGTTAATTCTGACGAAGAATTAACCACAACTTTTCCTCAATCCGACTCCGAAGAAGATCTTATGGCTGTATCAGTCCAAGCAGTTTCTGGTACAGAGAGCTTTCAAACCATTAGGCTCAGAGGCCACTTGACCAACAAGGAAGTCTTTATGCTAGTGGACTCAGGTAGTTATCATAGTTTTATCAGTGAAAGTATGGCTTCTTCTATTATTCCCTGGCAAGCACTACCTCAACCTGTTCCAGTCAGGGTTGCTAATGGAGCAGTTATCAGTTGTACACATGAGTTACCCAACCAGATGTGGGGTTGTCAAGGGCATACTTTCTACACTACATTGAAGATTTTACCACTGCAAGGATATGACATTATCTTGGGTATGGATTGGCTAAGTGCTCACAGTCCAATCCATATTCACTGGTTTGAGAGATGGATTAAATTCACTAACAACACAAGAGAAGTTAAGCTTCAAGGCATTCTACCAGATACTACTTTAGGAGCACCCATATCTTCTAACCAATTACAAGCTTTGGAAAGAACAGAGTCAGTTCTCTATCTAGTGCAAGTCCAAGAAACTGCACCTTCGTCTCGAGAATCAACTAGTATTCCAGAAGAACTGCAGAAGATACTTCAAACATTTTCTTCAGTCTTTTCACCACCCACAGACTTGCCTCCTAGTAGAGTAGGGGATCACTCCATACCCTTGCTACCTGGAGCACAACCCTTTTGTTTGAGACCTTATCGATATAACCTAGCTCAAAAAACAGAAATTGAGACTCAAATCAAGGAAATGCTCCACAAAGGATGGATCCAAGCTAGCACAAGTCCTTATTCATCTCCTATGTTGTTGGTAAACAAAAAGACAGGCGAATGGAGATTGTGTGTTGATTTTCGTAGACTTAATGCTCTAACAGTCAAAAACAAGTACCCTCTGCCTATCATAGAAGAGTTGTTAGAGGAACTGCAAGGAGCTCAATGGTTTACTACATTAGATTTATGTTCTGGATTTCATCAAATCCGAATGGCAACCGGTGAAGAATTCAAAACAGCATTTCAGACCCATAATGGTCATTATGAGTACAGAGTGATGCCTTATGGAATCACTGGAGGTCCTGGTACCTTTCAGACTGTCATGAACACTATATTGGAGTCACTCCTTAGGAAGTGTGTAGTTGTTTTTATTGATGACATTCTCATCTACAGTCAATCATGGGAGGAACATTTGGACATATTAGCCAAGTCCTTACACTCCTTCAGCAACACCAGTTACATGTTAAACTTGCTAAGTGCTCCTTTGCCCAAAAGCAACTGTGCTACTTAGGTCATATTGTGAATTCTCAAGGTGTGGCCACAGATCCTGCCAAGATTTCCATTATTTAAGATTGGCCAACACCCACCAATATTAAAGAATTGAGAAGCTTTTTGGGTATGGCTAGATATTACAGGAGGTTTGTTTCTCAACTTGGCCTCATTTCTAAACCATTGACCAATTTTCTCAAGAAGGGCCAGCTATTTATTTGGACTTCTGAAACAGAAGATGCCTTCCAAGCCCTCAAAACAGCCTTAGTTTCAGCACCAGTGTTGGCTCTACCCAATTTTGCTCACCCTTTTGTCATTGAAACAGATGCATCTGACAAGGGTATTGGGGCTGTATTACAGCAGCAAGGACACCCTATTGCTTATGTTAGTAAGGCCTTGGGTATCAAAGTTAAAGGACTCTCTACTTATGAGAAAGAATGCCTAGTTATTCTTATGGCAGTAGATCAGTGGTATCATTACTTACAGTCTGCCCAGTTTACTATTCTCACAGATCAGAAGAGTCTCACTAACTTAGATGATTAGAGACTATCTACCCCCTGGCAAAACAGAAAGGGTGGCTTATCTAGGCTTGTTAGCCCCTTTACCCATACCTGAAGGTGCTTGGCAAACACTAACCCTAGATTTTATTGAAGGGTTACCCAGGTCAGCTAGTTTCAACTGCATTCTAGTGGTGGTGGATAATTTTTCTAAATATGTGCATTTCCTACCTCTGTCTCACCCTTTTACTGCCTTTCAAGTAGCCTTGCTATATATGAACCATATCTTTAAACTGCATGGTCTGCCTACTGCAATAGTATCTGACAGGGATAAAGTTTTCACTAGCCACCTTTGGCAAGAACTGTTTAAACTGTTGGACATTAATCTCCAAATGAGCAGTGCTTACCACCCCCAAACTGATGGCCAAACAGAGAGGGTCAATCAGTGTTTAGAAACTTATCTCAGATGTTTTGTTCAAGCTTGTCCATCCAAATGGTCCAAATGGATTGCCTTAGCTGAGTATTGGTATAACACTTCCTTTCATTCCTCTCTTGGTCAGACACCCTTTCAGGTCTTGTATGGACATGAACCAAGGCATTATGGAATTGATATTTCCCAGTCATGCCAAAACACTGATCTTAATGGTTGGCTCAGTGAAAGAGAGTTGATGCAGCAACTCGTGAGGCAACATTTGCTCCGGGCTCAAACCAAAATGAAGTCTCAAGCTGATAAGCATAGTTCTCCAAGAGTTTTCCAAGTGGGAGATACAATTTATCTGAAAGCTCAACCCTATGTTCAGACTTCACTAGCAGTCGCTCCTCTAACAAGCTCTCCTTCAAGTATTTT
Organism: Microstegium vimineum; assembly: GCA_022036555.1. Taxonomy (NCBI): domain Eukaryota; kingdom Viridiplantae; phylum Streptophyta; class Magnoliopsida; order Poales; family Poaceae; genus Microstegium; species Microstegium vimineum. The sequence continues at coordinate 37,573,382 of CM039127.1, forward strand.
GGCCCTTTCACTATTCTGGAGAAGATCGGCATGACGGCCTATCGTTTAGCATTACCTCCTGATTGCCTCATACATCCGGTTTTCCATGTATCACAGCTCAAAAAGGCGGTTCCTCCTCTAACACCTGTCACTACTGAATTGCTAGATATTTCTAACCAGTTGCAGGTTCCACAGCTGATTCTCGATCGTCGCCTTCGTCAACATCATGACTCTATGGTGCCCCAAGTCTTGGTTCAATGGTCCTATCTTCCGGATGCTTTGACCACCTAGGAAGACGAAGGTCCTCTTCGATAGCAATTCCCCTGTGCACCAGCTTGGGGACAAGCTGGTTTTCAAGGAGAAGGGAATGTCACCACCTCTGCTGTTGATCCCCCTGATCAATACATGACGAGCTCTGAAAGGAGGCAAGGCAAGGGAGTAAGGATTAAGAAGGTGAACGCTAGAGTTGTTGGGCCTGAATGGCGTAATTGAGTAGTGGGCTTTTACCTTAGGCCTAGAAGTGGCCCTGTGCGGTCCAACACGAAGGCAGCCACGTGGCTCCTTATATCGGAAGAGAGAGGAAGGGAAAGGGGGACTTGGTCATTTTCGGAAACCGAGCCTTGTCGGCTGCGGCGGCGGCGAGCGCAGTGATTGTCGATGTTCGATACCTTGTTCTAATTACCTATTTATACAATTCAGTTGCTACTACTAGTAATCTGGTAACACCGCACTCCCTGGCTTCCCACTGTAACGAGACGTGCAGCGGCATTGGGACGGGGCAGGGTGCGGTTGCCGAATGCGTGGCGCTGGGAGCGGAGTGCGTAGGGACGGGGCGGGGGACGGTTGCCGGGGAAGCTGGGTGCGGGGCGTTGGGCGTGGGTGCGGGCAGCCGGGGAAGAGCGGCTGTGGGGCGGGGTGCTGTCGCTGGGGAAGCTAGGTGCGGGTGCGGGGCCTATCATCCGGTACATCATGGGAGTACGAGAACTTCGTTCAGTTGGCTGGCGAATCTATTGATGGGATGTTCACTCGCTTCCAATCTATCATCAACAAGATGCATGCTAATCGAGCCAACTTGCCCTATGATGATCATGAGATGGTGTTGACACCGTTTTTTCGGCATGTGTCAAATGAGCTAAGACTTGCGTGAATCGGTAGCCGTTTTCCATCGGCATTGGGAGGTCATCAGTCAATATTACCGATGAAGGTAGATGCTGCGAGAAGGTTAAGTCTGTTGCCGATGGAAGCTGGACGTTTCTTGCCGATATGCCAGTAAGGATGTTGCCGATGGGAGTTGAATGACTCTTGCCGATAAGAATTAATTGGTGAAGACAAGTTATCAGAAGTACAAGGTTCCTAATCGGGAAGTATTGCCGATGCCGATAGGCATGGAGTGCCGATGGGAACAAGGTGATGTGGCGGTTGACGTCAGCAAAAGAATGCCAGTGGCGAAAGAAGGAAATCGCGGACTAAGGGAGTCTGCCGATGGAAAGTTTTCATTGAAGAAAAGATATAAGGAAACTGGTAATTTTATACCAGTATTGTTATAGTGGTTTGAGTCCGACTCTTGCACGAGTCGTTTGTTTCCTCAAAGATAGGGTGGTCTGTTTAGGAAAATAATATTGTTATTTGGGTCCGACTCCTGCGCGAGTCAGTTATTTCCTTAAAATAGAGTTTTGTTTAAGAAAGATATGAGTCGTGTCTTTGTACAACTCTCCATGTGGGAGTATAAATATGTGCCCGAAGGCTGCGTGTAAAGAAAAAATCCAATCTATCAAACAAATCAATTTACTCTTATTCTACTTTTACTGCAATTTACCCTTTATTTGCATTAGATTTAGTCTATCTACGAGTTCTTCAAGTCTCGACAGGCTGCATCTCTTCGACCTCAGTCAAAACCTTGCAAGTTCCGCGTGGGAGTAATCTGAGCTTTGACATCCGGGCGCATCGCTGTTGTCTCATTCAGCTCTGCTCTAGTTATCCTGATCAATTCCGAGTCTTGACATCCGGGCGTATCGCCGTTGTCTTGTTTGGATTTTGTTCTAGTTATTGTCCTTGTCGATTAACTGGTCAAATCGACTGGCACACCTTTGGATATCGAATTCGGGTAATAGCCCGAGGTGTTCGCAGATCCTGACGCTTTTTGTGTCAACACCTCTTTTGGCACACCCGGTGGGACACGATTATACAAATTACACATCTATCATGGGTGATAACTCCGACGTTAACCAAAGGAATGTCATTGAAGTCTCTAAGGCCGATCTAAAAGATGATCATAGGCTGACCATGGAGCGGGCTATGGAGGAGTACAAGCATTTGTATCTGAAATCCTTCAGCCTAAGCAGGAGCGGCGAAGCAATCCAGAAGCAAGATCCGTCGTTGCCACGGCAGGTCACATATGATGCCAATCCTGGTAAGTTACAAGAGATGGTTAATTCTGCCTTAAATCAAGCATTAATTAGCCACTCCAATGTGTTGTCCAATACTGTGTACAACGCTGTTATGCAATCATTCAAGGAAGGACATGCACCTCAATATGTTGGTCCAGCGTATTATCAACCTGGATCGGCATCTACAAACCCATCGGCGGCCCTAATGGCGTCTTCCACTCCTGTGGATCCGTCTGCCGATGTGGCTACACCGCCAAGATCAAGTCTTGAAAGCATCATCAAGCTTAGTGTAGATCCGGCGGCATCGGCAATGTCAGAACCTGCTATCCAGAGTCATCCAGCGCCTGCCAACTGGTGGGGTTACGGTATGCCTTCAAATCCATCCGCTGGTTCTAATCTGGTATAGGGAGATAGTTCAGCTTGGAAGGGCTCTATGGCATCGGCAATGCAATCACAGCCGGTAATCCCTATGATGCATTATTTTACGTCCTCTCCAACTGTGCAAGCGCCATCAGAAGATTTTCAAGTCATTCCTAAAATACCTCTGATGCCACCATCGGCAAACTCTGTGCCGATGCAACACACTATAGCAACTGGAAGCCAACCTATGCTAGTAAATCCTTAGGCCGGGGTAATAGCACATCAAGGTAACCAATTTGTTGATTACTCCAAGGTGCGGGAGCAGCAGGTGCCAGTCATCTATCAGCCATCGGTAAGTCACATGCCGATGATTTATAATCCTGGATGGACTAGTCAGCCGCCGGTTCAATAGCCTGGCGTATTAATGTATCAGCATGGAAGTCCAGCAAACACTCAGAGTGGACCATCGATACAACAACCGATGAATATGATGACTCAACCTAATCTACTAAGTGTGCAAAATTACCCATCGGTGAGTCAGCCGATGCATAACATCCAGATGACTAGTGTTGTGCCCGTGCCAACTACTCCGAACCATCTTCTACCGATACTTGAAGGGGCGCATCAGCCGGCTCCACCAGTCAACAACCAACCAATGAGTCGGCAAGAGCAAGATGCATATTGGACTGATAAGATCCCCGAAGTAATGAAGGAACAATTCGACATTAAACCCAAGGTCAATACATATTCTTATTGGACCCCGTATCCTCCAGCATATGATTTGATTCCTCTCCCAAATCGGTATAAGGTGCCGGATTTTACCAAGTTCTCGGGCCAAGATGACACGTCAACGATGGAGCATATCAATCGCTTCATTATCCAATGTGAAGCCGCCAGCAGAGAGGAACTAAGGGTGAGATTGTTCTCATCATCATTGTCTAGATCGGCATTCACATGGTTTATATCATTGCCTCCAAACTCTGTAATCACATGGGCCGATCTAGAGAGGCAATTTCATAAATACTTCTTTGCTGACATACATGAGAAGAAGATTACCGATTTGGTTAAGCTGAGGCAACGTAATGACGAATCGGTGGAGAACTTTGTTCAGAGGCTGCGAGACGTAAATAACAAGTGCTACAGCCTGACACTTGAGGATCGGCAACTGGCAGATTTAGCTTTCCAAGGACTACTGCCGCATATCAAAGATAAGTATGCATCTCAAGAATTTGAGAGCCTAAGTCATCTGGTGCAAAGGATTGCCGATCAAGATGTCAAAGCCTTTGAACCCAGGAAGACTTGGAATAAGAAGGTGACCTTCATCAGGCAAGAAGAGGACTCTGGGTCAGATGTAGAGCTAAGCATCGGTGCTGCCGAATGGGTGAAGGATAAGAAATCTGTGTCTTGTCCATTTGGCCAGAAAGAGGATGAAAAGTTCACCTTTGATATCACCAAGGCCGATAGGATGTTTGACTTGTTACTTCAAGAAGGGAGGATCAAGTTGGCGCCTAACCAAGTAATTCCATCGGCCGAAGAGCTCAGGAAGATCAGGTACTACAAGTGGCACAATGCAACTTCGCACAGTACCAATGACTGCAAAGTATTCAGGCAGCAATTGCAGTCAGAAATTGAATCTCGACGAATCAAATTTGAAAATTCTAAAGTCCAGAAACCAATGAAGATTGATCAGCACCCGTTTCCAAATAATATGGTGGAAACTAGTGGAAAAACTAAAGTCCTGACATCGGAAGCTGCCAGGAAGAATGCGTTGGTAGATCCTAGCCATCAAGTAGCTGAGCACGACGAGAGGAGGTTTGCCGATGGCAGAAAGGGCAAGAGAGTTGCCGATGAAAATAGCAGTGCCAAGAGGGCTCCTGGTGTTATAATCACGCACAAGCAGCCAAGGCAAGAGTATCGGCAATCGCAAAAGGAGCGATATCGGCAGGAAGAAGAAGAGCATCAAGAGTGGCTTCGGCATAAGGACCACTGGAAGTGTCCCTTCTTCGTTCACTGTTGGGAAGAAGGCATCAAGCTACCTACTGCCGATAATTGCCCCGAATGCAATGAATATTACACTGCCGATCGGTCAGGTAAGAAACCTTGTTTTGATGATCGGGCATCCAGGTATGCCAGACCGCTCAGAGAGAAGAAATCGGCACATGACCGACTAGGGGGCAAGCTCAGCGCGCATAGCAGGCTTGGCAGGCGTGTTGATCAAGAGGAGCTTGAGGAGAGGGCCAATGCAAGAGTGCCTGATGAAGAAATATTCTCCAGAGATCCAAACATCGGGAGAAGTGTCGATGCAAGCAGTGGAAGGCAGCATTAGCCTGTTTGGAAAACTAAACTTCCTTAGTGGTGCCCTGAGGGTCTAACAAAGACTCAGAAAAGGAGAATCCAGCGCGAACGCCATGGCGACTTATATGACAGTGAAACTCCTTCAAGGGAAAAGCAGTGGAGGCCAAAGCGCAAGGATAGGGATCCATCGGCAGAAATCAATATGGTCGTCATATTGCTGATGGAGTTCATGGCGCCTATCCGCGATGATGAAGAGACTGCTGAAATGGCGCAATTGGTCTTGGATCCGATGGCAGCTGTCTTTGAGAAACATGCCGATGATGAAAGGCAGCATCTAAGGGCTCTGTTCGTTAAGGGCAAAGTGGATGGACAGCCTGTGACAAAGATGTTGGTGGATGGTGGGGCGTCAATCAACATAATACCATATGTCATGTTCAGAAAGCTTGGAAAAGGCGACCAAGACTTAGTCAAAATGGACATGAAGCTCAAAGATTTTGAAGGCAATGTGTCGCCAGCTATGGGAGCCGTATGTGTTGAATTGACCATCGGCAGCAAAACTTTGCCGACGACATTTTTTGTAATCAGTGGCAAAGGCACCTACAACTTGCTCCTAGGAAGGGATTGGATCCATGCCAATTGTTGTATTCCTTCCACCATGCATCAAAGCCTTGTGCAGTGGGTCGGAGACAAGATTGAAGTCGTCCGAAGTGAGACCCCATCGATCGTTGCGTCGGCAGAATCGGAAACTTATGAGCAAACTAGATGCATATCAGGTGAAGCTTGGGACACGGAGTTCCTCAAAGTTGCCGACTACCGTATTACACCGATCCAAGCAGTCGGTCCTGAAGAAGAGTTTTAATGTATCAGTTCGCTGATGATGGAAAATTGGGACAGGGCTTCACATCCGCTGATGATTTACTCGAGATAGACATCGGCGATGGTAGTAAACATAGGCCTACTTTCATTAGTGCTAAGTTAGATTCCCAATGTAAACAACGGTTGACTGATTTATTAAAGGAATACAAAGACTGTTTTGCTTGGGATTATACAGAAATGCCTGGTTTAGACCGATCGATAGTCGAACATCGGTTACCTATTAAGTCTGGTTTCCAACCACATCGGCAACCTGCACGCCGATGCAATCCTAATATTTTACCTGACATTAAGGCTAAAATTACAAAGTTAATTGAAGCTGGATTTATTCGGCAATGCCGATATGCCGAATGGATTTCTAATATGGTTCCTGTGTATAAGAAAAATGGAAAACTTCGTGTTTGTATTGATTTCAGGAATCTTAACAAGGCTACACCGATGGATGGCTACCCGATGCCCGTCGCCGATCTGCTGATTGATGCTGCTGCTGGACATCAAATCATTAGCTTCATGGATGGCAATGCTGGATACAATCAAATATTCATGGCTGAAGAAGACATATCCAAAACTGCTTTCAGATGTCCAGGTCAATTTCTGGGTTTCATGGTGCATCAGAGAGGCATCGAGATCGGCAGAAAATCTATTGATGCAATTAATAAGGTGGTTTCTCCTACGAACAAGACTGAGCTGCAGTCCTTGATCGGCAAGATTAATTTCATTAGAAGATTTATATCCAACTTATCTGGTAAGATTAAATCTTTTAGTCCATTGTTAAAGCTGAGAGCTGATCAAGAGTTTACATGGAAAGAAGAACAACAGTTAGCCTTGGAGGAGATCAAGAAATATTTGGTGAACCCTCCAGTCTTGGTTCCACCTCAACACGGGAAGCCTTTCAAGTTATATTTGTCTGCCGATGACGGTGTTATCGGGTCAGCCTTAATTCAAGAATTTGAAGGGAAAGAACGTGTGATATATTATTTGAGCAGAAGACTGGTGGATGCTGAAACAAGGTATTCGGCCATAGAAAGATTATGTTTATGTTTATATTTCTCTTACATAAAATTGAGGCATTATTTATTGTCGGCTGAATGCACTGTTATCTGCAAAGATGACGTGGTTAAGTACATGCTGTCGATGCCAATATTAAGTGGGAGAATCGGCAAATGGATTTTGGCACTTTCGGAGTTTGATCTGAAGTATGAATCGGCTAAGGCAGTTAAGGGTCAGGTGATGGCCGATTTCGTTACTCAGCATTGCAATATAGTGAGCTCTATAGAGATTGCTCCTTGGACTTTGTTCTTTGATGGGTCTACATGCAAAGAAGGAGCAGGTATCGGCATTATTTTAATCTCACCCCGCGGATGAAAATATGAAATTTCACTGCCGATTGTTGCTACTTCAACAAACAATCAGGCTGAGTACCAGGCTCTACTAAAGGGGTTGGAATTACTCAGGGAGGTACGTGTCGATGTTGTTAAGGTCTTCGGTGATTCTATGTTGGTAATCAACCAATTGATTGGGACATATGAATGCCGAAGTGAAGCCTTAATTGCAACCCATGAAAGGTGCTTGCAGTTATTAAAAGAGTTCAAAGAGTACCGCCTTGAGCATATTCCTAGGTTGCATAACGAAGAGGCTAATCGGTTAGCACAGAATGCTTCAGGATATCAGCCGATTCAAGAAGTCATGACATCGGTAATGGTTGCCGATGACTGGAGAAAAGAAATTGCCTATTACTTAAGAGATCCGTCCAAGAAAATTGAAAGGCGTCTAAGGTTCCAAGACACCAAGTATGTGCTCCTTGATAATGAGTTATATTATCGGACAATTGATGGAGTTTTGCTCAGATGCCTTAATAGAGAAGAATCAAAGGAGTTGATGGGCGAGATCCATGAAGGTGTGTGTGGAGCACATCAATCGGCATTCAAGATGAAATGGATGATAAGGCGGAATGGATATTATTTGCCGACAATTCTTGAAGATTGCTTCAACTATTTTAAAGGATGTCAGGATTGTTAGAAGTTTGGTAATGTCCAGAGAGTACATGCATCGGCAATGAATCCTGTAATCAAGCCTTGGCCGTTTAGAGGATGGGCTATTGATCTCATCGGCCAGATTTATCCGCCATCAAGCAAGGGGTACAAGTTTATACTAGTCGCTACCGATTACTTTACAAAATGGGTTGAAGCGATTCCTTTGAAGAAGGTGACATCGGCAAACATGATCGATTTTGTAAAAGAACATATTGTTTACCGATTTTGTATTCCTCAAACTATTACTACCGATCAAGGAACCATGTTCACATCGGGAGAGTTTGATGAATTTGCTGCTAGTATGTGGTTCAAGGTATTGAATTCTTCTCCTTATTATGCCCAAGCTAACGGTCAGGCTGAAGCGACTAATAAAGGAGTTATTAAACTTATCAAGCGCAAAATTGAAGAAAACACTAGAAGGTGCCATGTAGTGTTAAATGAAGCCCTATGGTCGTATCGGATGGCTTGTCATGGTGCAACCAAAGTTTCGTCGTATCAGTTAGTCTATGGACACGATGATGTACTGCCTTGGGAAATTAAGACTGGTTCTAGGCGATTGTTTTCTCAGGATCAATTGACAGCCAATGAGTATGGTACTCTTATGAAGGATGAGTTGGAAGATTTAGCAAGTCATCGGTTGAGGGCTCTAATCAGCATTGAAGAAAACAAGAAAAGAGTTGCCAGATGGTATGACAAGAAAGTAAAGGTAAAGGAATTTGCCGATGGTGATCTGGTGTGGAAATTGATTTTACCGATTGGGACTAAGAGTCCTAAGTTTGGAAAATGGTCTCCTAATTGGGAAGGTCCTTATCGGATAAAACAGTCTACTCCTGGCAATGCTTATATTTTAGAAACTCTTGAAGGGGTTGCATTCTCCAGAGCAATCAACGGTAAATACTTGAAAAAATATTACCCTAGTATTTGGGTAGATGCATAAAAGGCTCAGTTGAGTGCCGATGGAAAGAAAAGTTATATAAGCATCGGTAAAAGTTGTACTGACATTACATTACAGAGCAAAATCAAGTATCAATGTTACATTTGCCGATATGATGAATTGTAATAAATTAGAACAAGGATTGGATGGCTGATATCGCACGCAGGCGAATTTGCTCTATTTCCTCCATCTCCTTGGCATCGGCGTCGGCAGACCCTTCGACTGGCTTGATCTTTTTCTTCAACAAGATGGCTTGTCGGGTGTTTTGGTCTCTTTCTTGTCGCAGAGCCTTGATGGTATCGGGCAGTTGAGCTTTCTTTTGATTGGCTGTGTTCAGGGCTTCTTCAACCCTTTTCAATTCAGTCAGCAGCTCTTCTTTCCTTGCCAATAACTGAGTGATTTCTTGCTCGAGATTGATGCTGGAGACTTCTGCTTGGCCGATGCTCTTGTGCTTCTCGTCGGCAATTTGTTTGAACTTGAGCATCTCTTCCTCAGTCTTGGATCGAGCAGTCCTATCGGCTATGCGATGGGAAAGTCTTTGATACTGGAGTTGCTTGCTTTCAAGGAATGCTGCCTGGAAGAGTATTTCCTCTGTATCGGCAGATAAGTGGCCTTGGATGTCCTTGAAGGCTATCTTTGCTGCGGTGGAGTCTTGAACAAGATTGGGCGTATCTTGTTGCAGTAGAGATAGTAACGTTTCCAGCTTGACATTGACTTCTACCGATAAAGTTGGAGCAGAACTTTCTTCGTCCTCGTCCTCATCGGGAATGTTAATGGCGAGGGAGAACAAGCTATATGCTGGAGCAGGGCCTTCTTGGTTTCCGTCCTCGTCCTGGAGGTTGACGCCGAAGGAAAACAAGCTGTCTGGGGAGTCTTGGGCCTGAAAAAGAAGAAGTTAAGATGTGCTGATCATAAGGTTATGCTGCAAATTTTTAGGTAACCGACTTACCATCTTGAAGCGGATTTCTTGCCTGGGACTTGGCATGTCGACTGGTACAACCTCATCCTGGAGATCGGCAACAGTTGCCGATGAACAAGCTTCTGTTGGAGGAGCGGTTCATGTCGTTGGTGTTGTTGCTGGCGCTGTTTCTGCTGCAATGGGTGGCTCCTGTGGTGGTGATGTCGTCCTCTGGTTAGGATTTTCATTTGGTGCCAATACCGATGTTGCAGCTGGTTCCTGCGGCGGTGACATTGTTTTGTGGATCGGAGTTTCGTCCGCTGGCTGTTCAGGAGCAGATGCCGATGGTAGTTCTTCTATTGGTGTATCGGCAGGAGTTGGTGATGTCGTTGGTGTGGCTAGTCTCAAGCGCTACTTTTTTGGGGCAGCAGTTGGTGAACCGGCCCGTTTTTGTTGCGAAGCCTGGGGGGCATCGGCAGCAGGAGTTGGAGACGCTTGTATGTTTGCAGCAGCTGCCGATGACTTCGCCATCTGAAAGATTTGGTAGTTATATAAAGCAAAAATTGCCGATGAGCATAACTAAAGGTTAAGTTTACTGCAAAAGCCCATGCTAAGATGGCCGTAACGGCTGATGGAGTAGTAGGCGTCGGCTTGGGCTTGAGAGTAACCTTAGGTACCTTCTGACGGGTGAAGGCAACCAGTGTGGGGGCATTATTGCCGATGAGTGATATAGGACTCATCACTCGGAGATTGAAAGGTTTGCCACTCCTGCTCATTTTAGGGATTGGATCATCAACCTGTTAGGCATAAGAAGGTCAGATGTCAATGATAGGAATAAAATAATGAGGAATGCATCGGGATTAAAAACTTACTGCATCATTGGGAATGACGTGATTGGCGTCAATCATATGCCGATAGTAGTGTGATGACTTGGCAAATAGTTGATATCTCCATTCTTGCCACCAGAATTTGTATTCCTCCGTGATGAAGCATGTTGGTGCCCAGGAGGATAAGTCAATATCTGAAGTATTGGCATTTGGGGGGAGGTTGACGACCTTGTTCCAGTCTACGGCGCTGGAGATGATTTGCCTTGGTTTTATCACCTTGGCATAGCAGAGCTTGATCGGCAGTTGGCTGAATGCCAGTTGTCTTGCCGCTGTCGCTGGATAATAAAACTCGAAGGACGAAGGAGCATTCTTCCCAGTTCCAAAAATGTTAACTGGAATAGCTCGGGGAACAATGCTGGCCTTCATGATCACCTCATTCTGAGGCACATTCTAATCGGTGAGGTTGAATAGCAAGGGGAATCGGTTGTCCTCATCAATATATGGCCACCAGAGCCGTTCTGAAGCAGGGATTCCATTATAAAATTTCTGAAAGAATCTGCCAAACTGGTCTGCATCGGCATCGGTTCCTGGCAGTACTATGATGGCTTCTCCGAAGTTGAGTGGAGGACGAGTTGTCGATTCATCATCATTGAATATATAATTTTCCGATATGTCCCTTGGAAATTGTTGGGCGAACAAGTCAAACTGAAGGACTTTGTACATGTGTGCGTTCAGCCACATGTTTATGAACCACCAGGGACCCCCGAGGTTGCCGATGGACTCGCCTAGCAGTAACTTCTTGGACACTTGGTGTAAGAGGCGGTATACCGATCCAAGAAGATATCGGCCGAGAGGGAGACTTGTTCCATCGGCTAGGAGTTCTGCTGCTGGGAGGTACATTGTGGTCGATCCGACTGTTTTGCCACAGAAGATGAACTTCTCCAGCCACATGTTCAGAAAGATAGCATGCTCTCTTTGTCCTACCGATCCAGTTTTTGGTACTCCTGGATGTAACCGGTCCATCCGCCGATATTACGAGTGTTCACCTTATACTCGGCCTTCCTATTAAACAGAGTGAAGGTATCGGCAGAGGAGACATCGAGACCGGTCAGCATATGCACATCGGCAAGGGTAGGAGTGGCTGGTCCATGTCTGAATAAGAAGGCATTCATGGTGTCAGACCAGAAGTAAGAAGTCGCTATCATCATGTTCTCGTTCTTCTCCATATCGGCAATGGAAAGCCTGATGCACTGGTCTAGGTTGCGCTCTGACCAATAAACCTGTTGCGTTCTAATTACCCTGAGGTACCAGTTCTTCCACCCCTTGGTATATTTAGGCCATGAACGGAAAACATCCTTCCATAACCCTAGGCTAAAGCATTCGGATCTGAAGGGGATACGGTTGGTTTCCGCATTGATCAGATAAGTAGGATCAGGATTTCCCATTGGGCCTAGGCAGTTGAAGTTGGATTTCTCAAGGGGGATTACTACTTTGTTGTACAGTTCCTAGGTTTCGAAAAGAAAAGGAAGGATCAAAGAAGGAGATGGAAAAAAGGATTGCAAAATTTATACAGAAAGGGAACTGGCAGAAGATGGGATGAGGAAGAAGTGGATTTACCTTGGGGATGTCGACGTGAATCGCCATTGGAGCTTGGGGAGTTCTTGCGACTTGTTTTCTGCCTGAAGAAGGTGCTGTTGCTTGAGCTCACGGAGTTGTTCTTCGGAGTCGCCGCCGATGTTGAAGACGCCGAGGTTGAAGACGGAGGCAGGTGAAAAGTGAAAGTAGGCCCAGGGTAAAAACAGATCGGACTGTGGTAACTTTTATAAGCTTAGTCAGGGGTGTTTTGGAATTTCTGCTCGTACTATACAGGAATATGGAAGGGCCTGCGATGGATATGCGCGATAATCAAGGAGATATGATTAGATTTGCGAGTGTTTGTGCTATAGTCGAGGAATTTTATTAATAATTTGCAGCTCTGCGCGCGGAGATCGAGGAAGTTGTGCAGTTATCTCGGAGGGAACGGCTACAGTAGAGAAAATTTCGGCGCGTAAAATATTATACACTCCGAAATTGGGGGCATGTGTTGACACCATTTTTCGGCACGTGTCAAATGAGCTAAGACTTGCGTGAATCGGTAGCCGTTTTCCATCGGCATTGGGAGGTCATCAGTCAATGTTACCGATGAAGGTAGATGCTGCGAGAAGGTTAAGTCTGTTGCCGATGGAAGCTGGACGTTTCTTGCCGATATGCCGGTAAGGATGTTGCCGATGCCAGTGGCGAAAGAAGGAAATCGCGGACTAAGGGAGTCTGCCGATGGAAAGTTTTCATCGAAGAAAAGATATAAGGAAACTGGTAATTTTATACCAGTATTGTTATAGTGGTTTGAGTCCGACTCTTGCACGAGTCGTTTGTTTTCTTAAAGATAGGGTGGTCTGTTTAGGAAAATAATATTGTTATTTGGGTCCGACTCCTGCGCGAGTCAGTTATTTCCTTAAAATAGAGTTTTGTTTAAGAAAGATATGAGTCGTGTCTTTGTACAACTCTCCATGCGGGAGTATAAATATGTGCCCGAAGGCTGCGTGTAAAGAAAAAATCCAATCTATCAAACAAATCAATTTACTCTTATTCTACTTTTACTACAATTTACCCTTTATTTGCATTAGATTTAGTCTATCTACGAGTTCTTCAAGTCTCGACGGGCTGCATCTCTTCGACCTCCGTCAAAACCTTGCAAGTTCCGCGTGGGAGTAATCTGAGCTTTGACATCCGGGCGCATCGCTGTTGTCTCGTTCAGCTCTGCTCTAGTTATCCTGATCAATTCCGAGTCTTGACATCCGGGCGTATCGCCGTTGTCTTGTTTGGATTTTGTTCTAGTTATCGTCCTTGTCGATTAACTGGTCAAATCGACTGGCACACCTTTGGATATCGAATTCGGGTAATAGCCCGAGGTGTTCGTAGATCCTGACGCTTTTTGTGTCAACAGATGGCTATCAAGCTTTTGCATGCTCTTGATCGGAGGGTGTGGGAGATGAAGGTGGCTGCCATTTAGGAGTCACCGGGCTATGATGACCTGACCATGGATGAGCTTTTCAGCAAGCTCAAGTCCTCGGAGATTGACCACCAGACCCAGGCCAAGCTTGAGAACCCATCCATGGCGCTAGTTTCCGGCCCCAGCGGTGTGTCTTCTTCTTCCTCTAACCCTTCACATGGTTTGTTCATAACAACCGCTTGAACCGACGACGTGGTGGCGCGGCCAAGGGGTGCTACCGTTGCGGTGATGAAGATCACTTCATCGCAAACTGCCCCAAGAAGGCAGCGGGGCACTTCACCAAGCACAAGGACAAGCGCGAGCACCACCATGGAAACAAGCACAAGGCCAAGAGCGGCGACAAGCGAAGATCCGCCAAGGAGGTGCTCAACAAGGTGAAGGCCGATCATCGAGCCTTCCTTGCCTCCCTCAGCGACAACGATTGCTCCTCCGATGGAGGCTCTTCTTCGAGCGACGATGATGAAGGGAGGGTTGAGGACAAGCTCAACGGCCTGTGCTTCTACGCCGATGCCAAACACGGTGGTTTTGGCACCATGGCGATCGAAGCAAACAAGGTCGGCGAGCGCAAGGATGACTCCGACTCTGACTCCGACACTCCCGAGGAAGGAGGACTGGAGGAGACTTGGCTTGTGGATTCCGGATGTTCACGCCATATGACCGGAAGTTCCAAGTGGTTCTCCAGCCTCGACCCCGTGCACCACACCGAGTACATCACATTTGGGGATAAGAGTAAAGGTAAGGTTATGTCCCGAGGGTCAATCCGAGTCAATTCGTCTTTTGTCCTCAAGGATGTTGCTTTGGTTGCGAATTTGAATTTTAATCTTCTCTCGGTTTCGCAACTCCTTGATGATGGTTTTGAGGTGAGCTTTAAGACCAATCTCTCTCGGATTTTGGACTCTCGGTGTGAGCTTGTTTGTCGGATTTTGCCCTTCGGGAAGGTTTTTCGTGTGAATTTTTCTATCTCTGCCGGACCTTCTCGTTGTCTTCTTGCCGGTTCTTCTTCGGATCTTTGGAAGTGGCATAGGAGATTGGGACATTTGAGTTTTGACTTGCTTGCAAGGCTTAGCTCAATGGACCTTATCCAAGGATTGCCAAAGCTAAAGTTCGAGAAGGATTTGGTTTGCCATCCTTGCAGGCATGGCAAGATGGTTGTCGCTTCCCATTCTCCGGTGATGGAGATTATGACCAAACAACCCGACGAGCTCTTACACATGGACACAGTTGGTCTAGCTCGGGTTAGGTCAGAGGGAGGGAAGTGGTATGTTTTTGTAGTCGTTGATGACTACTTGAGATATTCTTGGGTGTTCTTTTTGGAGAGTAAGGATGAGGCTTTTTCACATGTTCGAGATCTGATTTTGAGATTGCAAAATAAGCTACCCAAGCATGCCATGAGAGCGATACGCAGTGACAATGGCATAGAATTCAAGAATGCTTAATTTGCATCTCTTTGCTCTTCTTTGGGTCTCGACCACCAGTTTTCCTCTCCTTACACTCCCCAACAGAATGGCGTTGTTGAGCGCAAAAATCAGACCTTTGTTGAGATGGCTAGGACGATGCTCGATGAGCATAGGACTCCTAGGCGATATTGGGCCGAAGCGATCAATTCTGCTTGCTATGTTTCCAATCGCATTTCCTCCGAGCTTTCAAGAAGAAGACTTCTTATGAGTTGCGATTTGGGAGGCCACCCAAGGTAAGTCACCTACGGGTGTTTGGGTGCAAGTGTTTCATCCTCAAGAAAGGCGGTAAGTTGGACAAATTTGAGTCTCGGTCTTCTGACGGTATCTTTCTTGGTTATTCTACTCACTCTCGTGCTTATCGTGCTCTTAACCTTGAGACTAACTGAGTGATGGAGACTTGTGAGATTACATTCGATGAGACTATGCCTTGTAGTTCCACTACTTTTGAGCTTGCAGGTGATAATGAGGTGAACACTAGCATCTTTGTGGAGGAGGAGCAGGACGATGCCGATTGGGGTGATCCCGAGCCGACTCCACCGGCTTCCCCCGTCGACCCTGCGATGTCTACTTCGGCTCACGGCCCCGACCCGTCTACTTCCTCTACATGGGGGCCGTTCGAGCAGCTTCTTCAGTCAGTGCCCATTGCACCTGAGGGAGCTCCAGCTGTTGTTGAGGGGGAGGCTACTTCGTCCAGGCAAGCTCCCTGCTACATCTAGAAGCAACATCCGCCGGAAAACATCATTGGCGACATCGACCGTCGAGTCACGCAGTCCAGGTCCTATCTCTCTCACTTTGCTCATTTGGATTTTGTCGCTTCTTTTGAGCCCTGAGATGTTGGACACGCATTGATGGATCCAGATTGGGTTAATGCCATGCATGAGAGCTAGAAAACTTTGAGCGAAACCGCGTTTGGTCCTTAGTGCCACCACCAGTGTTGACACCAAAGGTGGCAAACGGAAAAGAACCGCAAGCGTACGGTTGTCAAGGTAGCTTTCACCAGGAGTATTCCAGATATCGTATCCACAGGGAACGAGTAGTGATCTAACTAGGAATGCGGGTGTGTCCTATGATGGATCAAGGGAGACTATGATAACTGGGTAGAGAGGTTCGATATAGAAAAGTAGACTAACAAGGTATAGCTGGTTATACTGGCTTTATCAGCCCTTCTCTTGCAGGAGGCGACGGGATAGATCAGTAGGAGGACAAAACTCCTACCGGACCGCGTCGTCAAGTTGTATTGAAGCCCTACCTTTTAAGAACTTATCTAACACGTGTGGTGGAATACAAAGGCTAGATAGAGTTGTCACTTTCTACTAGCATCCACGAACAATCCACGCGATAAGCGGTTTACAGAGGTAAGATCTAGCCTAGACACCACGTCTACACTATTTCTTACTACTTTAACCTTGGCCTAAGATTAAAGCACTTTACTCAGAGCAAAGCGATGAACAAGCAGGAAAAGGTGTATAACAACTAACCCAGACTTAGAATACTGAATACTATAAAGAACTCGGAAGAAGTCATTTACAAGTGCTAAACTTACAAGAAACCAGCATCCACTGAGGAAGAGCTCCGGAGAAGATTCTCGACAGGCCCGGGGCTTTCTCCAGAAGACTTCCTCCACTCTCCTCCAACCAGCATAGCACTACTAGAGAGCTCCGCTAAGAGACTAAGGAGTAGTGTTTCTCCAATGAGGCATGAATGAGAAGGGAGCTCTAGGGGTCTATTTATAGCTAGAGGTAGAGTAGGGGCTACTCCGGTGCCACGTCAGCGATCCGCGTCACCTTCATCAGCCACCGTTGGATCTAACCGACTTCAGAACCGCCTAAGGATCAAAGGTGTTGATTTCAACCATGTGGGGAGTGAGTGAGGCGGTTGAGGGGGCTGAAACCGCCCTATAGTGGTTCGGCCGAACCACCTTGCTGCCATATGGGCCCTCTGCACCTTCTAGATGGTGGCCCACTGGTCAGGGACCAAGTGGTGGCCAGGTGGGGCCCATCTTGGGGTCGGGCGAACCCCATGTGGGGCCTTTGGCCCACCTCTGCTCTCTGGGTACTGGTCCCACCTATCATTTACGTTGGATGTTGATTATGAGTTGAGTTGTCACGTTAAACTCCTTGATGTGGGCCCATGGATCCTTGTGATGTGAATCTAGACCATTGAGAGGATATACACTTGGATCCAAGTGTAGAGAGTGTTCCAAAGGGTGGATCTTGGATCATGGGAGCTTGGGATGCCAAGTGGCCCCACAAGGTGGTCGGCCAACCCCATGTGTGGGCCCAGTGGCTCCCAAATGTCCCCTTTTGTCATTCCTACATCAAATATTCATGGGACATGTGGAACTAGTTATTTGGCACAAATATGATCAGGTTATGCTTGCTTTCCTTGGAGAATGAGGATGTTGATGGTATTTTGATGGTAACAAGATAGCTCTTAATTACCGTCAACAACCACCAAGTTTCCACCCCATAGGTACCAAATGGGTTTTCAAAAATAAACAAAGTGAGGATGGGGTGGTAGTGCGTAACAAGGCTAGGTTGGTAGTGTAAGGCTTTTGTCAAAAGGAGGGGATAGACTATGAGGAAACCTTTGCTCCTGTAGCTCGTTTAGAGGCAATTGGAATCTTTCTAGCTTTTGCGACTTCTAAGGGTTTTAAACTTTTTCAAATGGATGTTAAAAGTGCTTTCTTAAACGGCTACATAGAGGTGGAAGTGTATGTTAGACAACCTCCCGGTTTCGAAAATCCCAAGTTTCCAAACCATGTTTTTAAACTTCACAAAGCTTTGTATGGTTTGAAACAAGCCCCTAGAGCATGGTATGATAGGTTGAAAACGTTTTTGCTTGCTAAGGGTTTCAAAATGGGATCGGTAGATAAGACGCTTTTTCTCCTCAAGCAAGGCAAAGACACTCTCTTAGTCCAGATTTACATGGATGATATCATATTTGGTGGTTCTTCTCATGCTCTTGTTGCCAAGTTTGCAAATCTTATGAGCAGGGAATTTGAGATGAGCATAATGGGAGAATTGACCTTCTTTCTCGGGTTCCAAATCAAGCAAACCCGGAAAGGGACGTTTGTGCATCAAGGCAAGTGCACGAAGGATATTCTGAAGAAGTTTGACATGGGTGAGGCAAAGCCTCTTTCGAGGCCCATGTCAACTACGACTGCCTTGGATGCGGATGAGGAAGGAGAGGTGGTGGATCAGACGGAGTACCGAAGCATGATCAGGTCACTCTTGTACTTGACTCCGACCAGGCCAGACATTCAGTTTGCCGTCTGCTTGTGTGCGCGCTTTCAGGCGTCTCCACGCACTTCACACAAGCAGGCAGTGAAACGCATCATGAGGTATTTGCACTTCACTCCCGAGTTTGGTCTTTGGTTTTCCACCTCCTCCTCTCTTGGTCTTTGCGGCTATTTTGGTGCCGATTTTGCCGGTTGTCGTCTTGATCGGAAGTCCACGTTGGGGACTTGTCAGTTTCTCAGATCTTCTCTTGTGTCTTGGTCTTCCCACAAACAGTCTAGCGTTGCTGAGTCTACCACGGAGGCTGAGTATGTGGCTGCCGCTAGCTGTTCCTCGTAGTTGATTTGGATGATTGCAACTTTGAAGGATTTCGGTCTTTAACTTACTAAAGTGCCTCTGCTTTGTGATAGCACGAGTGCCATTAGTGTGGCCAAAAATCATGTGCTTCATTCTAAGACCAAACACATTGACGTTCGCTTTCACTTTCTAAGAGATCACTACGAGAAGGGCGACATTGACCTCCGGCGTGTCGATACCCAAAACCAGCTTGCGGATATTCTCACAAAGCCTTTGGATCAAGCTGTGTTTTCTCGCCTTCAGGGCGAGTTGGGTGTTTGCTTTCCTTTTTAGAGGAGGAAAGCTTTGTGTATCATAGTTCTTATTTTGGTTTTTATTTGACCTTTCTTTTTGTTTCTTAGTTTTTTAATTGGTGTCAGTTTGCATTTTGCATCTCATTGCATTTGTAACATAGTTCATTTTGAGCTTCATACCTATAGCTGATATAATGAAACTATGCTCTATTTGATGTGATTTATGTATCTATGATGTTTCTTAACTTAGACTCTCCTTGATCTTTTGATATGCAATAGAGCTAAGTTAGAAAAGTTTTTTAATTCCCTACATCACCTCTAAAATGACACTAGCATGTGTAGGCTTTTTGATGATCCCTTGTGGTTGTCTTGTATATAGCTTATAACTATGACTCTTCATTGTTTCATTCACTTCCATTGAGCACCATGTTTAAACTTGATCTAAAATGAAGTAGCTATATGAATAGTGAATTGAAAAGATCGAGTTGGGTTCGCATTTGTGAGCACTTCACTGTTTGTTCGAGACTGCTTCCCATATGGGTTAAACTTGAGTGGTGTCATGTATGACCGAAACCGGTGTGTTAAGCTCTTTGGCTTCGCCCGGTTGGTAAGTGGCATCACTTTGCTTACAACCACTCGCATACACTTACATTGTGCCTAAAACTGATTGTGGCTGCAAAACTCTGAAAATGAAAAATCTTATTCAGTTTGGGTCATTGGCTTGTTGTATGAACTTTTCTAGGATAGTTCTACTCACTATACATGAGATAGTTTTGAGGTTGATCTTATCTTGTATGTCATGTTAGTTGTCTCTATGAGGTGATACCCTTTCTCTGCTCCCACATGTAATCTTCCCTACTTTGGCTTCTAGAGTGATCATTAGCACAACCTGAGTCTTTGTTGGGCACGTAGAGCTTTTCCTATTCTCACAAGATCACATCACTTAGAGCATCCTTTCATTGTCTTAGCTCTATGTATGAAGCTTTTGCATTCATTTTGCATTTCATGGCATTTGTAGCCAAATCTTGAGTTTTGAACCTTGATGAGCTACATGTGTCAACAAGGGGGAGAAACTGTGGCATTTCACTCCATCTACACTTAAAGGGGAGAGTTGTGCATAATGGGGAGAAAGCATGGGGGGAGAGATTTGTGGTCAAGGGGGAGAAAATGTGCATTTTGTGAAAATCTTGCATCTTTGACTCTTTTCATCCTTCTTGGTCCTTCTTGGTATCTCTTGAGTGTGTTTTTGCCTAGGGGGAGCTTTTGCTAGATGTGTTGAGCCTTTGCCTCTTCTAGAGGGTCTAGCTTGTGTTTTGGCTCTGATAGGTTTCGATTGGTTCTCTGTGCCTTTTGTGCTTCAATTGGTATCTTGGAGAGTTTCTTGCCATAATGCATTTGGTTTCTTTGGCTTGCTGCGGTGTTGAGCCCGTTTCTGCCTCTTCATGAGGGCTAGCTTTGTTTTGCTTGGTTGCGTCGAGTCGTTGCCCATGTCTTTGGGAACCAAGTTTTGGATGAGATTTGCTTCTCTTGAGTGACCCCGTTTTGGCTTTCTTAGCTTTTGGTCATTTGGAGAGCTTTACCTTGTGGCTAAAATCTGAAATGCACTTGTGTTGACAATGCACTCATCAAGGGGGAGATTACGAACACATGGTTGATATGTGCCCATGTTTGTTCAGTTTTATGATGAGTGATTGCCAACACTTGAGTGTTTCAGTTTGAGTGGCTTTACACTAATCCTTGCAAAAGCAAGTGTGTGCTTGTCTATCGGCTTGTGGTGTGCAGGTTCTATGCCCGGAGACAGTGGTCAATGGCGTGGAGAAGGTCGAGTAGAGGCTTGTCGTGCTGATGGACTGAGAGCGGTGAAGGGCGGAAGCGGGGCTCGGACTGAGGGACCATGGGCGCCGGAGGACTAACTATGGTGGCTAGTATTTGGCACCAGCGAGCGCGAGAAGACATGGAGGTAGACCGAGTTGACCGAGTCAAGATGGCGGACGAGCAGGTCGAGCGGAGGCTCATGGGACCCGAAGTCCGACCGGGCAAGGTCAAGGTGGCTTGAGTCGAGCGGTTTGGTGGTTTGGGCCTCAAAACCATCGGAGGACGGTTTCTGAGTTTGGGCCTCAAAACTCGGGGTTCGGTAGTTGAGCCCAAAGCTACCAGTGGCGGGTTTCACGGGTTCGGGCCTCAAAACCCGGGCGGAGCTTCCGAGGAAGCGGGGATGGCACCTGGCGGAATTCTGGAGGTTGCGTCGAGGCGACGGCAACTCCTGGCAGGAAGCGAGGCCGTCCATTCAAATCGAGGAAGATATTTTTCGGAGCTTGGACTGCAATGCTTAGGCTAGGTAGTTCACTCATGTATCTAGGGGGTCTTTAGGAAATAGCCAAAGCCCGTTAAATAAGGGATGAAGGGGTATCCCTCAATATATATCTCTTGCATTTCCTCCTCCCACCAAAAATTCCTAGGGTTTCCCATCCTCTAGTTCTTCTTGCTTGAGATCCACGGAGTCTCTCATGTAAAACTTGAGATTGTTGCGAGGAATCGGAGGCCATAACCTCTGTAGTCCATGGTGCCTTTGATTTCTTGATCGTGTCCCTGTTTTGCTTGTGTTCTTCGCGTTTTTATTTTTGCTCCCTTTTGTTCCCGAGGTGAGATCTCTTTGTAGGGAGTAGCTCTTGCAAATCCATTTGAAACAAGTTGTTCGTAATCGAGAGGAGCATCTTTGCACCGAACGATCCTTTCTCAAACCTCTCGACTACGTATATCGGGTGATTTCTTTGCGGTGTTCTTAGTTTCTTGTTTCCTCCCCCAAATCTTTGTTTCCCTTCAATCCAAACCAAATCGAGCGATGATTTCTTCGGGATAGCTCCTCCATACCACTAGAATCATGCCTACCAAGTTGGGTTGCTAGTGGAGATCATTTGGTTGGGATTTGGGAAGATTTGGCAGAGAGAAAATCGAGTTTCACATTTTCTGCGTTCTATTCGGGGGCGTCGGACTCTCCAACAGGAGGCGCTGGACGCTAGGGACTGCTGATGTCAGCGTCCATCGCCACCTTTGTCTACGCGTTTCAAGTTGGCACCGGACGCTTGCCAGCGTCCGATGACCACGCGCCGGACGCGTCTGTCGGTTTTGAGAGTTGCAGAGCTCTATGTTCGTTTGCGTCGGACGCTCTCCAGTGTCCGTCGAGTGTCCACCAGACGCGTCCGTCGCCTAGAGGACCTCTCGGGTTCGGCTCTGCATACGTGTCAGACGCTCGCCCCGTGTCCGTCGCTTCTCGTTGCAGCGTCCGTCGCCCAGCGTCTGTTGCTCTGCATCGGAGCGTCCGTCGCCAGTTTCTCCAGCGTTCGTCGGCTGCTTTTCTGGCTGTTTTGCTTTCGGTTCTTGCCTCTTTCTCATAGGGGTTGATAACTCAATCTTGGGGGTTTCCGGTGAGTTTTTCTCCACTGCTGGTGAGCTCTCATTTGCTCATTTTTGTTTTTGCCTCTCATTTTCTGGCTTGTTTTCTCCATCAACTGGGTTGTGTTTTTGGGAAGAGTGGCCCGAATATTTCGAGAGAAATTTGAGGCTCACATTCACCCCCCCCCCTCTAGTCGCCGTTCTCGGTCCTTCACAGACCAACGCTCACCGCGCGTCCAGACTCTAACAGAGAGCTCCCCGAGAGCTGCTTCACCCCTGGACAACGTCCGAACTCTGGTGTCCGAACACCACCCTACGTCCAGACCCAACACAGATCCGGTCCAGAGAGGGCAAAACCCCCGGACGCGTGTTCGGAGTCCCCGTCCGAACTAACAACAGCGTCCGGACCTCCTGTTCCCGATCAGACACGCCTAGGGTTAGCATCCGGACGCACTCCCGATGGTCCCGACCATTTAAGCCCTAGCATCCGGACCTCTGTCTGGAGCTCGCTCCCGAGCCAAACCGAGCTGCCTCTTTCTCCTTGCTTCTCATGTGTTAACACAAATGTGTTCTACACCTTGTGCATGTGTGTTAGCAATTTCAGAAGTTTTCAAAGCATTTTCACTTGCTCTCACCGCGCCACTCGATCCTAATGTATTGAAAAGTTAGATCTCTCTAGTGGCACCAGATAACCGATATGCAAACAAGTTTGTTCCTCTTAATAGTACGGCTATCTATCCAAAACCCGATCATAATCTTCTCTACACACCTATGACCAGTGAAATGAAATGCCCTACAAGTTATACCTTTGCCTTGTGTTGGCACCAAGAATGGTACACTTTTACATAACTAAAATTCTATCAATAACCTCAGGATCAAGGATAAAACAATCACATCATGAGCATATTTTATAAAATAATCAGTTCCACATCTGCATGAGTATTTGATTGCAGGATTAAAGAAATGGAGCAAAGGAGAGTCAGTGGGACCCACATAGGGGGTCGGCCGACCTCCTATGGGGCCCACTAGCTCTCGCCCTAGCCATGATCCAGGAGAAGCACCTCAGAGTGATTATCAGCCCTTAGATCACTCTGTGTTTTCTCCCAACGGCTCACACGCAACTCACATGGATCCATGGGCCCACAATAAGAAGATCAATGTGACAAACAACTCAGAAGAACCAACCCAGCCACATGACAAGTGGGGCTAGCATCTAGAAGACCGAGGTGGGCCAGAGACCCCAAGGGGGTCGGCCGACCTCCCACATGGCCCACCAGCCCCTCACTTGGTCCCTGACCAGTGGGGCTGGTTCTAGAAGATGAAGGCAGGGCCCACAGGCCATAGGGGGTCGGCCGACCTCCCCCTAGGTCGGTGCAGCTCCTGGTAACCGCCACACTCATTTAGCACATGTTCAAGATCAAGACCACACACTCTAAGTCGGTTTAGAGGCGGTGGATCCAAGGGTGGAGAATTGAAGCCTCCTGGATCGATGACGTGGCGCTGGAGTAGCCCCTACTCCACCACCCACTATAAATAGAGGCTCATACCCCCCCCCTCTCTAGTGTTGACGATCCTTAAGTACCAATTTTAACCGTCAACTAAACAAGAAATGGATCTAAATGAAACCAATAGCTAGAACTAGGGTTTATACTACATAATTCCACGAGTTTTGGTGAATGTCTATTTCTACAGGGGGTTATCAGGAAATACCAAGGAAAGGCCCACATGTCATGTTTACATAGAGATAATTATCATTCGTAGGAAAAAGAACAATCTAGAAGGGTCAAGAAGGCGCGGGAAGGAACGAGAGGGAAAGCGGACCCAGGGGCAGGGCACCTGCCCTACCCCTTGGGGTGGCCGCCCTAGGGCAAGAGCCAATTAGGCTCCGCCTCGCAGATTAAGGTTCCACCGCCTTTGAGGTTGCATCTAACCCCTCCATTAAGGTCGGTTTGATCCAACGGTCGATGTTCATTTGAGGGGGATATATAAGGAGGGCCCCTGGCCCCCTAGCAAAAATCAATCCATTATTCATTTGCATATTTTTCAGAGAGGATTCACTAGAGCGGATCCCTTATGGATCTATTCTCTAGGGCTTAGCATTGAAGAGAAACTATCCTTAGTTTTTATGTGAGATTAGAGTTTACTGTTCTAGATTGAGAGAGTTAGAGTGGAGGTGTGGATTGGAGGAAGCACAGCCTGTCAGTGTCTCCTCTCCAGTTTGTATCTACGGGATCAAGTCTCCTAACCCGAGGCTTGCTCCTATGATTTCTTCAGTATTTCGACATCTAATTCTAGTAAGTTCTCTATTTTATTATTCTTTGGTTTGTGAGTTTACTTTATTCTCTTCGTGTAGAGAGTAGGGTAATCATCTCTAGCGTAAATGTGGTGTTTGGGCTAGGATACTCATAGATATCCCCTGTCTAGCCGAATTTGTGGTAGTAGCTCGGAAAGTGACAATTCCGTAGATACCTTTGGATTCCACAATCCTCTTAGAAGGATCGGTAGGGTTTATAGGCCACGTGCTAAGCATCCTCTGTGGTGTCTCTTATCTCGACGGTTCTCCCAAATAGAATAATAACACATATCTTATATAGACTAGAACGAGAGTGCTGTCGCGGTCTTCTCTAATCGCTCACATCAAGATAACCTTGTTTGTAGCCTAAAAGTTAATAGCAATAGATTTGGTTAGTCAGATGCACCCGTTCTCCCTGCGGAAAAACAAATTACGATACTCTAGATAATCTCCCGGGTGAAGTGCTCACTGGTATCCATGCACTTGTGGATTATTTCCCAGTGATTCTTCTGTTTGCGTTAACAAATATCAACAAGCATTTCTGGCGCCGTTGCCGGGGAGAAAGACGGTTTGCTGAGATAACCTCAAATCTTGCTATTATCTTGTACCTATACTTTTATCTTTCCTTATCTTTTTCATATTCTTTATTTCTTACCATTTCTATCCCTATGGAAAATCTAAATTCCACGCCAGGCATATCCGATAAAACTTTACCTTTTTCCTTTTTCCTTTTTACCATCTTTCTCACCTTACCATTTTCTTCTTACCACATATATAAATACTCTACTCCAAAGGGCGACTTGTTGGAGACTCCACCATCTTCACACCTTATTCTTATAAATGGCTATGAGCTTCACCCTGCTTATATAGTCATGGTCTGAGAGAAATTTTTCTCTAGTCTTGGTTTAGTTTTAACTCCATTTGAAAATATGAATTATCTAAGTATATAGGAGGCCCCAAACAAGACCAATTTGAAAGTTACCAATCCAAGTGGAATTTTGAACTTACATGAAGAATCAACCATAGAGATTGGAGAGGAAGATGATATCAATGAGCATGGAATCTATTCCATAACTATCTCTTTAAATCCATGCTCATATGAGACATCTCACATACCCATTGGTCTCTTTATCATTACCATTTATGACATCTTCAACACCCTCACTCTTTCTGTTTACAAAAACTTTAAAAGGGTGGTTGTCGATGCATATGTCTATCATAAATATTGTAGATCTCGTTGTGTAAATCTTGAGATTGATAATGAAGGGGAAACTGTTTTTCTAAAAGCACATCTTGAAAGGTTTCCCTAGGACAAGCTTAGTGTCCTAAAACAAGCATCTCTCAGAGCTTAACATGAGTATTCGCCCTTTTTGTTGCCTACCTTGTGAAGCGAATATAGAAGTATATGATTATATTCCCTCAGGTATTTTTTGTCACTAACCTTGCCAGGTGTAGAATAGAAAGAATGAAGGAATAACAAGCAAAAGGTATGTCCAACCAATCATCATGCAACATTGAATTACATTCATCCAATCTTGATTTTTTTGCAAAATTCAAGCTTGGGGGATAACCCATCATACAAACATCTCTTGCCATGTTTCTATAGTATATTAGTTGTACCTACCTTTAAGGCATGCTCAACTACTAAAAAAATCATCCTACTCTTTCATCTTCACTTGAGTAAATCTCCATAATACTTTCATGCTACCTTTGTTTGCTATAGTATATGTTTAGGTTTTGAAGATTTTTCATATATCTTTTAAATTATGCATGGTGCTTAGTTTACATCAAAGGTATTTGGATATTACTTCGAAAGGCTTTTAAATTAAGCATGGTGCTTAGGTTAAAATGTCTTCCTAAGTCAAATTAGACATGGTGTCTAGGTTGATTTTTGAACTGATAGTATGTTGTAGTAGATATCGGATATTTTGTTGGACTAACCCCTATAGGAAAACTTTCAATATCAAATTGGGAAAGTCCTGAGACAAACTCACATTAGAGATGAAGAGAGACACATGAACTTCAACAACTTTCACAAGAGAGACACAACTAATTCATCAATAGATGAATTCCATGGAGCGAGGAGAAGACAAGGATAACCTTAAACCAATCAATCCATGGAAGAGAAGGTGAACAAACTTCAAGACAAGACAATGAAAAGACCAACAAGACCAGAGGAACAAGGATGAGAAGTGGAACAAAGGAGACAAGCTATTAATGCTCAACCAGCTGATCAAAGGAAGCTTCCATGAGGTGTTACATGGCCATCATTCTTCAAAATTAAAGTTACGTAATCATCACTCTAAAAGCATTTCTTTGATTCTATTATTCACATAAATAAATCTCTAAAACATGTTGAGCTACAACATTATTTGATCCAACCTCATAAACTCAACATGTTAGTTCTTTAAAGCTTGTTCCTAGTACCACATTCTTGTTCTCACAAATTTAACCATATGGGCTGAAAAAGTGCTACACTCATACTTATCTTTTGATTTTTTTCACCCATGTTATAGTTAAACAAAATACTCAATTTTTCTCGATGTGTTTAGGCTAGAGAAGAATGAATAAAACTTTGGTTCTATTGGTGTTTTCCCACCAATAGAGCCCATGCACTTGATCTCTGCCTTGTTTATTTGAGCAGGACACTTCTTCACCATGCCATCAAGAGCATGGGTGGATGACACCCCACCAATGAAGATAGGAGATTCAAGACCTATCATCCCAATCTCCATTAGAGCTTACATCCTTGAAGAAGCAATCTGTGATCTTGGAGCAAGTGTCAACATCATGCCAAGCTTGCAGATCAGACACTATGCTACCCCAAGGCAATTCCTTAATATATCAGCATACGAATTGGGTACTCATTCATACCAGTAAACCTTGTGATTGGACAAATAGGCAGAGATGAGAAATCCCTCATTATCTTGGGTGCCCATTCTTGAGAATAGCTAATACCATCATCTACACGGATATCGCTAAGATCTGTTTTCCAATCAAGGATGAGAAGGAGAGGTTCACTTTCAAGAAACATACACTCAAGGCTCCTACTCATCCTTAGAGGCCTACATCTACGAGGACACAACTATTTCTACAAGGAAGTAGAACATTAACAATAAAAGGAGGAAGAGTAAAGCTCAACAACCAAGAGAAGACCTAGATGATCAACACTATTGATTTAGGGTATGTCCAACTCCTTCTATCAAATACCTCGCTAAGCTGGATGATCCAGGAGTACCTACCATTGATTGCAAGATTAAGGAAAGTACATCCCACAAGACATTCTGCAACATTGGATCAAGTGGAAACACAATGTCTGTGGTAGACTATCAACATTTATATGATAGTAGACCACTATACCAGACATATGTACAGCTGCAGCTAGCTGACCAATCATTCCGACTTTCAGAGGGAATAACAAAAGACATCATAATCAAATATCACTATGTTCCCGCCAACTTCATGGTTTCATGGGTGATAAAGATGGAGTCCATCATATTCAAGGAAGATTTTTCCTCAACACCACCAGCACAATCATCTTCATATCAAAAGAGGACTACTTCCAATTTCCTGAAGAGAAGATGTATTGCTACTTCAATAGCCACACCACTTATGAGAGAATAAGTAAGCATCGCTCTCAATGCCAAATGAAACAAGCCACCAAGGATGGATGTATAGATTATCCAAGAGAAAGTCAAGATATGAAGACCAATCCAATAATGAAGATAAAGATCTCCTGAGTTAGAAAGTTATACCACCAACGGAGGATGTATCACAAGCTGCAGAGAGCAAAGAAGAAATAGAACCTCAAAACAGTGAATCGCAGGAAGTAAAACCTCAGACTAAGAAAGGGTGGAAGAAGAGACTTCATCAAAACATTAACACAAGGTGAACAAACATCCAAGTCCTCATCAGGATTGGATAACACTCCTGAAGATATTTTAACCAGAAGAGATGTCCGGATTGACGGACCTAAATCTCTGAACCTTGGCCGAAAGGTAAACTCGGTAAGTTATCTGCATATTTAATTTTGCATTCCACCACCATAATTAATTCTGGCACTATTAACCAACATAAAATCGAATTTGCATATTTAATTTTCACACTACATTAGTTTAGCTTACACACTCAAAATTTCTAGTGTTGTTTTGCTCTACTACCATCCATTGCATAATCACCTTCATAAACTTAAACAAATCTTTAGTGCCAATCTATTAAGACACTTAATTACATTAATTGCATTCTAGCATATCACTTATAGGTATTCCTAGCATTATTCTCATTCCTCATATTCTCCATTGCATAATCATCTTTACCATGGCATATCTACATTTCTGCATTGCAAAAAAATCTTTAAGACCCATGTGAGAGAACTTATGGTAATACCATAAGGGAATTAACTGTGGTGGCACAAAAATAATTTTTATTTTTAAAATAGAAATTCTAAAAAAGAGATTAGATGTTCAATTCCTGCTAGAACATATTAAAGTTTAAATTAGCTCATAAGAATATTCAATTACTCTTTTGGCTGACCGCTAACCCATTGTCATAATGGAGCCTCGAGTTTTGTTTATTCTTGTCGGAGTATAACCATGCAAGATTGAAAGCACCAAAGAGGAGTGAGCCCAACCAGGAGGCTACTTCCAAAGATCATTCAAAGCAACTATAGCAAACATTCAGCTTGGGGGAGGGCATCCCCTAGTTATCAGGTAAGTATATCTATACGATTATCGAGTCTATAGTATAGTCATAAAAATATCAAAAATATGTGAACACATGAAGGTTCACCATAGTATCATAAGAAAATCTAAAATTGCTAAAAACATATGGGCACATGAAGGTCCATGTCTATCGAGTCTTAAGAGTCCAAAATAAAGATATATAGATATATATAGTTAGAGTGTGTGTTTAGTTTGTTTAGAGTCAATAAAAGCCATGAACAATAATTTTGTCTTGGAAATGATGAATAGTTGCTCTGCTGTAATTCCTTTCAAGTACCTAGTTTTTAGCCTTGAATTCTCCCGAGTTTTAGATATAATTATTTTGGCATAAGATTTACTCTGAACCTGAAACTTGTGGGTTGTGAATGCTTGAGCTAAGTCAAGGTAGTTGATAAGTATGATATGATAAAGTTGAGTTGCTATTTATTTTGTTCCTAGCAATACTAGAGTTCTGGAGAATTTATCTTTTGAAAATTGAAAACATTACATGATAAGTTTCTATATGACAAGAGATTGAATTCCTACCACAACCATATACATTCCTGGTAGATTAGGAAAACATTCACTATCATATTTATTGTTTATATTTGCATTGAGTTTTGTCAAGCTTTGTTGACCCTTAGAGACTTATCATGCTTTTAAAATCAAGATCACGTACACTCCACTCATATATGCTACTTCTATCCTAGAAGTACGCATCCACATATATGTCATTCAGATCCACCAGAAAAATACTCTATTACTACCTTGGGAGTAAGCAACCAAAATATCCCAGTTCTCCACCTATCCATATATTTCATTACCGTAGACATAACTGCTCCAAAGATTTCCTTGTTATCATCTCTCAAAAGTGTTATTATAGAAAGAGACTTGGGGTTGTGAAAAAAAATAATAAAAAATAAAAAAGAGAGTAAAACATGGACAAGTGTCCTATCAAAACAATGGGTACTTAGATGCCCGCCTCTATAAAAAAAAGCAAGCCCAAGTTCTCTAAAAAATTCCAAGTTCCAAAAGAGAGATGTATATATATATATATATATATATATATATATAATATATTTAAGGAGCAGAGTAGAATTAGGTTTCCACCATACACCTTCATATATCCACCACACATATATATTCATCCCCATACATCCACCATATATCCCATACACATGCACATCTTGATTTGATGGTATGCCCTGTTTCTCTGGATCCATTGTTTGACTTTACAATATATGCTTTGCAACTATGTATGCGCTATTTCTCCCCACCTATGAACTCCATATATTGCCTATTATTTATAGGGTAAGTGAGAGAGGGCATAACACCATTATTGTCTTGGTGAGGATCCAAAAATACTACATATTGAGAGACTTGAGAGGGTCATACAAAAGAGACTTTGAGTTTTATTTCGAAACCTTCGCAAAACTCTAGGATGGAGGTAAAGTGAAGAGCTTGAGAGATAGTGTTTGGCTTGATCATTCTACTTTTCAATTACTCAAGACCCAAGTGATGGATATAAGCCCCATGGTTAAAGGTAATATGGGTAAGTTTGAAAGTCAGAATAGTTTACTCTAATCCAGAGGAGAATTCTTGTTTGAACGCATGTGTACCTTTAAGGCATGAAAGCATTGTAGCAACTCCTAATCCATCTTTGAGTTCATCTTTGCTCAAGGACGAGCAAAAGGTAAGCTTGGGGGAGTTGTTGACGGTCCTTAAGTACCAATTTTAACCGTCAACTAAACAAGGAAAAGGATCTAAATGAAACCAATAGCTAGAACTAGGGTTTATACTAACATAATTCCACGAGTTTTGGTGAATGTCTGTTTCTATAGGGGGTTATCAGGAAATATCAAGGAAAGGCCCATAGGTCATGTTTACATAGAGATAATTATCATTCGTAGGAAAAAGAACAATCTAGAAGGGTCAAAAAGGCGCGGGAAGGAACGAGAGGGCAAGCGGGCCCAGGGGCACGGCGCCCGCCCTACCCCCTGGGATAGCCGCCCTAGGGCAAGAGCCAATTAGGCTCCGCCTCGCGGATTAGGGTCCACCGCCTTTGAGGTTGCATCTAACCCCTCCATTAAGGTCGGTTTGATCCGACGGCCGACGTTCATTTGAGGGGGCTATTCTCTAGGGCTTAGCATTCAAGAGAAACTATCCTTAATTTCTATGTGAGATTAGAGTTTACTCTGCTAGATTGATAAAGTTAGAGTGGAGGTGTGGATTGGAGGAAGCCCGACCTGTCGGTGTCTCCTCTCTAGTTTGTATCTACGGGATCAAGTCTCCTAACCCGAGGCTTGCTCCTAGGATTTATTTGGTATTTCGACTTCTAATTCTAGTAAGTTCTCTGTTTTATTATTCTTTGGTTTGTAAGTTTACTTTATTCTCTTTGCGTAGGGAATAGGGTAATCATCTCTAGCGTAAACATGGTGTTTGGGCTAGAATACTCATAGATATCCCCTGTCTAGCCGGATCTGTGGTAGTAGCTCGGAAAGTAACAATTCCGTAGATACCTTTGGATTCCACAATCCCGTTAGAAGGATCGGTAGGGTTTATAGGCCGCGTGCTAAGCATCCTGTGTGGTGTCTCTTATCTCGACGGTTCTCCCCAATAGAATAATAACACATATCTTATATAGACTAGAACGAGAGTGTTGTCACGGTCTTCTCTAATCGCTCATATCAAGATCACCTTGTTTGTAGCCTAAAGGTTAATAGCAATAGATTTGGTTAGTCAGATGCACCCTTTCTCCCAGCAGAAAAACAAATTACGATACTCTGGATAATCTCCTGAGTGAAGTGCTCACCGGTATCCGTGCGCTTGCGGATTATTTCCCAGTGATTCTTCTGTTTGCGTTAACAAATATCAACATCTAGTCATGATGTAATCCATACAAGCCACTCTTGTTCTCAAGTGGAGATTAGTCTAGTGGTGTTCTCTAGTGTGGGAGTTAGAGTTGAGTTGAGCTTCGCTCAGGATTTCCGGATATTGTCTTCCTAGGGAATCTGGTATAAGCTCTTGTATCTTTTCTCTTTTTGTAAGACTTTACTTATTTATGCAATATTCCTTCTTTACTTTACTTAGTCTTTACTTTGTGCAATATTATGCTTGTTATAGTATTGTTGTGGTTTATCTTGTCATCTAGTTGTTAGAAACTAGATTGAGACCCTTGTGGCCATTCCTGTATGTGATCATCGCCTGTTATAGGGTGCTCTAGTTGTCGTATACACGATTAGAGTAGTGAGAATAGGTGTAAGCGTGGTGCTTATACTTAATCTAGCCTTTGGTTATCGCTTGTTGCATAGATTGTTTGTGGTAGCTAGCAAGAGAGTGACAACCTTGTCTAGTCTTTGTATTCCACCACGTGTTCTTAGGCAAGTTCTTAAAAGATAAGGCCCCCATAAAAAGAGAGCGTGGTCCGGTAGGAGTTTTTTCCTCCTACTGATCTATCCTCTCGCCTAGCATACTTGTTTTGAGGAATCAATCGATGTTTGTATCAATTGTGTGCCATAGTTAAACCCACAAAGGTATAGTTGGAATCATAGGAGTCCTTTTTACTCTCTCGTTATCCTCCCACATAGTTGCCCACTAGTTAACTCTTATTTATCTTTATCTGGTTTGTTACATCATAACCTTCCTATCATATTTGATTACCCCCTTACACTAGTTGGTACTAAATTGAGGTGATCTCTAGGATCTCTCTTTTATTATTATTTCTATCTCTTCTTTCCCTTGGGAGAATATAAATTACGATACCCCGGAATACTCTTGGGTGAAGTGCTACAGCGGTATAATCTGTGTGCTTGCGGATTTATCCAATAGTCATAAGAAATATCAACACCTTGTGCATTCCATTTCATCTCCTTCTCCAATGTTGATGCAACACATGCACCAACCTATCACCAAATGATATGATCCACTTCATATCATCACGTGACCGTATTGGTTCATCGATCTTGACCTCACTTGCTCTTCACCATTGCATCAGTCCATCGGCGCTAAGCATCACTCACTTGCCCTTCACACTTGCAACCGGTCCATCAAGCCAAGCCTCATCTTGATCACATGACTCCATGTCATGTCTCATGTGCAATTAAGCTCCTTCATCACACAATCACATGTGAACTAATCTCCTGTGTATATATCACTTAAACACATATTAGTTCACCTGGGTTGTCACTTAATTACCAAAATCACATAGAGACTTTCAACGGACCATCCAGTGAAGATAAGGAATGTTGAGTGAAGCATCCCACAAAATTTATTGCCCTAGGTGCGCAACGATGGACATGGAAGAATAGTAGCTAGCTAGATTCTATTTCACATTTGTAATGTACCTCATTTATGTTATAATTTGTACCTTATGCTACTCTTCTTTGTATCTGCATGTTAGGCCCTATTTTATTCTACATTTATTTAATGTTGCTTTTATTTTAATGCATGTATTGAAAGTTCGGATTTGAGAGAGTTGGATCTCTCTAGACATCGTTTTGCTTGGACTAACTCTCTTGACACACCGACATTTGAAAAGCTAGATAGAGTGTTGGTAAGCACAGATTAGGAAAAAAATACCCATTAGCGACAATCTGAATTCTAATCAAAGATATGCCAGACCATACCCCCATACTTTGGATTCTAGGACCTCTACACTTCGTGGTAATAAACAAGGATTCAAATTTGAACTTTGTTGGCTATTATGTGAAGGGTTCCATGAATAGGTGGTAGAGGTTTGGGAGAATGAAACAAGAGATGCTAACTCATTACAAAAATGGAAATTCAAGATAAGGCGCACTCGTCAATATTTAAGAGGTTGGGCCAAGAATTTCAGAGGTCAAAACAAGAAAGAAAGAAAAATAAGCGATCACATACATGATTGATTTACTAGAGAGAAAGGCAGAATGCACAACTCTGTCTCCAAATGAACAAGATACCCTTCGCTGCCTAAAAGATAGGGTTTCTCATTTGTTGAGAGAAGAAGAGGTAGCCTAGTTCCAACGTTCAAAGACTAAGCATCTATAGAAGGTGATGATAACATAAGATATTTCCAGCTTATTGCTAATTGTAAGCATAAGAAAACACACATTTTCTAATTAGAAGGGAACAATACAATTTTTAAAAATGATGATGAACTAAAAGAACACATTACCTTTTTTACCAGAATTTGTTTGGACCACCAGAGGAGAATAATTTTACTATGTTAGAGAATAGAGTTGATGATATACCACAAGTAAGTGAAGTAGATAATAACTTTTTAACAATGATGTTTACGAAAAAAGAGGTTTAAGAAGCGATTTTTCAGATGGAACATAACAAAGCACCCGGTCTAGATGGTTTTCCGGCTGGTGTTTTGGGAGATAATTAAATTTGATTTGTTGGATATGTTCCATGATTTCTACAAGGAAAAATTACTTCTTTTTAGCCTTAACTTTGGGATTATAGCGTTACTACCAAAATGTCAAAAAGCTATCAAAATTCAACAATATAGACATATTTGCCTATTAAATGTGAGTTTTAAAATCTTTAAAAAAGTTGCAATGAATAGAGAAGGTGGTACGTCCATAAAAAATGGCCTTCTTACCAGGTAGGAATATTTTGGAAGGTGTCACAATCATGCGTGAAACAATTCATGAACGACATAGAAAGAAGAAACTAAATGGTGTCATCTTTAAGGTTGATTTTGAGAAGGCATATGACAAAGTTAAATGACCTTTTTGCAACAAACCTTGAGAATGAAAGGATTCTGACCTTTGTGGTGTCAATGGATTCATCAATTTGTCTCGAGGATAGTGTTTCAGTAAAAGTAAATAATGATGTGGGTCGATATTTTCAGATCTATTTGATGTCATAAATCTTTATAATATTCTCTATAATTATGATTAACTTGGATGTTTTGACTCTTCAAAATTCTTAGAATATCTTGTAATTTGAAACAAAAGAAGTACTTATTTGATACCGTAAATTTTATTGTTTTCCTAGAATTCAGTCAAAGTTTGAATTGACTTAAGATAACTTTAGGAATCTATTTATTTAGGGATAGAGGAAGTATATGTTTAGTCGAAGTTGTTTATAAAAAAACGAAAACGGCTAGTATTGCTTTGAAAACCCTTGGACAATTGTTTTTTTTAGCATTGGACAATTGTTGTTTTTAAGCAGTGAGAAACAAAGGAAAAGAAAAGCAGTTATGGGAAGCATTTTTTTGCCGTCAAACGCACATACCCTTATATTGTGATCCACACGATTTGCATTGATGTGTGCACGGCGCAATGGCCGGTTGGAGGGCTCCCACCCAGGGTTCAAATCCTGGATGCGACACTTTATTCTGGATTTATTCCAGAATTTTCCGGCGCTATGCATTAAGTGGTAGGCGACGTTCCCGTCGATAGCGAGGCGCCCGTGGTGACTTCGTCAACTTCAAGATTTGTCGGCTCAGTCCTTCGAAGGTGCTCATAGGGGTAGGGCTTGCGTGCGTGTGTTCGTAGGGGCGAGTGTGTGTACGTGTTAAACGTCTGCGTTGTACTATCTAATCTAAAAAAAATAGTAGAATGCACAATCTCACATCGCGCGGAGCGGCAATGCGATGACACGTGCAAGGGCATAGTTTACTTTCCCAGCAGGTGTGCCGGCGCGCTTCACTTGAGGCCCCAATTTCAAATTCCCACCTAGTCGTCTCCAAAACCGTCGCTTGCCTCCATTCGACTCCTGAATCCCTAATCCTCCGAGGGCCAGCCCGCTTCTCGGCGTTAGCAATGACGGAGGACCCCGGCGCCAAGGCTGTGTCGGCGCAAGTTGGAAGGCGCGTCGCCCTCGAGGATCTCACCAACGTCGCCGGCGGCGGCGGCAGGCTCGGTGCCCCCGATGCGGTACGTACGGTATGATTCTTGCATCACGGGATATATCGGGCTCCATGTGCAAATCAGTTTACATGTGTGATAGATTGCTCACCCGGTTGGTACGCCTCACATTCGAGCATGCTACGGAAGTTTAATGTGGCATCCGTGCAGTTTCTGGGCGTGCCACTGCTCGCAGAGACTGATATGGTTGGAACTGTGGCATTCTTTAGTTACCGCAACGGGAACTGATTCCCTGATCCCCCTTTTGATTTCTACAGCCCAAAAAATCCCCATTTCGTTTCCTTCATTAAGGATCCCCAGTAGTTCGTCTCGGTTCGGGGGTTGACCGGCACCACCTAACTCAATGGCGTCACTTGCCCATTGCCTATGCGAATTCATAAACTGTATCCGCTGAGGAAGTTCAGATTTAAATAATTCACATTTGGGTTACAGACATAACTGTTAGTTAGGTGCTTGTTTCCTAATTGCTGCCAGGCTTGAGCAGGATTCTTTTGTATCCTCCTGATTACCATTTAACTAGTGCTCTTTGTGTCCACTGAATACTAGCTAGTAGCTGCTCTTCATTAGGAGCTACTGTTTACTCTCATTTCCACTCAACACAAAATGAATACACTTAAGACCAATGCTTGTAGAAGAGGCACCAGGTTGGGCCGCTAGCTCACCCAGTGGCAGAATCTGCAAATCAAGCATAAACAATTTATTGGTGAAATTTGAGAATAAGATAAACATCCAAACATCAAAAGGAAGTGGAAATTAGAGCAGAAACACACTTGCATAGTTTTCTTGAAGAGAGAAGAATCCCATGGGCAAGTGCCAAACTCCATTAATCAATGAAGCCATTTACCATTCAATCCATTTTGTTACATGATGCTGTATCAATATCTGACAAACTGACAATGAGAATGCTTCTCTGGCTACTTACATTTACCCTTTGTAATCTGTTTACTTCAATTTTATGCAAATTTCCAAAATCAGTAACCCCCTTTTACCGATATGATTATATACATCTATAGGAAAAGGAAGTGGATGAAGCTAGAAAGTTAAAATCTTGCTCCACAAATGTTGAGTGGCTAAAAGAAAAGCTATTGAAGGAGCAAGGGCACAGGGAAAGAGGAGGGGTGGAACTACCAGAGCTGAAGGAAATTGAAGCTATGGGCCTGACCCAATCCACTTCCTTTTGGCTTCAGTTTGGATCATGCAAAGTGCTGCTCAGCAACAAACCTGAATTCTCTCCTAATAGGGACTTACCCCAAAAGTAACTATACATTATCACTCTTCCAATCCTATTTTTTGAGCATATATACAGAGTATTATCTTGTATTATGATCATAGATACAAAACTGTACAATGCACTACATGCAAATGAACTATAAAATTGCTGGCTTCTTTTGTTGAAAAATCTTGCACAAAAGAATGATAATTTAGTCAAACTCAACTCTTAGTTGTCTTTCTCTGATAAAATTCATTTATTCATCTGAATGTTGACAGGAAAGCATTAACAAATTTGAACGAAGTTGGTGAAGCTACCCTTACCAAGGATAGTGCTGAAAGTTCTACTCAGGATGTCAACTGGCTTGAATATCTGGTATTATCTTGCTGTCACCTGCCATACCTAGACCTTTCATCTGCTTTCCAGTTTTCATTCACATGCAATGTTGTTTTAAAAGTTCACTTGTCTCCTAGCAGTTCTTGCCATCTCCTGCCTAAGATTTCTCAAAAAGAATTCCTGTGATATAGTATATAGTATGGATGTTGTTTCATGTGCCATGAATACATAATTTGATTTTGGTCTTTGTTGTTTGTTTCGTTCTGGACAGCTTGCTGCACTAAGTGAAGAAAGAGATAAACCTATGAACGACCAATCTATTGTGACTAAACAGGAAACAAGAAATGCTGATGACACATCGTTGAAGGTTGGTCAATTTGCATATTTTGCATATACTCATAAAGTTGGTGGCTTTGTTCCTATCTCCTTTCTGAGAACATTTTTTTTATGATGCAATACTGCAGGATATGTTGTCAGGTGTACATGGAATGGGCAAAACAATTACAGCACTGGAGAGAATTATAGATGAACTGATTAGTTGTCAGGACGATGAACGCAATATTATCAATGAAAGATTGAGCATCGAAAGAGGCAAAGTGCAATCTTTAGAGCGAGAGAGGGATCAGTTACGTTCACAGGTGGCCCTACTACAGTCAAAGGTAAGGACATACGTGCCAACATTTGTGTTATCTGGAGTACTTTGAGAAAAAAAAGCAGCCTAGCATATCCTCATCATAATTCTCAAATTTGGATTAAAATCCTTTATGTCTGCCTTTTCTTTTTTGAAGAGGAAACATTATTGTAGGTAAGAGTATTAGGATATGTATATATCAGGATCAATTAGAGACTGATTAGAGATTGATTGGAAATCCCCTAGATAGGCTAGCTGCCATATATATCTAGGATTGTTTCTATGTATAGCCTAGGATTGTTTCCTTGTACAGGAATAGCTTCCCATGTATGTAACTTCCATGTATGCCTATTGGCTATATATATGAAAGGCTCCCCACCCACATAGGGTGTGCGGTGATTCCCTCCATTCTATTTCATTCTACATGGTATCAGCATACTAGATCCATTCTCCCCTCCCACCACACCAGCTCTACCTGCTGCGCTGCCCCCCCTTTCCCAGGTCGACATGTCGACCGAATCTGCCACCAGCTCCACCACATCCTCCAGCACCTCAAGCAGCATGGGCGACATCTCTGCCCCTGCCGCTGCCCTTGTCGTTTTCGTCGCCCCCTATGCCACGATCAACGTCAAAAACCATATCCCGGTAACCCTTGAACTGATGAAGCCCAACTTCAATCAGTGGGAACCGTTCTTCTCCTCTCTCTGCGGGAAATTTGGTCTCCTTCCGCACATCAACGGCACGGCGGAGGCCAGCCCCACTGATCCCGCTTGGGCCATTGCCGACGCCTGCGTCCGCAGCTGGCTTCTCGGTTCTGTCGGGCCAGACATCATCGGCCTGGCTGCAGCACCAAACCAGACTGCCCGCGAGCTCTGGATCGCCATCAGGCGCCTCTTCGAGGCCAACAAGGCCCCGCGTGCTATCTTCCTGGGTCACGAGTTTCACTCTATGACCCAGGGTGACTCCTCCATCAACGACTACGCCCAGCGGATGAAGGCCACCGCCGACGCGCTCCGCGATGTCGGCCGTACCATCACCGACTCGGAACTCGTCCTCAACTTCAACCCCCGCTTCGCCAGCACCGCCGACAACATCGCCGACTCACACCCGCTGCTAGACTTCGCCACCACTCGCGAGAAGCTCGTGCTGAAGGAGCTCCGCCTCGCTAACGAGGGCACAGTTGCTGCCCAAACAACGTTCCACGCCTTGTGCGGCACGGGCTGCCGCACCACATCCAGCACCACCGGCGGTGGCTCCATCGCTGGTCGTCAGGGCGGCTACGGTGGTGGCTCCAGCAGCAGCGGCGGTCAGGGCGGCGGCGGCGGTCGCTAGAAGAAGAAGGGCAAGGGCGGCTCCCAACCCAGGGGCGGGCACAAGTCTGCTACACCACCAGCGGCCCCATGGTACTGCTACCCTCCCTGGACCGCTGGGGTGCATCAGCAGCCATGGCGTCCACCAGTGTGGGGCGGCCAAGGAGTCCTTGGCGCTCCACCCTCAGCCCATGCTCACACCGCCTTCACCCCTGCCCAGTTCTCCGGCACCACGCCCTCCGTTCCACCCCCTCAGCAGCAGGGCGGCTGGGATCAGGCCG
Organism: Microstegium vimineum; assembly: GCA_022036555.1. Classification (NCBI taxonomy): domain Eukaryota; kingdom Viridiplantae; phylum Streptophyta; class Magnoliopsida; order Poales; family Poaceae; genus Microstegium; species Microstegium vimineum. The sequence goes on from CM039127.1 coordinate 37,613,314, forward strand.
GCCTCATCGCTGCTCTGAATCAGATGTCACTCCAGGGGTCTTCTCCCTGGGTTCTTGACACCGGTGCCACCGCTCACATGTCGTCCTCGGATGGTATCCTCCTGTCCCGTTTTCCTCCCCCTCCCTCCGCCATCACAGTCGGCAACGGCACCACAATTCCTATAACCTGCCGAGGCCCATCCACATTATCTTCTCCGCAGTCTAATTTTCGTCTTAATGATGTTTTGGTTGCCCCTGCTTTAGTACGCAACCTCCTTTCTGTTCGTCAATTCACCCGTGACAATGCTTGTTCCATTGAATTTGACTCTTGTGGCTTTTCTGTCAAGGACCAACAGACGGGGCGCGTGACTCTTCGCTGCAATAGTGGTGGCGACCTCTACACCTTCACCTCCACACCACCCCACTCCTGCAGCCTCGCCACCACGTCGTCCCTGTGGCATCACCGCCTCGGCCACCCCGGTCCATCCAGCCTCGCCACTCTACGCAGCATGTCGGTCATCTCCTACAATAAGAGCTCGCCATGCCTCTGCCATGCCTGTCAACTTGGCAAGCATGTGCGACTGCCATTTAGTCATTCCACTTCTGTCACCAATGCTTCGTTTGACTTAATTCATTGTGATGTATGGACCTCTCCCGTGCTTAGCCACTCAGGCTTCAAATATTATCTTATCTTACTTGATGATTTTTCCCATTACTGCTGGTCTTTTCCGCTTCGCCATAAATCTGAGGTGCATCGCCACATTGTCGAGTTCATTGCCTACGCTCAGACACAGTTTGGCAAAACACCCAAATCCTTCCAAGCAGATAATGGCACTGAGTTTGTTAACCACACCACCACCACTTTCCTCACCAGCCAAGGCACTATACTCCGCCTTTCCTGCCCCTATACCTCCCCACAAAATGGCAAGGCTGAACGCATGCTTCGCACCATCAACAACACCATCCGCACCATGCTCCTCCATGCGTTCATGCCCCCTACCTATTGGGCTGAGGCTCTCACCACAGCCACCCTCCTCCTCATAAGGCGCCCATCCTCCTCAATCCGCAACCAAATACCCCACCAACTTCTTTACAACAAACTCCCAGATTATTCCTCCCTTCGTGTCTTCGAGTGCCTCTGCTATCCAAACCTCACCGCCACCTCCCCGCACAAACTCGCCCCTCGATCCGCACCTTGTGTTTTTTTAGGATATCCATCCTCCCACAAGGGCTACCGCTGCCTCGACATGAACACTCGCCGGATCATCATCTCTCGCCATGTCATTTTCTTTCGACGAGTCCGTGTTTCCATTCTTTGCAACACCATCGACGGCCTTTGTGCCGTCTTCACTTGACTTTCTGATGCAGGGACTGTCTTCAGCAGCACCAACGCGCATTGCTCCGTTGCACGCTGACACCAATGAGGATCCGTTCCCGGCGCTCCTGGACCCGGCTATCATCCAGCTGGCCCCCCTGGCTACCTCTACGGGCGGGCGCTCCCCGGCTGCTGCTCCTGCAGACCGGCCGCCAGCCGCCCCCCCTGTGGGCGGGCCTCGGCTGCTAGCTGCCCCTCCTGCGGGCGGACAACAGCAGGGTGGCCAGCGCTTCGGCATCGTCTTCTCTCGCCGACCCCACCCCCCTGCAGCACCAGAGGTGGCTCCTGCGGCTGCCCCTGTGGCTCCTTCAGCACCTCCGGCGGAACCGGCGACTTCATCAGCACTGCCCCCTGCAGCTCCAGTGGCTCGGCCACCTGCTGCACCAGCGACCCGGCCTGTGACACGCTCACAGACCGGTTCCCTTCGCACAGTCCAGCGCTTCGGCTTCTCCGCTTCCGTCGCCTCGCCTGTCCCGGCGACCTATCGCAGTGCCCTTGCCGATCCCAATTGGCGCGCTGCGATGGCCGACGAGTACAAGGCGTTGATTGACAACGGCACTTGGCGCCTCGTACCTCGGCCGCCTGGTGCGAACATTGTCACTGGCAAGTGGCTGTTCAAGCATAAGCTCCACTCCGACGGTTCCCTTGCCCGGCACAAGGCGCGCTGGGTCGTCCGCGGCTTTTCCCAGGAGGCCGGCGTCGACTACGACGAGACATTCAGCCCGGTCGTCAAGCCGGCCACGATCCGCACCGTCCTCAGCATCGCGGCGTCCCGGGACTGGCCCATTCGCCAGCTCGACGTGAAGAATGCCTTTCTCCATGACAACCTTGAGGAGACGGTCTACTGCGAGCAGCCGAAAGGCTTCGTCGACCCCGCTGCACCTAACTTTGTTTGCTTGCTGCAGAAGTCCTTGTATGGACTTAAGCAGGCACCGCGAGCTTGGAACCAACGCTTCTCCAACTTCATATGCAGCATCGGCTTCACCACATCCAAGTCGGATGCCTCCCTGTTCGTCTACAAGGCTGGAGACGCCATGGCCTATCTCCTCCTCTACGTCGATGACATCATCGTCACCGCGTCGTCACCGGCTCTTCTCCAGCACGTCACCTCCCGCCTCTCCTCGGAGTTCGCCATGACGGACCTCGGTGACCTCCACCACTTCCTCGGCATCTCGGTGACGCGGGACAGCAGCGACCTGTTCCTCTCCCAGCGGCAGTACGCCGTGGATCTCCTCCAACGCGCTGGCATGTCTGAATGCCACCCGACAGCTACTCCGGTGGATGCCCGGACCAAGTTGTCCGCCTCTGAGGGCGCTCCAGTCACCAACCCCTCGGAGTACAGGAGCCTCGCTGGAGCCCTCCAGTACCTCACTCTGACGAGGCCCAACCTGGGTTATGCTGTCCAGCAGGTCTGCCTCTTCATGCACGACCCTCGCGAGCCGCATCTTGCTCTAATCGTGTGCATCCTGCGCTATGTCAAGGGCTCTCTGTCCGCCGGTCTACAATTAGGCTCCAGCGCCGTCGATCAGCTCACAGCCTACTCCGACGCCGACTGGGCTGGATGCCCAGACACGCGCCGCTCCACCTCCGGCTTCTGCGTCTACCTCGGCGACAACCTGGTCTCTTGGTCTTCCAAGCGCCAGGCGACCGTATCTCGCTCCAGTGCCGAAGCGGAGTACCGTGCAGTAGCCCATGTGGTTGCTGAGTGCTGCTGGCTACGTCAGCTACTACAGGAGCTCCACATCTCCATCCCACTTGCGACGATTGTCTACTGTGACAATGTGAGCGCCGTCTACATGGCTGCCAACCCTGTCCATCTCCGTCGCACGAAGCACATCGAGATTGACATCCACTTCGTCCGCGAGAAGGTAGCTTTGGGACAGTTCCGTGTTCTCCATGTCCCCTCTGCACACCAGTTCGCAGATATCATGACCAAGGGTCTGCCCGTCCAACTCTTCACTGGCTTTCGGACCAGTCTATGCGTCCGTGATGCTTCCGCTACGACTCCGGGCGGGTATTAGGATATGTATATATCAGGATCAATTAGAGATTGATTGGAAATCCCCTAGATAGGCTAGCTGCCATATATATCTAGGATTGTTTCTATGTATAGCCTAGGATTGTTTCCTTGTACATGAATAACTTCCCATGTATGTAACTTCCATGTATGCTTATTGACTATATATATGAAAGGCTCCCCACCCACATAGGGTGTGCGGTGATTCCCTCCATTCTATTTCATTCTACACTTAGGCAATATAGAGAAGGTTTATCCACTTATACACATGAAATGGAGAAAGAGAATGACATGCAATTTTCCTCCATTTTTTCTCAAACGAGGAGGAGAGCTGTGTATCATTATGTTTAGAAGAAAAAGGGGTAAGAACGCTTACAACACCACAAACAATTCCAACACACTTAGGTTCCTAAAACATGCATGCCACAAAAACACACAGACCTTCCACAACCCTAGCGCCAACGAATTAACCTTCAGGAGGCACTAGGGCAAAGAGGTGAGTAGAACCCCTCTACAGCTTGCATTAACGTATGTCATGTATTGGTGGCGCTGAACCCCTACTGTGTAGCCTCTAGTAGTGATTGGTAGAAGGGTGAGGTTTTTTCCCTCTGCGCCCTATGTTAGAGAATAGGACAAGATAGGATAGTGGTTAATTTCTTGCTTCATTAATTATCGGTCCTAAAGGCAGATCACATATCCTCTTGAGCGACCACACATCCTCCTAAATCTTAGGCATAACATGTGCCTTCCTAACTAACATAAACCAGACTCGCTTGGGCGTGGCTATCGTGACTACGGTGCATTGGTGGCCTTCTCAGCTCGTGATCGACGAAAGTACTGTCTCCGCCACATGACATCTCTCTCCTTGAGGGGTAGCTCATCCGCAAGCTAGAAGGACGGATGGAGCTCTGTGAAGGTGTTGATGTCTTCCAATGTAGAAGACGCCAATGGCTCGCCATTCCATGGGTGCACATAGTGCCCTTAGGTTGCAAAACGGCAGCACCATATTGCATGGCCTGAAGAGGCCAGGATGCATATGGAGGTGTCTCGATGAATTTCTTGAGGTGGCCAACGTGGAAGACGTTGTGGAGACGCGCCCTAGGTAAGGGTGAGCCGGACAATGATGTTGTTGATGGCCGCCTCAATGCGGTATGTAAGGGTATTGCTCAAAGAAGCAGGGGCGTAGCTTGCGGGTTGTTGCGTTCAAAAGAGATGCCATGGTCAGGTGGCTAACACACAATCACACCTATCCCCCGATGGCGTACTAGACTTCGAGGTGGTGCTTGCCATAGTGGTGCTTGTAAACCTCCAAGACCTGCTCGAATCGGTACTGGACGTCTAGTATCCCAAGTCTCACTCAGTTCATAGGAGCAGATTGAAGAGGCTCTTGGCTGTAGACGAACCTGAATGGCGTGCCACGTAGGGCATATAAAAAGGACGTGTTGTAGACATACTCTGCCCAAGGAAACCAGCCACTCGTGTGGTTGATCCCCATGAAGCACCAGAGGTACATGATGATGACCTTGTTCGCTGCCTCAACTTGATTGTCGAACTAGGGGTGCGAAGCAGTAGTCATGTGGAGTTTGGCCCACACAATCGCATCAGCTCCCGCTAGAATGTGGAGGTGAATACTAGGTCTTGGTCCGGCACCATGAATTGCAGGATGTTGTAGAGTCACATCGCCCAAGAATGCCTTGGCCATCGTCTGTCAAATATGGGTGGGTGGAATGAAATGGCAATACTTGCTGATGTGGTCGACCACCGAAGGGGCGTGTGCAGCTCGATGAGAAGCTGTCGCAGCCAGGTGGCTTCTGCAACTCTATTAGCCACTGCGCGATACTCAGCTTCAGCACTGGATCTTGATACTGTGTTCTGCCGCTTGGATGACCAGGAGACTAAGTTATCACCAAGGAACACCGCATAGCCCGAGGTGGACTTGCGAGTGTCTGGACAACCAGCCCAATCAGCATCGGTGTAAACGACAAGATCCGTAGAGGAAGATGGTCGTAGCAGTAGACCAAGGTGAAGTGTGCCTCGGATATACCGGAGAATCCGCTTCAGGGCAGCAAGATGAGGCTCTCGAGGGGCGTGCATATGAAGGCACACTTGCTGAACGGCGTACGCAATGTCCGGGCGGGTGAATGTCAGATACTGTAGGGCGCCAGCAAGACTGCGAAAGTCTGTGGCATCAGACACTTGGGCCCCGTCAGTTGCAGCAATCTTTGGATTGGTGTCAACTGGAGTAGAGCAAGGCTTGCATTCTGCCATACCAGCGCGATCCAGAATATCCAACATGTACTGTCGCTGGGAGAGGAGTAAACCAGCACTGCTTTGCTGAACCTGCATACCGAGGAAGTGATGCAATTCTCCCAGATCTTTCATGGCAAACTCTCGCTGCAGGGCTGAGATGATCCGCCAAAGAAGATCAGAAGAGGAAGCTGTGAGGACAATGTCATCCACATAGAGCAACAAGTAAGCTGTGTTGGAGCCGCGATGGTAAATGAAGAGTGATGTATCTGACTTAGCTTCAACAAAACCGATGGACAAAAGGTAGGTAGCCATTCGACTGTACCAAGCACGTGGGGCCTGCTTGAGGCCGTAGAGGGACTTCTGGAGCAGGCAGACATACGCACGACGAGTAGGATCCTCAAACCCGGAGGGCTGCTGGCAATACTGCAAGGTACAATTACATATATATACAGGCAAGGATCAAGAGTCCAGAGTCCTATAAGGATCAGGAGTCCTTGCCGTATCCGTATCTATCTGGCCTGCCATATCTATCTAACCCAAACAGTCCTGCGCCGATTAGGGTCCTGACCAGCCCAAAGGGCGCCTATTCTAACAAGTTCATAGGAGCAGATTGAAGAGGCTCTTGGCCGTAGACGAACCTGAATGGCATGCCACGTAGGGCATATAAAAAGGACGTGTTGTAGACATACTCTGCCCAAGGAAACCAGCCACTCGTGTGGTTGATCCCCATGAAGCACCAGAGGTACATGATGATGACCTTGTTCGCTGCCTCAACTTGATTGTCGAACTAGGGGTGCGAAGCAGTAGTCATGTGGAGTTTGGCCCACACAATCGCATCAGCTCCCGCTAGAATGTGGAGGTGAATACTAGGTCTTGGTCCGGCACCATGAATTGCAGGATGTTGTAGAGTCACATCGCCCAAGAATGCCTTGGCCATCGTCTGTCAAATATGGGTGGGTGGAATGAAATGGCAATACTTGCTGATGTGGTCGACCACCGTAAGGATCACCGACTTGCCACACATGTGGTGATGTGGGAGAAATTTGGGCCAATGTCCACCCGGACCACCTATGACCCCGTCAGCAACATCAGGAGCCATGGTGGATGTAGATGCTTGGTCTTGTACTACTAGCACGTGGAGCAAATGTGGATAGATCTGGGACCACAGAATGAAGGTTAGGAGTGCAAAAATCTTGGCGGAGCCTATGGAGTGCATTTGACGCCCTCGTGACTATCATCATGGATGGCGAACAATAGATGGTGTAGGAGTGACGTTGGCGCAATGTAGAGCTTCAAGTCGAAGGAGACTAGATCGTCGATGATGGATCAAAGGCTGGTTTACTGACTTGTTTCAATCTCTTCTCGGAGAACAGCTAGTGCAGGGTCTATGGCGAGCTTGGTGGATGCGGTTGAGGAAGTCAAATCGGGGCGACGAGAGGGCACGAACGGCACCGACCGCTGTCATGGCGTGAAAGGCCGTCAGTCATGGTGTTAGTGCTGCCTGGCATGTACTCCATGGTGAAAGCAAACCCTAGAAGCTTGCCCACCCAATGGTGCTAGGGAATGGTGCTGCGACGTTGATCCAATAAATACTTGAGGGTGAAATGACCCATCCTCACTAGAAAGCAGCGTCCCCAAAGATATGACCCCTAGTGGTGAATGACTTGCAACAAGCCTATTAGCTCTCGTCTATATGTAGCACCATGCCGAAGCCGTGGCCTGAAGCGTCACACTTGACGATGGACTGTTGTGTGAAGTTCGGCTTCAGCAACACCAGTGTTGTGGTGGGTGCAATCTTTAGCGCCTGATGTACCTTTCTCGACCACAAGTACCCACCCGCCCTTATGAATTAGTGTTGCGAGTGGTGCGGTGATGGTGTCACAGTCGTGCGTGAATTGCTGTAGTATCCCATGAGGTCGAGGAAGTTGTTGAAATGATGTAGCCCAAGTACCTTGGCCAGATCCATTATCATGCTGACCTCGAGATGACGTGACCCAAGTGGCGGAGGTGATTGGTCCATGAGTTGCTGAAAATTAGGATGTCATAAAAAAAATGAGCACGGACTGGCAGAGGAACGTGTGTAGCACATTGTCCATTAACGCTTGGAATGTTGTCGTGGTGTTGCACAACCCAAATGGCATGACCAAAAATTCGTAGAGGTTGTTTGTTCAAAAGGTCGTCTTGGCCATGTTGTCCAAGTGCATGTTGAATTGATGGGAGATGGACTGGAGGTCGAGTTTGGTGAAGAACTAGATACTGTGGGGCTCATTGAGTAGTTCATCCACCATCGGAATAGGGAAAACATCCTTGACCATGATGGCGTTGAGGGCTCTATAGTCGTCTCAAAAACTCCACGAGCCGTCAGCCTTTTTCACCATGGTGGACGAGCTGGGTCGAAGTAGGCCCTGGAACAACATGTTCGTGCATTGGCATTCCAGCTCCTTGTGTGTAGTTGGGTAGCGATAAGGATGAACAACACCGGCGCCAACCAGACATTGTGGTCGCAGGATTTGGACAATGACAGCCCATGTGGTTCGACGCATAGGATTACGAAATCGGCGAGGAGGGCTTCTAGGAGGTCAAGGTCGGAGTAGGAATGGAGGCTAGGGCTCACCGAGCCCGCCACGCCGTGCTAGTAGACTTGGTGATCATTGCACCGAAATGACATGATGAGGGCCCCGAAATCTCATAGAATGGGCCCAAGAGTCGCGTGACCAACACCACGTCATAATCGGCCAGAGGGAGGGCGAAGAAATGCACCTGGAACGCTTCCCTTTCGACGGAGAAAGGCGTGCTAATACCAAGATGTCACGGACATGTGGCGCTCAACCCGGGCTACGTTGCCTCTAGTCATGATTGGTAGAGGGGCAATGATTTTCCCCTTTGCGCCCTATGTCGGAGAATATGAGAAGATAGGATAGAGATTAATTCTTTGCTTCATTGATTCTCAGCCCTAAAGGCAGATTACATAGCCTCTTCGGCGACCAACAAATCCTCCTACATTTTAAGCTCCAGAGAGTGTAGTTGTGGGCAACTAGAGGCTAGGGCTTGAACCCTCAGCGGCGTGCAAGGGCTGTGAGGTGAGCGCGAGGGAGAATAGGGAGAGAAAGGGAAGCCCGAAAAGATTATTGCCTTGCTTGATTAATTCCATCGTAGTTTACTAGTACTTATTCCCTAACCACTCAAACTTAGTCTAGATCCTAATTCAAGGATAAAGAATAGGCAACGGGAGAGAATAAGCAACACTTGCATGCCCAATCCAGATCCTAATTCATAGAGAAAGAATAGGCAATGGGAAAGAATGAGCACAATTGCATGTCGGCATGCACTAGCCATGGACGTGGCCCCGGTGTGCATAAGTGACGCCGATCATAACATCTTTCCTCGCCTGTTGAAACAGCTCGATGAGCTCAACGTTAGTGTAGAGGTCCTTGAAGTCTACAACGGCTACCGAGAGGCGTCGTCACTGGACAAGCCACGCCACTAGACGAGTACGTGCCAAACACCACGGCGGAATTGGGCATGCAGGAATCGCTCGAGTTGGCAACAACTAGCCATCGTGTGGGGTGGCACTGGTGGTGGCAAGTCGGAGGATCCCGCATGGAAGATGACACCAAGCCAGACGCCGGGGGTGGAAGGCTGTGCTCATGTGAAGTTTGACGCTTGCCATTTTGAAGATGTCGCGCCACATGTGGTTGGCGAAGACCGGTCGTGATTGCTGACGATGGAGGTGGGAAGCCGTGGAGATGGACAACGTCTTTGAAGAAGGCGTGGGCGACAGAGGCAGTGGAGTAGGGGGTGGCCGAGGGTGATGAAGTGTGCGTACTCCAAGGTCCACGAGAAGACCGTCATCCTCACCATAGTCAACCGCTTCTCCAAGTACGCGCACACCTTTTCGGGTGGTGTATGGCTGGCTGCCCCTGCCACTGCTACCATACACATCATGCGCCATTTGGAAGGACGGGATGGACGTCCTGCTGCATGACCACGGTGACTTCCTTACCGAGGTCCGCAAGTGCCTTCTCTCAGCTCAGCAGTACACCAAGCGCTGCTACGACGACCACCATCGCGAACTCAAGTTTGCGGTGGGGGATTGGGTGTGGCTACATCTTATTCATAGGTCGACACACTTGGTGAAGGCTTCGGAGAGCGTAGCTGTGGGCAACTGGAGGCCGGGACTTAACCCCTAGCGGCTTGCAGGGGTCGTGAGGCAAGCGCGAGGGAGAACAAGGAGAGAGGCCAGGAAGCTCGGCAAAAATTATTGCCTTGCTTGGTTAATTTCATCGTAGTTGTGTACTTACTCGGTGACCACTCAAACTTTGTCTAGATCCTAGTTCAAGGAGAAAGAATAGGCAATGGGAGAGAATAGGAAACACTTGCATGCCCAACTAGATCCTAATTCAAGGAGAAAGAATAGGCAATGGGAAAGAATGGGCACACTTGCATGCCGGCATGTACTAGCCACGAACGCGGTCCCAACGTGCGTAAGTGACGCCGATCAGAACATGTGCTTTCCTAACTGACTTAAACCAGGCCTGCTTGGGCGTGGTGACCATACCTACGGCGGGCCTGTGGCCTTCCCATCCCATTATCTGCAGGAGTACTTTCTCCCCACATGACAACACACGAGCAACACTAAGAGAAGCACCATCAAAGATACACTTATTACGGTGATTCCACAAAGTCCAAGCGCCCATGATCACAAGGGAATTGAGCCCCTTCTGCAAAAAATTAGCAACCTCCTTGGAAATCGTATCCCACCAGCCATCAAAAGACTCCTCATTTGCAGCAGACAGAGATGCTGCAACCCAACATTTCGCAGAAGAGAACCATAATTCCTGAGCAAAGACACAAGACAGCAGATGGTAGTTAATGCTTTCAGCAGCTTGATCACAATGTGGGAAGCTTGAGGATGAGGGAGACCACGCCTTGCAAGCTGATCTGGCGTCCAAAACCTGTCCTGTGGTTGAGGAAAAAAATAGGAAATTAGGAAGAGAGTAGAACTATAGAAGTTCCAATTATCGTAATTTTGTTAATAGCTAGGGACCAATTTAAAATGAGTTGTTTTTCTTTCATCCTATGCATATGTAGGGCACATTCTTGTTCATACCTGCCATATTGGTGTATATTTTCAAATTCAATGAAGTTCCAACACAAGCATGTCCACATGTCGTCTCCAGATATTACAGCTGAGACATGAGTTCTGTATGGGATCTTCTGCTCTGCCTATGTGCTGCCTGCAGAAGCATGATGGTTATGAGATGTTACAATTATTAGTTCAGCAGTTTACCTTCATGTGAATAACTGACGGATTGTTTTGTTCTGAAGAATGAAGATGCTGTTATGTTGACTTGTGAAGGCTGAGTTATATTATCTAGTTTCTAGCCATCAGATAAATAGATAGTCGCAAAAAAAAAAGCCATCAGATAAATAGACATAATACCCTTCAACAAAAATATTAATTGAGTGTACAATGAATCACCAATGACTATGACCTGAAGAACACTTATTTGATATACTCCCTCCATTCCAAATTATAAGACATTTTGGTTCTTTTAGGCACATAGATTTTATTATACACTTAGAGTTTTAGCTGTAGTTAAGGACGAACTACACCTCTGGAGTCTGGCTGGCGCTCGAGGAGTTTCCCATCTCCTTGCTCTGGAGCCAGCCAATGGGTGAGTTCTGCTCCTACTAGTGGTCAAGGGTCAGGTCTTTGTCTAGAGAGAGACGGATTGGGCCTTGTGAATTAAGTTTGGGTGTGTATGGTGATGTAAGAGGTTTTTAAACCCCTGTTTTTCTTCTTAATATAATGATACACAGCTCTCTTGCATGTTCGAGGAAAAAAAAAGATTTTGTTATACACTATATACACTATGTCTAGATACATAATAATAAAAATAGTGTATCTAGAAAACCAAAACGTCCTACAATTTAAAACAGAGGGAGTAGTAAATTCACAAACCTTACAATATTTTGGGCTAATAATCACAAACCTACCACATTTTGTGCTCATTTTGCAAACCTATCAATATTTTACGTTTTCTTCTCACAAAACAACTTTGTAAACATCCTCCACTAATTATGTCAGTCGTACATCAAATATGACATGTGGGCCCAACGGGTCATGAACAGATTGCTGACATGTGCGCCCATCTGCCTGTGAAAGTAGAATAATCACAAAGTTATAGTTTTATGAGAACCCAAATAGTGGTGGGTTTGTGAAACGGGCACAAATTGTGGTTACTTTTGTGACAATTAGCCCAAAATATTGGTAGGTTTGTGGAGTTACTCAGTTTCATATGTGGTACTCTTTTCTGTGTTCGGTCCTTCTAGTAGTCTGAATGTCTTTTTTCATATTTGACAGTTAGGTGGAGATTTCTCTGCTTCAAACACAAAAATACCATGTATAATAAATACTCTTTCAGTGGACAGTGAAGCAAAGCCCAATCTAGACAAAACAGAAAATTGGCTGAAGACAGCTGAAGAATTGATGGGAGAGGCTAGTAAGTGGTTTTGTTACCTGTACTAATTATTATCTACACATCTGGTTTGGATGTTCAAAACTTCAATGTCATGTAATATCAGGTGGCCCAAAGAAACAATCTGTTATTGAAATATTTGACCATGAGGATGCATGCATTTGGTGTGATGATGATGAGAAGCCTTCACCGAAATCAAATGCTTTGGGCAGTGGTGAACCAGGTATGGCATATGGGTTCATATCTTTATCAAGTATAGGAAAGGTTTTGACATTGTTATTAACTATTTATTCTTACACATATAATGCTAGGAGATTCTAAAGTAATGAAAATATTGAATCAAATATTTTATGCTTTAAGTCGTGTTCAGCAAGCAATTTCAATAGTAGTGTCGTTCCATATATATTGGCAGGTTCTTGTAGCAGGATTTTTTTTTTCTGCTTTATTTGTATTTGTATAACAGTAACCTAAGTATGTTGTATGTGATGCATTGCCTAATACAATATCAGAATATTGGTTGATTATATGGTGCATGCATTTCAAAATTGCTGTATATGACATTTTTGTATGTGGCAGGGAGTGAACCGAGACAACTTATGGGGTTGTATGAATGGTTCTTCTGTGGTAATAAACTAATGCTCTCTTCTGGAATGAAGAAATACCTGAGGGAGATTTGTGGTTTTGTACCGCCAGAGATCCCATTCTATATATATCAAATGAATAAATTGAACTTGAAGAGTAGGGGCAAGATGGTTAGCTCCAATCTTTTTTATTTGGATTTGTCAGATGAATTCCTATGCTATGAAGCTTTGGTTTATAGTTAACTGTTTGCATTTTTCTGTCGCAGCGGCTCTCTGCAAAGTACATCTCTAAGCACTTGCTTTCTTGCCTGCACGAAGGGGTGGGCTACGCTCATTTTGAACTCGATGGGGAATATCGTGGTACTGTTAGACTGAAACTTAATCCAGATGGCCGTGCGAGTCTCACATCAGGCTGGGAAAATGTGGTTGCAGATAAGGGTATTAAAGTTGGTGACATCTGTGCCTTCCACTTTAAGATTTCTGATGGTGCTCTTAAGCTGTCTGTCTATGTGTTCCATCCGGTACGCCACTTGGTGTTGGTGAGATAACTGTAATATAGGTAACGTTGCTAGGACTGTAGTAAACTATGCCCGTGCCGTATGACAAGCCGTGCATGTCACGTGTTTTTGGTCGTGTAGTGTATGTAACATTGTTATTAGGACTGTAAAAGCTATGCTAGTAGAATGGGAAGCGCAGGTAACATTGTTAGGACTATGAGGCAAAAACTGTTCTGCGGTTCATTGCTATGTATTACCGCAGGTAACATTTCTTTTTACCTCTTCATTGGTAATCCATTATCTAGATTTTTCGGTGTGCCCTGGTAGAGCCCTTAATTTTTTTTTTTCTACTTAACACTATTTTGTTCTCGATTTTGCTTGTCAAGCAAGAGAGAGGGAGGTAGCCCGAGAAGCTAGAGAATATCATTGACCGATCATGGTCTTAACCAGTTTGATATCGTTCTTATCACTGCCCGTCAGTGGCTCTATCAGGTTTTGAATCCATTGGGTAGGAATTGGTGTCTTCTATTATACAAACCAGTTTTGGAGCCTTCTCTTTTTGGTTGAGGCGGCTTTATCAAAATTTGCCTCAAAAATAGTTTTTGAGCTTGCCAGCCTCTAGGAACCAATTTTTTGAGGGGAAGGTTTTGAGCCCGGTCTAAAAATGCCCTCTATTTTTTAGAGGTGTCTCACAAGTTGAACCAACTCTTAGATTAAAGGCGGTTGACAATTTTTCTTGCTTATGTGTAGCATAGTAAAAAAATATATAACTTTTCAAATCATGTCAGATTGTTGGGATTTGACCTCCGACAAAACCAGTCCCTGACGCTGTCTCAAACTAATGGTTTCTTTAGCAATGCCCACCTTTTAGGAGTATCTTCAGGAGAAACAAAAGAAGACTTCCTACCGTGAGAAAGGAAGGAATTGAAGCCAGTTGTGTCACTTGGCTGAAGTACGAAGATAAAGAGTGAAAGATGAAGTCAATTGGTGAAATCCACCAATCCTAAATGTCCAGAGGCGGTGAATAGCCTTTTAAAATTCTAAAAAATACTACAGCGAAATGGTTAGACAACTAAATGTCGATATAGGTTTTGCTCTAGTTCTATTTGAAAAGGCAAGCCACCTACCATTATGCTAGTGAGCTATGATCTTTATGGCAAACCAACAATCTATGTTGCTACGGCTACCGCTAGTGAGCTAGGGAAACTAGTTGTAACTAATTACAACTAGACAAGATAGGAGCTAGCTACACTAGAGCTACACAAGCAAAGAAGCAACTACACAGTATATGACAAGGTAAATACAAGGGAAGAGGAGTGATATACTGAACCGTCAAGAGATAAATCAAACAATATGAAAACTAAGTTGACACAATGATTTATGTTGTGGTTTGGTTACTTGCCGGCATCTTAGTCCACATTATGCTAATGCACTCACTTGAAGGTTCACACTCTTATAGGCATTACACGCCTAACCCACACTACACATCCAACACAAGATGTGGGTACACAAGTCACAAGCAATCCATTAGAGTTGCTTTTGGTGACTCCCATGGGGAAAGCACAAGAACCCATCACAAGAATGTCGGGTGTGGCCACGAACAATCACCAACTCGTGTCAACACTCCACCGCTACTCCAAGACAACTAGGTGGAAGAAACCACCCATAGTAACAAGGAAACCACAACAAAATGATCACCAAGTGCCACTAGATGCAACCACTAAAGCAAATGCACTTTGGATCACTCCTAACTAACTATGGATGCACAACCAAGCAAGAAGATGAGTAGGAGAGGATTGTCTCAGCTCAAAGGATGCTAGCACATGTAGAAAAACAAAGATAATGAGCAAGAGTCAGCCAAGGGGCTTAAATAGACTCCCCAAATCCACACTAGTTGTTACACCCATGAATGGCCACCCGACCGAGCTCCGGACCCATGACCGAGGGCTTCGGACCATGCTCTACTACTCAAGTGCTCTGTTGCTACAACTGAGTGCTCGCCATGTGTCATGTTCAAATGATTGGAACGTTGATGCGCTCCAACGACTCTCTGCTACCCTCTGGACTCAGGATCTAGACACGCATAGTCACCGACTAGGGTCCGATTGAGGGTTAAAGTTACACTGAGAGGTTTTAAAACCCATCAGACTTAGTCCGATCGGGGCAGTTGGACCATGCACTAGGGTTCGACGCCCCTATGCCAACACGCTGTGCACCTAGGGTATGCCACCGGACTTGCGAATCATGGTTCGGACCCTTGCCTCGGATCTGAGTTTGGTGCTCTACTGAAACACAGACATGAATATGGTTACCCACTAGACCTGCAACCATGGTCCGTTCCCCTGCTAAACCAGGGTTTGGTGCCCTCTTTACTCCTTTTCAACTCAAATTTCCACCCTTACTTCCATGCATGAACACCAAATTGTTTCACCACTTGTGCACATGTTTTAGCATTTTCCAAAGCATTTTCAAGGATTAAGTTAGCACACACTAGGTCCTAATGCATATGCATGAATCATTTCACCTAGTGGTACTTGATAACCACGTTTAACATGATTTTCCTCTCTTCATAGTTTGGCTATCTACCCTAAATGTTGTCGCACTCTCTATAGTGTCTTGACCACCAAAATAATATGGCTCTATCAAATATGCCTTTGCCATGACCCCTTTTTGTTTTCTCTTTCCTCTTTTTCCAAGTGGAGCACTTGATCACCATCACTTGTGGCTATCAGCATCTAACACCATGGTTGCCATCTAGCTCCATCTTGGGCTTGGACCAACCTATCTCATCTACATAATTAGAGAATAGGGTTAGTCCAATAGGTTTCATCAATTAACCAAAACTAGAACAGGGCTTCTAGTCTCCCCCCTTTTGGTAATTGATGACAACTTCACAAGATTTGAATTAAATTCAATTTTGAACTTGAATTATTTGTCCAAGCAATATGATCATGAATATGAGTTGGGAAAATAACACAAATTCGATTTGGTAGTATTATCTCCCCCTAAATATGTGCTCTTGATTTTTGGTACAAAGCTTACACATATGCATCAATATGAATCAAGGAGATTTACTACTACCAAATGATTCTAAGGTGTATGTTGACGGTCATTATTGTAAACTATAGACCAACAACTATTGCATAAATTGACATGTGATGAATCATAAACCATAGTTGTAGGTTTTACCACTTGATGGGGATGTGGTTCCCGAGCTTCTATCAGACTCAAGATAAATATCGTTGTGGCGGAGAATGACTTCACCTCTGGAGCTTCTATCAGGCTGATGATCGGGGACAACATTTTTACCTTTGATTGAAATCAAAATTTAGACCTCCAGAGCATGCCTTCACCCATGAGGGGCTGCTGCTACGAGTTGACCTCAGATTAAGACAATCCCCGATGCTTCATCTCAGACTAATGGTTTCTTTGGCAATGTTCACCTTTTAGGAGTATCTTCGCAGGGAGAAACAAAAGAAGACTTCATACACTGAGCAGTGGGATCACTTTGTTGAAGTGAAAATAAAGAGTGAAGGACGAAGTCAGCCGGCCCACTTCATTGTCAAGCGAAGTCAAAAATAGCAGGATGTAATATAAGTTGTCTTCAGGACACGAAGCCTCATCACCGATGATCTCTCCCGAAAATCACTTACAATATGTAAGATATTGAGTTGAAGATGTAATGACCAATTTGCCCCTGAAGGTGAGGGTATTTTAGGTTTTGTACTAGGACCAACGAAGGCCAAGACCTCTATAAATACCCCATGACATGTAATACACATACATGAAAATGAATACTTAATTGAGTTCACTTTGCCTTCCAATGCTTTTGTGAGTAATCTTTATCCAACACAGATAAAGACAAACTTTATATAGAAATTGTAGTACTTAATATTTACAAATTTATAGTTGATGACTTTTATTATTGAAATTACTTAAGGCTTGAAATTTATTTTAAGTTTTTATAGTTTGAAATTTAATATTCTATTTTTTCTAAAATGACCTGAGATGGACAAACGACCTAAACCAAATTTAGAGCATCTCCGAGAGAGAAGCTATATGTGCCATGATGTAATCTATATTTAGGTATTTTCTGAGATAATAGCACTCCAACAGCTCTTCTATTCTGTCTTCTAAAGCATGCCATCGTGGCTCGCTATCGGCCTCCTCTGCGTGTGCTTGGCTCTTGTGAGAATTCCGGTGGTTGCCAAGAGCTTGTGAAATTGGATTGGATGGAAAACAGAGGGGCCACACAGTTCCGTCGGCGGGTGGTGCCTCCCACCGGCTTCGGTTCCCACGTGCAGCAGTTGTCCATCTCAGCCGGTGGGCAGCTAGCGCAGTTCCCCTTTCTAGGTGTGTCCACGGTGAGGAGGATTTTTCTGGTGACGCGTTGCTAATTTTATATCGTTTCTTAGCTTGTTCATAGCAGTGTTCTACTCTAAGAAGAATTGATTTAATTCAGAAAAGAAAATCTAGCAATGAATTGCAAAGATTGTTGTCCATATCTTGCTCCTCTGTTCTAGGGATGAATTTGGGTATATACTGCAGCCGAGGGCTAAATTAGGCATGTCCTCTTGTTTGGGAATAATTGCACTCGAAAGTGATGGCCAATGAAGAGTTTATGTAGCAATTTTAGAAGGTGATGTTTTGTTATGTCATCAGTAATAGCAGTTATTTTAGACTGAACTGATACATTTTCTGCGATTTTTTTTCTACGATTTTAGAGTGACATTTAGAATGAAATTAACACTAAGGTTTGTTTGTGCAGCATCGATGGAAGGCAATGGGCAAGGTCAGTTTTTTAATATTATTCTTGCTGCTTTGCAGCTGTTGCATCTTCCAGAGAGCATTGCATTGCTCTCTACCTATGGTATTTGCTTCACAGTGAATGCGTAGTTTTATTTTAAAAGCCAAACTATTAGCCTTTGTTTGAAAGAGACATGTAGTTTTCAGCGGTTCTACCTAGGGATGCATGAAAACAGTCGGAATATATCTCTACCGTCCCGCATCGTTTTCTATGTTTGATCTGCTCATCGTATTTTCGACAAATTCAGATTCGGTACGATATACAGTATTGCAAATTCAAAAATAGTTTAGGTGTTTTCTAACCGTTTTCACTTTTTCAAGCTTTTATTCAGGATATGCCATTTTTAAAATATGTAATATCCAATTTTTATTCAGGATATGCTATTTTTAAATGCAGAATATCCTATTTTTGTTCCAATAAAAATCACAATCGAAACACAGCCCAGCCCAATCAAGGTAGACGACGCAAAGTGCTATGCTATGACTACGACTCCCGGATGTTATTATAAGACCACCGGCTCCCTCATTAGCATGTGACACTTCCTAAACTTTAATCCTGGTCGGAAAGTCCTAGTTCTGCCATATTATCGAATTTATTTCCTGCACTTCGTACTTGAGGCCATTGGTAAAGTCTGATTGTCAACAAGGCTGAACTCTTACTTGTAGTGTCACTAATATTATTGTTGCAAACTGAGATTAGTTTTTAACAGTTCTTTTTTTTTTCAATTTAGTATTTGGCAGTTCCTGCTCATTTCTGGATTTTTTGTTCCGCTCTATAGGAGATGCTTCCGGTCAATTGAGACTAGGGATATACATCAGTAAATTAGTGTGTTAGTTGCTGTGAAATCATGAAGTCTTACTTGTAGTGTGCTAGTTTATGTGAATTCCTAGCTACTTGCAGTGTGATTGTCACTGCATTTCCTAAAGTCTTGCTTATAGTGTCCGATTGTTGCAGCAAGTTCTGAAATTATGGTGTTTGACATACATATTACCAAACAATGAGCAGTAATAGTTTATAAATCCAATATTCTTTGTTATTTGCTATCATAGCTGCCATGGATTCAAGGGAATACTTCACTGACCTGATTACAAAAGGCATTGGTCTTGTTGGTCAGTCTGAACAAGCACCTCCTGCTCAGGAAGTAGTTGCACAAGATGAGGTTCAATCAACAGGGAAAGGAAATCAGAAAAGTTGAAGAGGATGAACAACTTGTGAAAGCGTGGCTAAACGTGAGTTTGGATCCAGTGAAAGGTGTGGACCAACCACGTACTACATATTGGAAACGGATACATGCATATTTTCATGCCCACAAGGATTTCTCATCTGATTGCACGCAAGGCTCTCTGATGAACCGTTGGTCTGGTATACAACACGATGTTAACCTATTTGTTGGTTGTCTTTCGAAGATCGAGGGCAAAAATCAAAGTAGAGTGTCTATCGATGACAAGGTTTGACGACATACCTTACGCTTTCCAATTGTATATTATTTGGATGCATCTCATACAGTCATTTTTGTCCACTATGTAGCAAGCGGATGCATTGAAAATGTTTATTAGAGAAGACATGCAGCATAGGCAATTTTCATACATGCATTGCTGGAAAATATTAAAAGACCAGCCTAAGTGGGCAGATAGGTGCAAGCGGATAGAAACCCAAAAGACAATCAATAAAAAGCAAAAGGTTGTAGCCAATTCAAGTCCTGCATCGGCTCCTCCTTTGCTGTCTATGCCAATTCAAATAATGCACTTCAGAGACTTCAGGTGGAGAAGGAGAAGCAGAAATTACAGCACTATTCTAGCATCGAAGCATTGGATTATTTTTTGGCAAAAAAGAAAGAAGTTGATACAGAGGAGCTGAAGAAAGAGGAGAAGGAGCTGAAGAAAGAGGAGTGGTACAAGAAAGCCTTCGCATTACAGCAAGAAAGGATCAAACTGGAGAAAGAAAAACTTGAGTTACAAAAAGACCAATTTGAGTTGAGCAAGAAACTAGAAGAAGAGAGGATTATGAATGTCGACACAAGCCACATGTACACTTACCAGCATCAATATTATGAAGGGCTAAAGAAGAACATACTTGCAAGACGTCTAAATAATTAGACTTCTAAAGCATGCCATCACGGCTCCATCCGCTTCCCTGCGTGTGCTTCGCTCTTCCCACGTGTGGAGCCTTTTCCCACGCGCGCGGCCCCTTGCCATGTCTCTCCCATGCTTGCATGGTGGCACCGCCACAGAGCCCCGGCAGCTTTCAGCCTTTCAGGCCAGCTCGGTAGGCAGGCATGCTAGCCCGTTCTGTGCGCGGCTTGGGCATGGCGCTAGCTACGACTGGCCGGAGCAGAGGCATGCAACAGAGCTGAGAAAACGGAAATGCGTGCTCTTTCAAAAATATACAATTGCACATTAGAAAAACTCTTAGAGTAATAGAGTTATCTATTTTTGAAGGACTTTTCTATTTTTTATAAACTCTTAGAGTAATAGAGTTATCAATTTTTGAAGGACTTTTCTATTTTTTATTAAGCCATCTAATTTTACGAACTCTCCTGGAGTTGCTCTTATTGTACTTGAAAGTATATGTAACTTTGCAGTTGATTGTATTTTTATTTAAAGTCATTTAGGACATCTTTAGTGGTGGGACACCCATGTCAGTTTTGGATAAGTTGATTTCTGAGCTACGTGAGTCCTCTACACAAATAAATAAAACTATTACAACTGTTGCCAAATAAAAAAACAATTTCCTACTTGTTTTTGTCCTGCGCTCTCATCAGCCGTCCGTGCTTCTTTATTTTAATAGTTTTTTATCAGTGGTGAATCGACTCTTGCAGACGATTCGGTTCAGTCTATCTCGTGGTCTGAGTCGATTGCTACAGTGGCATGAGTCGATTCATGGTATGCCATCTCAGCTCATGAGTCGCTTTTCAATAGTCCACTAGAGAAGCGCGTAGTGACAATAAATTCTATTTTAGGCTTTTATTTTATTTTGTAAAGTGTATCAGATGGAGAGATGGTCTAAACCAATGTGTGTCGAAGAGATACGCAAATTTATTATTGACAACTTTTTTCATTTGAGATCATGAAGAGCCTATAAATTCTACATTAAGATTAATAATTTTAAATTTCTATTTTTTAAAAATTTTAAAGTGACTTTGGATGGAGAAAGGGTATAGAAACCAAAGGTGTGTATCGAAGGGATAAAACTTCAGTTCGAACTTTTTTCATGTGAATTCAGAGTCTCAAAATATACATTGCAATATCACTAAAGTGACTACAAAAGAAATGTGTCATCCACTTAAGTCACAAGTGATTTTGACTTGGTTGGTGAGCTTCAGCCGAGTTAAAAAAAAGTTTTGCTAGTTTTTTTTTGCCTCATTTACAAATTATGTAAAATGGTTTTTAGAGTTGAATAGAATTGACCTGCCTCTAGAACTCGTATCTAGAGGCAGCGAGGTTTCTATAGACATAGTGCCTCTACGAATGGTTTTCAGCCATCATCTCCGTAATCATTGGATGGATTCTCAGCTCAAGGCCCAGCATTGAAGGAAGATCAGTGTTGGTTCTAGCATACCTAACAGTGGCCCTGTTTGGATCACTCTAGCTCAGCTAGAGCTAGAGGTTAGAGTTAGTTTATAAACTAGCTCAAACTAGCTCTAGCCAAAGAGATGTTTGGATCCAAGCTTAGTTTGGGCTAGTTGGATAATAAATTATTTTTATAAATCATCCAAATATATCCATGTGGGATATAATTTTAAAGTATTTATTGTAACAAATTCATTGGTGTAATCAGAATTTTATTTGAATATTTAGTTTGTTAGTTATAATATTTTTTGTAGTTGCATATGAGGTGGGTCTTACTTTCTGCCACAACTAGCCCAAATAATCACCTCTTTGGGGAGCTAGTTTTTTGGGGTGAGCTAGTTGCAACTAGCCCAATCTAGCTCTCATGTTTGGATACTTTTGGGCTAGTTGAGTGCAAACTAGCCTAAACTAGCTCTAGCTCTAGGATCCAAATAGGGCCAGTGATGGCTGAGCAAGGATTGTCGGGTAGTGGTTGAACTCGGGTTCAGATTAGTCTGTAATCCTCTTGTGTAGTTTTTTTTGAAATAAAAGGCAGAGCTCTGTCGCTCAATTATAAGACAGAAAAAGGTTTATGTACAAATGACATATGAGGTGCCTAAACACCATGGTCTGAAGACCAAAAAGAAGGAAACACGTCTCACACTATTAGTTTGACCCCCACCAAAGTTCATTGTCCTATGTCTTTGCACTATGTCCTCTTTGGTAAAAAATACCACCTCATGTGCCGTCTTATGCATGCTTTCGAAGATTCTTCTATTCCTCTTCTTCTATAAATTCCACATAATATATATCACCATGCCATTGAACCGCCTACGATCTTACTTTTGAATCATGCTTGCCACCTGCTCCCACCATTCATCAATTGAGGCAGGGTCTTGTTGTGGCCATTGCACCACAAAGTTTTCCCAAGCTAGCACTTGATCCCAGACAACTTTTGCGAAGGGACAAAGCAAGGAGAGATGAAGCCCAATTTCTAGAGGACCGTTGCACAAGACACAATGTTCTTGGTGTGGCCAACCCCTCTTTTGTAGATTGTCTACAGTAAGAATTTTGTCATCATAAGGATCCAGACGTGCATCTTGCACTTATTCTCCATTCTTGCCTTCCAAATGAGGTCATGCTGGTCCTGTACGCCGAGATAGTGGAGTAGACACCGTCAGGCGTCCATTTCCAAATAACCGTGTCTTGGACATCGGGTTGTAGCTGAACATTATGTAATCTAATCCATAGGCCAATAAATTCTTGGAGTTGTGTTGTTGTGGTGATACGTGCTCGTAGTGCTCTTATCCAGTTACCATTGTGCAATTCCTGATGGATCGTCCGGTTCTTCCTACGCACCAGCTTGAATAGTTGTGGCGCTAGATACCTAGGTGCCTCACCCTCCAACCAGTTGTGGTGCCAAAAATGTGCCTTCTCTCCATTGCCAATTGTCACGGTGGTGGAGGCATTGAATAGGAGGCGATCTATGTCATTACAGGGGACTTCTGTTGCAACCCAATGCTTGGGGTCATCACCCCATTCCTGCCACAACCACCGGAGGCGTAGAGCCCTCCCAAATCTATCCAGGTCTGGCACTCCCATGCCGCCCAAATCTTTTGGCTTGCAAACCGTTGGCCAATTCACTAGACAGTGGCACCCATTAGCATTCTCATCATCTTTCTAGAGGAAGGATCTTATAATTTTGTCAATCTTTTTCCTTGCCCAAACTGTTAGGGGAAACACAGTCAAGTGGTAAGTAGGCATTGAAGATAGCACTGTGGTGACTAAAGTTTGCCGGCCTGCTCTATTCAACATTTTGCCTTTCCATCCTGGCAACCTCTGACCAATGCGCTCAATGAGGGGTTGCACATGGACCTTTTGCAGTGATCTAGTATGTAGCTGCAAACCCAAATAGCGGCACGAGAAGGATTCTTTTGTCCCATCGAAGGAGGCCAAGACATGGTCAAGATCAATGTCCTGGCACCTTATCGGGTGAACCGAACGCTTATGTAGATTTATGTGCAAGCCCGAGACTCTGCCGAAGTCATGAAGGATGGTCGTGATGGCCTCTAGATCTTCCTTGAGAGGGTTAATGAATATTGCGGCATCATCAGCATACATGGAAGTTCTCCATCTCGCTGCGGCCAGAGGTGGATTGGTGAGTACCCCTTGCTGTGTCGCCCTATCCAGTAGTCGCTGCAGTGGATCCATAGCTAAAATGAAGAGCATAGGCGATAGTGGATCACCTTGTTGAACTCCCCTTCTATGAATGAAAGCTGGGCCTTGTTGTCCATTTAGCAGCACCTTTGACGAAGTGGTGCAGAAATGGATCAACACCCATTCTCTCCATCGTGGTCCAAATCCTAGCACCTGTAGAACTTGTAGGATGTAGCTCCAACCAAATGTGTCGAAAGCTTTGTGTATGTCAAGTTTCAAAAAGAGTGCCGACGACTTTTGTTTATGCATGGTCCGCACCATATTTTGGATATAAAGGAAGTTATCATGGATAATGCTCTTCTGGATAAAAGCGCTTTGGCATTTGGAGACCAAGGAGTCCAGCAGGGGGGCCAACCTATTTGCAAGCAGCTTGGCGAACAGTTTTGCGAAGCTGTGAATGAGACTTATGGGCCTAAACTCTGTTACTCGCCTGGCTTCCATCTTCTTTGGGAGTAGAACAATATTTGCCGAATTTAGCAGTTCAAAGCCTTGCGAGTTGAGCATGAACATGATGTTTAGTGCTGTTGTAACGTCTTCTTTAATTATTTCCCAGCATGATTTGAAAAAGACACCTGTGAATCCATCTGGGCCAGGCGCTTTGTCAGATGGCATGGAGTTAATTATGTGTTTTATCTCTTCATGTGTGAATGACGACTTGAGCATCGAAAGGTCTTTTGGGATGTAGCCAAGTGCATTCCAATTGAAGGTCATTGACCTTGGAGGCACTGAACCCAGATGGTTTGAGAAATAATTAGCCACCACTTCTTTGGGAAATCCTCTTGTGTAGTTGAATAGAATCATCCTCTTGTGTGTACTTTTTTAGAACAAACACTTCTAATTCAACCGCAACGAGCTGAAAGCAGTCGTGCAGTGTAACCAGTAGAGTGTTTGAACAAAGACATGATACATTTATCGACTGAGAATGCAAGTTTGTCAAAGCCTGTCTCCCTAAAGTATATCTGCTGTTTGGTTTTGACATCTTCTAATCTTGTAAATGCTTATGCTTCTCTGCTGGGTATAGTTGATGAATTGAGTGTAGCGCTTGATTCTCCAATCCCGAGGATTGGTGTGATCTGTGGCATTGAAGAAGTGCACCGGCTCCTCGTTATCTATCAAGAAATTGGTGTGTTGCAGCTGCAACTGATGGCTGATTGTTGCCGCCAGAGCTAGAGCTGCAGCCTCAGCCATTAAAACTTAGGATGAGTATGTGATAGCTGCATTGATGTAGATACTTTGCGGTGGATTCACCCACATATTAATAATGAAAATTCCAATCCTAGCTCTCCTAGGATACGAAAAGCTTAGGTCAGGCAAAGTTGAAGCATCCGTGTAACATCTGGATCCTTGTAGGCGAGCTGGTAGTTGTACAGAGTAACAGTGCGGTGACTCGTCCATGTGCCTGTATGCCTGGGCCGGTGGTGACCTAAAGCGTGCAATGGAAGTATTCATACCTACATGGGTACCATGCGTGGGGGTCTGTGTCTGATTGTGGTCCATCGCATTCTGGGTGTGTCCAACCATGGTAGGTGTCGAACCTGCAACAGTAGAAAAAGATATACCTTGTGCTGCACAGTTTCTTTTTGCGAGTAAAGAGAGAGATTTTATTAGCTAGGCGAATACCAATTACAATCGACAGTTAGGGAGGACCAAGCGCACGCATGAGCTTGTCCTAACCAGGCCGCAGAGTGTGACAGTTGACATGCACTTGCTGCTGTCTTATTGTTCATCTGCCTGTGAAGCTGCATTTAGTGTGGCAATATATACAACAACCTGTTATACCTGACGGCGGAGGAATGATGAAGTCAACAAGATCAATCACAGAGAGACACAATATTTAATGTGGAAAACCCTCTCAATGTGAGAGGGAAAAATCACGGGCGCTAGCCAGCAACAATCTTCATTATGTCTGGGTGAGTTTACAACGCCTGGGATTTACAACTATGATCACGTATCCCAAACGACGGCTCACATGAAACATATATATGTGAGACCCTAATACGACTAGGCTTCATATCGCGGGGAGCGGAGCCCCCCGCAACCCTTAGGCGTCCCTCGAGAAGCCTGCCTTGATGATGTGTAGAATTTGGATCACAAATTAACACAATCGCATGGTGTACTTGCCATGGTGTTCAAGTTTTTCTTTGAAATCTTTTATCATTCCTTGCCTTCCATAAATACCAAATGGTAACAAATATTTTTTGCAGCAACAAATTCGGAGTAGAATGAGAAATAAAAGTTGAGAGAATACTTTGAAGCCCATCTTCCTCTTGAGGCAATATGTCTGTACGTATAGGAGGATCCGCCAAGAACCAAACTAAACTTCTCTAGTAAGGTCACATTGAAAGTGAGCATCAGTTTCTAATTTTCCATAGGCAGTGCGGAGTTTGTCTATATTAGTCGATTATCTTCTGGCTCTTTGACCTATCACAAATGCTTGTCTTATGAGTCTCTAGTTGAAAGTCTTGATGAGTGGGAATATCTCTCTGAGTTCCCACATCCTTTGAAGGATCTGGTTGGCTTGAGGTAGATTGTTGCGTGAGTCTTGTTGAGGCAATTGAACTTGCATCTAGACCCCGAAATGCCTATAAACATTTTTAGTTGTGCAATCTCCCTTTTTTGCCACAATCCACCTAATAATATCTCGTTGTACACTATGAATAGGTTGTACCTTGGAGATGATAGAAACACCCTCACTAGTACAAAAGCCTAATATACAGACGGTTCGGAACGCATTTGTACAGACGTTTTTCTGAACCGCCAGCGCTGGAGGTCAGTAGAAATTGACCATTTCTATAGGCAGTTGCTTGAGAACCGTCTGTAGAAACCCATTTCCACAGGCGGTTCACTAAGAGAACCGCCTGTGGAAATGATGTCCAATTTTTATTTTTTGGTATTTATATATTGTTTTATTATATATATATATATATATATATATATATATATATATATATATATTGTTAGTGAAACTAGTAAACCTTACTGGATGATGTTCAAATATAACAACATGTAATTTAAATATTTCATACATACATCTATCATTACTTCAAAGTTTCATGCTCGCAATAAAGTTACAAGTGTATGGCACCCTATATACATTAGTCTCATGCTCACACACATAAAGTTACAAGTGTTTCACACACTATATACATCAATAGTTTGCACATGTCCTCTAAAAACCGTCCCAAGTAAGATTTAGGCTATAAACCTCTGTGAGCGCTTTGTACTTTGGCTTGGCTAATTTACTGTCATGATCATGATATTTTTCAAAAGTTGAGATGATCTGTTTGATTAGGAAAAAGCTCACGTCCTCAACTATGTTGTGCAACATCTTTTCATTGATGGTCGTGGCCTTGGCTTTCTTGAAAGGTTTCTTCATGTATCCTGACGTGTCTCCTCTCATGTGCTCTCACACGTAGTATTCACAGAGGACAGATCCTGGTGGTTGCTTGTGGCACTATATATAAAATAGAAAAGTAGTTATTTATAGATGCTCGCACACATAGTATATCCACCTAGTACATGTATGATATGTATTCATAAGAGTAAGTTTTCATACAACTTACCGGCCAGTCATATATAACTTCCAATGACTCATTTTCTTTTTTTCTTCGAATCAAGCTTTCTACCGTGGATTTTATAAAACCGCCATGCCCTATGAATGCAATCACCATGTTAATTATTCTTAAAATCTTATAATGCAAAAGTATACGTGCATATCTCGACTTATAGCTCTAAGTTCTCAATGAAACCTGCATAGTTTGCTGGCGGGTAATTTGCGGAGTCTAGTACCACCACCCTTCCTTTTCTAGGATAAATGATGACAAAAATTTAGTGGTCCCTGCATGAATCAAATTCATGATACATTTGTGCATTGAAATTATGTAGTTTCATCACCCAAAGTTATATGGTGTCACTGCCCAAACTCATACTTACCCAAAGTTGTACGGTGCCACTATCGATTTCCTATCTTGATACTTCTACATACACATTGAAATGTAGAAGGCGTACTTGGATTCAAATTGAAACTTTAAATTTTTCTTTTTTGCGGTCCGTGCTTCACCTTCTAAGCCCCTTAAATCGTCGCTGTTTTCTCCGATTCTGAAGGTGTGCCTTTCTTCGCATATATCAATTGGGTTCAGATAGCCAACCCTTTCCGTGGCACAATAATCAAAATCCTAACCGTAAATCTGCTCCTCTTGATCATATAGCATTCTACAAGGCACATGCATGTCAGATATTGAACATTTGCAACTAAAATGCATGTCATATATTGAATATTGGTGCAACTACAATGCATATGTAACTATGTAACACTTACAATGCAAACGTCATTATGATCTGTACGTCTAGTCTCTCGAAGTTCATCATCAACCAAAGGTCTTCAAAGTAATCACGCACAGATCATGAACACATTGAAATGCCTTATGTGGTATACACACATTGATGGCGTGAATACTAGCAGAAGAGGCTATCATGTACCAATCATTCGACATTTTTACATTGTTTGGCACCTTTTGGAGTTTATCCCAGTTGAGTAGAGGCTTTCCCACCACATAGTTTTTAGGCACAGACTTGTAGTCTTCAAAAGTGGGCACCTTGAATGTGCAGGGAATTACCTTAGGCACCGACTGCGCTGACTTCCTGAGCTCAGACAAGTTGAGGACTTCACTTGTGCGTTTTGTCCCAAGTCCTTTAAAAAATTTGGTCATGCCAGTTGTTTTCTTCTTTGGATCGAAGGGGGAAATCAACTTGGGCACCGCAAACTTCTTCTTTGGTGGCGGAGGTAGATCTGGTGTTTGTTTAGGATCTTTGGGTTGTGGGGAAGGTGTGGATTTTTGTGGTGGAGGTGGCGGAGGTGATGTTTGTGGTGAAGATGGTGCTAACTGTGGCAGAGGTGACGAAGGTGGCGGAGGTGACGGAGGTGGCAGAGGTGACGGAGGTGGGCTTGAAAGAGAATGGATTGGTGATGGTGGTGGGTTCGGGAGAGGATCAATAGGTCCTGATGACTCCTCAACTGCTATCTCTTGCGAGGACGGTGGTGGCTTCCTAAGCTGGACGTCCCGCCGAGGCCATAGAATGAAATTGTTTATGGCCTGTCCAAGTTTCTCAATGTCCTCGGGACCGGGGATGTCTAACATCTCATCCTCATATCCTTGGACCACGGTCGATACTTTTACTCTGCAGTAGTCTTCAGGAATGTCAGCACCGTGGTACTTGCGTTCTGGGATCGCTTTGCCCGTGGCTACATCCCTTGTACCGTGATTGTTAATGCCATATCTTATGACTAGGGAGCAAGCCACTGAAGTAACAATTTCGTCTACCGGATATTGAACCTTATTCCCTGTAGATGCGACATTGCTTGGTACCTCAGCAACGGTCTGCTGGGACACCACTGGGACTAGCTGCTTCTGGGGTGCCTGAGTGCTCATTTGTTGATTTGACACCGCACTCGCCAGTTTCTGCATCAACTCAGCAGGAGAATCATCTAGCAATTTCTGCATAAACTCTATGAACTCTTTCTTAGCCTCCTCCTTCCAATAGCTACCAATTTCTTCCTTGTATCGATAACGTTTCCTATACTCACCTTCCCACTGAGGGCCAAATCCCTCCTTCCATCCTTCTTTGGATGACACGCCTCGAACACGGCCAGGATGCTCAGGGTTACCCAGGCTCTCGCTAAGGATGTCCCTCTCTCTTCGTGGCTTGAATTTACCTTCTTGCTACTTGGCTGCCACTTCAAAGATGTTCTTTGCTACTTCTTCAACCTGAGGGTCATGAAAGGACAAACCGCTCTCGATTTCCTTTGGTTTCCGAGCCCGAATCTAATTCGCGGACCTTTCACCAACTTGTTCGGACAGCGCCGGTAACCCTTTCGCCTTCCGCGTAGCCTCTTCTTGTTGCCATTTGGGAGCCTAACGTTGATAACCACCTGAGCCTAGACGGTGGTGGTACTTATTCTTCTTAGCGAGAGCGGAGTTGGCTTCGCTCACAGATACGAAGTCTGCCTCTTTCCTCTGCTCTAGAAAGACCGCCCACTGCCCCTTAGAAATCTTGTACATTGTTGTAGGGTCCAACCCTTTCTTGGCAAACTTGGTATTCAAATCGGACCTCCAGTTTCGGAAACTGACCGCACACTTCTTCAATGTATAGTCCTTTACCAGTGCCTCTGGTTTGGCTCGAGGAAACTGGAAGCTCGTCTTCATTTTATCCCAAATTCTTGTCTTTTCATCCTCCGACACACTGGACCATTTCTTAATAGTGATGTCAAGAAAGTCCCTAACACAGAAGCCAATTACGTTCTGGTACTTGGCTAGGGCCTCCAAAGGAGTCGTGG
Organism: Microstegium vimineum; assembly: GCA_022036555.1. Classification (NCBI taxonomy): domain Eukaryota; kingdom Viridiplantae; phylum Streptophyta; class Magnoliopsida; order Poales; family Poaceae; genus Microstegium; species Microstegium vimineum. Next base: position 37,643,401 of record CM039127.1, read on the forward strand.
GTTGTCCAGTCGGGCTGACTTCTAAGATGGCATAGACTTCGTCTGGAAACTTGTTCAATCCTCTCTCGCCTCGTTTGGCACCGCTCCGCTTTCTCTTCCTTGAGCTCTTAGTAGTCATCGCCGCGGTCGGTTCGGCTGCATCTTCGGCACGTTCCGCGGCATGTTGCGAGATTAACTCTTCCATCTGAGTCAATGCCCTCTGAATATAGACATTGTGAGTTTAATGGTAATGGTTTATATGTAGACATATAATTAAATAGAAACATGAAATCATATAATAATAGACACGATATAATTACCTCCTCGACTTCTTGATCATAATCAGGGTCATGGCGTAATTCACGTTCAACTTGTTCTCGAGCCTTCCTCACTTCGGGACGCTCGAAGTCGTCGCTCGAAGTTGATTGATTCCCTTCTTCTTCCTCCATGGGGTCAGACGACCCCAGACCTTGCCCTGTTTCATGGGTATCTTGTACTTGCTCCGTGGGGTCGGACAATCCCAGGCCTTGCCTCGTTTGGTGGGTATCTTGTACTTGCTCCGTGGGGTCGGACCCTGGGGCCTGTTCCGTGTGAACAGACCCTTGTGCTTGGTCCTTACTTGGAGATGTCATCGCGGAAATCTAATAAAGGATAAGCATTACATCTATACCTAATAATTAAATGTCTATACAAATGTCCGTGAATACAAATGTCTATGTTTCCCTCTTTTTTTATATGAGACATGCATTACTTATAATATTGGAAAAGCATTCAAATAAGCATACTTATAAGCATTTAAATACATATGTAAAGAAGCATTTATAGATATAAGCATTTATATAAGTATTGGAAAAGTATTTATATAAGCATTTATATATATACATATATACATATATATATAATATACATATATACAAATATACATAATATATATATATAAAATAAGTATACATATATATTAAATGCAACGGTTTAGGCTGGCCCAATAGGCCCAACCGGCTGGCCCAACATGTCTGACCAGCCAGGCCCACGCGTCAGATCTATCTTCTCCGACCCAACAGGTCTGGCCAGCGGCACGAGGAGGCCGGCGGTGCGCCCGCGCTACCGCCACCGGCCTCCTCCGGCGTCCACGCCACCACACACCACCGTTGGCCTCCTCGCGCCGCTGCGCCTCCACTGCGCGGCCGCGCTACCGCGCCGTTGCGCAACCGCGTGGCTGCGCCACGAGCAGCCGTGCCTCCTCCCACACCCGCGCCACCACCCCGCCGCGCCTTTGCGCCACCGCGCCACGCGCGGCCGCGCCTCCTCCCGAGCCCGCGCCACCACGCCACCGCGCCGCTGCGCCACCGCACTCCCGCGCCGCTGCGCCACCGCACTCCCGCGCCGCCTCGCCACCACAGAGAGTTAGAAGAAGAGGGAAATGGCGATAACTTACCGGCGGCACGAAGAAAGCTCCGGTGAGGGGGAATGGCGGCGGCGGAGGTTCGCGGGAAAATTCGGCAGCCTAACGGCGTCGATTCGAATGAACTGGCGCCTTCGGGACTTAAAATATTTCGGGCGAGTGCGCGAGACTTTTGTAGGAAGCCGATTTCTACAGGCGGTTGGGGTTGACAACCGCATGTAGAAATGCATTTTTACAGGTGGTTGGCATTGACCGCTGCCTGTAGAAATGCATTTCTACAAGCGGTTGTCAACCGCAACCGCCAGTAGAAATGATTTTGCAGAAAAAAATCAAAAAATTTTAAAAAATCATACCTTGAGTAATATTGTTCTAAAAATTGTGAATTAAATTTTGTAGTGTTTTTCTTGACAATATATATATGTTAAAAAATATGAAATGACATATTTGAGATACGTTTATATGTCTAATATCTCGATAATTACATAAGCTTCAAAAAATCATATCTTGACAAATAATGTTCCAAAAATTATGAATTAAATTTTGTAGTGTTTGTCTTGACAAGTAATACATGTTAAAAATATGTAATGACATGTTTAAGGGTCAAGGTTCAAGAGATTACATTGTAACATAAGCATAAAGTCTCCAAAATAGCGATTTCTCACATAAGCATAGAGTCTCCGCATATAGATACATAAATAGGATCTCACATTGTAACATAAACGGATTACATGACAAATAACAAAAATAATCTAGGCAGCTATACTGTTCTTCCTTGTCTATCGTGGCGCACCCAAGGTAGCGATTTCTGTGGGATGCTTTGCTCAACACTCCTTATTTTTACTGGATGGTCATCTACAAAGAGAGACATGTTGCTGAACTCATTAAATTCATCTAGGTCAGATACACCATCAACCCCTATAGCATGTTGCTTTCCAGGAATAACTACATGTTTTGGCTTGTCGGTACTTTTTTTCTCATTAGAACAAAGGATCTGTTCAGCATAGAAAATCTGTGCAACACGGTTAGCCATTATCCATGGATCATCTTTGTAGCCTACCTTAAATAGATCAAGAACCCTGACCCCATAGTTGTCCACTGTGACATGTTTTTCTTCAACCCATTGGCATCGAAACATAGGGACCTGAAATGTACCATAGTCTAGCTCCCATATGTCATCAACGAAGCCAAAGTATATAGTTTCATCCCCAGTTTTAGAGGCTAAGACATCACATCAAACTCCACTGTTTTGTGCAATGCTCTTTTGGTCCTTGGACTTGGTAAAGAATGTGAAGCCACTAATGTCATAGCTTTGCCATGTTGTGACCTGGCGTGATGGTCCAAAAGTCAACACCTTGTGTAAGGACCTGAATAGCCTAGAGGGGGGGGGGGTTAATAGCCTTGTTTAAAATAAAACTTCACAGCTTCTAATAGTCAAGCCCGACACTGCTGGCCTTTACCCCGGCACTGCCGCGGGTGCCCGGCACTACTGCTCTCTGGAGCGGCAGTGCTGGTCACCTAGACAGAGCTGAGCATAATTCAAAATATATGGAGAGAATGGAAGAAGTGCTTGAATCAAAACCTTCCTAGAGGTGTAAGGAACCTCTAGCACCACTTGAAAGTGGTAGCAACACACCAACCGAGTAGATCGGGTCCAAACCCTAGAAATTACCTTGAGAGCAATGAATGTCAAAGTAATAAGGCAAACACACGGTGACACAAGATTTGACCTGTGGTTCAGCTCGCCACTAAGGCTTGCCTACGTCCACGTTGTTGAGGTGCGCCACACAAGGCTCAAGCTCGCCACAAAGGCTAGCTCTTTCCTCGGTCTCAAGTCAAGAGAATGAACTCTTGAGATGAGGAGATATGTATTAGCAAATGGGTGTTACAAACCTCCCTAGGCTGCCACACGAAGGAGGCAAGCTCAAGCGCGACGCCTAGCCGGCTAGGAGCAAGGCTCCAAGAGTAGAAAACTCAAACCACCAGCCACCACACGAACTAAATGCTTGTAGGAGTTGAAGATCCGAGGGAGAAACTTCTTCTCAAGCTTGGAGTCTCAAACTCTCAAAGATTTGAATGGAAATCAATGGGGGAGAGAGTTGGAACACCAAGGGAGAATAGGGAGCAAGAAGGGAGCTTCTCTTTCTATTTTTCGAAGAATGAATCAGTGAATGGCAGAGATAGCGGTTGGGGGTGAGTGAGGGGATGAGAAATACCCCTTCACTATCCAACGGGCAGATCAAGTCGCGGCAGTGCCGGCCTAGACGCGCGGAAGTGCCGGACTGCCCGGCACTGCCGGCCTGGCAAAGACAACAAGAATGGATCTTGGAATAGCTTGCTGTTTTGCCTACTATGTGTGTGGAGGTGTATGATGTATGGATAGATATAGAATTTGGTTTACTTGTTGGCATGCATGTTGAATCCCTCTTAATAGTACGACATACCGAACTCAAATTCGAAATATAAAAATGAATTAAAGTCCTTTGAGCTTGTTGCCATGCACTTTTGTAATTGGAGGGGTCCGCCAACCTGTTCATCAACCTCCTTATGTTCAACCTGCTTGTCATACTTGTAGAGTCTCATTAGTCCTCTAATTATGTTTTCATGTCACCAAAACCCACTTAGGGCTTGATTGCACTTTTAATCTCCCCCTTTTTGGTGATTGATGACAGCACACTTAGAGCTTACAAAAGTGAATAATAATCTGAGACAATACAAGTCATGGGTGTAGGAGCTAAAACAAGGCTGCTGTGGGGTGCTAAAACAAGGTGTCACAAATATATATGTGATCATACGAACCTATCTCACAAGATCAGAGAGCTTATTGTTGACAGTAGCCCGGCACTGCCGCGCCTAGGCCCGACACTGCCGGCCTGGCTACCAACAGCAAGGCTGTGGAAGCTCGAGCACGACCACTCAACACAACATGAATATAAACTAAAGATACACAGAGACAAGCATCATATATATGAGAGAGTACATGTCCACAAATAACACAAATTCAGTACTAAAGTGGCAATATTGCAATAAGTAGTTTTGATGTTGCTCTCTCATCTCACATCCTAAACAAAGATAACTCAAGCACCAACAGCAGCTGCTCCTGTATGACCTCGAAGATTGTTGTACCCCCTTCACTTAGTAATTCTCCCCCTTTAGCAACAAGTCACCAAAAAGAAGAAAAGAACATAGTAAAAAGAGTACAAACTAGTCGCTATCCTCATCCATGTGGTCATCATCATCGTCATCATCATCATCATCTGAAGAGCCTGTAAAGTGCACACCAAGACCACTAGCACAATCACTGCGCCTTGGTGGCTGCTTCTCCTAAATCTCCTCCTCCTTCTCATCATCATCGTCCTCCTCCTCATCAGAGCCAAAACTAGACTCCTCACTGAGGTCAGGTGGAGGAGAGGGTGGAGAAAGTTGTCTGAGGCCCTGCTCCTGTCTGAGCTGTCTGATCTCAAGTCTGGTCAGATAAGCATGGTTATTAGCATAGCAGATCCTAGTGAAAATCTTCTTCAGAAGCCTGCCAAGCTTACCTTTTCTCCTGCCTCTGCTAGCTGCTGTTGCTGTGGAAGACTCAGGTATATCTGAGGCTGCTGCTGCCTAGGTCCTAGTCCTGGGAGGAGTGACCACCTCCTGCACTGTTGAGTGAATTTCCTTCTCTCCTCTGTAAGGCTCATGGACGGTGTCCTTGTTGTAGATCCGACCAGTCACTCTCTCAATGATAAACATCAGGTAGGGGGTATAAGGAATCCACTTCCTAGCATCATCAACTACAATGAAAAGCTCATCCCAAATAAAGTGTGCCACTGAAAAAGGTGGTGCTCCACCTCTCATCCTCCTTAGCACATTCTTGGATGAACCATAGAGGTTGGAGGTTGATCCCACCTTGGGATAAAGAGTGGTCCTGAAGAGGTTGTTAAGAATGTAGTACTTGCTCCGTAACCCCTTCACAAGACCATCTGCCTCCTCAGGCTTGATGTAGAGCTAAGATATTTCTTCATTTTTCAAGCCTCTCTAATCATGGACATTTGAGCACTCTCTGTCATCCTCTCCAAATCCAAGGAGTTGGGAAAAAGTAACATAATCAAGCTTGTAATGCATGCCCTCTGTCATCCAATGCATCACATGGTTCTCCCTGTCAAGATAGTAAGTGGCAAAGAACTGATGAATTATCTCAGTATTCCAGTCATTCCAGAAACCCATCTAGTCATACATGCCTAGCTGTTTGCATTGATCAATTACTCTATCAAAGACAGGATCTATCTTGTTCTCAAGATGTTCCCAATCAACATACTTCATCTTGATGATCTTGGGATTCTTTGCATGAAAGAGAACAGAGAAGTAGAAATCAGACTAAAAGACATTTCAAAACCTGTAATCCACTCCCATGTCCTTTGGCACATCATAAGGATTGATTGCCCTTTGCTCTTGGACGGAACGGTACTGATTTTGATAGTTCACCCTCTCTCTAGCACGGGTGTCCTGAGGGTCCCTAACAAACACATCCTCAGCATGAGGAATGAGATAGGATCCATCAAAGAGTCCTAGGGCAAGGACCCTCCATGATGGTTCTTCCTGCCATCTGTAACTCACTCTCCTGCCTGATCCTCTGCCTTGGACTCAGGCCATCATCAACACACCTCTGCCTCCTCGGTGAGCACGAGCCTTCGTCCTTGGCCCCTTTCCTCTAGCATCACTTGGTCCACCGGCATCCATCTATGCATTAAAAATAGAAAAGGTTAAGTTGCTGCACTTAGACAGTAACTGGAACTCTAGTGGAGATATTTGATAAAAAACGAGAGTCAATGGTAGATTGAACAAGCAAGTGCACCAGTGCTGTTGCTCTCTGCCCGGCACTGCCGGCCTCTAACCCGGCACTGCTGCGCAGGTGCAAACATCACCTATGCATGCTCCTTTGATCCACCATTGAATCTAGGTTTTGGTCAAATCTAACTACTGGAGATACATCACCATACATAATGCAACTACTAACAACCTAAATCCCATCTCAAAATTTGTACATTGCATAGATCGATCCAAGTTAGGGTTTCATGTTATTACCTTTGAAAGAGAGAGGAGAGGGTGAAGAAGGACAGACTTGAATGGAGCTTGACGCAGGGAGGAAGATCCTCTACACCTCCTCAAATGGCAGCACCTCCGAAGGGCGGCACCGCCGGGAAGAAGAGAGGGACCTCCGGGCTCCCTTGGTCACCTTGGGAAGAGAGAGGAGAGGGAGAGGGTTCTGTTTAAGGGAAAACTGCCTAGGATGGAGTCCCCTTGGGCTTGGGTGAGGAGTTAAAGAAAAGCCCGAGAGATTGGGTCTGGACCCGATTGCTCTGGTCAGTTAAGTCGCGACACTGCCGCGGCTAGGCCCGGCACTGCCGGGCACCCCGGCACTGCTGTGCCAAGGGGCCAGCACTGCTGGCCTGCCAGGGCAGTGAGGATCTATGCCACTTCATACTATATATTTATGCAATTGTAACATATACTCCTTGCCATATGTTGGTCAGTAAGCAAATCATCATTACACACTATGACCAACATATTCAAGTTTCTTTCAAAAATGGTTTTGAAGCACATAATTGAAATTTTTGAAGTTTTGCCTATGTCGCTAGGTGGACAAACAAATGTGTGCTATAGTTCAAACCACGTTACGAGAATCAATTATATTCAGCTCACTACGCAAAGCACAAAACCTTGTCTCATCGAGAGGCATAGTGAAGATATCGGCTAGTTGCTTTTCGGTGCTCACATGGCAAATTGTGACATCTTCTTTTAATTCGTGGTCTCTTAAGAAGTGATGACGGATGTCTATGTCTTTTGTTCTAGAGTGACTAATTGGGTTATTTTCGAGTTTGATGGCACTCTCGTTATCAAACAAGAGAGGAATCTTGGTGAATTGACATCGGAAATCTTTTAAGGTTTGCCTCATCCAAAGTAGTTGAGCACAACATGCGCCGGTTGCAACATACTCGGCCTCGGTGGTGGAAAGGGCTACACAATTTTGCTTCTTAGAACTCCAAGACACTGGGACCGTCTAAGGAATTGACACGTCCCCGAAGTGCTTTTTCGGTCTACCTTGCAACCGGCGTAATCGGAATCCGAATACCCAAGTAGATCAAACTTAGAGCCCTTAGGATACCATAAGCCAAGGTTATGATTGAAAACTAGATATCTCAAGATTCTCTTAACGGCCGCTAAGTGGCACTCTTTCGGGTTAGCTTGAAATCTAGCACACATGCACACACTAAGCATTATGTCTAGCCTAGATGCACATAAGTAAAGGAGAGAGCCAATGATGGAGCGATATACCTTTATGTCCATGGATTTCCCTCCTTCATCAAGATCAAGATGTCCATTAGTTGGCATGAGAGTCTTGATTGGCTTTGCATTCACCATGTCAAACTTTCTCAACATATCATGGGTGTACATGGTTTGGCATAAGTCCCTTCCTTGAGTTGCTTGATTTGAAAACTGAGAAAGAACTTTAGCTCACCCATCATAGACATCTCAAATCTCTTAGTCATGATCCTACTAAACTCATCACAAAAGGATTGGTTAGTACTACCAAATATTATGTCATCAACATATATTTGGCACACAAAGATATCATTATTGACTTTATGAGTGAAGAGAGTAGGATCCGCTTTGCCTATTTCAAAGCCTTGTTTGAGCAAGAATTTCTTAAGGCATTCATAGCATGCTCTTGGTGCTTCCTTAAGCCCATAGAGCGCCTTATGGAGCTTGAAGACATCATGTGGGAATTTAGTATCTTCAAATCCCGGTGGCTGCTCAACATACACCAATTCTTGGATAGGGCCATTGAGGAATGCACTCTTCACATCCATTTGATGAAGCTTGAAGTCATGATGGGCAGCATAGGCTAGAAGCATTCGAATTGCTTCAAGCCTCGCCACCGGTGCATAAGTCTCTTCAAAGTCCAAGCCCTCCACTTGAGTGAAGCATTGAGCAACCAATCTTGCCTTGTTCTTTGTCACCACTCCTTGCTCATCTTGCTTGTTGCGGAAGACCCATTTGGTTCCAATCACATTGGTATTTGGTCTTTCCACCAAGGATCAAACTTGGTTCCTTTCAAAGCTATTTAGCTCTTCTTGCATAGCCATCACCCAATCCGGATCATCTAGAGCTTGCTCAACCTTGAGAGGTTCCAAAGAGGAGATAAAAGAGTTAAATTGACAAAAAATTGCCAAATGTGAATGAGTAGTTACCCCCTTGCGGAGACTCCCAAGTATGTTATCAACGGAATGATCTCTTTGAATTGTTTGCCTCAATCTTGGGTATTATATGGCTTCTTGTTGGTCTGCTTGGTCATCATACTCATGCTCTTCAAATATTGGTTGTAGGTTCATAGGGCTTGCTGGTGAGCAACTTGTTGCTTCCTGTCTATGAGGTGCGGCAGTGCCGGCCTCTGGTCCGGCAGTGCCGTGGTCAGGCATAGAGGCTGGACCAGGGAGCACTGCTGCCCCATTTTCTTCAATTCTTGGAGCAGTAGCTTCAGCACTTTGAGGTTCTACTTCTATGGCCTGAACTTCTTGTGGTCTAATGTCACCAATGGCCATGTTCTTGATTGCTTCACATGGTGGCTCCTCATTACCTACAATCACTTGATCAATTTGCTCTACTTGAGAGCCATTAGATTCATCAAATGTCACATCTATCCCGATTTCAATTTTCCCTAAGGTCTTGTTGAATACGCGATAGGCATGCTCATTTGATCCATAACCAAGAAGAAAACCTTCATCAACCTTAGGTGCAAACTTAGAGGTTTTGGGCTTTTTGTTAAGTATGAAACACTTGGACCCAAAAACTCTAAAGTATGACACCTTTGGTTTGTTACCGGTTAATAGCTCATATGAAGTCTTCTTCAAGATCTTGTGTAGATCGAGCCGGTTGATGGCATGGCAAGCGGTGTTGACGGCTTCGGCCCAAAAGATATCCGAAGTCTTGTACTCATCTAGCATTGTCCTTGCCATATCAATGAGTGTCCGGTTCTTCCTCTCTACTACACCATTTTGTTGAGGGGTGTATGGAACTGAAAATTCATGCTTGATTCCCTCATCATCAAGAAACTCTTCCACTTGAGTGTTCTTGAATTCGGTTCCATTGTTACTATGAACTTTCTTGATTTGGAAACCGAATTATCTTTGTGCTCTTCTAATGAAGGTTTTCACCTTATCTTGTACTTGTGCCTTATCATACATGAAAACACCCAAGTGAAACAAGTAAAGTCATCAACAATAACTAAACCATGTTTGTTACCGCCAAGCTTATGTAGGCCACCGGTCCAAAGAGATCCATGTGTATTAGCTCCAATGGTTGCTTGGTGGAGACAATGCTCTTTGGTGGGTAAGGTGCTTCTACTTGTTTTCTAGCTTGGCAAGCGCTACAAATTCTATCTTTCTCAAAATGAACATTTGTTAGTCCGAGAATGTGTTCATCTTTTAGGAGTTTGGCCAAGTTCCTCATCCCAACATGACCTAGTCCCATGCTAGATTTTGCCACTAAACAAGTCTCAAGCTTAGCCTTACTTTTGTTGAAATCAACTAGGTAAAGCTTGCCCTTCAAACGACCCATAAAGACAATAGAGGAATCCTCCCACTTAAAGACTTCCAAACCCTTATCCGTAAAGAGACAATTGTAGACCATCTCACACAATTGAGAAATGGACAACAAGTTGTAACTCAACGAATTCACATGTAATACATTCGAGATAGAATGTTCAAGAGTAATAGCAACTTTACCAAGTCCAATCACTTCCCCTTTTGAGTTGTCACCGAAGATGATATTCTCACTTGCATTTGAAGTTGGGGAATATGATGAGAACATACCCTTCTCTCCGGTCATATGATTTGTACATCCACTATCAAGCACCCAACTTGATCCACCGGAGGAGTATGCCTACAAAACAATTTAGTTCCTAGATTTAGGTCCCCAAAAAAACTTGGGGCCTTGCATGTTAGTAACCAAAATTTTTGGAACCCAAATATTCATGCTTCTCTTATCATGTTTTTCATCACCAACAAACTCTGCAATGACTTTACCATGGTCATTGCACTTCAACATATAGCATGATGATAGACTTCCTTGGGGTGACCTTGCCTTTGGTTGGTATGCAAACTTGTTTTTGGCCACCCAAATTGAGTCCTTGGGTTTCTGAGAAATCTGCTTTTGCTTGGGCACCCTCTTGGCATGGACTTGAGCTTGATCAGGTGAAGCAATGGTAGCCTTCCCTTTAGTGGGGCGCGACACTGCTAGCCTCAGGTCTGGCACTGCCGGCCTAAGATCTGGCAGTACTACAGTTTGTGCAGGCTTATCTGCACCAATGCTTCTCTTCTTCTTCTCAAACCTGACACACTCAATACCTTTCACTATTTTTCTTCCATTGGTTTTACCTCCTTGAGTGTGTCCAAGCCCATCCTTGATTGATGGATGCCTTCCATCCTTGTAATGTATTTTCTTTGGCTCAACTTTGTCTTTGTCATTTTTTCTTAAAACTGAAATGACATTGTTGAGCCTTGCTATCTCTTTCTTCATGGCCTCCATATTGGCAAGGTTAGTGGAATAATAATTCAAATCAAGATTATAAAATTTTCCACAACCTTGGCTAGTGGATGGATAAGAGGCATCATTTGCTTTAGGGAGATATGAGTTGCCCTCCCAAAGAAGGTTGTATTGTGACTCAAGCTCTTGATGCTTTTCAACTAAGCCACAATGCTTTTGCTTGAGGTCAACACACTCCTTCTTAGTGAGAGCATGAGACTCTTGTTCCTTGGACAAATCCTTGGTCAAAGAGCTCACCTCATTCCTCTCTAAAGCAAGAGCTTCCTTGCTAGCAATGTAGAGATCCTCTTGTTTGATAAGAGTCTTTTCTCTAGATGCCAACTCAGCTTTGGTTGCCTCTAATTCATACAAAAGATTAGCAATGAAGATTTTCGTCTTATCCATGTTTTTGGTTATTTCATTTATTTCTTCATCACTAGAGCAATCATCACTAGAGTAATCACTAGAATCACTACTAGAATCTTCTTTATGCTTTTCTTCTTGCTTTCTCTCCAGCGGACATGCCAACGGTGGTCAAGTACTTGTCCGTGGGCACACTCTCATCGCTGCTGTCCATGGAGTGCAAGTCCACATCCTTGGGGTCAACTTGCTTGACACTTCCCTCTTCGGCCATTATCTCACACGGTTAAGTGCTTAATGAGATGACCTCATCTCTGATACCACTTGTAAGGACCTGAATAACCTAGAGGGGGGGTGAATAGGCTTGTTTAAAATAAAACTTCACAACTTCTGTTAGTCAGGCCCGACACTGCCGGCCTTTACCCCGACACTACCGCGGGTGCCCGGCACTGCTGCTCTCTGGAGTGGTAGTGCTGGTCACCTGGATAGAGCTGAGCACAATTCAAAATATATGGAGAGAATGGAAGAAGTGCTTGAATCAAAACCTTCCTAGAGGTGTAAGGAACCTCTAGCACCACTTGAAAGTGGTAGCAACACACCAACCGAGTAGATCGGGTCCAAACCCTAGAAATTACCTTGAGAGCAATGAATGTCAAAGTAATAAGGCAAACACACGGTGACACAAGATTTGACCCGTGGTTCAGCTTGCCACCAAGGCTTGCCTACGTCCATGTTGTTGAGGTACGCCACACAAGGATCAAGCTCGCCACAAAGGCTAGCTCTTTCCTCGGTCTCAAGTCAAAAGAATGAACTCTTGAGATGAGGGGATATGTATTAGCAAATGGGTGTTACAAACCTCCCTAGGCTGCCACACGAAGGAGGCAAGCTCAAGCGCGACGCCTAGCTGTCTAGGAGAAAGTCTCCAAGAGTAGCAAACTCAAACCACCGGACACCACACGAACCAAATGCTTGTAGGAGTTGAAGATCCGAGGGAGAAGCTTCTTCTCAAGCTTGGAGTCTCAAACTCTCAAATATTTGAGTGGAAATCAATGGGGGAGAGAGTTGGAACACCAAGAGATAATAGGGAGCAAGAAGGGAGCTTCTCTTTTTGTTTTTCGAAGAATGAATCAGTGAATGGCAGAGATAGCCGTTGGGAGTGAGTGAGGGTATGAGAAATACCCTTTCACTGTCCAACGGGCAGATCAAGTCGCGGCAGTGCCGTCCTAGAGGCGCGGCAGTGCCGGACTGCCCAGCACTGCCGACCTGGCAAAGACAGCAAGAATGGATCTTGGAATAGCTGGCTGTTTTGCCTACTATGTATGTGGAGGTGTCTGATGTATGGATAGATATAGCATTTGGTTCACTTGTTGGCATACGTGTTGAATCCCTCTTAATAGTACAACATACCTAACTCAAATTCGAAATATAAAAATGAATTAAAGTCCTTTGAGCTTGTTGCCATGCACTTTTGTAATTGGAGGGGTCCGCCAACCTGTTCATCAACCTCCTTATGTTCAACCTGCCTGTCATACTTGTAGAGTCTCATTAGTCCTCTAATTATGTTGTCATGTCACCAAAACCCACTTAGGGCTTGATTGCACTTTCACCTTGATGGTGCATTCCCCAATTGTTTCCCCCTCTGGAATGTCAAGCTCCCTTAGCCATGAGGTGAACTTATTCTTGTGTTCCTTCATTAACCACTCATCTGTGTGCCCATGATTATGTTTGCGAAGCTCATCAATATGTTGCTCGATGAAAGGCTCCATTATCGAGAGTTGATGTAGGATGTTGTGATGTGCCTCGAGGACTGAATTGTAGTCTTGCGGGACTAATGATTTGTTTCCCATCCTCCCTCTTCGATTCATCCTGGTCGACGGAGGCAAACCTATTGCATCCTGGTCTTTTAGGACGTTGTTGCAGAATGGACCACTAGACTCAATTGTCTCTTTGGTTAAGTACCCCTCTACCATGGACGCCTCAGGATGAGCATGAGTTGATACGTAGCCATTAAGTGTTGACATGAAACGCTCATACGTCCATATCTCATGCAAATACATGGGACCTAGTGCCTCTATCTGTGGAACCCAGTGCACCACAAGGTGAACCATAATATTGAAGAATGCTGGAGGAAAACACATCTCGAACTGTGACACTGTCTCCGCTACAAATTTCTTAAGAGATGTCAACTCATCACGGTCGATCACCTTCTGTGAGATCCTGTTGAAGAAGTAGCACAACTGTGTGACTGCAACCTTTATCCACACTGGATTTATAGCCCTGATGACAATAGGGAGGAAAGTAGTCAGCATGACATGACAATCATGTGAGTTGTAGTTGGTGAGTGTAAGGTCTTTCATTGACACAATACTTCAGATACTCATGTTAGAGCAGAATCCAGATGTGACCTTCAGATTCTTCAACCACACACACATCAAATGTTTCTCATCATTGCTAAGGTTGTAGCTTGCTGCCGGGAGATGGTACTTCCCATTTTCTTGAAGAACAGGGTGGAGTTCTTTTTTTATGTCTAATTGTACCATGTCCAGGCGTGACTTTAGTCCTTCCTTTGTCTTGCCCTTTATGTCTAGCAAGGTTCCAATTAGCTTTCAAACATGTTTCTTCTGAACGTGCATACCATTGATCACATGATGTACGTCTAACTCAGGCCAGTATGACAAATACTTGAAGAAAATAATTTCTTCTTGAATGTAGCCCCTGGAGTTGGTTTGACATTCTTTCTTGGTTTTCCGTCTCTTGTCTTCTTCCTGAAAACAAATTTAAGGTTCCTGACTAGTGAAAACTCTTTTGCCTTTATTGTTACCTAGTGGTGCAGTAGACTGGAGTTCAACATTATTGTCGAAGTACTTATCCATCTTCTTCTGGCGGTACCTATGTCCTTTCGATAAGAAGCATCTGTGCCTCATGTACACTATCTTCTTAGATGCAGTAAGGGATATGTGAGCGGTTTCATCTATGCATACCACACAACTAACCTTTCCCTTGAACTACCCTGATAATGTGAAGAGAGCAGGGTAATCGTTGATGGTACAAAGATAATTGCTCTCAACATGAATGATTCTTTGCGGTACTCATCCCACATTTTAACACCTGTTTCCCACAAGATCTTCATGTCTTCCATTAAGGCTCCAAGAAAACATCCATGTCAACACCAGGCTGTGTAGGTCCAAAGATAAGGATGGTTAGAATGAGGTACTTTCGCTTCTGCATCAACCATGGCAGAAGGTTGTAGATGGTGAGGATCACCGGCCATGTGATGTGTGTCCTGCTCCTCTCAGCAAATAGATTCATTCCATCAGTACTCAGTGCAAACCTAACATTTCTTGGTTCCTTTGCAAAGTCTTCGTGGTTGTTATTGAAATCTATCCACTGCTTGCCATCGGCTGGGTGCCGAAGCTTCCCATCATCTTTGATGTGCTCATTAGAAACATGCCATCTCATAAGTTTGGAATCCTCTAGGTTAGCAAACAAACACCTCAGTCGATCGACCACAGGCAGGTACCATATCACCAAAGCAAGAATCTTTTTCTGCGCATAATAGTCTACTTCGTCTTTTTCTTTGCTCGTGGGTTTTGAACTCTGTTGGGTCTTCTTTCACTTCTTTTCTTTACACACCGAGGCAGCACAGTGTTTCTCTTTCTAGTCTTTATTCGTTTTGTACCTACTTGCATTACACTTTGGACAGCTCTCCATGTCCTTATAATCGTCACCTCAATATAGGATACAATGATTTCTACAAGCATGGATCTTCTCAACACCCATCGTGAGTGGACTGATTAGCTTCTTTGCATAGTACGTGTTAGCCGGCACTTTGTTTTTCTTTGGAAGCATGTCTGTGATAATACTCAAGAATGCATCAAAGCCAGCATCAGAAATACCAAAACTAGCTTTGCATACCAACAACTTTAGCACCGAACGTAAGGTCGTGAACTCTTTGGTGCAACCTTTAGACTCATCGTACAAAGGCTCTTTTGTTGTCTTCATCAGGGCCTCCATACCTTTCTTGAAGAACATTGATGGATCTTCTGCATGACGACGCAACATTGCCTCCAGGAATTCTGCATCTTCTGCAGCCATATTATTTTGCATCACATTAGTTCCGACGCCTTCCATTCCTCCAGCGAAACCATGATCAAGACCATCGGTGACAGGTTGTTGTGTCTCGTGTACTAACTGAAACCCACCGTACGTCAACAAACATATCTGGACCATCAGCGTCGATATTTGCAGGGCTAACAGTTGTATAAGGCACAGAGCTACCCTCTCCATGCTTTGTCCAAATCAAGTAATCCTTCATAAATCCTCGGTGGACAAGATGAGAAAGGATTTGTTAATGGTCATCAAATACAACAACATTCCTACAGTCCATGCATGGACAATGTATGTGCATCTTCTTTGTTCTCCAAGCATGGTTCTTAGCGGCATCAATAAACTTATGAACCTCGGGTATGTATGATGCATCTAGCCTTGATAACTTATACATCCAGAATGACCTCTCCATCGATCAATACCTAACTTTCAAAAGGGAGAGACGACAAATATTATGTAACCATCTTAATCAACCTGTCTTGAAGAAAATGGATTAAAACTAAACTTTCTTAGCAATCTCCTTCCAAGAAATGAAGATCAAAACCTCCCCCCTTGTATTTTGATAAACGTGGCTCTCCAAAATCACCTCCTTCCAACAATCCTCAAATCAAAATGCCCCCTTGTCTGTGTAAATGAAGTTTAGAGAGGATTTACCTCGGGTTTAGAGTTTAATAGCTAGGGTTTAGGGTTTAGCTAGGGATTATTAGCTAGGGTCACTGGATTATTTAGCTAAGGATTTATGATTTACCTAGTGATTATTAGCTAGGGTCTAGGAATTATTTAGCTAGTTATTAAAGTAAAAAAATCTAAGTATCATAATTAAATTTAAAAACATAAGTATCATTATTAAAAACACAAAATTAATGAAACATAAGTGCATATAGTGGATGAAATAAATTGAGAAATAAAAAAGCATAATAAAAAACCTAAGTAGAATAATTAAGAAAACTACACTTCCCTTCCCTCTATACATAAATTCTATTAACACAACATTGATTCATGAAAACAAGTAAATATATATAGCATAAACTAAATTAAAGCAAACATGAAAATGGAGAGAGGAGATATATTATATAATTAATTTAATCAACCTCACATGAATAAACAAAGAAAATAACCTAGGTATTCTTCTCTCTCACTCATGGTGAAACCCTAGATCCAAAATGTGGCTAAAATTGAGTAAAAATGAGCTAAATGAGGCAAGAGGGACATAAACTAACCTTTTTAACAACCTCCTTCCAAGAAATGAAGATCAAAACCTCTCCCCTTGTATTTTGAAAATTTTGGATCTCCAAAATCGCCTCCAATGGAAGGTGGCGGCTAGAACTGTAGCTGGTTGAATTGTAGCTGGTCGGGAGGAAGAAGAGAGTGGGGGTCGAGAGGGAGGTATATATAGGCAGGATTTACCACTGACGGTTGGCATAACCCAACCGCCAGTGTAAATCGCCTCATTTACACTGGCGGTTGAGTTATGCCAACCGCCAGTGGAGATGGATTACCACTAACCCAACCGCCAGTGTAAATGGATGATTTACATTGGCGGTTGAGTTATGCCAACCGCCAGTGGTAATCAATCTCCACAGGCGGTTGGAAAGTCTGCCCAGGCCAAAACACACCACAGGCGGCGTGACAACCAAAACCGTTTGTGGTGTGTTTTGGGGGCACCAGTAAAGACGTGTTTTCTACTAGTGCCTGTTGGTCAAAATGTTGTTAAGAAGTTTCAGATTCCAAGAATGAGTGTTGGGAATCCAAAGGTCAGACACAATAGTCAGCAAAGGATAGGTATGGACAGGAAGAAGCAGGTGATGATGAATAGAATTCCAAAGAGAGCACCTGAGCGTGGACTAGATGGAACTATTACCAGCATGAATATGGTAGATGGTGTTCTAAACGAGATCTTTTTAATCTGCAGGATGGAAGACCAGAAGATGGAACAAGGGCGGCCATTAGCAGTGCAGTCCAGAATGAATTATTGCTGAAGTATTTGGCCTTGAGAATGACGGTAAGGAAGGGATTTTTATTGGTAGCTATGTTCCAAACGGCATGAGTGATAAGGCTTTTATTAACACTATAGAGATCCCTAATTCCCAGGCAACCATTCTCTTTGCTCTGACAGATATCTTCCTAGGAGCGAAAGCAATAGGATTTGTAGGACTGTCCTCCTGCACACCTCCCACCAGAATCTATGAATGATGTTGTTAATGTTTTCAACAAAAAATTTGGAGAAAAGAACAGTGGACATATAATAAACAGGGATGGACGCAAGAATAGACTGTATGTAAGTTAACCTTCCACCATGATTGAGCTTATTAGCTTTGACAGTAGTAAACTTGGCCTGGAACTTATTGATGATGAATTCATAAGCTTTGTTTCTGTCTTTGTGATGGAAGATCATTGGGTGGCCCAAATCCATAGTATTGGGCACAAGGTTAGTGACATGAAAAATGTTCTTGATAAAAGATCTGGTCTAGCCATGAACTTTCTTACTGAAAAGAATGAAAGACTTATTAAAGTTGAGGATCTGCCCAGAAAGCTGAGAGAAATGGTCAAATCCTCTGTGTAGTTGAGTAGATGATTCTTTATACTTCCTATTGACGTCGTGCTTAGGTTGGGTTGACCCGGTCCATTGCTTGCACAGCCCACGCGTTGGCCAGCTTGATCTATATTCAGTATACAGGCCAATGTGTAACAAGGCACATCAGTGTAATTATCAAAAAAAAAATCATACCATTAATTTCCCGTTTATATACTTTGATTTTTATTGTTACAGGGTTTATATATGATACATGCAGTGCAACTTATTTTTAGCATTGGCTAGGTTTGTCGTGTATCTCAGCCCCACCTATACCTTTTCTATTGGATCAAACTACTTCTAGTGTTTTTGTTCTCCCTCCTTTTCTCTTTGTCTTATACAATACTTTCTAGACTTTTATTCTACCCCATAATCCACATACTTAGGTTTTTTGTTCTACATATCTTAGTTTTTGTTCTATAAATATTTTTTAAGAAAGGGATTTTTTCTAAATGAATGAGACAAACCTTTTATATTAAAGAAAAGGTGAGCCAAGATAGACAAAAAAAATAAGACTGTACAAAGAACTATACAAAGAGTGTAAAAGAAAACTCTCAATTCAATGTTGGCCAGTCAAACTTGGCAATTTCTCACGAAACTAAGACGGTCAGAGAATGCATTCCTTTCTTGTACACTACCACGATAAGGATTCGTAGGAGTGGTTCTTAGGGGTTTGTAGGAGAGGTTTCCCAAAGCCATCCCTAAGTTTCTGTCTCTATAAATCATGTATTTATAGGGGCAGTTCTCAAACCGTCTCTACAAATTTATTTATAAGGGTGGTTGGTTTTACTAGCCATCCCTATAAAATGGTTTGTAGGGACGGTTGGTGTGTCGAACACACTAGAGTACGCTCTAGTGTGTCGAACAACCCTTTTCAATACCATACAAACTCTCTTTTGATGTTTTTTACTCTTTCTAGACCTTTTGGCTCTATAGTAAAATCTTTGGTCCAAGGGCATGAAACATCTTCACATAATCACCATCATTTTCATCACCAACATGTCCTCCATCATTATTATTGGCACCACCTACGTTATTACCATCCCAACAACGAGCATCACCACCTTGTTCATTGCCAAACTAAGGATCCATTCGTGCATCAAGCTCTACTGAAAATTTGGCCAAGTAATCAGGGTTTTTGCGTCATCTTCTCGATCAACAACGTTGTTAACTACCGTTTCACCATGATGAATCCACACTTAACAAATCCTAACAACCAAATGTGATCTAATGATACTCAAATCTTTCCATGCGGGATGGTTCTAGCAATTGCTACAAGGACAAATAATTGAATCCTTATTCTATGCCAATGTCATTGCATGCTTCTCTACGACTTCAATAAATTTATCCACCTCTTCACAGAAACTAGCCTTAAACCTTAATGAACTATACATCCAAGACCTCCGGTACTCCATCCTTTATGACAACAAAGGGCTGACTATTCAGATTATATACATAATTAGCAACAATTCAAGAGAATGTAACTAGTAGTTTCATGGAAAGTTTATCTGCACAATGATTAACGACATATCCATAACTAATTAAAAATAAATATTTCTTCCCTTTATTTTCTTTATTACAAGTACTAATATAAAGACAAATACTACTATTTCTATACCCTTGATTTCAAGGGCAAATGTTAGCAACAATTAATATTTTACCCAATATCTTTCATGCAAAATAAATCCAATTTATTTGACATTAATAAGTGTAATCACTAAAAGAAAAAAATAAGCCCAAATTTTAGATCTAGATGTACATGAAACATCCATAAAACTAACTAATAGTTCACTAAAATCAAGCAAGATCCACTAAATAAGGGTGTCATCTTATTACTCCAACTAATTTAACTTTGTACCTTCAAAAATTGGTATAATTCACTTTACACGTAGCTCAAGCACCATATAATAGAGAGAAAAGCAATACTCGAATTACTCACTAACTAACCATTAAAACTTCTAAAAAACATTTGGAATACCATTTTCTTACCTTCTACAACCTCTCCACCCAAGGAAATGAAATTAAAACCTCTCTACCTTGAAAGAGAATTTTTTGGGAGGTGGCCAAGGCCCTACTTCCTTCCTTTCTCGGGGTATAGTATCTGGCCCGAGAAGGAAGAAGGGGGTGTCACGCCTTTATATTGTGGGTATATGTAAGGGAGGTTGGTGATTGAGTCGTCCTTACAAATCGAATAACAGGGCGGCTGGTTAATGAGCCGCCCCTACAAATCGTCTGATGTGTAGAGGCAGCTCGTACTACTAGACGCCCCTACTATTCAATTTGTAGGGAAGCTGGAATCGTGGGACTCGAGCACGTCCACTGTAAGGGCGGTTGCTAATAGAGCCGCCCCAAGGAAAAGTTGTCGTTGCTACAAATCGTTTCTGTAGTAGTGCGAGTTGGAAGGTAAAGTTGAGAGGGAGGTCCATAGTTGATGTAGAGATTCAGCTTGTGATCAAGAAGGCAAATAGAGGCTGCCAAGTCCTATCAAAGCATCTGCAATGAGCAAGGGGGTGAAGGATAGTTTCTGGCTCTCTACGTCAAAGGGGGGACAACTTGGGCCTATTCGAAATGAGCAAGGCAGTGTTTCTGGCTCTCTAAGGCAGAGCGGGAACAACTTGGGCCTATTCGACATCTCAAGTCTATTTTGGATAGCGAGCATATGAAGAATTTGTATTTAGTTGGTGCTCAAACTTTCCAAATGCGTGTGCCAAAGTTGGTGTTGAGCATCTACGACACTACTACCCAAAATAGACTACCAATTTGTATGATTAGGTAGCCACCTATTTTAATTCTACCTAAAATTTGCATCCAACTCCAGTAGTACTACCAAAATCATGGCTCTTAAAGTCAATTTAATAGCCAATGACATGTGAAGCCAACATATCATCATCTTCCTCTCCTTGTTGCCATGGATGAGTTCGGCCATCGACTTCGTGAGGAACGAGGGCGCCGCCGACGAGGGCTGATCCCTCACTGGAAAGCTAGGGGATGCTGCCACAACTGGAGCTTGCTAGGGTGCTTCGTGCCGGTGTGCTATGTCGGTGGAAGGGGCAGCGCCCGTTTGCCTGAGAGGCTCGCTGTAGATGCGGGGAGGCTTCCTGGAGGTGGTTTGCCCAGATCCGACAGAGGTGAGGGACGCCAGGGTTGGGTGTGGCGGTCGGGGAAGCTAGAGCTTTGAGACGCGAGGTGGAGGCTCGAGTGGCTTTTAGACAGCGGGGAAGACGGGCACGACGCTGGATCCATCCGCGGCCAGCTTCGAGTCGCCGTCGGTGTGGTCCAGGACAAGGTTGTGGGAGGGAAGTTAGGCGCTACGGTGGAGAGAAGCCACTGTGCGGGCGCGGGTGGGCAAGCACGATTGTGGAAAACGGTGAGCAGAAAAATAGGTAGGCACTTTTGTTGGGACAATAAAAGTAGGTAGGCATGGGAGAAATTTGTGGGGCCAATAGATTTGGGTAGCCTCATAGATATCATCGGGAACATGTGGACGTAAATTGATGTAAATTCATACCATGTACCGTAGGCCATGTTATTATGTACTCAATAAGATATTGTACTCCGTCCATATTGTAAAAAAATCATTTTGGACAACGATACGGTCTTCAAAGTATGACTTTGACTTCATATTTCTATAAAAATATTTATTTAAAAGTGATATATGTATACTTTAATGAAAGTGTATTTCAAAACAGATATATCTGTAAGGTTTTTACATTTTCAAACTCAACAGCTTAAAAATTATTCATGATTTATATTTCCAATGTTCCACTCAAAACTTGTCCAAATGGACTTCTTTTACAATATAGAGGCAGTACATTCAAACCCACTATGTCAAAAATGATTTTGCGCAGCGATGCAAAAAAGCTCTCCGTGGCAGACACTTGTTTTGCCCGCTGTGGAAAATCTCATGCTTTCCCACAGCGAGTAAATTTTTATTTACTTTGGCGGGCATTTTTGTCCGCAGCGGTAAATTGATTTACCGCAGCGGGCATCTTAAGATGTCCGCTGCGGTAAATAATATATTTACTGCAGCGGACATCTTAAGAATCCCGCTGCGGTAAATCATTTACCGCAGCGGACATATAGTAAGGCCCGTCACCTAAAATGTTGAGGCCCAACTGGTCCAAAATGAGGCCCGGTAGCTAGCTCCCGTATAAATAGGAGGAGTTAGGGTTTCACTCAACCCACAGTCGCATTCTCTCACCACAGCCGCACTTCTCTCTCCCACACGCTGCGCTCTCTCCGGCCACTCTCGTCAATCCATCCATCCATCCCTGCAATCAAGCACAGTGCAGCACCAAATCCAGCTAGCATTAGGCCGTCGGTACAACGCATCAAAGAGAAGAGAAGATTGAGGGAGGAAGCAGGAAGAGAGAGATGGAGCGGGATGATATCGTCGATACAGTCCTTGGTACAACCATCGATACAAGCTCTCAACCATCGGTGAGTGATGCATGCTAATCCATCTACTAATTACTACATACTGAATGCTAGCTGAAGTCCCATCGATCCATCGCCTCCCTCCCCTTTTGGATTTTCCCCTCTGTTCTTCCGATCTCTTCTCAGTCCAGTTCAGTTCAGTTCAGTTAAGAATAGATCAGATCAATATCGTGCTGATTCATGTTTGGATTCAGCACTCACAGATCCGCTGTTCTCTTCTGCTGTGCGTACACAGGGGCTGTTCGGCTATCGTATCCGGTGAGCGGGCGGCGGCGGCGGCGGTGTCGGTGTCTAAAATGGCAGGGTCTAGACAGCCAACGATTAAATTTCTAAGCATGTCAGAGATCGGATGGTTGCGCTCGGAGGACACAAGGTTTATACTGGTTCAGGCACGAACGCCCTACGTCCAGTTTGCTGTGGAGTCGTGTTACCGAGCGCGGTGGTGCTCGTAGAGGGGTGCTACAAGCAATGGTGAGAGAGGGAAGCTGGTTCCCAAGTCTCGTGCGTATGTGTTTTGGTTCTGGTGTGAGTTCGCGTGAATGCGAGCGAGCACGTGTGAATCTGAGAGTCGAGAGAGAGATTGGGGGTCATTCTCCCCCTTTATACGTAGGGAGAGACAGAGGAGTACAATAGAGAGAGAAAGAGAGACACTGGGCCCGGTATGGGCTGCTGACTTGGGTGTACCATTTGGCTTCTGTTCGTCTTCCTTCCCGGGAAAGACTGAGCCTGCAGACACGCCGCCCGGATTTTGTTCTTCCTTGATGGAGCTGTAGCCATGCGCCTTGTAATCGGAAACGTCCTTGTTCCCTGATCAGGGCATGGGCGGGGGTTGGCAGCACAGGGCCAGGCACCCCCGCGTTCCATCGTACAGGGCTGAGGACGCCCTGATCCCTACTCAAGCGTCCGCTGAAGGTATGGCGTGAGCATGGCGAGTGCTAGTCGGAGGTTAGGCAGCACAGGGGCTCGTACCGTAGGGCGCATATAGGGTTAGGCATGGCAGTTCATGCCTTGAGACCCCATCCCCAAGTACGAGCGGTACTGTGGACCTCTTGACGATAGGCTTGGGCACCACATGTCGATCGTGGTGGTGATGTCTGCGGGAAGGGATGATATCGTCGGATGTCGTCACGTTAGCTCGGGTGAGGAGAGGGAGCCTCCGAGGGTAGACACGTCACGCATGACGTCGCCTCGGCTCGGCTGGGGCGGAGAAGCCTCTGAGGGCAGGTGGCGTCACGGATGACGTCACCTTGGCTCGGACGAGGCGGAAGAGTCTTTGAGGGGCGTGTTGTTTCCTTGGTGGGTCGGAGCGGGAAGCCCCCGGGAGTGATGATGTCATCCCGGCTCGGACGGGGCGGAAAGCTTCTGAGGGTGATTTTGTTTTCGCGAAGTGCGGTGTTAGGGTACCCTATTCTCAGGTATCCAACAGTAGCCCCGAGCCTGCGATGGAGTGTTTGGGACTGCATTGGAGGCTTCCAAGGACGCCTATGGTGGTTGGCTAAGTTTTGGGTTTCCAGTGGGTGCGCGCGAGCGCACCCGCCGGGTGTAGCCCTCGAGGCGCTTAGAAAGTATGTAAGCGTGTAACCCCTGCAAGGATTAGTATATGAAAATGAAATGAATGTCGTGCGTTTACCTGTGCGGACATTTGACGAATGAGGCTTAGCGTATTCCTCCCTCCGGTTATCTGGTTGTTTGAACCGGGCTGGGGGTGCGGTGGCAGCCCCCGAGTCCCTACTCGATGTAAGGAATCGTCTCGGGTCTGTACCGTCTTTCTATGCGTTCCCCGCGCATCTCTCCGCGAGAAGGAGGAATATGAGCCGATCCATGCTATCCTCAAGGGGGACGAACCATGGATGCTCGTCGAGTTATTAATGGGCTAATCTGAGTGGGGTGTCGGTTCCCGTTCGATAGGGTCCCGACTAGTGGCCCATGTCATGGCGCACCCCAGATTGGTTTCATCCAGTACCTGGGTCCGTTCGACGGGTCCCAGGGGCTCGTCGCCTTCCTCCAGAGGAACACCATGAACCAATCATCCATAAAAAACGGACTCAAACACGAAATCTGGGAATGACCTTAGCACCTGATTGCCAGGCTGATGGCCACTAGCGTGTCCATTCCCCATTCGCCCCTCGCTCTGTTGTGTTGAGTCAGCCGTTTCGAACCCCGCTGGGTCGGCCTCCGTATCTCTGGACTGTAATGGGCCGTCTGGGCGTCTATAGCCCCTATCCCTTTATCTTACCCGGGCCCACGGGCCGTTCCCGTTGGTTGCGCCGCGTGTTCGCCCCTCTGACCTTCACGTGCGTTGGGCGAGCTCGAACGGGTTGGAGGTACTCCCGAGGTGTGGTTGCGCTCGGAGAGCGTGTGCCTTGGCTGGGGACACGTAAGAAAAAATCTATGCACGCGGCGTGGTGGGCCCGGGATGGATCTTGTAATGATGATAGATATGGGGTGCGGATCGGAGCGAGAAAAAAGGCGGGTGGTGTCAGTTACCTGCCATCGTGCGCGCGGCTCCCGGTATTCCTGGGAACAGTGGAATCGACGCAACCGAGCGGCCGCATTTAATGCGACTAGGGACGTGGGGCGAAGAGCCGGTGGGGTTGCCGTTCCGACTTCCGGGTCCTTATAAATATCTGCCCGTCGCATCATCGTCCGTGAGCCTACACTGTTTGCCTTCTTCGCCTCCCAATCTTGCTCGCATCGCCTCCCTTTGAATCTAGGGTTTGCGCCGCCCCGTCTTCACCTTAGCCACGCGTTCCGCCGCGTCGCGAGGCATTCCTCAAGCGTGTTTCCCATGGCTGGTGAGAACCTGGAGAGGAGCTGGGCCCGGTGCACGCTTGAGCATGAGCGGGTGCTCGAGCGGGTGGACGCGGGGCTGCTGCGCCCTGAGCTCTCTGCTAACGACGACATCAAGTGGATCGTCCCCACGAACGTCGACGTCCCGGATCCGCCAGAGGGGTATATGGTCTCCTTCCTCCCGTTCCACGAGCGCGGGTTTGGGACGCCGCCGTCTCGCTTCTTCCGCGGAATCTTCCACCACTATGGGATTGAGCTCCACAATCTCAACCTCAACTCCGTCCTCCACCTTGCGGCCTTCGTGGCCATGTCGGAGGGGATGCTGGCGACGGAGGCGGGCTTCATCCTGTGGAAGTTCTTCTTCAGGGCGACGGTGTTCCTTCTCTCCTCTGGTGGCGCAAGATGGGTGGTGCCGAGCGGGGGGTGCACCATCAGCCTACGCCCGCATACTCGCCTCTCTACATGCCAGCGCGGGCAATTTCATCCAACCGGGGATGGCACTCGCAGTGGTTCTACATCCGGAACCAACCTGAGGCGCCCCTCCCGGTTTACACGGGACATCGCTTTGTCGAGGAGCTCCCCAGCTGGCATTACGGCCTGACCCCCAGGAGCTCGCAAGGATGGAGCCCTACCTCCAGAGCTTGACGCGGCTCCGGGACCAGGGGCTGAACTTCGCGGGGGTAGTCACGCAGTTCTTGCAGCGCCGGGTACTCCCGCTTATGGAGCGAGAGCGCCTGTTGCAGGAGATGGTGCCCGGAGCATCGTGCGAGCTGTCCGCCATGGCGGAGGAGGAGCTGAGCTTCAATCGCACGGTGGCCGCCACAAAGCGGTTGCTGGGGAACGCCAAGACCTTGGACGACATCAACCGTTGCCCCCCGATGCGCCCTGACCTTGGGTTCGTCCCACTGGTGCGTTAAGATTGTGTTGCGTCGATCTTTCCCCATGTTGACTTTCTTTGGTAGGGCTAACCCGCCCGTGCGTCTCCTGTTCTTCTTCCGCAGGGGCCCTGTTTGATGGCTCGCCACGTGGCCGCTCCCCTTCCCGTTCCGTCGGCGCAGCGGCTGGCGAACAGGGAGCGGAATGCGCAGCAGCAGGCGGAAGCCGCCGAGTGGAGGAGGAAGAAGACCGACAAGGCCTGGAGGCGCACGCAACTAGACATGGTGCGGGCTAGGCAGCGCCAAGCGGGAGAGCCGGAGGAGGAGTCTCCCATGGAGTCTGACGAGGACTGGGAGAACCTCAACGGCGATGATGACGACGACGATGACGATGATGATGAGGACAAGCGTCCTCGGTCCGAGGTGGTGCCGGCCCTGCTAACGCCAGGAATGCGCCGACGGTGGTGCTGACCCCAGGTCCTGCGTTATCCCGTCGGGAACGCGCCGACGGTGGAAGCACCCCCTGTGAGGACGCTCGGCGCACTCCTGGCCCCTGGTGGTTCCGGGAGTGGAGTTGCTGGTGATTCCCCGGCCAGCCCTCTTCCCGCCCCGTCCAGGGAGGGCGAGGGCGGTGGCTGGAGCAGTGGTTCGGGGACCGCGGGCCACGGCGTGGTGGAGCCAACGCGGAAACGCAATCACATCTTCTCCCTGCGGTAAGCTTGCATTGTTTGATGTCTTTTCTCACTTTATCAACGAAGAGCGATTGCTTATGACTTGAATGCGTGTGATGAATGTCGTAGGGTCGCCGGAGGCCCCGTCCCGCGGGTGGAAGAGGTTGAGTTGCGTCAGTGGACGCCGTCCACTGGCGAGAGGCGGAGCGCCGCCGCCCCACCCCTTGGTTCGACGGGCGTCGCCGGGGCCGGGGGTGAACCGACCCCGAGCGATGCCACCGTCGTCGGCGCAGCGCCGCGGACCCCCGCAGACGTCGGCCCTGCAACCGTCGCACCGTCTCTCTCTCCGGAGGTGGTAGTCGTCGATGACTCTAGGGAGGAGGGCGGCCTGGGTGACCGCATCGTCGTGGACGCCGAGGAGGTCCAGCCGGCCGCATTGCCGGGGGACGCAGCGGCGGTGACCGCGGCGGGCGAGGCCGATGAGGGCGGCCCTGGCGACATAGACGAGATAGTAGGCGTCGTGGCCGTGACGTTTGAGGCTGAGGCAGCGGGGACCGGGGAGAGTGAGGAGGGGCTCCTGGGCAGTCCCCTTCCTCCCAACATGCCGGGCCGGGACACGGTGGGCCCCCGGTCGTTCATCGAGGTGGAGGTGGCGGCTGCCCGTGCGTCGAAGGCCGTCGTTTCCCAGTCTAGCGTGACCTCGCCGGGCGAGGTGGCTGGCGCTGGGGGGGGGAACATTGCCCCTGGGGCCCTGCGTCGGCTTGGTCCTGACCACCGTACCTTCGGGGACAGCGATCCGATTGCCTGGTTTGACCGGACGAACCAGGGGGCGCCGGTGTTCGTGCTGGACAACCAGCGCGAGCTTCGGCACTGGAACCGTGTGGCTGCCTCCCGTTGGGAGCACGAGCATCTTGTGGCGCGCGCAGTGGAGCTAATCCAGAGGGCGGTCACGTCACTCTCTGATGACCTCTCCCATCATGGCAATGTGAGAAGCCGCTCAACCGTAAGTGTTGCTTGCTCTTTCTTGTAGATTTCTTGACATCTCCATCCATGAAGATCCTAATGGTGATGAGCACCGGGAAGTCTGAATTCCTCCGTCCCGAGCTCGGTCGGTGGGATCCCGGGTCGTGGACATCTACCGGGGAAGCTGATGTCGTCGAAGAGCTCGTGGCGACTCGCCGTCGTATGGCGGAGCTGGAGGAGCAGTTGAGGGCCTCAGAGAAGAGGGCGGGGGATGTCCTAGCGTTGGCGCGCCAGAGCGCCACCGATATCGAGGGTGTCAAGCGGGAGCGGAGCGAAGCTCGTGCCGATGCTGAGGCCGTCCGCAAGATGCTGGAGGATGAGCGTGCGACGTGTCAGGTTAAGGTTGAACGCCTGACGGCCGTCCTTGTTCCCTGATCAGGGCATAGGTGGGGGTTGGCAGCACAGGGCTAGGCACCCCCGCGTTCCGTCGTACAGGGCTAGGCCCTGATCCCTGCTCAAGCGTCCACTGAAGGTATGGCGTGAGCATGGAGAGTGCCAGTCGGAGGTTAGGCAGCACAGGGGCTCATACTGTAGGGCGCATACAGGGTTAGGCATGGCGGTTCATGCCTTGAGACCCCATCCCCAAGGACGAGCGGTACGGTGGACCTCTTGACGATAGGCTTGGGCACCACGGGTCGGTCGTGGTCGTTGTGACACCCTGTGTCAAGCTTGCGTTAGGATCATCATTAACCACCAAGCACAAACATTGCATTGCATCCATGTTTGCATATGCTATCATTTCATGTGTGTGTGTATACGTTTTGAAACTAGAATTTAATAGGTGTTTTGTGCTTAATCTTGTGATCAACCTGATTAGTTAAACCTTGCTTTGCTTAGGGTAAAGTATGGTTGCTTTATGTTGTTTTACCCTGCTTATCTAAGGTGAGTTTACCTGCTAAAAGAAATAAAGTAATTCTTTTCCTTTTAGCTTAAATAAGTTTTTAATCTTTAAACTCTTGAACTAATGGTTTTCAGAATTTATGATCTACAAGAAAAAGGTAGAGAATAATATTCTGAACAACTTTGGTTTAAGTGTCAAAACTTAGTTTGGAGTTTTTGAGTCTGTTTTGAAGCAAGTTTAGTTTGAATCAAATAAAATAAAATGGGAAAAGGAAATCAGAATCGAGACCGGTCGGGTACTGCTTTCGGTCCGCTAAGCCTCGACCGCCGCTCGATAAAAGGGACGGACCGAGGGTCGATCGAACGACCCCGGGCCAGAGGCTCGATCAGCCCGTCAATCGACCCCCCCTCGACCTCGACCCCTCGAGGTGACGGGCATACGGTCGATCGAACGACCCCGGGCCGGAGGCTCGATCAGCCGATCGACCCCTCCCTCGACATCGATCCCCCTCTCCCGCGCGCTCGCCGCACGCACCTGCCGCGCACGCTCGCGCGCACTCACCCGACCATGGCTGAACCGTACGTCGGCGTCGTCTACCGCGTGGCCGACGATGCCTGACCGCGGAAGTGGAACACGCCATCGCCGCCGCTGCAGTTCTGCACCGACATCGCTGTTGCCGCCCGCTTTGTCGCAGTCGCGTCCGCACTCGCGCCCGCGCTAACGGCGCTAGGACCAAGCTGCACTGTTTTCCCGCCACTGACATCCCTGCTTCGCCGCCGCAGACCTGCCAGCCGCACTGCCGCGCGCCGCGCCGTCGTTTCACAGTAATGCCGCCGCAGTGCCACGTCTGATCAGCGCCCCGCCACGTCTTTTTCGCAATCAAATGCGAATCCGCGCTAACGGCGCGTCGACCAAGTCTTGCTCTGCTCCTCGCACACCGCAAACATGCCAGCGCCGCTGCCACTGCCATACATCGCATCACAGCCCCCACTAGCCGCGCCAGTCGGCCATGATCAAGCAAAGAGGAGCGCCTATACCTCCTCCACTTCACACACTCGTTTGCACTCATCCGCACTCGCTCACTCGCTCGCATTTCTCTGCCTTCTTCGCGCCGAGAGCTCCGAGCATCGCCAGCGCCCCCTTCTCAAATCCACCACCACCCGAGCTTCTCTGCTTAATTCATCTCGCACTAGCTTCCGCCTTCGCCCCGCACACACACTGCTCGCCTCTTGTTCACCAGCCAAGCACTCTAGTCGCCGGAACGCTTCCGCCGTTCCCTGGTCTCGAGTCGCTGCCGCACCGACCGAGCAGTGTTCATCCCTCACCATCTCGTCTTTGACGCCTCCATCTTCGTGGAAGCTTCACCAGAGTTAACCAAGGTGAGAACGCCTTTCCCTAGCTCTAGTTCGACCTTTATCAGCACCGCATCGTTGGCCGTGCGCCATTGCCGCCGCCGCGGAGCTTGCACGTGGCCAGAGTTCCACAGAGCCCCTCCGGCTCAACTAACCCTCGAGCCGCACTCACCCCATCACCACGATGCTTACGCACCCTAGCGCTGAGCCAGGCATCGCCGTCCTCTGTTTCCTGCTTGATGGTAGCTGGACCTCGAGTAATCGAGGGTCCCGTCTGGCAGCCGCCCCGCAAGCCTCTGCGTGTCTCGAGCTAGTTTCCGAAATGATTTCCTATTTTCGTTTTCAGTTTATGCTCATGCTGTTTAATGTATATCTAGAGTTTGGTAAATCCTCAAATGATAAAATCATTTTGTTAGACTCTATATATGATCTGTCTATTGTTTTTATAAAAATGATTTTTGGAGAATGTCTTCAGTGCTAATGTTTGATTAGTTGTTTTCTGCATATATTAAAGATATTTGTGTTTCCTGCTGTTTTTCTTAGATTAATTCCTGTGATAAATATGTGCATGAATAAATCATAGAACTTTCCTGATAAATATGTTTTTAAGTCTAGTTTCTGCTGAAAACAAGTTATAGCATGTTTTACCCTATTAGCTAGTAGCTTTGTGGTAATTTAATTGGTTATATGCTTAGAATCTCTTTAGTGTGTTAAACCTTGTTCAAGCATCATCCATGCACCATTCAGTTATTTATTTATGCATTGCAATCATTTAGGATCCGTGGAGGAACCCCAGGAGCCAACAGAGACAGAAGTCCAGGAGGTACAGGAGCTAAACGAGGAGTACCACGAGCTCGACACTAACCTCCCGAGTGCCCTGACCACCAGCCACTCAAGGCAAGCCCCGGAGCATCCTTAAGCCTCCCAATATTTACAATTAATCTACTTGGGTATTTTATATTGTGATGCATTAGGTGACAGGAGTTGTTTGAATCCCAATTGATGCATTACCTTCCTTGATTATTGTTTTACCTACCTTGTTACCCTGTAAATAAACGTAAAAGCAACCGCTTAGCCTGCTTAGAGTAAATGGTTACCTTTATATTTATGTTTCGTGTTATCCCATGGGGGTAATACTATCACGGTTGGCTATATTTGCTATCGTGGAAAGAACCTGTTGACACAAAAAGAGTCAGATCTGTGAACACCTCGGGCTATTACCCAAAGCTCGACGTCGAGGGCGTGCCAGTTGATTTGACCAATTAATCGACAAGGATGATAACTAGAACAAATTGAACGAGACGACAGCGATGCGCCCAGACGCCAAGGCTCAGATCGATCAGGGGTAACTAGAGCAGGGCTAGGCGAGGCAAACAGTGATGCGCCCGGATTGCCAAAGCCTAGAAGTACTCCCACGCGGAACTAGCAAGGATTTGATGGAGATCAAGGTGATGCCGCCCGTCGAAAGCTTGAAGAACTCGTTGATAACTGTAGCTAATGGAGTAAAAGAGTAAATTGCGATAAAAGTAAGATAAAAGTAGAATTGGTTTGTTTTGAATTGGATTGTATATTTTTTCCATAGCCCTCGGGCACATATTTATACTCTCGCACAGAGAGTTGTACAAAGACACGACACATATCCTTCCTAAAACAAACTCCTACTTTAAAGGAAACTGACTCGCGCAGGAGCCGGATAACAATATTTATTTCCTAAACAAACACACCTATCTTAAGGGAAAATAAGCGACCCATGCAAGAGTCAGACTCAAACTACTATAATAATACTGGCACAAAACACCAGTTTCCTTATACTTCTTCTCGATGGAAACTTTCCATCGGCAGATCCCTTTAATCCGCGCCTTCCTTGTTTTGACCATCGGTAACCTTCGGTCACCACCAAGCGCTAAGTTACGCCCATCGGCATCGGCAACACTTTCCTGATCGGCAATCGGCAACATTTCCGATTAGCAACCTTGTGCTGGTAACTCACCAATCCCCAATCGGCAATCGGCAATAACCCCTCATCGGCAATCGGCAATGACCCTTCATCGACAGTTAGCAATGACCCCTCATCGGCAATCGGCAAGGACTCTTCATCGGCAATCAGTTTTAGCAAGACTTCACCGATCTTGTCGGCAAAGCTCATCAGCTTCCATTGGCAAAACACTTAGTCTTCCCGCAGCATCCTTCCATCGGCACTATCAACTCCTGACACCGATGGAGAACGGCCGCTGACCAGTCAAGCCTCAGCCCATTTGACACGTGTCGAAAAACGGTGTCAACACATGCCCCCCCAGTTTCGGAGCGTATAACTTTACGTGCCGAAATTCTCTCCACTGTAGCCGTTGTTGTAGCCGTTGCTGTAGCCGTTACCCCCGAGATAGGCGTACGGTTTCCTCGATCCCCGCGTGTGGAACTGCAATTTAATAATAAAATCCCTCGATTGTAGCATAAATAGTTATAGACCACCTCGATCACCGCGCGTATCTACCGCGGACCTCTCCACATTCCTGCACAGTGTGAAACAGAACCCCAAAATACCCCTGAATAGGCTTATAAAAGTTACCGGGATCCACACCGTCCTTTTTACCCAAGCTCATTTTACTTTCACCTTCCTGCCTTCGTCTTCAACCTCCGGCTGCTCTGAAGAACACAGGCTTGAGCGACAGTACTCCTTCGCAATCCAAGGACGAACCAAGCATCTCTCCAACTCCAAATGGCGATCCAAGTCGACATTACGAAGGTAAAACTCATTCTTCATTCAATCCAACCTCTCTGCCCGGTTGTTTTCCCTGCAAAAACCTGATTTTATCCCCATTCTTTTTTCTGATTCGTCCTTTCTTCTTCGAACCCTAGGAGCTGTACAATAAAGTAATCATCCCCCTTGCTGGTTCCAATCTCAGTTGCCTAGGCCCAATGGGCAATCCAGACCCCACCTCCATCATCAACGCAGAAACCAACCGGGTACCGCTTAGATCTGAGAGCTTTGATCTAGGACTGTGGAAGGATACATTCCGCTCATGGCCTAAGCACACCAAAGGATGGAAGAACTGGTTCTTGAGATTGGCCAGGTCACAGCAAGTGTACTGGCAGGAGCGTGACTTAGATCAATGCATTAGGCTCTCAATTGCCGATGCAGAGAGGAATGAAAACTTGATGATGGCAGCTTCATATTTCTGGTCCGATAGCATGAACGCTTTCCTCTTCAGGCATGGACCAGCTACTCCCACCCTTGCCGATGTTTACATGCTGACCGGTCTGGATATCACCTCTGCCGATACGCTTATCCTCTTCAACAGAAAAGCTGAGTACAAGGTGAACACCCGTAGTATCGGCGGCTGGACGGGTTATATTCAGGAACACCAGAAAACTGGATCGGTAACCCAACGGGAGCATGCCATCTTCTTAAACATGTGGCTGGAAAAGTTTGTCTTCTGCGGCAAAACCATCGGCCCGACCACCATGCACCTCCCCGCGGCTGAACTGCTTGCCAATGGCACAAGGCTCCCTTTAGGCAGGTTTCTCCTCGGATCAGTTTACCGATTGCTACATCAAGTATCCAACAAGCTGCTGCTAGGAGAGCCCATCGGCAATCTCGGAGGCCCTTGGTGGTTTGTTAATCTCTGGTTGAATGCACATATGCACAGGGCTCTCGGGTTTGATCTATTTGCCCAACATTTCCCGAGGGACATATCAGAAGATTACCGATACAACGATGACGAATCGGCAACTCGGTCTCCGCTTAACTTTGGAGAAGATGTCATAATGCTGCCAGGTACCGATGCCGATGTGGAGCACTTCGGCTACTATTTCCAGAAGTTCTACAACGGACTTCCCTCCTCGGAACGGGCCTGGTGGCCATATCTTGACGAACACAACCAGTTCCCGTTGCTGTTCAACTTGTCCGACATGAGCTCACCTGCAAATCAAGCAATCATGAGAGCCAGCATCACTCCCCGAGCCATCCCAGTGAATATCTTTGGATCTGGGAAGAACACTCCACCATCCTATGAGTTTTACTACCCATCGGCAGCAGCGAGACAACTGGCATTTGGCCAACTACCGATCAAGCTCTGCTTCTCCAGAGTAGTAAAACCTAGGGAGACAATCTCCAACAATCTGGACTGGAATAAAGTCATCAACCTTCCTGCCGATGCCAATCTGTCAGACCTTGACTTGTCCTCCTGGTCGCCAACCTCCTTCATCACCAATGAGTTCAAGTCTTGGTGGCAAGAATGGAAGTGCCAGCTACTCGCCAAGTCTTCGCACTATTATCGGCACTTGATCGACGCCGATTACCTCATCCCCGATGACGCAGTAAGTCTGCTATCCGATGTACTTTCATTACTTTATTTGTCATCGGTATCAATACCTAACTCCTTTGCACCCTTGCGCCTGACAGGCCGATGATCCAGTTCCTACAATTAGTGACAGTGGTAGGCCCTTTAATCTTCGGATAATGGGCCCCATATCGATCATCGGCACAAGAGCTCCGACGCTGGCCGCCTTCACGCCTCAACAGGTACCTGCGCCGACACCCACAAAAACCCAGGCTACATCGGCTGCTACCGTTGCCCTGACATGGGTTTATGCAGTAAACTTGCTTTTACCCATACCGATTGCGTACTGTTTTATCGGCAACATTTATCTTGCATAACTTGCTTTGTATTTTCAGGCACTATGGTCATCGGCATCTGCTTCCAGCAGGCAAATGCCTTCTAGCCCGGCTGCCGATGCCCCCCGGTCTTCATCTAAGCGGGTTGGCTCCCCTGCTGCTGTACTGACAAAGAAGAGGTGCTTGAGGCTGGCTTCTCCTCCACCATCGGCTCCAACTGCACCATCAACTGCCGATGCATCACCAGCAAGACTGCTTCTAGCTCCAGTCGCATCACCTGTCGGTGGACCATTGGCAGAACCTCCATTGGCTTCTGTGCCTGATCAACCGATGGATGACACCCCCGCCCAGGAGATAGTAGCTGCTGCGACAACCGAAGCGGCATCGGCATCGGTACCGGCCACATTGAATGAAGAAATAACTCCCGCCGTAGCAGCAGAGGTAGCATCAGCATCGACACCGTCAGCCAAACTACCCGGCGAAGGGATGACTCAACCTTCCGCAGCAGGAGCGACGTCGGCATCGGCACCGTCGACCCAAGTCCCCGATGTCAGAGCGGAACCGCCACAAGAAACTGCCACTACATCGGAGGCGACGCCGGCCACAACTATACCAGCACTAGCGGCGTCGGCTGCCTCTCCAACAAGGGCCCAGTCATCAGCATCCGCTGCCGATGTTCAGGATGAAGCTGGACCATCTAGTATGCCAAGTCCCAGGCAGGAGATCCGCTTCAAGACGGTAAGTCGATTACCTTAAAGCTTATAGTTTTACAATCGGCATATTTTAACCTCTATTTTCAGGCCCAAGATTCTCCGGACAACCTCTTCTCCTACAACTTAAACCTGCAGAACGAAGATGAGCGCCAAGGCCGCCTTCAAGCGAACAGCCTATTTTCTTTTGCCGTCAACGTCCCTGATGACGATGAAGAAGAAAGCTCCATCCCGGCTCTATCGGCAGAAGTCAAGTCCAGACTTGAAGAATTGCTCTCCTTGCTACTGCAAGACACCTCTCAACTCGTCCAGGACTCATCGGCGGCAAGGATTATATTCAAAGATATCCAAAGCCATCTTTCCGTCGATGCAGCAGAAACCCTCCTCCAGGCAGCTTCAATTGACATCAAACAAATCCAGTACCAGAGGCTTACTCGTCGCATTGCCGATAGAGCAGCCCAAGCCAAGAGCGAGGAAGAGAAGCTCAAATTCAAACACCTTGCCGATGAGAAACACAGAAGCATTGGTCAAGCCAAAGTTTCCATCGACAACCTTGACCATGAAATCTCTCGACTGTCGGCAAGGAAGGAGGAGCTACTGGCGGAGCTGCAAAAGGTTGAAGGGGATCTGACGGCTGCCAACCAACAAAAGACCCAACTGTCCGACTCCATCGGGGCTTTGCGGCAAGAAAGAGATCACAATGCCCGTCAAGCCATCCTATGGAAGAAGAAAATCAAACTGGTTGAGGGTTCTGCCGATGCCAATGCCAAGGAGATGGATGAAATAGAGCAAATTCGCCTGCGCGCGATAACAGTTATCCACTCCTTATTGTAATGTCTGCTGTATCGGCAAGGATGTAACCTGATACTTGATCTCGTCTTGTAATATAATGCTAGTTTGTTTTTACCGATGTTTTTATAATTTTTCTTTTCATCGGCATTCGACTGAGCACTATGCATCTACCCATATGCTAGGGTAATATCTCTTTAAGTATTTGCCGTTGATCACCCTAGAAAATGCCAGTCCCTCGAGAGTTTCCAAAATGTACGCATTACCAGGAGCAGATTGTTTTATCTGATAAGGACCTTCCCAATTAGGGGACCACTTTCCAAATTTAGAGCTCTTAGTTCCAATCGGTAAAATCAACTTCCAAACCAAATCGCCATTGACAAATTCCTTTACCTCCACTTTCTTATCATACCATCGGGCAACCCTCTTCTTGTTCTTTTCAATACTAATTAATGCTCTCAACCGATGACCTGCCAAATCTTCTAACTCATCCTTCATCAGAGTAATATAATCATCGGTCGTCAACTGATCCTGAAATGATAATTGCCTAGAACCAGTTTTAATTTCCCAAGGTAGGACAACATCGTGTCCATAAACCAACCGATACGGCGAGACCTTGGTTGCACCATGACAAGCCATCCGATAGGACCATAAAGCTTCGTTTAATACCATGTGCCACCTTCTGGGGTTTTCCTCAATCTTGCGCTTTATAATCTTAATGACTCCTTTATTAGTCGCTTCAGCTTGACCATTAGCCTGAGCATAATAAGGAGAAGAATTTAACACCTTGAAACCCATGCTGGCAGCAAAGTCATCAAACTCTCCCGATGTGAACATGGTCCCTTGATCGGTAGTGATAGTCTGAGGAATACCGAATCGGTAAATAATGTGCTCCTTAACGAAATCCACCATATTTGCCGATGTTACCTTCTTCAAGGGGATTGCTTCGACCCACTTGGTAAAGTAATCGGTAGCAACAAGTATGAATTTGTGCCCCTTGTTCGATGGTGGATAAATCTGGCCGATGAGATCAATAGCCCATCCTCTGAACGGCCAAGGCTTGATTATAGGATTCATTGCCGATGCAGGTGCCCTTTGCACATTACCAAACTTCTGACAGTTTTGGCACCCTTTGAAATAATTGAAGCAATCTTCCAGGATTGTTGGCCAATAATATCCATTTCACCTAATCATCCACTTCATCTTGAATGTCGATTGATGCGCTCCACATACACCTTCATGGATCTCACCCATCAACTCTTTTGATTTCTCTTTGCCAAGACATCTAAGTAAAACCCCATCAATTGTCCGATAATACAACTCATTATCAAGGAGCACATACTTAGTAGCTTGGAACCTTAGATGCCTTTCAACTTTCCTAGATGGATCCCTCAAGTAATCGGCAATCTCCTTTCTCCAGTCGTCGGCAACCGTTACCGATGTCGTGACTTCCTGAATCGGCTGATATCCTGAGGCATTCTGTGCCAACCGATTGGCCTCTTCATTATGCAACCTTGGAATGTGCTCAAGGCGGTATTCTTTGAATTTAACAACCGCAAACACCGCTCATGGGCTGCAATTAACACTTTGCTTCGGCACTCATATGTCCCGATCAACTGATTAATCACCAACATGGAATCACCGAAGATTTCAACAGCATCGGCACGCACTTCCCTGAGTAGTTCCAACCCCTTAAGCAAAGCCTGGTACTCAGCCTGATTGTTGGTCGAAGTAGCAACAATCGGCAATGAAATCTCGTACCTCTGTCCTCGGGGTGAAATCAACAGAATACCGATACCTGCTCTGTCCTTGCACGTAGACCCATCAAAGAATAGAGCCCAAGGAGCAATCTCAACAAAGCTCACCATATTCGAGTGCTGAGTGACAAAATCGCCATCACCTGACCTTTAACAACCTTTGCCGATTCATACCTTAGGTCAAACTCTGATAGTGCCAGAATCCACTTACCGATTCG
This sequence comes from Microstegium vimineum, assembly GCA_022036555.1. NCBI lineage: Eukaryota > Viridiplantae > Streptophyta > Magnoliopsida > Poales > Poaceae > Microstegium > Microstegium vimineum. The sequence continues at coordinate 37,681,463 of CM039127.1, forward strand.
TCCAGTCAAAATCGGCATTGACAGCATGTACTTGACCACATCATCTTTGCAGACAACAGTGCATTCGGCCGACAGTAAATAGTGTCTTAATTTAATGCAAGAGAAGTATAAACATAAGCACAATCTTTCTATGGCCGAATACCTGGTTTCAGCATCCACCAACCTTCTGCTCAGGTAATATATTACACGTTCCTTCCCTTCAAACTCTTGAATTAAGGCTGATCCGATAACACCGTCATCGACAGACAAATATAACCTGAAAGGCTTTCCGTGTTGAGGTGGAACTAAGACTGGAGGATTCACCAAGTATCTTTTAATCTCTTCTAAGGCTGACTGCTGCTCTTCTCTCCACATAAACTCTTGATCGGCTTTCAATTTTAACAGAGGGCTAAAAGACTTAATCTTACCAGACAGATTGGATATAAATCTTCTAATGAAATTAATCTTGCCGATCAGGGACTGCAACTCAGTCTTGTTTGTGGGAGCAACTACCTTGTCAATTGCATCAATAGACTTTCTGCCGATTTCAATGCCTCTCTGATGCACCACGAAGCCCAAAAACTGCCCTGCCGATACGCCAAACGCACACTTGTTAGGATTCATCTTCAACCCATGCTCCCTCGTGCACTCCAATATTTTCCGCAAATCGGCAAGATGCTTTTTGAAGTCTCCAGACTTAACCACCACGTCATCGATGTAGATTTCAACTATTGTGCCGATGTACTTATGAAAGATAAAATTCATTGCCCTCTGATAAGTAGCACCGGCATTCTTCAAGCCAAAAGTCATGACTACCCACTCAAATAAGCCAACGTGGCCTGGACATTGGAAAGCAGTCTTGGATATGTCTTCTTCAGCCATGAATATCTGATATACCCAGCATTACCATCCATAAAGCTAATAATTTGGTGCCCAGCAGCAGCATCGATCAGCAGATCGGCGACGGGCATCAGGTAGCCATCCATCGGCGTAGCCTTGTTCAGATTCCTGAAATCAATGCAAACACGAAGTTTTCCATTCTTTTTATACATAGGAACCACATTAGAAATCCAATCGGCATATCAGCATTGCCGAATAAATCCAGCCTCGATCAACTTGGTAATCTCAGCCTTAATATCGGGTAAGATAGTAGGATTGCATCGGCGTGCCGGCTGCCGATGTGGCTGAAAACCAGACTTGATGGGTAGCCGATGTTCAACTATCGATTGGTCTAAACCAGGCATCTCTGTATAATCCCAAGCGAAACAATCTTTATTCTCTTTTAATAAGTCAATCAACTGTTGCTTACATTGGGAATCTAACTTAGCACTAATAAAAGTAGGCCTAGGTTTACTACCATCGCCGATGTCGATCTCGAGCAAGTCATCGGCAGACGTAAAGCCCTGCCCCAATTTTCCGTCATCGGCGAACTGATCCATTAAGAATCATCCTCAGGACCGACTGCTTGGATCGGCTTGATGCGGTAATCGGCAACTTTGAGGAACTCTTTATCCCAGGCCTCGCCAGATATGCACCTGGTCTGCTCATAAGTGTCCAACTCTGCCGATGCAACAGTAGATGGGGCTTCACCGCGGATGACTTCAATTCTGTCCCCGATCCACTGTACCAGGCTCTGATGCATAGTAGAAGGGATACAACAATTAGCATGGATCCAATCCCTCCCGAGGAGCAAGTTATAAGTGCCTTTGCCGCTGATTACAAAGAACGTTGTCGGCAAAGTCTTACTGCCGATGGTTAGGTCAACACATATGGCTCCCATGGAGGTTGACACATTGCCTTCGAAGTCCTTAAGCTTCATGTCGGTTCTGACCAAGTCCTGATCACCTTTGCCCAGCTTTCTGAACACGACATAGGGCATTATATTGATCGATGCGCCGCCATCCACCAGCATCTTAGTCATCGGTTTACCGTCCACTTTGCCTTTAACAAACAGAGCCCTCAAGTGCTGCCTCTCATTTTCAGCGGGCTTTTCAAAGATAGCCGTCATCGGATCCAGCACCAATTGCGCCATATTGGCAACTTCTTCATCATCGCTGACGGGTGCCATGAACTCCATCGGCAACATGACAACCATGTTTATATCTGCCGATGGGCCCCTGTCCTTACGCTTCGGCCTCCATTGCTTCTCTCCCGAGGGTTCTGCACTGTCGTACAGGTCATCGTGGCGCTGGAGTTGAATCCTCCTCTTCTGGGTCTTAGTCAAACCCTTAGGGCACCATGGAGGAAGCTTGGTCTTCCAGACGGGTTGGTGCCGCTTCTCACTGCTTACATCGGCACTTCTTCCGATGTTGGGATCTCTGGAGAATATCTCTTCGTCGGGCACTCTAGCATTAGCCATCTCCTCCAGCTCCCTCTGGTCAATATGCCTGCCAAGCCGATCATGGGCACTGAGCTTGCCCCCCAGTCGGTCATGTGCCGACCTGTCCTCTCTGAGCGGCCTGGCATGTCTGGATGCCTGATCATCAAAACAAGGTCGCTTACCTGACCGATCGGCTGTGTAGTACCCATTGCATTCTGGACAGTTATCGACAGTGGGCAGCTTGATGCCTTCTTCCCAGCAATGAACGAAGAAGGGACACCTCCAGTGGTCCTTATGTCGAAGCCATTCCCGATGCTCCTCTTCTTCTTGCCGATACTGTTCTTCACGTGATTGCCGATGATATCGCTTTGGCTGTTTGTGAGTAATCACCACTCCAGGAGCCCTGTTGGCGCTGTTACCCTCATCGGCAACCTTCTTACCCTTTCTATCATTGGCAAACCTCCTTGCATCGTGCTCAGGCACTTGGTAGTTAGGGTCTACCGATGAATTCCTTCTGCCAGCTTCCGATGTCAGCACTTTGGTTTTTTCACTGATCTCCACCATGTTGTTCGGGAACGGGTGCTGATCTATCCTCATTGGTTTCTGGACTTTAGAGTTTTCGAACTTGATACGCCCAGATTCGATCTCCGACTGCAACTGCTGCCTGAATACTTTGCAGTCATTGGTACTGTGTGAGGTTGCATTATGCCACTTGCAGTACCTAATCTTCTTGAGCTCTTCGGCCGATGGAATCACTTGGTTGGGCGCCAACTTGATTCGCCCCTCTTGCAGCAACAAATCAAACATCCTATCGGCCTTGGTGATGTCGAAGGTGAACCTTTCAGTCTTCTTTTGGCCGAACGGACAAGACACCAGCTTCTTATCCTTCACCCATTTGGCCGCATCGACACTCATTTCTTCATCCGATCCAGAGTCTTCTTCTTTCCCGATGAAGGTCACCTTCTTGTTCCACGTCTTCCTGGGCTCAAAGGCTTTGATATCCTGATTGGCAATCCTCTGCACCAGGTGACTTAGACTCTCAAACTCCTGGGACGCGTACTTGTCCTTGATGTGCGGCAGTAACCCATGGAAGGCCAAATCTGCTAGTTGCCGATCATCAAGCACCAGATTGTAGCACTTGTTCTTCACGTCCCGCAGCCTTTGCACGAAGCTCTCTACCGATTCGTCGTTGCGTTGTCTCATTTTGACCAAATCGGTAAGCTTCTTTTCATGTATGCCAGCAAAGAAGTACTTGTGAAACTGCCTCTCCAGATCGGCCCATGTAATTATAGAATTTGGAGGCAACGATATGAACCACGTGAATGTCGATCCGGACAATGATGAAGAGAACAATCTCACCCTTAATTCCTCCCTGCTGGCAGCTTCCCACACTGGATAATGAAGCGGTTGATGTGCTCCATTGTTGACGTGTCGTCTTGGCCGGAGAACTTGGTAAAATCGGGCACCTTGTACCGATTTGGAAGAGAAATCAAGTCATATGCAGGCGGGTACGGGGTCCGATAGGAGTATGTGTTGACCTTGGGTTTGATACCGAATTGCTCTTTCATGATTTCGGCGATCTTACCGACCCAGTACGCGTCCTGCTCTTGCCGACTCATTGGCTGATTGTCGACTGGTGGAGTCGGCTGACGCGCCTCTTGAAGATGTGCAGTAGTCGTGGGCGCAGCACCATTCATCTGGACGCTATGCATCGGCTGACTTACCGATGGATAGTTTGGCATACTTGGCGGAATTGGCTGAACCGTCACATTCATCGGTTGCTGTACCGATGGTCCGCTCTGAGTGTAAGTTGGGCCTCCATAATAATACATCGGCGCGCCAGGCTGCTGAGCTGGTGGCTGGTTGACCCATCCAGGATTATAAAGCATTGGCATATGACTTGCCGATGGCTGATAGCTGACCGGAGCATGCGGCTCTTGAATCCTAGAGCAATTGATCACCAGGTTACCTTGGGGAGTCGGTACTCCAGCTTGAGAGTTTGCCGTCAGAGATTGACTGCCGGTGGTTATAATGTGTTGCATCGGCACGGAGCTTGCCAATGGTGGCATCAGGGGTATCTTGGGGATTACTTGGAGATCATCTGATGGCACTTGTATGGTTGGAGCAGGCGCAGAGTTGTGCGTCATATGAGCCATCGGCTGTGACTGTGCTGTCGATGCCGTAGAGTTCTTCCAAGCTGAATCATCTCCCTGCACCAGATTAGAGCCAGCATATAGATTTGGAGGCATACCATATCCCCACCAGTTAGCGGGGGCTGGCCCTGAAGTTGCCGATGCGGCCGGATCTGCATTGAACTTGATAGTGTCGCCAGCGTTCGGCCTTGGTGATGTAGCCACATCGGCAGATGGTTCCATAGGGGTGGAAGACGCCATTTGGGCCGCCGATGGGCTTGCAGATGCCAATCCAGGTTGATGGTACACCGGACCAGCATATCGCGGTGCATGTCCTTCTTTGAATGTTTGTGCGACAGCATTGTAGACAGTATTGGACAGCACGCTGGAGTGGTTAATCAAAGCTTGACTTACAGCGGCATTAACCATCTCTTGCAGCTTACCAGGGTTGGCGTCGTACGTGACCTGCTGTGGCAACGGCGGATCTTGCTTCTGAATTGCTTCGCCGCTCCTACTGAGGCTGAAGGACTTGAGATACAGCTGCCTGTATTCCTCCATAGCCCGCTCCATGGCCTGCTTCTGATCATCTTTCAGATCGGCCTCAGACACTTCAATGACATTCCTCTGGTTGACATCGGCGTGATCAGCCAGGCCGAATATGTAGATTTGTATAATCTGGTCCCACCGGGTGTGCCAAAAGAGGTGTTGACACAAAAGGCGTCAGATCTGTGAACACCTCAGGCTATTACCCAAAGCTCGACGTCGAGGGCATGCCAGCCGATTTGACCAATTAATCGACAAGGATGATAACTAGAACAAACTGAACGAGACGACAGCGATGCGCCCAGACGCCAAGGCTCAGATTGATCAGGGGTAACTAGAGCAGAGCTAGGCGAGGCAAACAACGATGCGCCCGGATTGCCAAAGCCTAGAAGTACTCCCACGCGGAACTAGCAAGGATTTGACGGAGATCAAGGTGATGCAGCCCGTCAAAAGCTTGAAGAACTCGTTGATAACTGTAGCTAATGCAGTAAAAGAGTAGATTGCGATAAAAGTAAGATAAAAGTAGAATTGGTTTGTTTTGAATTGGATTGTATATTTTTTCCATAGCCCTCGGGCACATATTTATACTCTCGCACAGAGAGTTGTACAAAGACACGACACATATCCTTCCTAAAACAAACTCCTACTTTAAAGGAAACTGACTCGTGCAGGAGCCGGATAACAATATTTATTTCCTAAACAAACACACCTATCTTAAGGGAAAATAAGCGACCCATGCAAGAGTCAGACTCAAACTACTATAATAATACTGGCACAAAACACCAGTTTCCTTATACTTCTTCTCGATGGAAACTTTCCATCGGCAGATCCCTTTAATCCGCGCCTTCCTTGTTTTGACCATCGGTAACCTTCGGTCACCACCAAGCGCTAAGTTACGCCCATCGGCATCGGCAACACTTTCCTGATCGGCAATCGGCAACATTTCCGATTAGCAACCTTGTGCTGGTAACTCACCAATCCCCAATCGGCAATCGGCAATAACCCCTCATCGGCAATCGGCAATGACCCTTCATCGACAGTTAGCAATGACCCCTCATCGGCAATCGGCAAGGACTCTTCATCGGCAATCAGTCTTGTCGGCAAAGCTCATCAGCTTCCATCGGCAAAACACTTAGTGTTCCCGCAGCATCCTTCCATCGGCACTATCAACTCCTGACACCGATGGAGAACGGCCGCTGACCAGTCAAGCCTCAGCCCATTTGACACGTGTCGAAAAACGGTGTCAACAGAACCAATGGTAGTAATGAATGCGGTCAACTGGAAGGCAAGTGCACCAAGTGGTTTAGACTTGGGGGCAGTCCGTCTGTTGGATCGTATAGGTTTGTACACGATGGTGGCCCTCTTACATCTTTGAATGCGCCCTTTCACATAGGGGCCGTTGCGAGTATCGACCCCGAAGCCGAGTAAACACTGTCCGGGCCGACGCTCAATCTGCTGTGAGCACCCTCTAGTTTGTAGATACGATCTACCCCGTGGTGGCCAACCGATTTCTACAATTGGGTGGACCAATGTGTGGCCGCGACGTTACTACCTGGACTTTGTTGAGCGGTAACCCAATGCATGGACCCGACGGGGAAAGTGTGGGCGTGTGTCAAAGGTAATCTTACCAGCTGGTGTATATCGATTCGAATTGCCGCCCCCACTGGATATGGGGGATTATGCTGAGCTTCACCACGGTACAACTCCATGTGACATCGTAATGGTTCTACTCAAATATTGACGAAGGAACTGGATTATGTTATTATATTGTTTGAGTAGATCAAGTGAGTACTCTAGTACAGGTGCAAACCTAGAGATAATAATAATAGGATGGAAAATGGATAATAATAATAATTATATTCCCGCAAAATCAAGTTTACCTAGATCCACATATATAACCTTGCATACCCTTGGAGTCTTTATTTTCAGTTAGACGGGTAAGTCCAGCTGAGTACATTCCTGTACTCAGGGTTTATCCCGTTTGTTGCAGATGGCCAAGTATACTTCGGCTATTGTAAGCACTGTCTCTATCCTTTCGAAGGAGAAGAGGAGTAGGCCTTGGGCAAGGTCTTCTACGAGCTCATCTTTTGCTGTTATCGGACATGACATCGTGGGCACCCCTACCTTTTAAATCTTTGGTTTCAAAGTTCCAAACAGTGTTTTATTTTGGCCACAGGTGTTGTGGCGTAAGTACTACTTTTATTTGGAACAAAGTGTTGTAATAACTTATTTCGTACTTCAAGTATTTTCGGTTTATTCGTGGCTCGTTCGAATGTGCATACCTGAGGTTGCGCGATCCTTGATTGTTAGAAATCCTTCGAGATTTCCGGACTACCAGGATTATATGGGCTCAAGTGTTTTAAGTGGAAATTAAATCAGCTACTTTGGTACTTGATCGCTTATAATCTGGATGGTTCCGTCACAGTCGTGATGTCTGCGGGAAGGGACGATATCGTCGGATGTCGTCACGTTAGCTCAGGCGAGGCGAGGGAGCCTCCGAGGGTAGACGCGTCAAGCATGACGTCACCCAGGCTCGGCCGAGGCGGAGAAGCCTCCGAGGGTAGGTGGCGTCACGGATGACGTCACCCTGGCTCGGTCGAGGGGCGCGTTGTTTCCTTGGTGGGTCAGAGCAGGAAGCCCCCGGGAGTGATGACGTCATCCCGGCTCGGACGGGGCGGAAAGCTTCTGAGGGTGATTTTGTTTTCACGAAGTGCGGTGTTAAGGTACCCTATTCTCAGGTATCCAACACGCGCCGCCCAGGTCCTGTTCGTCCTTGATGAAGTTGTAGCCATGCGCCTTGCAATCGAGAACGTCACTATTCCTCGATTAGAGCATGGGCGGGGGTTGGCAGCACAGGGCCAAGCACCCCCGCGTTCCATCATACAGGGCTGAGGACGCCTTGATCCCTGCTCAAGTGTCCGCCGAAGGTATGGCATGGGTGTGGCGAGCGTCAATCGGCGGTTAGGCAGCACAAGAACTCGTACCGTGGGGCGTATACAAGGTTAGGCATGGCGGTTCATGCCTTGAAACCCCACCCCTAAGGACGGGCGGTACTGTGGACCTTTTGACTATCGGCCAGGGCGCCATGGGCCATTCATGGTGGTGGTGTCTTCAGGAGAGGATGATGTCGTCGGGTGACGTCACGTAGCTCGGACGAGGCGGAAGAGCCCCCGAGGGTAAATGACATCGTCACCCTAGCTCGGATGAGGCGGAAGAGCCTCCGAGGGTAGACGGCGCCACGGATGACGTCAGCCGAGCTCGGATGAGACGGAAGATCCTCCGTGGATGATTTTGTTTTCGTGAAGTGCGGTGTTAGGGCACCCTATTCTCAGGTATCCGACAGTAGCCCCCGAGCCTTTGGTGTAGTGATAGGACTGCAACGGAGGCTTCCGAGAGTGCTTATGGTAGTTGGCTAAGTTTTTGGATTTCAGTGGGTGCGCGCGAGCGCACCCGCCGGGTGTAGCCCCCGAGGCCTTAGGAGGATGATTTTCCTCCTAAGGTCTTATTCGATTGACTTGTACAGCGCTTGGCCTTTCGCTCTCCTCGGGGGGTAAGGAGGCGAGGAGTCTGACTTGCACGCTAACTCTACCACGGGGCGCACTGTTGATCTTCGACTGGTGCACTTTGACGCGACGAGTCGGCCTTGCGCTGCACTGCCACTTGACAGCGGAGTCAAGTGGGCGGGTCGATGCCGTGTGGTCACCCGGAAAGCCTGGTGACGCCCCTTGTCGGTCCAATGTGGGCACGCCATGTTTTTCTGTCAGGGAGCAGCGCGGAACGCCGCTCCTTGTTGGTCAAACTCTGAACGGCGAGCCCTGAACCTTGGGATTGTTTGGCCATTTATTGCCCCGCCGCATCCGCTCAGAAACAGGCACTGGCGCGCAATGCGGTTTAATTGGGGGAGGCGAGTGTTGTAGCTTGACGGGCTTGTTGCCGCGCGGGTGCCCCGGCGGGCTATAAATAGGGGCAGCCGCCCGCGAGATGAGACTCACAATCCCGCAGCATGGCATGCCCCATTTCTTCCTCCGAGGCCTCGTCAGAGATACCCTTGAGCCGCCCTGGCGAGCAACCTTTTTGAGAGCAAACCGAGATCAGGGGAAGTTCTGCGTTAGGGGTGTAGGTTTCCCGTCTCGGCCAGTGGCAGAGATTAGAGGAAGCTCTACAAGGTACGTAGTCTTTCTTCTCGTTCTAGCCACTGGTGGGTCGAGAGGTTGTCACCTCCCCCTGCACTCATCGCTACTAGGGCCGGGAAGAGCAGGGCCCATCCTTTCACCGGATGGTTCCTGCTCTCCGCGTTCGAGGAGCGGTGGCGTGCTATCCCTTCCCGGAGGGCAGTCAAGGATGTGTCCACTGGGAAAGTCACAGTAGTCCGCTTGCGTGACCCCAGGAGTCGGCTTATCCTTGGCTGCTGGTTGATGGTGATGTCGCCGTCGGCGAGATAGGCGGACTCGGAGCTGCCAATGTATGGCGGGCTCGGGGCCGCTTGCCGGCGACGGCCTTGATCATGGAGCTGCTGAGGCGACTTAGCTGTAAAGCGCCCAACTGCTTCCGAGAGAGGGAGAAGCGTCGTCACGGCCCGAGGTCTCATGAAGACGAGGCAGCCGCTGTTCTCCCACAGCTGTAGCATGCCTGGTCAGAGTGGTCAGCAGGTCGTGACGACGTCGTCCGGCGCGATCTTCAATGCCAGGCAGGTGTTCCCCGGGCCTCGCGGCTGGGCTGCCTGACCTAGATTTCCTTACTACGGGCGCCTATGTAGCGTCTTTGGCTTTTGTCCTTTTTGGCCTGGGATTTCCCTTCAGTCCACCATGTAAACATTTTCGTGTTTTTGGTGTCTGATGATTGGGCTTAGCCCCCGTGGCTCTTAGAAAGCATGTAAGCGTGTAACCCCTGCAAGGATTAGTATATGAAAATGAAATGAATGTTGTGCGTTTACCTTTGTGGACCTCTGATGAATGAGGCTTGGCGTGTTTCTCCCTCCGGTTATCCAGTTGCTTGAACCGGGGCGGGGGTGTGGTGGCAGCCCCCGAGTCCTTACTCGATGTAAGGAGCCGTCTCGGTCTGTATCGTCTTTCTATGCATTCCCCGCGCATCTCTCCACGAGAGGGGGGAATAGGAGCCGATCCATGTTATCCTCAAGGCGGACGAACCATGGATGCTCATCGAGTTATTAATGGGCAAATCTAAGTGGGGTGTCGGTTCTCGTTTGATAGGGTTCCGACTAGTGGCCCATGTCGTGGCGCACCCCAGATCGGTTTTATCTAGTACCCGGGTCCATTCAACGGGTCCCAGGGGCTCGTCGCCTTCCTCCGGAGGAATACCATGAACCAATCATTCGTAAAAAATGGACTCAAATACGAAACCTGGGAATGACCTTAGCATCCAATTGCCAGGCTGATGACCGCTAGTGTGTCCATTCCCTATTCGCCCCTCACTCTGTTGTTCGGAGTCGGCCGTTTCGAACCCCGCTGGGTCGGCCTTTGTATCTCTGGACCGTAACGGGCCGTCGGGGCGTCTATAGCCCTTCTCCCTTTACCTTACCTAGACCCATGGGCCGTTCACGTTGATTGTGCCGCGTGTGCGTTTCTCCGACTTGTGCGTACATTGGCCGAGCTCGGACGAGTTGGAGGTTCTCCCGAGGTGCGCTTGCACTTGGAGAGCATGTGCCATGGCTAGAGACGCGTAAGAAAAAATCTATGCATGCGGCAGGGTGGGCCTGGGATGGATCTTGTAATGATGTAGATACGGGATGCGGATCGAAGCGAGAAAAAAGGCGGGTGGTGTCAGTTACCTGCCGTCGTGCGCGTGGCTCCCGATATTCCCGCGAACAGTAGAATCGACGCAACCGAGTAGTCGCATTAAATGCGTCTGGGGACATGGGGTCGTGGCACGAAGAGCCAGGGTGGCGCCGTGTTGACGCAAAAAGCCGTCAAGTCTTCGAACACGTCGGGCTTATACCCAAATTCGATATCCGAGGTGTGCCAGTCGATTTGACCAGTTAATCGACAAGGACGATAACTAGAATAAAGTTGAACAAGACAACGGCGATGCGCCCAGACGTCAAGGCTCTGATTGCTCAAAACGCGGAACTTGCAAAGCTGACGGAGATCTTGTAGATGCAGCCCGTCGAAACTTCGTAAGAACTCATGAATAAACTAGAACTAATGCGATAAAAACAGATTTGCTGGAAAAGTAGATGAAAGTAATTGACTCGTTTGATTGATTGTGTTGTCTCCCTTTTTACATCACCCCTCGGTACATATTTATACCCCAGCAAGAGGAGTTGTAAACAGACACGACTCATATCTTTCTAAATAAAACTCCTATTTTTAAGGAAATAAACGACTCGCGCAAGAGTCAGACTCGAACTATAATAATAATACTGGCATAAAATCACCAGTTTCCATATCCGTCATCCTTATGATGAAACCTTCCATCGGTAGACTTCTTCCAATCTGCAACCCTCTTCTATTGCCATCGGCAGCTTTCTGCTGACGTCAGCCACGTCATTCTGCATCCATCGGCAAGACCTTCCGATCGGCAACACCCTTCTGCCTTCATCGGCAACACCTTCCTATCGGCAAGTAGCTTTCTTTTTTCCTTGATGTTTCTTCAATCAAATTCACCATCGGCAACCTCCTTTGCTTCCATCAGTAATCTAACCAGTAGTATCTTGATGCCGATAGGGAACAGTGACCATCTCCTTGCCGATCAGCACACTCGGTTCATATTGACACGTACCAAAAACGGTGTCAACACATGCCCCCAATTTCGGAGTATAAAATATCTTATGCGCCAAAATTTTCTCTACTGTAATCTTCTCCTCCAAGATGCTTGTGCCATTACCTTGATTATTGCGCACAATCATTGCAAGTTACCAATAGCTCCCGCAACCGTAGCGCCAACGGTTACAATCCCTCGATCGCCGTGTAAATTCATCACCACATCCTTCCATATCTCTGCTCAGTCAAAAGGAAAACTCGAAAACACCCTTGACACCTCAGGTTTATAAAGACCACTGCCCGATCTTCTTTCCACCCTGAGTTCATATCTTCATTCCCCCATTTCACCGGCGCTCCCGAAGAACACTCCGACAACATTCAATCGGCGGCTTCTTCTTCCATCAGCAAGGCACAACCTGCAAGAACTCTTTCGACCTGATGGTGATCAGCTTCAACGTTCCCGTGGTCAATTTCTTCCCTTCTCGCTTCATACCTTGCGATTCTTCCCTTTTGCCCCGTTTCGTGATCTCTTTGCTTTCTGAATTTAGGAGATGCGCAATAGAATAATAATCCCTATTGATCAACCACATCTTTGCTGTTTCGGTCCGATGGGGGATACTGATCCAACTAAAATCATTAATGCGGAAATCAACCGAGTTCCTTTCACAGCTGCACATTTTAACCTAGGGTTATGGACAAACATTTTCCGTTCTTGGCCCAAACCCACCAAAGGGTGGAAAAATTGGCACCTTAGGATGGCCAGGTCACAACAAGTCTACTGGGCAGAACGCAACTTAGACCAATGTATCAAACTATCCCTTGCTGATATGGCCAAGAATGAGAACATGATGATTGCCGCCTCTTATTTCTGGTCTGACACAATGAACACCTTTCTATTCAGACATGGACCAACCACCCCTACACATGTCGATGTGCATATGCTTACCGGCCTTGACATCTCCTCTGCCGATGATGCCACCCTTTTCAACAGAAAGCCCGAACATCGGGTAAATACCCACAACATCGGCGGTTTGGACCGGATATATTCAAGAATATCAAAAGATCGGATCGGTAAGCCAGAGGGAGCATGCCACTTTCCTGAATATGTGGCTGGAGAAGTTCATCTTCTGTGGCAAGACAATTGGACCCACCAATATGTATCTCCCTGTAGCAGAGCTCTTGGCCATTGGAGCAAAATTTCCCCTTGGCCGATATCTCCTGAGCTCAGTATATCACCTCCTGCACCAGGTATCGGAAAAGTTACTGTTAGGCGAGCCCATCGGCAACCTTGGAGGCCCCTGGTGGTTCATCAATATGTGGCTAAACGCCCATATGGACAAGTGCCTTCAATTTGACCTGTTTAGCCAGCAACCTTGGAGAACCATGTGTTTTCCAATGGTGAATCGGCAACCCCCTCCCCATTCAACTTCGGGGAAGCCATAATAGTGCTACCGGGAACTGATGTTAATGAGGACCAATTCGGCAGATTTTTTCAGAGATTTTATTGTGGAACTTCCGCTGCAGAATGGGCTTGGTGGCCCTATGTCGATGAGGACAACCGATTCCCACTCTCCTTCAACCTTGTCGATGAAGATATACAGAAGGATGAAGGAATCCTGAGGGCTATCCTTACTCCCCGGGCCATCCCAGTCAACATCTTCGGGAGTGGGAAGAATACTTACGCAACTTATGAATTCTACTACCCATCGGCAGCGGCAAGACAGTTAGCATTTGGTCAACTGCCGATCAATCTCAGTTATGCCGATGTGGTGAAACCAAGAGAAGTTATCACCAGCGTCATGGACTGGGACAAGGTCGTCAATCTCCCTCCTCATGCCGATACAACCAACATTGACTTATCCACTTGGGCGCCAGTATCCTTCATCACCGAGTCATACAAGTTCTGGTGGCAAGAGTGGAAAGATCAACTATTCGCTGCATCGTCACACTACTATCGGCACTTGATTGATGCCGATCATATCATTCCCGATGACGTGGTAAGCTTATCTTCGATGTTATTTTTTCTATCATCTCTTTTCAAATGCATCGGCAACTGATTTTCTGCCAACAGGTTGATGACTTAATTCCAAGAAAGAGCAGAAGTGGCAAAGCCTTCAACTTGCGACCGACTAATCCCACATCGGCAATCGGCAGTAGGGCCCCTTCGTTGGCCTCCCTCATGCATCGAAGGGCACTCCCCAAGGTCACCATAAAGCCTAAGTCAATACCAGCTGGGGCTGTTGTCACTCCATCGGCTGCTGCCGCTGTCCTGGCGCAAGCTTTTACGGTAGCAAATCTCCATTTATTTATGCCGATCACAAAACTTTCATCAGCAACTCTCACTTAATTTTCAACTTGCACCCAATGTTTTTCTTTTGTAGTAGACAAGTTCATCGGAAACCGCTCCAAGTGTACAAGCTCTTCCAACTCGGCCTACCAATGCCCCCCAAGTGCAACAGTTAAAACGCCAAGGCTCATCAAGTACCGCTCCCCGACCAAAATGCCTAAGGCCATCAACCTTAGTTACGTCATTGGCAGCATCCTCTCAACCTCCTACCGATGCGCTAACACAAGAGCCAGCATCGGCATCTGTCCCTGACCAAACACCGGTTGAAGCCTCCATCCAAGGGACAGTGTCGGTGCCGCAGGAGTCAGCCATCATAATAACAGAAACACCACCGGCATCGGCATCACCAATGGTGTCACACCCGTTTTTAAGAACAAAAACAAGTGCATAAAAGGCTCATGTGCACCCCAGGAATAGTCGCACACATGAGTTGACAAATTATGAAAGAGTACCATCACAGTGCGTATTACATAGCGAATAAATATTCATTACATAGTCTAAAACAAATAATTTCAACTAAACGACGATAACTGCGGAAGCTCCGAGGGACTGGTTGACTGGTTGACTCCAAGTCTAGTACTCATTGCGGTAATCATCAACCCAATCTTCATCTGTGTTGTTTGAATGCAAGGGTGAGCACATACGTACTCAACAAATATAACACGGGGTTTATGAAGCTCAAAAGGGAATGCATGGTTCATAGCGGTAAGCATTTTAAGTAGATCAGATTCATATTATTATCAACAATTGCCAAGGTAAATTGCATAAGCTCAAATATCCATGATCATAAAGTAAATGACAGAAATATACAACAATTAAATAACACATGTGTAAGCCACATAGAAGTAAGAACCAAATAATTTCGTGAGTTTTTCGAGCCACTCGTGTCCATGAGCACGGCTATCATGATAGTTCATTAACTCTGATCAGAGGTGTACACTTTCCCCACGAGTCATGATTGCCCATTTGCCCGGATTAATTACTCCCAAAACACTGCCAAGGTGAGCGGGCAGGGTACACTATGAAGCCTTCCAAGGGTTCGTCTAACAAGTCAGGGCCGCAAGGCTCGTGGCAGGGGGATGTAGAGCCAACCTGTCTACGGTCACACTCCTTCGCGGCTAGCCCATAG
Organism: Microstegium vimineum; assembly: GCA_022036555.1. Classification (NCBI taxonomy): domain Eukaryota; kingdom Viridiplantae; phylum Streptophyta; class Magnoliopsida; order Poales; family Poaceae; genus Microstegium; species Microstegium vimineum. The sequence goes on from CM039127.1 coordinate 37,696,632, forward strand.
ATTATGAACCACACTATACCCGTCTTGGCACGTTCCTACTTGCGCCAAAAAGGTAACCACTGACAAGCTAGAAAAGGTCCCCATACTTAGCTAAAGCCAGAGCCATAATAGCCCTCGTGGTTGTATTGTATGTCCCAGCTTTTGCCGACAGATAAGCTCCTATAATCCATGTTGCTAAAAAGCAAGTTTTACCATCATTGCATATAGTCATTAACAATTAAGATCATGTACATCTGATATGAGCGCTAGCAATACTAATTATATGTGGTGGATCAAGTCATAGGTGACAAGGTATCAGGGTAACAAACTCTAGGATCAACTATGGCAAACAAGGAATATCATGCATATGAGTTATATTATGTGTGAATAGGACATCAAGGATAATCCCATGTTATACTTGCCATCTTCGAAGAACTCTTGTTGATTCTGCGGGTCTTGATCAAAGAGAAACTCCGGTTCTTCAACGGATTGCTCAACGTCTATTCCGATCAACAATCAACACTATTCAATCAACGACAATCATACACGAAGCAAACAAGACTATGATTAGAACAGTACACCAACATTAATAAATCAAGATGAAAGTTTTACAAAACTAATCTACGTAACATTACGATCACATAGACGCTTGAATCACGAAAAACGGAGCTATAACGGAAAAGTTAGGAAATAAACGGGATTTTGAATAGAGCAAGATTAAAGCACTACGGAAATAATTTTCTTTGATTTTTTAAAAGTAATTAACATAGATGAAAACTATACTACTGGATAGAGCAAGAAAATACGGATCTAACGCAACTTGAACGGAGCGATTTGGATTTAAAATGAGGGAGTTATGGCCATTTGAATAGGAGTGGCGATTTTGTAAATATGATTTTCCATTTTATTTTCGAAATAAAAGAATTCCGACAGGATTTACGCTTTCCAAAAGCAAAAGCGTAGTCTCTGAAGGCGCCATGGACTGCGGGTTGATACTTGAAAACAGTTAGGGCTCCTTAGCAAATCTGCAGAGCGAAGGGGTATCAGAGATCCTCAGCCGTCGATCTCAGATTGAAAGGCCGAGATTAGATCAGAAGGTCGAAGGGGTATCTAGCGATCTGGATCGTCGGATCTAAAGAGGATGGTGCAGATTAGAAAGGAGAGAAAAGGGAGGCGGTGCCGGCCGGGAACGGAGCAGACGCGGCGGTCCGCCATGGGCTCCACCATGGAGCTCGTCGGCGTGAGCAGGTTAGGGCCTACAGGCCACTATCCGATCAACCAAGAGGCCTGGGAGGTAGAGGGGGACAGCGCGGACTCACCGAGGGGATTCGCGCGGACAGAGAGGACCCAGAGGTGGCTGCCGACGTGATGGGGCGGACGCGAGCTCCCTGTGATCGGTGACACGACGGTGAGGGCAAAGGAACACAAAATTGAGCGAGGGAAAAGACTCGCGGGGTCTCATACCGCGTTCTGACGAGAGAAGGAGCCCTGTGGTTGCCAAGGATGCTCGGACCGGGAGCAATGGCGGCGGCGGGCTCTGTTGTCCCGGCGGTGGCGCTGTGGTTGCGGAAGGGAGAAACGGGGAGAGGAGGGAAAGTGCGGCACTACTTATAGGGCGTCGGTTGATCAAAGGGCAAGTAATCCCGAGCAATTTGGGAAGAGAGGGAAGGAAATCGGGTTCGACTTTGCCGTGCTCCGCTCGGGTCGGCAGAGGGAAAGAGACAAGGGAAAGGGAGGGCGCGGACTTGCGGGCCAGAGAGGTCAGCGGCACAGGGAGATAAGGAAGGGAAGATGCGGGGGCATGCTCCGAGGAGATGGCTTCGCGGCCGGTTTCCCTGCGTCGACGCGCGGTGAAGAAGGAAAGAGGGAGGGAAGGGAAGAGACCGACATGTGGGGCCAAGCTGTCGGTGGCACAGAGAGAAAGAGACAGAGGGGAGTGGAGTGCTGACGGGAGGGGCCCTACTGTCAGCGGTGCAAAGGGGAAAGGGGGAGTGCGGCATCCCGCACTGGGCCTCTGGCCGACGGCCCAAGAGGGGAGGAGGAGAGGGCCGGCCTCGGCTGGGCCAAGGGAAAGGAAGGGGGAGGAAAGAGTGCCACTGCGGGCTGGGCCAGATTGGAAAAGAGAAAATAGGGAAAAGAAAGACCTTTTCCAATTTTCCAAATTTGATTTTGCAAACGAATTTCCAAAGCATTTTCAAATATAGTTTTCAAACTCAGTTTTGGGGACTTTTCAAAACCACTCAACCAAAATCAACAATGCATCAGCATGAAAAACACCACATGTTACTATATGACAATTTTAATATACCAAAACATTTATAGTTTAATTAAATTCAATGGATAGCAAGGAACATAATTAAATCATTTTAATGCATTTCCAAAAATATGCAAATTTTGGGTGTTACAATTGGCACTAACCATCCCAACCACAAAGGCAAGCTCATCGGCAACCATTGCCGATTCTCAAGACATCGCTGTGCCAGCTGCTCTGCCAAGTCCCAGGCGAGAGATTACTCTAAAGCAGGTAAATCGACTGTCTGTCATAAATTCACAAGACACAAACTTTCAATCAACAAACTCTAATTCTTTTCTTTTCAGGCCCACAACTCCCCTAACAGCTTATTCTCCTTCGCTATCAACATGCCAGACGAGGATGAAGAAGAAGAAAGCTCTGCCCAAGCCTCAGACGCCATATCGGCACAAGTAAAATCCAAACTTGAAGCACTGCTACCCTTACTGCAGCAAAGTACATCCCAACTAGTCCAAGATTCTAACGCAGTAAGGGTAGCTTTCAAGGTGATTCAAGGCCATCTGCCTGCCGATATCGAAGAAATGCTTTTCCAAGCGGCATTCCTTGAGAGCCGACAACTACAATGTCAAAAGGCCTCACGCCGCATTGCCGATAGAGCTGCCAAAGCAAACTGCTGAAGAGAAACACAAAGGCATCGGTCATCTGGAAGCCTCCAGCGTTGAGCTTGAACAGGAAATCACCCGTCTATCGGCACAAAAAGAAGAATTGCTAGCGGAGCTAAGGAAAGTCGATGAAGCTTTAGATGCAGCCAACCAAAAGAAGGCTCAACTTTCCGATGCCACTAAAGCTTTACAACAAGAAAGGGATGTTGACGCTCGCCATGCCCTTCTGTTGAAAAGAAAAATCAAGCCAATTGAGGGCGCTGCCGATGACGACATCGGAGCAATAGAGGAAGCGGACCAAATTCGCCTTCGTGCGATTTCATCCATTCAATCCCTACTGTAACTTGCTGTATCGACAACTCTAAACTTGATGACTGGCTCGTCTATATCATAATGTTAATGCCTTTTCTACCGATGCTTTGCACAATAACCCCATCATCGGTACTTATACTTGTATTACTTTATGCATCCATCCAGATACTAGGATAATATTTCTTTAAATATTTACCATTAATCGCTCTAGAAAACGTAACCCCTTCGAGGGTTTCCAAAATATAAGCATTACCAGGAACAGACTAATTTATCCGAAAAGGACCCTCCCAATTAGGAGACCACTTTCCAAACTTTGAATTCTTAGTCCCAATTGGTAAAATCAGTTTCCACACCAGATCACCATCGGCAAACTCTTTCGCTTTCACTTTCTTGTCATACCACCTGACAACCCTTTTCTTGTTCTCTTCGATGCTGATTAGAGCTCTCAGCCGATGACTTGCTAGATCTTTTAATTCATCCTTCATAAGGATATCATATTCATCGGCTGTTAATTGGTCCTGGGAAAACAATCGTCTAGAACCAGTCTTAACTTCCCAAGGTAAGACAACATCATGCCCATAGACTAACTGGTATGGCGAAACTTTAGTTGCACCATGACATGCCATCCGATACGACCATAAAGCTTCATTCAACACTATATGCCACCGTCTAGGGTTTTCTTCAATCTTGCACTTTATAAGCTTAATAACCCCTTTATTAGTTGCTTCGGCCTAACCATTAGCTTGAGCATAATAAGGAGAAGAGTTTAAAACCTTAAACCCCATACCAATAGCAAATTCATCAAACTCCCCCGATGTGAACATGATCCCTTGATCAGTTGTAATAGTTTGAGGAATACCAAATCGGTAAACAATATGCTCCTTTACAAAGTCTATCATGTTTGCCGATGTCACCTTCTTCAAAGAAATGGCTTCAACACACTTCGTGAAATAATCGGTGGCAACAAGTATAAATTTATGCCCTTTACTCGATGGCGGATAAATCTGGCCGATGAGATCGATAGCCCATCCTCTAAACATCCAAGGCTTGATTATAGGATTCATTGCCAATGCGGGTGCTCTCTGAACATTACCAAACCTCTGACAATCTTGACACCCTTTGATGTATCTAAAACAATCCTCAAGAATTGTCAGCCAATAATACCCACTCCGCCTAATCATCCACTTCATTTTGAACAACGATTGATGCGCCCCACATACTCCCTCATGAATTTCACCCATCAACCCTTTTGATTCTTCTTTACTAAGGCACTTGAGCAAAACTCCACCAATCGTTCGATAATATAATTCATCATCAAGGAGCACGTACTTGGTTGCCTGAAACCTTAGACGCCTTTCAACCTTTTTAGACGGATCCCTTAAGTAATCGGCAATCTCTTTTCTCTAGTCATCGGCAACCATTACCGATGTCATCATTTCTTGAATCGGCTGATACCCTGAAGCGTACTATGCTAACCGATTAGCCTCTTCATTATACAACCTGGGAACATGATCGAGGCGGTATTCTTTAAATTCTTTTAATAATTGCAAACACTTTTCATGGTGTGCAATTAAAATTTCACTTCGGCATTCATATGTCCCAATCAATTGATTGATCACTAATATAGAGTCGTCAAAGATTTCAATGGCATCGGCACGCACTTTCCTGAGTAATTCCAACCCTTTTAGCAAAGCCTGGTATTCAGCCTGATTGTTTGTCGAAGTAGCAACAATCGGCAATGAGACTTCATACTTCTGTCCTCGGGGTGAAATTAAGACAACATCGATACCTGCTCCTTCCTTACACGTGGATCCATCAAAGAACAAAGTCCAAGGAGCAATCTCTACGGAACTCACTGTACTACAATGCTGAGTAACAAAGTCGGCCATCACCTGACCCTTAACCGCCTTAGCCAATTCATACCTCAAATCAAACTCTGATAGCGCTAAAATCCATTTGCCGATCCTTCCACTTAATATCGGCATCGACAGCATGTACTTAACCACATCATCTTTGCATACGACAGTACATTCGGCTGATAACAAATAATGCCTCAATTTAATGCAAGAGAAGTACAGACATAAACATAATTTCTCGATGGCCGAATATCTGGTTTCAGCATCTACCAGCCTTCTACTCAAATAATAAATTATGTGTTCCTTTCCCTCAAATTCTTGGATTAAGGCTGACCCGATAACGCTGTCATCGGCAGACAAATACAACCTGAAAGGCTTCCCGTGTTGAGGCGGAACCAAGACTGGAGGATTTACCAAATATCTCTTAATTTCTTCTAAGGCTGATTGCTGTTCTTCCTTCCATGCAAATTTTTGACCGGCCTTCAGTTTTAGCAACGGGCTAAAAGACTTAATCTTCCCAGACAAATTAGATATAAATCTTCTAATAAAATTAATCTTGTCGATCAAGTACTGCAACTCAGTCTTATTTGTGGGAGCAACCACCTTATTAATTGCATCAATGGATTTTCTGCCAATCTCGATACCTCTTTGATGCACCATAAAACCTAGAAATTGGCCTGCCGATACACCAAACGCACACTTATTAGGATTCATCTTTAACCCATGTTCCCTTGTGCACTCTAGAATTTTCCGCAAATTGGCAAGATGCTTCTCAAAATCTCTGGATTTGACCACCACATCGTCAATATAGATTTCAACTAACGTGCCGATGTACTTATGAAAAATGAAATTCATCGCTCTCTGATAAGTAGCACCGGCGTTTTTCAAACCAAAAGTCATCATGACCCACTCAAATAAACTAACATGACCTGAACATCTAAAAGCAGTCTTGGATATGTCTCCTTCAGCCATGAATATTTGATTATATTTTGCGTTACCATCCATAAAATTAATGATTTGATGTCCAGCAGCAACATCAATCAGTAGATCGTCAACGGGCATCGGGTAACCGTCCATCGGCGTAGCCTTATTGAGATTCCTGAAATCAATACAAACACGAAGTTTTCCATTTTTCTTATACACAGGAACCACATTAGAAATCCATTCGGCATATCGACATTGCCGAATAAGTCTAGCCTCAATTAATTTTGTAATTTCATCTTTAATGTCGGGTAATACAAGAGGATTGCATCGGGGCGCTGGCTGCCGATGTGGTTGGAAACCAGATTTAATAGGTAACCGATGTTCAACTATTGATCGGTCTAGATCAGGCATCTCTGTATACTCCCAAGCAAAACAATCTTTATATTCCCTTAATAAATCACTCATTTTCTATTTACATTGGGAATCTAACTTAGCACTAATAAAGGTTGGCCTAGCCCTGCCGCCATCGCCAATATCTATCTCTAGTAAGTCATCTGCTGATGTGAACCCCTGCCCAAGTTTTCCGTCATTGGCAAACTAATCCATTAAACTCTTCTTCCGAACTGACTGCTTGGATCGGTATAATTCGGTAATCGGCAACCTTGAGGAACTCCGTATCCCAAGCTTCACCTGATATGCATTTGGTCTGCTCATAAGTTTCTGATTCTGCCGATGCAACGATTGGCGAGGCTTCACTTTGGACGACTTCAATTTTGTCTCCAACCCATTGCATGAGGCTTTGGTGCATTGTGGAAGGGATACAACAATTTGCGTGGATCCAATCCCTTCCCAGGAGCAAATTGTAGGCACCTTTGTCATTGATCACGAAAAATGTTGTTGAAAAAGTTTTACTACCGATGGTTAACTCAATGCATACTGCTCCCTTAGCTGGTGACACATTGCCTTCAAAATCTTTAAGCATAATGTCTGTCTTGGCTAAGTCCTGGTCACCTTTCCCAAGCTTCCTGAACATGACATACGGCATTATATTGACTGCCGCTCCACCATCTACCAGCATCTTTGATACTGGCTGCCCATCAACTTTTCCTTTGACAAACAAGGCCCTTAAATGCTGCCTTTCATCATCGGCAGACTTTTCAAAGATAGTTGCCATCGGGTCGAGCACTAACTGCGCCATCTCAGCAGCTTCTTCCTCTGCATCGGTAGGCACCATGAATTCCATCGGCAATGTAACAACCATATTGACCTCTGCCGATGAATCCCTATCCTTGCGTTTCGGCCTCCACTGCTTAACTGGAGATTTCTCCCTTGAAGGATTTTCACTGTGATACAGATCTCCTTGGCGTTCACGCTGGATCCTCCTTCTCTGAGTCTTCGTCAGACCCTTGGGGCACCATTGAGGAAGCTTAGTTTTCCAAACAGGCTGGTACTGTTTCTCACCGCTCGTGCTTGCACCACTCCTTATGTTCGGATCCCTAGAGAATATCTCTTCATCGGGCACTCTTGCATTAGCCATCTCTTCAAGCTTTTCTTGATGGCTATGCTTGCCAAGCCTGTCATGTACGCTGAGCTTGCCCCCCAGCCGATCATGCACTGATCCTTTTTCTCTGATCGGCCTGCCATAGCTTGATGCCCGATCGTCAAAACAGGGCTTCTTTTCTGACCGATCGGCAGGATAGTACCTGTTGCATTCGGGGCAATTATCGGTAGTGGGTAGCTTGATGCCTTCTTCCCAGCAATGAACAAAGAAGGGGCACCTCCAATGTTCTTTATGCCGATACCACTCTTGGCGCCTTTCTTCCTCCTGCTGCCGATATTGCTCCTCTTGCAAGTGCCAATATTCTTGTCGTGCCTGCCTGTGCGTGATTACAACGCCATATGGTGCATGTCTATGAGGCCTCCTGGCGCTGCTGCTCTCATCGGTAATTCTCTTGCCCTTTCTGTCATCGGCAAACCCCTTCTCTATCACATTATGCACAGCTATTTGATGTTCAGGATCTACCGATGCACTTTTCTTGGCAACTTCCGACGTTAGCACTTTAGTCTTTCCATTAGTGTCCACCACATTATTCGGAAACAGGTATTGGTCGATCTTCATCGGCTTCTGGGCTTTAGAATTTTCGAACTTAATTCGCCCAGACTCAATTTCTGACTGTAACTGCTGCCTAAAGACTTTGCAATCATTGGTATTGTGCGAAGTTGCATCATGCCACTTGCAATACCTGATCCTTTTAAGCTCTTCGGCCGACGGAATCACTTGATTAGGCAACAGCTTAATCCGCCCTTCTTGAAGCAACAGGTCAAATATCCTATCGGCCTTGGTAATGTCAAAGGTGAACCTTTCAGCTTCTTTCTGGCCAAACGGACAGGATACCGGCTTCTTGTTCGTTATCCATTCAGCAACGCCGATACTTGGCTCCTCATCCGATTCGGAATCTTCTTCTTGTTCAATGAAGGATACCTTTTTATTCCTAGTTTTTCTAGGTTTGAAAGCTTTAATGTCTTGATCAACAATTCTCTGCACGAGATGGCTCAAACTTTCAAACTCTTGAGATGCATATTTGTCCTTGATGTGTGGCAATAATCCCTGGAAGGCCAAATCTGCCAATTGCCGATCATCAAGCACCAAGTTGTAGCACTTGTTCTTTACGTCTCGCAGCGTTTGGACGAAGCTTTCTACCGATTCATCATTATGCTGCCTCAATTTGACCAAATCGGTAATCTTCTTCTCATGTACGCCAGCGAAGAAGTATTTATAAAACTGCTTCTCTAGATCGGCCCAAGTGATCACAGAATTTGGAGGCAGTGAAATGAACCATGTAAATGCCGATCCAGATAATGATGATGAGAACAATCTCACCCTTAGTTCATCCCTGCTGGCTGCTTCTCCACATTGGATAATGAAGTGGTTGATGTGCTCCATCGTTGACGTGTCATCTTGGCCAGAAAATTTTGTGAAATCTGGCACCTTGTACCGATTTGGGAGAGGAATGAAATCATATGCCGGAGGGTACGGCGTCCGGTAAGAGTATGTATTAACCTTAGGCTTGATGCCGAATTGTTCTTTCATCACTTTGGCGATCTTATCGGTCCAGTATGCATCTTGATCTTGCCGATGCACTGGCTGGATGTTGATTGGCTGAGCTGGTTGATACGCCTCCTCATTTGTTTGTGGCAAATAAGCCGAAACGATTGACGCAGGCGCAGCACCAGCTTGCTGAATATTATGCATCGGCTGATTTGCTGATGGACAACTTTGAACGCCCACTAGGATGTACTGTGGTATTATATTCATCGGTCGATACGCCGATGCCTCATTCTGAGCGTTCGCCGGGTACTGTGGCAAGGTAAGGTTTACCGGCTGGCATGCCGATGCATCATTATGGAGACCCGATGGTAAGTGGCATTGTTGAACTCCTGCTACCTGACATCTAGGTTGAACCACCTGTTGTTGAATCGGTGCTTGACCAGTCCATCCAGGATTATAAGTCATCGGCATGTAATTCGCCGATAGCTGATAGCTAACCGGCGCCTGTCGCTCCTGTACCCTGGAGTAGTCAACAAATTGGCCACCTTGGTGTCCTGGTACTCTAGTTTGAGGATTCTCCACTGCCATGGGCCGACTTATAGTTGCCATGTCTTGTTGCATCAGTAAATAACTTGCCGATGGTTGCGCATAAGGCACTTTGGGTATCGCCATCTGAAGATTTCCTGACGGCAACTGCACAGTTGGAGATGATGTAGCATAATGTGTCATTGGGATCATCGGCTGTGCAGGTGTTGTCGATGCCATGGGGGCCTTCCACGCTGCACTGTTATCTTGGATCGATCTAGAGTCAGCAGATGGACTTGGAGGCATACCGTATCCCCACCAGCTGACGAGAGTTGGTTGACTCTTCATTGCAGGTCCTGACATCGCCGATGCCACCAGATCTGTGTTCAATTGAGTGGTGCTTACAGGGCTTGATCTTGGCGGCGTAACCTCATTGGCAGACGGATCCACAGGTTGGGAAGATGCCGTTGGAACCGCCGATGGAGTTGTAGTAGATGCCAATCCAGGTTGATGATACGCTGGACCAACATACTGGGGTGCCTGTCCTTCTTTGAAAGATTGCATAACATCATTGTATACAGTGTTGGACAACACATTGGAGTGGCTAATTAATGCATGATTTAGTGCATAATTAACCATCTCTTGTAATTTACCAGGATTGGCGTCGAAAGTGACTTGCCATGGCAACGGTGGATCTTGCTTCTGGATAGCTTCGCCGCTCCTGTTTAGGCTGAAGGACTTTAGATATAACTGCTTGTACTCCTCCATAGCCCGCTCCATAGCTTGCTTTTGATCATCTTTCAGATCTGCTTCGGAGACTTCAATGACATTGCTCGGATTGATATCAGCAGTATTGTCCATAAGCTTGTAATGGGTTAAACCGTGGCCAAAAGATATTTTATTGGTCCCACCGAGCGTGCCCAAAGACGTGTTGACGCAAAAAGCCGTCAAGTATGAGACACGTCGGGCTTATACCCAAATTCGATATCCGAGGTGTGCCAGTCGATTTGACCAGTTAATCGACAAGGACGATAACTAGAACAAAGTTGAACAAGATGATGGCGATGCGCCCGGACATCAAGGCTCTGATTGCTCAAAACGCGGAACTTGTAAAGCTGACGGAGATCTTGTAGATGTAGCCCGTCGAAACTTCTTAAAAACTCATGAATAAACTAGAACTAATGCGATAAAAATAGATTTTCTAGAAAAGTAGATGAAAGTAATTGACTTGTTTGATTGATTGTGTTGTCTCCCTTTTTACACCGCCACTCAGTACATATTTATACCCCAGCAAGAGGAGTTGTAAACATACACAACTCATATCTTTCTAAACAAAACTCCTATTTTTAAGGAACTAAATGACTCGCGCAAAAGTCAGACTTGAACTATAATAATAATACTGGCATAAAATCACCAGTTTCCATATCCGTCTTCCTTATGATGAAACCTTCCATCGGCAGACTTCTTCCAATCTGCAACCCTCTTCTATTGCCATCGGCAGCTTTCTGCTGACGTCAACCACGTCATCCGGCATCCATCGGCAATACCTTCCTATCGGCAACACCCTTCTGCCTTCATCGGCAACATCTTCCTATCGGCAAGTAGCTTTCTTTTTTCCTTGACGTTTCTTCAATCAAATTCACCATCGGCAACCTCCTTTGCTTCCATCAGTAATCTAACCGGTAGTATCTTGATGCCGATAGGGAACAGTGACCATCTCCTTGTCAATCAGCGCACTCGGTTCATATTGACACGTACCAAAAACGGTGTCAACACGCCGCTCCGCCTTCTGGGTGCCTATAAATATCTACGCGCCGCGTCATCCCCCGTGAGCTCGTACTGTTCGCCTTCTCCACCTCCCAATCTTGCTCGTGTCGCCTCCTTCCAGATCTAGGGTTTGTGCCGCCGTGTCTCCGCCTTAGCCACGCCTTCCGCCGCACTGCGAGCCATTCCTTGGGCGCATCTTCTATGGCCGGGGAGCATCCGGAGAGGAGCTGGGCTCGGTGTTCGCTCGAATACGAGCGGGTGCTCAAGATGGTGGATGCGGGGTTGCTGCACCCCGAGCTCTTTGTGAATGGCGACCTTGAGTGGATCATCCCCACCAACATCGACATTCCGGATCCACCTCCGGGGTACCTGGTTTCCTAATGAGGACATCACTCCTTCAGATGCGCACGATGATCCTCTGCTGGACATTCAAGGTCCAATCACAAGAGCTCGTGCGCGACAATTAAATTTAGAGGTGAGCTCGTTCCTAAGCATGTATTTATATAATTTTGAGAATAGATTGCTACCTAATGATTATATTGTACTTAGGAATCATGGAGAGGACCAAGCCAAGTTGGAGGCCCAAGCCAAGTCGACTTCGAGTCAGTTTCGGAGTCCAGGGCCAGTAAGGAGTAAAACGGATGCCCAGGATGCATCCGGACTCCGTTTTCGATGATCCAACCATGGTTGGAAAGATAATTTCATAAGAAAACCAATGGAATTGGTTTGAGGTCCATATTCCTTCCGAGTCATCGGTATTCGTCGAAAGAAGTCAGTGTCCAAAATCTGTTCCGGTGTTGCCTCTCTGTTTTTGGTCCGTTGGGCCGTGTATCGTCGTTGAGCCCACTTGGGGGGCGTGTCCAAGGGTGGCGACGACCCTTAGACCTATAATACCAGCCGCCACCACTCTCGTTAGGTTTTGGGTTTTGCTTGAGATTAATCTATCATTGAACAGTCGCCATTTTCGGTTTGTGAGACCCCAACTTGTGATCTTAATCATATATCCGCAATTGTCACTTCACTTGAGTTGCATCTTTTCTTGGTCTTGCAGGTTTCTATCATCGCTTCGTCAAGGGTTTTAGCGCCATTGCTGCCCCCTTACACGAGTTGACAAAGAAAGGTGTGGTGTTCAAATGGGGTAAGGTACAAGATGAGTCCTTTGAACTTTGAAGGACAAGCTAACACATGCGCCATTACTGCTACTTCTAAACTTTCGTAAGACTTTTGAGCTAGAATGTGATACTAGTGGAGTTGGCATTGGAGGTGTGTTGATACAAGAAGGTAAGCCCATTGCATACTTTAGCGAAAAATTACATGGCCCTGTTCTTAATTACTCTACGTATGATAAGGAATTGTATGCACTTGTACGTTCTTTAGAGACGTGGCATCATTATTTATGGCCTAAGGAATTTGTTATACATTCAGATCATGAATCGCTTAAGTATCTTCGTTCTCAAAATAATCTGAATCGTAGACATGCTAAGTGGGTTGAATTTATTGAATCTTTTCCTTATATTATTAAACACAAGAAAGGGAAAGATAATATAATTGCTGATGCTTTGTCTAGACGATATACTATGCTGTCCCAACTTGATTGTCAAATTTTTGGGCTTGAATCAATTAAAGAACAATATGTGATTGATCCTGATTTTAAAGATGTGTTGCTGAATTGTAAAGAGGGTCGTACATGGAACAAGTTTGTGATTAATGATGGCTTTGTATTTAGAGCTAACCGTCTATGCATTCCAGTTGGTTCCGTTCGTTTGTTGTTGTTGCAGGAAGCGCAAGGAGGAGGACTGATAGGCCATTTTGGTGCTAAGAAGATGGTTGATATTTTGTCGACACACCTCTTTTGGCCACAAATGAGGAGAGATGTTGAACGGTTGGTAGCACGCTGCACCACATGTCAAAAAGCTAAGTCTCGCTTGAATCCACATGGTTTGTATATGCCTCTTCCTGTTCCTTCTATTCCTTGGGCAGATCTTTCGATGGACTTTGTTTTGGGATTGCCTAGGACTAAGAGGGGGAGAGATAGTATTTTTGTTGTTGTGGATCGATTCTCTAAGATGGCACATTTTCTACCATGTCATAAAAGTGATGATGCCATTTATAGCTAACCTCTTTTTCAAAGAGATTGTTCGCTTGCATGGTATGCCTTCTACTATTGTTTCAGACCGCGATGCTAAATTCTTCAGTCACTTTTGGCGTACTCTATGGAATAAGTTGGGTACAAAACTATTGTTTTCAACAACTTGTCACCCACAAACTGATGGACAAACAGAGGTCGTGAACCGTACTTTGGGCACCATGTTGAGAGCTGTTTTGAAGAAAAAATTGAAGATGTGGGAAGAATGTTTGCCTCATGTGGAGTTTGCTTACAATCGGGCAACACATTCTACCACCAAGGTAAGTCCTTTTCAGGTAGTGTATGGTTTTAACCCTCGCGCTCCAATAGATCTTTTGCCTTTACCTACCAATGAAAGAACACATAGTGATGTTACTGCACGTGCTAAATTTATTCATACGTTGCATGCAACCACTAAAGAAAATATTGAAAAGATGAATGAAAAGTATAGAATTGCTGGTAGTAAAGGTAGAAAAGAAGTTAAACTTGAACCGGGTACTTTAGTATGGTTACATTTGAGAAAAGATAGGTTTCCAGAGCTGCGTAAGTCAAAATTAATGCCAAGAGCTGCTGGTCCATATAAAATTATTGAAAAAATAAATGACAATGCATACAAACTTGAGTTGCCACCCGAGTTCGGGGTTAGTCCTTCTTTCAACATTTCAGATTTGAAGCCATACTTGAGAGAAGAAGATGACCTTGAGTCGAGGACGACTCCAATTCAAGAGGGGGAGGATGATGAGGACATCACTCCTTCGGATGCACACGATGATCCTCTGCTGGACATTCAAGGTCCAATCACAAGAGCTCACGCGCAACAATTAAATTTAGAGGTGAGCTCGTTCCTAAGCAAGTCTTTATATAATTTTGATAATAGATTGCTACCTAATGATTATATTGTACTTAGGAATCATGGAGAGGACCAAGGGATGCATAAGAGAGGGTTTGGAGGCATGGAGGACCAGCAAGGACGCCCAAGTCAAGTTGCAGGCCCAAGCCAAGTCGACTTCGAGTCAGTTTCGGAGTCCAGGACCAGTAAGGAGTAAAACGGACGCCCAGGACGCATCCGAACTCCATATTCGATTATCCAACCATGGATGGAAATATAATTTCATAAGAAAACCAATGACATTGGTTTGAGGTCCAAGTTCCTTCTGAGTCATTGGGAATCGTCGAAACAAGTCAGCATCCAGAATCTGTTCCGGTGCTACGTCACTGTTTTTGGTCCGTTGGGCCATGTATCATCTTTGAGCCCACATGGGGTTGTGTCCAAGGGTGGCGACGACCCTTAGACCTATAATACCAGCCGCTGCTGCTCTCGTTAGGTTTTGGGTTTTGCTTGAGATTAATCTGTCGTTGAACAGTCGCTGTTTTCGGTTTGTGAGACCCCAACTTATGATCTTAATCATATATCCGCAATTGTCATTTCACTTGAATTGCATTTTATCTTGTTCTTGGTTGTGTTCTTCAATTCACAGCAGGTATTAGCCTTCTTGGTGAGGTCAACCGGATTGTGACACGGTTGATAACCAGAGGAGACGTGGTGCTAAGATTGCAGGGTTCGGTCTTTGTGATCTGAAGCCGGATCGGTGCGTCTCTCTCCGACCAAATCGAGAGTTATCTTGAACTGACGGAAGATCGGGAACCCTAGTTCACATCATTTCCTTTCTCCCATTCCACGAACATGGATTCGGAACGCCGCTATCTCGCTTCTTCCGTGGGATCCTTCACCACTATGGAATTGAGCTCCACAATCTCAATCCCATCTCCGTCCTCCACCTTGCGGCCTTCGTGGCCATGTCGGAGGGGATGCTAGCGTCGGAGCCGGACTTCACCCTGTGGAAGTATTTCTTTAGGGCGACGACGTTCCACCTCAGCTCCGACGGTGCGAGATGGGTGGTGCCGTTCGGGGGGTGCGCGCTCAGCCTTCGTCCTGCCAACTCGGATCTCTACATGCCGGCGCGGGCGATTTCGTCTAATTGGGGGTGGCACTTGCAATGGTTCTACATCTGGAACCATTCCGAGGCGCCGCTCCCGATCTACACAGGCCGCCATTTTGCCGAGGAGCTCCCCAGCTGGCATTACGGCCCAAACCCCCGTGAACTCAGAGGGATAGAGCCCTATCTCCGAAGCTTGACGCGTCTCCGAGACCAGGGGCTGCACTTCTTGAGGGTGGTCGCGCAATTCCTACAATGTCGGGTGCTCACGCTCATGGAGAGAGAGCGCTGGCTGCACGAGATGGTGCCCGGGGCATCGCGCGCGCAATCCGCCATGGAGGAGGTGGAGCTGAGCCTCGAGGATGCAATCACCGCCACCCGGAGGTTGCTGGGGAACGCCCTAGCTGAGCACGACGACATCTACCGTTGCCTGCCGATGCGCCCAGACCTCAACTTCGTTGAGCTAGTGAGTTCAGATAGTGTGCAAGACTGATCTTTCCTAGTGTTACCCTTGTTTGGTGGTGTTGACCCGTGTTTCTCCTATTTTTCTTCTGCAGGGGCCCCACTCGATAGCACGCCACGTGGCCGCTCCCCTTCCTGTTATGCCGGCACAGCGGGCAGCAAACCAGGAATGGAACACGCAACAGTAGGCAGCGGCTGCCGAGAGGAGGAAGAAGAAGGCTGACAGGGCCTTGAAGTGCACGCGGCTTGACCAGCGGCGGGATAGGCAACGCCGCGCGGGAGAGCCGGAAGAGGAGCCTCCCACTGAGTTCGACGAGGACTAGGAGAACCTCAGCGGCAACGACGACGACGATGATGACGATGATGGTGAGGACAGGCGTCCTCTGTCTGAGGTAGTGCTGGCGCTGCTGGCGGCCGGGACATTGCGTTACCCCGCTGGGGCCGCGCCGATGGTGGAGGTGCCCCTAGTCAGGACGCTCGGCGCACACCTGGCGCCCGGGGGTTCCGGAAGTGGCGCTGCTGGTGGTCCCCCAGACACTCCCCGCCCCGCCCCGGCCTGAGGGGGCGAGGGCGGTGAACGGAACGGCGGTTCGGGCACCGCTAGTAGCGGCGAGGTGGAGCCAAAGTGGAAACATATCCGCGTCTTCTCCCCAAGGTAAGTTTGCATCATTTGATGTTTTTCTCCACCTCCTTAACGAAGAGAGGTTGCCTGTGATTTGACTATGCGTGATGGACGTTTTAGGGTCACCGGGGGCCCCACGCACGCGGGGTGGAAGAGACTACGTCAGGGGACGCCGTCCTCCGGCGAGAGGCAGAGCGGCGCCGCCCCACCCCTTGGCTCAACTGGTGTCGCCAGGGCCGAGGGTGAACCAACCCTGAGCGATGCCACGGACGCCGTGGTCGCCGTGACCCCGATGGCTCCTGCAGTCGCGGGCCCGCGGCCGTCATGCTGCCCTCTCGCCCGGAGGTGGTGGTCGTCGATGATTCTGGGGAGGAGGGCAGCCTGGGTGACCCCATGGTCGTGGATGTCGGAGAGGACCAGGCAGCTGGAGTGGCGGAGAACGAGGCTGTGGCGACCGCGGCGGGCGAGGCTGATGGGGGTGGCCCTGAGGTCGTGGATGGAGCCACGAGCCTCCCGGCCGTGACACCCGGGGCCGAGACGGTGGTGAGCGAAGAGGGCCTCCTGGACAGCCCCCTTCCCCCTAATGTGCTGGCGCGGGCCCCGGCTATGCCCCGGTCATTCACCGAGGAGGAGGTAGCGGCCGCCCGTGCATTGAAGGCCGTCCCTTCCCAGTCCAGCGCAACCTCGGCGGGCGAGGCGGCCGGTGGTGAGGGGGACGCCGCCCCTGGGGCCTTGCGCCGGCTTGGTCCTGACCATCATTCCTTCGGGAGCGGTGAACATATTGCCTAGGTTGACCGGGAGAACCTGGGGACACCAGTGTTCGTGCTGGACGACCAGCGCGGGCTCCGTTACTGGAACTGTGTGGTGGACTCCCGTCGGGAGCACGATCATCTCGTCGCCTGCGGAGTGGAGCTGATCTAGAGGGTGGTGGCGGGGCGCTCCGATGACCTCTCCCATCATGGCAATGTGAGAGGCCGCTTGATTGTAAGTGTTTGCCTGTTCTTTCTTGTCGGCTTCTTGACATCTTTATCCGCACAGATCTTAATGGCGACGAGCGTCGAGAAGTCTGAGTTCCTCCGTCGTGAGGTCAGCCAGTGGGCTCCTTGGTCGTGGTCATCCGCCGGGGAAGCGAACGTAGCTGGGGAGCTAGTCGCGGCTCGCCGTCGCATGGCGGAGCTGGAGGAGCAGCTAAGTGCTTCGGAGTTGAGGGCGGTGGATGCCCAAGCATTGGCGCACTGGAGCACCGCTGACCTCAAGCGGATCGTGTGAGAGCGGGATAAGGTTCGTGCCGATGCTGAGGTCGTCCGCAAGATGTTGGAGGACGAGTGCGCGGAGCGTCAGGCTGAAGCTGAGCGTCTTGCGGGCGAGCGCAACGCTGAAGCGAAAGCGCGACGCCAGGCCGTATCGGCGCTGGACTCCATGGAGGAGGAGCGCAACACCAAGCGGCGCTAGCGCGACATCAACCGCCGAGAGTGCGATGACGCCGTAGCCCGCTTTGAGGACCTTTCGATCCGGGCGCGCTATCGCGGCGCCAACGCTGATCGGAGGATCCTGGCGTTCTCCACTCAGGTTGGTGAGCTAACAGCCGTTGTCTCGCAGCTCCGTACGACAGTGGAAGGCCTAGCGAGGGAGAATGGAGGTGCGTTGTCTCTCTTTTCCCTTTTGTTCTGGCATTTTTGCGATCGAGTCCGGAGGTTAAGACCCTCTTCTTGTTGCTCCAGAACTGCAGTCTGGCGCGCAGGAGTTGCAGGCGTTGCGTGAGGCTGTGCATGGAGTGTGCGACCTTTTCGGCGTGCCTATCGAAGGGGACGAACCCGACTTGTCCAGGAACCGTGTCGGCTTGCTCTAGGAGAGGGGCCAAGCTCGGATCCGGGAGGTGCTGCGTGTTGGGGTCCATCGCACGATGGCCATGGCCGCCTTCCTCTACGACGTGGTGACTCCTGCGCTTGTTTGCGAGGGTTATCCCTAGGACCCCTCGGAGGACCTGCTCGACTAGGTCGAAGCCGCCGCGGAGGAGCCCACGACGATCCTGGCCGCTAAGCTTGAAGACGAAGTGTTCCCGCCGCCGGAGGAGTGACCCTGCATGGTCAGTGAACAGGGCCGAGGGCCCTTGTAAGAAGAAAACTTAGTTCATCTTTTGGTATGATGCGCCCTGGAGGGCTCTGGACAAGTTGGATTGCTCTTAGTGAGCATGCTTTTAAGTTTGCTCGTTTTCTGGTTTCGCACTTCTTTCTTTTTGATCTACTTGCTCTACCTTTCTTGGCAAGAGGTTTGATCTGCCCGGGTGGGCAGTTGGGTGGAAGTACTTGGCTTCGAGGAGGCCGGAGTACCTCACGGCCCATTGCCACGGCCCGGCGAGATTTTTTCCTCGAACTATTTGCTTAAGAAAGATTACACGTGTATGTACAATGCGCTAAGTACACTTAAATAATAGTAGAAAAAATGACATAGCTGTTGGTGATCTGGGCATCCAAGCTCTTCGCGCTCTAGGGGTCGACGTCCATCTTGTCTGCAGCCTCGATCGCCGCCACCAGCTCCTCACTGCGCACCTCGGCCATGGCGTTCTCGCAACAGTCCACCTCGCACTGGTACGCCACCTTGAGCTCGGAGGCGACCGTGATGATGCCGTATGGGCCCGGCATCTTCAGCTTGATGTAGGTGTAGTTGGGGACGACCATGAACTTCACGTAACACGGCCTCCCGAGCACCGCGTGGTACGTTCCACGGTAGGCCATGACCTCAAAGGTGAGGTCATCGGTCCGGAAGTTATCCGGCTCCCCGAATGTAACAGGCAGGTCGATCTGCCCCAGGGGCACTGTTTGTCTTCCGAGGACGATTCCCTAGAAGGGAGCCCCCGACGATCGGAGCTTTTCCCTCCGTAGGCCGAGGGCCTCGAAGGCGTTGCAGTACATGATGTCGAGGCTACTGCCCCCGTCCATCAGTACCTTGGTGAAGCGCACGTTCCCTATGATCAGGTCCACGACGAGTGGATAGCAACCCGGCTGGGGAACGTGGCTTGGGTGGTCGTCTCGGCCGAACGTGATGTCGGACTCCGACCAGTCGAGGGAAACCGGAGTTGCGGGGGCGGCTGGAAAGACCTCGCGCCGCTCCTGCTTCTGCCAGCGCTTGCAGTCGTAGGCCTCCGAGCCCCCGAAGATCATGAGACACTTGTTTATGTGGGGGTAGGATCCTTCGCGACCCCCGTCCCCGTCCTGGGCCTCCGGCTGCTTCGGCTGGTCATCCTTGTTAGGAACGGTTGTGATACGGGCATGGCTTGGTGAGCATGTCATTGAACGTGCCCCCCTTCTTCCCGCCCTAGGGATGGGGAGTCTTTCCATCCACCACCGCGACCACGTTGTCGCCACCGCCGCGTTGCGGCCTACCCTTCTTCTTGTTCCTGTTCTGGGCACGGTTGGAGCCACCTTCGCCGGCATCCTCCACGCCCTTCCCCTTCCCTTTGTGGGGGTGGAAGATTGTGCCGACTGCCTCTTCGCCTAACGCATAGCTCGTGGTGATGTCGAGGAGTCGCTCGGTGGTGCGAGGGTTGCTGTGGCCCAGCTCGTGGACCAGCTGCATGCCGTGGTCCGGAGCTTCGTACACTGTTGGGAGAAGCGACGGATGTAGTCTCGGAGGGACTCGTCTGACTTTTGCCTGTAGCTACGGAGATCCCAGGGATTCCCCGGGCGCGTGTAAGTGCCATGGAAGTTCCCAACGAAGGCCCGCTGCAGGGAGCTCCACCCATCGATGGTGTTGGGGGGTAGATGCTCGAGCCACGTGCAAGTCGAGTCCGAGAGGTGGAGAGGCAAGTTGCGGATGATGAACTTGTCATCGTCCGCGCCGCCAGCCTGGCAGGCGAGGCGGTAGTCGTCGAGCCAGAGCCCGGGGTTTGTTTCCCCGGAGTACCGGACGATGTTGGCTAGCTGCCAGAAACGTTGTGGGAACGGAGTGCGGCGATGCAGTGAATGTAGGCCAAAGGGCCTGGTGGCTCCGGAGTGGGAGGCCGATCTTCTTCGCTGTCATATCAGCCACCACATCGGACGTGGTAGCCTCTGCTCGCGCCATCCCGCTTGGTGTGCTTGCGCGCGTCGAGCATGTCGTGGATGTCGCGCTTGTCGCCTATGCGAGCATGAACCATTGGACGTCGGCGCCCGTCCGGCGTGGGCTCCTAGTGAACTGAACCCTCGCGGTCGTTAGGCGCCGGATCGGCCTGATGGCTGAAGTTGAGCCTGCATCGCCGTGACGCGGAGCTCTCGGCCTGCTGAGCCGCGGCGCGCCCTAGAAGGGATTTGAGCTTGTCGTGAGCGAGCTTTCCTTCGTGAGTGTCAGGGACTGAGAGGTTGCAAAGCAGCATCGTCGCCTCCACGATGTTCTGACTCGCCCGCACGAACTACGGCAGGTCGTGCTCGTCGTTGATGATGCATTGGTGTACCGCTCGGGCTTCTTATCGAGCACAGGCCTCTTCGGGGGCCCTAGCGGCTTATCACTCGAGCTTTTCGCGCTCAAACATTACTCATCGCTTCTCTTCCTCGAGCTTCTGCTCCATGTTGTGGAGCTCTTGCAGATAGCGCGGTTGGGCATCAGAGGACTGCGGGTCGCCCCGTGGCGCCGGAGCTGGTGACCTCGCTCCATTGACGGGTGTGTGGACGTCGTCGCCATCCTCGTCCTTGATGAGGGTGGCGTCAATGGTAGCCACGCGCGGTGGTAAGTCGCAGATGAAGCACTCAAGCCTGCGGCCGGCGCTACTGTCGCTCGAATCAGAGCCGAGCAGGTAATCGCTGGCGTGAAAGAAACCGTAGAAGGATTCCTTATGCCCCAGACCTTCGAAGTCCAGGGGCTCGCAGGGATCGACGCTCCCGCGGGCTGGAGTCAGCGTTGGATGTCGCCTCCGAGCTCGTAAGGAGGTCCGAGACGGACCGAAGATGATGTGACACGAGCCCGATGCGTGTCCCCTCCGCGGGGTCAGCACGGAAACCCGCAGCCACCGCCTCCGAGTAAGATGTGGCGGCATTCCGCAAGCCATATGGTAGCGCCCTCGGGGCGGGCACCGAGATGAGCTCGGGAGAGAGCGGTTGCCCTCCCGCAAGCCGTGCCGTCATGTTGGCGAATGCGAAGTAGAGGTTGTGGAGAGACCCTTGAGCCGGCTGGGGACCCATCAAGGTATCGAGCTAGCGCTCGAACTCAGGGTAGTCGGCTCGTGGAACGGCTGTCCTCTAAGTGGTTTGCTCCCCAGAGGGAGACAGGCCAAGGTGGGCCATGGACGCCGAGATGGCGTCTACGGCTTCCTCGGAGGATGCCGTTGGGCGAAGGAGGACCAGGTTGGCCCCTTGCCCGTGGCACTGGAAGTCCAAACTACCAAAACGAACAATGGAGCCTGGAGCGAAATCGACGTGGCGAGATGCCATCCGAAACTCGAAAATACGTGTGGCACGCAAAGTTCCCCTACCTAGCGCACCAACTGTCAGTGTCTAAAATGGCGGGGTCTAGATAGCCAACGAGTAAATTTCTAAGCGTGTCGGAGATCGGATGGTTGTGCTCGGAGGACACAAGGTTTATATTGGTTCAGGCACGAACGCCCTACGTCCAGTTTGCTGCTGTTGACACCGTTTTTCAGCATGTGTCAAATGAGCTAAGACTTGCATTGATCGGTATCTGTTTTCCATCGGCGTCGGGAGGTCGTTAGCCAATGTTACCGATGAGGGTAGATGCTGCGAAGAGGTTAAGTTTGTTGCCGATGGAAGCTGGGTGTTTCTTGCCGATAAGGGTATTGGCGATAAGGATGTTGCCGATGGGAGTTGAATGACTCTTGCCGATAAGAATTAATTGGTGAAGACATGGTATCAGAGGTACAAGGTTGCCAATCGGGAAGTATTGCCGATGCCGATGGACATGGAGTGCCGATGGGCATAGGGTAATGTGATGATTGACGTCAGCAGAAGATTGCTGGTGGCGAAAGAAGGAAGTCGCGGATTGAAGGAATCTACCGTTGGAAAGTTTTCATCGAGGGAAAGACATAAGGAAACTGGTGATTTTATACCAGTATTGTTATAGTAGTTTGAGTCCGACTCTTGCACGAGTCGTTTGTTTCCTTTAAAATAGGGGTGTCTGTTTAGGAAAATAATATTGTTATTTGGGTCCGACTCCTACGCGGGTCAGTTATTTCCTTAAAATAGAGTTTTGTTTAGGAAAGGTACGAGTCATGTCTTTGTACAACTCTCCATGCGGGAGTATAAATATGTGCCCAAGGTCTATGTGTAAGAATCAATCTATCAAAAAAACAAATCTATTACTCATATTTACCTTTACTGCAATTTACCCTTTATTGCAATAGTCTTAGTTTATCTATGAGTTCTTCAAGCTTCGATGGGCTGCATCACATTGATCTCCGTCCAAACCCTTGCAAGTTCCACGTGGGAGTAATCTGAGCTTTGACATCCGGGTGCATCGCTGTTGTCTCGTTCAGCTCTGCTCTAGTTATCCTGATCAAGTCTGAGTCCTGACATCTGGGCGTATCGCCGTTGTCTTGTTCAGATTTTGTTCTAGTTATCGTCCTTGTCGATTAACTGGTCAAATCGACTGGCACACCTTTTGGATATCGAATTCGGGTAATAGCCCGAGGTGTTCGCAGATCCTGACGCTTTTTGTGTCAACACCTCTTTTGGCACGCCCAGTGGGACCATTGCACATCTGTCATGGGTGATAACTCCGACGTTAACCAAATGAATGTCATTGAAGTTTCCGAGGCCGATCTAAAAGATGATCAAAGGCTGGCTATGGAGCGGGCTATGGAGGAGTATAAACAATTATATCTGAAGTCCTTCAGCCTAAGCAGGAGCGGCGAAGCAATCCAGAAGCAAGATCCGTCATTGCCATGACAGGTCACGTATGATGCCAATCCTGGTAAGTTGCAAGAGATGGTTAATTCTGCTCTAAATCAAGCATTAATTAGCCACTCCAGTGTGCTGTCCAATACTGTGTACAATGTTGTTATGCAATCGTTCAAAGAAGGACATGCACCTCAATATGTTGGTCCAACGTATCACCAACCTAGATCGGCATCTATAAACCCATCGGCAGCCCCAATGGTGTCTTCCACTCCCATGGATCCGTCTACCGATGTGGCTACACCGCCAAGACCAAGTCCTGAAAGCGTGATCAAGCTTAGTGCAGATCCGATGGCGTCGGCAATGTCAGGACCTGCTATCCAGAGTCATCCAGCGCCTGCCAACTGGTGGGGTTACGGTATGCCTTCAAATCCATCCGCTAGTTCTAATCTGGTGTAGGAAGATAGCTCAGCTTGGAAGGGCTCCATGGCATCGGCAATGCAATCACAGCCAGTGGCCCCTATGATGCATTACTCTACGTCCTCTCCAACTGTACAAGTGCCATCAGAAGATTTCCAAATGATTCCTAAAATACCTCTGATGCCACCATCGTATGCTCTGTGCCGAGGCAACACAGTATAGCAACTGGAAGTCAACCTGTGGTTGTAAATCCTCAAGCCGGAGTACTAGCACATCAAGGTAACCAATTTGTTGATTACTCTAAGGCGCAGGAGCAGCAGGTGCCAGTTAGCTATCAGCCATCGGTAAGTCACATGCTGATGATTTATAATCCTGGATGGACTAGTCAGTCGTCGGTTCAACAGCCTGGCGTATTAATGTATCAGTATGGAGGTCCAGCAAACACTCAGAGTGGACCATCGGTACAGCAACCGATGAGTATGATGACTCAACCTAATCCAGTGAGTGTGCAAAATTATCCATCGGTAAGTCAGCCGATGCATAACGTCCAGATGACTGGTGCTGCGTCCGTGACAACTAATCCACATCTTCTACCAAGACCTGAAGGGGCGCATCACCGGCTCCACCAGTCAACAACCAGCCAATGAGTCAGCAAGAGCAGGATGCATACTGGACCGATAAGATTGCGGAAGTGATGAAAGAACAATTCGGCATTAAACCCAAGGTTAATACATATTCTTATCGGACACCATATCCTCCCGCGTATGACTTAATTCCTCTCCCAAATCGGTACAAGGTGCCTGATTTTACCAAGTTCTCTGGCCAAGACGACACGTCAACAATGGAGCACATCAATTGCTTCATTATCCAGTGTGGAGAAGCTGCCAACAGAGAGGAACTGAGGGTGAGATTGTTCTCATCATCATTGTCTGGATCGGCATTCACATGGTTTATATCATTACCTCCAAACTCTGTGATTACTTGGGCCGATCTGGAAAAACAATTTCTCAAATACTTCTTCGTTGGCATACATGAGAAGAAGATTACCGATTTGGTTAAGCTAAGGCAACGAAATGATGAATCGGTGGAAAACTTTGTTCAAAGGCTGCGAGACATAAAAAACAAGTGTTACAGCCTGGTACTTGATGATCGGCAACTGGTAGATTTGGCTTTCCAGGGACTACTGCCGCACATCAAAGATAAGTATGTGTCTCAAGAATTTGAAAGCCTAAGTCATCTAGTGCAAAGGATTGCCGATCAAGATGTCAAGACCATTGAACCCAGGAAGACTTGGAATAAGAAGGTGACCTTCATTGGGCAAGAAGAGGATTCTGGGTCAGATGAAGAGCTAAGCATCGGTGTTGCCGAATGGGTGAAGCATAAGAAATCTGTGTCTTGTCCATTTGGCCAGAAAGAGGCTGAAAGGTTCACCTTTGACATCACCAAGGCCGATAGGATGTTTGACTTGTTACTTCAAGAAGGGGGAATCAAGTTGGCGCCTAACCAAGTAATTCCATCGGCCGAAGAGCTCAGGAAGATCAGGTACTGCAAGTGGCACAATGCAACTTCGCACAGTACCAATGACTGCAAGGTATTCAGGAAGCAATTGCAGTCAGAGATTGAATCCGGACGCATCAAATTTGAAAATTCTAAAGTCTAGAAACCGATGAAGATTGATCAGCACCCGTTTCCAAATAATATGGTGGAGACTAGTGGAAAAACTAAAGTGTTGACATCGGAAGCTGCTAGGAAGAATGCATCGGTAGATCCTAACCATCAAGTAACTGAGCATGATGAAAGGAGGTTTGCCGATGATAGAAAGGGCAAGAAAGTTGCCGATGCAAGTAACAGTGCCAAGAGGGCTCCTGGTGTTATAATCACGCATAAGCAGCCAAGGCAAGAGTATCGGCAATTGCAGAAAGAACGATATCGGCAGGAAGAAGAAGAGCACCAAGATTGGCTTCAACATAAGGACCACTGGAAGTGTCCCTTCTTCGTTCACTGTTGGGAAGAAGGTATCAAACTACCCACTGCCGATAATTGTCCTAAATGCAATGGGTACTACCCTACCGATCGGTCAAAAAAGAAGCCTCGCTTTGACGATCGGATATCCAGGTATGTTAGGCCGCTCAGAGAGAAGAAATCGGCACATGACAGACTGGGGGCAAGCTCAGCGCACATAATAGGCTTGGCAGGCGTGTTGATCAAGAGGAGCTGAAGGAGATGGTCAATGCAAGAGTACCCGATGAAGAAATATTCTCTAGAGATCCGAACATCAGGAGTGGTGCCAATGCAAACAATGAGAGGCAGCACCAACCTGTCTGGAAAACCAAGCTTCCTCAGTGGTGCCCTAAGGGTCTAACAAAAACTCAGAAAAGGAGAATTCAGCACGAACGCCGAAATGACTTGTATGACAATGAAGATCCTTCAAGGGAAAAGCGGTGGAGGCCAAAGCGCAAGGATAGGGATCCATCGGTAGAAATTAATATGGTCGTCATATTGTCGATGGAGTTCATGGCACCTGTCCGCGATGATGAAGAGACTGCTGAAATGATGCAATTGGTCTTGGATCTGATGGCAGCTGTCTTTGAGAAACCTGCCGATGATGAAAGGCAGCACCTGAGGGCCCTGTTTGTTAAGGGCAAAGTGGATGGACAGTCTGTGACAAAGATGTTGGTGGATGGGGGGGCCTCAATCAACATAATGTCGTACGTCATGTTCAGGAAGCTTAGGAAAGGCAACCAAGACTTAGTCAAAACGGACATGAAGCTCAAAGACTTCGAAGGCAATATATCGCCAGCTATGGGAGCCGTATGTGTTGAGTTAACCATCGGCAGTAAAACTTTGCCGACAACATTTTTTGTAATCAGTGGCAAAGGCACCTACAACTTGCTCCTAGGAAGGGATTGGATCCACGCTAATTGTTGTATTCCCTCCACCATGCATCAAAGCCTTGTGCAGTGGGTCGGAGACAAGATTGAAGTCGTCCGAAGTGAGACCCCATCGATCGTTGCGTCGGCAGAATCGGAAACTTATGAGCAAACCAGGTGCATATCCGGTGAAGCTTGGGACACAGAGTTCCTCAAAGTTGCCGATTACCGCATCACACCGATCCAAGCAGTCGGTCCTGAAGAAGAGTTTTAATGGATCGGTTCGCTAATCATGGAAAACTAGGGCAGGGCTTCACTTCTGCCAATGATTTACTCGAGATAGACATCGGCGATGGTAGTAAACATAGGCCTACTTTTATTAGTGCTAAGTTAGATTCCCAATGTAAATAGCAGTTAACCGATTTATTAAAGGAATACAAAGATTGTTTTGCTTGGGATTATACAGAGATGCCTGGTTTAGACCGATCGATAGTCGAACATCGGTTACCTATTAAGTCTGGTTTCCAACCACATCGACAATCTGCGCGCCGATGCAATCCTACCATTCTACCTAACATTAAGGCTGAGATTACAAAGTTAATCGAAGCTGGATTCATTCGGCAATGCCGATATGCCGAATGGATTTCTAATGTGGTTCCTGTGTATAAGAAAAATGGAAAACTTCGTGTTTGTATTGATTTCAGGAATCTCAACATGGCCACGCCGATGGATGGTTACCCGATGCCCGTTGCCAATCTGCTGATTGATGCTGCTGCTGGACATCAAATCATTAGCTTCATGGATGGTAATGCTGGATATAATCAGATATTCATGGCTGAAGAAGACATATCCAAAACTGCCTTCATATGTCCAGACCACGTCGGTTTGTTCGAGTGGGTCGTAATGACTTTTGGCTTGAAGAACGCCGATGCTACTTATCAAAGGGCAATGAATTTCATCTTTCATAAGTACATCGGCGCGATAGTCGAAATCTACATTGATGATGTGGTGGTTAAATCCGGAAGTTTTGAAAAGCATCTTGCTGATTTGCAAAAAATCCTGGAGTGCACAAGGGAGCATGGGTTGAAGATGAATCCTAACAAGTGTGCATTTGGTGTATCGGCAGGTCAATTTATGGGTTTTATGGTGCATCAGAGAGGCATTGAGATCGGCAGAAAATCTATTGATGCAATTAATAAAGTGGTTGCCCCTACAAACAAGACTGAGCTGCAATCCTTGATCGGCAAGATTAACTTCATTAGAAGATTTATATCCAACTTATCTGGTAAGATTAAATCTTTTAGTTCATTGTTAAAGCTGAAAGCCGATCAAGAGTTTACGTGGAAAGATGAACAACAGTTAGCCTTGGAGGAGATCAAGAAATATTTGGTAAACCCTCCAGTCTTGGTTCCACCTCAACACGGGAAGCCTTTCAGGTTGTATTTGTCTGCCGATGACGGTGTTATTGAATCAGTCTTAATTCAAGAATTTGAAGGGAAAGAACGTGTAATATACTATTTGAGCAGAAGGTTAGTGGATGCTGAAACCAGGTATTCGGCCATAGAGAAATTGTGTTTATGTTTATATTTCTCTTGCATAAAATTGAGGCATTATTTATTGTCGGCTGAATGCACTGTTATCTGCAAAGATGACGTGGTTAAGTATATGCTGTCGATGCTGATATTAAGCGGGAGAATCGGCAAATGAATTTTGACACTTTCAGAATTTGATTTAAGGTATGAATCGGCTAAGGCAGTTAAAGGCCAAGTAATGGCTGATTTCGTTACTCAACATTGCAATATGGTAAGCTCTGTGGAGATTGGTCCTTGGACTTTGTTCTTTGATGGATCTACATACAAAGAAGGAGCAGGCATCAGTGTTCTCTTAATTTCACCCCGAGGACGGAAGTATGAGATTTCGTTGCCGATTGTTGCTACATCATCAAACAATCAGGCTGAATATCAAGCTTTGATTAAAGGATTGGAGTTACTCAGGGAAGTACGTGCTGATGCTGTTGAGATTTTTGGCGACTCTATGTTGGTGATCAATCAATTGACTGGAGTATATGAATGTAGAAGTGAAGTGTTGATTGCACACCATGAGAGGTGTTTACGATTATTGAAGGAATTCAAAGAGTACCGCCTTGAGCATATTCCTAGGTTGCATAACGAAGAGGCCAATTGGTTAGCACAGAATGCTTCAGGATATCAGCCGATTCAAGAAGTCATGAAATCTGTAATGGTTGCTGATGACTGGAAAAAGGAAATTGCCGATTACTTAAGAGATCCATCTAAGAAGGTTGAAAGGCGTCTAAGGTTCCAAGCCACCAAGTATGTGCTCCTTGACAATGAATTGTATTATCGGACAATTGATGGAGTCTTGCTCAGATGCCTTAGTAAAGAGGAATCAAAAGAATTGATGGGCGAGATCCATGAGGGCATGTGTGGAGCACATCAATCGGCATTCAAAATGAAGTGGATGATTAGGCGGAATGGATATTATTGGTCGACAATTCTTGAAGATTGCTTCAACTATTTTAAAGGGTGCCAAGATTGTCAGAAGTTTGGTAATGTCCAGAGGACACCTGCATCGGCAATGAATCCTATAATCAAGCCTTGGATGTTTAGAGGATGGGCTATTG
Source organism: Microstegium vimineum (assembly GCA_022036555.1). Taxonomy (NCBI): domain Eukaryota; kingdom Viridiplantae; phylum Streptophyta; class Magnoliopsida; order Poales; family Poaceae; genus Microstegium; species Microstegium vimineum. Next base: position 37,725,855 of record CM039127.1, read on the forward strand.
ATCTCATTGGCCAAATTTATCCGCCATCAAGTAAGGGGCATAAGTTTATGCTCGTTGCTACCGATTACTTTACAAAATGGGTTGAGGCGATTCCTTTGAAGAAAGTAACATCGGCAAACATGATAGATTTTGTAAAAGAACATATTGTTTACCGATTCGGTATTCCTCAAACTATTACTACCGATCAGGGAACCATGTTCACATCGGGAGAGTTTGATGAATTTGCTGCTAGTATGGGGTTCAAGGTATTGAATTCTTCTCCTTATTATGCTTAAGCTAACGGTCAAGCTGAAGCAACTAATAAAGGAGTCATTAAGCTTATCAAACGCAAAATTGAAGAGAACCCTAGAAGGTGGCATGTAGTGTTAAATGAAGCCCTATGGTCGTATCGGATGACTTGTCATGGTGCAACTAAAGTTTCGCTGTATCAGTTGGTCTATGGACACGATGCTGTCCTGCCTTGGGAAGTTAAAACTGGTTCGAGGCGTTTATCTTTTCAGGATCAATTGACAGCCGATGAATATGATACTCTTATGAAAGATGAGTTGGAAGACTTAGCGGGTCATCGGTTGAGGGCTCTGATCAGCATTGAAGAAAATAAGAAAAGGGTTGCCAGATGGTATGACAAGAAGGTAAAGGTGAAGCAATTTACCGATGGTGATCTGGTATGGAAGTTAATTTTACCGATTGGGACTAAGAGTTCTAAGTTTGGAAAATGGTCTCCTAATTGGCAACGTTTATATTTTAGAAACTCTCGAAGGGGTTGCATTCTCTAGAGCAATCAACGGTAAATACTTGAAGAAATATTACCCTAGTATTTAGGTAGACGCATAGAGTGCTCGTTTGAATGCCGATGAAAGAGAAAGTTATAAAACATCGGCAGAAGCGTACTGACATTATATTACAGAGCAAAATCAAGTGTTACTATTACATTTGCCGATATGATGAATTGTAGTAAATTACAACAAGGATTGGATAGCTGATATCGCATGTAGGCGAATTTGCTCTATTTCTTCCATCTCCTTGGCATCATCATCGGCAGACCCTTCGATCGGCTTGATTTTCTTCTTCAGCACGATAGCTTGTCGAGCGTTCGCGTCTCTTTCTTGTCGCAAAGTCTTGATGGTATCGGGCAGTTGAGCTTTCTTTTGGCTGGCTATAGTCAGGGCTTCGTCAACCCTTTTTAGTTCAGTCAGCAGCTCTTCCTTCCTTGTCGATAGCTGAACGATCTCCTGCTCAAGATCGGCGCCAAAAGCTTCTACTTGGCCGATGTCTTTGTGCTTCTCATCGGCAACTTGTTTGAACTTAAGCATCTCTTCTTCGAGCTTCGATCAGGCAGTCCTATCGGCTATGCAACAAGAGAGTCTTTGATATTGGAGTTGCTTGCTCTCGAGGAAAGCCGCCTGGAAGAGTATTTCTTCTGTATCGGCAGATAAATGACCTTGGATGTCCTTGAAAGCTGTCTTTGCTGCAGTTGAATCTTGGACGAGAAGAGATGTGTCTTGTTGCAGCAAAGAGAGCAGTGTTTCAAGCTTGAATTTGACATCTGCCGATAAAGCTGGAGCAGAGCTTTCTTCGTCTTCGTCTTCATCAGGAAGATTGACGACGAAGGAGAATAAGCTATCTGCTGGAGCAGAGACTTCTTGGTTTTCGTCTTCGTCAGGGAGGTTGACGCCGAAAGAGAACAAGCTGTCGGGAGAGTCTTGGGCCTGAAAAGGAGAAAATTAGAGTTTGCCGATCATAAGTTTATACTGCAAGTCTAGATAATCGGCTTACCGTCTTGAAGCGGATTTCTTGCCTGGGGCTTGGGAAGTCGGCTGGTACGGCCTCATCCTGGAGATCGGCAGCGGTTGCCGATGAACTTAACTCTGTGAGAGGAGTGGTTGGTGCTGGTGGCGCTGTTGCTGGTGCTGCTTCTGCTGTGGTGGCTGGTCCCTGTGGTGGTGACGTCATTCTCTGATCGGGGATTTCGGCTGGTGAAGATGCCGATGCCGATGTTGCCTCCGCTGTCGCAGCGGGCGGTGTTACCTCCTGGTCGGAGACGTCGTCCAGTGGATAATTAGGGATAGGAGCTGATGATGGCTCTGCTGTTGGTGCATCGGTAGCTGGAGTGGCTCGCCTCAGGCGTTTCTTCTTTGATGCAGCAGTGGGAGAACCAGCCCGTTTTGGTTGAGAAGCCTGGGGGGCATCGGCAGCAGGAGTTGGAGAGGCTTGTACGTTTGCAGCAGATGCCGATGACCTCGCTGCCTAAAAATGTTTGGTACAAGTTACATGGAACAAATATTGCCGATAAGCAGTTCATGATCGGTATAAATGAAAGCGAAACTTACTGCGAAAGCTCGCGCCGAAATGGCAGCGGCAGCCGATGGAGTAGCAGTGGTCGTTGCAGGCGTCGACCTTGGCTTCGGGGTGACCTTAGGGACCCTCTGAGGAGTGAAGGCAGCCAGTGTAGGAGCATTATTGCCGATGATTGATACTGGGCTCATCACTCGAAGACGGAAGGGCTTGCCACTCCTGCTTATTTTGGGGATTGGGTCATCAACCTGTTAGGCGAAAGAAGGTCAGATACCGATGATAGAAGTAAATAATAAGAAATGCATTGGAATAAAAACTTACCGCATCATCGGGAATGACGTAGTCGGCGTCAATCAAATGCCGATAATGGTGCGATGATTTGGCAAACAGTTGATTTCTCCATTCTTGCCACCAAAATTTGTATTCTTCCATGATAAAAGATGTTGGTGCCCAGGAGGATAGATCAATGTCTGATGTATCGGCATCGGGAGGTAGATTGACGATCTTATTCCAGTCCATGGCGCTGTGGATGATTTGTCTTGGTTTTACAACCTTGGCATAGCAGAGCTTGATCGGTAGTTGGCCGAATGCTAGTTGTCTTGCCGCTACCGATGGGTAATAGAATTCGAAGGATGGAGGAGCGTTCTTCCCAGTTCTGAAAATGTTAACTGGAATAGCTCGGGGAACAATGCTGGCCTTCACGATCACTTCATTCTGAGGCACGTTCCCATCGGTGAGGTTGAATAGCAAGGGGAATCGGTTATCCTCGTCGATGTAAGGCCACCAAAGCCGTTCTGCAGCAGGGATTCGGTTGTAGAACTTTTGGAAGAATCTGCCGAACTGGTCTGCATCTGCATCAGTCCTTGGCAGCACTATGATGGCTTCCCTGAAGTTAAGTGGGGGACGAGTTGCCGATTCATCATCACCAAATACATAGTTTTCCAATATTCCCTCGGAAATTGCTGAGTGAATAGGTCAAATTGGAGTACCTTATACGTGTGTGCATTCAACCACATATTTACAAACCACCAAGGACCCCCAAGGTTACCAATGGACTCACCCAACAGAAGTTTCTTGGACACTTGGTGTAGAAGACGGTATACCGATCCAAGGAGATATCGACCGAGAGGGTGTTTTGTTCCATCGGCTAGGAGTTCTGCTACCGGGAGGTACATTGTGGTAGGTCCGACAGTTTTGCCACAAAAGATAAATTTTTCTAGCCACATGTTCAAGAAGGTGGCATGCTCCCTCTGACCTACCGATCCAGTCTTCTGGTATTCCTGGATGTAACCAGTCCAGCCGCCGATGTTGCGTGTATTCACTTTATACTCGGCCTTCCTGTTGAACAGTGCAGGGGTATCGGCAGAGGAAACATCTAGACCGGTAAGCATATGCACATCGGCAAGGGTGGGGGTGGCAGGTCCATGTATGAATAAGAAAGCATTCATTGTATCAGACCAGAGGTAAGAGGCTACCATCATCATGTTCTCATTCTTTTCCATATCGGCAATGGAGAGCCTGATGCATTGGTCTAGGTTACGCTTTGACCAGTAAGCTTGTTGTGTTCTGATTACTCTAAGGTACCAGTTCTTCCATCCCTTGGTGGGTCTAGGCCATGAACGGAAGGCGTCTTTCCATAATCCTAGGCTGAAGCACTCGGATTTGAATGGGATGCGGTTGGTCTCGGCATTAATCAGATTGGTGGGATCAGGGTGTCCCATTGGGCCTAAGCAGTTGAAACTGGATTGCTCGATTGGGATTACTACTTTCTTGTACAATTCCTAGGTTTCGGAAAAATCAAGGAAAGAAAGGGGAAAAAAGGATTATAAAGTAATACGGAAAAGGAGCTTGCAGAAGATGAGGTAAGGAGAGAACAGATTTACCCTTGGGATGTCGAAGTGGATCGTCATTGGTGCTATTCGAGTTCTGCTGGAGGAGGATGTCGCCGCTTGAGTTCACGGAATTTTTCTTCGGGGTCGCCGCTGGAGTCGCCACTGAGGTTGAAGACGAGGGCAGGTGAAAGTGAAAGTGGGCTCAGGGTAAAGAACAAATTGGATGATGACAATTTTTATAAGCCTAGTCAGGGGTATTTTGGAATTTGCTTCGCACTAAGCAGGAATGTGGAAGGGTATGCAATAGGTATGTGCGGCAATCGAGGAGATATGATTGGATCTATAACTGTTCATGCTGCAGTCGTAGAATTTTGTTAATAAATTGCAGTTTTGCGCACGGTGATCGAGGAAGTCGTGCGGTCATCTTGGAGGGAACAGTTATAGTAGAGAAAATTTCGGCGTGTAAAATATTCTACACTCCGAAATTGGGGGCATGTGTTGACACCGTTTTTCGGCATGTGTCAAATGAGCTAAGACTTGCATTGATCGGTAGCTGTTTTCCATCGGCGTCGGGAGGTCGTTAGCCAATGTTACTGATGAGGGTAGATGCTGCGAAGAGGTTAAGTTTGTTGTCGATGGAAGCTGGGCGTTTCTTGCCGATAAGGGTATTGCCGATAAGGATGTTGCCGATGGGAGTTGAATGACTCTTGTCGATAAGAATTAATTGGTGAAGACAAGGTATCAGAGGTACAAGGTTGCCAATCGGGAAGTATTGCCGATGCCGATGGACATGGAGTGCCGATGGGCACAGGGTAATGTGATGATTGACGTCAGCAGAAGATTGCTGGTGGCGAAAGAAGGAAGTCGCGGATTGAAGGAATCTGCCGATGGAAAGTTTTCATCGAGGGAAAGACATAAGGAAACTGGTGATTTTATACCAGTATTTTTATAGTAGTTTGAGTCCGACTCTTGCACGAGTCGTTTGTTTCCTTTAAAATAGGGGTGTCTGTTTAGGAAAATAATATTGTTATTTAGGTCTGACTCCTACGCGGGTCAGTTATTTCCTTAAAATAGAGTTTTGTTTAGGAAAGGTACGAGTCGTGTCCTTGTACAACTCTCCATACGGGAGTATAAATATGTGCCCAAGGGCTGCGTGTCAGAATCAATCTATCAAAAAAACAAATCTATTACTCTTATTTACCTTTACTGCAATTTACCCTTTATTGCATTAGTCTTAGTTTATCTACGAGTTCTTCAAGCTTCGACGGGCTACATCACATTGATCTCCGTCCAAACCCTTGCAAGTTCCGCGTGGGAGTAATCTGAGCTTTGACATCCGGGCGCATCGCTGTTGTCTCGTTCAGCTCTGCTCTAGTTATCCTGATGAAGTCTGAGTCCTGACATCCGGGTGTATCGCCGTTGTCTTGTTCAGATTTTGTTCTAGTTATCGTCCTTGTCGATTAACTGGTCAAACCGACTGGCACACCTTTTGGATATCGAATTTGGGTAATAGCCCAAGGTGTTCGCAGATCCTGACGCTTTTTGTGTCAACAGCTGCGGAGTCATGTTACTGAGCGTGGAGGTGCTCGTAGAGGGGAGCTACAAGCAATGGTGAGAGAGGGCAGCTGGCTCCCAGCTCTCGTGCGTATGAGGTTCTTGGTTCTGGTGAGAGCTCGCGCGAATGCGAGTGTGTGTGTTAGAGTGTCGAGAGAGAGAGATTGAGGGTCCATTCTCCCCCTTTATACGTAGGGAGAGATGGCAGAGTACAATCAGATAGGGAGAGAGAACATGGGTCCGGCTTGGGCTGTCATCTTGGAAGCGCTTTTGGAGTTTCTGTTCGCCTTCCTTCCCGGAGAAGAGTACACCTGTAGATGCGCCGCTCGGGTCCTGTTCGTCCTTGATGAAGCTGTAGCCATGCGCCTTGCAATCGAGAACGTCACTATTCCTCGATTAGGGCATGGGCGGGGGTTGGCAGCACAGGGACAGGCACCCCCGCGTTCCATCGTACAGGGCTGAGGACGCCCTGATTTCTGCTCAATTGTCCGCCGAAGGTATGGCGTGGGCGTGGTGAGCGTCAATCGGCGGTTAGGCAGCACAGTAACTCGTACCGTGGGGCGTATATAGGGTTAGGCATGGCGGTTCACACCTTCAAACCCCACCCCTAAGGACGGGCGGTACTGTGGACCTTTTGACTATCGGCCAGGGCGCCATGGGCCGGTCATGGTGGTGGTGCCTTCAGGAGAGGATGATGTCATCGGGTGATGTCACGTAGCTTGGACGAGGCGGAAGAGCCCCTGAGGGTAAATGACGTCGTCACCCTAGCTCGGACGAGGCGGAAGAGCCTCCGAGGGTAGACGGCGCCACGGATGATGTCAGCCGAGCTCGGACGAGGTGGAAGATCCTCCGAGGGTGATTTTGTTTTCGCGAAGTGCGGTGTTAGGGCACCCTATTCTCAGGTATCCGACAGGCGGCGGAAGCGACTTGGATCTAGCGTGGTCGTCCTCTCTGGCCATGGATCTAGCCGAGACGACCTCCCCGGCGGTGGATCCGGCGAGGAGGAGACCCCGACAGTGGATCCGGCGAGGAGACCCCGGCGGTGGAATGGGCTTGCTGGCGGCTGAAAATGACTATTGTAGTAGTGACCACACCGTTGCAGTTTACATCCTTGATCCAGTTTTGATTTTGAGTGGCAACAATAATGATTTTTTTCCTTTTAATTTTTTTGAAGAGGGTCAGCGCAGTGTCTTATTTTAATCTTTTTCCTTGGCTCTAGGCCCGATACAAGAAGGCGCTTTTCTTTCCATCCCCAATTGTAATATTTGTGGAATTTTTTTCCTGCTCTGGGTAGTATGGGCGATATGCCGTGTTACACCTGCCTTCTTCCTTGATCCTCCTCTCTCGTAATCTCCTCGATCCTAATCCTTCATACATCTTCCGGATCGGGATCGGCTTCGGATCCCCTTTCGATTGAATCCACTTTCTCGAGGTCTCCTGCTGTGTTCCACTGCCTCCCATCTCTGGAAACATCTGCATCTGGTTTTGGCTTCTTCGTATTCTCAGTTGATTCCAGGCTGCTGCCACACCTTTCAAGATCTCCCCCGACGTGGAGTCACCTCGGTGGGCGTTCTTCGCCCTGCGGACGACACCTACCCCGGAGCCCGTAACCCTTCGTGCCATACGCCGTCGACTCTGCCCCCTCCTCGACGTCCAGCGGTTGCTGAAGAATCATGGCCCTATTGGTTTCGGTGATTAACGACAAGTTGAGGATTATTATGGCTAGCGTGTGTTTTGCACTGGGATTTCAAAGAAGACATGATGAAGACCCTAGAATGATAGGTCTAGGTGCCATAAGGAGATGAAGGGCACTTAGAAGTAGATAGGGCTTTATTTGATCTTTGACCGTACTATCAAGGGGGGTCTAGATGAGTAGATTGACTTAGGAGAGCTCCATGACTTAGGTGTGGTGTACACTTGACTTCCTTAGCTCTAAGCAAGCCTATGGTGACCGTAAGATAGCCTAGAACAACTTCCGTATTCATCGCGACGAAATTTGAAGTGGAGAGGGCTCAGTTCTGGGCGATGGACGCTCCAGACAGAGGCGTCGGACGCTGTCCGTCGCGCCAGACAAAGGCGTTGGACGCTGGGGTGTTTACTCCAGTGCGTCCGTCGGCCTCACAGAGAGCCCTATTTTGGCTGAGCAAATTTGAGTCTGTCGGCTTGGCGTCAGACGCATAGAAAGCGTCCGTCGGCCTTACAGAGAGGCTGTTTTCAGCCTAGCCTCAACCAGAGCATCGGACGCTGGGGTAGAGCGTCCGTCGCTGAGAAAAGGTGGCAGAAGTAGCCGTTGGGCAGGGCGACAGAGCGTCCATCGCCTAGGCGATGGAGCGTCCGTCGCCAACTTAAATTGTGCAGTTACTTAAGCCCGAGGCAGTTTTTAAAGGGGGCTATTTATAGCCCACCCCTTGCCTTCCCACCTTGCCTTTGCTCATTTGAGTTGCTGATTTCTTTGAGAAGGTTGGGAAGAGAGCAAGAGCCCTAGAGATAGAGAGGGTGATTTGCGAATCCATCCATCTTTCTGTCCTCTAGTTCATCCAAGAGTTCAAGTGTGCATCCACTCTAGTTGTGAAGCTTGAGTGAGTCAAGTGAAGATCAAGGATTGTTACTCTTGGTGATCGACATCACCTAGACGGTCCGGTGGTGCTTGGGAGGAAGGTGATCACCGGAGGATTGTCGACGGCCCTTCTCCATCAACTTGTGATCGGTTGTGGGCGGTTCACCGAGCCGGAGTGGCGAAGAACCAGCCCGTAGAGAGCACTCATCCCTTGCGGGGGATTGAGCGGGAGCAATACCTTGCGAGGTGCTCCAATGAGGATAAGGGGGAGTGTTGACTCCTTGATACCTCGGCAAAACGTCGTCGTGTCAAAAATCTCTTTCCCTAGCTCTTTCATACCGCATTACATTCCGCATTTGTTCTTCAATTCATACTAGAATTGTGTAGGGTGTTTTCTCTTTCCTTGGCTTGCTACCGCTTTCATAGTCGAAGGCACACAAATCGTTAGGCACGGGGTGATTGGCACTTGATAGGATTTCATATTTGCTTTAGAAATTTGAAATAAGCCCAATTCACCCCCCTCTTGGGCATCTTGATCCTTTCAATTGGTATCGGAACCTTGTTGCTCTAAATTAGGCTTCACCGCCTAGAGCAAGATGTCCCATTGGGATGGACCGCCACCCATGTTTGATGGGGATGATTTTCCTTATTGGAAAGTGCGGATGGAGGCCTACCTTGAGGCCGTGGATATCGGTGTCCACAAAGCCGCTACCATAGGTGGCACCATGTTCGCCGAGGATCCCTTCTTTGAGAAGAACAATGCCAAGGTGAAAGCCCAAGTTTGGTTTTGGTTAATTGATGAAACCTATGGACTAACCCTTGTGCTAAGTGTTTGATCTAGCTAAGGTAATCCACCTTGACACATGAAGCTAGAAGGATGACAATGGTGCATTGATCAAGTGCTTCATGAACTAAGGAAAAGAAGAAAGAGAAAAACAAAAATGGGCTCAAGGCAAAGGTATATCATAGGGCCATTTTTGGTTTAGTGATCAAGACACTATAGAGAGTGTGATCACATTTAGGATAGATAGCCATACTATCAATAAGGGAAAACTCGTTTCGATTGCGGTTATCATGTGCCAATAGGTTTGCATTGCATGCATATATAAAATGAACCTAAGTGACATGAAAATAGAATTAAATCCAAGATAATTCAATGTGAAGGCTAACACAGAGTACAAGTATATGGATCACAAGGTGTTAGCACTTGAAGACTTGGAGAAGAAGAAGCAACTCATTTGGACAAAGAGAAGCGGTCCAGACGCAGGGTCTGGACGCAAGGGATGCTCGGTCCGGACTAACGCATATGCGTCCGGTGGCATACCCTAGCCCTCGGCTTCTCTGGACAGGAGGTCCAGACGATGTCTCCGGATGCTAGTCTAGAGAGCTGGAGCTTTCTAGTCGTCTCTACAGGTTGATCTGGACGCAGGTTGATGGTCCGGACACCAGAGTCAGGACGATGTCCGGGCAAGAATTAGCTCTCTGGGAGCTCTCTGCTGGACTCCGGACCCAAGGCGATGATGGTCCAGACCCCGACTATTCACAGCGTCCGGAGGCGACAACTCAGCACCAATGAAGGCGCCAAATCGAAGAATTCAAATGGAGGAGGGTCCGGACGCAAGCATGATGGTCCGGACCCCCTATGAAGACTGCGTCCGGACTGGCGCAGACAGTGGAGAAAAGAGGAGAAAACGGCTAGTCTTTTGGTGAAGGCTATTTATATGTTTTGGCCGGCTCCTAGGGCACTCTCTTGCACCTCCCATTCATTCTCACTCTTTGTGCTTGCTTGAGAAGGCCCTCCACTCTTCTCTCTTTGCTTTGCTTGCTAATTCATGAGAGTTTGAGTGAACCAAGTGCTTTGGTCTTTGCATTGCATCTTAGTGGCACTTGGTCATCGTCATCGCCGTGGGATTTCTTGTTATTCTTGGTGTTTGCCAACACCTAGATGGCTTGGCGATTGTGGAGAAGCTTCGGCATGTGTTGGTGATTGTTCGTGGCCGGCTTCATCGATTGTGAGAGGGCTTGTACCCACCTCGATGGAGCGTCAAAGGGTAACTCTAGTGGATTGCTCATGTCATTGGGTTACTCTCATTTGGGTGGATTCTTGTGGCGCCTAGGTAGTGGTCTAGAATTGTGATTGCCTATTAGCCACCGAATCACCATTTGAGTAGTCGACACAACGGGGACTAGCTTGGTGGCAACCAAGTGAACCTCGGGAGAAAATCTTTGTGTCATCTATTGTCTCCTGGCTACTCTTGGTGTTCATATTGTGATTGGTTCTTATATTGGTATTCTTCCATCACAAGGCATCGGTATAACAATCACCCTCTCCCTAGCTTTTACATTCCTTCATATCTTTTTAGTTAGCTTGCTAGTTAGTTTCTCTTGTTAGTTGTTCTTGCTAGCTTGAGCTAAGTGCCATAGGTTTTTGCTATTGTGTGATAGGCACTTAGTTAACTAGAATTGCTTGGATAGGTGGCTTTGCATCCCTAAGTGGAGCTAGAGCAAAAGCTTCGCTTAAGTGTTATTCTAATCTTTTCTCTAGTGATTTATAGAATTTTTATTAGGCTATTCACCCCCCTCTAGCCATCTAGGACCTTTCAAGTGGTATCGGAGCTGTGGTCACCGCTATTATCAAGGCTTAACAACCTTCGGTGTTAGTGATGGCTCAAGTATAATTCAACCATGTTGGAAGCAAACCACCAATGTTTGATGGCACATCATTTGATTATTGGAAGAGGAAGATGAAGATGCATCTAGGCTCAATACATGAGAAGTTGTGGAGTGTGACCGAACATGACTTTTTCATTCTTGATGAAGCCGCTCCCACACCTAGAGAGCAAGAGAACCGACAATGCAACACCATGGCACTCAATGTGATGTACAATGGCATTGACTCCAAGGTGTTTGAGCAAATCAAAGATCTTGAGAAGGCAAGTGAAGTGTGGAAAAGACTTGAGGATACATATGAGGGCACCACAACCGTGAAGAATGTCAAGTTGTACATGCTCAAGGACAAGCTATCTCACTTCAAGATGAAGGATGATGAGTCTATCCCGGAGATGTTCCATAGGCTCCAAGTGATCATCAATGATCTCAAGAGCTTGGGTGAGAAGGTCAAGGATGAGGACTTCTCAAACCGGTTTCTTGGTTGTTTGCCCAATAAATACAAAACCTTGAGGCAAATAATTAGGAGAGATGGTTTGGACAAGATCATTGCCAATGAAGTGCTTGGAGAAATCATGACCGAAGAGCAATACAATGAGGAAAGTGAAGAAGAAGAGGTCAAGGAAGAAAAGAAGGAAAAGAAGAGCTTAGCATTCAAGAAATCATCATCCAAGAACAAGGGCAAAGCAAAGAAGCAAGAATCAAGTGATGATGAAGAGGCTAGTGACATTGATGATGAGATGATGGCCCTCTTTGTGCGCAAGTTTGGCAAGTTCATGAAGAAGAAGGTCTTTGGTTCTAGAAAGAGAAGAGAAAACTTCAAGAGCAAGGAATATGTGAGAAAATGTTAAAAGTGCAAGAGCACCGATCACATGATTGCGGATTGCCCCAACCATGATGATGAGCAAGCATGACAAGAAGGAGAAGAAGCTATCATTCACCAAGAAGAAGAAGGGTGAATCCTATATGGTGACTTGGGATAGTGATGATTCTTCCGATGATGACTCTAGTGATGATGAGAAGAATAAGTCCAAGAAGAAGGCATTGGCTAGCATTGCTATCAATAACAAGCCATCCATCTTCAACACTCCATCATGCTTCATGGCTAAGCCATCTAAGGTACAATCTCATGATGATAGTGATAGTGATGATGATAGTAGTGATGATGAGGAGGAGTACTCCAAGGAGGAGCTAGTAGACATGATGAAGCAAACTTATGCTTGCTTTGAGACAAAGAGGAAGGAGTGCAAAGAATTGAACAAGAAGCTTAAGGCTCTTGAACAATCCTTTTATGAGCTCAATGGCTCTCATGAGAGGCTAATGGAAGCCCATGAGAAGCTTGAGAGGACTCACTATAAGCTTGAAAAGGCTCACTCCTCCCTCCTTGAACAAAACAAGGATAAGGTTGTTGCATCATGTGATATTGGAGTCACTTTTGATATTCTTGATGAATCATTTTCACTCTTATCATTGTCATCCCAACCGAAACACAATGTAGCACATCCACATGCACATCCACTAGTGAGAGCTCAAAGGTTGATGCTACACTAGTGAGAGAAAATGAAAAATTGAAACATGATGTTAATGAACTCACTCATGCTTTGGGTAAGGCATATGGTAGAGAAGCCCGCTTGCTAAAGTGCTTGGGTAGCCAAAGATTCTCCCTTTGCAAAGAGGGATTGGGCTATACCCCCAAGAAGGGCAAGTCGGCCTTTGTGACTCCTAAGTCTAGCTTTGTGAGAAGCAATGGTCGGTATTGCAATAGTTGCAAGCAAGTGGGGCATGTTGACCAATATTGCAAACTTAACATGAGCCAAACCAAGTTTGCTAAATCCACCTCCATGCATTTTGATTCATGTTATATGCTTACCAAAGGGAGAGATGGTGTAATGGCTAAGTATGTTGGCACACCCATTGTTGGCCCAAAGAAGAAGGCAATTTGGGTTCCAAAATCCTTGGTCACTAACTTTGGAGGACCCAAACAAATGTGGGTACCTAAGAAGAACTAATTTGTTTTGTAGGTAAATTACAAAGCCGGAGGAAGGCATTGGGTGCTTGATAGTGGGTGCACTCAACACATGACCGGGGATTCTAGAATGTTCAAATCAATCAACTCCAACACCAATGATGGCATTGATAGTATTACTTTCGGTGATAATGGCAAGGGCAAGGTCAAGGATCTTGGTAAGATTGAAATATCCAATGACTTGAGCATATCCAATGTCTTGCTAGTTGAGGGCTTGAACTTCAATTTGCTATCCGTGGCTCAATTATGTGATCTTGGATTCAAATGCATATTTGGAGTAGATGATGTAGAAATCATTAGTGTAGATGGTTCAAACTTGATCTTCAAAGGCTTTAGATATGAGAACCTCTACCTAGTTGATTTCAATGCTAGTGAAGCTCAATTGTCAACTAAATCAAGTATGGGATGGTTATGGCATAGAAGGCTTGGTCATGTTGGGATGAAGAAATTGAATAGATTAATCAAGCATGACTTAGTAAGAGGCTTGAAAGATGTTGTGTTTGAGAAGGACAGACTTTGTAGCTCCTGTCAAGCCGGCAAACAAGTTGGTAACACCCATCCAAAGAAGAGCATGATGAACACTAGTAGAGCATTTGAGTTGTTGCACATGGACTTATTTGGACCAACAACATACACAAGCATTGGAGGCAACAAGTATGGATTTGTGATTGTTGATGGTCTCACAAGATAAACTTGGGTATTCTTTCTCAATGACAAGAGTGACACTTTTGCTACATTCAAGTCATTTGTCAAGAGATGTCACAATGAGTTTGAAACTACCATCAAGAAAGTGAGAAGTGACAATGGAAGTGAATTCAAGAATACAAGAGTTGAAGAGCTATGTGATGAGCTTGGAATCAAGCATCAATTTTTGGCCGAATACACTTCACAATCAAATGGTCTTGTTGAGAGGAAGAATAGAACATTGATTGATATGGCAAGATCTATGCTTAGTGAATACAATGTGAGTGTTGACACTTCTTAGCGTCGTACCAAAAATAGAGATAAATCCCTATCCCCGGTAACGGCGCCAGAAATGCTTATGGGTATTTCTTATGACTATTGGATAAATCCGCAAGCGCACAGATTATACCGCTGTAGCACTTCACCTAGGAGTTTTCCAAGGTATCGTAATTTATTTTATCCCAAGGGAAAGCTGAGCTAGAAATGATAATTAGAGAGAGATCCTAGAAAGTACCTTAACTGAGTACCAACTAGTATAGGGGGGTAAATGATAAATGTGATAGGAAGGGGTTGATGAATGAAAGAGCCTAGGTAACTGATACTTAGAACGGATTAGCTAGGTGGGAGGACAACGAGAGAGTACAAGGGACTCCTAAGCAATTCACTCTACTTCAATATACTTAGCTAATTAACTAGTCCTAAACACTATAGTTTGCCTCCTCAATACAAGTATGCTAGGCGAGGGGATAGATCAGTAGGAGGACAAAACTCCTATCGGACCGCGCCCTCTTCTTATGGGGGCCTTACCTTTTAAGAACTTGCCTATAAACACGTGGATGAATACAACGACTAGACAAGGCTATCACCTCTTGCTAGCTACCACAAACAATCCGTGCAGCAAGCGATAACCAAGGATAAGTTAATGTATAAGCACCACGCTTACACACAACTTAATACTTTGACTATGATGACTAATCAAAGCACCCTATGACAGGAAATGATCGCATACAGGAAAGGTCACAAGGATCACAGACTATAAATGTAAAGGCTATTAAAGAGCAAAAGCATATAACAATACTATATCTAGTATAGTAATGCTCAAAGTAAATACTAAGTAAAGTAAAGGGAACAGATAATATATTAATAAAGATAAAGTCTTACAAAGAAGGAAAGATACAAGAGCTATACCAGACTTCCCAGAAGACAACTCCGGAATCCCGAGCAAGCCCGACTCAACTCTAACTCCCACTCTAGACTAACTACTAGAACAATTCTAAGGAATAGAGCTTGTAGGCTTCTTCACCATATCTAGAGAGGGGGTATGGCCCTCTATTTATAGTGCGGGTTGGAGTAGGGGCTACTCCAGCGCCACGTCAGCGATCCAGGGCCTTCCATCCTCCACCGTTGGATCCAACCGACATAGAAACCGACCAAGGCATGGATGGTGGTGATCCAACACGTGGGGGGAGGAGTATGGCGATTGGGGGGAGCCAACCGACCTAGGGGGTGGATTGGCCGATCCCCCCTATGGCCAGGCCCTCTCTTGCCTCCTTGGATGAAGTCCCACTGGTCAGGGACTGAGTGGGTCCTGGTGGGCCCAGGTGTGGATCGGCCGACCCCCCTCTTGGGGGTCTGGCCCACCTCTGTTGTCCTGATGTTGGCCCCACTTGTCATTGATATTAATTGCTGGTTCTGAGGTGGTTGTCACGTTTATCTCCTTGGTGTGGGTCCATGGATCCATGTGCTTTGCTTGTGAGCCATTGAGAGAAAGCATAGAGTGATCCAAGGGTTGGAAATCACTCTGAGATGCTTCTCTTGGATCATGGCCAGGAGGGGAGCCAAGTGGGCCCATAGGGTGGTCGGCCGACCCCCTATGTGGGTCCCACTGGCTCTCACTTGCTTCATTTGTTCATTCGTGCACTCAAACACTCATGGACATGTGGAACTGGTTATTTGATAAAATATTCTCATGATGTGTTTGTTTGATCCTTGATCCAGAGGTTGGTGGCAACATTTTAGATATGTAAAAGATAGTCATAACTTGTGCCAACAAGATCCCCCAAGCTTAACCTTTGCTCGTCCCGAGCAAATATTCAAACTTAGCTCGATGGATCAGGAGTTGCTACTATGCTTTATATTTCAAGAGTACTAAGGTTACAACAATATACTTCTCTTTTGAATGGAAAAATTAGCAAATAAGACTCACCCATATTACATTAGTCCTTCATGGGGCTTATAGCTTTATCCCTTGTCTTGAGAGGTTGAGAGATAGAACAACTTGACTTGAGCACTAGTTTTCTCATTCTTTCACAAGTTTCATATCGGAGGTTTCGTAAGGTTATGTAAAAAGAAAACTTAGTGTTCCTCGAATGGTACTCTCAAATAGCTCATAAGGTGTATGATTCCTTACCAAGGCACATATCAAAGTTTTGCATTCTTCCATCCTATCTCTAAAGCTTATGTGGAGCTATATGTAGGGATCAAAGATGTAGCAAACTTACCTTGCATATATTGTAAAGTCAAATTCCAGATCTAAGGAGAGAAGTGTCATACTCTTAGATCAAGATGTGCAAGTGTGTGGAAACATGGCAAATGATCAATACTCCTTTAAATGATCTCTCTTTCCTATCTTATGAATTTGAGACATAGCTATCTTTATTTATTTTTCTGTGAGCTTTTGAAGATGCTCGTCATTTCATTTTTCAAAAAAAAATTCATGAGCTTTGATGTGCTAAAAAAATGTCATAATTTTGCATAGTCTATGTCTCATATGCTAGTAACAACTACAGAGAGATTTTCTACTATAGCATGGAGTATGAACTATGTGGAAATGTAAGGCATGTTTTTGTGTACTTCTAGTGTAGAAGCAGCAAGTATATATGGCGTGTATGTGTTCTTGATCTTGGGAGCATAATAAATCTCTCAACAAGGGTCACAAAACTTGACCAAACTCAACACAAAGCAAGTAGCTTATGTAGAAAGCTTATATCATTAAAGATCATGTATGGCTTTGGTAGGAATTTTCACCATTGAGGAACAAAAAGTGTTTTTATCATTTTAATAAATAAAACTCCGATAATCATTCTTGCTTAGAACAATATTATAGCAGCTCTTATCTTGTCATATCATGTCTCACAACAACTTAGACTTAGTTATAACATTTGCAACCCACAAAAGTTTCAGGTTCATGATGAATTCTTTTAAACCAAGTAATCCATACTTAGAGAAATATCAAGTTGTAAACTAGTACTAGGGAGACATTTAGCAGAGCAACTATTCATCATTTCCATAGGAGATATAGATTTTTCATAAAGCATTTTGAGAATGGAGTAGAGAAAAAGTCTTTTTATTATTTTTATCATATGCAGATTTTTTTAGATGCAAAGCAAAGATAAGAAAAGTAGTACATAAATATAAATGCTGAAATTAAAAACTTACCTTAGTGGAGGAGGGAACCTCCCCCAATCTTGTTCTTTGCTTAGTGGTGCAGCGGCTGTGGATGGAATTGCCGCCACATGTCCCAATGCCAATGTTGTTCTGCTTGCATAGCTTGGATATCTTCGGAAGTTTGCTGGACGATGCATGTCGTCTCATCGTGTTCAACACGCAGCTCACCTAAGGTGTTGGTGAGGTGATCGAATTCTTGCCGTAGTCCACGATGCTCCCTTTCTCGTGTGGACGAGAAGGATGCTCGAGCTTGTTATGGACGTGCGGATCGAGGAGGCATGCCACTCGAGGTGTACATGGGATCGGAAGATGCATCGTCTTCCTCCTCGTCAATAGTTTCTCGGGAGGAACCACCTTGCTCAAGATGAACAAAGTATAGCCCCTCCTGAGCTCTCCTGTCTGCACCTACAAAACCTCTTTGTCCAATGCCTTGATCTAGATTAAGGGTTAGCTTACAGGTCCTATACAATTGAAGTTGCCTATTTGGAAGAGGCACCTCAATTGTATGGCCACTGTAAATCATTTTAAGATTACCATTGGTATCTCTTTTTAGCATTTGAGCAATTGTAAGATACTCTTCCGAAATTATTGCTCTAGTTGAAGAGATGTATGCAAAGGGGTAATTGCCATTTAACAAACCCATAGATTCCGCAAGACGAATAATTAAAGATGTGAATTGAATAGATCCATTACTCTCAATTGAACTTTGCCAAAATTCTACTAAGTATATCATAGGAGAGATATGTATTTTGTTAACCATGGCATAGAGCAATTTTAATTCCATGTCACTTATGAAGCTAGCATCACTTCTAGGAAACAAAGTTAATTTCATCCAAAGATGCATAAAGCGAAGGGTTGGATTGTGAATTTCCTCAGGCTTAGGATTCGAGCAATCATTAAGAGCAGAGATAGAGGACCAAAATTTTCTCTTGTTGAACTTACGCATGGCAAGGTTTAAATCTATCAAGCATGAATTTTCAAAACCAAGAGCAACACTTAGCTGACCCCAAGTTAAACTTTGATTTTGATTAAACATGTGAAAGGTAAATCCAACATTAGAAACTTGGAGAGAGCATAAGAATTCTAAAGAGAGCAACTCAACTCCTAGTTCATCTGCTTGCCAAAAGCCAAACCAACCAAGAGCTGAAAAGATAGTATTAAACTCGGTTGTCATACCTGCGTTGGAGAGAAGACTTGGATCCAATATCCATGTGTGCTCAAAAGATCGATCCCGGAGAGAGAGATACCTTTGGTACTCTAGTTGATTGAACTCGAGACCGCTTTGCTGATCATAGGTCCTCATCGGGGAACCATGAATGTCCCGATATGGGGTACCTCTATCGGCACCTCTTCTTGCCGCGGGTGTTCTTCGGTTTGTAGGCCCTCCCAATTGTATCGGGCAGAACCTCCCCCTCTTCTTCCATGAGAGCTATCCTTGGATGGGTGGGAGCGATTAGACGAGCTCCCACCTATGGCTTGCTTCATCTTCTTAAATGCGGATGTCAATGGGTTCTTCGTCTTTGGAGAGGAAGAAGAACACAAGGGCAAGACTAGGGAGAGTATCACTACTTCTTTTGAAAGGTGAGAGCAAGGCAAGGAGAGGCTTGAGATAGAACTGAATTCTGGTTGAGGTGTGAGGGAATGAGCTCTCCTTGCATGGGGTTTTATAGGGGAGAGGAGATGGCACCAAGGGGGTGCCATGGGGTGGTCGGCCGACCACCCATGGGCATGCCCCTTGGGTGCCATGATCACAAGCCTTAGTGGCTTTCCTTCACAAAGCAAAAGAGAGGGAGGAGGTGACCATAGGGTGGTCGGCCGACCACCCCATGGTGGGGAATCCCCTCATGATTTTTCTAGTGCTTGGTGAAAGGTGAAAGATGCTATGTGATGTGATCAAAGGCTGAGTTAAAGTGGTCAAGATTCTCCTTTTTAAACAAAGAGTAGTGGGGAACAAAGGTATGTCATGCTTTGCTCAAAGGTGATTGATGTGTTTTCTTTTGCAAAGCATGACAAAGTGAAAGTGGAAGGTGTCATGATTCCCCACTTTAGACAAGGAGTAGTGGGAGACAAAGATGTGACATGCTTTAACCAAAAGTGATTGATGTAAAGCATGACAAAGCAAAAGAGATGTCTCCTAAGGATAAATCTAATTTTTGAAAGAAACACTACTCATATCATGAGATTCTTGGACAAAGGATGGTAGGGGATAAAGAGGGATGATCAAGTGGATCATAGGGTGGTCGTAGTCCTCCATTTTTTTTCTTTTTCTTTTATAAAGGTTCCTACATACTCCTTAATCAAGTAAGCCAAGATGGGGTATATAGGGTGGTCGGCCGACCACCCTATTGGCCCTACCTTTTGTCAAATTTTAATGCTAATCTAATTCTCAAATTTTATTTAAACTAACTTTGTTATTTCTAATTTTTAAGTATGAAAGTAAAGGTTTTAACTAAATGAAAGAAGGAAAATAAAATGTAACTACTGATTTACCTTTCGGCGAAGGCTCCTTGATTTTAAGTCCTCGGAGTAGGACTCTCCTGCTGGTTTATTCTTCGGGTGCACCTGATGGCTCCGGACATGGAGACCGCGGGGTGCACCTCTCTTGCTTTCCACACCTGCCTTGGATTGCCAGGTCCATCCTCCTCGAGTTCGATGATCTTGGCCTCTGGGTATTGCTTCTTTGGGCGCGGAGCTTGAACTTTTCTTCTTGGTGGTTGTGCTTTAACCTATTTGTTAAGCTTATAACCATTGAAAGCACATTTTACCTTATGGCTTGGGAACTGGAAGTGGATCTGGCCTGATTCAACATAAATGACCGCGTTGGTGGTGTTGAGGAAGGGCCGTCCCAAGATGACGGGGATCTCCACATTAGCTCCCATGTCGAGGATGATGAAGTCGGTGGGGATGTACTCATCTTGGATGTTTACCAAGATATCTCTCGCGAGTCCCTCGGGAAACCGTATGTTCTGGTCGGCCATCTGCAGGCGAACACATGTGGGGACCAAAGGTCCTCCTAAGAGATTGTCATATGTTACCTTTGACATGATGTTGACACCCAATCCGAGATCGCAGAAGGCGGTGTGGAATGTCTGCTGTCCGATTGAGCACTTGATCGTCGGGTGGCCTGGATCTTCCTTCTTCATTATGAAGGGAGGATCGAGAAGATAGCCCCAATTGGAGCGAAGTGGAGGCTTAACGAACTTTGTTGTAACCAAGTTAACATGCTCAATGGAGTCCTCTAGTTTCCCAGGGATCTTACCCTATTCTAAAGATGGCATAGCTGCTGCTAGCTGAGCTAATTGGGTTTCTAACATTTTATTAAAGCTCAATTGATTCTTCATAGCAGTTGTAAAGCTATCCATTTTCTCACCAAGAGTTTCAAGAACTTTATCAGTGGCAATCATTTTCTTATTTATACCATCATTAATCTTAGATTGCCCAAGAACAAGATCTCTTAATGAAGGCTGGTTATTGTAAAAATTGTAATTATTGTAATTACTATTACCTTCATTACCTTGGTAGAAGGGGCGCGAATTCCAGCTTACTTGTTGTTGGGGTCGATATCCGTTGTTGTTGTTGTTATTGCTGATGAAGTTCACGTCCTCCTTCGGTGTCTCGGGGCAACTGTTAGCCGAGTGATCATTTCCTCCGCACACCTCACACCATGGATCAGCTTCAATAGCTTATGCAGCGGCGACGGGGTAGATAGCCTCTCGTTCCTTCTTCGAACTCTCATCTATCTTCTTCATTAAGAGGTCCATCTTCTACCGGACCACGCCCTCTTCTTATGGGGGCCTTACCTTTTAAGAACTTGCCTATAAACATGTGGTAGAATACAACGACTAGACAAGGTTGTCACCTCTTGCCAGCTACCACAAACAATCCGTGCAGCAAGCGATAACCAAGGATAAGTTAATGTATAAGAACCACGCTTACACACAACTTAATACTTTGACTACGATCACTAATCAAAGCACCCTATGACAGGAAATGATCGCATACAGGAAAGGTCACAAGGATCACAGACTATAAATGTAAAGGCTATTAAAGAGTAAAAGCATATAACAATACTATATCTAGTATAGTAATGCTCAAAGTAAATACTAAGTAAAGTAAAGGGAAAGGATAATATATTACTAAAGATAAAGTCTTACAAAGAAGGAAAGATACAAGATCTATACCAGACTTCCTAGAAGACAACTCCGGAATCCCGAGCAAGCTCTACTCAACTCTAACTCCCACTCTAGACTAACTACTAGAACAATTCTAAGGAATAGAGCTTGTAGGCTTCTTCACCATGTCTAGAGACGGGGGTATGACCCTCTATTTATAGTGCGGGTTGGAGTAGTGGCTACTCCAGCGCCACGTCAGCGATCCAGGGCCTTCCATCCTCCACCGTTGGATCCAACTGACTTAGAAACCGACCAAGGCATGGATGGTGGTGATCCAACACGTGGGGGGAGGAGTATGGCGATTGGGGGGAGCCAACCGACCTAGGGGGTGGATTGGCCGATCCCCCCCTATGGCCAGTGGGCCCTCTCTTGCCTCCTTGGATGAAGTCCCACTGGTCAGGGACTGAGTGGGTCCTGGTGGGCCCAGGTGTGGCTCGGCCGACGCCCCTCTTGGGGGTCTGCCCACCTCTATTGTCCTGAGGTTGGCCCCACTTGTCATTGATATTAATTGCTGGTTCTGAGGTGGTTGTCACGTTTATCTCCTTGGTGTGGGCCCATGGATCCATGTGCTTTGCTTGTGAGCCGTTGAGAGAAAGCATAGAGTGATCCAAGGGTTGGAAATCACTCTGAGATGCTTCTCTTGGATCATGGCCGAGAGGGGAGCCAAGTGGGCCCATAGGGTGGTCGGACGACCCCCTATGTGGGTCCCATTGGTTCTCACTTGCTTCATTTGCTCATTCCTGCACTCAAACACTCATGGACATGTGGAACTAGTTATTTGATAAAATATTCTCATGATATATTTGTTTTATCTTTGATCCAGAGGTTGGTGGCAACATTTTAGATATGTAAAAGATAGTCATAACTTGTGCCAACAGTGAGTCATACCTTTTGGGCCGAAGCTATCAACACCGCTTGCTACTCTAGCAACCGGTTGCATTGTCATCCATTGATGGAGAAGACACCATATGAGTTATTGAATGGAAGAAAGCCCAACATTGCATACTTTAGAGTGTTTGGTTGCAAATGCTATATCTTGAAGAAAGGCACAAGACTTGGAAAGTTTGACAAGAAATGTGATGAAGGGTTCCTACTTGGTTACTCAACCACAAGCAAAGCCTATAGAGTGTGGAATTCGGCTAGTGGTGTGCTTGAGGAGGTTCATGATGTTGAATTTGATGAAACCAATGGCTCTCAAGTTGAAAATGAGAATCTAGAAGATGTGAGTGGACCTCAATTGGCCAATGCTATGAAGAACATGGATATTGATGACATTAGGCCAAAGAAAATGATTGACATAGAAGATGACAAAGATCAAGTGCTTAACTCACCCAATGTGCAAGCTAGTGGTTCTCAAGTGAGAGATCAAAAAGTTGCTAGTTCATCTCAACCAAGCTCAAGCAATCATGTTCCTATCCTTCAACCAACCAACATTGCAAGAGACCACCCCATTGATCAAATAGTTGGTGATATTTCAAGTGGTGTGCAAACAAGATCAAGATTGGCATCCTTTTGTGAACACTATTCATTTGTATCATCCATAGAGCCCACAAAGATTGAAGAGGCCTTACAAGATGTTGATTGGGTCAATGAAATGCATGAAGAGCTCAACAATTTCACAAGAAATCAAGTTTGGGAGCTAGTTGAAAGACCCAAGAACTACAATGTGATTGGCACAAGATGGGTATTTAGAAACAAGCAAGATCAAGATGGTATAGTTGTGAGAAAAAAAGAAAGATTGGTAGCTCAAGGTTACACACAAGTTGAAGGTCTTGACTTTGGAGAAACTTATGCACCGGTTGCAAGATTAGAGGCAATAAGAATCCTATTGGCCTATGCATGTGCACACAACATCAAGCTATACCAAATGGATGTGAAGAGTGCTTTCTTGAATGGGTATATCAATGAGCTAGTCTATGTTGAGCAACCTCCCGGTTTTTAAGATGACAAGAAGCCCAACCATGTGTACAAGTTGAGGAAGGCTCTATATGGCTTGAAGCAAGCACCTAGAGCATGGTATGAAAGATTGAGGGACTTCCTTCTATCAAAAGGGTTCATCATGGGGAAGGTTGATACTACTCTCTTCACCAAGAAGCTTGGCAAGGATCTATTTGTGCTCCAAATCTATGTGGATGACATCATATTTGGTTCAACCAATCAAGAATTTTGTGAAGAATTTGGCAAGATGATGGAAAATGAGTTTGAAATGTCAATGATTGGTGAACTTAGCTACTTCCTTGGTCTTCAAATCAAGCAATTGAAGAATGGCACCTTTGTGAGTCAAGGCAAGTACATCAAGGATATGATGAAGAAGTTTGGCTTAGAAGATTCTAAAGGCATTAGCACTCCAATGGGCACTAATGGACACTTGGATAGTGATGCTAGTGGCAATATGGTGGATCAAAAGTTGTATCGGTCTATGATTGGAAGCCTACTCTATGTGACCGCTTCTAGGCCGGATGTGATGTTTAGTGTATGCATGTGTGCAAGATTCCAAGCCTCTCCAAGAGAAAGTCACTTGAAGGCTACAAAGAGGATATTTAGGTATTTGAAGCATACACAAGATGTTGGATTGTGGTATCCCAAGGGGTCAAACTTTGAGTTACTTGGATATTCGGACTCCGACTATGCGAGATGCAAGATTGATAGAAAGAGCACATCGGGCACATGTCAAATGCTAGGCATGTCACTTGTATCTTGGTCATCAAAGAAACAAAATAGTGTTGCACTCTCTACCGCCAAAGCCAAATACATAAGTGCGGGTAGTTGTTGTGCTCAATTGCTTTGGATGAAGGCAACTTTGAATGACTATGGAATCAAATTCAACCAAGTGCCATTGCTATGTGACAATGAAAGTGCCGTGAAGCTAACCAACAATCATGTCCAACATTCAAGAACCAAGCACATTGATGTGAGGCACCACTTCATAAGGGATCATCAACTCAAGGGTGATATCAAAATCACAAGTGTTGGCACCGATGATCAACTTGCCGACATATTTACTAAGCCATTAGATGAGAAGAGGTTTTGCAAGCTAAGGAATTAATTGAACATTCTTGACTTCTCAAATATATGTTGATGCACCCCCCCCCATATATGACATGCCTCTCCTTCGAGCTATGAAAGGTACAAGTTGATTGACATGTCATTCATCCTTATTAGGACTTGTTAGTGCATCTAGACATCAATTCATTAGGCTCATTCATGGAAACCAAATGATTTGATGCTTATATGGTACCACTATTTCTTCTATGCTTGATATCATCTAGTGGTAGCATATGACATATTTGTGGGCTTGCAATCCTAGTGTTTGATCTAGAATATGAACTTCAAAATGTTTAGCTCAACATGGGCAATATAACCATTCTAGGATGTGTGAACAAGCTTGTCCATGGTTTAAACCGAGTTAAATAGCTTGGGAAAGTACTCTAGATTGAACCACAACTAAAACTTCTCTCCAATAATCAAACCTTCAGGCACATCTTTTATGATAATAGATGACAAAGGGGGAGAAGTAAGTAGACAAAGAAAAAAATATTTTGAAATTTTTTGAAAATGGAAGCACACAAGTAGGGGGAGCAAGCCTATGAATCAAATTGTTGCATATATTTGTGCATTCATAAGTGCTTGCTTGCATATGCATTTATATTCATGACATGCTTGTGTGGTGGTTGCTAGAAACATAATTGACTTGATGCTTGAAGTACTAGCATGTTTAGGTCTTAGCCTAATTCTTCTTGTGAGCTAAAGCTTTTCAAGTGGTATTTCAAGTTTGCTCTCAAGTGGTTTCTAGGCATTCATGGTGCTAAGGATGGTATAATATGGCACTTCGATTGGTATCACACTTCAAAGGTCCATCTCTTATACCTTAGCATCATTTGGTAGCATTCACTCTCCCACAATTTCTATTCATGCATATGTGATCAAAATGAACCAAACTCATATATCACATATGTAGGGGGAGCTAATACTACCAAAGTGAAAATTTTCATTATATACATTCTTTTGTGAAAGGTTGTCATCAATTACCAAAAAGGGGGAGATTGAAAGCCCAAGTTTGGTTTTGGTTAATTGATGAAACCTATGGACTAACCCCTGTTCTAAGTGTTTGATCTAGCTAGGGTAATCCACCTTGACACATGAAGCTAGAAGGATGACAATGGTGCATTGATAAAGTGCTTCATGAACTAAGGAAAAGAAGAAAGAGAAGAACAAAAATGGGCTCAAGGCAAAGGTATATGATAGGGCCATTTTTGGTTTAGTGATCAAGACACTATAGAGAGTGTGATCACATTCAGGATAGATAGCCGTACTATCAAGAAGGGAAAACTCGTTTCGATTACGGTTATCATGTGCCACTAGGTTTGCATTGCATGCATATATAAAATGAACCTAAGTGACATGAAAATAGAATTAAATCCAAGATAATTCAATGTGAAGGCTAACACAGAGTACAAGTATATGGATCACAAGGTGTTAGCACTTGAAGACTTGGAGAAGAAGAAGCAACTCGTTTGGACAAAGAGAAGCAATCCAGACGTAGGGTCCGGACGCAAGGGATGCTCGGTCCGGACTAATGCATATGCGTCCGGTGGCATACCCTAGCCCTCGGCTTCTCTGGATAGGAGGTCTGGACGCAGATCAGAGTCCGGACGCTGTCTCCGGATGCGCGTCCGGAGAGCTTGAGCTCTCTGGTCCTCTCTGCAGGTTGATCCGGACGCAGGTTGATGGTCCGGACACCAGAGTCCGGACGCTGTTCCAGCAAGAATTAGCTCTCGGGGAGCTCTCTGCTGGACTCCGGACCCAAGGCGATGATGGTCCGGACCCCGACTGTTCACGGCGTCCGGAGACGACAACTCAGCACCAGTGAAGGCGCCATATCGAAGAATTCAAATGGAGGAGGGTCCGGACGCAAGCATGATGGTCCGGACCCCCTATGAAGACTGCGTCCGGACTGGCGCAGACAGTGGAGAAAAGAGGAGAAAACGGCTAGTCTTTTGGTGAAGGCTATTTATATGTTTTGGCCGGCTCCTAGGGCACTCTCTTGCACCTCCCATTCATTCTCACTCTTTATGCTTGCTTGAGAAGGCCCTCCACTCATCTCTCTTTGCTTTGCTTGCTAATTCATGAGAGTTTGAGTGAACCAAGTGCTTTGGTCTTTGCATTGCATCTTAGTGGCACTTGGTCATCATCATCGCCATGGGATTTCTTTTTATTCTTGGTGTTTGCCAACACCTAGACGGCTTGGCGATTGTGGAGAAGCTTCGGCACGTGTTGGTGATTGTTCGTGGCCGGCTTCATCGATTGTGAGAGGGCTTGTACCCACCTCGATGGAGCGTCAAAGGGTAACTCTAGTGGATTGCTCGTGTCATTGAGTTACTCTCATTTTGGTGGATTCTTGTGGCGCCCGGGTAGTCGGCTAGGATTGTGATTGCCTATTAGCCACCGAATCACCATTTGAGTAGTCGACACAATGGGGACTAGCTTGGTGGCAACCAAGTGAACCTCAGGAGAAAATCTTTGTGTCATCTATTGTCTCCCGGCTACTCTTGGTGTTCATATTGTGATTGGTTCTTATATTGGTATTCTTCCATCACAAGGCATCGGTATAACAATCACCCTCTCCCTAGCTTTTAGATTCCTTCATATCTTTTTAGTTAGCTTGCTAGTTAGTTTCTCTTGTTAGTTGTTCTTGCTAGCTTGAGCTAAGTATCGTAGGTTTTTGCTATTGTGTGATAGGCACTTAGTTAACTAGAATTGCTTGGATAGGTGGCTTTGCATCCCTAGGTAGAGCTAGAGCAAAAGCTTCGCTTAAGTGTTATTCTAATCTTTGCTCTAGTGATTTGTAGAATTTTTATTAGGCTATTCACCCCCCCCTCTAGCCATCTAGGACCTTTCACAAGGCAAAGAACATTCTTTTCCGTGGCATTGGCAAGGATGTGTTCAACCGTGTGCGGAATTGTAAAACCGCATACGATGTTTGGACAAACATTTGTGCGCTACACAAAGGGACCAAATGTGAGCGTGAGGAACGCTACCATTTGGTCATGGCTAAGTTGAACTCCTTTGCTATGCTTGCTAATGAGAATGCAAATGAAATGTACTCACCTCTCAATATTCTTGTAGAGGAGTTGAATGGACTTGGGCTCACCCAAATGCAACCTGCCGATGTGGTGTGCAAGATTCTTTGTGTCTTGCCAATTGACAAGTATGGCCACATCGTCACCGTTCTTCACCAAGGGGATCTCTCCGCTTCTACACCAACACAAGTGTTGGGCAAGATCAACTCTCATGAGATGTACATGAAGATCGGTGATGGCGGTTCTTCATCCTCCTCCAAGAAGAAAGACAAAGAGAAAGAGGAGAAGAAATACTTGGCCCTCAAAGCTTCCACCAAAGAGAAGTGCAAGATCCAATTGGTGGTTGAGGACTCAAGTGATGAAGATGATGAAGACAACATCGCTCTCATGGTGAAGAAGACCACCAAGATGTTGAAGAGGCTAAACAAGAATGAAGTCAAGTTTGACTCAAAGAAGAAGAAATTCTTCACAAGCTCTTCAAGGAAGCCAATCTCCCAAATGAAGTGCTACAATTGTGGCATTCTTGGTCATCTAGCTTATACATGCACCAAAGAGAAGAAAGACAAGTTCAAGAACAAGAAGTTCAAGAACTACAAGAACAAGAAGGGTGCACAAGATGATTCAAGTGAAGATGACAAGAGGGAAGATAAGCCTTACAAGAAGAACTTCAACTTCCACAAGAAGAAGAAGGATGGCAAGGCTTATATTGTTGGTGATTGGCTCACCGACATTGAGGACTCAAGTGACTCCTCCGATGATGAGAGTGAAGAAGAGAAGGTGGCCGCATTGGTGATTGGTTCTTCTACTCCACCGCCACCTCCTCCTTCATCACTAGGCTTATCCTCTACAAACCTATGCCTCATGGCTAAAGGTGACAAGAAGGTACAAAAAGAGGATGATGGTGATGTTTCCTCTAGTGATGAAAGTGATGATGAAGAAGCACCTTCCTACAATGAACTAATTAAAATTTGCAACAAATACTCGGACATCATAAGGAAGTACAAAGCTAAAAATGACAAACTTCTTGTGATACAAGAAAACTTGCATGCTAAGCTTGATGCCTTGTCTAGTGCTAATGATGTTTTGAAGCTTGAGACTAACACTCTCACATCTAGCACTAGGGAGCTCAAAGCCTCTCTTAAGCAAGCTAATGAGAAACATGATAATCTTGAGAGGTCAACACAAGAGCTCCAAACAAGGTATAACTTGCTAAAAGATGACTACAACCAAGTGAAAATGAACATGGCACACTTGTGGTAGCTAATGAAGTGCTTACACATGATCTTGCTACACATGTTGCTATTAACCCGGTTGTTAAGTGTGATAGTGCTACTTCTTGTGAGGACTTGCTTGATGAAGTTGCTAGTGAGCAAAAAGCTAAGTGCAAGGGTAAGAAGATAGTTGAAGCCGACAAGTATGATGACTATGTGAAGATGAGGGAAGAGTAGTTGAAGCCGACAAGTATGATGACTATGTGAATATGAGGGAAGAGAACTCAAATCTCAAGGAAGAGCTAATCAACCTCAAGGCAAACAAGCCCTTCACTATCAAGTCAGCCAAGGAAGATGACAAGGATGCCTCTACCTTGATCAACACACTTAGAGAAGAAAATGCCAAGCTCAAGAATGAGAAGATCAAGCTAGCAAGTGGTTTGGAGAAGTTCACCAAGGGCCACAACCTCCAAAGTGAGCTCTTGATGAACACCGTGATGAAGAATGACAAGATGGGCATTGGGTTCAAGGAGAACCAAGTAATGAAGGCCAAGGTCAAGATTGAAGCAAAGAATTACTACAAGAACAAGTACAATGACTACAATCAAGACAAGCCAAAGCCCAAGCCTAGAAGATGCTTTGGATGTGGACAAGTTTGTCACCTTGAGTTCCAATGCAAGACACCACCTCCCAAGACCTTGCCCAAGCACACAAGGCCATTTGCTCATGATGCACACTTTGTCATCAATAAGGATTCCAAGGGTAGACCTTTAGTGGTGTTTCTTGGTCCACCCATGAAGAACAAGCCTAAAGTGTTGTGGGTTGCTAAGGAGTTGGTTGAAAAGGCTATGGGTCCCCGCAATGTGTGGGTTCCCAAACAACAAGCTTAACTCCAAGTTGCTTGTGTGTAGGTGAACTACAAGACCGGTGGTAGCCATTGGGTAATTGATAGTGGTTGCACTCAACATATGACCGGCGACCCCCGGATGTTTACCACACTTGATGAGGATTGTGCAAATCAAGACAAGATTACATTTGGGGACAATTCAAAGGGAAAAGTTCAAGGGCTTGGCAAAGTGGCAATCTCCAATGATCAATCAATCTCAAATGTCTTGTTAGTGCAATATTTGAGCTTCAACTTGCTATCGGTTGGTCAACTTTGTGATCTCAGATTCCAATGTCTCTTCACTCCAAATGAGGTAGTTGTGACCAAGATTGAAGATTCATCATTGATATTCAAGGGGTTTCGGCACAACAATCTCTATCTAGTGGACTTCACCTCAAATGAAGCTAACTTGCAAACATGTCTATTCTCCAAGAGTTCTTTGGGTTGGCTATGGCATAGAATATTAACACATGTGGGCATGTCAACCTTGAAGAAGCTTGTCAAGAAGGAATTGGTTAGGGGGGTTAAGGATGTGGTGTTTGAGAAGGACAAACTTTGTAGTGCATGTCAAGCCGGCAAGAAAGTGGCAAACACTCATCCAACCAAAGCTTTCATGTCAACCTCAAGAGTTCTAGAGCTACTCCACATGGATCTATTTGGACCTACCACTTATGCTAGCCTTGGAGGCAATCTCTTTTGCTTGGTGGTAGTTGATGACTACTCTAGGTACACTTGGGTATTCTTTCTTCAAGACAAGGGAGAGACAACAAAAGTTTTCAAGAAGTTTGCAACTAGAGCACAAAATGAATTTGATGTGAAGATCAAGAAAATTAGAAGTGACAATGGGACCGAGTTTGTGAACACCAAGATTGAAGACTATTGTGATGAAGTTGGCATCAAGCATGAAGTGTCCGCCACATATACTCCACAACAAAATGGTGTAGTTGAGAGGAAGAACCAGACTCTAATCACTCTTGCTAGATCCACGCTTGATGAGTACAACACCCCCGAGAAGTTTTGGGCCGAAGCAATCAACACCGCATGCTATGCGACCAACCGGCTATTTGTCCAAAGGCTTCTCAAGAAGACCCCTATGAGCTTGTGAATGGGAAGAAACCGGATATTTCATTCTTCCGGGTGTTTGGATGCAAAGTCTACATCTACAAGAAGCGTCAACGCTTGGGGAAGTTTCAAAGGCGTTGTGACATTGGTTTCCTTGTTGGTTATTCACTTAAATCCAAGGCATACCGTGTATTTAACAAAGCCACCGGCTTAGTTGAAGAAACGTATGACTTGGAGTTTGATGAAACTAATGGCTCTCAAGGAACGCTTGAGAATCTTGATGATGTAGGTGATGAACCTTTGAGGGAGGCTATGAAGAATATGCCCGTTGGTTCTATCAACCCACAAGAGATGGAAGAAGGAGAAGATGGTGTAAATCAAGAACCTTCTCCACCCCGCACACCTCAAGTTGATGAAGAACAAGTGAGGGAAGCAAATGAAGATTCTTTCATCCCTCAAGATCAAGCTGAGGCGGAAACTCAAAATGTTGAAGCACCACATCCCCCTCCTCAAGAAACTATGAGAAGATCCACACCTATACTTCAAGCTCATCCACAAGAACTCATCATAGGGAGTCCATCAAGGGGGTAACAACTCGATCTAGACTTGCTTCTTATGTTGAGCATCACTCCTTTGTTTCCTTTGTTGAGCCTACTAGTGTGGAGGAAGCACTTGCAGATCCGGATTGGGTGAATGCCATGCATGAAGAGTTGAACAACTTCACCCGGAACGAAGTGTGGACACTAATGGAGAAGCCCAAAGGGGCAAGAATCATTGGCACCAAGTGGGTGTTTTGGAACAAGCAAGATGATCAAGGCGTGGTTGTAAGGAACAAGGCAAGATTGGTGGCAAAGGGGTTCTCCCAAGTTGAAGGCTTGGATTTTGGGGAGACCTTTGCACCGGTTGCAAGACTAGAAGCCATTCGTATCCTTTTGGCGTATGCTTCACATCACAAAATGAAACTCTTTCAAATGGATGTGAAGAGCGCCTTCTTAAATGGTTTCATTAATGAACTTGTCTTTGTCTCACAACCTCCCGGGTTTGAAGACCCAAATTGTCCCAATCATGTGTATAGGTTGTCCAAGGCACTCTATGGATTAAAGCAAGCTCTAAGAGCTTGGTATGAGAGGCTAAGGGACTTTCTACTCAAGAAGGGCTTCAAGATCGGGAAAGTGGATACCACACTATTCACCAAGGTGCTAGATGGAGAGATCTTTGTTTGCCAAGTATATGTCGATGACATTATATTTGGGTCAACAAACAAAGATCATTGCAAGGAATTTGGTGCATTGATGTCCAAGGAGTTCGAGATGTCGATGATTGGCGAGCTAACCTTCTTCCTTGGCTTCCAAGTGAAGCAATTTAGGGAGGGCACCTTCATATCTCAAGAGAAGTACACTTATGATGTGCTCAAGAAATTCAAGATGGAGGATTGCAAGCCAATCAAGACCCCAATGCCTACTAATGGACATCTCGATCTCAATGAGGGAGGTAAACCGATTGACCAAACTCTCTATCGTTCTATGATCGGTAGTTTACTTTACCTCACCACATCTAGGCCGGATATCATGACTAGTGTGTGTATGTGTGCTAGGTTTCAAGCAAACCCTAAGGAGTCGCATCTATGTGCGGTTAAAAGAATCCTTAGGTACATAAGGCACACCCCTAGCATTGGCCTTTGGTATCCCAAAGGATCTCCCTTCCATCTTGTGGGCTATTCCGATTCGGATTATGCCGGGTGTAAGGTTGACAGGAAGAGTACCTCCGGAGGGTGCCATATGCTAGGAAGATCACTTGTTTCTTGGTCCTCTAAGAAGCAAAATAGTGTGGCATTGTCTACCGCCGAGGCGGAATACATTGCCGTGGGAGCATGTTGTGCACAAATCTTATACATGACTCAAACACTCCTTGATTACGGTGTTAACCTTAAAAGTGTTCCACTCTTGTGTGATAATGAAAGCGCCGTAAAGCTTGCAAACAACCTGGTTCAACACTCTCGCACCAAGCACATAGATATTCGCCATCAGTTTCTTAGAGATCATGTTGCCAAAACGGATATCACACTAGTTGGAGTTAGAAGTGAAGAGCAATTGGCGGATATCTTTACAAAACCACTCGATGAGTCAACCTTTTGTAGGTTGCAAAACGAGTTAAATGTGCTTGATCACTCTAACTTCACTAAAAGATGATCTTGTGTGAACCAACCTTTCATTCATGTGTAATTTAACATGTTTAATTTGGTAATGCACATAGGCTTGGCTAACGCGGTTAAGATAACCGCCCTCAAAGCGTGTGACAAAGCTTAACCGCGGTTCAAACTTGCAAGCAACCTAGATGTAGGAATACGAGGTTGCTACGCTAGCCGGAAAAACAAACTTTTCGACCTCATAAACCAGGATCTACTGCTAGTTACAGGTTACGGGATTACCACTAGACGCGCAGGTGCAGCGGAAGACGACTTGATGTAGTCGTGCGCGTCGCAGCAGGCAGTGCAGTTGCGTGGTCATCCGTCTCAACGTCCCCTTCGCGCGGTTCGTCCTTGTGCTCCAGATGCAGCACCTCCAAGGAATCCCACACGTGCAGGGAGGAAGCGTTGCGCCTCCGGACTGCTAGGTCCGCGAGGAGCAAAAGGCGCGAGCGTGGGGAGGCGACGGCGGCTGCCAAAAAGGCGTGGATTAATTCGCCCCGCGCCCACCCCTTGCTTATATAGGCGTCCTAACGAGCTCCCACGGTGGAGGCCCATTAGAAACCCTAAACCTAGTCTAATTCGGGTCCAACCCGAATTAGGCTTCCAGCCCCTTAAGCGTGCGACCCTATGGGCTCACGCATACATAGACATGGCCCAAGAACTCTTACTCGACCAATAGTTGATAGCGGCCTCTAGCAAGGCGTGTCAACTCCTATGCATACGCTATGATCATATCAGACGAACCACTATGACCATGTACAAGTTATTCCCTTCGCCACTCGATATATGGTTCAACTCGTGGGTTAACACTTAACCCAAGCATGGCCATGCATTTGTTGATCCAATCACATGAGTGATCCAGTGATATCTCTCTCACGAAGAGAGGGGCAAATTCCATCTTGATTGTCTATGTCTCATAGCATGTTTCCCAACCACCCAAGGACCACCTTTATAACTACCCAATAACGGAGTAGCGTTTGATAGTCTCTAAGTAGATCGTTTCACATCTTGAGTACATACCACAATCTCAGGTCTAAGGACATAACGTACATGACATGAATAGAGACTTTCTCTTGTTGGGTCAGTCCAGCCTACATGTCTCACATGTGCCCACATTATTAGTTTGACATCTCTATGTCTATGACTTGTGAAACATAGCCATCAACTAATACATGTGCTGGTCTAATATTCAAGTGTGCTCTTACAAGAATGCCGACCAGGGACTACTATTAGAATAACCATTCAGGTAATTGAGTTCCACAAACAATTCACATAATTGTCAATCAATACTAGTTGTCTATAATGGATATTCAAAGAACACTTTATTAATCATGGATACAATCGGAATATAATCATCTACATGATTAGCTCTAGGGCATATTCCCAACACTAGATTCAAATTCCGCAATGCATTGCATGTGCATGTGTGTTGTTTGCCATTTCTTTTCGGTTAAGTTTGAGCAACCGTTGTGTTCGTCCTCTTAGGGGGAGCATTCCAAGCTCAAGTCACTTCTATACCCCTCTTGTGGCCATATGATGTCTCCTCGCAAGGTTCCATTCGAATATTTTGAGCTAAAACTAAATCTAAGCCTATGGCAAACTATTTGAAAAGGAGAGTTTGAGAGATGGTTCTCATATCAAGTCCAATCAGGTGTTATTTGGATCTTATTTGGATTGGAACTTGGTTGGGAGAAAGACGCTAAAATCAAATTTGAAAAAATTCTTTGAAAATTGGCGTCAGACGCTGCGTCGGACGCTCGGCGACAAATGCCTCAGCGTCCGTCGTGACCGTCTGTTGAGAAAAGTTGCCTGTTTGAGGGGCGACGGACGCTCTCCAGCGTCCGTCGCAGAGCGTCCAACGCGAGCCATGTGTCGAGGTGCTTTACACCCTCTCTGTAAGCCCGACGGACGATGCCGTCGGACACTGCCCATCGTCCGTCGCACTCCGACGGAGCGTCCGTCGCGGACTTAAAAGGTGTATACAGTTTTAAAAATCTCTTCTCCTCTCTCGGTCGTTTTCAATCCCACTCCGTCCACCGCCACTCCAACCCTAACCGTCACTGTGCCATCTCTCGCCGTAGCGCCACCTCTGCACCAGTGTCGCGCCGCCATCTCCCTCTGTCGTCGTGCTTCTGCTCGGCTCGCCCCCGTCGCAAAGCTCCGTGCCACTTGCAGCTCCCTCCGCCGGTGATCTCCTTAGCCATCTGCCATCTTCTCTCCCTCTCTGCGCGGGCGTTTTCAGCCACGCAAAGGAGGCTTGGCGTCGTCCCAGCAGTTGCTGGAAGGGGCTCCTCTCCCTGCTGCGGATCTCCATCCTTGATTGTGATCACCAGGTGTTCTTTCCCTCATTGCTTTATGTGTTTTCAGTCAAGCTCAACTTAAACTCCTTCCCTCCTTTTTCTAAACCCTGTTTTCTCTACCTCCTTAGGCTGCGGATTGAGTTTGTAATTGACTAAGGCATCTTATCTCTTCTCTTTTGGTCACAGTGACAGAGGTATGGTTCTAGCAGAATCACTCCATTGCCTTATCCCTTTCATGCTTCTAAATAGAATTCACTTTCCCCTAGCTATATGCTTATAATTTATATACTCTATCTATCTATCGAGCAGGGGTCAGAGGCAGTGTCAGTGAACTCGGGGCAAAGCCCGCGGGTAAGGAATGAGGCAAAGCCTCGAAAGTGACAGTCCAGGGCTTTCTGAGCCACTCTTGTCTGTGATTGGGATTGTCAGTGGGCAGTTGCTTGATCAGAGGTACAGTCAGAGGTTTGGACAGTTGTTCTCTTGTCAGTGGCAGTTGGTCTTTCAATGCTATTCTTAGTGCCTAGCAATGACAAGGACGAAGAACGTCGGCCCTATCCACAGTAGTGGTGGTGATCCTCCACCTCCACCGCATCCACCCACTGGTCGGGGCAAGGGCAAAGAACAGCTTGTGCCAAAGAAAAAAAAGAGAAGACTTATGGACCCAGCTTCAGTGGCAATAGTGGCAGCAGCAGAGGCCGCGGAGATAGCAGAGCAGGGTGGACGTCGCGCCGGTTTGAGGATCTCTCCTCGCCGTGGATCGCGTCGTGAGTCCCCCTTGAGTCCAGAGACAGAGTCTGCCGAGGCTACTGAGTCAGGGGAGGTAGAGCAGTCTACAGAGACAGAGCAGGCAGAGGCTGCAGGCCACTCTTCCGTACAGGAGCTCATGGAGAGACGAGTCACTCGTTCGCGTGGCTCCGGCAGGCCCGACAGTCCTCCAGGACCCCGTCTGCAAGATTCGGTGAGGCACCAGGTCAGGAGGCCTTACTGCGAAGCAGATTCAGTCGTTGAGGTTCACTGACTTCCAAACGTGGTTTCCACCTCAGAGGGACCCTCGTGCCAGTCCTCCCTTCTACACCACTCTGCACGAGGACTTCTACCGTGCTTACGTTCAGACCGACGTTCCACTTCGTGCTCACTAGGTCTGTCCTCTTCAGCCGATCATCAATGTTGGTGGTCCAGAGATTGCTCAGCATCTTCAGTATCTATAGGGCCTGGTTGAGTTGATGGGACGAGCTGGCACCTACTAGGAGGACTAGGTTCGTCAGTTCTACGCTTTGCTTTGGATCTCGCCAGACCACGAGTTCATCCACTATGGATTCAGAGGCAGAGACTACAGAGTTACGGCTCAGAGGTTCAGAGATATCTTCCGCTTGGAGGCCTCAGATACGAGGATTCACAGTCTGTGCTACGGCAGCCAGGAGGCACCTCGTCGTCCTCACGATGGGATCATGCCCTCGACAGACTACGTGAGGCCCTGCTTCTTGCAGCCTTTTGGAGAGGGTTCGAGCCGTACTCCATGTGACCTCACACCACTTGCTCGGACTCTCCACGAGACACTGAGGCGCACCATCTTACACAGGGTTGGAGCCCGTGACAAACTCACTCGTCTACAGCTTTGGCTCTTAGCTCATGTGATGAGGAAGGAAAATTTTGATTTGTGGGATATGATTGTCAGCGAGATGGAGGACATCATTGCTGCAGGGTTCCATGGGCACTGGCGGTTGCAGTATGCCCATTGGATTTCTTTCCTGATGATCTCTAGGGCCGGGTCACCCTCACTGCTCACTACTCTTACCCGGTCCGCTACAGAGTTCCCTGTGTACCAGATGAATTAGTTGGTCATGCACGGACACCTCCCACGCCCCAGTCGTGCTTACCGCCCAGACACTAGGCAGACAGGAGTGCCATCGCAGACTGAGGAGCAGACAGACGCCACAGTTGAGCGGATCACTCAGGTAGAGCTAGCAGACCTCGATGCACAGATAGATGCAGCGGCTGTGTTGACACCGCTTTTCGGCATGTGTCAATATGGGCTAAGGCTTGTGTCGATCGGTAAGGAATTGATTGTCGTTATCTATTGGCATCAGGGTGTCACTGGTTAAATTACCGATTAGAGTAAGACTAGAGTACCGATGGTGAGTTTGAGGAATTGCCAGTGGAGGTGAGAAGGCGTTGCCGATAAAGGTAAGAATGTTGCCGATGAAAACAGGAATATGTGACCGATGGAAGTGAGAAGGTGTTGCCGATAAGAGTAAGAATGGTGCCGATAAGGACAGGGATTTGATGCCGATGGAGGCAAGAAGATACTATTGCTGAGGGCAAGAAAATGTTGCTGATAGAGACATGAATGTTGCCGATGAAAGCAGAATAAGGTAGTTGACGTCAGTAGAAAGCTGCCGATGGCTGTGGAAGGAGGTTGCAGATTAGAGGTCTGCCAATGGAAGGTTTCATCGTAAGAGAGATGGATATAGGAACTGGTGATTTCCTGCCAGTATTATTGAAGTTTGAGTCTGACTCTTGCACGAATCATTTATTTCCTTAAACATAAGTATTGTTGTTATGATTGAGTCCGACTCTTGCACGAGTCGTTTATTTCCTTTAAAGTAGGGATTTTTGTTTAGGAAAGTTAGAGTCGTGATTGTTTACAACTCCCTTGGCCGGAGTATAAATATGTACCGTGGGTGGTGTAAGGGATATACATAATCAATCAAAGAGCTTATTATTTTCATCTACTTTTCCAGCAAATCTACTTTTTCGCATTAGTTTTAGTTCATCTACGAGTTCTTACGAAGTTTCGACGGATTATCTTTGTCGGCCTTGCAAGATCCGCATTTGGAGCAAAACAGAGCCTTGACGTCTGGGCGCATCGCTGTCGTCTCATTCATATTTGTTCTAGTTATCATCCTTGTCGATTAATTGGTCAAATCGACTGGCACACTTCAGGTTTTGGGTTTAAAGCCCGACGTGTTCGCAGTTTCAACGGATTTTGTGTCAACAGGCTGATGCCACTTACAGAGAGGATCTAGCTTCAGACAGCTCGGATGAGGACTACAGGCCCATCCCTGAGTACATGCCTCGCTACCACGACCATGAGGCCGGTGGGTCAGGTGTAGCTCCAGCCTCTAGGACTTCAGAGTCTACTCTTCAGAGTCGACCATAAAGCCCGACGTGTTTGCAGTTTTGACAGATTTTGTGTCAACACGTCTTTTGGCACACCAGTGGGATCAATAATACATCTTCAGGCCACGGTTTAACCCATATCAGGTTTATGGGGGACACTGATATCAATCCGCGCAATGTCATTGAAGTCTCTGAAGCATATCTGAAAGATGATCAGAAGCAGGCTATGGAGCAGGCTATGGAGGAGTACAAGCAGTTGTATCTGAAGTCCTTCAGCCTAAACATGAGCGGCGAAGCTATCCAGAAGCAAGATCCACCGTTGCCACAGCAGGTCACCTTCGACGCCAATCCTGGTAAATTACAAGAGATGGTTAATTCCGCATTAAATCATGCGTTAATTAGCCACTCTAGTGTGTTGTCCAATACTGTATAAAATGTTGTTATGCAATCTTTCAAAGAAGGATAGGCACCCCAGTATGTTGGTCCAGCGTATCATCAACCTGGATCGACATCTGCTACAAATTCATCAGTGGTTCCAGTGGCATCTTCCCAACATGTGGATCCAACTGCCGATGAGGTTACGCCTCCAAGATCGAGCCCTGTAAGTGTCACTCGATTGAGCACAGATCAGATGGCATTGGCAATGTCAGGGACCGCAACTAAGAGTCAACCAACTCCCGCCAACTGGTGGGGATACGGTATGCCTCCAAATCCATCTGCTGACTCTAATCTGATCCAAGGTAACAATACAGCGTGGAAGAGCCCCACGGCATCGGCAATGCCTGCACAACCGATGATCCCGATGACGCATTATGCTATGTCCTCTCCAACTGTGCAGTTGTCATCAGAAGATCTTCAGATGGTGATACTCAAAGTGCCTTATATGCTTTGCCGATGCAACAAGGTGCAGAAACTGCAAGTCAACCCATGGCGGTGGTGAATCCTCAAACTGGAGTACCAGCACACCAAGGTGGCCAATTTGTTGACTACTCTAAGGCACAGGAGCGACAGGCACCGGTTAGCTATCAGCTATCGGCGAATCACATGCCGATGACATGTAATCCTGGATGGACTGCTCCAACACCAACTCAACAACAGGTGGTACAACCTGGGTATCAGTACCTGGAGAACGCCCAGAGTGGAAGATCGGCACATCGACCGATGAATATAATGCCACAGTACATCCTAGTGGGTGTACAAAGTTATCCATCGGCAAATCATCCGATGATTAATACTCAGCGAGTTGGTGCTACGCCTGCGCTAAACATTCCAGCTTATTTGCAGCCAAGATACGAGGAGGCGTATCAACCAGCTCAGCCAATCAACATCCAGCCAATGCATCGGCAAGATCAAGATGCATATTGGACCGATAAGATCGCCGAAGTGATGAAAGAAACTTTCGGCATCAAATCTAAAGTTAACATGTATTCTTATCGGACGCCGTACCCCCCGGCATATGATTTGATTCCTCTCCCAAATCGGTACAAGGTGCCGGATTTTACAAAATTTTCTGGCCAAGATGACACTTCAACAATGGAGCATATCAACCGCTTCATCATTCAATGCGGAGAAGCAGCCGGCAGGGACGAGCTAAGGGTAAGATTGTTCTCATCATCATTATTTAGATCGGCGTTTACGTGGTTCATTTCACTTCCTCCAAATTCTGTGATTACTTGGGCCAATCTAGAGAAGCAATTTCACAAATACTTCTTCGCTGGTGTGCATGAGAAGAAGATTATCGATTTGGTCAAGCTGAGGCAGTGTAATGATGAATCGGTAGAAAGCTTTGTTCAGAGGTTGCGGGATGTGAAGAACAAGTGCTACAGCTTGGTACTTGATGATCGGCAATTGGCAGATTTGGCATTCCAAGGATTGTTGCCACACATCAAAGATAAGTACGCCTCTCAAGAGTTTGAAAGTCTGAGTCATCTCGTGCACAGAATTGCCGATCAAGATGTTAAAACTTTCAAACCAAGAAAAACTTGGAATAAAAAGGTGTCTTTCATTGGGCAAAAAGAAGATGTCGATTCAGATGAAGAGCTAAGTATTGGTGCTGCTGAATGGGTCAAGAACAAGAAGCTAGTATCCTATCCGTTTGGCCAGAAAGAAGCTGAAAATTGAATGTCACTAAGGCTGATAGGATATTTGATCTGTTGCTGCAAGAGGGGCGGATTAAGTTGGAGCCTAATCAAGTGATTCCAACGGCGGAAGAGCTCAAAAATATCAGGTATTGTAAGTGGCATGATGCAACTTCACACAACACTAATGATTGCAGGGTCTTTAGGCAGCAGCTGCAGTTAGAAATTGAATCTGGGCGAATCAAGTTTGAAAATTCTAAAACCCAGAAGCCGATGAAGATCGATCAACATCTGTTTCCAAATAATATGGTGGAAACCAATGGAAAGATTAAAGTGCTGACGTCGGAAGCTGCCAAGAAAGATGCATCGGTAGATCCTGAACACCAGATAGCCGCGCATGATGTGAAAAGGAAAGGGTTTGCCGATGACAGAAAGAGCAAGAGGGTTGCCGATGAAAGCAGTAGCGCCAGGAGAGCTCATGGCGTCATAATTATGCATAGGCGGCCACGGCAAGAGTATCGACAATCACAGGAAGAACGATATCGGCAGCAAGAGGAAGAAAGACGCCAAGAGTGGTATCGGCACAAAGATCATTGGAGGTGTCCCTTCTTTGTTCATTGCTGGGAAGAAGGCATCAAGATGCCCACTGACGATAATTGCCCTGAGTGTAATGGGTACTATCCTGCCGATCGGTCAAAAAAGAAACCATGTTTCGATGATCAGGCATTAAGCTATGGCAGGCCGATCAGAGAGAAAAAATCAGCACATGATCGGCTAGGGGGCAAGCTCAGTGTACATGACAGGCTCGGTAAGCGTGTTCATCAAGAACAGCTTGAGGAGCTAGCTAATGCAAGAGTGTCGGATGAAGAAATACTATCTAGAGATCCAAACGTAAGGGGTGGTGCAGATGCAAGTGATGAAAAACAGTACCAGCCTGTTTGGAAAACTAAGCTTCCTCAGTGGTGCCCCAAGGGTCTAACAAGGACTCAGAAAAGGAGGATTCAACAGGAACGCCAAGGAGATGTGTATCACAATGAAAATCCTTCAAGAGAGATATCTCCAGTTAAGCAGTGGAGGCCAAAGTGCAAAAATAGGGATCCATCGGCAGAAATCAACATGGTTGTGACATTGCCGATGGAATTTATGGCGTCTGTTGATACTGAGGAAGAAGCTGCTGAGATGGCACAGTTAATGCTGGACCCAATGACAGTTGTCTTTGAAAAACCTACCAATGATGAAAGGCAGCATTTGAGGGCCTTGTTTGTCAAAGGCAAAGTTGATGGACAACCAGTATCCAAGATGCTAGTAGATGGTGGAGCAGCGGTAAATATAATGTCGTACGTAATGTTCAGAAAGCTTGGGAAAGGTGATCAAGACTTAGCCAAAACAGACATGATGCTCAAATATTTTGAAGGCAATGTGTCACCAGCCAAGGGAGCAATATGCATTGAGTTAACCATCGGCAGTAAAACTTTGCCGACGACGTTTTTTTGTGATTAACGGCAAAGGTGCCTACAACTTGCTCCTGGGAAGGGATTGGATCCATGCTAATTGTTGTATCCCTTCTACAATGCACCAAAGCCTCGTACAATGGGTTGGGGACAGAGTTGAAGTCATCCAAAGCGAGGCTGCATCGATTGTTGCATCGGCAGAGTCAGAAACCTATGAACAGACCAAGTGCATATCAGGTGAACCTTGGGATATAGAGTTCCTCAAAGTTTCCGATTACCGAGTCACACCGATCCAAGCAGTCGGTTCTGAAGAAGAATTTTAATGGATCAGTTCACCGATGATGGAAAACTTGGGCAAGGGTTCACATCGGTAGATGACTTGTTAGAAATAGATATCGGCGATGGTAGTAAGCATAGGCCTACTTTTATTAGTGCTAAGTTAGATTCCCAATGTAAACAACAGTTGAATGATTTATTAAAGGAATATAAAGATTGTTTTGCTTGGGATTACACAGAGATGCCTAGCTTAGGATGATCAATAGTCGAACATCGATTACCTATTAAATCTGGTTTCCAACCACATCGGCAACCTGCACGTCGATGCAATCCTATGGTATTGCCTGACATTAAAGCTGAGATTACAAAATTAGTTGAGGCTGGGTTTATTCGGCAATGTCGGTATGCCGAATGGATTTCTAATGTAGTTCATGTGTATAAGAAAAATGGAAATCTTCGTGTTTGTATTGATTTCAGGCATTATGTTTATGTCTATACTTCTCTTGTATTAAGTTGAGGCATTATTTATTATCGACCGAGTGCACTGTCATATGCAGGGATGATGTGGTTAAATACATGCTGTCAATGCCGATATTGAGCGGAAGAATCGGCAAATGGATACTGGCACTATCAGAGTTTGATTTGAGGTATGAATCGGCTAAGGCAGTTAAGGGTCAGATGATGGTTGATTTTGTTACTCAGCACTGTGGTACAGTGAGTTCCGTACAGATTGCTCCTTGGACTTTGTTCTTTGATGGATCTACGTGCAAGGAAGGAGCAGGTATCGACATTGTTTTAATTTCACCCCGAGGACAAAAGTATGAGGTCTCATTGCCGATTGTTGCTACTTCAACAAACAATCAGGCTGAATACTGGGTTTTGCTAAAGGGGTTGGAATTACTCAGGGGGGTACGTGCCGATGCTGTGGAAATCTTTGGCGACTCCATGCTAGTGATCAATCAGTTGATTGGGATTTATGAGTGCCGAAGTGAAATTTTAATTGCACACC
This sequence comes from Microstegium vimineum, assembly GCA_022036555.1. Lineage (NCBI taxonomy): Eukaryota > Viridiplantae > Streptophyta > Magnoliopsida > Poales > Poaceae > Microstegium > Microstegium vimineum. The sequence continues at coordinate 37,768,750 of CM039127.1, forward strand.
ATGAAAAGTGTGTACAATTATTAAAGGAATTCAAAGAATACCACCTTGAGCATATTCCCAGACTGCATAATGAAGAGGCTAATCGGTTAGTACAGTATGCTTCAGGGTATCAGCCGATTCAGGAAATAATGACATCGGTGATAGTTGCCGATGACTGGAGAAAAGAGATTGCCGATTATTTAAGGGACCTGTCTAGGAAGGTTGAAAGGCGTCTAAGGTTTCAAGCTACCAAGTACGTGCTCCTTGATGATGAATTATATTATCGGACAATTGATGGAGTTTTGCTCAGATGCCTTAGTAAAGAAGAATCAAAAGAGTTGATGGGCGAAATTCATGAAGGAGTATGTGGAGCACATCAATCGGCATTCAAAATGAAGTGGATGATTAGACGGAATGAGTATTATTGGCCGACAACTCTTGAGTATTGTTTCAAATACTTCAAAGGGTGTCAAGATTGTCAGAAGTTTGGTAATATTCAGAGAGCACCTGCATCGGCAATGAATCCTATAATCAAGCCTTGGCCGTTTCGAGGATGGGCTATTGATCTCATCGGCCAAATTTATCCGCCATCGAGTAAAGGGCATAAATTTATACTTGTTGCTACTGATTATTTCACGAAGTGGGTTGAAGCTATTCCTTTGAAAAAGGTGACATCGGCAAACATGATAGACTTTGTGAAGGAGCACATTGTTTACCGATTTGGTATTCCTCAGACTATTACAACTGATCAAGGGACAATGTTTACATCGGGGGAGTTTGATGAATTTGCTGTCGCCATGGGATTTAAAGTTTTAAACTCTTCTCCTTATTATGCTCAAGCTAATGGTCAGACCGAAGCAACTAATAAAGGGGTGATTAAACTTATCAAGCGCAAGGTTGAAGAGAACCCTAGAAGGTGGCATGTTGTGCTAAATGAAGCAATATGGTCATATTGGATAGCATGCCATGGCGCTACTAAAGTTTCACCTTACCAGTTGGTGTATGGGCACGATGCTGTTTTGCCTTGGGAGATTAAAACTGGGTCTAGACAATTGTTTTCCTAGGATCAATTAACAACCGATGAATATGATGTCCTTATGAAAGATGAGTTGGAAGATCTGGCGAGCCATCGGTTGAGGGCCTTAATTAGCATTGAAGAGAACAAGAAAAGGGTTACCAGATGGTATGACAAGAAGGTGAAAACAAAAAAGTTTGCCGACAGGGATCTGGTCTGGAAACTGATTTTACCAATTGGGATTAAGAGTTCAAAGTTTGGAAAGTGGTCTCCTAATTGGGAGGGCCCATTTCGGATAAATCGGTCTGTTCCTGGTAATGCTTATGTTTTCGAAACCCTCGAAGGGGTTGCGTTTTCCAGAGCAATCAATGATAAATATTTAAATAAGTATTATCCTAGTATCTGGACAGATGCGTAAAGAAATATGTATGTAAATACCGATAATAGGCTTATCATACATAGCGTCAGCAAAAGAGGCATTAATGTTATAATACAAGCCAGTCATCAAGTTTTGAGTTGTTGGTACAACAAGATTACAAGAGAGACTAAATAGATGAAATCGCACGAAGGCGAATTTGGTCTGCTTCTTCTATCTCCTTGGCATCGTGATCGGCAGTGCCTTCAATGGGCTTGATCTTTCTCTTCAACAGAAGGGCCTGCCGAGCGTCAGCATCTCTTTCTTGTTGTAGAGCTTTGAAGGCATCGGGAAGTTGAGCCTTCTTTTGGTTGGCCACGTTTAAGGCTTCATCAACTTTCTTTAGCTCTGCTAGTAGTTCTTCCATTCTTGCCTATAGATGGGTGATTTCTTGTTCGAGATCGATGCTAGAGGCTTCTAGGTGACCGATGCCCTTGTGCTTTTCATCGGAAGTTTGCTTGAATTGGAGCATCTCATCTTCAAGCTTTGATTGGGCGGCCCTATCGGCAATGCGGTGTGAGGCCCGTTGGTATTGGAGTTGTCGGCTTTCAAGAAACGCTGCTTGGAAGAGTATTTCTTCGACATCGGCAGGGAGTTGGCCTTGAATTTCCTTGAAAGCTATCCTTACTACATTTGAATTTTGGACTAGTTCGGATGTGCTTTGCTGTAGTAAGGATAACAATGCTTCAAGTTTGGATTTCACTTCTACCGATATAGCATCTGATGGTGGAGCAGAGCTTTCTTCTTCTTCGTCATCGTCCGGTATATTGATGGCAAAAGAGAATAGGCTATTGGGGGAGTCTTGGGCCTGAAAAGAAGAGGATTAGAGTTTGCTGATCACAAGTTTGTGTTTTGCAAGTTTTATGACGGTCAGTTTACCATCTTTAGACGTATCTCTTGCCTCGGGCTCGGCAAAGCAGCTGGCGCGGTGGTGTCTTGAGCATCGGCGATGGTTGCCGATGAACTTGCTTCTGTGGCTAGAATTATTAGTGCCAGTGCTGATGCCAACGCCGGTGACGTTTCTGTTATAGCTAATCCCTGCGGCACTAGCGTTGTCTCTTGGGTGGAGGCTTCGACTGGCGTCTGGTCAGGGGCAGGCACCGATGTTGGCTCTTGTGTTGATGCATCGGTAGGAGATTGAGAAGATGCTGCCGATGATGGCCTTAGGCGTTTTTGTCGAGGAGCGGTACTTGGTGAGCCTTGGCGCTTCGACTGTTGTACTTGGGGGCATCGGCAGCTTGGACTTGGGGAGCTTGAGAGCTGGGAGTAACTGCCGATGAGCTTGTCTGCTACAGAGAACAGTTAATACAAGCCAAATGATAAGTTGCCGATGAAAATACGAAATCGGCATAAATTGATAGAAATTTGTTACCGCAAAAGTCTGCGCTAGAGCAGTAGCAACGGTCGATGGAGTGGCAGCAGTCGATGGAGTGGCAGCCGCTATAGTTGGTGTTGACTTCGGCTTGATGGTGACCTTGATAATGATGGAGCCCTGCTACCAATTACCGATGTGGGATTGGCCGGTCGCAGGTTGAAGTTTTTGCCACTTCTGCTCTTCTTTGGGATTAAGTCATTAACCTATTAACAGAGTCAGTTGCCGATACATTTGGAAGAAGAAAAAAGGGGTAATATCAAGGAAGATCTTACTGCAGTATCGGGAATGACGTGATCAGTGTCAATCAGGTGCCAATAGTAGTCCGATGATACATAGAACAGTTGGTCCTTCCACTCTTGCCACCAAAACTTGTATGACTCAGTGATGAAGGAGATTGGCGCCCAGGTAGACAAGTCGATATTGGTTGTATCGGCATGAGGGGAAAGGTGGACGATTTTGTTCCAGTCCATGACACTGGTGATGGCTTCTCTGGGCTTCACCACATTGGCGTAGCATAGCTTGATCGGCAGTTGCCCGAATGCTACTTGCCTTGCTGCTGCCGATGGGTAGTAGAACTCGTAGGAAGCCTGTGTATTCTTCCCACTCCCGAAGATGTTCACTGGGATTGCGCGGGGAATGAGGATGGCTCTCATGATTTCTTCATCTTTGTCTGAATCTGCATCGGCGATGTTGAAGGAAAGAGGAAATCTGTTATCGGCATCAACATAGGGCCACCAAGCACGGTTTGCGGAAGGGATTCCACAGTAAAATCTCTAGAAAAATCTGCCAATCTAGTCCTCATTAGCATCAGTCCTAGGTAGGACTACGATGGCTTTGCCAAAGTTGAGAGGAGAGCAAGTTGTTGGTTCGTCGTCGGCAAGCGTGTGGTCTTCAGCTAGGTCCCGTGGAAATTCTTGACTGAATAGATCAAATTGGAGGACTTTGTGCATATGAGCATTCAGCCACATATTCACAAACCACCAGGGCCCTCCAATGTTGCCGATGGGTTCACCCCGTAACAATTTCTCTGACACTTGATGCAGAAGACGGTAAAGTGCACCAAGGAGATATCGGCCAAGAGGAAGTCGAGCTCCATTGGCTAAGAGTTCTGCTATCGGGAGATACATGTTGGTTGGCCCGACTGTCCTGACGCAAAAGATGAATTTCTCCAGCCACATGTTTAGGAAGGTGGCGTGCTCCCTCTAGCATACCGAACCAGTCTTTTGGTATTCCTGGATATATCCGGTCCAACCACCGATGTTGCGGGTAGTTACCCGATGCTCAGGCTTTCTATTAAAGAGACTGGCATCATTGGCAGAAGAAATATCAAGACCAGTAAGCATGTACACATTGGCAAGTGTAGGAGTAGCTGGTCCATGTCTGAATAGGAATGCATTCATGGTGTCGGACCAGAAGTAGGATGCGGCGATCATCATGGATTCATTTTTTGCCATATCGGCAATGGATAACTTGATACATTGATCTAGCTGGTGCTCTGCCCAGTAAACTCGCTGCAATCTGGCCATCCTTAGGTACCAGTTTTTCCACCCTTTGGTAGGTTTGGGCCAAGAACGGAAGATATCTGCCCACAACCCTAGATCAAAGTGTTCGGCTCTGAAAGGAACCCGGTTGACCTCTGCATTTATGGTTTCGGTTGGATCGGTATTCCCCATTGGACCCAAACAGTAGACGTGTGGTTGATCGGTGGGGATTACTATTCTATTGCGCATTTCCTAAATTCAGAAAACAAAAAGGGAGAGGAAAAAGAGATCACGAAACAATGCAGAAGAAGATCGCAAAGTCTGGAGTGAGAGGAAAAGAAATTGACCGTAGGGACGGTGAAACTGATCACCATTGGGTCGGAGTTCTTGTAGGTCGTGTCTTGCTGGTGGGAGGAGCCGCCGGTTAAATGTCGCCGGAGTGTTCTTCGAAGGCGCCAGTGAAATAGGGAATGAAAGCAAATGAGGATGTGAGCTTGGGGTGAAGAACAGGTTCGATGACGGTGATTTTTATAGGCCTGGAGACGCCAGGGGCATTTTGGAGTTTTCTTTTCACTGAGCAGAGATATGGAAGGGTATGGTAGTGGATTCGCGCGATGATCGAGGAATTATGAGAGTGGATTGTGACTGTTCGTGCTACAATTACAGGGTTCTATTGGTAACTTGCAGTTTTTTGCGCACGGGAATCGAGGAAGTCGTGCAGGTATCTTGAAGGAGAAGGTTGCAGTAGAGAAAATTTCGGCGCATAAAATATTTTATTCTCCGAAATTGGGGGGCATGTGTTGACACCGCTTTTCGCCATGTGTCAATATGGGCTAAGGCTTGTGTCGATCGGTAAGGAATTGATTGCTGTTATCTATTGGCATCAGGGTGTCACTGGTTAAATTACCGATTAGAGTAAGACTAGAGTACCGATGGTGAGTTTGAGGAATTGCCAGTGGAGGTGAGAAGGCGTTGCCGATAAAGGTAAGAATGGTGCCGATGAAAACAGGAATATGTGACCGATGGAAGTGAGAAGGCGTTGCCGATAAGAGTAAGAATGGTGCCGATAAGGACAGGGATTTGTTGCCGACGGAGGCAGGAAGATAATGTTGATGAGGACAGGGATTTGATGCTCGGACTCTCCACGAGACACTGAGGCGCACCATCTTACACAGGGTTGGAGCCCGTGACACACTCACTCGTCTACAGCTTTGGCTCTTAGCTCATGTGATGAGGAAGGAAAATTTTGATTTTGGGGATATGATTGTCAGCGAGATAGAGGACATCATTGCTGCAGGGTTCTGTGGGCACTGGCAGTTGCAGTACGCCCATTGGATTTCTTTCCTGATGATCTCCAGGGCCGGGTCACCCTCACTGCTCACTACTCTTACCCGGTCCGCTATAGAGTTCCCTGTGTACCAGATGAATCAGTTGGTCATGCACGGACACCTCCCACGCCCTAGTCGTGCTTACCACCTAGACACCAGGCAGACAGGAGTTCCACCGCAGACTGAGGAGCAGATAGACGCCATAGTTGAGCGGATCGCTCAGGCAGAGCTAGCAGACCTCGATGCACAGATAGATGCAGCGGCTGTGTTGACACCGCTTTTCGGCATGTGTCAATATGGGCTAAGGCTTGTGTCGATCAGTAAGGAATTGATTGTCGTTATCTATTGGCATCAGGGTGTCACTAGTTAAATTACCGATTAGAGTAAGACTAAAGTACCGATGGTGAGTTTGAGGAATTGCTAGTGGAGGTGAGAAGGCGTTGCCGATAAAGGTAAGAATGTTGTCGATGAAAACAGGAATATATGACCGATGGAAGTGAGAAGGCGTTGCCGATAAGAGTAAGAATGGTGCCGATAAGGACAGGGATTTGTTGCTGATGGAGGCAGGAAGATACTATTGATGAGGGCAAGAAGATGTTGCTGATAGAGACAGGAATGTTGCCGATGAAAGCAGAATAAGGTAGTTGATGTCAGCAGAAAGCTGTCGATGGCTGTGGAAGGAGGTTGCAGATTAGAGGTCTGCCAATGGAAGGTTTCATCGTAAGAGAGATGGATATAGGAACTGGTGATTTCCTGCTAGTATTATTGAAGTTTGAGTCTGACTCTTGCACGAATCATTTATTTCCTTAAACATAAGTATTGCTGTTATGATTGAGTACGACTCTTGCACGAGTCGTTTATTTCCTTTAAAGTAGGGATTTTTGTTTAGGAAAGTTAGAGTCGTGATTGTTTACAACTCCCTTGGCCGGAGTATAAATATGTACCGGGGGTGGTGTAAGGGATATACACAATCAATCAAAGAGCTTATTATTTTCATCTACTTTTCCAGCAAATCTACTTTTTCGCATTAGTTTTAGTTCATCTACGAGTTCTTACGAAGTTTCGACGGATTATCTTTGTCGGCCTTGCAAGATCCGCGTTTGGAGCAAATCTGAGCCTTGACGTCTGGGCGCATCGCTGTCGTCTCGTTCATATTTGTTCTAGTTATCATCCTTGTCGATTAATTGGTCAAATTGACTGCACACTTCAGGTTTTGGTTTTAAAGCCCGACGTGTTCGCAGTTTCGACGGATTTTGTGTCAACAGGCTGATGCCACTTACAGAGAGGATCTAGCTTCAGACAGCTTGGATGAGGACTATAGGCCCATCCCTGAGTACGTGCCTCGCTCCCACAACCATGAGGCTGGTGGGTCAGGTGCAGCTCTAGCCTCTAGGACTTCAGAGTCTACTCTTCTCATCATCCTTTCGAGGATGTAGGAGGAGCAATCACGTCAGGCAGAGGAGCAGAGGAGGCAGGCTGAGGTGGTTCGGAGACTCACAGCACAACAGCTAGCAGCTCAGGCTCAAGCATAGGCCCGACAGGATTAGTTCCAGATGTAGTTTCTGGCTTTTCAGAAGCAGCAGGCCGAGGTGCAGCGACAACAGACAGAGTTACTCGGTCGGCTCCTCGGGTCCAGCTTCGGTCCATCAGTCACACCTCAGCTACAGCTACCAGTGACCTCCCATCAGCAACAGTTCACGTCAGTCACAGGCTCAGACTCCTCCAGTGCTTATCTCGACTCCAACGTTACAGCCCAGCGGGCTTCAGAGTCAGACACCTGCTTCACCTGTCTTTCAGACGCCGATGACTCAGGTGTCATCGTGGCTAGCTTCCCCCAGTGACTTTCAGACCGGATACACACCTTCCCAGGGGGCCACACTTGCAGATGCTACACGCGACCTTACTGCTTCCTACAGAGAGATCACGGGAGAGGACTCGCCAATTGTAGCAGCTCCAGAGACCCAGCTCTCAGAGGAGCATCCTCTAGCAGTAGGCACCTACTTGTCTTTTGTTGCTTCATCGAAGGCTGCGCCAGACTGTTCGACTCAGACAGTCACCACTCCACCTCGGGCTGCCGTTCAGACAGAGTCCACTATCGTTGCAGCCGAGGCAGTCGAGTCAGAGGTTTCCACTCAGACAGAGAGTCAGCTTGCAGCTGATGCAGGAGCAGTCACAGTTGCGGTATCTACACCGCCTCACTCTCAGAGCCAGCCAACAGAGCTTGTTGCAGCAGTTACACTTGCAGGTCTGGCAGTGACTTCTTCCCCAGCGCCTCGTGTGTTCACTCGTCGGGCTCCTAGACCCGCTATCACAGAGGCAGGACCGTCTGAGGCTCCAATTCCGACAACTACTCCTTCAAAGCCTCAGGGGGAGCTAAGAGAGACAGTGATAGCTTCTGAGTCAGCAGCTCCAGTTCCAGAGGTCACCCCAGTTGAGCCTACACCTGCAGATATAGAGGCAAATGGTGAGTTAGATGATTCAGATCTTCAGGACTTCATCATGCTTGATCGCAAGGCTGCAGCTTCCTCGGCTCCACCCCTAGCTCTAGATGCGTAGTTTTTTGTGCTAGACGCCAAAGGGGGAGAGAGGGTCGAGTATCAGAGATAGGGGGAGAGTTGTGAGAGGGGATTTGGTTCTTACTTGTGTGCTTTATTTCCCCGTCTCATGCATCATGTTTATCGTTTGCATTGTATATATGTGTGATGGTTGATACTCGTGATTGTGTGTGACAAACTCTTGGTTTACCACTAATATATCTTGTGAGTTGTCACTATTTCATGATATATCTCTTGGATCAATTGTATTTGAGCTTTCGCGACTTACTCCGATATATTTGTGAGAATATCATGAGGTACTCCGATCATATTTCATATCTTTGAGTACCATGTCTGTGGCTTGGATTGGTTGAGCAAGCTTTGTTCACTCTTATTCACTAACCCTTGTTCAATCCAACTAAGTCACTTGAAATCCTAACCTTTCACCTCTTATATCTTATACTCGAGGATTATTGTCGTCAATCACAAAAAAGGGGGACATTGAAGAATCATGGCCCTATTGGTTTCGGTGATTAACGACAAGTTGAGGATTATTATGGCTAATGTGTGTTTTGCAGAGGCTATGCGTAGCTTAGCCATAGTGATCAATGAGAATGGGCGTCAACGGTTATCACTAAGCCCCCAAGATGGATATCGTTTCGAATTTCAAAGAAGACATGATGAAGACCCTAGAATGATAGGTCTAGGTGCCATAAGGAGATGAAGGGCACTTAGAAGTAGATAGGGCTTTATTTGATCTTTGATCGTACTATCAAGGGGGTCTAGATGAGTAGCTTGACTTAGGAGAGCTCCATGACTTAGGTGTGGTACACACTTGACTTCCTTAGCTCTAAGCAAGCCTATGGTGACCGTAAGATAGCCTAGAACAACTTCCGTATTCATCGCGATGAAATTTGAAGTTGAGAGGGCTGAGTTCTAGGCGACGGATGCTCCAGACATAGCCGTCGGACGCTGGGGTGTTTACTCCAGTGCGTCCGTCAGCCTCACAGAGAGCCCTATTTTGGCTGAGCAAATTTGAGTCCGTCGGACGCTATCCGTCGGCTTGGCGTCGGACGCATAGAAAGCGTCTGTCGGCCTTACAGAGAGGCTATTTTCAGCCCAGCCAGAGCGTCGGACGCTGGGGCAGAGCGTCCGTCGCCCTTGCGACGGAGCGTCCGTCGCTGAGAAAAGGTGGCAGAAGTAGCCGTTGGGCATGGCGACGGAGCGTCCGTCGCCTAGGCGATGGAGCGTCCGTCGCCAACTTAAATTGTGCAGTTTCTTCAACCCGAGGCAGTTTTTGAAGGGGGCTATTTATAGCCCACCCCTTGCCTTCCCACCTTGCTTTTGCTCATTTGAGTTGCTGAGTTCTTTGAGAAGGTTGGGAAGAGAGAAAGAGCCCTAGAGAGAGGAGAGTGATTTTTGAATACATCCATCTTTCTCTCCTCTAGTTCATCCAAGAGTTCAAGTGTGCATCCACTCTAGTTGTGAAGCTTGAGTGAGTCAAGTGAAGATCAAGGCTTGTTACTGTTGGTGATCGACATCACCTAGATGGTCCGGTGGTTCTTGGGAGGAAGGTGATCGCCGGAGGATTGTCGACGGCCCTTCTCCATCGACTTGTGATCAGTTGTGGGTGGTTCACCGAGCCGGAGTGGCGAAGAACCAGCCCGTAGAGAGCACTCATCCCTTGCGCGGGATTGAGGGGGAGCAATACCTTGCGAGGAGCTCCAACGAGGACTACGGGGGAGTGTCGACTCCTCGATACCTCGGCAAAATGTCGCCGTGTCAAGAATCTCTTTCCTTAGCTCTTTCATACCGCATTACATTCCGCACTTGTTCTTCAATTCATACTAGAATTGTGTAGGGTGTTTTCGCTTTCCTTGGCTTGCTACCGCTTTCATAGTCTAAGGCACACAAATTGTTAGGCACGGGGTGATTGGCACTTGATAGGATTTCATATTTGCTTTAGAAATTTGAAATAAGCCCAATTCACCCCCCCCCTCTTGGGCATCTTGATCCTTTTAGTTGCGCAGAGGAAAAGCCGGGAGGGAGGGCTCGCGAGGCAGGTGGTGTTGGTGTGCTCCATCGCACGCTGAGCTAGAGGCGGAAGGCTGCCGTGCCGTCAGACGTGCGCTGCACCGGCTAGCACCTCACGGCGGAGGCTAACAATCTCACGCCATTGATGGTGGTGCCGCTGGAGAGCGCGCCGCAAGTACGGGACTACGTCACGGGCGCCGCCTACCATTCCGACCTCGAGCTTGTGGAGCGGGAGTCCGCCGCCTACACCCGCGCCGCCGCGCCCGACGGTCGCGATACCTGCGTGTTTGACATGGACGATGCGATGCTCTCCAACCTCCCTTACTACTCCGAGCGCGGCTACGGGTGACGGCAGACCATGCTACCCCTACCAACAGAAGGGAACAAGTCCCCTTCAACCTTTTGCTGATGGTTGCTGATCCATCGAGCAAAGCTGCTCCAATCCCTAAACAAGTTGCAAGAGGCGAACACAGCAACGCCTGGAAGGGCAGAGTACGAGATATTGATGAGGCTCCGGCGCCAGCCACAAGGGCGCCGACGGCGGCATGATGCTCCTCGCCTGGAACTGCCAGGGATCGGGCGGATCCTTACGCTGTTCTAAAATGACACATCTCGCCCGCCTAATTACCTCAACTAAAGCACAGGTAAGTTTAATATCCGAAACTAGAAATGCGTCTATTTCCCGTACTTCTTTATTAAACTACTTTAACGTTGTTGATGCTTGCGTAATTCCTGCTCAAGGCCAATTAGGGGGCCTTTGGTTAATCTGGAAGCAGGATGTTAGCATTACCATAGTTGACCAATCTCCTAACTATATTTTTGCCTTGTGTACTAATAATCTAGACCAAAAACAGTTTGGGTTAGTTTGTATCTATGGTGATCCGCATCACCAGAACACCACTATCATTTGGTCGCAAATTCTCAATTTTGTTGTGTCTCACAACAACTTGCCTATGTTCTGTATGGGAGATATGAATGATATTATGCATCCAAATGAAAAATCAGGTCCTGGTAAACCTGATCTTAGGCGTATTAATCTTTTTTGTGATTTTGTCAAACAGTATGGTTTTATTGATCTTGGATACAGCGGACCAGCATACACCTAGACAAATAAGAGATTCAACTCCACTCCAACTTTTGAACGTATTGATCGTTGTCTTGCCAATGCCGAATGGTGTATGACTTATCCTCGGACAACTGTCTACCATCTCCCCATGCTTCGTAGCGACCATGCTCCCATCCTTACGGTTCTTGATTCTAATAGACATCGTACTAATAAGTTGTTTCGTTTTGAAAATTGGTGGCTAATGGAACAGGACTATGAAGAAACGGCCAAATAACAATAGACCCTTCCATCAGAAATCTAAATACCTTGCTGCTGATCTAAAAAAGTGGCAAAAAAAGAAACCTAAGCTCTCAGATCAACTGGCTATTGTTGAAGATCAGCTCCTCCAAGACCAACCTAAGCCGCCCAACCAACAAGATTTTGCCCTTCAAGCCCAACTTGTGGACAAGCATCATCAACTGCAGGCAAGGGAAGAACAATTTCACCTCTAGAGAGCAAAAAAGAATTGGGCGATCCATGGTGACCGTAATACAACCTACTTCCACCACGCCATAGTCAAGAGAACCCGCAAGAACAGGATTGTTTATCTGCAAAATCCGGATGGCAGTGAATCTACCACTCCAGAGCAGCTCTCTGCAACTCTTTTAGATTATTTCCAAAATATTTTCTCATCTACCACCCATGCACCTCAGAATAATGATACATGTCTAAATAACACGATTATTGCAGATGCATGGCTCCAACACATGTCTAACTACCAAGATCACAGCACCGACATCGATGTTGAACAACAGCTGAATGACACTTCTGAAGATATGACCTACACCAATTCAACACCAACATTGCAGGAACTGCATTCCATTTTAAAGAATATGAGAAGCAACGCATCTCCTGGACCGGACAGACTGAATGCAGCTTTCTTCAAATCAGCCTGGTCCTGGATATCCAAAGATGTGCATGATCTGGTAACAGAATTCTACTCCTCAGCCTTTATTCAACCAGAGATCAATCAAACCTTTTTGCGCTTATTCCCAAGAAAATGCAGGCCATCACTCCTCAGGACTTTAGACCAATTAGTTTATGCAATGTTATTTACAAAATAATTTCTACATCTCTAGCTGACAGACTTAAGCCTCACCTTCCTAACTATATTGATCACTCTCAGGCTGCTTTCATTAAAAACAGGCACATCTCTACTAACATTATCATCACTCAGGAAATAGTTCACTCCTTCATGCTCAGGTCTTGGAAACAGCAGGGTTTCCTTCTGAAAATAGATTTAGCTAAAGCTTTTGACAGGTTGGAGTGGGGTTTCATCGCTAATGCTCTTAGAAGATTAGGATTGCAGGCACACTTCATCCGCCTTGTTCATGAATGCATTTCAACTGCAACCTTCTAAGTCCTTGTCAACGGTGAGCCCACTGTTGAGTTTCATTCATAGAGAGGTATTCGACAAGATTGTCCCCTTTCGCCCTATCTTTTTCTGGTGGCTATTAATGAGCTCTCTATCAATTTACAACAGGAACTATCCAATTCTAACCTCACTGGGCTCTCTCTGGGACCTGGTTACCCTACCCTACACTCTCTTCTTTTTGCAGATGATCTAATCTTATGTGGGCAGGCAACAGAACAGGAAGCCACTACTATTCGCTCAACACTCCAATGGTTCTGCGATCGGTCAGGGCAAGTACCCAACTTGCAAAAATCGTCTATCATGTTTAGCAAAAATGTTAGCGCCGCTATGTAAACAACAATAAAAAATATTTTCCTTGTTCCTGATTTGCTTCCTAATACTATGCATTTGGGTCACCCTATCATATTTAACCACAATGACAGGAACAAAGCTTACAACTTCATCTCTAACAAGTTTCAGGCTAAACTCACCACTGTCAAAGCTAACAAGTTGAATCATGCAGCCAGATTAACTTACATCCAATCTGTTTTATCATCCATTCCAATTTATTACATGTCAACTATCCTATTCTCTAAAACTTTTGTTGACAAAATCACAGGTGGACAGGTGTACAGGAGGACAATCCCACCTCCCCAATTGCTTTCCGATCTTGGGGTGACATCTGTCAAACCAAGGAAAATGGAGGTCTTGGTATTAGAGATCTATATACAGTTAACAAAAGTCTTATAATTAATGCAGCCTACAAAATTACTACCAACAAAGATCCCCTCCTAACCTCGGTTCTCAAAGCCAAATACTTCAGCAACTCTTCTTTCTAGAAGGCGAATAATTCTGGGCTGAGATCCGCCTTTTGGTCATCGGTGATGCAGGTTAGGAAAGACCTCTCCGACAATGCAGTGATCCAACTTCATGCAGGTAACACATCTATATGGTCAACCCGATGGTATCCAGGTTGGGAATCCATCCATGATCATCTCCTACTACCAGTCACCACTGCCCCTCTACCGGCTATTGCTTCTGACCTATGGTTACCCAATTCTAAAACATGGAATATACCTTTACTAACCAATGTTTTTGATAGCTCAACAGTGCAGAACATCACATCGGTTCTCCCTGTTCCTTCCGGTCAACAAGATATCCTTCGTTGGGCTCCAGCTAAGAACGGCGTCTGCACCACAAAAGAAATCTACAAGCACCTAGCTGCACAAAAATACTATCCAACTTCCCCAACAAGGATCTAGAAGCATTCTTCCCCAGGCTAATCAGATCCTCAAACGAGCATGGAATATCAAACAACTACCTCCTCTTATTAAGGCTTTTACATGGAGACTCATCCGATGACCTTTGTCCACTGCCGACAGAGCAGCTAGGTTCTCCAATCGTATTGATGAGCATTGTGCCACCTGCGGAGCAATTGAGGATGACGCACACCTGTTCTTCCACTGCCAACTCCCTCGAGCGGTATGGTTCTCCTTTTCCCCACAAATTACAACTGATACGCTCCCTCAAGAAAATGAAGGAGTCCAAGCAATTATGCAAACTCTTATATCCAATGCTACCTCGGATAATTTTATATGCAAAATTCTAATAACCTTGTGGTACATCTGGAAGGCTAGAAATGATAAACTTTTCCACCAGAAAACATGGACACCTGTGCAGGTACACAATGCGGCAGCTGCTCATCTAAATACCCACACTCAAGTAATTCTCCCTTTAGCCGCAACGACAACATCTGGGGCCATTGTGTAGACCCAGACCACTCGTGATAGGTAAGCTGTGCAATCTACCGATACAAGAACAACATCCCTCCACGTTGAGCTGCCTTCAACGCACACTCAATACCCACAATTCGACAATCAGGTAAACAATGTCGACATCGAGCGTCGAGGTATGAATTTATCCATTGCAGGACCTGGACCAGCCCAACAACAATGCATTCATAGGGGTGATACTTTCAATGGTAGGAGTATTTCTTCTATCCAGGCAGTAAACACGACAACCACCTTGTCAACCAACTTTGCACGGTCCCAGGACTGCAGGTCCATTCTGCAGACACAAAACCATGGTATGCTGGCACAGAGACATCTACACACCAGCCCAACAGGTATGCAATTTGAACATGCAGGTACCAGACAGCAAGAACAGGACCACATGTATATGCACATCTGTCCACCAAATTATCTCATCCAAAGGCCGGGATTACTACAAGGACCAAGATGCTACACAGATGCATCGACGATGCCAGATACACACTCTACGCAGCCATTGAAGGCTGGACTAGGAGTCTTCATAATACATACACAGGTGCATCCACCAATGAACATCTACATCAAGGCAGCAATGGAGCGAGCATCATCAGTCCTAATGGCGGATGCAGCAGCTCTGGCTCTTGCTGCGGTGCTCACCGATCGATTGGGGCTGCAAGAAACAAATTTTCTATCGGACAATCAGGATCTTGTTCGATTCTTCAATTCATTAGATCAGACCAACCCTCCTGATTGGAGAATCAAACATCTGACTCAACAGTTCATAGATCACACATAGTTCAAAAACACAAGAATCTTCAAGGTGCAGCGAACACAAAATAAGACGGCTGATACTTTAGCAAAGCAGGCTTTTCTAGAGTTTCAGGTTCAGTCTTCTAGCTCATCTATTTCCTGTACCAACTCTGCTCATTCCACACAGTGCCCTTTAGTAGACGCACTGCAACCTGTAATGTTACAGACTGTATCCATCCTCACAGCTCGATGCTGTTGAATAAAATTTTGTTTGTTGTCAAAAAAAAATTGTAATATTTGTCACAGCTGTAAACAAAAGGCGGCAAACGAATATTTACATATTCTTTTTTTATAAACGAAAGGATGATCAGGATGTGTGACTACCTTATATTAAGATAAATGCTATATGGAAACCTATTAATCCTTCCTGACAATTTTGTCCTCAATCAAAATGCCAGAATCTATTTATTACTCATGATATTAAAATGTCAATTTTAATATTTTTGTCTGCAATGCTGAGAATGGTAAATGACAAGGTGCGTGGCTAAATTTACAAAATTTAGTTTGCAGTCAAATGGTACATGGAACAATTGTATTACAAGATCAATGCATGATACTGTATATGTATGTCACAAGTTAGAAGTTGGCAAAACCTCAATCAAGATAATCTAATCTTGTATGTATGTTTATAAGTCGCAAGAATTAATATGTAGTATGTCGACAGTACGTCCTAGAAATACTCGAAATCCGTGTAAGACTCGCCGGAGTTTTGCTTTCCAACGGGACCAGCCGGCGGCGCCTCCACTGCCGCCGCCGCCGTTGTACTGCTGGTGTCGGACGCCTTCTTCTCCTTGGCAGCCCCGTATTGCCGGAAGTCCACCGGGTCCGGTACCGACGGCGGGGTCATGGTCCTGACCAGCGCCCAGTTGACACCCTCGAAGAACGGGTGCTGCTTGATCTCCGTGGCGCCCCTGGTGAAGGCGATCCTCTTCTGTGGGTCCTTGACGAGCAGGCCACGGATGAGGTCCCTCGCGACGGAGCTGACCGCCGGACCCCCGGCCGCGCCGTCGGAGGGGAACCGCAGCGGCTGCTCGATGACGTTGCACAACGTGGCGCGGTTGCCGGCGCCCTTGAAGGGCGTGGAGCCGTGCAGCAGCTCATAGAGGAAGATGCCCAGCGTCCACCAGTCCACCGCGCTGCCGTGGCCCTCACCGCGGATGATCTCCGGCGCCAGGTACTCGTGCGTGCCGACGAACGACATGGAGCGCGCCTCCGTCGGCTCCGCGTTGAACTCCACCGCGGGCGGGCCGCTGAGCCCCAGCTCGCTCTTGGACGGCTTCCGGCTGCGCCGGGGCAGGATGCGCGGGAAGAAGGACGACGGCTGGATGCACCCCTGGTTGGCGGTGATCACGTCGCCGTCCGCGACGTCCATTCCTCTGCCGACGCTGCTGCCACCGCCGCCTCCTCCTCCCAGGCCACCGCCGCCGCCGCTGCTCCCGGTGGAGTGCACCGACGATGACTTGACCAGCGTTGGGCACACGGTGCAGCGCAGGGACAAGTCGAAGTCGGAGAGCATGATATGGCCGTCCTCCCGGACCAGCACGTTCTCCGGCTTGAGGTCCCTGTACACGATCCCCAGCATGTGCAGGTACTCCATGGCCAGCAGCACCTCGGCGACGTAGAACCTGGCGGCGGGCTCGGTGAAATGCTTGCTGGGCTGCTTCTGGCGGAGCGAGTGGAGGTTGCCGCCGCTGCAGTACTCCATGACGAGGCAGTAGAACTTGTCGGTCTCGAAGTGCGTGTAGAGCGTGGGGAGGAAGGGGTGGTCGAGGAGGTCGAGGATCTCGCGCTCCGTCTGCGCGCGGGCCATCTTGTTCCGGCTGATGATCGACGCTTTGTCCATCACCTTCATGGCGAAGAAGGCCGGCGTGGCGCGGAGCTCCACCAGGTACACGCTGCCGATGTCGCCGTAGCCCAGGCGCTTGAGCAGCCTGAAGTGGCCCAGGTTCAGCGGCGCGTCCTGGGACGTGGCCAGCTGGATGGCGTCCCACCGGCTGTCGCCGCCGGTGTGCCGCCGGACGTTGGCTGGAGTTGTACCCGAGGCGGTGCTGCCGCCGCTGCTGCTCTCCATGCTGTTGCTCCTCGGCCCGCCGCTGTCCACGCTGGTGGCTTCAGCATTATTATTGCCTGCCGTCGCCGTCGCCGTCGCCGCAGTGACCATGGCGGCACCTGTCGGTTCGGAGCTGCTTTGGGGCGGCAACGGCGTCGTCGTCGCGTGGGTTGAACCGCCATGGCTGGTCTTGGGCTTGGATTTGTTGCTGTCGTGCGAATGCGCAGATGGCTTAGAGGCGGTGGATTCTGCTATGAACTCATCATCACTGTCATCGTGTTCGAAGCTGCCGGGTTCGGCGCTCTTTCTTTGAGGGCTGAAGTCCATGCCGTGCTCCGTGATGGGAAGCAGCTAGCTGAATCGATCTATCTGAAACTTCACACATGCCAAAAGCATCAACAGCCTTGCATTTGTGCGACACAAATCTTCATCCTTAAGCTGAATCTATATAGATTATATTATTACATATAAGTAGATATAATATATTGACAGGGTCCTTTTGAAATTATGTAAGGATTTGGTATCTACCCGCATTGATCTTCATCGTCTAACCCCAAGCAAACAAAAAAGAATCACACATCAATAGTTTGCATTGCAGATGGGTGATAGAACGCAGTAAACACAAACCTGACTAGTAAAATCTTGATGAATGCTTTGAGCGGCAAATGATCAGAGAAATCGACAGAATGCCTTATGCGCCCTGACATTGCTCTGAGCAAAACCTACATGATCGAAGAAAAATGAGGTACGCGGTCAATCGGCTTGCACCAAAACTAGAGGAGCGCTTTGGTGGGAGAGGTAAAGAGTGAAAAATGCTTTGCAAACATGGTCTTGGATTCGTAGGGTTGCGAGACATCCGTGGGATGGAAGGCAAGTAGACGATGAACAAGCCATGCATGGCTAAATTTAGCGAGAGGAGAGAGAGGTGCTGTGCTCACGTGTTCACCATGGTCGGTCTCGCTTGTTTTTTTCCCAGGTCCTCTTATAGAGCAGACGAAAGATGCAGAGAGTCCACAGTCAACACGCTTATATGGAGCACTCAAGGGGGTTGACCTAAAACAGTCATGTCTAGACATCCTAACAATAGAACTAAAGTTTTAATATTACATAAATTGAGAACAACCAATACCAATGCAGTGGTGCAACTTAGGAGGTGGCTTGCGTCTCTGGTGCTGCCTGCACGAGACTTTTCTGCTATCCGTAAAGAGCGCGTCCAACACTTAGACATTGGACATAGTCAGGTTGCCTTCGAAGAGCCTCTCGAAAGGTTTTGAGTTCCGACACGAATGACGTTGATGGACCCTTGGTCTAGCTCATATGGTGCATAATTAGAACCTCACCTTACTTGGAACTAGGTACTCAAGAGAGGCTCTTAGCTTCTAGCCGCTTCCTCCACAATTTACGCGTTGGCTTATTAGGAGGTTGCTTGGGAGGATCATGAATTAGCGGAGAGTCGACATTCTTCAACACTCACCTAGTGATGCTCTTGAGATTCAACATTCTTCAACACTCTCCTAGTGATGCTCTTGAGGCGATGGAACTGGCATTAACGTCAACCGAGTCGTCGTCTCGTGACGGCATACTGAATATGTTAGCATCTGTTGTGGCAGACCACCCTCCTCGTCCTACGTAGGTGGTCGGAAATGGCATGACCTGAGCCTGACTCTGTTCAAGAGGCAGTGGAGCGAACTCCGTTCCCATCTTAGAAGGGTTGGAAGCAATCATTGAAGGGATACCGAGACAGTCGTCAGTAGCTGTCCGACTGACTGCGAGCGAGGCTACAATCTCCTCCATCATTGGGTCCTATGAGACCACGCGTGCAGTGTGCATGGAATCCGAGTAATGTGTGGGCATCAATAGATCAATCTCGTAGAGACCCCTTGGCGTGTCTTACTAGTGCTGCTAGGCTCACTGTTGCATCCCTGGGTAACATTATCGGTGGTAGCAATAGTGGTAAGCACCGCAGTTGTGTCATCATCCCTCGGTTGACCATGACATCTGTGACGTTGATGTCGACGACTTCCTCAGCCACCGTGCTTAGTGGCGTCTGAGTCCGGCGTACCTCCATGAGTGCGTGAGTGTTGGTCTCGGTCATCTAGGGTAGCATGTCAAGGGGGTGTGCCCATGTCGCCAAGTACGCAAATTCCTACTGACTCAGCCCCATGTCCACTTGCAGTCGCACATGCGATGGTAGAAGCCCTATGCGAGTTCGAGAGGCAGTTGAGGCATTTCCTATGTAGCTCTGCCAAGAACAGGGGTACTAGACACGGTGGTGGAGCCTTGTAAGGAAAATAGACTACCAACCATTTATTTTGATTTTGGTGTTTGGTGATCAACATGAGCAAATCAGACTAATGTGTTTGCAAACGTTTTCTTTGTAGTTTAGTAGATTGCAAACATGGATTGAACAAAGGCAACATAGATCAACATCTCACAAGACATATTGTAGACATACTTGATCAAGCAAAATTCAAGCCATGGAAGATGGAACCAAGCCGGACGTAAGGATCACCACAAAACAAGTTGAAAAAGGGGTTGTGGTGAGATAAATCCCCAATACCCTCACGTCTAGACCTAGGTTGACCCAAAGGAGGTGGTCCAAAGCGCAAAGCCCAATTGCAGGGTAAGCTCGACTTCTTGGCGTACCTTGTGAATGAAGCAAGATTGACTTGCTATAAAAGAAGACCTAGTCAGTTAAGGGATGTAATCGTATCTTGTACGGATTAGGCAATGGTAATTGGCTAGGGATTAGATCTAAAATTTGTAACCCTACCCTCCAAGCTATATAAGGCTGGTAGGGACCCCCTCAAAAACAGAGCACATCATATCAATACAATCCACCAAGACACAGGACGTAGGTATTACGCCAATCTCGACGGCCAACCCTAGATAAAATTTTCCTTGCGTCACCATTGAGTTTGTTGTCTTGCGCACCTTCACCGATTAATCTACTATCGTGGGCAT
This sequence comes from Microstegium vimineum, assembly GCA_022036555.1. NCBI lineage: Eukaryota > Viridiplantae > Streptophyta > Magnoliopsida > Poales > Poaceae > Microstegium > Microstegium vimineum. The sequence continues at coordinate 37,788,963 of CM039127.1, forward strand.
ACCCCTCGGTAGACTACCGGCGATATTTCGTCAACAGGGGTTCAAAGGGCATCGGACACAACGACATCATTGTCAGCTAGTAAACCCTAAGCAGTGACATGCGTCAACCGAGCATCAGACAATAAGAAGGCAGGGCATCCGACGCAATGATGCCGCTGTTCCTCAGTGTTGCAGCATTTCAGTATGCATTTGACTTGGGGGGTGGAGCATCGGATGATACAAAAATAGCATCTGATGTGAAATAGAGAGGTGCCAAAGCCATCGGACGAGGTCCAATGAAATGTGTCTACTGTGTATAGAGCGTGATCAAGCGGTCAGCAATGACTAGTTCTGAAGGTGACCTCGCTGTAACAATAATAGTCACACCGGATGATATTGATATTGTTCGTTTTTAGTGAGAATTGGCTCCAACGGTTAGTTCTCCATTTAGGGGCTATAAATACCACCCTAGTCAGTCAAAACAAGTGTGGAAGAGTTGAGGAAAAATACTAGGATGCTCCTACATCACTTTGGTGCTCTCCATATGCATAGTGCTTAGTGACATTTTTGGTGATTAACGTAGATGCTATGTGAAGTTCTTAGATTAGTTAGACCATCGCTTATATGCTTGCTCTAGGTTTAGGCCAAGTGTTTAGTGAAGTTTGTATACCACTTGATGCTTGCGCGCATTATTTTTGTACTTGACAGGCCTTGTTGTCTTGCAAGACCACACCGACCACGCTTGTGGTGTGGACGCCACCATGGACCGAGGCAACAAGGCCAATGGTGTTTTGGTTGGAATCTTGATAGTGAAGGCGATGGGAAGTGGCCCAGGAGAGGCTTGTCGATAGGCACACCGGAGACCAACTTGCACATAGGGAAGCCTCGGAGGTATCCATGGAGTTACCGACCGGGAGCTACATGTACTAGGGGAAGCTTGCGCGCTTCTCGATACCTTATTAATAATACCAGAGTTGCTGACAGAAGTTTGCATCTGTATCTCAATTTAATTATCGCACTTTATTTATTGCTTACTTAGGTTATGTGCTTACTTTCCTAGTATATATTGCTAGGCTAATGATAGGATTGTGTGACAGAACCTCTTAAGATAGGGCCCACTTGTCAGGATTAACCAACCTAATCCCAACAGATGATCCAAACCTTAATTAGTCCGTCAGGTGTCGCCACTTTGCAACGGGTCATCCACATCTTTCCGAACAGGATCGTCTCATTACAATCATTACAGAAGTAATACGAAATTTTTATATTACATCAAAGTAACGGAAATTTAAAGTCATATTACAAACCATAAGTTTTGAAACATAACTTAGTGTCATATGATAAAGATACATCAAACTGCTGGTAGAGTATGAACAAACAACCGAGGTACTCTTGCTCAAGAGTCAAGCAAAGACAGTTTATTCTTCATCTTCATCTACACTGACCACGGTCATGCAGCAAGAAGCCACATAAACCGGGTTGTGATCCTCATCTGCAACAGGGGTTAACAAACCCTGAGTACGGGAGTACTCAACAAGACTTATCCAACAAAGAAAAGTATTTGGTGGACAAAACAATATGCAAGTCATAGGATTCAAGGTGTGGTTTACAAGAATCAAGTATTTTGCATAAATGAGCATTTATAAAAAGAATTGAAATCATTTATGTTATCCATAAGATTACTCAAGTATCGATCTAGATGTATGATCGATAACAAGGTAATAACCATCCATAAAGGGATCCAACAAGTATCCAGTTAAAGTGTATTACTACGAAGAAGAAAACAGGGTCATGTTTCCATATCCGAGGAACACGACGATTCGAACCGGTTTATCCCAGCTGGGGCTTCCCTATCACACGACATATACAGCCGCTTAAAGCATGCATATGACTACCTTTCCCTGGATTCTCCATCCGAGAACGGGGTTCCGCCACCCGAGAGCACAGTACACCTCCATCCAGTTCGCTAACTTGGAGGGTACACACTACTCTCGCCATCTCTCCACTCCCAGTGCGGGTTAACCGTCCTTTAGACTAGATTAGCCAGAGTCCAGCTTCTCAGAGTATGTGATAAGTACTCCAAAGTCACAACCCTAGTCATGCATCAACGGACGGTTCCTAATCGACACAGGCGGAAAGAACCCGCTCACTAGACACCGCTGATGGCTCTCCAACACCGTGTCCGCCCGGTCTCAGATTATTACTTCCAACAACAACATCCCCTTTCTCAGAAAACATAACCATTTGCCGAAGCAATACGCTATGCGTAGGTGACCGGAAATCACCTACTATAAAAGTTCTAAGCATACTAAGTATTTTTGCAAAACTTTGCATCTTTAAACAAGTGGCAAGGTTAAAGGTACAAATAGTACAAGGATAAAGCTATGCATCAAGTAGGAATTTAATAAAGTACCGTAATTCAATAGTATAAACATAAGTGTATTTAAAGCAATCATTTTAAATACAAGGAAATGTTTGAATACACCGGGGCTTGCCTTGGTTGGAGGGATAAACGAACTCGGGCTCAGATTCAAGAGAGAAAACCTCCTCACTAGAGGTATCCAACCCAACCAACGAACAATCTACACGATATAATGACATGTTTTAGATGATGTTTGAATAGTAAACATGATGTTCAACTCAAACAAATATGTTCTTAAGAGAAGATTAAAACAGATTACACCTTGAGTACCACTTCCCTTCATGAAGGAAAGCAACACTAGATTATAAAGCAAATTAATTAAACCCTATTTATCTTTATTATCTAAGTTAATAATTACATCCAAAAGAATTGAGCAAACAACATTACATCAAGCATGTCCAACTTGTGTTTGTCACTGGACAATTGACCATTTGCATCAAATAATCCAAAATCACTCAAAGCCTAAAGTTATTAGGGTTTCTAAACATTTTATAACTAATTAAACAACTAGCCATGTATAAGAGCTCATCCAACAAGCCTCAAACTTTTGGTACAGCAAGGTAACAGAGCATAAAGCCTACACAAAAATTCTCAAAAATTTTGGAGCAACCTACAGAGCACGCAAAATTATGGAAAACTCATTTTTCAATTAATTTGGGTATTTTTACAGAATTAAAAAACATACTGAACATAGACATGTTATATTTTTATTAAAAACTACACATCACCGAGAGCATACACAAATTTTTTGCAGAATTTAACTATGCACAGATTTAAACATACAAAAATAACAAAAGATATTACTGTGAAAAACAGGAAAAAGGAAAAAAAAAAACCTTTATAAAACCCACTGACGGCTGGGTCCCACCCGTCAGTGGCACAGACGCTCACAGCGGCACCGATGACCACAAAACAGGGCGCCGAGTCGCCGTCGGTGACCAAACCGAACAGCTACCCCTCGAACCTGCTTCGGCTCGCCGAGCCAAACCCAACGAGGTGCGCGACGACCAAAACAAACCCTCAGAGACGCCTCATCGACGGTGATGGCGGAGATCGGAATTCGTCCGCTCGTACGCCACCGAGCACAGGCCTCGATCGAAGAAGCTAGGCCTCGATAACGACTCAGGGAACAACCACGAGCAAGACGCCCAACAGAAACGAGGTTAAAACCTACCCAGGAGACCTCGTCGACGGCAATGGCGGCGACCCGAGCCCGACCGCACATACGCCGAAGAAAACAGGCCTCGATTAGCTCAACCAACAACTCTAGAAAGCTTAGCGGCCCCCAAACAACGGAAGCGCGCATGAAACGAACTCAGAGCTAAACGCAACATCCTCATCGACAGCCATGGCGGTCGGTAGGGATCTACGCGACGTGCGCCGGAGAAAACACGCACGCGCTCGAGGGCAACTAACCCTCGAAACAGACTCAGGACGGCTAGACGAAGCTAGCGCAAGACTCAGATCACGAAAAGATCAACTACAACGACTAGACGACGAACACACCGCCGCGCTGAACGTGAACAATGGCGGTGCTCGAGGACGGAGCTCGAAGACTCGATCCAAGGATAAACGAGTGGTGCAGAGAGGTCGAGGAGCTCACCCTGGTCACGAAGCGCTAGCAAGCGTGGCCGGAGATGAAGCAGAGACGACCGTCGACGGAGAACGTGCCGGCGGAGACGAAGAACCGAGCGGCAACGAAGATGTTCCCGGAGCTATGGTCCACCATTTGCAAAACGGATAAGCCGACAAGGATCAGTGATGAACAAGGAGCAAGAAACACAAGATGAAAAGACAAAGTGGCTCCTGCGTAGCCTGGTTGAGGACTGACCAGAGCAGCGGCGCTCTCGTCGGAGCTGAGGAAGACGGAGCCGCGCTGAACGAATGCAGGCTCAATGGCTTTAACTAACTCACTCCGAGAACGCGCAAGGTCAAAGCGAAGACAATGGCAGTGGATTGAGTGGTTGGAAGAGGCTAACAAGCTCGGGCGATCTCGTCGATGATGGTGGAGCGCTCGGCGGAGCAAAGCAGAGCGATGGCGTGGCGTGGAAAGGGAGGCAGGAGTGGACGGTGTCCCGTTTTGAAGACGGCAACGGTTCCGTGATGCCGCCACGCACACGACAAGACGTGAGTCGAGGACAAGAGTCGCACGGTGGTGTCGACAGGTGGCCGGACAGGTGTCGGCGTCGAGCTCATCGTCGCCATGCAACTGCTTGATGAAAAGACTGAACTGCCCCTGTGACTATTTTGCAAAATGCTCAAGCTTCCAAGGGTTTTCATGAAAAACTTTGAACATGAAAGATGCTCAAAATTTCATGATCTACAACTTTGCTAAAACAACAATAAGCAAATTCTTTATAAATTTTGAAAATCGTTTTTAGGGTTTAATCCACCCCCTTTGGGAAATTAGGGTTGGGATTCCAATTTAGATTTGAGAATTTGAAAAGATGAGCTGCATTCAAACAATTGATCAAACATAAGCAAGTAAACTCCTTTTAGTTCAATGCATATCCAGATTTTCAAACAAATGAATGATACTTAATGCATATGATGACATGATCAGTTTTTAATTAATTGATTAACACCTGGGGTGTTACAGATTGGAATTTAGGTTGCATAACTCTTTTGTGGTAGAGATAGCAACACACTAGAAAAATCATACATGCATATTTAGATAGTTTATCTCTTTGCATAGGTTTTGCTGAGGTTGGAAATTAGAGGCCATAGTTAAAGTAAATTTGAAGTTGCCCAATTCACTCGCCTCTTAGGCATCATGTTCCCTTCAAGCCTCATCTTGGCCTCTAAACGGACCACGTGAAAGGGACGTGTGCCAGCCATCGGCATTTGGGCAGAAAAGCACCCCCAAACGCTGGAAGTAGGTTGTTGACCTAGCCTGAGATGGACCGGCCAATGCTGCACATGATCGTAGGCACCCTGACTGGTCCCAATGTCCTTGACCTAGACTCGGACAAGGATCCATGGAGGAGTCGTAGATGTGTTCGATGATGCTTGGTGTGCTTACGCCGCTCACCACCTGCGACATCGTCGCACTCGCCTCAAACGCCGATGGAGCGTGGCCAGTGACCCTCAGATAGCGGCAACGTCCTCGTCCACTGTGGGCCCCGGTGGACTGTATCAAGGTATGGGGTTGGGGAAGTGGTCAGCACCCGCTCCGCATCCGAGGCATCAAGGATGTCATCCACAACCCAGCTTTCGAACGTCCCCTTGAGTGCTCCTATCGGCGGAAGGGTCGGCCGGGCAAAGGGAGGGAGCATTGATGACAAGCTTGCGGCGGAGCAACCCGAGGTAGACTACTACGCATGGCTAGCTTCATTGCCTATTGGGCTCTCTATGATGGGCTATGACATGGAGCACCCGGAGGTGGGTGTAGTCGTGAGCGTCCCCACATCGGCAGGCCAAACGGCCCTAGATCCGAGCCCATCGGTTGTCCACAACGCTTGATGCAGCAGGGGTTGTGGTGGGCCAACAATGCCATTGCTATAGCTTGGGGAGGCACAGGATCTGCAGGCGGCGCCATTAATATGTGGTCGCCCCGCGAGCACCATTGCCATTAACGCCTGCATATGCACAGCTCGAGGAGGCCAGGAGCGCTAGAGAAATCGAGTGGAAAGGGGGAGGAGGGGGACTATGTCGGGCTAACCGATGGCAACAACAGGGCCAGGGGCTATGGTGGTGGTGGGAACTGCGAGCATGGAGGGGAAGGGAGGGAAGGGAGCCATGGGCACCAGGCTGGAGTCCGATGGCAGGGGATGGGTGGCCGCCAGGAGTGTCGCACTCCCTAGGGTTTCCTAGCTTTATACTATATACTCTTCATTCTTGTCCCAACCAATTTACACATGAAAGTCGTCCTCACTCGTTATCAGGCGAACTTCGACAATCCAACCCATTTTTCTCTACAATCTCGAAGCCGGAAGGTATGCTTAGATTGTGCCTACTCTTCCTTTATTTTGGCATGTTCGGACTTTACAAGATAAAAGCATCTTCAACAAATATCATATTCAATCTCCTATATCTAAAACATAGAAAGATGGACATCTAGCTAAGTTGGTTAGATAGGCTCTAGTAGCACTCCTTAGGTCCATGGTTTGATTCTATGTGGGAGTGAATGTAAAAAAAAATCCTTTCATCTGTCCTATATCATTGATCCTTGCATGAGAAAGTTACGTTCTATGTATGGTTGAAACAAGGGGTTAAAGTAGCACCGATCCTAAAACCATATGTCTAAGGACCAACCTTGATTCTCACGTGATAACGGTGACGCTTTGTATGAGTGAGAGAAGGGTTTGAGGATTTTCTCGACAAATGTTACTTTCTATCTAAAGCATAAATACCCTAGGGCTATTTTACCCCGTGGGTCGATTTTTTTTATATACCTAGAAAATAGCATTATAGGAGATGAAGGCATAGTTATAATTATATTTTTTCTGAGATATCCTTCAAAACAACCTCCATCTCCTTTCTCCTAGATAAAGGAGACAACCACTCTCCACTATCCCTAAAGAAATGAGGGGTTCAAATTTTAGGTAATCTGCACCGGCAGTGATCTTTTATTCTAAATTGATTCTAAGGCACTCATAAAATAACTTATAAGAGATGCACTAAAAATTAACAACTATTTTCTCTCTTAAACTCATGTTGATTTTTTCACAATTTCAAAATTAAACTTCCGTTGCTAACAAGTATATTTTCCTAGAGTTCACTAAACAAACCTAAACAAGACGCAGATCTATTATATGACCAAGAAGTTAACTGTACCACTCAAAATCCAGATTTAGTTAGCTATGTGTAGATTAGAGTGATATAGAAAGCACAAAATTAATATTAGACCTTAGATACCCAAATGACATGTACTGCTAATAAAGAAGTTTGCAAACCAAAAGGCGTATTTTACACTTTTTTATTACTATTTTTTTCTTTCCATCCATGCATCCAAGACCTTCTTTATATAATGAAGCGCAGTTTTCCTGCGTTTTCGAGAAAAAGATCTCATTAACATAATTATCAGTAAAAAGACAAATATTAAAGCATAACCCTTAAATAATTTTTGAATTAGCAAATGATCCGTTGCTTTCCACAGTTACCTCCCCACTTATTTCCAATAGAAAAAAAATGACTGATGCCTGATAATGCATTTGTCAGGTTCCAGAGCAGAATGTTCAGAATAAAGAAGCAACACGTAGATAACAATGAGAGAATGAGTCCACTTTATCTTTAGCCAAGCTATCTACCCTTGTTATGAGCAAGGTCCAGAACCATATGATACAAGTTTATAACACAGAGGGAGAAGACCACAACAGCAAAGTATAAGACGATGCAGGAAGAAAGCACAACACTGAAACAACATTGCCACAAGAAAGTGAACATACTTACATTTATGTGAACTTGTTTATCTGCTAACGCAAGGCCTCGCGCATGCCTTGCATGCAAAGCTATCTGTACAAATCAATGCCACACTAAGTGCCTCAAAAAGGTTTCCTTGAGTAACTAGAAGTAATCTTGGCTTCTAACTTGTCAGATCCTGGAAGAACTTAGTAGGGATTGACGGTGGGCAGTACTTCTTTGCTACAAATTTGTACTGTGAGCAGATAGAGGGTAGGGCATTTAGCATTGGAGTAGGTACCAACGTAATGATTCTCAGCAGCAATCACCTTATGAAGGCAAGGCTCACCTTATGCTGGCTGTACTTTTCTCTAATTGCAGGAAGATTGCCTCCAGGGCCCAAACGGAAGAGCTGTTGCAGTACCCTTACATAACCACGCAACTCAGATGGTGTATATCGTGTGTAGTAAGAAAGTGAGGAGTTCTGCTTTCGATCAAGCATAAATACAAATGTTAGCTAATGCAAGCATCAGGTTTGTTTTTTGAGGTGAAGAATGCAAACATCGACTTTAATAATGAAGATTCATAAAAGATAAGGTTGGGGACATATACCCATGGGTTCTTTATTGGCATAAGGATAAACTTCGCCAAAAAACAGAAGAGGCACCAATGAAGGTAAATAGCAAAGTAAGCTGTACTCCAGAAGTGACAGCTCACAAATGTAGTTGGCTAAAAACTCAAGGTGAAGAGTTGAGCCCTGCAGAAAGAAAAAAAATCAGCCAGCACCTAGAATTGGTAGGAACTGAAAAACAGTGAAAAGTGTACCTTGTCAAGAACTTGAGCAGCATGTACAAATCTCCTATATTAACATGAACAGAAGTATTTAGCAGTAAGTATGTCCATGATCATTATTACAGAAGCCAATAATACTACCTTAAGAAACATTTTGCTGTAGGTACTGTCATCTCAAACTTCAAGTTATTCAGAACAGAAGCTTCCATTTGCAAAACCTATTAAACTATGTGTTACACGATGAAACTAAGAAACAATATGGAAAAGAAAAGAGTGCACTGAGACACGAACCTCTTCTTTAGTGTATGAATAATCGGTAACATAACAGAGCTCTTCTACCTGAAGTGGGCATATTTCTTCATACTTCCTGACATTTGAATATATTAACAGCATAATATCAGAACAGTGCACAGAAAAATAGAAAAATAGAAATAGACTAAAATGATCTAATTGGATCTTACACAGCTATAAGCAAGCAGGCAACACCAACTAATTGTAGTCTGTGACGACTGATCTCTTCGACAGAAAGGTAACGGTCAATGTAGACAGTGAGGTATAAGGTTTCCGGAACAAGACGATATGCTTCTGTGACCTGAATTGAGAAAAGGCAATATGACAAACATCAGAAGTGTCATATTGGTTCATTTAGCTGTGAAAACATGTATTCCTTTATAACAGGGAATGCTTACTTCTACAAGCCAGTCTATTAACATCGCCCTCATGTTTTTGCTCATATCTGTCTGAGTGGTTTCTAAAAAGTTTGTTGAAGGCATTTTCCTAGTCTGCAAGAACATCACAACAGGGTAAATACGGGCAGCAATTTCCCCACGAAGGAGACAAGTAAGTGGATAACTAGGAGCAGCCAAACAAGCTTCATCAAAGTGGGATATTATGTGCAACAATATAATGTCCTGCAACACAACAACACTAAATATTTTACATCAAGAAACTGCTAAATGGAATGTAGAGTTGCATGAATCATAATGACAAACAAATCCAACCATTGTATAGAGGTGTGAGTAAACCACCTGCCGAGCCTAACACTATGTGGAACACTAAGAATTGCATGTTTTGTTCAAATGAAATGAATTTGAAAATGCTTCTATTCTAATTCTTCTGGTGTTTGCATTCCAACCATATAATAACCTTAGCAAAAAAAATGTGTATTTAATTTTCAGACAGTAGTTGATATAGCACTGCAGCTATTACTTGATGTCAATATACACATATATACAAAAGGCTAGAGCATGAGCAAAAAATCTATCACCTCAGCCTCTCGCAAGCTCTCATAAATTTCACAGGCAAGAGTTGTAGAAAGTCGTGGATCATAGTTGTAGTCAAGATCAATTATATTATCAGCTTTCACAGGATTAGGACTATGTTTCCTCCAGTTGAATTCTGCGACAATAAACAAGTCCTGTAAACCCAATATGTATTAAGCATTGCATGAAAGTTCTAACCAGAACTGCTCCCATTTTGATAAGCAAACAAACCTGCAACATCCATACTATCAGAGAAATGAAGTCTATCACTGGCCCGCCAATGCAAAGAAACTGCCATTAAGGGGTCGTCATCATTGAGGCACTCAAGATCAGAGCTTTCTGTTGAGTTGCATGTTGACATAGCATCCTCCATGGAGACCGAACAATCTTGAGACAGGCCAGGTGAGCTGCAACCTGTTGGTACAACGTCTGGCACAGAAGGAAGAGATATGTTCTTCTGAAGAACTGATACTGCCTGATCAAATTGGTCAGAGGCCAGGCTTCTGCTAGAACCCCGTTCCGTGTTCACATTGCGCAGGCAAGCAAAGGATCCCTTAACATCAACTGGTTTAGTAGAACTCAATTTCTGTAGTAAGAGGAAACTTTAAGGTTGTTTATTGAAGTTGTTCAATTGGAATGATTACAGTGATCAGACAACTACATAAGCATATAAACTTCACGAGAGAAACAATATATTACAAACAGACGATTGGAAACTGTGCAATTCTGTAGTAAGAGGAAACTTTAAAGTTGTTTGTTGAAGTTGTTCAATTGGAACGATTACAATAATAGAACAGAGAACTACATAAGCATGTAAACTTCACGTGAGAATCAATATATTACCAACAGAAGATTCGAAACTGTGTAATGAGCATAAAACACCAGTATATCTGAAACACTCAGCACGCCCAAAAACTTTGAAAAAACTAAAGTGTTAAGTTGCTCGATTTCAGAAACACCAAAATATCTCTTACGGCACCATGAAATACAATATTGTCATAAGACCCGTGGAACAGAACCAAGTATTTCATCGAAGAAGGCAGCCAAATAAAAAAGAGAAGGAAAATCAATATCTCGAGAAGACATCAGCAAATGTTGTTACAATGATCGAGAAAATGCGGGATCAACATGAGCCGTTATTAGATCAACTAGATGGAGAAGAGGGCAAAACGGCATAAACCCTAGAAATGCCGCAACAAACTGAAGTAAATAAATTGATCAACATAAGCTCCCTGCACGGCTGTACCAAAACCCATGGCAAATTCCTACGCGTGGTGTGGCACCCTCCTACCAACGAGAACCCAAGCGTTGACCCTCGCTGAACGAATCGATCAGATCAAAACCCCGCCCCGATCGTGCGAGCGCGCAAGGACGAGCCGTACCGCATCGGACGCGGAATTCGCAGCGCCGGACCTCCAGCCGCCGCGGAAGACGTTGGTGAGGTTCCCGAGGGCGACGCGCTTCCCGGACCGCGCCACCGCCTCCTTGGCGCCCCGCGCACCGGCGTTCTCCGCCATGGCCGACGCCGAGGAGCGGCGCCCTGCTGCCCAGCATGACATTGGGTGAGAGCCGTGCGGTGGAGTGGGCGCGCAGAGTCGGTGCGGAAGTTCTGAACTGCCGCGGTTTGTTACGGAGACCCACAATTTGTTTGGGGAAGAGAAATTACTTATTTGCCAGTAAAAAATTTCTTTATTCCCTATTTTATGTTTACCATGAATTTTTTTAAGACATTATATCTGTCATTCACTTTATTTTTTTTACTATGATCTCATTTGTTAAAGCTGCTACAAACTTCAACTTTTATAACAGATTCACTATTTATACACTGTTTATATGAGCTATTTCCACCCTTTTTTTCTCTTCTTTTATAGAGGCTGTGAAAGTAGATGAAACTAGTTTTTTTTTTCTCAACTCCAGCAAAAATTGGTTTCACCTGCTTTAACAGGCTTTATAAGACAAGAAGAGAGGAAAGAGAAAAATACTTCCTCTATTCTAAATTACAAGACATTCCAAAAATCTTAAATAGTCAATCCATCTTAAGTTTGATCAAGAATTATAGAAAAAATTATAAAGCTTTATGACATAAAATAGGTATACTATAAAAATATAATTGATAAAAAATCTAAAAATACTTAGTTAACATCATAAATATTATTATATTATCATATAAGTTTGGTCAAATTTAAGATACTTTAACACTCGATTCCTATAATATCTTAGAATTTGGGATGGAGAGAGTAACTTCCATAAATGTTGCGTAATATCAAAGAAGTTAGACTTGTGGGAGTTAGGGTCAGTTTGATGGGGTTGTGGCTGTGACGAAAAGCAGCTGTGGGCTGGAAGCTGTGAAAAAGTCGTTGTGATGTGAGCTATAAAAAAGCTGAAATTTATTTGGTTAAACAAGTATAAAATATACATTCTATTTTTATCTCTTAAAACAATTATGAAATTTTTTTATTCCATCCATTTTCATAAGCAGAAAGTCAAAAGTTAATAATAGAATCAAACTAGTTTTCAAAAATATACTACGAAAAAGCAACTGCTTCTAGTTTAGTTGCCTTCTAAAATAGCCTTTTTGTTAGGCTTTTAGCTTTTAGGGCCAAAGTGAAAAGCAAAAGACATATCAAACCGACTTTGTAACAAATGGGGCCACTTCTATTTACTTTGGACCCACATGACAATTATAACTATTAAATTGAACCTTAGTAATCCAACACAGACACGCGAGCTAAATTTTTTTTGAATCGAACATAGACATGTGGACTCGGTGTTTGTATGAGAGCCATATAGGACGTGAACGTGTGAACACCGAATGAAATATATAATTTATATCAGATACGAACTCGTGAACCGGAATCATGGTTTTGGTATCAACGGCTAGAAGAGGACTCTAGTCCGGATTGAGGTCGACTACAGAGGGGCGACTTGGCTGGACAGCGCTAGCGACGGAGGGGCAGGACAACTATGGTCCGTAGGTCGAGCTAAACACCTGGGGTGGAGTGACGGTGCGGTCAGGCAAAATACATTAATTGTATAGTCTCCTCTCATATATCGTCCCAACTAAGATCAAGAACCTTCAATTGCTTTGCTATAATCAAGACCATCAAAACAAATGTTTACTAAGTAAATGGTTGTTCAAATTATTAAATAATAATGAGATGTGGTAAGAACTCTTAAGAAATAAGCGGCCTGTTCGTTTGACAGAATTATACACTGCTGACTGATTTTTTGTGAGAGAAAAACACTGTTCTGGCTGGATTTAAGCTGCCTGAAAAGCCAAACGAACAGGCTGAAGTATATTAAAGACAAGGCCTTAGGAAGTTATGCAAAGAAATCAACAGATTCGCATTTCTAGAAAAGCTTAATGAATCTTAAAGACACCTTCATGAAAATGGGTTATTTTACTACGAAAGATGAGACACAAACTAGATTTTAGATTGATACTTGGTTGGGCAACAAATCCCTCAAGAATAGATTTCATATGTTGTTTAATATTATAAGAAAAAAACAAGGCACGGTTGCTAAGGCTATGAGTTCCTCCATATTACACATTTCTTTTAGAAGAAATTTGATAGGAGCAAACCTAACAAATTGGTATCGTATTGTTGCTTCTATACAACAGGTTAACTTACTAGAGGAAAAAAATATGTTTGTATGGGGCCTAAAGCCTCTAGGTTATTTACAGTCAAGTCTATATATGTTACACTAATTAACAATGGTGTGAGAGTGTTTCACAAGATATTGGCCAAACTAAGCTTCCCATGAAGATCAAAGTTTTTATGTGGTACTTGAAGAGAGGTATGATTCTAAACAAGGATAACTTAGCTAGAAGAAATTGGAATGGGGACAAGAGTTGTTGTTTCTGTCATTTTACAAAGACAATACCATCTCTTCTTTGAGTGTTTTCATGCCAAGTTTTTGTGGCGTTCTGTACATATACTTTTTAGGATTTTATCGCCGAGGGATATAAATGATTTGTTCCATAATTGATCAAAATTTGGATAACTAAGAATGAGGTGGTTTTTGATAAATACAGACCCATATCTCTTGTGCAAGTATTGTTCCAAAGAACGCATTAGCTACATCAATGGGCAAACTTGCAGCAACATGATGATCTCAAAGATCAAATGACCTCTGTGGCACATTACCTAGAGACATCGGCTTTAGATTTCTTCGGCTGTAATGGATGGTTATCGCAAGTCATGTTGGTTTTGTTTAGTCAAGAACCTTTATCGTTTCTGTTATTCGTTTGTGTGGTTGTAAGTTTTACTATAGCCGAATTTAGTGACCATACTAGAGTTTGTAATTTTTGGCATGATTCTATCTTTGGATAGATGAAGTCGAATATTTTATCCTTTATCTAAGAAAAGGTTCTTCAATAATCTGACAAGATGAATAACAGTTTATCTACTATGAGCTTTGTGGGCCACACAACGACCCAACTCTTCTAATTGGCTTTTTTTTTAAAGTAGCAAAACTGCATCTCCAAAAAAATTTCTTAAATTTACTCTCGAAGATAGCGTTTCGTTGAGACAAGATGGAATAGGATGAGATGGTCTACTCTCTGGTTTGTGGGATGGGATGCCTGCCTCGGTGGTTGATTGATTGTTCAAGAATTGATAATATGTTGTAAGACAATAAGATCAAATCTATTTTGTATGTATCATTTTATTCCAAATAAAAAAATTGAAACATGCCTTATATGGATTATATAATTTGACTTCGTTAAGTTTTGTGATGCAACTGTATACTCTCTAATTTCGTTAAGTTAAACTTTCCATAAAGGAGTATCTTATTGCGAAATGTGTCTTAAGGCACCTTGTTATGCCTATTTATCATGGTAAAAACGACCAAAAAAGAAGGAAATATGGAGGATGGTACTTACTCCAGTAATACGTGTATTTTGCACATAAAAAAGTTAAATTCTATAAAGTTTGACCAGAAATTAGTTAAAGAGTAAAGTACATCAGCGGACCCTAAACTTGCACTGTTGTGTCATTCCGGTCCTTCAACTTATAAATCAACCATTTGAATCCTTAAACTTGTTTATATGTGTCATCCCGGTCCCTAAACTTGTTTGAATGTGTCATCTCAGTCCTTAAACTTGTAAATTAACTGTTTAGTTCGTCAAACTAGTTCAATTGTGTCATCTCGGTTCCTAAACATGGTTTTGAGTCTCATCTGGGTCCAAACATGACGCTCTAAAAATTTGATATCAAATAATAGTTCATAACTTTTTCATGCTAACTCGAGTGAAGACAAACTTTATATCAAAATTGTAGTTCTTAACATGATCTACAACTTTGTACTAGTTTTTTAAAATTAAAACTGTTTAGGGTCCCAAAATATTATTGTAAGTTTATAGATTTCAAATTTTAAAATTTAAAATTATCAAATAATCTTGGATATTGAAATGGTCTATTTGAAAGTTATATTTCTCAATATGATCTACAACTCTTTGTAGTTGAAAAGTTTTTTATTTGAAGTCATTTATTATCCCAAATTTAATTTTAAACGTTTCTAGACTTTCAAAACAATTAATTATACCATTTTAATACACTAAACAGTTTTAATTTTAAAAAATCAACTACAAAATTGTAGATCACATTGAAGGCTACAATTTTATATAAAATTTGTCTTCATTCAAGTTCATATGAGAAAATTATAAATTATTTGTTGATATCAAGTTTTTGTCTTGTTTGGACTCAAATGAGATTTAAAACAAATTTAAGGACCGGGATGACACAAATGAACAAGTTTGAGGACCTAAATGTTACAATTGTAAGTTTAGGGACTAGGATGACACAGATGAACAAGTTTGAGGACCTAAACAGTCGATTTGCAAGTTTAGGTATCGGGATGACACAACAGTGCAAGTTTAGGGACCGCTAGTGCACTTTACTATTAGGTAAACTATATACAAGTTTAACAACTGGAGCCAATGGTCCGGACGCGAAGCACCCTGTGACTAGGATTTTCTTCCAGACTAGTTTCCAAAAGTCCAAACCCTCGTCACCTCGAGTCCGGAAGACCTTATAAAGCTACGTTGACTTCGTTTCTTCGTGATCTTTGCGTCCGGGTTGGTTCCATCCTTCATGTTTGGACTTTGTTTGATCTTGTAGGTTATCCTTCATGCTTCAAATGTCTTGCTTGAGATGTTGATCATTCCGATCACCATATTTCCTATGTCCAAAGCATGTTTGCACCTTATTGAACTACAAAATAAACACTTGTAAACTTGTTAGTCCAATTCGATCATGTTGATGATTGAACACCAAAATTTAAACTACATGGGCCAGGGGTCTATGTTCCTTACTGCCAGCGAAAAAACACATACCAGCAGCTGTTTATGAAATAACTTATTCTATAGCCACTTTGAGTTACTATAATTACTATACTAATTGTCGGGTACAAAGGTAAGGGGTACCCTAATCTCTGGCGATTTAGTGCTTAATATTCAGGAAAAATCCAAAAGCCATCCAACCTGTAAGGGAAGACCCATCAAGCAGGGGCCTACCACCCCATCAAACATGACCAGTCATGGGCCGGCCCATTACCATGGGGACAGTAGGCAGGATCCCCCTCGACCTCGATCCCTCGAACAACGGAAGGGGGGTCGATCGAACGACCCTCTGCCTCGACCCCTCGAACGATGGAAGGAGGGTCGATCGATTGACCCTCGACCTCGACCCCTCAAATGACGGACAGGGGGTCGATCGAACGACCCGCGAGCAGGAGGCTCGATCGACTCACCCACTCCCAGTATGGGGTAAAAGGAATCCAATGCGCCTACCTGCTCCTGCCTAACGCCATGGGCGGCCACTACCATGGTCAAATCTATCAACTCGTCGCCCATACTCGGGCTCTCCGATGATCGTGTGGCCACTGTAGCCACGTCACAAGTACAGAACCCAAAGGCACCCCCTCGAGCCATGAACGGAACAACCCTTGACCGTGTTTACAGGGGCGCGTCAGGGTCGCGCAGGCCTCAACGCTCCTTGACCCGGGGGCTCGACCGTCACCTCCAACCACTCGGGCATGGGACCCTTCCTATCCATTCCGCATCGGCTCCAGAGCTCGTACCCATCCACTGGAGGCCGATCGTCCTAAACCATGACGTTTGGTAGCGTCCAGTCCGCTATCACCATGCCCTGAAGCACCGGAAGGACCGGAAGGCCATACCGCTACAGCGATCGACGTCCCACCGCAAGCATGGCACCATGGACACGCCTCCCATGCCGCTACAGTCTAGGACCTCTGTACTCTTAGGTCTCCCCTTGGTCTATAAAAGGGGACGCTGGGATAGTAGGGAGGGCATTGGGACATAGAACATGGGCATAACCTCACACATCAGAACACAATAGCAAGACATCCGCTCACACTTGCTGCCGTCTAAACAACACCCACTAGCACTCTCCAAAAACCCACTAGCATACGCAACAGAGTGCCACCTCCGAACACAATACAATCCAGTGATGACTTGATCAACACCTCAAGCAATCAACCGAATCACCTAGGGTAGCCCTGCTAGTCCTAGGCCTCAGCTCACTCCGAGCACCCCCATGTAAACCAGCTTGTACTCCCCCCCCCCTCCCCTGTACGAGCACTTCGGTGCGAGATAATACAGTACCCCTTCCTCTTGCTGGACGTATGGCCTTCTTTGCCCGAACCAGGATAAATATTGTGTCTTCTTGCATCACATCTGGGAGTGGGAGCACGCAATATACAAATTTACTAGTTGGTGATTGACCCCCTGGGTCAAAACATCGATAGTTGGCGCTCCAGGTAGGGGAGCTTTGCGTGTTGATCAACTCCCAACTTCTCTTCCAGATGGAATCAACCGTCCCACCACTTCCATTCGCCACCATCATCTGATTTGGGAGCCTAGAGTTCATGTCCCTTGGCCACAGCCACAATATGGTTCTAATCTCCACAGGTGGTATGGGTAGCAGCAGCTCCGGTACGCCGTGGCCAAGGAGGACCTCGCGACGGTCCCACCACTCACGCCTTTCGCCCACGACCAGAGGAGGCATGAACGACGCCGCTGCAGCCTTCCCCGCACGGACGACGTGACACCTAACGCCACTCCCCCGGCCTCAGCTGGCGACCTAGTTCCTCCTTCGGGAGCCTGTTTGACCCATGCTTGGGGGTCGGAGGAGGGCGCCTCGCCGAGCATGACTTTGGCTTCGCCATGCCGCCATCTTGGAGGGCCCCCATAGCCTCTCCAACGCGCTCGGCCGTTCCGCTACGCAACCTACTTCCGCACGGGCTCTACAACAACGCCAGACTCTCTTGTGCCTTTGTAGACTCGCGGATGCGGGCACAATATGGGTCCCCAGGGGATTTGCTATGTGCGACGATGAACCTCATCACCACCCCTCCACCGGGTGAGCGCCCGGAGCCGCGACGAGCCCCGATCCCCGGGTACTACACCTTGGGCACGATACGACAACGACTGGAGGAGGAGCGCAGGGGATCTTTCCCCAACTTTTACCAGAGTCGCCCCGATCCAGATTCCCCCGATGAGGATTACGATCCCATGCGGGTGTGTTTCCACCTCATTGAACCGGTTGGATCCCAGGATGACACCACCGATGCCGCGGCTGCAGGAGGAGGGGGCAACGCTACCCCGGCGCAGGACGCCGTCCCCCCGATTCCAGACGAAGCCGATCCACCTTAGGACACCCAGATCGCGTAAGTCCGAGAGCTGCTCGCCAATCTCGAGGAGGAGCGCCTATGACTTCAGTAGCTCAAGCATACCCTCGAGCGAGATCGTGGGCGGCCACAGGGTGGAGGAGCCCGCGGTCGGGCCCGGGAAGTCCATCCACAGATCGTCAAGGAAGGAGCAAACGAGCGCCACGTATACAACCGTGCTAGTCAGAACGTCGTGGCAGCCGCAATGCTGCTCCGTGACATGTCGGCACCATTGACGCCCCAAGCGCGATGTATCAGAGATGAAATCCAGGGGCTCCTCCAAACCGTGGTCGTACAACAGGCGGAGAGCTAGGCCTCGAGGCATAGGGGGCTGCCTCCGAGCGACAGAATGTGCCCCCTCGACAAAATCGAGAGGTATTTGTCCACCAAGACAAGGCACCCCGGGGCCAAGCAGAGTGGCAACCAGCCCAGGAATGCATCCTCAACAATCGACAGCTGTGTGACGCGCGACACGACATCAACGACAACAAACGACGCCGATGCGGTGATGCGGAGGCTCGCGGTTACAGTGCTCATCGAGGTGGGCGCTACGACAGCGATGAGGATCGACGTCGATCCCCGGAACCACCAGGGCCACGAGTCTTCAGCAGGACGATTCGGCAGACCGCCTTGCCTAGTCGTTTTCGTCCACCCTCTAACCTGGTCAAGTACAACGGCGAGACCAAGCCAAATCTCTGGCTTGCTGATTTCAAGTTGGCATGTCAGCTGGGAGGAGCCAGCGATGACCACGTCATCATTCGACAGCTCCCGCTCTTCCTCTCCGACACCGCTCGAGGGTGGCTCGAAGAACTCCCCCTAGACTTGATCCATGGCTGGCCCGACCTGGTCAGGATCTTCGAGGGGAACTTCAAGGGCACCTACGTACGGCCGGGAAATTCTTGGGATCTCCGCAGCTACAAAAAGAAGCCAGGGGAGACCCTCCATGAATTCACCCGACGGTTTTCCAAGAAACGTACCGAGGTACCCCACATCTCCGACCATGACGTCATCATGGCGTTCGTCGCCGGGACGACATGCAAGGAGTTGGTGCGGGAACTGGGGCACAACACCCCCAAGACCACCAACAAGCTCATGGACATCGTCGCCAACTATACGACCGGTGAAGAGGCCGTTGGTACATTCTTATGTGGATCCCCAGACAAGGGGAAGGCCAAGGCGGACGAGCCCGGTGGCTCGAACAATGGGCCCAAGAGGAACAGCAACAAGAAGAAGAAGAAGAAGAAGAAGAACCAGCAGGGTCGACGCGACGTCTAGCCCGACGATCTTGTAGCTGCGGCTGACCGGAAGAAGCCTTGGGGTCCCCCTCCAGAGGGGGGCGTCTGCGATAAGATGCTGAAGGAGCCCTGCCCTTATCACAAGGGAGTGGCTAACCACAGTCTCGAGGACTGTCGCATGCTCAAGAAGTACTTCTACTCTCTTAGCCTCAAGAAAGATGATAAGAGGGAGGACCCACAGGACAGGGGTGACGACAAGAAGGAAGGCTTCCCCGAGATTTTCGACTGCTACACACTACTACAGAAACGGCAATCACTGTCGGCCCATCACTGCCGGTTTTGTTTGGGCCGGCAGTGATGCCCCTTCACTGCCGGTTCTTCCTCTGATAGGCCCCCAATTATTGGGGGCAGGGGCTGAACCGGCAGTGAAACACCACATCACTGCCGGTTCATGGCTTGAACCGGCAGTGATGACTCTCAGCCCTATCACTGCCGGTTCAAGCCACCAACCGGCAGTGATGTGGTGTTTCACTGCCGGTTCGTGGCTGGAACCGGCAGTGAAACGTTGTACAATATAAGGCACGCGAGCTCCTCTCCCTCCTCTACCCCAACAGTGAAGAATAGTGCGTGAGGAGCTCCATCTCTCCATTGTTGCGGCTGGTGAATTTCTTGATCTCCATTGTTAGCTCCTCTTCACTCTTGGATCCTCATGTCTTCTTGCTCTTGGTTAGTAACAAGCATAATTCTTTAGAATTGTTGGTTTACATTATGTCAATTTGTGTTAGAGCTATGCTAGTTTTCATGATCAAGAACAGGGATGTTGCAATTTGTGTCAATTTTTTGTACCTTTTAGATCCAAAAGTATTTAGAAAAATTGTAGCACTTTGTTTTTATTGGATAATTATTGTATAATCATTGAGTAGCTAGGTTCGAAAGATTTGTCTCGAAAATTATGGATAAAAATTGTAATTAGTTATATTTATTACCTACATTTAATACTCCATGCATGCATTTAATACTTACATTTAATACTCCATGCTTCCATTGTTATCTATTTGTTCTCTTTATTTTTATAGCATGACCAAATTCAAATTATATCGAAGAATATTGTTCAAAAATGCTTCTATTAATATGTTCCTATGTTACCTCTGTTCTGCCCATCTTATTTTATCAGTGCAAACATGGCTCGAGGGTGGATGTACGATTTGTCACATACAGACCCACGGTACTTGACGGGCATCGACGATTTCATCAAGCGAGCTAGAGCCAATGCTGGGGACTCACATCTTGTATTCTGTCCATGCAAAGACTGCAAGAATACGAGAAAATGGGGCGACGTGGAGCATATACGTTTGCACTTAATCACAAGGGGGTTCATGAGAAACTACACGATTTGGACTTTGCATGGGGAGGTTGGTCAAAATGTTAATGATGATGTGCTCATGCCTAGTGTAGCATTATTGCCTGTTCATGATTACACAGAAGATGTGCCTACCAATGATGATGTGTTTGTGAATACATTAGCTGACGACACTGAGGAAAATGATGGTATTTTACAACTTCTGCATGATGTGCATGGGGGATTCCTTAGTGTTTCACAGTTGAAAAAACTGGAGATGATGAGAAAGGATGCAAAACACCATTGTTTCCGGGCTGCCCAATAAGCAAACTGGAAGCCAACATCATGCTATTGGAGTTCAAATCAACGAATGGGTTGAGTGATAAAGGTTTCGATAACTTGTTAGTTATACTACATAAACTGTTCCCGGAAGCAAATGATTTGCCCAATTGGCCTCGAGGTTGAGAAAATCCACGCGTGTTCCAACGACTGCATATTGTACCGTGGAGAGAAATACAAAGACTTGGATGCATGTCCCAAGTGTAAAACTCCCCGATACAAGCAAGGGCCATCAAATGATGGAAGCAAGACCAGAGGAGGGCCAGTAAAGTCCGTGTGGTATTTTCCTATAGCTCCACAAGTGCATAGGTTGTTTGCAAATGAGAAGTCAGCCAAGTTGTTGCGTTGGCACGGCGAAGAGCGAAAGAAAGATTCAATGATGAGACACCCCGCCGATGGGTCGGACTGGAGGACTATCAACACTATGTTCTATAAGAACATCAGTGGAGAGGTAAGACATCTGTGGTTTGCTTTGAGCACGGATGGGATGAACCCGTTTGACCAAGTGAGAACCAATCATAGCACTTGGCCAGTGACGCTATGTATATACAACCTTCCACCCTGGCTTTGTATGAAACGGTCATACGTCCAGATGCCATTACTAATCCAAGGACCAAAACAACATGGTAATGATATTGATGTGCTTCTAGAACCAGTGATCGATGAACTACTACAGATGTGGGAGACGGGTGTGAAGGATGTTTGGGATGAGTACAAGAAAGAACATGTCACGGTAAAGGCTGTACTTATGGCTACAATCACCGACCTACCAGGGCGAGGTTCATTGTCTGGAGAGAAGACAAAAGGATACACTGGGTGTGTCGAGTGCTTGGACGAGACTGATGCTACACATCTACCAGAAAACAGGAAGATGGTCTACATGGGACACCGTAGGTTCCTACGTTGTGATCACCCTTACTGTAGGAATACAAAAGATTTTAATGGGACTACTGAGAAACGTGGACCTCCAAAGTATCAAGACGGGAAACAGATGCTTCAACAATTAAGCAAACTCACAAATGTTATCCTTGGGAAGGAGGACGGGGCAGTAGCAGCGCCAACCGATAGTATCTAGAAGAAAAAAATCAATCTTCTGGAAACTACCTTATTGGCCACTTTTGAGTGTACGTCACTGTCTTGATCCAATGCACATAACTAAAAACGTGTGCGGTAACACACTTAACACGTTGATGAACACCAGGGGAACAAGCAAGGATTCTCTCATGACACGCTTGGACATGCAACACCTGGGCCTCAGGAAGGAGTTACACCCAATAACTCTTGAGAATGGCCACTTGAAACTTCCGGTGGCATCATGGACACTGAAAAAGGAGGAAAAATAAATGCTTATTTCTTTCTTCAATGATCTCAAAGTACTGAGTGGCTACTGTGGGAACCCGAAGAGGCTAGTTAACATGAGAGAACTTAAGTTTAACTATGGTTCTATGAAGGCCCATGACTGTCATGTCATAATGACTCAGCTGCTCCCAGTTGCCCTACGAGGTATCCTCCCTGACAAGGTCTGCGCTCCAATCATAAAGTTGTGTTCGTTCTTCAACGCGATCTCTGAAAAGGTCATTGAAGTGGGCAGGTTAGACCACCTGAAGCAGGAGATAGCCGAGATTATATGCAGGCTTGAGATGCATTTCCCACCGACTTACTTTGACATTTCAATGCATCTACTTGTTCATCTTGTGGATCAAATAAAAGCCCTTGGCCCAATGTACCTACACCAGATGTTTCCTTTCGAGAGGCTGATGAAAGTTTTCAGGCGGTATGTTAGGAATAAATTCAGACCAGAAGGGAGCATGGTAGAAGGATGGTCAACAGAGGAGGCTATTGAGTTCTCCACATATTATCTGGACATCAAGCGGGTTGGAGTTCTAGTATCTCATCACAATGGAAGACTAGAGGGCAAAGGAACAATAGTTGAGAAAGCTGTCAAAATGGACAAAGTCGTCTCCTTCAGATAAGCACACTTCGCTATTCTCCAGCAGGCCGACGGTGTGATGGCATACATTGATGAGCACAAGCAGTTTCTGCAAATTAAGCACATAGGGAGGTCACAGGCTTGGCTTGAGAAAAAACATAAGGAGGAATTCGGTGACTGGTTTCGATGCCAAAGGCTAGGAAAGGTGACGGGATGTCAACTAGATCTCTTAGCCCCCGGACCTTCGACTACGCTAATGAAGTACCAAGGATATCAAATAAATGGTTTTACATTTAACACAAAAAAACAGGACGGAAAGAGCACGAACCAAAACAGTGGTGTTCGTTTCGACGCCCACGATGGGTACGGCACGGTGGTGGCAACATACTATGGTTTCATAGATGAGATATGGGAGCTAGACTATGGACATCAGTTGAAAGTTGCTCTTTTCCATTGTCTGTGGGTCCGGCTAAATGAAATCAACACCGACAAGGATGGGTTCACTACCGTTGATCTATCCAAGACCGCATACAGAGATGACCCCTTCATCCTTGCAAAGGATGTTTTGCAAATCTTCTATGCATGGGATAACAATACAAATGGAAGACGACATGTAGTATTGCAAGGCAAAAGGAAGATTGTAGATGTCGACGGAGTGACAAACGAAGAAGAGTACAAAGGTTATGAAGAAATGACTCCTTTTGGGCCGGACGTTACCCTACATGTCCTTGAAGAGGGTGACGAACCTGCTTACCTCCGGAGTGATCATGATGAGGCCATCATCGTGCCTGCACCGTGAATTGTTAGAGTATCATAAACTATGTAATACTTAATGAAATGTTGTTTTAGTAATTTGAGATCATATGGAGTTCTAGAGATTGTTGAGTTGTACCACATTGTTGATTGATGTATGCCATGTCAAAAGGGATTCCAAAACTATAAAGAATTAGACCTTGAGTGTATAAGCAATAATGTAGAGCTCCTCAAAACTAGCAAAAGTTATGTTGGAAGATTTTCAACTTCTATTCAAATTTTTGGAGTAATTACAAAGGGGTATTTGAATTTTAAACCCTTATTCAAATTCAAACTGGAATTTAAAAACTATAAAGAATGAGACCTTGAGTGTATAAGCAATAATGTAGAGCTCCTCAAAACTAGCAAAAGTTATGTTGGAAGATTTTCAACTTCTATTCAAATTTTTGGAGTAATTACAAAGGGGGTAATTGAATTTTAAACCCTTATTCAAATTCAAAATGAAATTCAAAAACTATAAAGAATTTGAATATGCTAATTCAGCAAAAGTTGTAGAGAATTAAAAATTATGCAACTTCTATGTTTGGAGTTTTTCAAGTTCTAGTAAAAAATCAGGAGTAATTTGAATTCTAAAGCAAAAGGCAGATTTAAAAAATACACACATCACTGCCGGTTATAGAGGAACCGGCAGTGATGTGCCCCTATCACTGCCGGTTCTAATAACCAACCGGCAGTGATGCGCCATCATCACTGTCGGTTTGTAATAGGAACCGGCAGTGATGAGGCGGACTATATAAGGAAATGGCGCGGTCTGAAATTTTCAGACTCGCGCCCTTCCACACTTAGCCATTTCAGACTGCCCGACGCCGCCGCTGGACGCCGCAGGAGGCCCTCCCCGCCGCCGCTCCATCCCGCC
Source organism: Microstegium vimineum (assembly GCA_022036555.1). Lineage (NCBI taxonomy): Eukaryota > Viridiplantae > Streptophyta > Magnoliopsida > Poales > Poaceae > Microstegium > Microstegium vimineum. The sequence goes on from CM039127.1 coordinate 37,813,964, forward strand.
GCCGCTCCAGCCCGCCGTAGCGCGAGCTCGCCGCCGCTCCAGCCGGCCGTAGCAGCCCGAGGCTCACCACTGCATCACCGGCCGCCACCAGCCCGAGGCTCGCCACTGCCCGACGCCGCCGCTCGACGCCGCAGGAGGTTCTCCCCGTCGGCGCACCATCCCGCCGGCGCTCCAACCCGCCGCAGCGCGAGCTCGCCGCCGCTCTAGCCGACCACAGCAGCCTGAGGCTCGCCACTGCATCGCTGTCCGCCACCAGCCCAAGGCTCGCCACTGCCCGACGCCGCCGCTCGACACCGGCCGTGCCACGACATCGTCGGCCGCCAAATCCACGCCACAGGAGAGCACAGGGACAGGAGCACACGCCGCCCGGAGCATAGGAGCGCAGGAGCACGTACAAGAGCGCGAAATCCGGCCCTAACCTTCCACTCAGTGAGCTCCATGTCCACGCACCGAAGGTGTTCGACGAAATGTGTACATGGATCTGTCCTGCTTTTGCTTGCTTGCTTAGCATGGAGAGATAGATGAGGAGATGAATTGAAGGAGGGAGAGAAAGGGAGGAGATGGAATGCCCTGCTTTTGCTTGCTTGCTTGCTTAGATGGATTACATATAACTAGAGATATAGATAGAGAGATAGAGAGAAAGATAGCTTAGATACATGTCATGGTACTTATAGATATAGCTTAGAGAGATAGATGGAGAGATATAGCTTAGAAAGATAGCTTTGTATATATGTCATCATCCTATGCTTGTACATATGCATGACTTATAAATAGATTCACTTATGATACATAGATAGAGAGAGAGATATAGAGAGATAGAGATGTATAACATGACTTTGCACATTTCATATAATATATAGATAGATATCTTAGATAGCTTAGATAGAGATAGAGAAAGAGAGAGAGAGATATAGAGAAAGAGATAGGTAGAGATTAGAGATAGATTCATATTGATAGAGACATAGGTAGTGATTAGAGAGAGATAGAGAAAGAGAGAGATATATAGATAGACTTGTATGTCATCCTTGTATCCTTGTATATATATCATGATTTAATTTTTTATGGATAGAGAGATGCATGACTTATAAATAGATTCACTTGTGATAGAGAGATAGAGAGAGAGAAAGATAGAGAAAGAGATATAGATGTATAAATGTCATATATGCTTGTATATATGGCATCATCTTATGCTTGTATATATGGATTTTCTTATGCCAGAAATATGACAATTAAGTGCCGATTCACCACCCGTCGCCTTGCGACCGAAGCCGATGACCAAGGAACTAGTGGTGGCGGTGCTGAACGTGACCAAGGAGCCGATGACAACCACCAAGGGGATCAAAGACCTTGGAGCCCTAGCCATATGTTAAACCTAGAAGAGGGCCAAGGAGACGAGGTAATAACTTAGGTCATACCTAAAACATGGTAGATATAGCCATAAAAGTTTGATGGGGACTTATTTATAAATTTTGAAGCAGGTTCCGCCGGAAGGTCCAAGTACTGGTGAGAAGCGACAGTCAAGAAGAGGGCCAAGGAAATCATGGGTCACTCCTTCAAGAATTTCAAGGGAAAGTTGCACAAGCTCATCAAGGAGGAAAAAGAACCGAATTTTGCGGGAGGTGAATTCAGCAAGCAGAGGGACTTCTGGGAGGAGTTCAAGGCTTACAAGCTATCCGATGAGGCCAAGGCATCAAGCGAAAGAAACAAAGCAAACTCGCTTAGGTCAAATAATCCTCACCGCCTAGGATCGCGTGGGTACGTAAGGAAGATTCCGGATTGGGATGCCCAAGTCGAAGCACTAGAGCAGAGCGGCGTTACGCCTCAGACAAGCGATTGGCAGCCCAGATCAGTGAACTACCTACTCGCATGGGGGGCACAATACAATCCTGACGGGAGCCTTTCCGCCAGGGCTGAACCCGTCACCGATCTCCTCCAGAAGATTTCCACGATCACTGAGGAAGTGCATAGAGGGGACCGCAGGTCGGATAGAGAAAATGGCGTGCTCACGCAAGCACTTGGAAACAAGGAGCACCCCGGTCGCACTAGAGGAGCCGGGGTAATTCCTTGGGAGAAAGCATTTGAAAGTGAATCCGCTTCCTATAGGAGCCGGGCAAGGGCTAGAACGCAAAGAGAAGAGGAGTTCCAAAGGATGCGACAGGAGCTAGAACAGAGCATTGAAACACGGATAGCTGCTCAAGTGGCGAGCGCTATGCAATCCATGTGTTCGAGTCAACGGCTGCATGCAATCCCGACTTTGAATAGCCCAGTGCCCGGCAAGGGCCGCAGTAGCTGTGGCTCAACCCCTATGCCTGACGATGAAGAGGTCAATGCTCCTCATCCGGTGGACGACATCAAAGAACCTGTGAATGTCAGGTTGTACATCCGACAGCAGTGGACCAAAGACAAGGTGGTGGTCGGACAAGCATTTCCTAGAGGAGAGAACATCATTCATGGCAAGCCAGTGCCACTCGGGTATGCCAGGGTCAGCATTGATAAGATATTGGACAAGAAGTACAATAAGATACATATTGATTTCCTAGTGGAGGAAGATAGGCCGCGTCTAGTTCACAACTTGGGCACTCATGTCGCCTGGCGCAAACACTTCATCAAGCTAGATAACCAGCCATCTTCGGATGATGATGATGACAGTGAATCATCCTGGTCGCCTCCGCCAAGAGGTTTCTCTCCTCGTCAAGATCCACCGACACCTCCTCCACCGCCAAAGGAGAAGACTCCTCCACCGCTGCCAAAGGAGAAGACTCCTCCTCCTCCTCCACCAGCTTCAAAGTCCCCAGGATTGGGATCTCGACGGCCTAGCTCTAGATCAGGTTCGACTTCGCAACAGAGGAGGTCATCAGCTTCAGTTGGTAAAGATCCCAAGATGACTAGTAAAAGGCGGCAGCCAGTGCCGACTAAGGACGATATTCTACGAGCTCAGATTGCAGAAAAGGCCGCCAAACTTGCCTTGTATGAACGATTGGCTTATATACCTGAGAAACAGAGCCAATTTGAAAGGCAAAGCAAAAATCCGGGTAACCAAGAAAGAGCTAGAGAAATACACACCTTTCAGCAGCTAGAGATACAAAACTTGGCCGCAGAACTGGATATAAGCATGGAGGATGCCGAGAATCTCTATTTTGAAAAAACCGAATTTGAAAAGGCCGAAGTTGCATACAAGTTTGAACTAGGCAAGCCTATGGTCGCCAGCCAAGAAGAGTATAGAAATTTGCCAACAAACATGCGACAATTACATGATTACTACATCATAGATAGTAACAACGGCAAAGACAAGAATGCAAACTTTGAAGTATGCATCCCTCCATGTTTTATTTTTAATCATCCTGAAGAAGTTGTGCATACTATTCATTATGAAGACCTCTTTCAACTCTTTCAACGACGCTCGCTGGATGCGCAGATTATGATGTTATGGACTATGTAAGTACCATACCCTAACAACGTTATAATAAACTACGTGATCTGCATTTGAATATATCCATGCATGTTTATTTTGCAGGTATGTAGCAAAATTTTGCCTTCAAAAACGATATACCAATTTTGACTTCTTGGACCCCATCTTGGTAAATGAGACAACATGCAAAGCCGGTCTCCAAGATCCGTATGTCTCAGTGAGTTTGAAGATAGAGTTTGAAAGAATGTTCTCAGTCGGCAAAACAAACGCACTGCTAACCTACAATTGCAAGTATGTGTTCTCGACCCTTAAGTGTTTTTTTCTTGATATATCATTCAATAACATGAACTTTGTGATTGCAGCAACCATTACGTCCTCGTAGATATAAGTCTTAAAAATTCAACTATCGAGGTGTGGGACTCAAAAAAGAAGCCACTTAAACTTATCGAACCCCTAGTCAAAGTGCTAAATATGTAAGTGAACCCAATATCACCACACTTTTCAATCACATATGATATTGTAATTAATAATGTCCTGAGCCTTCACACTTCATTTACATTGTCACATAGAATGAAGGCGTTACCTGATTGGAGAAATGTGGAGCCTAAGATGCAAAAGAAATGGAGAGAACCATTCAGAGCGGAGTATATGAAGAAGGTCAAGGCCCTAGATCAACCAATGGGGAACAACGAATGCGGGTTCTATGTGATGTGGGCAATGCTTTGCTACTTTGGTGCAAAACTAGGAATAGGCGATAACATGGTACGTACGCGTCGCATTTTAATTCTATTGTTTTGTCTTACGTATGTGCATCTCAATATCATCTTGTATCAATTTACAGCACAAAGATCAGAGCCACAATAGGTTGGTGGATTTTGAGATAAGAGGATTTCAAGAGGAGATAGCAGCTCTTATTCTGGACGATTTAGTGTATAGAAAAGGATGTCTATCCATTGCATAGAGTAAGGACTTCAAAAAGATATACGGAAAAGACTGCCTCGAAAGGCTATTGTAATGCAACAATTAATTCGATACTTTAAGTTTTGTTTGGATGTTTTGTAATAATTATTATAAATGTGTGATGGGTTTGTATTGTCGCTAGTCCACAACCACCTTCAATTCACATCGATATCAAATGGTTCGATAGCAAACACCTCCATGATCTCCCACCCCACCACCTCTACCATAAACCCTAAACCAGAAACCCCAAATGAAAATAAAACAATTAAAAAAATGCAATTTTAAAAAATAATATCACTGCCGGTTGGTGAAACAAACCGGCAGTGATGGCTCAAGCATCACTACCGGTTGGTAACACGAACCGGCAGTGATGGCTTGGGCTCATCACTGCCGATTCGCTAGTGCCGGTTCAAAATCCGCCACTGTAGGGGTTTTGAACCGGCACTGATTGTCGTTTCTGTAGTAGTGACATGATCTATGGGGGACCCTCGACCCGACTCAGTGCGCATCAGCGCAAGAGGGAGCGTCGAGAGGTCTTCTCTGTTTGAGCCCAGGCCCCCCGATACCTCGACTGGTCTCACATACCGATCACCTTCGATCGAGACGACCACCCCGAGCACGTCCCCAACGCAGGGGTCTACGCCCTCATCGTCGACCCCATCATACTCAACACTCGCCTCACCAAGGTACTCATGGATGGAGGCAGCAGCCTCAACATCATCTACGCCGAGACCCTCGACCTCCTGGGGATCCCAAGGACTTTTCTCCTGCCCAGCGCGGGGGGGGGGGTCCACGGGATCGTCCTAGGAAAGAAGGCACTCCCGATCGGCCGCGTCGAGTTGCCTATCTGCTTCGGTACCCCCTCGAACTTCAGGAGGGAATACCTGACCTTTGACGTGGTCGGATTCCACGGCACCTACCACACCATCATCGGTCGACCTGGATACGCCAAGTTCATGGCGATCCCGAACTACACCTACCTCAAGATGAAGATGCCAGGGCCCAAGGATGTCATCACCATCAACACCTCCTATGAGCACGCCTATGACTACGACGTCGAGTGCGTGGAAAGCACCGAGGTGGTTGAGGAATCGGCCATCCTCGCAGCCCTCGACGACTTCTCCAAGGAGATCCCTGACCCTAAACGGCGCACCGACAACTTCGAGCCTGCGGAGGACACCAAGACCATCCCGCTCGACCCCAGCCACGCGGATGGGAAGGTGCTGACGATCAGCGCCTCCCTTGAGCCCAAATAGGAAGTCGTGCTCGTCGACTTTCTCCGCGCAAATACTGACATGTTTGCGTGGAGTCCATCGGATATGCCGGGCATTCCGAGGGAAGTCGCCGAGCACTCCTTGAACATCCGAGCCGGATCCAAACCGGTGAAGCAACGGCTACGCCGCTTCGACAAGGAGAAGCACAGAATCATCGGGGAGGAGGTCGACAAGCTTTTGAAGGCCGGATTCATCAAGGAGGTTCATCATCCTGAGTGGTTAGCAAATCCTGTGATTGTTAAGAAAAAGAATGGAAAGGATAGAATGTGCATAGATTATACTAGTCTAAATAAAGCATGTCATAAGGTTCCTTTTCCATTACCACGTATCGATCAAATAGTAGATTCCACTGCGGGATGTGAAACTCTTTGCTTTCTCGATGCATATTCTAGCTATCACCAAATAAAGAGGAAGGAGTCTGATCAGCTCGCGACTTCCTTCATCACCCCTTTTGGCATGTTTTGCTACCTCACGATGCCATTCGGTTTGCGAAACGCCGGAGCCACATACCAACGATGCATGCTCCATGTCTTTGGAAAGCATATAGGGCCGACCGTCGAGGCCTACGTCGATGACATCGTGGTCAAATCCAAAAAAGTCGGGAACCTGGTCGGGGACCTCGAAATCGCGTTCGGGTGCCTCAGGGCAAATCATATAAAGCTAAATCTTGAGAAGTGTGTCTTCGGGGTCCCTCGAGGCATGCTCCTAGGGTACATAGTCTCCCAGCGTGGGATCGAGGCCAACCCTGAGAAGGTAACTACGATCACTAGGATGGGCCCGATCAAGGATCTTAAGGGGGTACAAAGGGTCACAGGGTGCCTTGCTGCCCTCAGCCGGTTCATCTCGTGGCTCGGGGAGAAAGCACTTCCCCTTTATCGCCTCCTTAAGAAAATAGAGCACTTCACATGTACCGTCGAGGCCGAGGAGTCGCTCTCCAAGATCAAAGACTTGCTCACCTCGCCACCTGTCTTGGTGCCCCCAAGACCGGCCGAGCTCCTCTTGCTCTATGTCGCTGCAACTACCCAGGTGGTCAGCACGATTATAGTAGTCGAGAGGGCGGAGGAGGGACACTCCCTGCTGGTGCAGAGGCCCGTCTACTTCATAAGTGAGGTGCTCTCAGAAACCAAAGTGAGATACCCCCACATTCAGAAGTTGTTGTACGTCGTCGTTCTTACTTAGCGAAAACTCAAGCACTATTTCCTAGGCCACCCGGTAACTGTAGTCTCATCTTTCCCTCTCGGGGAGATAATCCAAAACCGGGAGGCATCAGGGAGAATCGCCAAGTGGTCGGTCGAGCTCATGGGAGAAACTCTCTCCTACGCCCCCTCGGAAGGCCATCAAGTCACAGGCATTGGCAGATTTCATTGCAGAATGGACCGACACCCAACTACCCCCGGCGCAAGTTCAGACCAAGCTTTGGACCATGTACTTCGACGGATCGTTGATGAAGGCGGGGGCAGGTGCCGGATTTCTGTTCATATCTCCCTCAGGGGTCCACATGCGCTACGTCATCCGCATCCACTTCCCCGCCTCCAACAACGTAGCCGAGTACGAGGCCCTCGTCAACGGTCTGCGCATCGCCATCGAGCTCGGGGTTCGACGCCTCAATGCTCGATGGGACTCGCAGTTGGTAATCGACCAAGTGATGAAAGCCTCGAGCTGCCACGACCCTAAGATGGAAGCCACTGCAAGGGGGTCCGCAAGCTTGAGAACAAATTTTACGGCCTCGAGCTCAACCATGTCGCCCGCCGGCACAACGAAGCCGCTGATGAGCTAGCCAAAATCGCATCCACTTGAGGCACGGTCCCTCCCGACGTCTTCTCGAGGGACCTTCACAAGCCGTCTGTCGACCTAGGCTCGGGGGCTCCCGTCCTCGAGCAAGGGGTCCAACTCTCTCCCTCGACCGCTCCCCCCTCGAACGGGGAAGAGGTCATGGAGATCGACGAAACAACCGCGACCCAAACCCCAACGAAGGACTAGCGCACGCGCTACCTCGAGTATCTGATATGAGGCGAGCTCCCAGAGGACCGCACGGAAGCCCGACGCATAGCCCGACGCGCCAAAACCTACGTCTTGTACGGAGATGGCCGCGAGCTGTATCGGCGCAGCCCTACTAGTGTGCTTCAACGATGCCTCACCCTTGAGGAGGGAAGGGCACTGCTAAAAGACTTACACTCAGGGGCTTGTTGCCACCACGTGGCGCCAAGAATTCTGGTAGGAAACGCCTTTCGACAAGGCTTCTACTGGCCAATGGCCGTCGCCGATGCTACCAAACTTGTTCGATCCTGCAAGGGATGCCAATTCTACGCTAGGCAGACCCACCTCCCGGCCCAAGCTCTTCAGATGATACCCATAACTTGGCCATTCGCAGTATGGGGGCTCGACATGGTCGGCCCCCTGAAGAAAGCAAAAGACGGCTTCACCCACCTCCTCGTGGCCATAGACAAGTTCTCAAAGTGGATCGAGGCTCGACCCATCACCAACATTCAATCTCGACAAGTCGTGTTGTTCTTCACAGATATCATCCATCGCTTCGGGGTCCCCAATGTCATCCTTACTTACAACGACACGCAGTTCACCAGCCAAAAGTTCCTGGACTTCTGTGACCACCACAACATCAAGCTGAACTGGTCTGCAGTTGCCCACCCTCGAACTAACGGCCAGGTCGAGCGTGCCAATGGCATGGTTTTGCAGGGCCTCGAGCCAAGGATCTTCGGCCGACTAAATAAACACGGCAAGAGATGGGTGGATGAGTTGCCCTCTGTCCTATGGAGTCTCAGAACGACACCAAGTCGAGCCATAGGATTCTCCCCGTTTTTCTTGGTCTATGGGTCCGAGGCCATCCTCCCCACTGACCTCGAGTACGGGTCCCCTCGATTAAAGGCCTACAACGAGCAAGCCAACACAACAGCCCGAGAGGACTCCCTCGACCAGCTCGAGGAAGCCCGAGACATGACCCTCTTCAAGTCGGCAAGGTACCAGCAGATGCTGCGGCTCTACCACTACAAACACGTACGCAAAAGGGACCTCGACGTCGGCGACCTCGTACTGCGCCGCCAACAAAGCAACAAGGGGCGTCACAAGATGACGCCACCTTGGGAAGGACCCTTCATCGTGGCAAAGGTGCTAAAGCCAGGGACTTACAAGCTGAAGAACAGCAAGGGCGAGATCTTCACCAACGCATGGAACATTGAACAACTACGTCGCTTTTACCCCTAGGGCCTCGAGGCCTTGTACATTCTTTGCATTATGTACATTTATCGCAACATGAATGAATAAAATGTTCTCGAAATACATTTCACGTTCGTTCATGACTCTGAGGTAGCCTCGACTCTGCTCCTGCAAAGTCAAGCCTTCCTCGGGGGCTAACAGGGGGGACCCCCTCCCTAAGTCCCTTAAAAACCCGAACGATTTTTCGAAACTCGACGCTTCTCTTTCCATCTTTGCCCCGAGTACGCTCCGTAACTAAGTAAAAAACACCTCGAACTCCCTAAGGGTCGAGGGTCGTCGAGCCGGGGGCTCTCCTACGCCTCCGGGCTATGGTACCCCCACTCGCTTCCCCCCTCGAGGGATACGAGCGCGCGTCGAACACTTAGTTTAAAAGCAACAACTCAGGAAAAGAGAAATAGAGATGGCTCGAGAAATAAAAACACCCAAATGCACCTCAAATAAAATGCATTAAGGTTTTGAAGGCCCCAGGGGCTCGACATCAAACTGTCACAAAAACTAATCTATTACATGGACCTTCTTGTCCAGATTTGGCTCACAGGCCTCAATTGCTCCCGTCTCCATCGCCGTCCATCGAGGGAAGCACCTCAGGCTCGAAGAGTTTCGCTAGCTCACCACCAGGCACCTCTGTGGCGTCGATAAGCTCGTGACATCTCGCCATGTTTTCTTCATCGCTCAGCTCCGGGTTGACGATGAAGCCGCGGGCGACGACGCTGAGGTCGTAGGCGTAGCCTAAGCGGACAACCGCGAGCGCCCGCTTCACGCCTATATGAAGAGCAGTACGAACCTGCTCCGTTATATCACGAGTCATGGCGAAGAAGCGGCGCACAAGGGAGTCCCCACGCACATCACCCCCAACCGCCAGCTCGGGATCGACCCCCATGCCATCACAGAAGGTGGAGATGGTGTCCTCGAGCCTCTTGTTCAGGGTCGCCTCCGCCCAGTGGAGGTTCTGGAGACTAGTTAGATCCTCATGGGCTCGAGCTTTGTCTTCCTCGAGGACTGCCGGAACAAATAGAGAATCTCGTCAAAGCCAAAAAACAGGGAAGGGTCAAGACCAAGCAACCTCAGTAACGTTTCTAAAATACTCACCTTGGGCGTGCGCTTCCAGGGTGGCGTAGGCCTTCTCAACCTCTTGCAGTCGGCGGCCGGCGTCGACGAGGGCCGCAGCTTGGTCACTCTTCTCGACCCGGAGCTCCTCGATAAGCTTACCGGCGCCATCGAGGGCCCTCGTCTTTGCAACCACGTCCTCCACCAGGGTAGCGATCCGGGCCCGATCCCTCTGTCCCGCGATGTTCAGCGCGTCGCGGTCACGGGAGACGGTGTCGATATCCGACTGGAGCTCCCGGACCCGCTCCTCGAGAGAGGCGCGGTCGCTAGCCGCTTGCGCCAGGTCGTCCTCGGCCCGCCGGGCACGATCTGTCGCCTGAGCCAGCTTTTCCCTCAACTTGGCGGCCTCCTCTTCAGCCTTACGTTGGGCCTCCCGGGCGGTGTCCCATTCCTGCCCAGCCTCGGCAGGCTCCTTGAGGGCGGCTTCAGCCCTCGACCGTGCCTAGGAGGCCTCCTCCTGAGTGGCCTTGGGGCCCCCCCTGCGCGGTGGCCGCCTCGCCCCTTGCCTGGGCGGCCTCGTCCTCCGCCTTCTCCAACGACGCGCGGAGGGCGGGGAGCTAGCTCCACTGCTCCCAAGACCGAAGGATGAACTGGCACTTGTCGTGTGATCTCGCCCTCAGCGCCTACCAAGGATAAAAGGGAAAGTCACAAAAAGGATGGTGAAACAACCGAGATAAATCAGAAAGAGAGGATGAAACTTACCATCATCCCTTTGTACATATCCTCGGACGCGACTCCCACCGCCACGCGCGTCACGTGGTCGAGCCACGCCCGAAACTCCTCCAGGTGCTCCCACTCTCCGAGCTCGGCTTGATCATCGAGCTTGAAGAAAGTGCGCCCTAGGTCTCTGGGGTCGGGCAGCTCGAGCACCTCCTACCCCCAGAGATCGCTGGAGCGGTCGACCCTCCCCTTCACCTCGTCCATGATGGACTGACCCATCTCGAGGGTACCCCCGTGGGCCATCACCCGCTCTGCGAGGTTGGGGAAGTAGGTCGCCCCCTCGAGTTGGGTGATCCTGGCCTCGAAGCGGTCTTGTAGGGCCGCCATCGACCCCTCCGGGTCATCGCTTCGAGGTGGAGGAGGCCCCCACCGCGGGAACAGTCCTGGGCGGTAGAGGAAATGCATGTTAGCTTCAAGTGCGGTGGGCTCGCCACAATCCGACAGCACGTCCCCTCCCTCCACCTCAACCAAGCTAGGGGGCGGAGCACCTCGAGAAGACAGCTGCCCGACCTCGAGGCGAGGCCGAGCAGCCGCCTCGGACATGACTACGTCCGGTGTGCCGCTTCCCTCCAACGCCGCAGTGGTCCCTTCCGGCTCGGGTCGGGGGGCCGCCACCATTCCCCGCCATCGTCGCCGTCTCCACCGCGGGTGTCGCCTTGAGCCCCCTGGCCCGTCCCTCCTCCTCGACGGGGTCTCTACCAATGGCGGCACCTCCGGCGCAGCGCCAGCCGCTCCCCCGCCCGGCGAAGAAGCTGCGGGCGCCTCGAGGGGTAGGGTCGGGGCGCGACCCTCCTCCTCAGACAACGCTGACTGCGGGGGAGGAGGGCTCGCCCGCGCATCTTCCTCTTGCTGCGCCTTCTCCTCGCGCTCGAGCCGCTGGCGCGCCTCCAATGACACCAGGCACTCGGGCCACCGCGACGGCGCCGGCTGCTCCGGCTTCTCCCCTTCACCGGCGGCGGTCAGGTCGACCACCTCCACCTCTACGGAGGTTTGGGGGTTGACCCCCTACACCACGGCCGCAGCTGATGCCGGCCCCGCGCCTTCCGAGGCCGCAGGCGCACCTTCCTCCGACCGGACAGTGGGCACAACCCCGCCCACCTGGCCGGCAGACCCAGTCGACGCGGCGGATCGACCCACCTCTTCCGCCGCCCGAGCTCGCTCCGCGGCCGACTGCGCCTGCCCGCACTCCATCGCCTCCCGCGCCCTGGCCGCCCATGCCACACCTAGGGCATGGGTCGAGGGGGACGGGGTAGCAGGGCTGGCTCCAGCCGCCATCTTAGCCGCAACCTCCACTCTCAGCTTCTTGGCCGGGGTGGGGGACGCATCCTCCAACGAGCGCTTCACCCTGAGGAAGGAACTCATACGCGACGGTAAGCGCAAGTTGTAACAAACACAGAGGAAATTAGGGACCAGAAGAAAAGGAACTTACCCCAGCGGAATCAAGGGGGGCCGATCAGCGGGCCTCGAGCCGCTCGGGGGCTTCTGTGAGCCACCCGGGAGCCGCTTCTCCCTCTAGTACTGGCCGCGGTGGGGGCTGTTGGTGCCCCCGGCATCGTGGTCATGGCAGGGGTCGACGGCGTACTCGTCGCCGTAGTCCTGGGCTCCTCCAGAGCCAACGGGCCCGAAGCCCGTACACTCGGCTTCAGACGGGAGATCGCGCTAAGCAGGTGCTCGAGGCGTTTCTGTTGTTTCTGCGGGACGCCGTGCTTCCAGTTGAAGGGTTTCGACTCGATTGTCCTCCCGGTGTAAGGGGAAGCAAGTCGTCGTCGTTTCTCAGGTAGAACCACCTGGAGTGCCACCCCGAATGGCTCGACTTGATCTTCACCAAGATCCAGTCCTCCGGCCGCTTGAGGCTGATGCTGCAGCACCCCGCCTGGACCATCCTCCGACGACCGGTCTCGGCCGGAGCATGGAACAGGCCCGCCTCGAACAGGTGGAGCCACAGCTCCCAGTGGGGCTCCATCTCCAGGTACCCCTCACACACGACGGTGAAGACCGCCGCGTGGGAGACGTCGTTGGGGGAGAGGTGTTGGAGCTCCACGCCGTAATGGTGGAGGATCCCCCGCAAGAGACGGCTGGGGGAGATCCCAGGCCCGCTCGGTGGAAGGCCTCGAAGCTGACCAAGTAGCCCTCCGGTGGGTTGGGCTGGCGATCCGACTCCGGCGGAACCATCCACTCCGGTCGGTCCACTGAAGTGACGGGCCGAAGAAGGCTGCTCTCCACCAGGTCTCCTAGCCGCTCCACGGTCGCCGTCGAAGGGAGCCAAGCGTCGGGGCCGCGCAGGGTGTAGCTGGCCATGGCAGCGGGAAAGCGGGTGCGCTCGGAAGCAGGGGTTGAAGGTGCGTTCTCGATCTTTCCTCTCCTTACTCGCGCACGCAGAGGTCGGGCTCAGAGGGCGACGAAGGCAATGGCGAGAGAAAGAAGGCTAGGAAGGCAAAGGCAAGCGTAAGGAAGCCGAACCCCTGCCCCCGTATTTATAACCGGAAGCACAATGGGTGGATCCATTGAAAAGGCAGGTAAATCTCCGCATTTAAAGCACCTACCTACCACCCCCTCAGATTCCATAGGATAAGGCGCACCTGTCACGTCACCGCACTCCTCGCCGCACCCTACGCCTGCTACGGTTGTAGTCGAACGAACACCTCCTAAAAAGGTGCGCTTACGGCGGACGACGGGCAATGATGGGCGCTGTCTTCGGAGGTAAGAAACGGGCGTCGACCCGTCCATTGAACTCTCGAGGGAGCGAAGGCTGGCCCTCGAAAGGGTTTCGACAGCCGCTCTCGAGCAGTTCCTTCCTAGGGAAGTAAAACGGACTCCGGTCCACCCCCAAATCTCGAGGGGGCGAAGGCTGGCCCTCGAACAGGGTTCGACAGCCGCCCTCGAGTACCCAAGTCAGGAATGACCCAGGGGGAGCCAGTACGAAGCCCAGCTCGAGAACAAACTCTCGAGTCCCCCGGGACATATCCAAGGCATAACCAGGGAATACCCAAAGATCCCTACGACGGGAGGCATCAAGCCACCGACTCTCATCGAACAGAGTTGGCACCTAGGTAATTCACATGGTTTTGCATAATGAGGACACCTCAGGGCTTCTGTCGACCCCTGTTGAAGGGGGCACGAGTTCTCACTTGGATCTCCCCGTTACCAGCTCACTGAGGACTTCGAGGCCCGTCCGAACGAGGATAGCACGATGCTCTTCACCCCACAATCCGAGCGCAAGGACCCATGGGAAGGGCGCTATGAGGTAGCAAAAGCCCAGCCACACGAGGCTCGAGGGCTAGACTACGCACGACACCCCTCGACGAAAGAAGGTCAAAAACACTCAGAGCCTGGCAGACAGAGTTGACCCCTCGATGGGGCACTATGACTCCAGTTAATACCAATCCCCCTCAATAAGACACAAATCAAAAGCCCCTAGAGGAATTCTTAATCACTCCTCTGGGGCCTCGGGGGCTACCCCCGCGGGGGACGCTCGCACGCCCCCCACGGCGAGATAACGTAAGAGAACCTTGCACCTCGAGACTAGGTACTTCAACTCCGCTTCATGTTAACAACCCCACAGATCATCAGCAACAGCCTCTATACGGATTCACCTTATCCGCATAGAGGCTCGGGGGCTACTGTCGGGTACAAAGGTAAGGGGTACCCTAATCTCTGGCGATTTAGTGCTTAATATTCAGGCAAAATCCAAAAGCCATCCAACCTGTAAGGGAAGGCCCATCAAGCAGGGGCCTACCTCCCCATCAAACATGACCAGTCATCGGTCGACCCATTACCAAGGGGACAGTAGGTAGGATCCCCCTCGACCTCGATCCCTCGAACAACGGAAGGGGGATCGATCGAACGACCCTCTACCTCGACCCCTCGAACGACGGAAGGAGGGTCGATCGATCGACCCTCGACCTCGACCCCTCGAACGACGGACAAGGGGTCGATCAAACGACCCGCGAGCAGGAGGCTCGATTGATTCACCCACTCCTAGTATGGGGTAAAAGGAATCCAATGCGCCTACCTGCTCCCGCCTAACGCCATGGGCGACCACTACCATGGTCAAATCTATCAACTCGTCGCCCATACTCGGGCTCTTCGACGATCGTGCGGCCACTGTAGCCACGTCACAAGTACAGAACCCAAAGGCACCCCCTCGAGCCATGAACGGAACAGCCCTCGACCGTGTTTACAAGGGCACGTCAGGGTCGCGCAGGCCTCGACGCTCCTCGACCCGGGGGCTCGACCGTCACCTCCAACCACTCGGGCATGGGACTCGTCCTATCCGCTCCGCATCGGCTGCAGAGCTCGTACCCGTCCACTGGAGGCCGATCGTCCTAAACCATGATGTTTGGCAGCATCCAGTCCGCTATCACCATGCCTTGAAGCACCGTAAGGACCGGAAGGCCATACCGCTACAGCGATCGACGTCCCACCGCAAGCATGGCACCATGGACACGCCTCCCATGCCGCTATAGTCTAGGACCTTTGTACTCTCAGGTCTCCCCTTGGTCTATAAAAGGGGACGCTGGGATAGTAACGAGGGCATCGGGACACAGAACAGGGGCATAACCTCACACATCATAACACAACAGCAAGACATCCGCTCACACTTGCTGCCGTCTAAACAACACCCACTAGCACTCTCCACAAACCCACTAGCATACGCAACAGAGTGCCACCTCCGAACACAATACAATCCAGTGATGGCTTGATCAACATCTCAAGCAATCAACCGACTCACCTAGGGTAGCCCTGCTAGTCCTAGGCCTCAGCTCACTCCGAGCACCCCCGTGTAAACCAGCTTGTACTCCCCCCATACGAGCACTTCGATGCGAGATAATACAGTACCCCTTCCTCTTGCTGGACGTAGGGTCTTCTTTGCCCGAACCAGGATAAATACTGTGTTCTTCTTGTATCACATCTGAGAGTGAGAGCACGCAATATAAAAAATTATTAGTTGGTGATTGACCCCCTAGGTCGAAACACCGACACTAATTTACAAGATTAGAGTAACACTTTACTATGTGCTTTATTATGACGTTATGGTAAATATCTCCATGTGTTATAGTAACATAAACATCGTAAATATGTATTCACTCTATCATAAATTAGCATATAAATTATTATAAACAGAGATAGCTATATAATATTATTCTACATAGAATAGCTAAAATTGACTAGAAAATACTGAACGATAGTATTAGTCAGCAGTATACGTCAGATAATACTGACACGCGACTACTGATTTGTACTAGATTTCTAGATTTTCTAACAATCACCATCGAAGATTCCTTAAAAAATACCTTAAGGTTCCCTACATATTCTCCATTAGATGATATATGCCATGGTCACCAAGTCCACCAGTAGATCATACATGGCACATTAGTAAGCCTGTCAACTTCATCTCGACCATTGCACAATTGCGACCTACCATGCCCAACATAGGTGCATGGTATCATCCATTAGGGCGCCTCAATGCCTTGTCCAAATTTTTAAGAGCTCTATCGACACTAAGATGGTGTTTGGCATGGCTTCTCCTGAAAGACTTCTCTATTTTTTTATACTAAAAACGGGATTTAAAAAAAACGTTTGGAAGTGCTTCTCTATCGGAGAAGGGGTCACAGAGGAGCCATGCCAAACATGCCCTAAGTCCGCATAACTGTATATAGTTTGGTGAGTGACGCAGTCTAAAACGTAGCATAGCACAATGTCACCGGATGATGAAGTGGCCTTGATCAATTAACCTCAATTCTGGTCCTTCTAAAGTTCGATCTCAACAAATCTAACTTCTTGCACATCCTTGATAAATTCTCAACCAGTTAGGGCCACTCTTGAGCTGACTTAGCAGGAGATTCTCACAGGTGTACATCCAAACACTCTCGGTTCCAACTTTGTCAAGTTATTTGCCTTAAATCCCTTTAATAGTACGATCAAGGATAAAAAGAAAATGTAACAGTAATTCTAAGTGCCCTCAACACCAAGTATTGCACTTAGACACTAGCTTGTCCTTAGCCACTACCTTCGTTCTAAGGTTTCTACTTCATTGCAAAGCTTCATGTTTAGCTCTACGGTTTCTACTTCATTGCAAAGCTTCATGTTCACCGGAAACACACTGTTTCGGTGGCTGATAAGCCAAACGAACAAGACGTATCTTTGGCCTTAAACCATGACTATATTGGAATATTTGCGCTGAGCTTGGTCAAATGATGGATTTTGGAATTTTTGGGGGCCTGTTCTCAATGCTAAAGTTTGATGGCCAATAAATTGACTTCCTCGCAAAATAAATAAATATATAAATAAATGGGTTCTGTGACATTGTTCACCAATTAGCACAGCCATTCTTCAGATCCAGAGAATTCAATGCTCATAAGCTTATCTCAGTTAAATGGATCCAAAAAGGGTGAACTTGTGACAGAAAATAGGAAATTGCAGTACTCAGTGACTAATAAATCAAGCTGGTGCTATGAAAGTTCACGAGGAAACCACGGTCAAAATTATATACAGACTACAGGTGCTAATAATCATGCATCACTAAACCTAGAAGCAAGAGGAAACAAATTATAAGTTTTGGAGATCATGTGCTCTCTTGTAATGAGCACCTCAGTCACGGATATGGTACAACAATGCTAGGGCACAACAGACACATCACCCGAACTATAGCTTATGTTGGCTAACCACATCAACTGACTTGAGTTAGCAGCATGTTATTATGCTGTTGCTAATCAATAACATAGTTTGGGTTAACTGCCAATATTCTGCTCTCTGAGGTTCTTCTTGCGCCACTGCCATCTTCTGCTGCAGCTGCTGTGCCTTCGTCAATGACTATAAGATGGCCTTCCCGCTGTATAAGTCTCTGCATATGCACATACATGAAGATTTAAGGTGCAGCGTCATGCTATGATGTGTTGTGTTCATTTAGTTAGAATGCACCCAGGTTTGGAAATTACCATACCACACCATACCCAAATAGAGCATGGCAGGACTCACCTCTATAATGGCCTTGATACACTTAACTTCTTCCTTCACCTCTGCAGTAGAACTATATGCCCCTTTGGCATTCTGCTGCTCAACATACCAAATGATAAGATCACCTTGCTTCATGCCAGCCAAACCTTCGCCTGCATCACCACAGGGTCCAATAAGCAACAACGACAAATGGAAGATAACTTGAATGCCAAAGCTCAGAAAACATTCCAATACATGAGTGAAGAAAATCTATTGAGGTTTCTAGTGTTTACATATATCATCGAATCATTCGTAGTTCCTAAGATGATAGTCATTTGTAAAATAATTATTTCTTACTTAGAGTCCAACAGAGAATATAAGTTTGCTCAGATTATTTTTCCACTTAGTGCAACTGCAATCAAAGTAAGAAAACATGTCTCCCACAAGCCAAAAAGAGATGGTTCATGTTTGTGTTGCTTAGTCATTAGTTCATTAACAAGTTTACCTATCTTTCACAGTTCCTTTGTTAAGCAAAACAAGTAGGGGGCTTTTGGATCCTTTTTTTTTAAGGTAGCTTTTGGATCCTTTCATATTGGAGGAATTGGAATTTCCTTAATGGATTAGGCTATTTGGTTTAGAATCTGACATTCCACAACTATAATTTTCTCCATTGTATGGCTATCTCAAATTCATAGGGTGGGAGATGGAATTTGGTTCTATAATCACCATGCTATGTTTCTACTCTACAACTATAATTTTCTCCCTTGTATGGCTAACAATAGTACTCAAATATATTCCATATACAACCATATTAGCTTATCTATACCTAAGTTTTTAGAATGGATTCAATTCCAAGGGTCTGAACAGGGCCGTATAGGTTTTGAGGTGGACTATTGCTAGGATAAACATGCATACGTATGGTTGAGTCAACAAGGCTATAAGACAAACTGACAAAGTTATCCAAAATGAAGTACCATCTTTCTTGACTGTCTCTTCATGCTGCCTTAGTCTCATAACCAAAGCTTGAGTAACTCTCTGGAAGTGTTCTTCGGTTATTACCAATTTCTTCTTGCCATTATCTGCTGCTTGGTCATTTTCTAGTGTTTTGACATAAATAACAAAACAGTTAGAAACAACTAATAAAAAGACAGCCATATTAAGTCTTAACACTTGAAAACCCACCTGCACCCTGCTGCTGAGGAGCAGCATCTTCTTCAGCTGGCTGTCCAGCATCATTCTCGGCAGGTACATTTGTTCCATCTTCAGCATCTTGGAAGTCAGAGAGATCAACTTCACTTGATTCAACACTACATAAAATCAATGAGGTTCGCATCAGCGTCATCATTATGCACATATCGTTCATATAAAGGTCACCAGTTCAACCAAATCACCTGATGATGGATGTCTTCAGCAATTTAACTGCCAGGCGGACATGAGCTGGGAGAACCTAAAAGATTTCAATACCAAATGAAGTTAGTCACAAAGTAATGGAAATGGACAATAACAGTGCTAGCAGCATAAAGATCAAATATAGGTTGATCATATTGTCCATGAAAGAGCAAGTGACTTAATATATTCCATGATTCTATCAGAACAGAAAAGTGGCACACGAAGAACATGATCCACAATAATAGAAGTGAATTAGTATACTTACAACTCTTTCTAAATGGCTTCGAGCAATAGCTTCTGACAGCCTAATCAATGCTTCCAATTGCCGAACTGTCATCCTGTAAGCAACCCTAGTTCCAGGAGTACTGTCCCCTCTACGAAGGGTAACATAGGACTCCACCAGAACTTTCTTTGCTTCTGAACTCAACTGAAATTTAAATAAATAGATAACTTTAAGTCTACATGAAGTTGAAGCCTGTTTTCTCAAGAGACCTTTTTCAATCAAGAACACTAAAGAGGCAAACCTGAGGTTTCAAAGACTTTGCAAAAGAAATATAACGCTTCAGTTGTGCTGTGCTAAATGCAGGGGCAAGTGCTTCTTCACGTTTCTGATGGACTCTTACAATGTGATGAGCAATGTGGTAATCAGTGTTTTCATCAGGTTCATCAATCATGATGTAGACCAGATCAAATCTTGAAAGAATAGCTGGGGGCAACGCCACATTGTACTAGAAGAGATTGCAGCAAACAAAAAGAATTAGATTTTAACAACTTTTAGTTTTCACTTCATAACATGTAATGTTCAGATATGCACTCGTAAAATTTTATAGACATGAGATGAGATTGAGTTACCTTAAGTGGTTTTGACTTGTCATAACGGCCTCCGGTCGGATTTGCTGCAGCTAAAATTGATGTTCGTGCATTCAAAGTTGCCTGTATTCCTGCTTTGGTTATGCTAATTGTTTGCTGTTCCATTGCTTCATGTATAGCGACCTACATTGAATGTATGGAACAAGCCATACTTACTTTTTGACATGAATGACTATTAAGAAAGGGAAAGACAACAGAAGCTATTGGTAGACATACCTGATCCTTAATGTCCATTTTATCAAATTCATCAATACAGCAAATGCCATTATCAGCTAACATCAGGGCACCAGCCTGCAAGCAAGCGGAGCATCAAACAAAACACATCAGAATCTAAGAGAAAAAATAATTAACAAAATATCACAGATGTTATAATGGAAGTTAGTTTTCTTAAGTAGAAATTTTTCATGAAAGAATTATGAGAATGCATTTCAACTTCTTGATGGTCACCACTGTTTATTAACTCAGCAATTATTAGCAGCCACACTAGAATTAGGCAAACAGCATGTACAGATTTCTCAAAGTTTTGTTTGCATTCATCAATACTTGTCCTGAAAAAAATGTATTTCTAAATTATGGTAGTACCTCAATACAGAATTCACCAGTCTCTGGTTCTTTAGCAACAGTTGCTGTCAGACCAGCAGCAGATGATGACTTCCCTGATGTGTAAACAGATCTTGGAACAATACCAGCAGTATATCTGACCATTGGATTGAAAATCACATTTTAAATTTCAATATGATTAATGAAGGAAAGAATTCAAATATGAGGTCTATTAGTAGTACAAAAATGAAAGCAACTGTAATACAGATACTCAGCATTTCAAGATCGATAAGTCATATTATCATTTAACAAAAAAATTCAGCTAAAAACCAGCACTATATTCATAGCACAGAAACAAGTTGGCAAGTAACTGACATTCATCATCAGCACAAATGCATGATTATCATTTTTTTTTGCAAAATGTGTTATCTAACAAAGCAGAAGCACTAAGTTCAAATATCTAAAACGTTCATCACAGCCTAACAAGACGTGATTTAAAGAAAATGCCATGACAATGCTTACTTTAGGAACTGAGACTTTGCACAGCTTGGGTCGCCAACAATACAGACATTGATGTCACCTCTAAGGTTGATCCCTTCATGTGTTATCTTATGAACACCACCCAAAAGCATAAGAAGCACTGCCCTCTTAATTTCTTGATGACCAAAGACGGTAGGACATATGCTATCAACTATCTTATTAAAGAAATCAGGAGTGTTCCTCATCCTAACAACCTCATCTTCCTCTTCTTCCTGCAAAAGAGATGGTTTTGAACATAAATATAACAACCAACAGCTTCGAATCGAAAATGAAATGTTTAGAATCCAACAGCCACAAGAAAACAGATACTTGCAGAGAAGCATAGTTCAGTATGCATCAACAATTACCAAATCAACAATGAGCATACAACAGTTCATGAGTTCAAAAGATTTGAAGGAGCCTTCATATACTTGTCACAAGAAAAATAAAGACAATGTAGCCATGGTTAAACCAGCCGTGAAGAAAAACTTAAAAAACATGAGAAGTACTTCTGCAGTTTTTGTTTGCAGGAACAATAACCTTCCCATTCGTCTATGGGAAAGCAGTAGTTTTTAGATTGCGAAGTTAACTTACTGTAAATTTCTGTCTCTCACTGCCATCACCATCTGTGTCCCGATCCCTGATGTCCACTTCTCTCCTGCCATCTGCGACCTAATAACATTTAAGGTAAAAAAAATTCTATGTTAAGAACATGTTAAGATGACACTAGGATGGAACTTCTGTGCTCAAAAGAGTTCATACTTGCACTGAATTTGCTACAAAAGCGAGGCGATAAGAGAGATCCCTAACTCCAAGGGACTTCAAGCCCTTTACACCTTCTTGAACACCTCCATTTTTACGCTGAGGAGCTTCCCTGCGACACTCTGCTCGTTCGCCAGGTGAAGTTAGTGCCATAACATCAGGAACTGCAACAACAGTTCCAGTAAATATAACCCTGGAAATGCCAGAAACAAAACATTCAGTCAAACAAAGTCATTCCAAGAAGAGGAATAAGTAAAAAAAAAACTTCCTCACGTGTCCCCAGCTCTAGCCTTCTCAACAATCTCATGCCGCAGAATGACATCAAGGGAACGAGGAAGTGACCCAGCAGGTATTTCTTTTGATGTCTCCTGCATTCTGACCCGCTGCCAATCTGTGAATTTGCTTTCCTGGCGGAGAAGGGCCCATTTTGTTCTGTTCTGGCATGTTGCATTAACGCATATTATTGGCTGTAAACAAGATACAAGAACCCATCATTAGGCACAGTGCACTAGTGAGAAGATAATGGGGTATATGTTCAGATGTAATACCTCAGTGTACTTGAACTGCTGCTCCACATTTTTTACAACATTCCCACAGTCGAGGCATTTGAAGGTGCCTTGCAATAGTTCAGGCCGCACTTCGCTTGTCCGTGTCACAACACCCATTACTGCTGTGAGCTTGCCAATTTCGGCTGTCCCAAGCTCTCTCAGTCTGCCATAACAGTAATTTCAGTCAAGTTTTGGTATCATGCAATTAAGCATTTGCATAGAATTTATCACAGGATTGCTGAAGACAATTGCTTTGCAGAATCCATGAGCCATGCTAAATCACAAGAGAAAAACATTTTCTTCTCCTAGAATGAAAAAGGAAATAAAGAAAATAAATATAAGATCTACTGGGGCAGTAGGATCTACTTTTTCAGCATCGGGATATTATAGAAGGCAATGTTGATATCCTTGTT
The DNA here is from genome assembly GCA_022036555.1 of Microstegium vimineum. Taxonomy (NCBI): domain Eukaryota; kingdom Viridiplantae; phylum Streptophyta; class Magnoliopsida; order Poales; family Poaceae; genus Microstegium; species Microstegium vimineum. The sequence continues at coordinate 37,836,642 of CM039127.1, forward strand.
GGGACTATCATCTGAGATGATTGGTGCACGGTTCTCGCCGCCCGGTGCTCCAACACAAACCTCTTGCATGCATTCCTTAAGTACGGTTCAAACCTGAATACAATAAAAGAGACCAGTTGTTATAGCTTACTTTGACACATTACAAAGGTCGCTAATTGAAAGTGCAAAAGTTTAGCAAAAATTCTATTTTTCTAATTAATTATAATGAAACGACATATAAACAGGTTACTGAAAGCTAATAACAAACTAGTACGTACTTCTTTCTGCAGTCTCCACCAATCCAATCAAAATATGTTGATTGTCCTGAATTGAATCTAACCGAGAAATCCCCAAAGGTTAACCAAATCGCCCCACCCCCCGTTTCCCCACTTGGTGTCCATTCAAACCATAACAATTCGGACCAATTTCAATTGCAAATTCGAGTAACCGAACCAAACATTCCCCACTTTACTTTCACAAATCCAGTTTCAACCAGGTCACTCAAAAATGTAAAAGGAACTCTAGTCTCACCTGAGGTACTCCTCGGAGATGGCCTTCTGGAGGACGTCGTTGAAGCGCAAGACATGCGCAAAGTCTACGTACATGGTAGTGGATTCCCGCGACCGCATCGCCTCCATCTCCGCCTCGTAGAACGGCTCCCCCGCGCTATCCGACTCCTTGAATCTGCAGGTCAAAGAACACCATCCCCGCCGCCTCGGTCAGACGGGCGGAACCCTAAAAGAAAATGAACAAAAATGGCTGCTCCAGAAGCGGCGGCGGCAGCGGCGACATACTCACCGCTTCAGGAACTCGAGGAAGATGTTCTCCACCCGCGCCGCCTTCTCGTCCACGAAGAACCCACCGAATGCCTCCATCACCGACAAATGGCCCTTGTGGAAGATTCAGGGTCTGGAATAGGGCTTTGGATTGGAGATTGGCACTCTCGTCTGAAGCAGGGTTTGGAATAGGGTTGGGGAAGAAGAAGGGGACGGCAGGTGGGGAGTGGTCTTGGCGGGAAGGAGGCGGCGGCTTGGCGCCAAATCTTCGCGCCAAAAGGGACTCCGAGCGGGTGGGTCTCGTGCACTGGGTCCGTGGACCGCAGATAGTTTTACTTCCTCTGTCACGTGGGGACCGCAGAGCGGAAGGGAGTTGGCGTTTATTGAAGGATCGCTGGTGGGGCAGGTGCGGTGGGCTGCGGTGTGAAGACGTGAAATGGGCTGGGATCCAATGGGCCGGACTAGTTCTGTTCTGTGACAGGCCAATACAAGAGCGCAGGAGCCCCTAAAAAAGGAAGAAAAAAAAGAGCTAAGGCTGTCCACAGTCCTGTAGATGAATCCGAAATGTATCGTAACATATACCGTAAAAAATGCTGCACTACATACTGTAACTGTAACGGCGTTCGCTATCCGTACTCATCGTCCTCTATATCATCCTATAAAAAGAATATTCCGTCATCAGCGAGATATTTTACTCTATACGTATTTCTTCCGCACCCATCATCTTATATATCTTATACTCTATATTAACTGTCAACAGTGAAACCCACATGTTTATAAAAAAAAATTATCTAAATATATCCATGTGAGATTTTGTTTTGAATGATTTATTGAAACAAATTTAATGATGCAAACGAAATTTTGGTCTTTTGGTTTATGAGAGCATTTGTAGTGTTTGGTTCGGAAGGAACCTGACACAAGGTCTGCAAAAAAAAACGATTTTGGCAATCGTTCGGTCACCACAGTGCGGCTATTGAACTTCTCTCTCCAACTTTAACTCTCACCTTCTTCAATCAATGTGTCATATCTCAGCTACTAGTATACTCCCTCCGTCCCTTTATATGTGTCGTCCGAGAAACATGTCTGTGAAGGAAACACGGTTTTCTAGAGACAGACATTTAGGGACAGAGGGAGTAGTTTTTTATTCTCTCTGTTCGGACCATGTTGAAGCGTCGAACCAAACAATCCGTTGGCTAGGTTCGGTTGCTACAGTGTGAAATCGATTTTCAGTCTCCTTTCTCTCTCCCCTCGGTTCGCTCTAGCACTACACTGGAGCTGCTCTGAGTTGTACCATTTTTTAATTCATTGAAAAAATTGTGCGCGCTTCCTGAGGAGACAACCCACCCTGCCCTAGTTTGTCCCACGCGTCGCGTGCTCTTTCACTGGTGGATCTACGCGTGGTGGGGCCCGACAGCCGGTAGCGCACCTCCTGCTACCAGGCTACCTGCAGGGGATGGACGGGGTCCGCTCTAAAATAGGGTATCAATATAGGGTACACGGTGAATGTATTTTTTCCGATAAACCTGTTGATGTTTTATCACCGATAGCCTGCCATAGGGTTACCCAAGACAGTTGTTCGTGCCTCGACAAATAGTGAAACCTTGGTGGTTGGACACGTAGGGACACACGGTTTATACTGGTTCAGACCCTCGACACGGTCGAGTAATAACCCTACGTCCCGTTAGGTCACTTGTTATTGCTCTGGTCTTTGTAGTACAAGGTGTTGCATGTCGCTTTACGTATCGGGTGTTACGTAGTATGTTCAGATGTTTTTTAAGTGGTACCCTCACCAGCCCTTTATAGTTTAGGATCTGGCTGAGGGTTGCTCTAGTCCTACTCGGTTACAAACTCAGAGTCCTAAGCTACGCTTCGGTCTTGTCGTCGTTATCGAGTAGAATTCGGTTTTGTTTGCTTGCCTCTCTCCGTGGGCCGAGTGATATCCCATCGACAAACCCCCGAACATCTCATGATTTTTCTTCAAAATGTCGGGTTGTTTTGAAAGTAAGCCGAGTTCTTTCTGAAGCAAAATCATGGGATGATCTTCGAGTGTAGCCCCCGAGCCTCTGATTACTTGGTACAAGTATTCGGAGAATCCGAGAAGAAACTTTGTGTGGTATGTATTTCTAGCCCCCGAGCCTTCTTCGAGTTCTTTTTAGCGAAAAGAGCTTGGCAGAAGGGTCTGAAATACTTTGCTTCTGTCTGATTTTGTTCACGGGTGGGTAGTGTGCTTTCACGGATGTGTGGAATTTTGCTTTCACTGTTTGCTTTGGTCAGCTTTTGTTGTTTTCTTGCTTTTCTTTCTCGTGACTTTTGACTTTTGATGGTCCTTCCTTGCTATATATTCTGTTGTGCTTGCACTGGTAGTTTGATCTTTAGAGTTCTATTCTTTCTTTTTGATGATCATGCTGCTGAGTGAAACTGAGCAACGCTCGGGCTTATGTCCGTCTTCTGGTATTTGAGTGGGTAGAAGAATTCTTGTGAAAGGAGTTGGAGGTAGACTAACTCCTCGGTTAGATTTTCATAGGAAGTTTGGTGTAGCATGTAGAAGAAGTCTTGTGATGTGGCTTCCATGCCTTCTCTATTTGTCTGCCGAACTCCGGGATGTAACCGTTGCCGCTCCCGAGTTGATTGAAACTGTACACTCCATCTTCCTGGCCGTGCATGCTTGCACCGAACTCCTGCTGGAAAGGTTAGAGCTGGAGCTGTCCAATCTCATTTGTTGAGAGTGTTGTTCTGCCTATCAACCAGAACTTTCCTCATGTTGTGCGAGAGTTCTGGGTTGTTTTACTCTGCAAGGCTTTCACCAAGTGTTGGGTCTTCTTTGGTGGTAGACCTGATATGTCCTTGGTTTTGGCCTTTATATTTTGTCACTTGTGGTCTTTTGTTGTAGGTGAGGCTTATATTGGCCTTGTATTGGTAGCTCCTGGTTGTTGTATTTGTAAGATTACTGACCGAGTTGTTTTCGTTATCCATTAAGTGTTACTGTTTGTATGATTGTCTTTGGAATATTCTTCTAGATATTCTGTATAGTACTCTGACGTGCTGCCTTTATTGTAGCCGTTTGCGTCTCATCAAATGCAGTCCTTGTAGAATCTTTTACCTTTACTGCCTTCTTTTACGTGCTATTATTGTTGTCCTTCTTTTCTTCCTAGACCTGGTGTATGTGCGCCCATTGTTCTTCTATAAATAGCTGTGGTATGGTTCCCTTGTCACATATCTTCTGCTTTCCCTTGTAAAGGTCCTTATTTTTGGGCTTGCTATATCATGGATATTGTAGTTGGCGAGCTTGATGAGCCCCCGAGCTCCCTTTCTGGATTGTAATTTGGTGAATGATGTAGTTCCTGTGATAGAAACTAGTAGACAGCTAGTTTCGAGGTAGTACCAAGCTGTGGGCGGTTTTGAGGCAAATGGTGTAGGTCTTTGTGATGAGGTTGTCGCATGTTGTGCTGCCTCATCTTCCAGCGTCCTAGCTCCATGCCTCTGACTGATCTCGCAGTCTTGGTTGAAGGTGCGTTCCTTGGTCAGCCCTATGCTGTGTCATTTTGGTACGTGCTGATGCTGATCCGCCTGTTTTGAATTTGGTCATTCCTGTTTTGTTGCGTCTTTTGCTGTCAATCCTGAATGGCTTCCGGGTTCTGCTTCTACTACCTTTGGCGGCTTGGGTGTGCATTGCTCCGTTGGGTATCGCGCACATCCGAGTTGTTTGGCCCTATCTGATAATATTGAATCTTGGTTTGAGTTAGCCTAACCTCGAATTCGACTGGATTCCTTGATGTCATTATGTAAAAGTTCCCTTTTGTATGTGGGTTGTGTTGCTCCATATTCCTGTTGTAACCACACTTTGTATGAAAAAGAAAGGATGATCCATCAACTGTTGTATTATTCTTCCGAGTTCTTTGCACTTTTGTATGTTCATATCCGAGTTCTTTATTTCACGGGTTGTCTATTTACTTTGTGAACGATGTACTCTGACTAATTGCTTTACTTTGGCGTCCATTCCATAATTCTTGGTGGCCTTTTGTAATCGTTGCGTAATTGATGAAACTTGCGGTTTTTTACCCCTTTATAAATCTATCTTTCCTTCTTCCTTTCTTTTTTACCTTGCGGTAAAAAAACTCTTTTCTCTGCTTGCAAACCCTAGCCACTGCCGCTGCTTTGCTCGTCTTCGATCTGCCTCGGATGGTGAAGAAGAATAAGAACAAGGCTGAATTTGTGGACGAAGATAACGTGTTGGATTGTATCGATAATCCTGAGTACTTTGAGATGTCTCGTCAGATGAAGCGTTCTTCTAAGCCTACGACTCAGGAGGCGGATTTAGATCTGCTAGTTGCCCATGGTCTGCTTCGGGTGCGGATTTTTTCTGAATACTCTCTTCCTGGTGAGCATGTAATCCCGAGTCCCTCCCCTAATCAGACTGTGCTTTTTGTTTCTTTCATTCGTGCTGGACTTTGCTTCCCTCCTTCTGACTTCTTGATGGAGTTCCTCCATTTCTATGGTATCCAGCTTCATCATCTGGCCCCTAATGGGATTCTTTTTCTTGCTTTGTTTGCTCACTTGTGTGAGGCATTCATTGACATCCCTCCTTGTCTTCTTCTCCTCTGGCATTTCTTTCGCCTTCGCTTTCATGAGAGTAAGCCAACTCGTTCTTTTGGCTGTTGCGCCCTTCAGTTCCGTCAGGGAATGAAGGCCAACTACTTCTCATTTACTCTATGAGTCAGTCAAAGATTGGGCAAATAAGTGGTTTTACATTTCTAAGCCCGATGCTTAGTTTTCTTCCGATCTTGCTGCCCTTCCGACCTCTCTTCCTAGTTGGAATGATGTTTTATCTTCTTCTGAATCCTTGGCTATCAAGCCTTTGCTGACTCGGATAAGTTTCTTGAAACAATCCGGGTTGACTGGTAATGGGTTGGTTGCCAGTTTCTATCGTCGCCGGGTTCAACCTCTTATGCAGAGGGAGCATCTTGGCTTTGAATACACTGGTTCTTCTAACCCCTCTCGGATTATTCCTGATGCCGAGTTGTCTGATGATGATGTATTTGAGCGTTTGGGGAGGGTTTTGAGTAATGTGTCTGCCCTTCCTCCCCAGATTCTAGAATATGACGCTGGAAATCCTCCTCCTTAGGTTAGTGATCTTTAGTTTATTCTAATTTTTTTTCTGAGGTTTTGTTCATTTATAACTTACTTTGTGTTTTTTAGGATTATGGTCACTCTTTTAGGCTTGACTTGCCTTTTGGGCCCATTGCTTCTGCTCCTGCTGAGACTGATGCCGAGGTTACCGTAGCTTCAAATTCTTCTTCCAGGTTGATCCCTGGATTTTGTAATATAGATGGGTATGTATCATATACTTTTGATCCCTAGATTGCTCAGCTTCTATTATTTTCTAGGAAGAGGAAGCTTGAGTCTCCTGCTCAACCTCCTCAACTTGCCCCTGTTACTCGTCGTCGTACTTCTCGGTCGCGTACTCCCACAGGTAACATTATTGTAGGTGAGCATTGTAATTTTCCTCTGAGTTGTTTTATTTGTTATGTCTCTTTATTCTTGTACTTGTTTTTGTCAGGTGGCCAATCTATCCCTCTTGATGAGGAATATTCTGATGATGATCCTCCTCTTATTCGTCCACCGTCAGTTTACTTCTTGCTATCTTTGTTTTTTCTTGTTGGGGGTTTTTTCCTCACTGTGAGACTGTTTCAGTCGTAGGTTATCCGTTGGTCAACCCTCTAGTGATGCTGACTCGGTTCCTTCTGCCATCTCGATCTCTTCTTCTGCATGGCTTGATGATGACTTTTCTTTTGATATTCCCAAGCTTTCATTTGCTCAAGTTGCTGCTTCGTTCAGCAAGTCGGTTAAGTAAGTCAGATTTTTCTGCGTAATGTTTGGATCTTAGTTGTCTCTGCCTAATATCCTTGTTCTTATTTTTCTTAGGCTTTCTTCTGATGCTCCAACTTCGTCTCTTGGTGGTAGGGTTCTTTTGCCTTGTTGATGATTGTTTTTTGTCTTTTCTTTTGTTCTCATTCTTCCTATCTTGTAGGTCCTTCTATGAGAGAAGATGTTACCAATGTTGTTGGTACCTCCGAGTTGGTTGGTGACTCTCCTCCTGCTGGCGCATCCCTCCTTGAAATTCCCGAGTTGAATATCTCGGGTAAAGCTCCAATTTCTTCTCGGTGCCTCCTTTGCTCCTTCAAGGGCCAGAAGTTCAGTTTAGTCAGGTTGAGCGAGTTCAGAAGCTTGTTTCTTCTTGGAATGATCTGTCTATGACTTTTGATGTTGAGCTAAAGGTATTTGCTTCTATCTCTCTTCTTAAGTTTATTTATTTGTGCTTTATTATAATCTTTTTCTCCTGCAGGAGGTCTGTCAGGACTTGGTTGCTTCTTCTTCTTTGGAGGATCAATCGACTTCCACTCTTCTGGCTGACTTTGATAAGGTCAAGCTTGAGTTATCTCAGGCTCGTGCTGCTTTGGAGCAAGAGAAAAATCTCCGAGTAGTTGCTGAGGCCTCTTCTTCTGCTACCCTTGCTGACTTGAGGGCAAAACTAGATGGTAAGTGTTTTTATATTTTCCCTTATTTTTGTGGTTATCTTTTCTGTTATTTGACATTTTTGTCTCATTTGTAGCTGCTGAACAAGCTTCGATGACTTGGAATAAAGAGAAGAAAGACTTGTCTCTTCGTCTTGAATCTTCAGAGAAGAAAGCTGAAGCTGTGAGTTTAGTGACTGCTTGTTGTCTTCTGTCTTTCTTGTTGTTTTCATTCTTAGTTTTCTGAGTTCTTTGTCTTTTTCAGCTATTGAAGTCGGAACAGACTTTACAATCTCAACTTTTGGAAGTTCATGATCGATGTAAGTCGTTGTATGCTGCTGTGAAGCCTGTCGTGGCTGCTGTTTGTCACGAAGAGGATGCTAATGAAGGCCTGAAGAGCTTAATTCCTGCATTGCCTCTTCTGTTTTGAGAGTTTGTGGAGAATGGTTTTGAGCGCTATATAAACAATGTTGTTTCTTTCGCTCGTGCCCTTGCTCCTGAGGTGCCTTTGAACCAAATTCTTGAAGATCCTATGGACGCTGATCTTTTGGCGAGGTGGGAACAGTCAAAGTCCAAAGTAAAGGAACTTTGTAGTAAGATATTTGGTCAGATGAAAGTGTTGCCCCTTCTCCTTGACAAAAAACATTTGTTTGTCCTTGAATGATGGTTTTGTAACATACTCTGGATGATACTTTTGCTTAATATATTATCAGGCTTCGTCCTGATATTATGATCTCTTGATTTTGAGATATGTACTTCTCTTGTCTGCGTAGGTTGCCTTTTGATCGACTTACTTGACAATCTAATGAATACTTTGTTTTCCAGATCTTGTGAGCCATGTCGAGTTCTTCTGACTAATGTTTGTAGTATTGTGCATCTGTATTAGGCTTTGTAGATTCGTCTGTATTCCCCTAGTTCTTTCTGAGTAGTATTATCGGTCTTCGTGTCTTGATGACTATACTAAAAGTATTGTTGCCTTATATCTTTATGCCTCTGAGTTAGGCTGTGTAGATCTTCATCCTTGCACTTTATTTGTCTTTTGTGTAGTAACTTCCGAGTTGTTTCGGGGTAGTACTGTTGACTTTGTTGAGTAGTTTCCAATGTTGGAGTATTCAATGTCACTTTATGACGTGGTAGTATTCAGCTTGTAGCTGTTATTGCACCGAGTTATGCTGCTCTTCAAGCAGTTGCTTATATGCGTTGCGCCACTTTGTACAGTGATTGCCTTTGGTGTCGTCGAGGTAGACTGATCTTCTCATTATGTCGAGTATTTTGCTGTTTATCACGTCGTCTCATGAAACGGTTGACTTGTAGATATGAATCAGATTGTGCCACTCATAGTGCAAAGCAGTCGGTTAATTTGTCATGTTGCTTCACGAAGCAATTTACTTAGAATGTCAGACAGTGCCGCTCATGGTGCAAAGCTGTCGGCTTGTTATGCCGTCTCACGAAATGGTAGACTTGTATATATGAACCAGACTGTGTCACTCATGATGCAAAGCAGTTGGTTTGTCATGTTACTTCACAAAGCAATTGACTTAGAATGCCACACAGTGCCGCTCATGGTGCAAAGTTGTCGGCTTGTCATGCCATCTCACGAAACGGTAGAGTTATATATATGAACCAGACTGTGCCGCTCATGGTGCAAAGCAGTCGGTTTGTCATGTTGCTTCACGAAGCAATTGACTTAGAATGCCAGACAATGCCGCTCATGGTGCAAAGCTGTCGGCTTGTCATGCCGTCTAACGAAATGGTAGACTTATATATATGAACCAGACGGTGTCGCTCATGGTGCAAAGCAGTCAGTTTGTCATGTTGCTTCACGAAGTAATTGACTTAGAATGCCAGACAGTGCGGCTCATGGTGAAAAGCTGTCGGCTTGTCATGCCATCTCACGAAACGGTAGAGTTATATATATGAACCAGACTATGCCGCTCATGGTGCAAAGTAGTCGGTTTGTCATGTTGCTTCACGAAGCAATTGACTTAGAATGCTAGACAGTGCCGCTCATGGTGCAAAGCTGTCGGCTTGTCATGCCGTCTCACGAAACGGTAGACTTGTATATATGAACCAGACTATGCCGCTCATGATGCAAAGCATTCGGTTTGTCATGTTGCTTCACGAAGCAATTGACTTACAATACCAGACAGTGCCGCTCATGGTGCAAAGCTGTCGGCTTGTCATGCCGTCTCACAAAATGGTAGACTTATATATATATGAACCAGACGGTGTCGCTCATGGTGCAAAGTAGTCGGTTTGTCATGTTGCTTCACGAAACAGTTGACTTAGAATGCCAGATAGTGCGGCTCATGGTGCAAAGCTGTCGGCTTGTCATGCCATCTCACGAAACGGTAGACTTATATATATGAACCAGACTATGCCGCTCATGGTGCAAAGTAGTCGGTTTGTCATGTTGCTTCACGAAGCAATTGACTTAGAATGCCAGACAGTGCCGCTCATGGTGCAAAGCTGTCGGTTTGTCATGCCGTCTCACGAAACGGTTGACTTGTAGATCGTTTGTTCTTGAAGTCTTGTATCTTTTTTGTGTCTTCAATTATAGAATTTCTTGAGTTGGCTGATATGCCAAGTGTTGCTTAATTGAATTCCGTCTTCTGTCATTAGCTCATACGTTCCGGGTTGTATTGCTGTCTTGATGATAAAAGGGCCCTCCCATGGGCTGAGTAGTTTGTGTCTTCCTTCTTTCTTTTGAATCAGTCGTAGTACCAGATCTCCTGGATTTAGTGTTCTTGGATGCTGTTTCTGTCGTAATGTCTTCGCAAGCCTTGTAGGTATCTTGCATTTTATATTATTGAACTTTCTCTTATCTCTTCGATTGTGTCAATCTCTAGCCGTCTTGTTTCTTTAGCTTCTCCCTCATCGTATTGTTCTATTCTTGGTGACTGCCATATTATGTCGACAAGTAGTACAACTTCTGATCCGTAGACCAAGAAGAACGGTGAGTATCATGTTGCTCTGCTGATTTGGGTTCTTAGGCCCCATACTACTTTTGGTAATTCTTCTATCCATTTTCCTCCATAATCTTTTAGGTCTTCATATAGTCTTGGTTTTAGCCCTTGTAATAATAGACCATTGGCTCTTTTGACTTCTCCATTTGCTTGGGGGTGAGCTACTGATGCATAGTCTATCTCTATTCCGCAATCTCTCGTCCAATATTGGAATTCTTTTGCTGTAAATGGTGATCTAAGGTCTGTGATTATTCGGTTGGGCATCCCAAATCTGTGCATGATGTCTTGTATGAATTCTGTTGCTTTTTTTGCGCTGTATTTGACTAATGGTTTGTATTCGATCCATTTGGTAAATTTATCTACTACCACGAATATGTATTCAAATCCTCCTTTTGCTTTTTTAAGAGGTCCGACTTGATCTAGCCCTTAGCATGAGAAAGGTCAGGCTAGTGGTATGCAGATTAGATTGTGTGTTGAAACATGTGATTGTCTTGCAAACATTTGGCAGCTTTTGCATGTCTTGACTAGTTGTTCTGCATCTTTGAGTGATGTTGGCCAGTAGAATCCGCTTTTGAATGCTTTACCGATTAGTGTTCTAGATGCTGCATGATTTCCACAGCATCCCGATTGGATTTCTTCCAATATCTCTTTTCCTTCTTGTGTCGATACGCATTTTAATAATACTCCAGAAGATGCTGCTCTCTTGTATAGTTTGTCTTCTATGAGAACATATGTTTTGCTTTTCCTTATGACCCTTGTTGCCTCTGCTTTGTCACCGGGTAGTTTGTTTTCGCTTTTATAATCAATGTAAGGTTGCCTCCAATCACTTTCTATGTTGAAGACTTGTCTTGAAGTATTGGGTTCTTCTATCTTGTCTGTGTCCGTTGAGTCTTCTTTTTGTTTGCTAATTTCTTGGATTGATGGCTTTGTAAGTTTTTCTATGAATATTCCAGGTGGTACCTTTGCTCTGTTCGATCCCAATTTTGACAGGATATATGCTGCCACAGTTGAATCTCTTAGAACATGATGGATTTTTAGTCCTTCAAAGTTCTTGAGTTTTCTTATTTCTGCACAGTATGCATCCATGTTGTTTTTTGTACAATCTCATTCTTTGTTTACTTGGTTGATTACCACTGCTGAATCTCCATAGACGAGTACTCTTTTGACCCCCAGAGTGGTTGCTACTTTTAATCCGTGTATGAGTGCTTCGTATTCTGCTTCATTGTTTGTTGCTTGCCATAATATTTGTAGTACGTACAACCTTCCTTCTAGAGAGATTAGTAACACACCTGCTCCTGCCCCTCCAAGCTTTAGAGAGCCATCAAAGTACATCTTCCAATGGTCTCGTATTGGTTCGGGTTCATTTTGTGTAATTTTTGTCCATTCTGCGATGAAGTCGGGTAATATCTATGATTTGATTGCCGTTCTTGGCTTGAAGTCTAGGTTTTAAAGCCCCGAGCTCTACTGCCCATTTTGATATTTGGCATGTGGCATCTTTGTTTCTGAGGATGTCTTGTAATGGGAAGTTGGTCACGACCGTTACTTTGTGCTCATGGAAATAATGCCTTAATTTTCTTGATGATATGAGTACTGCGTAGAGTAGTTTTTGTATGTGTGGGTATCTGAATTTTGATTCCGTAAGTATTTTGCTGATGTAATATATTGGTCTTTGCACTTTGTAGGTATGTCCGGGTTCTTCTCTTTCCACTATGACTGCTGTGCTTACCACATTCTTTGTGGCGGTGATATATAACATCATGTCTTCTTTGTTTCTTGGTGGAGTCATTACTGGGGATGATGATAGATATTCCTTTAACTTGATGAAAGCTTGGTTGGCCTCCTCTGTCCATTTGAAGTTCTCTTTCTTTTTCAGAAGCTTGAAGAAGGGTAGTCCTTTTTCTCCCAATTTTGATATGAATCTGTTAAGAGCTGCCATACATCCTATTAGTTTTTGTATGTCCTTGATCTTTTTCGGTGACTTCATATCTATAATTGCTTTGACTTATTTTGTGCTTGCTTCGATCCCTCTATTACTGACTAAGAAACCGAGTAGTTGTCCTGATGGTACGCCAAAAACGCACTTTGTGGGGTTGAGTTTCCACTTCCAAGCTTTTATATTCTTGAAGGTCTCTTCTAAGTCTTCCAATAGTGATTCTGGTTCCTTTGTTTTGATTACCATGTCATCAATGTAGGCTTCAGCGTTTCTTCCGATTTGATCTCCCAGGCAGGTTTGTATTGCTCTTTGATATGTTGCTCCTGCATTTTTTAATCCGAACGGCATTGACTTGTAGAAGTATACCCCGAAAGGGTGTTATAAAAGATGTTTTGCTTTGATCTTCTTATCTCAGTGATATTTGGTGGTACCCAAAGGAAGCAGTCTAGGAAAGATAGTAATGACGATCCAGCTGTTGAATCTATGACTTGGTCAATTCTTGGCGGCCCGTATGGGTCTTTTGAGCAGTGTTTGTTAAGATCCGTGTAGTCAACACACATACACCATTCTTTCGAGTTATTTTTCTCCACTAAAACTGGGTTTGCTAACCAGTCTGGGTTGATTATCTCTCTGATGAATCCTGCTGCCAATAGCTTTGTGATTTTCTTTTTGATTGCTGCCAATAACCACGGCCCGGCTTGGGCGAGCCGCTGGCAGGGGCGCGGCGTCCTCGCGCGTAGGAACCCGGTAGCAGGGCGAGGGCGAGCAGCACCGGCGGCCTGCCTGCTCGGCCAGGGCAGAAGAGAGGAGCAGGGGTGCTGCTCGTGCCATGGGAGGAGAGGGAGAGGAGGGAGAGAGCCCCCGGGAGGAGAGAGCCGAGCGGGAGGAGGAAGAGAGGGCGCGGGTGGAGGAGAGGCTCGGTAGAAAAATGCTGAGCGGAATAGAAGAGCCGACTGATTTTATCCCCTCCTTCCCCACGAAACCCATTAATTGTCGCTGTCCCACTGGGATTAATTATGAAATCGCCACTGTCGTCGTGTTTTCTCGCTTTTCAAACCGTACGCCCGGCCGCGAATCCGAATATACCATTGCGAAGATCTCAACGAAAAGAGCAACTTTGCTTTTACCAACTTTGTCAGATTTGGATTACTTTTTGCGATATTAATTCCGAAAGAAAACCCCGCGGAAACCGAGAACCGAATTTCCGAATTCCGACTGATCTTCGGACCTTGTTTTCTCTATTTTCAGAGCTGATTCGGGTCTTGATTTTTGAACGAAGTTTGTTCGTCTCGACCCGATCTACAACTTTCGTTGAAGGTGCGTCGACATGCGAGATTTCTAAATTGTCGGTCAACACTGGTAAAAAACGTCGTCGGTTGCGCTCAGATCAAAGTTCGGAATATTTTTCCGGGCACTTTCTCTGTTTCCGGGCAACACGAACCTTTTACGACTTTTTTTGTAGAGTTCAACTGGAGTATTTCGGACAAGGTCGTGAGACTTGGTTTAACTCGTATAATTATTTTCGTTTTATAAAATAAACCGGGTAATTATAAAAGTCGTCATTCCATGTGACGTTTTAATTCCAAAGCTTACGAAACTTTTCCAATAGTTCATATATATGGAAATAGATATAAGGCACGTAGAATAAATACCTTATCATAATTTCCCCCTGTATGAACTTTAGTCTCTGATTATCGGTTGATCCGATATAGTTTGACTTAATTACTTTTTAGCCTGTGATCAACACCGGGGGTGTTACACTCGTGTCTCTTCTTTCTTTATGAATCTTTGTTGAAAGATGGCGTACTCGACTAGCTTGTGTCCTGCGCGAGGATGTATATGGTAGGGTAGGTCTTCTATCATCTCTGCTGGCTTTCTCGCATAGTTGTTACCCTAGTAGTTGTTGTTTGAGTATCTATTATTTTGGTTTGCGTTTCTGTTGTTGTTATAATTGTTGTTGTACCCTCCTTTGTCATTGTCGTTGTATCTTCTTTTGTTGTCTATTGCTGCTACCATGTTGTCTTGTCTCGGTCTTTTGTCTTGTGGTCTAAAATCTGGTCTTCTATTTTCATGAAAATCTCGGGTGAATCTGTGCTGAGTTCTTTCTTCTGATGATATCATCTTTTCAACAGCTCTTTTGAAATCTTCATTGGATCTTGGATTTTCATTAAAATAATCCTTGAATTGTCAATTTTCTAGGATTCCATCCGCAAATGTCTCTATTACTTCTCTATCGGTGATGTCGTGTACTTGAGCTCAGAGTTCTCCGAACCTTCGATAATATTCCCTTAGGGTCTCTCCTTTTCTTTGCTTTACGTTTTTCAATTCTGCCGCTGTCATGGGATGTGTTATTGTTCCTGCAAAATTGTTGCAGAAAGCTTCTTGCAAGTCTTCCCAATATTTGATTGATCATGGCTTTAGCTTGTCAAACCATTGTAGAGGCATGACTTCAAGTGCCATTGGAAAGTATAGGGCTTTAATGTCAATGTTTCCTCCCGCGAGTTCAATGGATTGGGAATAGACTCTTATCCACTGTCTAGGTTCTACTTTCCCATTGTTTTTGGAGTGATTTGCTGGTTTAAATTTGTGTGGTAATTTTAACATTTGCAATCTTCCTGCAAAACATGGGAACATGTCGTATTGTTCTGTTCTGTTGAAGTCAGGTGACCAATCTCTTCTGTAATACTCCCAGTCCCCTCTGTATTCGGATTCTTCGTTGTCTTCTGGGTAACGCTAGCCCAATCTGGGCCGTTTTGTTTTATTAGCCCGAGATGTTGTTCTTGTCTTTTCGATGGTTGTGGTACCTCTGTTCTTCCCAATCTGTGGAATATTGACTTCTTGAGGGGTTGTTCCTCTTGTTTTTCCCCTTGTCCTTCTTGAGGTGCATTGTCCTCGGGTTGTTTATTGGGGTCTCCGTCTTCCTTATTCGGCTCATCTGTGATCCTTTCCTCTTTGGTAAGGATATTTAGCTCTTTTGTCAGTTCTTCAATTCTCTCTCTCTCTTTGTGTTTTCATGGATTCTCTTTCCGCCTTCTTTCTATTGTATTCTGTCAATTCTGCTTTGTATTTGTTCCAAATTTGCTTTCTCTGAATGGCTCGATTTCTTCTTCCTACTCTAGCTTTGTTCTTCTTTAATCTTGTAGCTTTGTGGTCGTTGGTTTCATTGTCGTTGCCTTCCTCATCGTCTGAGATATCCCCTTCTGATTCATCTGATGATTTCAAGTCGGGTATTTGTGGTGGTTCTAAGTAAGGTTCTAGCTCCGCCATGTATATAGTATGCGCTCTCCGAGTTCTTTTTGTTTGTTGGTTTCTCTTTCTTGGCTTGCACGATAGTCCCTGATAGAGTTCGAGTTCTTTTCCTACTTGGAATGGTAGTTCTCCATCCTAGTTTTGTGTTCTTGTGGATTGATTTGGCCAGTGTACGATGCATCCTTCTAGAGTTGTTGACATTATCATCCCCTCTTGAGCGCCTTTCAGAGTTATGCTCTTTGTCATCGTCTTCCGAAGAAAATCTCTGCGTGTAGATGCGGAGTTGTGTAGTCTGTACGGGCCAGAGTACTTGACTGTTTCTGAGTTGTTTTTGTTTCCGATTGAGGCTCGGTTATATGCTTTGACTCGGGTTATGTTTGGTCCTTCTGTGCTCGATTTGGAGTCGGTGTGCGGCGACATCTCCTTTTTTGAGTCGGTTTCGTATCCATCTTCTTCTACTGTCCTGGTTGGCTTCAAAATCATGAGATTTTTGGTCTTTTGGCTTAGTTCATGAAGATCTTGTTCAACTCTCTTGTCGACTCCTTCTTCTCGAAGTCAGCTTTGAAGCTTTCCGTCGTTGTTGATTTCGCAGATCCATGATCCGAAGAAAAACGTCGATTTCATCATCCTGAGGTCGTGGTCCACCAAGCTTTCGAGAAAAAATTCGCCGAAAGCCCCTACCTAGCGCGCCAGCTGTCGATGTTTTACCACCGATAGCCTGCCACGGGGTTACCCGAGACAGTTGTTCGTGCCTCGGCGAATAGTGAAACCTTGGTGATTGGACACGTAGGGACACACAGTTTATACTGATTCAGGCCCTCGACACAGTCGAGTAATAACCCTACGTCCCGTTAGGTCGCTTGTTATTGCTCTGGTCTTTGTAGTACAAGGTGTTGCGTGTCGCTCTACGTATCGGGTGTTACGTAGTATGTTCAGATGTTTTTTGGGTGGTCCCTCACCAGCCCTTTATAGTTCAGGATCTGGCTAAGGGTTGCTCTAGTCCTACTCGGTTACAAACTCAGAGTCCTAAGCTACGCTTCGGTCTTGTCGTCGTTACCGAGTAGAATTCGGTTTTGTTTGCTTGCCTCCCTCCGTGGGCCGAGTGATAAAGGCCCAAAGCTCCGGTAAGCTGGCCTATGGGTACCCTATAGGATATCCCATCGATAAAACCATACTGCAGAATCCTTTAGAGACCCCCCGGTGCTAGCAGCCTTAGGCGTTGTCCGGATAGCGGACTTCGTGGACTGAGGAAAGCGAGCATGCATGCATGGGTCTCGTGGGGTCCAGGTCCTCGGGTTTCATGCGCCACTACTAAAAAATGTTATAACTCACAAACCAAAAAATTCAAATTAAATTCCGTTTACACCATTAAATTTGTTTTAGTAAATCCTTCAGAACAAGATCTCATATGAATATATTTAGATAAAGTGATAAATAGGTCCCACTGTTGATGGTTGGTATAGAGGATGAGTTATAGAGGATGATGAGTGCGGAAGAAAGGTGTATGGAGAAAAAGATTCTTGATGACTAGGATAAATAGAGGATAAATTTAGAGGAAGAGGAGTGTGGACAACCTACAAAGTCTTGCTAATAGACAGGTGGTACACGACATCGAGGTTGTCAAACTTCCAACTCTAAGACTATCCTATAACACCCCTGGTGTTTAAAGTTAATTAAAAATGGACCATGTCATCATATGCATTAAGCATCATTCAATTGGTTGATAACCTTCCCATGCATTGAACTAAAATGAGTTTACTTGATTGTGTTTAGCTCAATTTTGTGAATGCTTGTTATGAATTCAAATTTAAAATTTCAATTTCTTTTCCAAACCCTAATTTCCAGAGGGGGTGAAGCTAACCCTAAACATGGTTTTCAAAATCTAAAAAGAATTTGCATATGGTTGTTAAAGAAAAGTTGTAGAGCTCCGTTTCAATTGCAAAAGCCATGTTTGGAGTTTTTCAAGTTTTATTCAAAATTCTTGAGCAATTGAAAAGGGGGTAATTCAATTTGAAAGGGTTTTAAAATTTCAAAAGTGCATTTCAAAAACTAGGCCGTATTTTAAAATGTGCATGTTGACAACTTTGTAGAGCATGAAATTTTGAGCAACTTTGGTATTCAAAGTTTTTCATGAAAACCCTTGGAAATAGGAGTAAATTGCAAAATGGTCTCGGGGCAGTTCAGACATTTCACCAAACACCTGCATGTCGTCCGAGCACCTTCTGTCCTCAATGCGAGTCCCATCGTGTGCGTGGCAACGCCACGGCTCCGTTGCCGTCTTCAAAACGGGATGCCGTGCTCTCCTTCTCCCTCTTTGCACGCCCAGCTCTGCTCCGACACGCGCGTCTCTAGCTCCGACGAGTTCGCGCGAGCCCATCGTCCATTGCCAAGCCTCCAATCCAGCGCCTTTGGCATCGCATTGACCTCGCGCATCTTCCGAGCGGGCTGGTTGAAACTGTAACTCCGTCATTTGCCCAGCGTGACGCCGTCTTCCTCGGCTCCGGCGAGAGCTCCGCCTCCTTGGTTCACTGTCAACCCGGCTAACCAGGAGCCACATTGTACTTTCAACTTTTGTTTCTTGTTCCTTGTTCATCACTAATCTCGTTGCGCCTCTCCGTTCTGTCTTTGGTGCACCACAACTCTGGGAACGTCGTTTTTGCCGCCATTCATCGTTTCCGCCGGCACTGCCTCCGTCGTCAGCGCCTTCTCCTTCCTCTCCGTCCGAGTTAGCGAGCGCTTTGGGTTCGGGGTAAGCTCCTGGTGCTCGTAGAGTAGCTAGTTGTAGCTAATTCCGAACCGTAGCCGTGGTTCGCGTTGCTCCGGCGTGTCAACGCCGCCGCGTCGGTGCTCACCGTCGTGAGAGCTCGGTAACGTATCTTTTCCTCAATTGTTTGTTGCGCTAGCTTCACCTAGCCTTGCTGAGTCTAGTCGTGGTGTTGGTTGTCCGAGCGCATGCTTGGTTTGACCGGTGCGCGTCGTATGGATCTCCGTCGTCCGCCAGGGAGGTCGTTTCGTCCAGTTTTTGTTTTCGTTTTTCTGGTGTTTCACGTTCGCATTGTCACCCTGAGTCTGTTGTTGTACTTGGTTGAACCGGCGGGGGTCTGTGGTCGCCGACGTATGCACAGCTGTGCTTGAGCCGCCGCAGTTGTCGCCGGCGAGGAGGTTGTGAGGGATAGAAATGGCTCTGTCGTACCTCGTTGAGTTTGAGGTGAAGAGAGGAAGGCGATGCGAGAGTCGGTTGTTCGTTTGGGTCACCGACAGCGACGCGCCGCCGTGTTTTGTGGTCACCGGCGCCGCTGCGTCGGTTGAGAGGAGCTGACAGGCCGGCCCCGCCTGTCAGCCTCTGTAAGTTAGGGTTTTCTAATTTTTGTTTTTGCACAGTAATGAGTTTTGTTATTTTTGTATCTTTATTTCTGTGCATGTATAAATTCTACAAAAATTTGTGTATGCTCTCTGTGATGTGTAGTATTCAAGAAAAATATAATATGCATATGTTTAGTACATTTTCAATTCTATAAAAATGCTCAAATTAATTGAAAAATGCAATTTCCATGAATTTTCATGCTCTGTTTATTGCTCCAAAAATTATGAAAATTTTTGTGGAACCTGTGTACACTTATACCTTGTTGTACAAAAATTTTGGGAATTTTTGGGCGAAACTATTACACATGTCTATTTAGATAATTAAGGATAAAATGATTAGAAACCCTAATCACTTTAGGATTTGTGTGATTTTGGATTGTTTGATGCAAATGGTCATTGTCCAGTGACAAACACAGCATGGAACTGTATGTTTGTGATGTTGTATGCTCAGTTCTATTGGATATAATTATTAAACTAGTTAATCACTTTAATCATGGTTTAATTAATTACTTTATGCTCTAGTTTTGTTTACTTTCATGAAGGTAAGTTGTACTCAAGGTACTTAATCTGTTTTGATCATCTCTTAAGTGCATTCTTGTGTTTGGTAAAGCATCATCTAAGCATACCTTTATATCGTGTAGATATCTCGTTGGTTGGGTTGGATAACCTCCCTAGTGAAGGGGGTTTTTTCTGTTGTTGAATCTGAGCCTGAGTTTGTTTATCCCTCCAACCAAGACAAGCCTCGGTGCATTGAAACTTTTCCTTATATTTAAATATTTTCTTTAAATACACTTATGGTTATTATTATTGCATTGTTCCTACTTTAGTAAATTCCTACTTGTTGCATGGCCTTTATCCTTGTGTTATTGTACCCTTTACCTTGACACTTGTTTAGCAATGCAAATTTTGCTAAAACTGCTTAGCATGCTTAGACTTTTCTGATAGATGATTTCCGGTCATCTCCACATAGCGTATTGCTTCGGCAAATGATTATGCCCTTTTGAGAAAGGTTTATTGTTGGAAGTAATAATCGGGACCAGACGGACACGGTGTTTGGGAGCCACCAGTCGTGACTGGTGAGCGGGTTCTCTCCGCCTGTGTCATTAGGGACCGTCCGTTGTTGTATGACTAGGGTTGTGACTTTGGAGTACTTATCACAAACTTCGGGAAGCTGGACTCTGGCTATTCCTGCTTGAAGAACGGTTAATCCGCACTAGGAGTGGAGAGATGATGAGAGTAGTGTGTACCCTCCAAGTTCGAGGAACTGAATGGAGGCGTACTGTGCTCTCGGGTGGCGAAACCCCGGTCTTGGGTGGAGGATCCAGGGAAAGGTAGTCATATGCGTGCTTTAGTGTTGTATATGTTGTGTGATTGGGAAGCCCCAACTGGGTTTAACCGGTTCGAATCGTCATGTTCCTCGGATATGGAAACATAACCCTGTCTTCTACATCATAGTTAATGAAACTTAAACTGGATACTTGATTTTCCTTTCATGGATGGTGTATTACCTCGTTATCGATCATAACTCTAGATCGATACTTGAGTAATCTTATGAACGAATTAAATGAATTTCATTTGTTTTATAAATGCTCTTTTATGCAAAACACTTGATTATTGTATACCCCACCTTGACACCTATGACTTGCATACCTTTTGTCCACCAAATATTTTCATTTGTCGGATAAGTCTTGTTGAGTACTCTCGTACTTAGGGTTTGTTAACCCCTGTTGCAGATGAGGGTCCCAATCCGGTCTGTGTAGCCTCGTGCTGCATGACTGATGAAGATGAGGAATAAATGTCTTGCTTGACTCTTGGGCAAGAGTACCTCGGTTGTTTGTTTTCCTATATCACTAGCTTGATGTAATAAGTTCGTATGACACTTATGTTATGTTTCAAAAACCTAAGGTTGTAATATGACTTTAATATTCCGCTACTTTGATGTAAATTAAATTATTGTATTACTTCTGCAATGTATGTAATGAGGAGATCCTGTTTGGAAAGAGGTGGATGACCCGCTGTAAAGTGGTGACACCTGACGTGCTAATTAAGACTTGGATCATTTGCTTTGGATTAAGTCGGATGGACATTAATCCTGACAAGTGAGCCATGTTCTTAAGAGGTTCTGTCACATATCCGCATTGCTTTTCCTCTAAATCTCTCCTCTATCCATCCTAGTCATCAAGATTCTTTCCTCTATACGTATTTTTTTCGCACTCATCATTCTATATCTCATAATCTATATCAACTACAAATAGTGAAGCTCACTTATCACTTTATTTAAATATATCCATGTGAGGTATTGTTTGAAGTATTTATTAAAATAAATTTAATGGTGCAAAAAAATTAATTTGGCTTTTTAGTTTGTGAGTTATAACATTTTTTTAAGTAGTAGCACACGTACTCTCTGAACATGGGCCCCATGAGAAGCAAGCATGCATGCATGCAGTCCCTCTGCCCGCGAGTGCGCTATCTGTGTCTGGGGGGAGTGCGCTATCTGTGTCTGGTTCGCTGAGTTTGGCGGACTACTCCCGCTAGCATATGTGGTTATCGTATCCACTACACTGATTTTTTACACTACTTCGTACTGGATGACACAAAGCTGATATTTTATAGGAGCCGCTGCTCATAGCCTAAACATATTTTCCTGCACTTACGGTAGAAACTAATTTGATGCAACTAATTTGATGCGACTTTTACTTGCTGTGATGTGATGTGATGTTGGCTTGTCATTCAACTTTATTATGAGTGCATAAACGTTATGAGTAAGAGCATCTCTAACGGCCCTTGTAAAATATACTATCTAAATCATCATTTAGAAAGTCATTTGAGTAAAAATTATTTTCTATATCTTTATACTCTCCAACAGCTTTTTTATATCCTATGCACAGTCTAGAGAGTCATTCTTGTCTTCTATATTTGGCTAGCGAAAAACCCGGAATAGAAAATAGTTATATTTACATAATCATTTACAAAAGCTGTTTGAGTGTTTTTTTAACAAAATCTCTATTCCTAGCATTTAGGAAAAAAATAGAGAGTCTCTTGGAGATGTTCTAAGTCGTTATCTTGCTGGTCTCATATTTTCTTATCATACAATTTCTTGTAGATTAGCTTGGACCTTCATATAAAGTTTCTCATAACCTTTTTCTTCTCCTCTAAATCACTCATCTGAGTTTATTATTCATCAACGTATCTCTAAAATCTTCGTGGAATTATTCTATTTTTTGGACTTTTCCCCACTTTTTAGGAGCATAGTCTAATTTTAGATACTTCAAAATATATTTTCATGAGCTCCAAATATTATATTGATTTCATCATGTTCCAAAGTGTTTTTGAGAATTTTCCTAGAATTTTTAGAGATTTCAAAGTAGTTTTTGTGGCTTAAATACCAATTATGGACTATTCTTAAACTATTTTATTCATGAAATTAATTAATTTTAAAAATATTAAAATATCTTGGTTTTCCACCGACTTCAAACCCTAGACATATGTTATGTCGGCGATCACTTTGACTCACTTATTCAAAACAGTACAACCCATTTTCGTAGCCATTGCTCCTATCTCCATGCATCTAAAGTCAAAGTTCTTCACAGGTTTCTAGCGAACTCTCCGGTGAGTTTTTTTCAGCCAAATCGTCACATTCTGGCATTAACCACCATCATAACGAGGTAACCCTCTTCGTTCTCTACGTTGTGGTGTACTTGGTTGTGCAAATCCATCAACTTTGATCATTTTCGCATTGATTCTGTCTCCAGCGGTGTTTTCCGACATGCTCCACTATGGACACCATCTTCTTCACCCTGGTTGTGGTCATGGGCGGGTCAGGGGCGCGGTCATCGGCGGTTCAGGGGCGTGTACATGGGGTTCATTATGCGTGTAGGCCCTATGGGGTGCATGACATGGCACATATATCGGCATTAGACATCATTTGTGTTAAGAGGGAACTTTCCTTATCATCGTTTGCCTGGTTGTGGATGTGTTGGACCGACGAGGATGTCAGATCCTTTGAGAGGGGTGCATATGATATCCAACCCAATTTAAAATTTGACCCATAGTCACTACTAGAATGGTGGACTTCTCTTAGTGTTTTTAAGTAGTAGTAATAAACTACCACTAGTTATAACACATGGGAATTCTCACTAGGAGACATTTACTAGGGAAAGTTTGTACTAAATTTTGACTACCAAAACACTAGGAGAACTCCACCTCACTAGGAGAACTTTTAGATTGTGGTAGTGAGTAGGCCATGTGCATGTTATGAGATATTTTGGTGGAGGAGGGGTAGTTCCATCTTGGTTGTAAAAGGCGGGTTAGACCAACATATGAGGCTTCTATAGTGCATACCACTATTCCTGGGTTAATCATTTTACGCGAATCAAGGACGAAAGCATAAGTGGGATGGTGGTCGGTCTGGTTCACTCAGCGTGTAGAGTGGATCTGAGCCGTTTAGACTCCGAGGCGTTACATGGATGGACGACCAAACCACTATGATAATGCAACCACAAAGAAATTGCCATAACACTTTATTCCCAGTTACCTGGAGGTCCATGAGTATTTGATGAAAAGCTTAATTAATGGATCTAGTTTCCAATGCAACAAACCCCTAGAATAGTGGAGACTGCTCTAAAGCCTGACAATATTGTCATACAAAAGTTGCTATAACTCTTGATTACTTACCGAAGCCTTTGGATCAAATCCACAAGTACTTGATGGAAAGCTTATTAAAATAACTTTCTAATGCAACAAACCTCGACTAGATTTGATTTCTTATGATGGAGTAATTGAAAATGTTACTGATTACTAAAGATTGCTCCAATCGAATTCGTTGTCAGGTATACTTCATGGAAAAAGCGATAGCACTGACACACATTTATTAAGTAAAGTAAGAACAAACTACGTAATTTAACTGTAGTTGCGACTTGTAACTCTCCAAACTTAAACAATATTTTGAAAAAGTGGAAAACAACTAAATGCGACAAAGTTAGACATCACTTAATTATAATACTTATATAGTAGTTTTTATTCCAGTGACAATTTATAGCATAACAAAAGAAGCTGACTGTGGTTCAAAACCTTTTCAACACATAAAACAACAATAACAATAACAATTTGTCTAAACAAGCAAATGTAGAATATTTTATTTTTGCTGCTACATATCCTATACAATGTTTTATATATGATCAAATAATAAAAGAGAAGAGAAGTAACATAATATATATTTGACAAATTAAATATAGTTATGTTCCTATTTTATGATCAAAGGCCCTGCAATCCTACATAAAATAGTATTATTAAAGGAACAGATATTAGCATTCCAATGATGACCCTACAAATGAGCAACAATAAGATGGTTAACCAAGAAATAATAACAAACTATGATTGAATGAATTATAGTACCCAAATGAATTCTTAAGCTGTGCTGAGTACGTCAGGATGCAATCCATATTCCTTTGCAAACATAAAGGAAGTATAATTGATTGTGGTACCGCAGCCTGCACAACGACCACAGGGGCAAGTGCAATCATTCATCAAGTAAGTATTAGTGCAATCTAAAAGCAAGATAATAAACAATTTTTTTCCTTAGTATTGCCCCCAACAAAAAATTACACTACTTTGAAAAGATCTGAACATTTATGATGTACTCATTGGTTCCAAGTTGTAAGTTGTCTTGATTTTTTAGATATATTATTTTTACTATATATCTAGACTATATATATATATAGATATATAGATAGGGTAATTCCTTTTTACTCATGCGCGTGTATCTACTCCCATTCCTAGTCATACACACTAGGAGAGACCAGCCGGCTAACGGGCTAAAAAATCTTGACCCATGGATTTGTGTGAGGCTAACGGTACGTGTATATACGCGAATTGAAAATCAGCCTCCGCGTGGAAAGCGGATCAAGCTGACGATGGATTCAGTATATACGGAGGCAAACGTCATGATGACATTTCTATTTTTCTCATTTCTCTCTCCTCTCATCTCTCTCTAGGCGGCGGCTACCTCCATGATCTGCCGCCTGCCGGTGGATTCTCCTAGCAGTGGCTGCGGCAAGCTCTCCCCATTTCCACAAGCGGCGGCAAAGGCGAGCCCTTCCCACCTCCCGGCGAATTGATGACCACGGATGAGAGGAGCGACCACACGGATGACCACCAACGGCATCCGATTACCCATTTACGAATTGAGATGAACCGGGAGCAGGTGAATGGATTGCAAGGACAGAGGTAAGAGTGTTTTCCATTAACTTCAGATTAAGGATGACGACTATTCAAATTTTGCATTAGCGCAAGGTGATACTTTTCAGATCTAAAATCGGACATTGGATTTGTGTGAGGCTGCATGATCGAGCCTCTCTATTTGATGGATCGGAGGCATCGTCGCATATGAAGATGATGAACTTTCGGGGCAACAGAGGATGGCGAGATAAGCAGCGGCGTGATGAGAGATGGTGACAACAAGCCTGATCAGAGCATCAATTGATATTGTTTCTATATTTGAATTTGAGTATCCATGAATACATTTTTTTTATTAAAGTATCAGATGATACTTCCTTCAAAGCTCTTGTATCACTGTATACATTTACCTTTTCACGTTATAGTAGTAACAAATCATATGTTATCCTGTATTTTTTTTCAAAGTATATTATATAAATAAATATGTTGTTATAAATTTGTCTCCAGTATTTGTTCGTACTTTTTTGGTGCAAGTATATTTGTATAATACCGGACTAGTATTGTTCATACTAGTTTTTTTCCGAGCAAAATATCGTCTCATTTATTCGTTATTATGCATACTCCCCGATAAGATTCAGATATTTTATTCTCAAAGTTGTATATACTCCCTTTATTAAAAAAAAGTATATACATATTCCAAAAAAAAGTATGAATACATACTTTCGTGTTTTGTACATCTCCATACTCCGATCCGATCATGTTAGTATGCGCTTATACTATCTATATCTTGACGTATATATGCATACTCCATTTCAAAAAACATGTGTAAATACTTTATTCTAACATGTATGTGCAGATACTCCATTCCATAAAGAATGTATAAATACTTACTTAAAAATGTATGTACGATAAAAAAATGTATACTCATACTCTTAAATGTATACACGAATTAATTGAATTAGCTAGCTCAATCCAGAATTCCAGTTAGATGATCACCAAACCGAGAAGTAATAAACTGACCTTGGGCCGGTATTATTAATAAGAAATGACGTTCAAACATGCGTACATATATAACCTTATTATATTCAGTATCAACTTAGATCCGTTTTGTACGCAATAGCAGTTGCCTTTTTTTTGGCAGTCCGCTTTTTCCTTTTTCACATATATATATATCTTCAGCCACTATCGGGTTAAGCTGGTCAAACCCGTTAGCTTCCGTCGGATCCTCAATCACGTACATACTCACGGTGGGAGTATATACTCATGCGTGTATAGAAAATGCACCATATATATATATATATATATATATATATATATGTGTTTGTATGTGTGTAACAAAAGTTATGTGTCTAAAAAATAAAAACAACTAACAATTTAGAATAGAGAGAGTACATGTTAGAACTAAAGAAATAGGAGTATATATTAAAGTGTTAAATAGTATTCAGAAAAAAGAAAGAACAATCATTAGGTACACTGTTATACTATATGTTATGTTATACTATATGTTCGCTTTTATTTAGTAATAATAGTAATGTTTCCATATAGTCGTCATAAATTCTCAGGCTTGCTGATTTTCTCTAATGTGCCAAGCAAAGGGCATCTATGACTTTGATCATTTTAATTAAGATCCCGTTTGGATCCTTAGAATGAAATTCATTTTAATAATCATAATTTCGACACATATTTATTAAACTAATATGATTGTATATAGATTATATTTGTCTATTATTGTTCGTTATACGAGAGAGATACTTATGTCTTGCATTAGCGTGATTAAAGAACTACCCGACGTGACAGAATTCAAGCCAAAATCGGAATCGGAATGAGATCCCCAAAGTAATAAACAACCCATATAAGTGCACATCATATTGAAGCATAATTTGTGTCTCGTGCAGAAAACAATAAGGAGAATAAGAAGCAAGAACTATTCAGTATTCATAATTAAAGGTAAATTCTACCTTTTTCTTCCTGAGATTGAGAAAAAAATAATTTACAATGCACTCAAGGCTAAAAAATGGAACAAACTATTCTGTATACTTGCATCTTGAAGTATGTTAAGGTCTCGTTTGGATCCCTGGAATTGAATTTATTTTAATAATCATAATTTAGAGACACATTAATTAAGATAATATGATTGTATATGGATTATAATTACATATTATTGTTCACTATATGAGAGATATACTTATTTGGTGTATTTTTATCGTAGGAGAGAAAGTTTGAACAACATATTATAAGTTGCAAATAGAAATATGGAATTATGATCTATAGAATCATTTTCCATATCTCAGCCTATGAATTTGAGATAGGTTTAAATATGAACTTTGAAAAGTGATCGAATGTCAAATTCCAAGGCAAATAGTTTAATTAAATTAAGGTAGATTTCAATTCCTCCAAATGAAGGGATCTAAATGGTCCCTAATAGTAAATCCAACAAAGAATCACAACTAAGGTATTGTTTAGTTCCCACCTTAAAACTTTACGCACTATCACATTGAATGTTTAGACATATGCATGGAACATTAAATATAGATAAGAAAATAACTAATTGCATAGTTTGTATGTATTTCATGACACAAATCTTTTAATCTAATTAGTCCATGATTAGACACTAATTGATATAGTAAGATATATGCTAATGATAGATTAATTAGATGTAATAAATTTGTCTCGCGGTTTATAGACAGATTCTATAATTTATTTTTATTAATATCCGAATACCCAATGTGACATCCGATGTGACAATAAAAAACTTTACACTCATGAACTAAACAAGCTCTAAAACTTTACCGAAGTGATAACAAACTCCTGCAGCATGACTAAGGATGGTAGCGGATTGGGTTCGGGACATATATCTATGGGTTTCGGGCCCAGCGGGTTCGGGTTCGGTTTTGATTTTTCACCCACGGTTTTCGGGTTCGAGTACTCGAAACTTATCGGGTTTGGTTTCAGGTTTTGATTTTTACCTGTGGATACCCAATGGATATCCGAAATATAACATTTTGAATACAAACTTATGTATTTTTATTAATAAATTGTTTATGTAAGCTATTAAATTTGTTCCCAGTTGAGTAATGAAATTATACGTTGTTTGTTGCATGATGTTTATACATTTGAATATGTAATATATAGCATACATATGTTGCTAAATATTTTTTTATTAGTTTTCTTATTGCTATATAGCAGTGGGTTTTGGGTTTTAGGTATCCATCGGGTTTAGTTTCGGGTCTAGATTTTCACCTGAAACGGTTTTCGGTGAGGTTTCGGGTTTTGAGTTCAGGTTTTGGGTTCGGGTCCGTGAAGCCTCCATCCGATATGAGCCCCACCCCGTTGCCATCCTTAAGCATGACAGCACACAACCCAGTAATGACACCAAGCAGCCTAAAATAAGCAAAGAACTATACAAAAGTTTATCACCTAAACATCCTAGATATAAATGGACCTACTTAACCACATCATCTGCGATGCAATGTCCTGGACATAATTTCTATGATTTTGTTCCATTGTTGCAATCGGACAACATCAACAAGCCTTTTGCTACCTCTATCTCCTCAGGAATTCACCCCTCTGTTACGTAGTTCAACAACGTCAGCACGGGCCTCCCATCAGCACAGAAAGCCCCAACCTCAACGAGACCCCCCTCGCGTACGCCATTCTGTCTCAAGAAAGGTACCCATGCTTGCATCAGGCGGTACTGTCCGGTGCTACGGACATACTTGAACCTCATGTTGTAGGAATAACCATTTCGATCAATGGCCTCCAACTCTAGTCCATCCTGATTGTTCCAATGATGCACACATCTACGCTCATCTGTTGTAAGAATGCTGAACAACGGATTGCATGCGGGACTGGTCCAAGCGGCAATCAGTGGCAGTTAGAGTTTTGGCAAGAATTGGTGTCACATCGGTCACGCCCAAAAAATGAAAGACGTAGCTCAAGCTCATGAAACGTCGCATTGGAGTATTACTTGGACCAGAAGAACTGGCAGTCTTGCGACCAACCTTTGCTTCTTGCACAGGGTTCCTTCTACTTGGTTCCTGGATTTCTGTCGACTGAGCTAATCGCGTTATTCTTTCGCTGCCCTCACAAACTGCCATGGTGGAAGGGCAAGGTCGGCTCCTCTTGTTCTCACATCATTCCTCCTCAGCACTATGGTGGTGATCACGGCCCACATGGTTCTTAACACGCCGAGACGACAATGCAATGTCCAGGACAGAGTCTCGGTGCATAACATCCAAGCCATAAACAGGGGCCGCGAACATGCAAGGCCGGAGCTTTTCTTCTTTCTTCTCACCCAGGGCCACACCAATGCTCCCCCACGGCTGGCGGTCTTTCGGTTCTTGCACAATTTGGGACGACGTGGCAGCATCGCAACAGCGCACCGCCCCTTTTTCGGGCCCGTTTCAAATTGGGGGACGTGGCCCGCAGCCGCATCCCTCTTCAAACCCACAATGGGCCCGACTGCACAATGACACCTTTTCTTCTTGGAAGCCCCCTATCATCTCACCATTTAAGGGCGCACCCCCCGGTTTTTTTTATGCACTATTCTTGTCCCCAGAGGAGGGCAAAAAAGGGGGGGCCTGACAACCACCCCGGGTTCTTGGGGAGCAGGGCGCCATACGCCCCGGGAATTTCCGGGCTTTTTTTGTGATCTATTGCATCCCACAGCGTCGGGTGCGCAACCTGGGCGCCAAGCGTCGGGTTTAAGGGGACGTCAACCGGGGGTGGGGAAACAGGGGCCGGGCCCCCCACTCGACGCGCCGTTTCCCTTTCCCTTTTCCCAAGGAGGTGTGGTTTATCTGAATTTGGGTTTTTTCGAGCAAAGAACGAGGGATCTAGGGGGGGCCAAAACCAAGTGTTCGGCGGGGAAAAAAAAGAAAAAGGGCCGGCGGCTTTGGGTTTTTTACGTGGGGCAAGTAGGGGGTGCGGGGTGGGCCATTTGTGGGGGGAAAAGGGGGGAGGCCACAACTTGCCGGGGCCCCGGGGCTTTATGGAAACGGGAGGGGGGCGACACGAGGGGGGATAACAACACCGAAGAGGGTACCGAGGAAAGGGGAAGGGGGTCGCGGTTTGGGGTCCATGGGAAAAAGGGGGGGGCCTCGAGTTCTATACAATTTTATTTTTTTGGAAAATCGGGGAAAAGGGAAAGTGAGCCACGTTTTGTGGGGCTCGATTTGGGGGCTTGTTTTTACCTTTTTTTTTCCCCAATGGTCTTTCTAATTTTTTTTCTAGCTTTTTTAAAAAACACACAACTTGCCCAAACCCAGGGGTTGGGTATTGCCCATGGGTTTTTCAATTTTAAAAATTTAGGAAAAGCCAACACTTGAGTTTTTTCAGTTTGATGACTTTACAAATAATCTTTGCGAAAGCA